>OV277703.1:20102500-21352500 GCA_922987775.1 Agonopterix subpropinquella | reverse complement strand
GGCGCCATTTTTAGGCAAAGGCTTTTTGCGTTAGCGTGGCGTTAGCAAACAATCGTAATACTGCAACATTATTATAACCTATCATCATCAGCCACATCTCTGTGGCTAAATTTAAATTCGGTAACCATAATGTCACCGACCGCAAAAACAAGTTTCGATCTCATAGTTATTATGTCCGGTGTGGCCAAGACAAGAATCAGTTGGTGTAGCCTTCGCGGTGCTGGACTGACGCTTGTCTGAGGTAAGTGCACGTATTATAATGAGCGCGTTGTTTATTTTGATCTGTGTACAAATTAAGCGTGGACAGTAACTTGAGTGTTATTATGTGGCGTGACATTTAAACCTTTGTTAACCTAATACGGTGTAAAGGAATAACAGATGTACTTACCGTTGTAAATACAAATACTTACTCAGTTTTAAAATAAGTTCCTATGCATATTTTCATTAGTGTAGATTTTCCTGTTTTGTAATATTTTTGTATGTTAGCTTTTAGTTACACTTGTGGAAACTTCTTTGCGTCAGTGCGTTTTATACAGGGTGTAAGGGTTCAATCAGCACAGCAGATTGCATTTAGTATGGAAAGCCAAATTTCTTTTTTTGAGAATTTCCTATGGGTTTTTAAGGGAAATTTGTTCAGTATCATAGATACAACTACCCCTAACAGTAATGCAACTGTTTACCCTAACACCCTGTATATGGCTTACCAGGCTGTAAGTATAGGCCCTGGAATCGAGTCCTGGTTCGGTCATGTGTCCCTGTCACAAAATGACCCATGTTAGCAAAAGGTCCCTTTCTCAAAATGTACCTTTCGCAAAATGTCCCATTTTAGAATTTGCTTTACATGTGCTTACGCCTTATAGACAATTTATATGGGACTCGCCTTGCGGTAGCATTTCCCCTCTGCCACGGTATAAGAACAATTGATCTTGTGCATTTACACCCAATTTTAGGCTGCCTGTCCATTGAAGCTGTGCGAGCTGTGCGAGCTTTTTTCAACCAATCAGGAGCTCGGACGAGGCACGGCCGATCTCGCCCGAGCTCCTGATTGGTTAAAAAAACACAGCTACACAGCTCGCACAGCTTCAATGGACAGGCAGCCTTGTGTTGTCTTCCGAGCAGCTTCCGGTATTATACTGGGTGATTTATTTTACAGTTTCGAAGTTTTCAAGTGTGGTTAAGTTAAGACCATCAAACTGAACAACTTTTACTATGGAAGCAAATCTGAATTTGTAAAAAAAAACTCGTACCTAGGTACGTGATAGAAAACGTGACCCCCTGTGTGTGACTTCATATGATGAACAATGAACATCAATAATACCTACCTACCTAAATGAAAAAAAAAAATAGATTATGTATTATTCATAGAACAGTGTCCCTACCTAAATAGAGAGCTTGGCAACCTCTTTTTATACTTTTTATCTATAGTTCCAGCCGATGGCTCGATACCTATTATAATAAGTAGGTAGGTAGGTATCTTGCTAAGTTGATAAGTAATTAATACAGATACTCGCTCGTTACTTATTTGTAGATGTGACGCATGGACAGTCGAACATTTTCTTTTTCTATCCGTTCCGTAGTAAACCCGTAGCAAAGTATACCCGTAGATAGGTATAGATAATACTTATCTAGTTTTTGTCTGTTAGTATGTCTGCTACAACCGTAGGTCTCATTTTTTTAAAACTTATTTTGGCATAAAGACAGAAATTTGTCACCCTCCCATATAACGGAAACGAAAAGGGTGTGTACTAAATTAAAATCCTATAGTATTAATAAGTAAGGTACTTCTGTCTCGTGATTATAATATCGGTCAAAGTAAAAAATAAGGCATAAAATAAAGATGTATGAAATGAACATAAAGGTAAAAATGTGGGCGTCCACGCAAGAAGGGTCCAGTTGTCGGCATTTTAACACCCCTTTTTTATTTTTCCATATGATTATGTGACTGATATAGATGCCGAATCTAACTTTAACTCAAAACCCGACAACTGGACCCTTCTTGCGTGGACGCCCACAAATATTCAAAATAAAATGCAATTGAGGTGGATGAAATTAGGTAAGTACCTATCTATACAGATAGGTAGGTATTTAGCATACTTTTACTGAAGTACCAACATTTTTTTGTTACAGATTACGATGTGGGTGAATAAGTTTTATATTTGCGTGGCGTATTTAGTGATTATATCGAAATGGTGAGTCTCTGAATCTTATTTTAAAACCTACTTTAAAAAATGAAAAAAGCATTCTTTTTAATCTAAATCCTAGACGGAAAAGAAGACGTTTTCGGAGGTGAATAGAAATTATACAGGGTGTACAATAAAATGGGACAGCTACTCAAAGGGGTGCTTCAGACCATCAAACTGGACAACTTTCTCTATGGGACCAATATCGAAATCGCGAAAAAAAAATCCGCTCTCCCATACAAAACTGCAAACATAACTCGACTGAAATGTATGGGACAGCAGATTTTTTTTTCGCGATTTCGATATTGGTCCCATAGAGAAAGTTGTTCAGTTTGATGGTCTGAAGCACCCCTTTAAGTAGCTGTCCCATTTTATTGTACACCCTGTAGATACCTAGAGTTACAACATAGGTTATTTAAAGGCATAAGTTTATGATAGAAATTTTCGTTACTCATTATACAACGTGTTAATGAATTAACGCAAAACCTCATACACCCCAATTGATTTATAACAAAATAATTAGATAGAAACAATAATTTCATTATTTTTATAGTCAAAATTTAAAGTTATTCGCATTTTAAGTTTTGAGGCAAAAATTATTTGTCATCATTTCAGCAATGAATGAAGGCGCTGACGTACTTATGGATACATTTTAATAATCTTGTTTTAGTAGTATAAGTAGGGTGTGCCCGTGGAGTGGGTTGATATCGGGTACAGAAAATTTTAAATTTTACAAAAACTGTACCATTGATGGTACTTCCCGATTGTACTTCTGGTCCGGCGAAAAATTATTTATTATTATTTATTTTGAAAAAATTACCTATGTTGAAACTAATTCGATTCTCTTCTCGATTCTAAACAAATTAATTTCTAGTTTTGCGTTAATTCATTAACACGTTGTATAGTGGACATTTTAAGAATGGACATTTTCAGAATTATACTGGGTCCTTCGTAACATACTGACACTTTTTTAAGGGGATGATTAGACCATCAAACTGAACAACTTTCTCTATGGCTGGCACCAACATCGAAATCGCGAAAAAAATATCAGCTGTCCCATACATTTAGCTCGAGTAGTTTTGCAGTTTTGTATGGACGAGCAGATTTTTTTTTCGCGATTTCGATGTTGGTGCCATAGAGAAAGTTGTTCAGTTTGACGGTCTGATAATCCCCTTAAAAAAGTGTCAGCATATTAAGAAGGACCCTATATGTATATCTAAGTAAGCATTATAATTCCGAAAATGTTCACTCTTAATAATGCTTATTTGCAGCGAACTTAAAAAACCCATCCCACTTCCTAAGAGGGAGGTTACATGTTCGGTATTTCGTCATTCTGGTCCATCAGTCTGGTCATGTTTATTTGATTTGAAGGGAAACTGATATACTGAAGCACCATGTTATTCGGGTCAATCTCGAGTCAGTTTCCCTTCAAATCAAATATACATGACCAGACTGATGGACCAGACTGATGAAATACTGACCGTGTAACCTCCCTCTCTCAAACCTAGTTAAAATCGAGGGAAACCAGGGTCCAGGATTTTTGAAACTCACACGTGTAAATCAGCAGTAGAAAGATGCATAATATCCATAGTTATTTTGATATTTTCTACTGCATTACAAAGTGTCACTTTCAAAAATAACAATTGACAATGACAATTCAGAGTACATTGCTGGTTACGAATGACGCTCTAATCTTGCAGTGCTTCATGTGTCCTAGCATTCTCAGCAATGTACTCTGAATTTTCATTGTCAATTGTCATGTTTATTAAAAAAGGGCCCTGGACAGGCAGATTGAAAGTTTTGGAAAACGATAGGTACAATCACGGACCTGAAAAAAAGACGGACGTACTGTCACTCTAAAAGAGGTGAAGCATGCAAGGTCCTACAATTTCGTTTGTTCTACAAGGGACCTACACTCACACAGACGCACCAGTTCTAGGTGCAGGTCGGACAACCCGCCGCCATTATGTACCGCGCGACAGGGCGACAGCACGCACACTCATATAAATGGGTGCTTCACTTTTGATTAGACGAGATTCCGTCCATCTTTTTTTTAGGTCCGTGGGTACAATAATGGGATTCGATGCATGTCATGTCACGCAAACTTTGAGTCGCTTTAGTATTCAATATAAAACCTAAAGCAGATTATTTAGTATCAGTGTGTGTAATCTATGTAACTTTTTGAAATTCGTAATTTTTTTTTCTCCTTTCATATCTACGTACAATACAATACAAACTCGTAAAAGGACACGGAACGGTTTTTCTTTCGACAGACTCGTGCTTACATATTTTGACTTGTATGTGGTTTCTTCTTTTCGTGTTAGCTCAGCATAATTACAATCAATGATGCTGTAGTAGAAAAAGATTAGTTAGTCAGCAATGGTCGTATCGAGGTTGTCTGTCCAGACTAGGCCCAGACGAACTCTGGTTTCATCATTCAGAGCATCTCAGAGTGACTTTTTCCTGCGGCACTGTCTCTTGACAAAAAATACACTGAGGGTAACTAAAATCTCATAGTAGGTGAAATGAAACATGATTTTCTCAAAATCCTCGGAGCCGATTTTGATGCGCCTTTCTGTGAGTAATGAAGTAAGGTCCCCCTAAAAACATACCACACTCCCATCTCTATTGGTTCATAGGCCACTCTCCATACAAAATTGCCCCGTCTCTTTTGTGTTTTATTGCAGTGTAGGTATGAATGTGCATACCTACTTAGATTGTAGTGCAGACTAAGGTGCAGACACATACGTATGAGTACAAATAGCCACCAGCCGCCAGTACGTGTATGTACCTACTTCTTTTGCTTATTGTCTTGCTTGAGTGGTACCTAGATTGTTGTCGATGGAAACAGCGCTTAATGGACTCGCTCATTGGCATTGTTAATAGCCATTTAAGACGGTCGAAAGGACGTTAATTATGTCATTTATCGCTTCTATACAGGGTGTTAAATGCGTTACATGCTTAAGGAGTGCTTGAAGACTATCAAACTGAAAATCTTTCATCGTGGAGCCAACATCGATATCACAAAAAAAAGTGCTGCTCCATATTTAGTTGGGTTGAGCGAGCGAGTACAGCCTTTGACGTTTTCTGTGTTGGTTCAATAGAGAAAAATTTTCAGTTTGTTGGTCTGTAGCACCTCCTAAGGCGTGAAATATACATAACAGTCACAGGGCAAGGGTATGGGAAGGGTATGGGAAGGGTATGGGAAGGGTATGGGAAGGGTACGGGATGGGCGTGGAATGGGTAAGGCACCAACGCGACAAAGAAGAGGCAAAGAAAGTAAGGTGCGTTTTTATACAGGCAGATTCCGGTCACAACTTGAGTCGAGACAGTAAGGGTACGGGACGGGCAAGGCGCGGGCATCGAAGCGGCATGCCTGTTATAATACTGAAAAAACGTATATAAAATAATGGGCAAAAAAATCTGAAATAAATGATATAATTCCATAAAAATAAAATAAAGTTTATGACCTACCTACCTACAATAACTTTGCGCAAATCGAATATGACATAGAATTTTATACCTACTAAATAATCAACCTATAAACCAACATCAAATCTAAACGATGCTTTTGAATCTTTTTAACGAACCGGTTGATGTAATGGTTACCACGCCTAAACGGACTGCTAAACCAGGGTCCTGGGTTCGAATCCCGGCACGGTCATAGATGTTATTATGTTCGTACCGGTGTTGTTTGGTTTCCACATAAAGTTATTATACGGTTTCCATAATAAAAAAGCCTATAGTGCTTACCGTGTGAGCTTTTAAAAAAATATATGTTTAATAGAGACTTTAGATAATAACTGTAATAAGAAGGTAATAAGTGATATTTTATATTTTAACGCAATTTTTCAACAGTGGTAACACAAAGGGACCAGCTGTGTGGAAATGGGTATGCGAAACCGGTAAATGTATGAAACAAAGAAATGACCCGTCGGGTGACCAGCCTGCACTCAGCTTGGAAGCATGCAAGATGTTTTGCAATGAATATGGTAGGTTACCTTAGAGGCATGTAAGATGTTCTGAGATGAATATGGTAGGGTAGGTTACCTTCGAGGCATGCAAGATGTTCTGAGATGAATATGTTAGGTTACCTTCGACGCATGCAAGATTTTCTGAGATGAATATGGTAGGTTACCTTCGAGGCATGCAAGATGTTCTGCAATGAATATGGTAGTTCGAGGCATGCAAGATGTTTTGCGATGAATGTGGTAGGTTACCTTCGAGGCATGAAAGATGTTCTGCGATGAATATGGTAGGTTACCTTAGACTCATGAAAGATGTTCTGCGATGAATATGGTAGGTTACCTACGAGGCATGCAAGATGTTCTAAGATGAATATGGTAGGTTACCGTCGAGGCATGCAAGATGTTCTGCAATGAATATGGTAGGTTACCTTCGAGGCATGCAAGATGTTTTGCGATGAATGTGGTAGGTTACCTTCGAGGCATGCAAGATGTTCTGCGATGAATATGGTAGTTCGAGGCATGCAAGATGTTTTGCGATGAATGTGGTAGGTTACCTTCGTGGCATGAAAAATTTTCTGCGATGAATATGGTAGGTTACCTACGAGGCATGCAAGATGTTCTAAGATGAATATGGTAGGTTACCGTCGAGGCATGCAAGATGTTCTGCAATGAATATGGTAGGTTACCGTCGAGGCATGCAATATGTTTTGCGATGAATGTGGTAGGTTACCTTCGAGGCATGCAAGTCGTTCTGCGATGAATGTGGTAGGTTACGTTCGAGGCATGCAAGATGTCCTGCGATGAATATGGTAGGTTATACCTTCGAGGTATGCAAGATGTTCTGCGATGAATATGGTAGGTTACCTTCGAGGCATGTAAGATGTTCGTAAAGTATCCGGTAATGTCCGTCCGTACCACCAGTATAGGAGAAACCGTCATTCAGGCTGAGATTCAGAGACGATCTTTTAAGTCATTGTTCGAACTAAGTAGGGTCAAAATGTATGGATTTTGACATACGGGAGTTCGAACTAAGACTTAAAAATCGTCTCTGAATCTCAGCCTCAGTGCGGGAGTAGTCCGATTCGCGCTTCATCAGTTTTCATAATTTAATATACCTACCTAACTATTAGCATGTTAGCTTTCGATAACGTTTGACATCAAATCTTATTTTACAGGTCTTTTATGGCCAATGCCGACTGGAGCAACAGATCTTGGAAATTTCCTTTCAAAGATCAACTTAAATAATGTTGAGATCAAGAACATTAAGCGCGGCAAATCTGATGACTTGGTAGACGCCGCTGGGAAGGTATATTGTTCACCACTAATAACTATTTTGTTTTGAAAAGTACTTTTAAAATTTTTGTGACATACAATTTACGGTAGTAATTATAGTATGTGAATTAGACAAATAATTTTCATTTGCACTTTGTACAAAATAAATGTACTTGCAAAGAAAAGGGGTAAAGGGAGCAGTCAAGAATGCCTTTAAAAAATGTAATTTAATCAACATTATCCTTCTTAATATGCTAGCACTTTTTTAAGGGGATGATCAGACTATCTAACTGGATCCTTAGGGAAGGCCTATGTCCAGTAGTGGACAACTGGACGTCCATCAATCACGTGGACGTCTGATCATCTCCTTAAAAAAGTTTTAGAATATTAAGAAGGACCCTATAATATAGGGGTGGCCAAGGCGACGACCGCGTCAACTTTTATGGTAGCCAGTGCAGGGATCAATAACAACACGAAAAAAATCAAATTTTTAATCATCGTGCAATTTTTCCAATTTCAATTCCAAAGTCACTCTCAGCAGCGGCAGTTGTGTGAGGTTATTTAAAGGCAAAATTATATGTAGAACGTAGACTGCCAGGTGTATCAAGAGGTTCAATGTAGACCACACAGTGAACAGTTAGGCCAACCCTATTTAATTAACAGATTTTGACTAAAAACAGGTACTAATTTCATACATTTTTTTCAGCGATTTAAAGATATGATATCGAAGGTCGTACCAAAAGGTGTGACGCCAAAAGCAACTGGAAAATTGATGGAGGTCTACATTGTTAATCACAATCCTAACATACGAGGTAGGTAGGTAGGCCTAACAATAAGTACATGCCTATTTTTAAAAACCGCAGATTTACATGTTAACGATAATGAAACTTGGGAATTAAAAATATTATTATTAAGTTTTTTCCCCTTTTATTAAAGGAGGAAAAATACAGGATTTCTGAAGCCGATTGCAACTGAACTGACTGCGGAATATTTTGTTTATCGACATATTTTTACTGAATGCAAATTTTACAGCGTTTGACCAAAGCCTGGATGAGAGTTACGACGTCAAGGTGTCCCTTGCAGCCAATGATAGGGTTAACGCAACTGTCACTGGCAACTCCTTCTTTGGAGTCCGGCACGGGCTAGAGACCCTGTCGCAACTTGTCATTTATGACGACATTAGAGATCATGTTCTGGTAAGTTTTATGCGTTACAATTGAAATGTCAAAAACGATATTAGACATTTTGAGAATTTGGACATTTAGGGAATTTTGTCATCTTTATTAAAATAAAATTATAGTAGTAACTAATAGTTACCTACCTAATTTAAGTGAGCACGTTCATCTAAAGATTGTAATCATGATAAAAATACACTTACTCATTGAAATTGAAGCATGTGGTACTATCGTAAATAATAGTGTCTGTTTTGTTGTCGCCTAAGCTGAGAGCCAAACCCTGGGATTATACAATTGATTGAAGAAATATACTATTTATCTATATCGTCACGCCTCTTTCCCAGTGGGGTAGGCAGAGACCACGGTGCGCCATCTACTAATACGATCCAATCTACGATCTCTTCATGCATGCCCGTTGGTTTCGAGTACACTCACTGATTACATCACTAATAGTGTGCTAAAAAAAACATCTACAATTCTACACGGGTCTTAAATGTTGCATAAAAATTTTGGGCTGTAAACAACGGACAATAAACGTGACAGTTTGGATACAAAACCGGTTATCCCAGGGTTCATCGTGCTGAAGACGTGGGGACTGCCGTTAGGTACCTACCTAAATGTTAATAGGTATAGGTAGGCTACGCATTAGCATAAAGGATCGGAGAAATAGTAGGAATTAAAACGACAAGTAATTTTATTACCTTCAATAAACTTTTTAATGTCGTACAGCTATCTACCTACTTACCTAAGTAGGTACAACTAAGTGTTGTTTATTCTTGTTACATTAAACTACCTATTATTACATTAGTACCTACCTATGTTCAGCAGAACTGAAATCGGTGTTAGGTACTTAGAAAACTAAGCACATTCACGGAACAACATTTTGATTTGGATTTTCTAGGACCTAATTAATTTATTTATATTTTCTTAAACCCAGGTTGTGCGAGATGTGAACATCAGTGACAAGCCGGTATATCCTTACAGAGGCATTCTTTTAGACACAGCCAGGAATTACTACACCGCAGACGCTATCAAATCTACTATAGGTAAATTTTTCTCTTCCTATTCTTTTAGGGAACAGAATAATGAATTTTTAGTGATAAGACCGCCATTTGCTTCCTCGATTCTTTTTGTACGCTTGTGTGTATTTTCTTAGCAAATAAAGATTTTTTTTTTGGTTTTATTTAGTTTCAGTAAGGTCTCATCTCATATTATACAGATAGGTAGATCCACTGAACAAATAATAAAACGTAGTGATTATTTGTTCAGTGGGTAGATCGCAGGTAGATCGTAAGGTGTAGAACGTGCTTTAGTTAACATTTCGATGTGATGACCTCACCTGGCAACACTTGGACGTTCCTTTTCGTCTCGTTCTTTCATTCGTTCGATCATCCTCATATTCAGGGTTGGATTTTGTACTATAATTATAGTATTTATACTATAATTTCGCTCTTGGTACTATATACTATCCACATTTAAGGATAGTACGCTAAAATACTATAATTTCAAGTTTGGATCATTGGGAAGATCTCAAGCTCTATTTCACCTCATTCAGAGCGCTTGATATCTAGCCAAAAATTCTTGATTTACTAAGTGATCCATACATGAAGCTATATTATGAATTCATGTCCTGAATTATTAGTTCAAACAATTTACTAAAGTGTCTTTAATGCAATCTCAATACGTATTTTCCTAGACTACCTACTTACCAAGACTAAGATACGAAACTGCCACGTATGAAGATAGAACTAATAGTAATATTCGAGAACTAATGAACTTAGTAGAAGAGGAGTAGGTAAATTTTGCCTTGACTGGTGTTGATTTTAATGACTATTATGCTAAATTAAAAATAACTAAAGTGTACTATAATTTTTTATAAATACTATCCTTTTAATTTTGTTGTGCTATCTTTTTCAACGTCCCTAAATCCAACCCTGCTCATATTCTCTTTGTCATTCATTCACAGTGTTGCCAATGCTACGGCAATTACCGTGTTCTACGGCTTTTAAGCCAACAAATTACAAAATCCACGGCCTACGGCTGCAACCCTGTGGCCGTAGCAGATTCTACGGCTTTTCGCAAATTCTACGGTAATTAACTAATTTATTTATAAAAAATTCTCTTTTAAGTTGTCTACGGTATGTTGGCTGGGTTTTGTTCTTCTTTCTTGCTCTGTGAGCAAAAAACAGATGAGATGAAATTGTTTTCCACACAGATAAAATTTGCAAACGTTTAATTAACGTTAAAAACCTCAAAACAGCACCATTTGGCTAATATTGAAAAGTGTTTCCTTTTTAAAGCAGTGACACGGCCCACCGTTGGTCTTTTTCCATATAAACACGGCTTTTTTACCTAATGTACACGGCCGCTTAAAAATTTGCATTGGCAACACTGTTCATTCATTCAATATTTTTGGCCTGTGGTTTTGACGCTAAGTAAAAGATTATTTTCTTTTCTTTACTTGAAAATTATTAAAAAATACGACAGTAACGTTCGCGATTTGTTAACAAATAAGGAATTTGTTGACATAACATCAACAGTGATTGTTAAGTGTACCATGAATTTTGACTTACGTGTATAAACGTACGTATCAATTGCCGATCGTGCCAGCCGTTCAAACATCCTTTATATCAATGATTACCATGAGCACTCAGCAGAGCCCGGCGAACATGCAAGCCGCCGTGGACAGAGAAAAAATATACACGTGGATCTTAGAGCTATGCAACCCGGAGACGCGAGAAAATGCTCTCTTAGAGTTGAGCAAGAAACGCGAAGTTGTGCCTGATCTCGCGCCAATGCTGTGGCACAGCTTTGGCACTATAGCGGCCCTACTTCAGGAGATCACTAACATCTACGTGGCAAT
Organism: Agonopterix subpropinquella; assembly: GCA_922987775.1. Lineage (NCBI taxonomy): Eukaryota > Metazoa > Arthropoda > Insecta > Lepidoptera > Depressariidae > Agonopterix > Agonopterix subpropinquella. The sequence goes on along the minus strand of OV277703.1, from coordinate 21,341,042 downwards.
GATACCACCGACGTTAACAGCACACCAGAGCAACCGCGTCTGCAACGCTTTAGCTCTCATGCAGTGCGTCGCATCCCACCCAGAAACGAGGTCCGCATTTCTACAAGCGCACGTCCCATTATTCCTCTACCCCTTCCTACATACCGTCTCTAAAACCCGCCCATTTGAGTACTTACGACTTACTAGTCTGGGAGTAATTGGGGCGCTCGTTAAAACCGATGAGCAGGAAGTCATCACTTTTCTGTTAACTACTGAGATAATACCGCTGTGTTTGCGCATAATGGAAAACGGTTCTGAGCTTTCCAAGACCGTAGCGACATTTATACTACAAAAGATTCTTCTTGATGACAGCGGTTTGTGCTACATTTGTCAGACTTATGATAGATTCTCGCACGTAGCCATGATATTGGGCAAGATGGTGCTGTCTCTGGCTAAGGATCCATCTGCGAGGCTGTTGAAGCATGTAGTCCGTTGTTACCTGCGTCTGTCGGATAATGCAAGAGCACGAGAGGCTCTGAGGCAATGCCTGCCAGATCAGCTGCGTGATGCGACATTCACGGCATGCCTTCAAGAAGATAACTCTACAAAGCACTGGCTGGCTCAGCTCATTAAGAACTTGGACGCACAGCCGCCCCCAGCCAGCCCCGCTCAGCAGAACATCTGATTCCCACTTTCATGAGGCTTGTCTCTATGGTAAATATCTTAAGTCGAAGTCGGACCAGGTTTAAAAATTCCCTTATCATATTTTGAAATGCTCCTTGTAGCATCTATACTATTATAATACTGTAAATGTTTGTTTGTTGGTAACAGCGTCACGGAAAAGGTTTTAATGAAACAATTTTGACTTAAAATCTGTTAAATAAGCAGACAGAGACCCCGTGCCTTTGTCCGCAGAAATTAAACTCTAGTCTCTAGTGAAACGTGGATGTTCTGAAGTTTCAGAATATCTCTGACTACCCCGTCGGGGAATATAGTTGTGAGCATATGCTCAAATATAAATGTTATGTATGACATTTTTTTTATTGATTACTGATAACATATCGAGCCTTTTCAGGAAGAACATTGTATCGCCCAAAATTTCAAAATGTGATTTTTAACGTAACCTCTAGAACAGATGTTTAAAAAGCAGCTGATAGCTAAAAACGATTCCTCTAAATAATAGAAAATATCACACAAAATTTTTTTTTAAATATCAACTAAATACCTAATATCAACTAAATAATTCACGATGTATAAGATATAATCAGTGATCGGAATAGGTAGAGTCGATGAGGTTAAAGGCGTAAATATTTGTGTGATGAATATTAATATTTCTATTCGATTCATAGGTGTAGGGCATCTATAAAGGGTGTGCACCCCGTTAAATATAGAACGCATACAATTTTACGCCCTGTATAGATACAAACACCCATGAATCAAATACAAATATTAATATTTATCACACAAATATTTACGCCTTTAACCTAATCGACTCTACCCAAGGAACACGTAAGCTATAAAGCAGCTGTACAGTAGCCGCATAAAGGAAATTTCCTTTATGCAGCTACTGTGCTGCTGCTATATAATATAGCTTGCGTGTTCCTTGAGTACCTATTCCGATCACTGGATATAATATAGAAAAAACCTCGTCCTGTAAAAAAACTTAATTGTCGCTTACGATGTTCTTTCCAAAAAGGCTCGATATTTGCTGTTAATAATGGAGGATGCTCCGAGGAATAACTGTTATTTTTCTCAGGACCTTTAGAAAACTTAAAATGTTTCATAATGTTTTTTTGTAAAAGATGAACTGTGTTCATTTCAAAGTGTTGTTTTTGTTTACCGTTACGAAGTGGTGTGTCCGCAATATTGTTCTTTATAGATTTCGGCAACATTTTTTGTTTTTATCTTCTGATATTGTTTTAACACATTCGCGGACACTGAATGCGACACAATAGAACTTTTGTTGTTTTGAGTTAATATCTTATCTGTAGAGCAATTTTAGCAAAAGACTGTACTAATATGTTATGAAACAATTGAATAGCAACAAAATCGAAATGGTTCTGAAGCTTGAACTCAAATGAACTTCGTTTTAACCTGGTTTTAACATGTTTTTTTATTTCAAATATTTGACTACAGTTTTTCAATATTTTTATTTCAGATTGTAACAATACAAAGCCTCATCTACAAGTGTCTGTGGTGTTATGAGAAGACATGCAGACATTCAAGAAGTTTCAGGTTCCAGGATTACCTTACCAATGAGTTTTATAATTTATATGTACTCAAGTGGTGAAGGAAAACATCACGAGGAAACCTGTATAAGTTCAAGATAACCAGACGGGTGAAATGAGAAGTTGTACCACAGTACGAACTAGTCCATTCTGTGTGCTTCGTAACATAGATAGGATGATGTTGATGATTCTCTTGATAAAATGAGATAAGACGAAAGACTTGTCATGAGAAATAAAATGCATGTTGAAATTTAATAAAATAATATTGTGTCAATAAAATTAATTAAATAAATTCATGAAAATACCTACCTAGATTTTTTTTATGTTATATGTATAGGTAGTATAGTACAGTCGGTAGTAATTATAGTACTCTGTGGTACAGTGTTAGAATATGTCCTTATGATAAGTAGGTAGATAATGAAATAAATTAGAGTTGTGTCCCATAAATATGGGCTTTTGAGGTATCCAGTGAACGTCCACTTTTTACCTGTCAAATAATTTAACAACGATTAACATCATAGGTATAGTAACTAGATGAAACAATACCGTGGCCGCACATGAAACAGCAACAGTGTGACTTTTGTATGCAAAAAGATGGTTTGTTTGGCAAGATGTCATCAACATTCCATAGGTTTGACAATGGTTTGACATCTTGCCAAACACAAAAACCGGCCACGGTGACCGAAACAAAAAATAATATTTCTGTCTTTTTGTTTACATAAGTTTTCATAACTGGCTGTCTCGCTCTCTCATTTCTTGGCTCCATCTTTCAGCGTAAGCGAAAAGTTTTTAATCTAAGATTAACGTGTATAACTTTTATTCCTCATTATCAAATTAAAATAAATGACTATCAATGTGAATGGAATCAACCTATAGTTTTCCTATATCAATATTACCTGTATACTTCAACCTTTGAGTATTATACAACTTCAACTAAATAAAAAATTGGTTTTACGGGTAAACAAATGTATGGGAAGTGGTCGTTCTTATTTTTGTAAAAACTGTTTTTTTTTTAAATCTAGCTTTGTCATATTTGTTATCCCTGCCTATTAACCGTAGGTAGAGGAATAGTTATTCCTCAAAACTATGACCATAAAGAGATAGAGAAATATTTCATAAACTCACGACCATAATCGCGTTCGGGGTAACATAACATAACATAAATATTCTTTATTTGCACACCAAAAACATACAGCAACAAAAACAGAATAGAAGAACGTAAGGGTATAAATGGCGGTCTTATCACTAAAAGGCAGATGGTCAGATGTCCATTCAGAACTATTTAATATACTAAATGTGGTGTATTTAGTATATTAAATAGTTCTGAATGGACATCTGACCATACTATTTAATATACTAAATACACCACATTTAGTATATTAAATAGTTCTGAATGGACATCTGACCATCTGCCTTTCTAGTGGTAACAGGTGACAGGTGGTAGCAAGAAGCTTGAAATTTGCCCTAGGTGGTAGTCTTTCGTCCACAAAAATCACTGCATAAGAAACCTTGTCCCTTAGTTGTTATGCAAGACACCCATCTAAAGAGTTTCTATATAAAAAGGTTTCTGACTGTTGGTATCTAGTAATAGATACTCTTTCTTATACTGTGCTGTTGGTTCCACTGGTTGGTACCACTAGTAGGGTCCTGTTATCCAGTAGGATGTCCAAGTACCTGCAACCCGGGCGAATTAACTTGACACCTAGCTAGGAATTCGACACCCCTCCTGCTACCCCCCACGCGACCCCGCCGTCGCTGTGCGAGGCCAGTAGCGATGCATCTCAGTTACCGTTGCCCGTGTCCCTGCGCTTTAGCATTTTCGAGTTATTCTTTTGTTGTTATTTGTCATTGTTATTGGGATTTTCGTTCGAGCCAGGTGTCAAGAAGTCGCCCGTGTTGTACTTATGTCTTCACTTATTTATACTGAACATGGGTGGAGCTATCAAGATTTGTGAATATCTATCAGGCTAAGGGGGCGTCAATTAATTACGTGAGTCTTGGAGATTTTTCGACCCCACCTACCTCTTGGTGAGATGTCGTGAGATTTGGCTCGACCTCGATCTCAACTCAAGTGAGATTTTTCTAAATGCGTATGTACCTACCTTTTTTGAGTGTAAAAACGTTAAAAACATAATTTGCCTGCGTAATTATTTTTATGAACATGTTTTACTTAATTTAACCCAATTTTCTCGCAATTTTATACTGTTTCTCGCGGAAAAAAAATTTCCTTACATGATATTTGCTGAGACCCGGGCCTCCCTCTACTCCACCGTGAGATTCAGTTCGATCCCCTCCAAAAATGCCTGGCATAAAATAATGGACGCCCCTTAAGATGGACCCCTTAAACCAGTTAGTACATACCGGCTGGCCCTGTCCTAAATTCTGACTTTATTTTATAGGTAAGTAACTTATAGCCAGTAGGCTCCTACTACAGGTAAAAGGCCTTTTAAGGGTAGGGCACTTATTGATAATCGTAAACAACAAATTCGGAACGTTTCAGAGGCGATGGCCGCAGTAAAACTGAACACGTTCCACTGGCACATCACCGACAGTCAAAGCTTCCCGTTCGTCTCCTCTAGAAGGCCCAACTTAACCAAGTTTGGCGCCTATACTCCTAGCAAGGTAAGTCTCTTCAATGGAGGGAGGAAGAATATTTCCTACTCCTATCGTTAATTAAATTCATTGGCCTGCACTCCTAGCAAGGTAAGTCTCTTCAATGGAGGTAGGGCGGATATTTCCTACTCCTATTATTGGAAATTTTTAATTTTATGTACCTAATTTAAGATTAAATTCGTTGGTGGTTCCATTGGACGGACGGGAGACAGATTAGTTAGTCGTCCTTCGCCTCTGGGCTCGCTGGACTTCATTATCAGTCGCCGCTTTTAATCTTCGTATGGAGTTCATGGTGGGAACGTTAGTAGGCATATGCCCCTCCCGCGCTTTTAATAGATATGCTTCAGAACATGACAGGCTTGAGAATATTCGAGCACTTGCGATTCGGGCCGCAGGTCCAGCAGTCTGCCTTTGATTTCCAGCCCGACCAGAAATATAAAACACCTGGTTTGGGGGCGCTGCAATCGACTATAAATAACCTTTAATTTAAGTGTTCCAAGTACAAAAATTAGTTCCAATGATTTTCCGCAACATGGCGAGTTTTTTTTTCTAGTAGGGTTTTAAATAGATAAAGAATTTATAATAATTAACATGTTTTGTCAGGTGTACACAGCGGACACGATCCGTGAGATCGTCCGATTCGGATTGGAGCGCGGTGTGAGAGTGATGCCGGAGTTCGATGCGCCTGCGCACGTGGGCGAGGGCTGGCAGGAGACCGATATGACTGTCTGCTTTAAGGTATATTACACCTTTGATAAAGATATTTTGAGTCCACTGCTGGACATATGCCTTCCCCAAGGATCGCCACAACGACCGGTCCTGAGCTGCCCTCAGGAACCCGTTGGGGGTTCCCGCCGGCTTCACCAGGTCGTTGGTCCACCGTGCCTACCCACGCTGCGCTTTCACGCACCGGTACGCGGTCGCCACTCGAGAACATTACTCTTTGATTATTTGAAAATGTATCTTTGTTACAGCAAACCTACAGTGGCCTGCATTTTTTTTGTTGACTGTTCCACGGAGTTTGTGTTCTCGAGGCCATAGCGTATTATTATTATTTGGAGCCTTGACAGGGTCGCTGGTCTTTTGTGAACGCTCCTTTATAGTTCCCTACTGATCCCCACTGCAATTAGGAACCACAGTAGATTTCCAACAGGAAGGGTAATACCTATATAGGTACCTAGATGGATACTTCGTATGTCTGGGCTCATTTTTGCTTGCAGACTAAAAAATAAAAGCGATGTCTTACCCCGCCCTATTGATGAATAGACCAATTAATAATAGTTTCCAAACAATACATTTTAGGCGAAATTATGCGATTTTTTTCTTAAGTTTTCAGGCGGAAAAGTCCCCGATAGTACTTCCTTTAATGGGCCACATTCACAAAGAAAATGCAGAGGACTTTCTATCTCCTCTTTGCAAAGTCTGCAGCTGGTAGTCATTTAGTTGTAGCGTGTGCATATAAATTATTAGCTACGAGTAGTATAACTAGGTAATACACTTTCTTATGCCTAGGCCTGAAGAACTGTTCCTACTAAATTCCTTGATAATTTTTTAGGCGGAGCCATGGCAAAGTTTCTGCGTGGAACCTCCGTGTGGACAACTGAACCCGACGAAAGAGGAACTTTACCAGTATTTGGAAGATATCTACAAGGATATGGCTGGTAAACAACACCACAACACAACATACACACATACGCACGCACGCACAGGTTTTGTGTTAATTTGTTGGCAATTTTAATCAACTTGAAGGCTATGGTACAGGGATGAAAGACCTATCTATCCATAGCAAAGGGAATTCTAGTTTGAGAAATAGACATTTATTATCTATGATTGTTATTACATTCACTACACACATACACGTACATAATTATCTTACGCCATTGTCCCACGGGGGTAGGCAGAGACTACGGCCCGCCACACACTTCGATTCTGACACATTTCTTTCTCCCCATCCACATTCATACACCTTTTCATGTATTACCGGCGGTTGAGGCTGCGCACTTGTTCTTTTCAGAAAACATAGTGTTATATGTGATACAAACTACTTGTAATTTGTTTTTATTTTTTTATTAACAGACGTGTTCAATCCGGACATGTTCCACATGGGAGGGGACGAGGTCAGTGAGAAGTGCTGGAACTCCTCGGAGGAGATCAGACACTTTATGACGGAGAACCATTGGGGGCTGAAGAAGTCAAGCTATCTGCAGCTCTGGAACTACTTCCAGACTAAGGCCCAGAATAAAGCTTATAAGGTATGTATGGAGGATCTGAGGTAGTAGGTTCCTCCATTGAAAAGGGAAGATCTTCCACCAGGCTAGGTGTGATGCCTGGGGACCGGCTGATCCTACCGATGTTTGGTCGGAACTCTGAGGCTCTGTGATAATTGTTCTTGCGCGATTATTTTTGCATGCGATTGTGAACCTTTGTGTAGCAGCTTACGGGTTTTCCAATGTGACATCGCAAATTGTCTTATGTCGTATTTTCACCCCAGAGGGGTAGGCAGAGACTACGGCTCGCCACATACTACGATTCTGACATACTTCTCTCGTTTCATCCACTTTCATCATTGACAACTGCCTCCGTGGTCTAATGGTTAAGAGCATTGGCTCTCGACACGGAGGTCGTCGATTTCCACGGGGAAACCTAGTGATATGTCACTTTGTGTATTTTTCCCCAGTTGGTTAGGACATTGCAATTTGCAGGCTGAATCACCTGGTTGTCTGAAAAGAAAGATGATTCTGTGCTTCGGATGGCACGTTAAGCCGTTGGTCTCGGCTACTATCTCTGGTGGTAGTAGTCGTTACATAAAAACCACGTCAGAGGCCGTAAGGCGGTCTGAAAAAATTCTGACACTAGGGCTCTGTCCACACGATAAGAAAGAAAGAATCATTGATGACTTACATACATCTATCCTTTTCGGAGATGGTAAGTTCTCCTCGGACGCTCTTCCACTCACATTGGTCTACTCTCATTCATCCTCTGTACGTGACGGAACCACCTAAGCATACCTATTTAAATAACAATTTTTTTTTTATACGTATGCTTAGGTGGTTTTTTGAAAACTCTCATCTTGTTCACAGGCATTTGGTAAAAAGCTGCCTCTAATTCTATGGACCAGCACACTTACGGACTATAACCACGTAGAAAAATATTTGAACAAAGATGATTACATCATCCAAGTAAGTCAATTCTTTATTTTTATCCTTACTTTTAACTTAGTGAAAGCGCACGCCCATTCGTCGACAAACGGCAAGTGTTTTAAAAACAACTAGAAAATACTTAAAATTGTTACTTACTTTAGTTATAATAATTATTAAATTACATTATAGGTTTTAACAATTTTAGTTAATCAAAGTGGTTTTGAACGCTGCTGGCGCTAACATGTATACAACGTGTTAATGAATTAACGCAAAACCTCATACACCCCAACTGATTTATAGTAAAATAATTAGATTGAAACAATAATTTCATTATTTTTATAGTTAAAATTTAAAGTTATTCGCATTTTAAGTTTTGTGGCAAAAATGATTTGTTATCATTTCAGCACTAAAAGAAAGCGCTAACGTACTCATGGATAGATTTTTATAATCTTGTTTTGGTAGTAAGTAGGTGGAGTGTGTTCGTGCGGTGGGTTGACATCGGATTCAGAAAATTTTTAATTTTGCTAAAAAATTATTCAATATTTTGAAAAAAATTACCTATGTTGAAACCATGATAATTGGATTCTGCTCTCGATTCTAAACAAACTACTTTCTAGTTTTGCGTTAATTCATTAACACTTTGTATACAATAGGTTTTAACAATATTAGTGAATCAAATTGGCTACTTGACAACTAGTCAAATCAGCTACTCTTTATCGGACGTCAAAACATGCGCTTTGTATGAAGATTTGTACTAAATATTGAGTTGTGACGTCATCAACATTTTCATTACTTTTTATAGTTTATCTTGTTATTAAAAATAGTATTCAAGCGAAAAACTCAATGAAAATGGGAGTTTAGCGTTATTTTCTAACCCTTTTTTTATTGAGTAGATAAAAATAAAATATATTGAATGTAGTCAAATACCCAATTAGTGGTTTTGAACGCGCTGGCGCTAACATGTACACACGGCGACAGATCAACCTACCCATAGTTGAACTCTATGTTCATGGACATAAGGTCGAACTATGGGTAGGTTGATCTATCGCCGTGTGTACATACAGGGTGTAACAAAACATCCTAGTAATACTTAAGGGGGTGCTTCAGACCATCAATCTGAACAACTTTCACTATGGAGCCAACGTCGAGAAAAAAAAAAAAATCTGCCGTCCCATACATTTGAGTCGAAACGGTACTGCAGTTTTGTATGAAAGAGCGGATTTTTTTTCGCGATTTCGATGTTGGCTCCATAGTGAAAGTTGTTCAGTTTGATGGTCTGAAGCACCCCCTTGAGTATTACTAGTGTGTTTTGTTTCACCCTGTATACAGGGTAACTTTCACTATGGAGCCAACATCGGGAAATAATTAAAAAAATCTGCTGTCCCATACAAAACTTCGTACCGACCGACTCTACTAAAATGTATGGGACAGCAGATTTTTTATATTTTTTCTCGACGTTGGCTCCATAGTGAAAGTTGTTTAGTTTGATGGTCTGAACCATCCCCTTAAGTATTACTAGGGTGTTTTGTTACACCCTGTATAACTTATTTAATTTTGATCACTCCAGGTATGGACAACAGGTGTAGACCCCCAAATTAGAGGGTTATTGGAGAAAGGGTATCGGCTGATCATGTCCAACTACGACGCGCTATATTTCGACTGCGGTTTTGGAGCTTGGGTCGGCAGTGGTAAGACACATTTTCCTTTTGTTTAATTTTTGCGTCCTATATGGCCTTTGAGTCAGTTTTGGTAGCTACCTTTGACTGTAGGTACATATTATGTACTGTAGGTACATATTGGCCTCGATTCGGAGTGTACCACGACTAAACTAAACTAAATGTATTCCTGTCGCTTTTTAAAATAAGATTAAGAAAAGAGACAGAAAACCAACAGCTGACTTTAGTGCTGTCAAAGTGACGTTAAACGCCCAAAAACGACTTAAATAAGATGGCGTAAATTATGATGGCATCTTATTTTGCGCATTTAACGTCACTTTGACAGCACTAAAGTCAGCTGTTGGTTTTCTGTCTCTTTTCTTAATCTTATTTTAGAAAGTGACAGGAATACATTTAGTTTAGTTTAGTCGTGGTACACTCCGAATCGAGGCCATTATGTATATTTTATTTTATTCTATTGTTTCAGGGTTCTAAAAGCTAATTATCATCATAATTATCTTGATATTGAAATTAATTTACTGTGTATTGTTGTTTTTCTAAATTATTTGTTATTCATTGTGAATATTGAGATACGAAACTTTAATGCCGAAAACTAGGTGCTGTTTGGTCTGGATAAACAGCAAACTTTTTGTTAGAAATGTGTCTAAAAAATTAAGAACCAGCTTGTATAATTATCATGATAGTTATCAATAGTTATTTGTTATGCAAGGCTGCAAAGTTGCTTTTTGGCGCGAGTACTTGTATTGAATCCTGAGCGTCGCGAGGGTTTCAAAGGTACGAGACGCAGAATAACTTTTCTGCCGAGCGCAACACACAACTTTTCACCTCACTACAGCGAGGAAAATTTCAATGCGCCAACCTCATTTTTAGAATAATCGCACTGGCCAGCACGAAAACAGCATGAAAAAAAAAACTTGTTTAGGCTGTTTTTCTTTATTGAATAGAAAGATTCGAATTTTAAAAACTCTTTCCACGCTAGCGGATAAAATGCACTTTTGCACCAAAGAGAATATAATCACTACGTTTTAAGAGACGGGACTCCTTGGAGCAAAATAATAATAAAAAACGTCAACTTGTATGACTTGAGGCTACCATCCATAGCCAACATAGAGCAACATGTTGCCAATCTTGAAAACAAAATGACAAGCGCAGAGTAGTGATGTGGTGTGAATATTTTCAAATGTCGATAATTGCAAAAAAAAAACCATATGGTTGGTTGATATTTAAAAATTGCATATTTTTTATGGTGATGGATTGATGTAAATCCAATCACTAGAATAAAACAAGCAATTAGCTACCTACTAATATTAGATTCAATTTGTGTTTATTTTAATACCTACCTACCCACTATAACCGTCAACATGTTGGCTTCGTTCCTACGCACGCATCCTAAAGGTAGAGACTGTCTTGAGATAAAGAAAAGACATTCGTAGGTATTAATAATCATAATTTATTGCCATAAAATTATACCACTTTTAACAAATAAGAAGCAGGAATTCGTTTTACAATAATTCTATTCACAATTTAACACAATATCCCTCAATTTAGGAATTAAAAACACAGTACAAGAACCATCGGCCATTGTTATATGAAAAACCCCGCGAGACCGTGCTGTGTTGCCAGTGTTGCTACCATAGACTAATAATAAAGTCTAGTCATCATTATCTATCATCTATGGCGTGTAAGGTGCCGCGTACACTACTCAGGTCTTTGTTTTTCATTCAATCTCTAACACCACATTGAAATAATAGGTTAGGTTAGCTATCCTAACTATTATAAAACTCTAAAAGATGAGTCTACTATTTAAGATATTTACAAGAAAAAGATGACAAGGTATATTGTTTTTTACCAAATTACTTTTTGTCTGTTTGTTTGTTCGAGCATCACACAAAAACTAACGAAAACTCTGTTGCATTTTAAGTCATTTGATGTGTGAGGGCGAGGAAACATCCTCGCCCTTAAAAGTTATGAGATCTCTGCTACTGATACTGTCCCTAGACAATAAAGAATGGAGCCCGAGTCTTATGGATAAGGTGTTACTGCAACACCAGGACTGAGAAGTTCAATGACGAAAGTCCCACAATACTAATTGAAAATCAGCAGATCCTCAAATCACACTGTTTGGGTAGATTGGATCATCAAGATTTTTGGATCGAATCGAAGGGTCAAATTGACATTTGGCGAAAATTAAATTCTTTTTTGCTTTTAACAAAGTATTTGCATGTAGTCCAAGTAACAGTAGAAAAAAAGAGAGAAATTTATCATTTTTACACCATCTTTAATGTTTAGTTTCATAAATTCAAACATTTTTAGAAAAATCGACCCCACGTCTTACGTTAATAATTTTTTTTAAAATTCATTTTAGGAAAACTTACGGACTAATTACAGGATAGTATGTAGTGAGCCGTATGGATGGAATAGCAGTTGGTTTAAATTTTCTCTTTTTTTGTGAAAATCTTCCAGGCAGGAAAAGTTTCACGCAAATAAATTTTAATTGGTTCGATTTTTCAATTGGTATGTACGCTGGATCTTCATTTCCAGTACCTTGAGCCCATTTTTTACATCTGAAAATAAAACATACCTATGTGTAAATTTATCATATCTTCAAAAATATGATGGATTATTTATGTATGGTGGATTTTCTGATGTTTCAGAATATCTCTGACTACCTCCTCGGGGAAAATAGTCGTGAGCATTCGTATGCGTATGCATGTATGTATCAACAATTATTAATTATATCGATATCGACATTTCTCCAAATCCCTCACTTCTTTACAAATACTTCCTTCCCACTCTTTATGAAAATGATTGCCTAAATATAAACCTGGGCTAATAAATAGGATAAATTTATGCTTACCGAGCTTCATCCAGTGGAAATATTGCTATGAAGTTACATTTTTTACCATCTTTTCTTTCCGACCTTTCACAGCATATTTAGCATTTCCTGTACTTCATTTTAAGCTTTTATGGTGTAATATCACGTAATACACTGAATTTAATTGTGTTTTAAGTTCTCGATTCAGGTTTTATTTAATAATTCTATATAAATTAACTGAACAAACATTTTAAATAATTTAGACAGAATCCGTTTCATGACGTGTGAAAAACATTTGAACTACGGCCGATGCGAAAGAGAAAAAGCATAAGAAAGAAATGTATGCTAGAGTGAGATAGACAGACACCCCCCGAGAGATTTTTACACGTTTCGAAACAAACTCATTACGTCACATGACATCTCATGAAAGAGAGGGTCAAGAAAAGAGACGAATATAGACGCCCATTCAAGTTCTACCACATCCCATACATTTTTTCGCATGTATGCAGTTGCGATAGACTCTGATTTCGAATGACAAACAGAATCTTTCCGAGCTTGTGAGGTGAAAAGAAAATAATTATCTTGATAATTTCGAACCCTGGTACTTTTATACTGTATGTACGCATATTTATAACCTTTGGGGCTTTTCTAATATGCCGACGATTTTTTAAGCGGATGATCACACAGTCAAACTAAAATACTTTCCGTATGAGACAGAAGTAGAAATCGCGAAAAAAAAAACAGCTGTTCCATACAAATTTACAAGAATTGCTAGGTTTGATCTTCTGATCATCTGTTTAAAAAACCGTCAGCGTATTCGGATCCTGTATGTAGTAGGTATATTTTTCTAGTAGTAGTGAAGAGTGTTAGGTACGTACCTACTTTACAGGCTTTGTCTACTATTATGATAATTTTGCAGGAAATAACTGGTGCTCCCCATACATCGGATGGCAGAAGGTTTACGACAACAGCCCCGCTGTTATGGCTCTTCAATACAGGGATCAGATTCTAGGTACTTTTAGCTAGATGCTTTTAATCTTATGTAACAGGTTATGGGCCCAGTAAGCATTCACAGTTTTGAAGTAATTGCCTAATGAATTCTACTAGGAAATTATATAGGGTGTTTGGTGCATCGTTGGCAAATTAAATTGGTGGATAGGAGGGGTCTTTTGCTATCTTGCCACGGCCCCAAAAAAAATTCTCGCATCATGGATTTTTTTAGGTGAATTTTTTAGGGGTTTTCTCAAAAAAGTCCGAAAGTCTGCATTTAAGCCCGAAAAAAAAAAAGTTGTAGGTGCAACCTCCAATTTTTTATTTTATTTTAATGTCCAATGTTGTACGGTTCTACTGGAATTAAAATTACATTGATGCGATTTCTAGTTTTTTTTAAATTGACATTAACTTTTTTTGGAAGAGAAAAATTAAAATTTTAAACTCAACTTTGGATTAAAATATAAAAAAAACTAAAAGCGCTCGAGTTCTTCTAATTTTTTTAAAACTTCTCTAGTCTATCCTCTTTCTAACGATATGCCATGTGCTATGAAATCCGTCCTGTAACTTAGTTTATTTAATAATTTTCCGTGTCGGGCCGCGTTCGGCCGCTATTCGATATGCAGGGAAAAAAACTTAAAACAAACGCGTAGTAGGTCGAAATTACATCTCCCTGTTGCGCAGTGAACTCTGATTGCCATCTCTTTCTTACATAGGGTCCTATCGGACCTAGGACTTGAAATAAAAAATAAAATCTTAATAATCAGATATTTATTTTTAAAAAAATCAGACAGCCGTTAGAGCCATTTTGACTTATCGTCTATAGTAAATAAGCAGCGTAAATAAGTCATGTTTAGCGCGATGCGGAATTTAACAGCTAGTATAACTGAAATTGGTTTTAAATTACTTATTTGGTGATCGTTAAATCGATATTACACAATACAATCTAGATCATCATCATCAAGTATTAAACCACTGCTAGATATAGCCTCCCCCAATACACACTACCGTGTTCGGTCATTAACATCTTTAAAAAAAAATTATAGGTGGTGAAGCAGCATTGTGGTCAGAGCAAGCGGACACGGCCACACTAGATGGCAGGTTGTGGCCGCGAGCAGCCGCCATGGCCGAGCGATTGTGGGCGGAGCCCTCCACCACCTGGCTGGACGCTGAGTACAGGATGCTGCATGTCAGGTGAGAGATCATTGTGGCCAGAAATACGGCCACACTGGTTGTGGACGCGAGCGGCTGTGGGCGGAGCCCTCCACCACCTGGCTGGACGCTGAGAACAGGATGCTGCATGTCAGGTGAGAGGTCATTGTGGCCAGAAATATGGCCAGTCAGGTGGTTGCGGGCTCCCCGCAACCACCTGACTGGTCGCTGATTACAGGATGCTGAATGTCAGGTGAGAGATCATTATGGCCAGAAATATGGCCACTCTGGCTGTGGACGCGAGCGGCTGTGGGCGGAGCCCGCCACCACCTGGCTGGACGCTGAGAACAGGATGCTGCATGTCAGGTGAGAGATCATTGTGGCCAGAAATATGGCCACACTGGTTGTGGACGCGAGCGGCTGTGGGCGGAGCCCGCCGCCACCTAGCTGGACGTTGAGAACAGGATGCTGCATGTCAGGTGAGAGATCATTGTGGCCAGAAATGTGGCCTGCGGCTGTTTGTGGTATTCTTAGGTAGGGTCGGCAACCACAGTCGTTGAACACTCATTGACCAAGAATTTTCTCTCTACGTGAACACTTCTCAAACATATCGACATTGAAATACAGGTGACAGAATATAAGGAACAGGATCGAATCGCATCAAAAAAGGTTTTGTGTAAATTATAGTCTCCTTAAGAGGGCTATCGCAGTCCAGTGGCGCCCTCATCACATTAAAAAAGATTTTTATATTATTAATAAAATATTAAACTCAACTTTGAATTACAATAAAAAAAAAAACTAAAAGCGCTCGAGCTCTTCTGATTTTTTAGAAACTTCTCTAGTCTATCTTCTTTCTAACGATATGCCATATGCCATGAAATCCGTCCTCTAACTTAGTTTATTTAATAATTTTGCGTGTCGGGCGCGTGTTGGCTGAAATTCGATATGCAGGATAAAAACTTAAAACACTCGCGTAGTAGGTCGGAATTGCATCTTCCTTCTGCGCAGTGAACTTTGATTGCCATCTCTTCCTTCATAGGGTTCTAACGGACCTAGGACTTGAAATAAAAAATAAAATCTCAATAATCAAATTTTTATTTAAAAAAATGCGAAGGTAGGGTTTGGAGGGCCTGACAAAATGTGACTGTAACTGAAAATTGTATTACCCAAATTCCACATACAATAAATTATTATTTCATAAATTATTATTTCATATTTCTGTATCTTAATTAATATTTTTGTTTCAGAGAGCGTTTAGTGCGTATGGGCATCCAAGCGGAGTCCTTGGAACCAGAATGGTGTTATCAGAATGATGGATATTGTTATCTTGGATCTACATGATTGTTTTAACTTCTTCTTTACTATTTGTCTCAAATTCTATTAATTAATTGCTGTTTTAAATACTTACTATGTGATCTAAAAATAAACCATCCACTCTAGAATAATATATAGTTAACTATTTTATATTTCCTTCTATATCACGCGAAAAAAGTAGTTACACGTTTTGTAAGTATTGTCAATAATGCGTAAATAAAAAATATTAAGTAAATCGAGTCTGGTTTTTATTGATTAGAGTGATTGAAGAATGATTCCGTGCTTCGGATGGCACGCTAAGCCGTTGGTCTCGGCTACTATCTCTGGTGGTAGTAGTCGTTACATAAAAACCACGTCAGAGGCCGTAAGGCGGTCTGAAAAACTCTGACACCAGGGCTCTGCCCACACGATAAGAAGATTGATTAGAGTGTTTTTCTCCGATCAGTGACGCGTCATAAAAGTGTTGTAGCTATATTAGGCTTTTGTTGTAAGTTGGTGTAGGTAGCAATATTTATTTTGTTTTTTTTTTCAATGAGAAATATAAAGGACATTCGGCACATACTTAATACCAAAAAATGTATAACCGTCCTCCTATTTTTATTATGGACTATGGAACACTAGAAACTAACAGCAGGCATTAGTTTATTTTATAATGATTAATTAGTTTTTATAATTTTTATATAAAAAAACATTGTGCTTGCAACACCTCCTACTAAACAACATTGACAGCCATTTTGGGGTTGCTGTTTTTTTATAATTTATTAATAATAAATGATTAAATAACTCGTTAAATAAAAATAAATGACACTATCCGAGTTTTTTTATAAAACCCCATAATTTATTACACATTTGACTAGAGGTTCTTTTTCAAGGGAGAGCGGCGGTTGTCCTTTGTGACGAGGGCGCCACTGAACGGTAAAAGGTCTTTTATGTTTATTAGTGCTACGCCGATTAGGTATGTAACATATGCTCTGATAGTTCTACATACAGAACGGCCACTCCCCGCCCCCTCTGACTTCAGATACCCCACCTCACCTCACTTCTCACTTTCTGGGGACACTTTAGGAGACCTGGGAAAGCAGTCAGGCGCGCACCCGTTGGATATTACTAGGTACCTACATCAAATTGTGTTGGGGGGGGTTAGGTTTTTTGTCACGTAGTCAATATCCTCTAGGGAAATCTCGCGCTTTTTCGACCTATTTATGGTCAACCAGCCTTCGATCTAAAATAAACAAATTTAGAAGTGCCAATTATGTTGCACTACGTCAAAAATCTCACTGAAACGACATCGAATATTACCTACACCAAAGACTACACCGAAAACCACAACAAAAATATCTGACAATTATTGCTCCCGTAAAACATCGGCTAACAAAGAACACCGTTATTTTTCTTACTCAGGAAACTCTACTGAATGCAACGATACATGTCGGTAAAGGACGGCCGCACATTATCCGATGACGCGTCACTGATCGGAGAAAAACACTCTAATCAATCTTCTTATCGTGTGGGCAGAGACAGGACGTCAGAGAAAACTACTTAGTCCTACGGAAATATTCTTTTAATTAATTGGCATCTCTACTTATAGTCGGCTAAGTCGATGCCTCTTCGACCGCCTACGCCTGCGCGCGCATAGCTATCTCGGACAAAAAGCCCAGCCATAGCTAACCACAGAAAAGGTAATAGGTAGGTAGTTCTACATAGCTATACTACTCTCGGTGGAGTATATGTCTGGTGTAGTAAGTATATTTTTTGACCATAGCCCAGCGCAATTTTCCAAAAATATTTGTCTAAAATAGTTGTTGAGAAAACTTTTTCCTCACAAGTACGTTGAATAAAACCGGTCAAGTGCGAGTCGGGCTACTCGCGCACCGAGGGTTCCGTACCACACCACCACAGAACACAACATTATTAACATAGAAAAAAAGACTTTTTTTGTCCGGGACCTTTAGCGCAAGGCCGACTCACACTTGGCCGGTTTTTAGTATTTGCTCTATAATCACACTAAGTTTGACGCTTTTATGTATGTTTATTATGTATGTTTTTACGATAGAGCGTGAAGAAAAAACGTCGATAAAAACTAGTTTCTTGTTGAGAACCCCCTTTCATTTTTAACTTTTTTACATTTTTATTATTTGTTAACAAATTCGCCGTAATAACGCATAATCTGAGAAAATTTCAACTATTTAGCTATTACAGTTCAAAAGTTACAGCCCTAAATAGGTAGGACAGACGGACGGACGGACAGACGGACAGACGGACAGACGGCCAGACGGACAGACGGACAGACGGACGGACGGACGGACGGACGGACGGACGGACGGACGGACGGACGGACCGATGGACAACGTAGGCTTAGTAATAGGGTCCCGTTTTCACCCTCTGGGTACGGAACCCTAAAAACGTCGTATGAAACGCGTGAGCGTTTTGGTCATTACAGCCTCGTCTAGTAAGCAGCACTCGCCTGGCGGCTTGTGCTGCAATCCAGCCTCGGCTGTAATGACCAACTTTGCTCACTTGTATCATAATGTACTATTTCTCAAACATGCTTGGAAATGTGAGCATTATTTTGACAACCTTCTTCGAGATAAATCGAAATTGCTGTACTGGCCAAATACATGCGCGCAGCGGCCGGCAATGTTGTATGAAAATCCATATCTGTCGTGTTTAGCGGCCAAATAAATTACATAGTAAACTCATATCTGTCGTGTAATTTAAAAATGGAACGATCTTTTATTCCGAAACATGGCGACCAAGGAGGTAACTCATCAAAGGTTTTATTTAAATTTCGAACTGGATTGCAAAATTTTGAATGTTTTTTTTTTTTTAAAGCTGTTTATTGAAAAAAATAACAAATTGTTGTTCGTTGTTCGTCATTGATTTTGAAAAGAGTTTTAATTTCCGCGAATTATTTGAGAAAATTTACTGTTTTAATTTCCGCGCATTGTTTGAGAAAAGTACTATACAAGCCTTGGCCACAACTAGGCATTGATGTACTTACGTATGTGTGCCTCGGCTTCGCCTCGGCCCACATTTACACGTTCGTCCATCAATGCCTCTGTTGCTGGCCGCTGCAGTAATGTACTATTCTCTCATTAGTACATTACTGCAGCGGCCAGCAACAGAGGCATTGATGGACGAACGTGTAAATGTGGGCCGAGGCGAAGCCGAGGCACACATACGTAAGTCCATCAATGCCTAGTTGTGGCCAAGGCTTGTATAGTACTTTTCTCAAATAATGCGCGGAAATGAAAACAATAAATTTTCTCAAATAATTCGCGGAAATTAAAACTCTTTTCAAAATCAATGACGAACAACGAACAACAATTTGTTTTTTTTTTCAAGAAACAGCTTTCTATTTGCAAGTTAGTTCGAAATTTAAATAAAACCTTTTTTGAGTTACCTCCTTGGTCGCCATGTTTAGGAGAAAAAGATCGTTCCATTTTTAAATTACACGACAGGTATGAGTTTACTATGTAATTTATTTGGCCGCAAAACACGACAGATATGGATTTTCATACAAACATTGCCGGCCGCTGCGCGCATGTAGTTGGCCAGTACAGCAATTTCGATTTATCTCGAAGAAGGTTGTCAAAATAATGCTCACATTTCCAAGCATGTTTGAGAAAAGTTTATTATGTCCGGTGTGGCCAAGACAAGAATCAGTTGGTGTAGCCTGCGGTGTTGGACTGACGCTTGTCGGAGGTAAGTGCACGCATTATAATGAGCGCTGTTGTTTGTTTTGATCTGTACAAATTGTAATTGTTATGCGGCGTGACATTTAAACCATTGTTAACTGTTTTGTTATAAGTAATAGCTTTTAGTTAGTATTCCCGTAGATTTCTTAAATACGATACACTTGTGGAAACTTTTTAGCGTCCGTGCGTATTATACTTACAGGGTCAATGTACAGGGTGTTAGGTTAAACAGTTGCACTACTTTGGTAGTGATTGTACCCATGATACTGAAAAACTTTCCTTAAAAAACCTATAGGAAATTCCAGAACGATCTAGTTTCTAAAAGTGATTGAGGGCACCTTTACGATCATTTTAAACCACATTATAGTGTTATGTTAAGACAAGTGTCATAGTTTTTAAATTATTATCAAAAGTTCGTTTTTAGGGTTCCGTACCCAAAGGGTGAAAACGGGACCCTATTACTAAGCCTACGTTGTCCGTCCGTCCGTCCGTCCGTCCGTCCGTCTGTCCGTCTGTCCGTCTGTCCGTCTGTCCGTCTGTTCGTCTGTCCGTCTGTCCTTCTGTCCGTCCGTCCGTCTGTCCTACCTATTTAGGGCTGTAACTTTTGAACCATAATAGCTAGATAGTTGAAATTTTCTCAGATTATGAGTTATTACGGCGGATTTGTTAACAAATAAAAAAGTCAAAAAGTTAAAAATTAAGGGGGGATCTCAACAAGAAACTAGTTTTTATCAACGTTTTTTCTTCACGCTCTATCGTAAAACCGGTAATACATATAAGCGTCAAACTTAGTGTGATTATAGAGCATACTCTACAGAATAACAACAAATACTAAAAATCGGCCAAGTGTGAGTCGGTCTCGCGCTAAAGGTCCCGGACAAAAAAAGTTTTTTTTCTGTGTTAATAATGTTGTGTTAATTCTGTGGTGGTGTGGTATGGAACCCTCGGAGCGCGAGAAGCCCGACTCGCACTTGACCGGTTTTATTTTGTTTATTATTCGAATTGAGGCGGTAAGAGGTCCGTACCATACATATACAAGTTAGTGCCTTAATCAGTTTTATTTTGGTTTTGAATTAGTCCTAAGTACACAGTGCAGTCTTTCGTCACAATAATTTATCCCTGATTAAAGAAATAATTTGACAAGAAAAAAAAAATAGACAGGCAATAAAAATAAAATGAAATTTAGGTGTATGAAATTAGGTACCTATACAGATAGGTAGGTATTTAGCCGCAGTATTTAGCATACTTTTACTGAAGTACCAATATTTTTTGTTACAGATTACGATGTGGGTGAATAAGTCGTATATTTGCGTGGCGTATTTAATGATTATTTCGTGGCAAGTAATAATAAAATAAATCTTTTTTGTTTCTTCTCACCAACTTCTCACACATAATAGTATTAGTTCACAAAGGCAAAAGATGGCAATGTAGGACAATAGCCGGTTCCTGCCATACATTTATAAACACAGTTGAGTCTTTTTTTGCAGCACTTCCGCGCTGCAATAAAAATCGCAGTGTGTAACGGTACTAATCTAATTACCCCTGTGTTGGTTACTCAAAAATTTGATTTCCCTATTTTTCATCAGATTCTGGTCCACCTATACTTATACTTTTCGTAAAATTACGGTAACTCAGATGTTTGTTTAAGCAACGCAGTATTTGAGGGACGGTAACGCAGTGGTAATTTTGTTAAAAAAACATCAATAAATATAAGAAGTAGCAAGAAAACATTGCTGCAAATGTCTTTAATGATTACTACTTATAAAGAATAATGAACTAAAATCGGCATAAAACGGTAAAAAAGGCTTATAGATTTTATACAAAAAAAAAAGAAAAAAAAATTTATTCAAATTGTACCCTGAATAAAATAATGGCCCACCTATCACGAGTTTCGCTTGTGATTATACCTAATACCTATTGAAAAGCTTATAGGTACTTAAAAAAAATGGACAAAAAAGTCTGAAATAAATGATAACGCACATACATAGGCAAATAAAAAAAATCTAAGTACAATAACTTTTCGAGAATTTCATACCTACTTAAAATGTAAACGATGATTTTGAATCTTTCTAATATTTAATGCTGTGCTGCCTAGCTAGCATGTTACAAATGATACGGCTATATCACGCCTGTTATCTCGTTCGTTCGCGCGCAAATAGAAAGAGAGCGGAGATGTGATAGCGCTGTATCACGGTGGCATACTATGGCGGCAGATGTTGATCGAAATGGAGACTTGGGCTAGATAATAACTGTAATAAGCGATATTTTATATTTCAATGCTATTTTTCAACAGTGGTAACACAGAGGGGCCGGCAGTGTGGAAATGGATATGCGACACCGGGAAATAAATAAATAAAAAATAAAAAAAAAAATAAAAAGTGTTTATTTCAGTAACTTAATCTACGATACAAATCAGGTTATGGAATCTCCTTTTTAGCAAAAAATTTTGCTTGTGTGGGGATATTCCGCTCTTCTATAACTATTACAAATGGTAGATCAAGTTAACAAATTATAACAAGAAACAAAACTAAAAGTGAAATGATAATACCTAAAAATATATGGTTAGGTTTACATATTTAAAGGATAAAAAAGATATGTATATAGATTTGAAAATAAATTTGAAAAGCGCTACAAGCAAGATAATGGTGAGTGTACATAGTATTATGGGTGTGAGTGAGTGAGTATGTGGGTGTGTATTTGTGTGTGAGTGTGTGTGTGTGTGGTATGGAGTGATTTGAGGTTGTACGTGTGATTTTATTTATTTATTTATTTGGGAAATGTGTCAAACAAAGAAACGATCCGTCAGATAACCAGCCTGCACTCAGCTTAGAGGCATGCAAGATGTTCTGCGATGAATATGGTAGGTTAGGTTAGGTTAGGTATGCAAGATGTACTGCAATGAATATGGTAGGTTACCTTCGAGGCATGCAAGATGGTCTGCAATGAATATGGTAGGTTACCTTTGAGATATGCGAGATATTCTGCGATGAATATGGTAGGTTACATTCGAGGCATACAGATGTTCTGCAATGAATATGGTAGGTTACATTTGAGGCATGCAAGATGTTCTGCGATCAGGTTACCTTCGAGGCATGTAAGATGTTCGTGAGGTCCGTTATGTCGGTCCGTAGCACCAGTATGGGCGGAAGCATCAGTGTGCAAGTACCTAGTCCGACTGGCACTTCGCCGGTTTTCAAAATTTAATATACCTACCTAACTTTGCATGTTAGCTTTGATCTCGTTTGACATCAGACCTTGTTTTACAGGTCTTTTATGGCCAATGCCAACTGGAGAGACTGACCTTGGAAAATTCCTTTCAAAGATCAACTTAAATAATGTTGAGATCAAGAACATTAAGCGCGGCAAATCTGATGACTTGGTAGACGCCGCTGGGAAGGTTATATTGTTCAAGACTAATAGAAGACCGGGCGGAAAGAGTCAACTTTCGGCCCGCAGCGCTAAACGAAGCTGCCGCTTTCCGCCTCCGTCGAGGAAAAAAATAGTACACACACCTCGGGCAGTAAATAAGAAATCCTCAGATTACATGTTTGTCCACCTCGGCTTCGCCTCGGCCAACTAAAAATACATGAGATCTGAGACCTTTCTTTCTTTCCTATCCTTGGTGTGCAATATACTATTACAACTTGTGTGATATACAACTTACGGTAGTAATTATAGTACTCTGTGATACAACTATACAATTTATGTGAATTAGAGAAATAATTTTCATTTGCACTTTGTACAAAATAAATGATACAAAATTGTTACTTACCCACTTGCAAAGAAAAGAGGTAAAGTGAACAGTCAAGAAAGCCTTTCAAAAATTTAATTTCATCTCCGGTATACAGGGTCCTTCTTAATATGCCTCCACTTTTTTAAGGGGATGATCAGACCATCTAACTTAACAACTTTCTCTATGGGACCAACATCGAAATCGCGAAAAAAAAAATCATCACTTCCATACAAAACTGCAAACCTACTCGGAGCCAAACGTATCGGAAACTGTTATTTTTTTTGGCGATTTTGATGTTGATTCCATAGAGAAAGTTGTTTAGTTTCATAGTCTGGTCATCGCCTTAAAAAAGTGTCAGCATATTAAGAAGGACCCTGTATATAGGATGTTACAAACTATTGGATATGGAGGTCTATCTCTCAGACTATACAACACTACGTCACGGTCTTCAACTGTCGCGCGACGGTCGCGCGACGGTCGCGCGACCCTGTCGCGAGCTGTCGCAGAGTACTGTCGCTGGTCTGTAAGAGCCCTAATGGGTGGCGTCGATACGTAAACCTAGTTGGGTTTGCAGTATTTCGGAAAGCACAGCGTGGGTAGGGTAGGCCCTGACTCTCTTCTCTCTCTCTCCACAAGGTGGACCGACGACTTGGATTTCAACTAAAAATAGGTACTAATTTCATACAACTTTTTCAGCGATTCAAAGATAGGATATCGAAGGTCGTACCAAAAGGTGTGACGCCAAAAGCAACTGGAAAATTGATAGAGGTCTACATTGTTAATCAAAATCCTGACATACGAGGCAGGTACTAGGTACAATGCCTATTTTTAAAAACCGCAAAAATGTTAAAGATAATGAAACTTGGGAATTAAATATTATTATTAAAAATTTTTTGAAATACAGGATTTCTGAAGCCGATTGTAACTGAACTGACGGCTTAATTCAAATTTTCGGAATATTTTGTTTATCGAAGTATTTTTACTGAATGCAAATTTTACAGCTTTTGACCAAAACCTGGATGAGAGTTACGACGTCAAGGTGTCCCTTGCAGCCAATGATAGGGTTAACGCAACTGTCACTGGCAAATCCTTCTTTGGAGTCCGGCACGGGCTAGAGACCCTGTCGCAACTTGTCATTTATGACGACATCAGAAATCTTGTTCTGGTAAGTTTTATATCTGATCTATAATATGAAAAAAATTTAACCGCCTTAAAAAAAAAAAACAAAAAGTAAAAAAAAAATATTGCAGCCGACATTGATTGACTTTTTCGTTCGCATCTAATAAGAACATTAATTTATTTAAGTGGAAGCGGTTTTAATTTTGTCATAAAAGTAAGTATTTCATATTTTTAACCGACTTCAAAAAAAGGAGGAGGTTCTATGTTCGGCAGTACGTATTTTTTTTTTAATGTATGTTCATCGACATTTTCGTCAATTGTGAACCAATTTTTTTGTGGTGAAATACATTAGTTCAATTTAGTTCGACTAAAATATCAGTTATCGCTTAAATATAGGTATACAAACCAGGCCGACACACTTACACGTGCTTACACGTATTAGCACGGAATATACATATAAAAGTACAAGTATTAGTCCATATCTTGAAAACTACTGAACCGATTTTGATGGAGCTTGCACTGTACCTAAGTTGGAGTAAATATAAGATTTTTTTTTTTTCAAAATCCGATAAATAGTTTCGGAGAAATGCGTGCGGACAAACATACAACCATACATAAATACGCCTATGAAATTTTGTATATTTTTTTGGAAGCCCTAATAGATTATCATACAGGGTCCTTCTTAATATGCTGACACTTTTTTAAGGGGATGATCAGACCTACATACTTAACAATTTTCTCTATGGGACTAACATCGAAATCGCGAAAAAAAAATCACCCGTCACATACATTTGGCTCAAGAAGGCGTGCAGTTTTGTATGGTAAGTTTATTTTTTTTCGCGATTTTGATGTTGGTCCCGTGGAGAAAGTTATCCAGTTTGATGGTCTGATCATCCCCTTAAAAAAGTGTTAGCATATTAAGAAAGACCCTATAATTATATATAAACTATGTTCAGCATAGGTGAAATCGGTGTTACAATTACCTACTTACAAGCCCATTCTCAGAACAACATTTTGATTTGACCTAATTAATTTATATTTTTGTAAACCCAGGTTGTGCGAGATGTGAACATCAGTGACAAACCGGTGTATCCGTACAGAGGCATTCTTCTAGACACAGCCAGGAATTACTACACCGCAGACGCTATCAAATCTACTATAGGTAAATTTTTCTCTTCCTATTCTTTTATTTAGGGATCTGAACAATGACTTTTTAGTGATAAGACCGCCATTTGCTTCCTCGATTCTTTTTATACTCCTGTGTATATTTATTAGCAAATAAAGATCGTTTCTTCATTCTTTTTTTTGTTGGAGCTTTTAACCCTGAGGTTATGTCAGCCCCATCGTGCCTTAACCCTTAAGACTCTACAAAATGAATCAATTTTACAATGCAATAAAAACCTAATAATTCATTTTAGACATTAGTCGCCTAAATCTCATGTTTCGATTCGATTTTTAAGCTATGCACGATTTAGTACTATTTGGTATTGGTACTTATCATCAAGTATTTAGTATTTCGTTAAAAACGGATAAAAATTGAAAAACAGTGGTCCAGTGGCCTTTTAAGGGTAGGGCACTTATTGATAATCGTAAACAACGAATTGGGTACGTTTCAGAGGCGATGGCCGCAGTAAAACTGAACACATTCCACTGGCACATCACCAACAGTCAAAGCTTCCCGTTCGTCTCCTCTAGAAGGCCCATCTTGACCAAGTTTGGCGCCTACAGTCCTAGCAAGGTATGCCTATTAAAATGAGGGAGTTCGAATATTTCCTACTCCTCCCATCTCTCTCTCTCTCTTCCTCGCTTTTAATCCCATATGGTGGTGGGGTCAGCCTTCCGTGTCTGTTCTCTCCACCTTGCCCTATTTCTGACGTCGTCTTCGGAGACACTAAAAAATGCATGTACCATCATATAATTTAAGTATAGGTACCTGTGTATCACAAATAAATGATTTTGTATTTGTATTTGTATTTCGGTCATATCACTACATACTGTGTTTATCCATCTAGTCAACTCCTCCCATATTTAATTAAATACGATACGGGTTCCATTGGAATTTGGACAGACGGGGGACATATTAGAGTCATCCTCCGGGCTCGCAGCACAGCCTATAAAAATGTAGTAGCTGCTTTTGATCTTGGTTTACAGGATTTATATTGGTGGGCAGGTGGTGGAACTATGCCGTGCCGCTCCTGCGCTTTTAATAGGTATGCTTCAGGGGGACTTGATAACATGCGAGCACTTGCGATTCGGGCCCTAGGTCATCAGTCCAGCAATCTGCCTTTGATTCCCAACTAAAGCCTGACTAGAAATATCAAAAACCTGGTTTAAGGGCGCTGCAATCCACTATAACCTTTAATGTCAGTGTTCCAAGTACAAAAATGAGTTCCAATGATTTTCCGCAACATGGCGAGGTTTTTTATTTTTCTGCTTTAAATAGATAATCAATTATGTTTTGTCAGGTGTACACAGCGGACACGATCCGTGAGATCGTCCGATTCGGATTGGAGCGCGGTGTGAGAGTGTTGCCGGAGTTCGATGCGCCCGCGCACGTGGGCGAGGGCTGGCAGGAGACCAACATGACTGTCTGCTTTAAGGTATATTATACCTTTGATAAAGAAATTTTGAGTATTGATATTTAATCATCATCATCTCAGCTGATGGACGTCCACTGCTGGACATAAGCCCCAAGGATAGCAACAACGACCGGTCCTTCGATGCCCTCATCCAACGGGTTCCCACCGCCTTCACCAGGTCGTCGGTCCACCTTATGGGCCTACCTACGCTGCGCTTTCCAATACAAGGTCGCCACTCGAGAACTCTTAGATTGATTGATATTTAATATCGATTTGAAATGTACCTTTGTCACAGTAATACAGGTGATTGTGACAAGGGTCTACAGTGGCTTACATTTCAAATTGGTTGACTGTTGCACGGAGTTTGTGTTCTCGAGGCCTAGGTGGAGGATTATTTGAAGCCTTGACCGACTTGCGCCTGTGCCACTGCGACCAATCGCTGGTCTTTTGTGAACACCCCTTTATAGTTCCCTACTGATCCACACTACAGTCAGGAACCGCAGGAGATTTCAAACAGGGAGGGTTTTTATCTTATCTGGTGCTAATACCTGTATACCCAGATGAAATATGAATACTTGGGCCTTATTCACAAAGAAGATGCACAGATGTTTCCATCTCCTCTTTGCAAAGTCTGCAGCTGGTGGAGTAATTTAGTTTCAGCTTATTCTTAGTCTTAGGCCTCGGGAACCGAACCTACTAAATTTCTTGATAATTTTTTAGGCGGAGCCATGGGAAAGTTTCTGCGTGGAGCCTCCGTGTGGACAACTGAACCCGACGAGAGAGGAACTTTACCAGTATTTGGAAGATATCTACAAGGATATGGCTGGTAAACAACACCACAACACAACATACCCTCACATACACACATACGCACGCACGCACAGGTTTTGTGTTAATTTGTTGGCAATTTTAATCAATTTGAAGGCAATGGTACAGGGATGAAAGACTTATCTACTATCTATCTAGCTAGGGAATCCTGGTTTGGGAGATAGGCATTTATTATCTATGATTGTCATTACATATATAATTAAGCTTACGCTATTGTGTTACGGGGGTAGGCAGAGACTACTGCCCGCCCCACACACTTCGATTATGACTCATTTATTTTTTTCTCTTTATCCACATTCATACACTTTTTCATGCATTATCGTCGGTTGAGGCTGCGCACTTGTTCTTTTCAGAAAACATTAATTTAGTGTTATATGTGATAAAAACTACTTGTAATTTGTTTTTCATTATTCATTAACAGACGCGTTCAATCCGGACATGTTCCACATGGGTGGGGACGAGATCAGTGAGACGTGCTGGAATTCTTCGGTGGAGATCAGACACTTTATGACAGAGAACAACTTGGGGCTGAAGAAGTCAAGCTATCTGCAGCTCTGGCTCTACTTCCAGACTAAGGCCCAGAATAAAGCTTATAAGGTACGCTCAATATGACTCACACTCCTGGAACTCCATAGCAGTGTTCGAAATTATCATATTATACAGGGTGTAAGGTGTAAGTGACAGCCTAGCAAATACTGAAACGGTGAACTCAGACCATCAAACTAAACAACTTTCACTATGAAGCCTACCTCAGGAAACGAGAAAAAAATCAGCTATCCCATGCAAAACTGCTGTACGTACCCGACAAAAATGTATGGTACAGCTGATTTTTTTTCGCATTTCCTGAGGTAGGCTCCATAGTAAAAGTTGTTCAGTTTGCTAGGCTGTACACCCTGTGTAAAATCTGCTGTCCATTTTGGTTCACGTAGGTTTGCAGTTTTGTTTTGAACAGCAGTTTTTTTTCGATTTCTATGTTCACAATATTGGGCGGTCTTGTATTAATGTAATCAACAAATCTTGATTAATTTCTATATTGCGTAGGTAGGCGGGACCGCGCCATGCTTACACCCGGCCTCTTCAACAAGTTCTCATAGAACGCCATACACGACCACTGAATATTGCTTTCTGAATACCCTCGTCTTGTTCGCTCCGTCGCAGTATATAGGGTCCTTCTTAATATTCTGACACTGTTTTAAGGGGATGATCAGACCATGAAAATAAACAACTTTCTCTATGGGACCAACATCGACATCGCGAAAAAAAAAAATCTGCTCGTCCTTACAAAACTGCATACCTACTCGAGCCAAATGTATAGGACAGCTGATTTTTTTTTCGCGATTTCGATATTGGTCACATTTGGGTCCCATGGAGAAAGTTGTTCAGTTTCATGGTCTGATCATCTCCTTAAAAAAGTGTCAGCATATTAAGAAAGACCCTGTATGTCTTGTTCACAGGCGTTTGGTAAGAAGCTGCCTCTAATTCTACGGACCAACACGCTTATGGACTATTCCTACGTAGAAAACTATTTGAACAATGATGAATACATCATCCAAGTAAGTAAGTTGAACAATGATCATCCAAGCAATCCAACCAAGTATGTAATCATCCAATATCAGTTAGGTTGTTTAGGTCTGTCATTGGTGTCCTGTCACCTTACTTGGCATCATTATTTAACATCTGTTTTGATCAAGGTACTTATACCGATCTTATGAAACATAGTCGTACCTCTCTTTAAATCAGGCAGTAGACATGATCCCAACAATTATAGACCTGTCTCAATTTTACCAGTTCTCAGCAAGATTTTTGAAAAGATTATTCTCAATCAAAATATGCTGTCTCATTTCAATCTAAATAAACTGCTGCATGAGCAGTTCGGGCTTACCAAAGAACGCTCGACTACAGACGCAGGTGTTATTAATCATGATTCACAGATTCAGCACATCTTCAGCACTTGGGAGGAGCACCAAAATGCGATAGGCGTCTTTTGCGATCTTTCCAAAGCATTTGATTGCGTTGATCATAAAACTTTGCTGTTAAAACTAAAACATTACGGAGTTAATGGCAGAGCTCTTGATTTGATGGATTCCTACTTAAAAATAGAGTCCAAAAAGTGTTAGTAAACGGATCTAAATCATCTGGATCTCATGTGCAAACAGGCGTGCCCCAGGGTTCAATTTTGGGCCCGTTTCTTTTTTTGGTCTACATTCAGACCATGAACCAACTTCCATCGAGCTGAACAACTTTAACTACGGGACCAAAATTGAAATCAAGAAAAAAAAATTGTATACCTACTATTAGGCACTATAATATTATGCCAGTCACCAGTCATTATTGACGTTTCCTATAGAACAGCGATTTTATTTTTCGAAATTTATTCCCATAGTAAAATTTGTTCAGTTTGATGGTCTGGAGCACCCCTTTAAGTATGTAACGCATTTAAATTTACATGCATGTCTTATTTAATTTTGATCACTCCAGGTACGGACAACAGGCATAGACCCTGAAATCAGAGATTTATTAGAGAAAGGGTATCGGCTTATCATCTCCAACTACGACGCGCTATATTTCGACTGCGGTTTTGAACCTTGGGTCGGCAGTAGTAAGACATTTTGTTTAATTTTTGCATCTTACTGGTCCTTCGATTCGATTTTGCCAGCTACCTTTGACTGTAGATAAATATTATATGTAGGTACTTTACTTTTCCGGATTCGAAAGGTTAATTATTAAATTAAATTAAATCATTTTATTTATCAGATGACTCTGATCCATAATAGTGTTAGTAACAATGATCTTACAAACTATGTTAGTTATAAAAAGAAAATAATAATTACAAAAAATTCCCTATCTTGTTTTTTTTTATTATCGATGGGTTTGCTCTTGACCTCAATCTAGTCCACAGGACAAAGATGGGGTCGAAGATTTAGCGAGCTTACCCAGAATGGCAACAAACAAAGATGTAGGCAGTCACAAGATGGCATGCAAGCGCACCCAGCGATGCAGCATTGGGGAGTCCCATTATCATTATCTTGATAAATATACGTTGATAAAATTGATTGAAAAAACCAAAAGCTTGCGCAATGACATGCCATGTATTATCCGATCACGATTCGCGAAAAAACCTGGAGTGCGATTTTTGAATCTCATTCGCACTGTGGAGGGAGATACACATCTTTCTACTGCTGATTTGACTTTCAAAAATCATACTTAAGGAGAGCGATTTTTGAAAGTCAAATCAGCAGTAGAAAGATGCGTATCTCCACAGTAATTTTGACATTTTCAACTGCTGAACTCAGAGAATGAGATTCAAAAATCGCAATCCAGCTCACAAACACGACATTTATTAAATGTTTTTTGTTGTTTTTCTCAATTATTTGTTATTCACTGTGATACGAAACTTTAATGCCGAAGACTAGGTGCTGTTCGGTCTGTAGTGAAATTTTTGAATCTCATTTGCTGAGTTCAGCAGTTGTAAATGTTAAAATTACTATGGATATATGCATCTTTCTACTGCTGATTTGACATAAAAAAATCATACCTTCAGTAGTGCGATTTTTTTTGAATGTTAAATCAGCAGTAGAAAGATGCGTATCTCCATAGTAATTTTTAACCGACTTCAAAAAAAGGAGAAGGTTCTATGTTCGGCTGTATGTATTTTTTTATGTAAGTACGTTCACCGATATTTTCGTCAATTGTGATGATATTTACAACTGCTGAACTCAGCGAATGAGATTCAAAAATCGCACTCCTGGATACGAGTGTATTGAAGCAAAAACAGCAATGTTAGAACTTAGATAATTATCCGATGATTGTCTTGATCAAAGAAAATAATTATCTTGATAATTTCGAACCCTGGTACAGTCAAGAGCACATCAAGCTTTACACTAGCAGTTCGATTGTAACGCTTATGCCGCACTAAATTAGAACGGTATAAAGTAGGTACCTACAAAGTGTCAAGCTTCTTGACTGTACGTTTGTACTAGTCGGTACATATTATGTTGTATGAACGCAAATTTTATTACATGATGCTGACGATTTTTTAAGGGACAGACAATCAAACTAAACTACTTTCCGTATGAGACAGAAGTCGAAAACGCGAAAAAAAAATCAGCTGTTCCATACAAATCTACAACCTAATTGACCCTATTGTATGGGACGGGACAGCAGTATTTTTTCGCGATTTTGATGTTGGTCCCATACAGAAAATTGCTCGGTTTTTGGGTCCGTATCCATTTAAAAAACCGTCAGTGTATTAAGTTGGATCTAGGAATTACGAGCAGTTGGTACTTAAATACTCAAGTTCCTACCTATATTATTAAATTTTTCAGTTGTTATATTTTTCTAGTAGTAGTAAAGAGTGTTTAGGTACCTACTTTACATGCTTTGTCTACTATTATGATAATTTTGCAGGAAATAACTGGTGCTCCCCATACATCGGATGGAAGAAGGTTTACAACAACAGCCCCGCTGTCATGGCTCATCAATACAGGCACCAGATTCTAGGTACGAGCAGCTTGGACGTAAGATGGGTCCAGCATACATTAACAGTTTTGAAATAAATGCCTAGTAAATGAATAAATTCTACTAGGAAATAAATTTTATAAATTCTATTACAAACTACGTGTACATATTGATCTGATAATCGTCTTCCGAACCTCATAGTACACACGGCAACACATCAAGCTACGCAAAACAAACTTAAGCTGGCCACGCGACGTTGTGTTGCCGTTTGTACACTACGTGGAAAATATCTTGACCAATGGCTCACCCCATACGGTGTGCGCAAAGTTTTCTGCCGGCTATTATATCCGCATAGTATTGGATTGAATGGTCTTTTGTCGGTAACAAAGTATGAGCCATCGATTATCAGACGTCTACAATCTATCTTATAGGTATGTTATGGGCCCAGTACTGTACTAATTTGGTGATTATTAAATCGATATTACACCGTGGAAGCGCACAGTCCTCCAATACAATCTAGATCGTCATCATCAGCAAGTATTAAAATATAGGTCTGTGACGTAACCATTGCTAGATATAGCCTCTCCCAATACACACTACCGTGTTCGATTATTAACAAAAAATTATACTTAAAAAAAAATTATAGGTGCTGAAGCAGCATTGTGGTCAGAGCAATCGGACACGGCCACACTAGATGGCAGGTTGTGGCCGCGAGCAGCCGCCATGGCCGAGCGATTGTGGGCGGAGCCAACCACCACCTGGCTGGACGCTGAGAACAGGATGTTGCATATCAGGTGACAGATCATTGTGGCCAGTAATTTGGTCACTCTGGCTGTGGACGCGAGCGGCTGTGGGCGGAGCCCGCCACCACCTGGCTGGACGCTGAGAACAGGATGCTGCATGTCAGGTGAGAGATCATTGTGGCCAGAAATATGGTCACTCTGGTTGTGGACGCGAGCGGCTGTGGGCGGAGCCCACCACCACCTGGCTGGACGCTGTGTACAGGATGCTGAATGTTTGGTGAGAGATCCTGGCCAGAAATATGGCCTGCGGCTGCTTGTGGTATTCTTAGGTAGGGTCGGCAACCATAGTCGTTGAACACTCATTGACCAAGAATTTTCTCTCTACGTGAACACTTCTCAAACAATACAGGTGACAGAAAATGTTCATCAACTTTCGTTGCTGTGGGGACACATTGTATTAGTATTATAATTAGTTTAGCAGAATAAGCAATTTTGTCTCAGTCTGACGGAGCGACTGGAGTATTCGCCAGTCGTTCCTATACCACCGTACCACTAGGTAATTATGTAGTTCAGAAATAAGTGCACTTTATTAAATATGTTCAATTTCAAGAAGACCTTTTTTATCCCTACAACTACACATCTGTGACCCCCTAAAGTTGCAGACTGTGCGTAAGACCACGGATTATTTAATAACTAGTGTTAGACTAAACTTTCATAGAATAATTAAATTTTTCTGGTACCCTTGAGACGGGCAACTGATCGCATACTTTCTGCCAAGGTCTAAAGGCCGATCGCACAATCGCAGACCTGGTCTGCTGTTCGCTGTTCCCCTCCAAAAATTTTTGCTATCTGGCATTGGCAGAAAGCTTGCGATATGTGAAGAGATGTTTTTTTAAAGTGGTTACCCTATTTAGGGCCTGTTTCTCCACTTTTGGATAAGTTCTTGTTATTTTATATGAAAATAATATGTCAAATGATTTGTGAAATAAGCTATCAAGAACTTATTCAGAAGTGGTGTACCTAACTTTAGACGAAGAATGATATTAAAAATTCCTCCGGACAATTTAGTCAGCTACAATTTGAGCCTAAAAGAAAGACAGAGGGTTAAGGGTTTGCCCTGTAGCCTAACCTTTTTGAGACAATATTTTTCCGAAATCCGTAGATTCATTTCCAATGTGCTCGATAGTCGTGTGAGGCACGAAATCTGTGAGTTCTTTTTCTCGATGTTGGCTCCATAGTGAAAGTTGTTCAGTTCAGTTTGATGGTCTAAAGTAAACCACCTGCTTACGTATTACTAGGGTGTTATACACCCTGTAGAAAGTGAACCACAACGATTTTTAGGAACATATTAATGTTGTTAACTGCGTTAAGCACTGTGCTGTATCTTAATTAACATTTTTGTTTCAGAGAGCGTTTAGTGCGTATGGGCATCCAAGCGGAGTCCTTGGAACCAGAATGGTGTTATCAGAATGACGGATATTGTTTTTCTGGATTTACATGATTGTTTTAACTTCTTTTCTATTTGTCTTAAAACCTATTTATTGCTGTTTTAAATTAATACTTACTTGTGATCTAATAACTGGCCAAGTGCGTGTCGGACCATGCGCAGGGTAGGGTTCCGTGGTTGCCCGTCACAATACACGGACTTAGAAAGGGGCTTTTTGTTTTATACTGTTTAACGGCTAATAAAGTCTAAGAATTTAATGTTTTAAGTTGGTTGACTATTACCCGTAAACTTGTAAAGCCTTCTTAGCGGTGATAGTTTTCTTTTTAAATTCGTTATACCTATATACTATTGCCGTGAATTTTTTCACATCTCCAACCACAACCGTTTAGCTAGGAGAGGGGGGGATACTTGACTCTAATCTCTGAGGACAGACGGACGGACATGTTGACTTTGGAACCCTAAAAATGAACCATCCACTCTAGAATAATATAGTATAGTGTATAGTTTACTATTTTTTGATATTTCCTTCTATATCACGCGAAAAAAGGTACAAGTTTTATAAGTATTGTCAATAATGCGTAAATAAAAAATATTAAGTAAATCGAGTCTGGTTTTTATTGAATAAGGTCAATGGGGGGAAGTCCGGCATACTTTTTTTAAAGATAACTTCAGTGTGTTATATATTCCGCGGTGTATAATCTCTATGTCAATCAATAGAACTGTATAATATAAAAAACTAAAAAGTTAAAAAATAATATTGCAGCCGATGACTTTCCCGTTCGCATCATAAGAACATTAATTTGTTTTATTGAAGTCGCTGTCAAGCCGGTACGATTCGCAACAGGGCTTGCATTTTTTGGCTTGGCTTGACACCGACTTCTATAAAACAAATTAATGTTCTTATGATGCGAACGGGAAAGTCATCGGCTGCAATATTATTTTTTAACTTTTTAGTTTTTTGAAGGCGGTTTTAATTTTTTTGTTAAAATTTTGTTTATTTCACAATTTTCAGTGGCAAATTCATTAGTTCGATTTAATAGTAGTGCTTTAAATTAACAAACGCACTAGTCGGCACTACGATTTTTGAAGGTTCCCCTCGATATCTCTGGGATCCATCATCAGATCCTGGTTTCCTTATCATGGGACCTCATTTGGGATATCTCCTTTCCAACAAAAAAAGAATCATCGAAATCGGTTCATAAACGACGAAGTTATCCGCGAACACACATAAAAAAAAAAATATATACGGTCGAATTGAGAAACCTCCTTCTTTTTTTTAACCGACGAAAAAACAAAAGACGGAGGAGGTTCTCAAGTCGACGCGTATATTTGTTTTTTTTTTGTTTTATGTATGAACACGCATAACTTTGTACAGAGTAGTCCGATTTTGATAATTTTTTTTTGTTTTGTAGATCATACTTCAGAGGTGGTCCCATTTTAATTTGGTGAAGATCTGGTAAAGGGCTTCGGAGATAGACAATAAAACTCCGCAAAAAATCTATGGAATATCATCGACGATTGAAATAAATGATCCGATAACTTCTTACAGCGTAGTCCGATTTTGATAATTTTTTGTTTGTTTGGTAGGTCGTACTTCAGAGGTGGTCCCATTTCAATTTGGTAAAGATCTGGTAAAGGAATTCGGAGATAGACAATAGAACTCCCCTAAGATCTAGAGCATATCATAGACTATGGAAAAAAATGATTCGTGTTCATGTTCCCTTTTTGGTCATACTTCAGAGGTGGTCCCATTTTGATTTGGTGAAGATCTGGTAAAGGGCTTCGGAGATAGACAATAGAACTCCTCAAAGATCTAGAGCATATCATCGACTATTGAAATAAATGATTCTTGTTCATGTTCCCTTTTAGGTCATACTTCAGAGGTGGTCCCATTTTAATTTGGTGAAGAACTGGTAAAGGGAGATATACAATAGAACTCCTCAAAAATCTATAGCATATCATCGACGATTGAAATAAATGATTCGTGTTCATGCTCCCTTTACATTTACAATGAATATGTTAACCCAATATAACACCAACACTGAAAATTTTGAAATAAAAATTTTTCTTCAAAACTAAAAAGTACCTACTAAATAATAATATAACCAGCGTATTTTAAATTCGCATTTATCAGAACATTAATTTGTTTTTTGGATTCGGTGTCAAGCTAGCCCAAAAAATAAAACAAGATTCTGGAGTCTCGTCTTCCAACGTTTTATAGGTGGTTTTATAACGTCGTTTTATAGGTGGAGATTTGTAATTAGCTTACAGTTATTTAAAGTTGTGTTTTAGTATGTAATCAAAGCTGTAAATCTTCCTAAGAATAATAAAAAAATAAAAAAAAATAAAAAAAAAAACATTAGTTGGTTTTCATCGCGAAACGGAATATGGCAAACAATTAAGCTGTAATAGTAGCCATTTTTGTCACTATTTAGTGTGTAGTAACGTGTACGTAATACAGCTGGCTTATTTCTTACTCGCATGCGTGAACCGTCCCTCAATCGTATATATCTTATTCTTATAGGCTCATCAACAGGTTATCTCAGTTCGATATCACCATCTTCCTCACTCCACATACTATTTGGAATCGTTTCGTATCGCACAGCAAATTCTGCCAGACTTATATTTTCTAGCTCATCAGGCCTCAACACAGGGTGTAACAAAACTCGCCGGCGGGGGACAGGCTCTACTGGTCTCCCAGTCCCCTGCCATCCGGGCGAAGATGGAGTGCTGCTGGGTTATTTTAGTGGGTATACCGGTGACACGCACCGGGGAGTCCCACATACCCCTCCCATCCCCCAACGGGAGGGGATGCGGTAAAAAGTTGGTGGGAGGCAGAGGCTATGGACAATACTGTATGTAGTAATATATACTCTTTC
Source organism: Agonopterix subpropinquella (assembly GCA_922987775.1). Lineage (NCBI taxonomy): Eukaryota > Metazoa > Arthropoda > Insecta > Lepidoptera > Depressariidae > Agonopterix > Agonopterix subpropinquella. The sequence goes on along the minus strand of OV277703.1, from coordinate 21,303,651 downwards.
TTATACTGTGGTTAAAAGGTAGGTAGCTATTTTAAAAGTAATCGAAAATTATGCATGTAATAATTAGAAGATTATAGCCACAAAAAATTATAAAATAAAAGCTTTTTAACAAAAAAATTCAACCGCCGAAAAAACTGAAAAGCAAAAAATAATAATTTATTTTACCTTAATAACTAAATTCTTAAACTAATGTAAGTAAGTATATCAAAGTATATAATATTATTTTGCTATTATTTTGAGTTTTTAATTAACCTTAATAACTAAGTTCTTAAACGAATGCAAGTATACCTAAGTAATTTTGAGTCGGCGCCAAACAATCAATGAACAAAGATCACTAAATAACCTTAAATTTAAAGAAATAACCAAAATGAAATTAACAATTCAACGTGAAATCTTCAGGGATTAACATTAACATTCCAAAAAAATGCGCTCTCCGCACGACCACTAGCAACGAGACGGGACGTATGCACCTGGGCCTCTACTCGGACATTCGAACTTCACAATTACGTGAACGTTTTCGTTCCAATGTCAACTCTCTCACAATGAAGTCCGGACCGAAACAGTCGCGATATATCGAAAATCGAAAGTCCGGGTACAGGGCCTGTGTGGATAGTGATGTTATATTGGTTACGTTACGTGGTGTGTGCCCGTTCGGGTTGATGGCGCGCATCACGCAATTAATTAATTTTGTTGTTTGGCGCCGACACAAAATTACTTAGGTATACTTGCATTCGTTTAAGAACTTAGTTATTAAGGTTAATTAAAAACTCAAAATAATAGCAAAATAATATTATATACTTTGATATACTTACTTACATTAGTTTAAGAATTTAGTTATTAAGGTAAAATAAATTATTATTTTTTGCTTTTCAGTTTTTTCGGCGGTTGAATTTTTTTGTTAAAAAGCTTTTATCAGATATAAAATCTGTAAAAACGAAGAGTATGAGGAAATAAGGATTATTTTTTTAAAAGTCTGTATGTAGACGGACTTTCCCGTCAAAGTGGGGCATGTCCGTCTGTCCAAATTTTTGTTAAGGAGGACATGGTCTACAAGCATAGCATATAAAAATGTATGTGTATGATACGCTGACAGTCAATTGTGTGTCTTCTGTTCTAGTACATAGGGTTTAGATTCGAATTTATACACATTCAAAATTAAAAGGGGCAACATCGGCATATATCAGAGTTCAGGGGTTGATAACATTTTTGTATTGATACTACCGGGTGATTAGGCAGTAATTGGCTACTTGACAACTAGTCAAATCAGCTACTCTTTATCGGACGTCAAAACATGCGCTTTGTATGAACATTTGTACTAAATAATGAGTTGTGACGTCATCCTCATTCTCATTAATTTTTAAAGTTTATCGTTTTACTGAAAATACTATTCAAGCTAAAAACTCAATGAAAATGGGAGTTAAGCGTTATTTTCTAACCTTTTTTTTATTGAGTAGATAAAAATAAAATATATTGAATGTAGTCAAATACCCAATTGAATAAAACAAGTTACATAATTATTTAAAAATTGTTTTATTGTGCTTTGGACAATTTCTTTGGGGTGGCTACGGAACCCTAAAAACCGGCCAAGTGCGAGTCAAACTATCATCGGTTAAAAAAACCCGACGCGACGGCACTTATGTTAAGTAGGTAAATTTATTAGAAAAATCCCATTACCCATGGAAGATACACAACGGTGTCTCTAAATATTTTTCCATCAATAAAATGTTGGTTACATCTGCTTTGGGTCCGGTGCAAGTCCGGCATACGATCAGTTCGCTCCCGTATAAGTAGACGGACTTCCCCACTCATCTATTTTGAGGTTAGAAATATTCCTCGGTCTACAATTCAGAAAATAACCATTTATTTCGTAGTTCAACCAAAGAAATAGCGCGAGGAGAAAGTAATCTAACCACATTCACCAAGTTCTTCCATAAACCTTGTGTTTTCGCAGAGAAATTTATTTTTTTCTTGCTCACGTGACACTCGTGTTTCAAGTTCAAGACGTCACTAAAAATGCAATCGTTTTTTTTTTTCGTAACGTAAGTACAGTAGCGACATCTAGCATAGATTATAAGAATCGATATCGAATACAGTTTTACTTACTAACCTATGAACTGCCTAGCGGTGCAAAAAGAGACCTTAAAACCATGTAGATGGCCTTGCCCCGTGTACGGACTTCCCCCCACTGACCTTAGAATGTTTTTCTCCGATCAGTGGTGCGTCATAAAAGTGTTGTAGCTATATTTAGGCTTTTGTTGTAAGTAAAGTTGTTGTAGGTAAGTACATAGCATTTAATCTAAATTTGTGATGACTCAAGGTCAAAGTCAAAAGCATTTATTGTAAAACTATAGGTGCGACAAGGTTTTAAACAATTACATAAGAGCGCTACAGTTTACCGGTAAAGGTGTTCAATACTTATTATAATACATTCGGAATTTCAATTATAAATTAATTAATGTCAATTATTAATTAATATTACAGCCAATATTTCCCATGTCAACAAACTAAACACACTTGCAATTACACATTTCTAATACACAATAAGATTACAATGTTCCACTGTTACTTTCATTACTACACTTTTCCTTTATTTTCAAATACCTACTCATTTACAAACACTATAAAATAATTTCCTCAGAAGCCAATTATTTACAGCTTTCTTAAAACTTAAATCGTCAGGGTACAAGAGGATACCAGCATACCAAACGAAGTTACATCTTTATTTAGGAACGAGCTTTTACCCGCGACTTCGTCCGCATAAATTATATACCAGATTTTAAGTCAGATGATAAGCTATCAAACAAAAAAGTTTCATCAAAATCGGTTCAGTAGTTTTTGCGTGATACTCGAACAAACAAACACCCAAACAAACAAACAAACAAACGAACAAACAAACAAACAGACAGACAAAAAATCCAAAAATTGGTGATTTGGAATCAGGGACATCTAAAAATCATATCGTAATCTTTTTTTTGTAAATATCTTCAATGTACAGACATACTTCTGTTACAGTTTTATAATAGTCTAGATTGGTATGACCACACGTGTATGACCATCAACAAAATCGCGTCAGATGGGCTGGTTACTATTCTGAAGTTTGTAAACTAGAGTGTGGGGTCAGGCAGGGTGGACTGACTTCTCATAGATTGTTTTATTTGTATGCGAATGGGCTAATCGAGGAGTTGAGCAGCGCCAGAGTAGGATGCCATATTGAAGGAGACTGTATAAACAATATAAGCTACGCGGACGATATGGTCCTGCTGAGCCCGTCGATTAGTGGATTGAAGAGACTATTGTCTATTTGTGAGTCCTACGTTGTGAAACATGGGCTTAAATACAATGCGAAAAAGAGTAAAGTTATGATCTGGTTTCAAAAACAAAGCGAATTCTCCCCCAGTTTCACTCTGCGGCACAACCCTTGCCTCATCATCATCATCATCAGCCTATATCATCGTCCACTTCTGAACATACCCACCATGCGCCACAAAACCCTGTCCTCGGCCTTCCTCATCCAGTCGCTCCCCGCTACTTTTTTAGGTCGTCTGTCTAGCGGGCAGCAGGGCGCCCCACACTACGCCTAGCAGTTCGCGGTCTCCACTCTCGCGACTTTAGGTGTGCTGAATGAAGAATGTGTACTTATGTGTTTTTTGGAAAAATAATATTTTTATTTTACAATCGTAATTCAGATTTAATCGAACTAACTTCCATAATTTTATAGTAGTAAGCTTCGATATCATAATACCTACTTACTAGTTCGAATAAATTGAAATTTAAAAACTTGTAACTATTTAAACACAAGTTGGTGTCTCGAAGAAGTTTAACTAAGAAAAAGAAAACATTCGGTAATAATCCGTCGGCTATTTCTACAAAATAAACCACTAAAAGGGAAAAAATTAGGTTTATAAAGAGAAAAAGCCTATGGCGCTGTAATATTGCCATCGCTCGCGCGATCATGCGTTCGTCCGACGAAAATCATTGTGCCACTGTGCGTTTAAATATACTTATATCTGCGGAATATCCTATAGAAGGTCGTGCTATCATGAGATGCGATCGAATTGTTCTATTTTTATTCAGATACTAGCGGCCCGTCCCGGCTTCGCACGGGTGGACGTCTAATCTTTTCTAGCAATAAATATAGCCTATGTTACTCAGGGTGAATGCAGCTTTCTAATGGTGAAAGAATTTTTTAAATCGGCCCAGTACTTTTTGAGCCTATTCATTACAAACATACAAACATACAAAAATAGGTACAAATCTTTCCTCTTTATAATATTAGTGTAGATAAGTATGTTTAAACGCACAGTGGCACAATGATTTTCGTCGGACGAACGCATGATCGCGTGAGCGATGCCAATAGGACAGCACCTATTAGTCCACAGCACACTTGACTCTAACAAAAATTCTCAAAGAATAAATTTTAGCTTGCGATTTCGTTTTTTTTTAAATATCTCATAAACTGCTCAACATATTACAATTTTTTATATCAGAAACGAATCTTACACCCTCAATTTATCCGAAAACGATACCAAACTTGATCTACTATCGAAACTATTGTAATTCTGTTATTAATTGTGGAATGTGGTCTGTCGGAGGGCATCTTTGACCCTCCCACCCTACCAGACGAGAGGGACTCCCCCCGTGGCCTACCATTGATTGAGGTACCTACTAGAGGCGACTCCAAGGTTACATTTTTAGTAATACTTGTTTGATCTGATGGGCTCTAACTTATTTAGCAAGTGCCGGGCGCTTGCCGCGACGCCCCTGTGCACATATTTTACTAATCGCGGTGCACAAATTTTTTTCACGATGTCTGTTCTATACATAATTATTCAATGTGTCCTACTGATCTTAATCGGACTCTATTGACCTACATCTATGCCAAGTGGTTAGCTTCTATCAAAACAATCTTTACTTTTGTCTAAACAACTCTACTACAAGACAAGAATCAGTTGGTGTAGCCTTCTGTGCTGGACTGACGCTGTCGGCGGTAAGTGCAAGCATTTTAATGAGCGCTGCGGATTGTTTTGATCTGTACAAATTATGTAGGTACTTATTTGTAGTTGTGACGCATAGGCAGACATACATTTTTTTTTTCTAGGGTTTCGTCAAAGAAAATAATTATACTCGTGTCGTACTTAACTCGTAGATATAGGTTTTATAGTATCTCTGCTACAATACAACCGTAGGCCAGCGTAGGCCACAACTGAATTACCTACCACTTTTTACCTTTTTTTGTATTTAACTTATTTTGGCATAAAGACAAGAATTCGAATTTTATTTTTATGTGTGTTTTATGTTTTTATTTCATTTTTATTATTAATTCTCATTAGGCCTTTTTAACTTCAATATTTTTACTAACATTGTTTATTGAACAACGATAGAAATATTGCAACTGATCTCTGATCAGATCACTCGGCCGGCACAACACGGCCAATTCCATTTCCAAAATAAAACACTGAATACGCCATTGATCATTTTACGCCTGAGCCACTTTCAAGAAATTATTTTAGGTTGGTACCTGTATTGGTCTGGCCTCAGGGAACACCGGGACTTTTCCCGGTGGGTATGGTAGGTCGTGGGTTAGTCCGGCCCGGCTCTTTTTCCCGTTTCATTTTCATCCCACAGTTAAATGGCCCGGCCCAACCTAGAATCTTTCTGGTCCACCCCATTTAGTTTCACCGCCCAGGAAGGGACAGCCCCACAAGGCACAAACCGGTATAGGTTCGCTACTCTGCTTGACAGATGGTCAGCCAACCAGCAGTTCAGCTGCCCATTGTTACAGTTAACTGGTCTTATTGGACCTAGATCTTAGATCTGTATTCTGGATGCATTGTAGCATATCGTGGGGTCCTTCTTATAATAATACGCTGACGGTGTTTTAAGGAGATGATCATACCACCAAACTGAATAACTTCCATGGGACCAATACCGAAATCTGGTGATCAAAATGGCTGATCATTCCCTCATAAAATAAAAATAAATAAAAATAAAAATTCTTTATTTCAGATATTATAATCCATATTGATGTTAGTAACACACTTAAATTACTATGTTAGTACAAACATTTAAGTGCAGACCGACCCAGTGCTTAATAAAGCTACTGTCGTATCTACTTGCGACCATCTTCAGATATAATGTAGCAAATTCTCGAGCTCACTCCTTGTCCTTCGTGGAGTTGCAGCGACTTAGTCCCAGGTCACATTGCAGTAAAATCTCGAGCTCGCTTCGCTCGCTCCCAAACTAGTCGTGCTGCTCGTCTATGCTAATAGCATTGCAGTAAATCTACGAGTTTGATTTGCTCGCTCCTGTATTGTGTGGTCCTTGCTTGCTTCGCTCGCTCTTGATTTTCGACCTGGCCTTATTGGAGTAAAATCTCGAGCTCACTTTGCTCGCTCCAGGATTTAGATCTTAATGCATATTTGAAATCGCCATAATCTCATATTAAAATATCGAGCTCGCTTCGCTCGCTCCTAGTTTTTAGTCGCTTATGGTGTGCCTATGACAGCATGTTGGTGTCAGTCCGTCCGTTCGTCGTAGGTATACCTACGCGTTTATTATTGTAACGGCCTAGTCGTATTTTAGTAAAATCTCGTGCTAGTTCCGCTCGCTCCAGGATTTGGATCGTTTTGCGTCGGCCTGTTCCTATGGAATTAAAATCTAAAAAATTTCGACACGCTATAAAAATAAAACGCAATTGAGGTGGATTAGGTACCTATACAGACAGGTAGGTATTTAGCACACTTTTACTGAAGTACCAATATTTTTTGTTACAGATTACGATGTGGGTGAATAAGTTGTATATTTGCGTGGCGTATTTAGTGTTTATTTCGAAATGGTAAGTAATAATAATAAATCTTTTATTTCTTCTCACCTACTTTTCACACATAATATTATTCGTTCACAAAGGTACCAGATGAAAAGGTAGGACAATAGACTTAAGTATAATAATAATATTATGCGAGAGACCGGTTTCTGCCATAGATTTATAAACACAGTGTTGGGTCACCAGGCTCTCACCTCAGCCCCCTTACCCGCACTTTCGATCTTCACTATATCGCCACTGTTTCGGTCCACACGCAAAAGTTCGAATCGAATGTGCGGGTAGACCCTCAGGAGTCGGCGTATTTAACAGATTTTGACTATGATAGGAACTTTAATATAAATTATCTTATAACTATTGTTAGTAGCTATTATGTGTCTGTGGGTGTGTGTGTGGGGGTGCGTGTGTGTGTGTGTGTGTGGGTGTGTGTGTGTGTGTGTGTGTGTGTGTGTGTGGGTGAATTTGGGTAGGGAGTGGCGAGATTGTAGGTTTGTGCGCGCGTTGACAGAGAGCGGGGGCACGCGGGGGTCAGGATTGTATAGGTACCATTTATTCAAAGACAGTAGGTAAGTAATTGTTCAGTGTCGTCGTGTGTCTATGAATCTAATCATCACTACATAGTATAAAACAATGTCGTTTCCCGCTATCTGTCCCTATGTATGCTTAGATCTTTAAAACTACGCAACGGATTTTGATGCGTTTTTTAAAAAGATAGTGTGATTCAAGAGGGAGGTTTATATTAGCATTGCACCCGTGCGAAGCCGGGGCGGGTCGCTAGTTATAATAAAAAAGCATTCAAAATTTTTATCTTATAAAATTATAATAACCCAGTAAAATTATAATAATTTCCGGAGTTTTGGAACTTATTTTAAACGTTCCTTTGGTACGTAATATTGAAGAAAAAAAAAGTCCTGGTGATTTATCGGAAATTACTTCTCCAGAATGGTATATTTCAGCTTAATTTTACTGGGTTATAAGTTTAAAACTACTTAGTATTGACTTAACCATGCAACAAATCCTAGAAAGAAGACGTTTTCGGAGACGAATAGAAATCATAGAGAGAGATAGGTTATTTATTTATAGGCATAGGATTATGATAGAAATTTTAGTTTACTCGTTTAGCTTAGCTAGCTTCGCTCACTGTTGGTTTGAGATTGTATTGCAGTCGTCTCATTATACTGCAGTGAAATCTCGAACTCGCATCGCTCGCTGCAAAAGATTTATTAGCGCTCTTACAGACGAGCGACACTTCGCGGTCGCAGAGGGTCTGTCGCGCGACCCACGGCGACCGGTAAGCCCATGAGCGCGACCCTCTGCGACGAGTCTGAAACAAAGACTTTTATAGTCTTTGGTCTGAAATAAATGATTATACATACATACATAGACAAATAAAAAAAAATCTAAGTACCTACCTACAATAACTTTGCGCAAATCGAATATACCTAGAATTTTATCTACTAAATTCAATCAACCTATAAAGTATTAAACCAACATAAAATCTAAACGGTGCTTTTGAATCTTTTTAATGTTTAATGTTGTGCTGCCTAGCTAGCATGCTACACATTATTCGGCTATATCACGCCTTTTATCTCGTTCGTTGGCGCGCAAATAGAAAGAGAGCGAAGGCGTGATAGCGCTGTATCACGGTGGCATACTACGGCGGCAGATCTTGATCGAATGACTTGGGCTAGATAATAACTATAATAAGCGATATTTTATATTTCAACGCAATTTTTCAACAGTGGTAACACAGAGGGTCCAGCGGTGTGGAAATGGGTATGCGACGCCGGCAAATGTGTCAAACAAAGAAACGATCCATCGGGCGACCAGCCTGCACTCAGCTTGGAGGCATGCCAGATGTTCTGCTATGAATATGGTAGGTTACCTTTGAGGCATGCAAGATGCTCTGCAATTAATATGAAAGGTTAACGTCGAAGCTTGCAAGATGTTCTGCAACGAATATGGTAGGTTACCTTTGAGGCATGCAAGATGTTCTGCTATGAATATGGTGGGTTACCTTCGAAGCATGCAAGATGTTCTGCAACGAATATGGTAGGTTACCTCCAAGGCATGCAAGATGTTCTGCGATGAATATGGTAGGTTACATTCGAGGCATGTAAGATGTTCTGCAATGAATATGGTAGGTTACCTTCGAGGGATGAAAGATGTTCTGCGATGAATATGGTGGGATACATTTGAGGCATGCAAGATGTTCTGCAATGAATATGATAGGTTACATTCGAGGCATGCAAGATGTTCTGCAATGAATATGGTAGGCTACCTTCGAGGCATGCAAGATTTTCTGCAATGAATATTTTAGGTTATCTTCGAGGCATGCAAGATGTTCTGTAATGAATATGGTAGGTTACCTTCGAGGCATGCAAGATGTTCTGCGATGAATATGGTAGGTTTTCTTCACGGCATGTAAGATGTTCTGCAATCTGCAAGATGTAAGGTCCGTAAATGTCCGTCCGTACCACTAGTATAAACGGAACCCTCAGTGTGCAAGTAGTCCGACTGGCACTTCGCCGGTTTTCAAAATTTAAAATATAGCAGAAAGAGTAAAAATTATATGAGGGCGCCACTGTCGCTTTACATGGCAACATTAGACTATGACCTAAACTATTTTTATACTTGCTGTATTTTCTCCAAAAGTTTATGCAAAACGTTATCTACAGGGTGAAATTGATATCATTAGCATCCTTTTAAACTAAGAGTCCCATAGTGAAAGTTGTTCAGTTTGATGGTCCACCATGATGAACCACCCTTAAATGTTTATTTGCGTTTTTGTTACACCTTGTATTACGTCAGTTTTATCAATGTACAATCATAACCCCGAACGAACCAAACTCGAAAGAAAATGCCCTAAATCATTATTTTACAGATGATAACTGACGATAATTTTGATATAGGTAATTACATTGACAACTATTGTTAACAAGCAACATTATAGTAAATAAATACCTACCATACAGGGTGAAATTGAAATCAATCGACAAAATTTAAGAGAGTGTTATACTCGAGACATGGCTGGTTTTAAAAATAGATTTAGACCAAATTAAATAACGTCCGAGATTTTAAAATATCGTAATTATTAATTGTGGCTGATTTAATTTGTGACTGACTGTACAGATGCGCGGCCGATACGCGGCGAGCGAGAATGAGCGGTACGAAACAATAGCGCCATCTGTTGAGTTTTGGCGAATTTAAGCATTTAAAGCACGATATTTTTATGATGGTAGGTATACCATTGTCCGTTAAGTACTAAAAGAAAATGTCCTTACCTAATTTTAACAGATGTTCAAAGTGACCACCTCCATTTCGTATGCACAAATTGAGCCCGACACGGCGCTGGTTGTGATTTACAGCTTCAAATGCACTGACATTTTTTTCTCTCAGTTCACTCACTGTGGTCGATTCAGTTTCATACACACATCTTTTAATTTCCCCCCACAAATAAAAGTCTAGGGGTGTTAGATCCGGAGATCGCGGCGGCCAGCTGATCATCCCACTTCGCGCTATCCAACGGTCATTAAACTCACCGTTCGAAACTGCGCGAACGTCCCTTTGGAAAAATGCGCCGCACTGGCACATTAAGTTGTCGGAAATCTATCAAATTCTGAGTAGACCGTAAAATTATATCCAGGGATGATACTTGAGAAGCCGGGTTGCATCTCGCGATAGCGTCTTTGCGTTTCACGAAGCCTCCGTGTTTCTCACTAATCAATTATCATCATATCCAAAAAACTGCAGATTTGTGTACGACTTTTTTTTACAAATTCAGGTTGAACCTAATACGACACTGCACTGAAATCCAAGTTCCGATACGTAAGCGGGCACTGATTGATTACAGAGCGCGGTAACCTCTTAATCAGATCGCGACCAAACGGAAACTGTTTTTGTTTTGTTTTGTTTGCGGGAGGTGCGTGCGACCTTGCCGAGCGGTGGGGATGCGCTCGCTAGAGTTGTGCGGGGGTGCTCCGCCTGCGAGGGGATGGACGTTGACCGGGCCGCCGGCCGGTGGAAATGTAGGTACAGTTCGAATGAGAAAATGTTTATTTAAGGAATTATTTAATTTTAATTTAAAAAACATTTTTTTTATTTAAAGTGTGTATGACACAGAGCGTTTATTATGAACCCCTTTTGAATGTTTTGGCATGCTTAGAATGTCTTTTATTTTCATAATTTAGATTTCAAGAAAACCCTGCAATATAAGATCTAAATCAGGAGTACAACTCGCCACCAAAATTTGTCGAATGTCTTCGATTTCACCCTGTATCAGCTAATCACTTTTGCATGTTAGCGTTCGATCACATTTGACATCAAATCTTATTTTACAGGTCTTTTATGGCCAATGCCAACTGGAGCAACTCATCTTGGAAATTTCGTTTCGAAGATCAACTTAAATAATGTTGAGATCAAGAACATAAAGCGCGGCAAATCTGATGACTTGGTAGACGCCGCTGGGAAGGTAGGTATATTGTTCAAGACTAATAATAACTATTTGGTTTTGAAAAGTATTTTTACAACTTGTGTGACATACAACACGGTACAACAACAACTACAACAACAACTTTACAACTACAACCACAGGTTTTTAAAACTTACGGTAGTAAAATTTGTTTACAGTACTCTTTGATATACAAAGCTATACAATTTTTGTGAATTATTTTCATTTGCACTTTGTACAAAATAAATGATACAACATTGTTACTTACTCGCAAAAAACAAGAGGTAAAGGGAGGAGTCAAGAATGCCTTTCATAAATGTAATTTAATCACCATTATACAGGGTCCTTCTTAATATGCTGACACTTTTTTAAAGTTTTTTATGATCAGACCATCTAACTAAACCCAACATCGAAATCGCGAAAAAAAATCAAGTAGATCCTGTTTTTTGGTTTTTTGCTTACATCTCGAAATCTATAAGACGTATCGAAAAGTTTTCTAGGTACAAATTAAAGCCGACAAAATTCCCTACAAAACAAATTGTATGTACTTTTGTCACAGGAATTAACCTTTGAGAGCTAGGACTGAGAAAAGAAAGTAACAGCATTTTAAAAATAATTACGAAATTTGTACGGCGACCCTCATGAAAGTTGAAGATAACAATAAAATGATTTCATATTCTTAATCAGCGAACCCGGAAATCCCGGGATACCAATTTTCAGTCGATTCGGTGAACCTTTAACACAGGTAGGTACAAGGCTCTTAGTTGTGTGACGTGGAATATAGACCGACAGAGTTCAAGAGGTTCTATGTAGACTGCATAGCTGTTTAATTAACTGGTTTTAACTAAAAATAGGTATCTACTAATTTCTTACATCTTTTTTCAGCGATTCAAAGATATGATATCGAAGGTCGTACTAAAAGGTGTGACGCCAAAAGCAACTGGAAAATTGATGGAGGTCTACATTGTTAATCAAAATCCTAACATACGAGGTATGTACTAGGTACAATCCCTATTTTATTTTAACGTTTTTTTCCCTCTTATTAAAGGAGGAAAAATACAGGATTTCTGAACCCGATTTTAACTGAACTAACGGTTTAATTAAAATTTTCGGAATATTTTGTTTATCGACGTATTTTGACTCTATGCAAATTTTACAGCGTTTGACCGAAACCTGGATGAGAGTTACGACGTCAAGGTGTCCCTTACAGCCAATGGTACGGTTAACGCAACTGTCACTGGCAAATCCTTCTTTGGAGTCCGGCACGGGCTAGAGACCCTGTCGCAACTTGTCATTTATGACGACATCAGAGATCTTGTTCTGGTAAGTTTTATATTTCTGTCTAGCTGACCCGGCAGACGTTGTCCTGTCATAGACCCTACACATACCCTACACCTACCATACACCTACCCTACACATACCCTACAGCTACCCTACACCTACCCTAGACCGGGATAAAAAGTATCCTATGTCCTTTTCCTGGTTCTAAGCTTCCTCCCCACCAATTTTCAGCCAAATCGGTTCAGCCGTTCTTGAGTTCTAAATTGTGTAACTAACAGTACTTAATACACGACTTTCTTTTATATACAACGTGTTAATGAATTAACGCAAAACTAGAAAATAGTTTGTTTCGAATCGAGAGTAGAGTCGATTAATCAAGGTTTCAACATAGGTAATTTTTTTCCAAAATATTAAATAATTTGATTGTACCAATAATAATTTACTTAATTCTATCGGCACCGCACTGGCATACTCACTATTACTCACACTACTACGGCTACTACCAAAACAAAACGCCATACGCACGCGCTCGGCCGCGCGCTTTCATTAATAGCGCAAATATCCTGCTCAAATGAAATAGGAAGAAACGAGATGAAACACCGGCGAAAGCGAAGCGCGGCGCGGCGGTCGGCGGCCTTTATGTGCCTTTGTGCCGCGCCGCGCCGCCCCGCGCCGCGGGGGAGGGGGTCGCGGAGCGCACAAACAAACAAAACATTTCTGCAGTCGTGCGCGTACGGTGCGAGTGATTAGATTACGTAGCTTAATTATCTTACGCTTCCGCGATGACCTTTCATTTCATTACTCGAATGTGCAGTAGGAAATGGTGCGAATCTTGGTTATTTGTGTGGAGATAACGTAACCAGTTTGGTGTAGTGTATCAGTGTCTAAAAGAACAATGCTAGCTGCGACGCAACGGGACTTTTAGGCCACCCACTGCTGATTATCGGAACGACCCGGAATTAGAAAACAGCATCTTGGAGTACCTACTTCAAGCACAACCCGGACGCGACGCGTACACGTCAAGCTGCTCGGTTATTCTAATGCAGCCATGTCTACGTGTGGAATGTTCTACGAGAAGATCTTGGTGCCACGAGCTAAACCCTAGAGGTCCGTGTGACGCTTTGTGACTGGTACCTAACAAATGCAACCAGACATGTTTTATGGACAGATTAGTGTACATTTAATCGGAATGGACTGTTTAACCAAACCAAGTTGTGTGATTGTGAGGAAACGTTTGGATCACGTGGTAAATGAAGCGAGGAATTTTGAATTCCGGCGGCAGAGCGAAACTACGCTATCAAAAAAACTACTAGGTAAATTGAGCCCTATTCCTATTTATTTAAAGCACTGCCTACACACGATAACAGCTGATTGCACGCAATCTGAATTTGAAGTAGGTACCTACATTGCTTCGTGAGCGTATTATGTTTCGAGTTTATATCAAACTAAACGGTTCAATTGCATAAAATTTGTTGTATCGTGTGTAGAAGAAGACGTGTCTGTGTGTGAAAGCGATCTGGAGTGCGATTTTTGAATCTCATTCGCTGAGTTCAGCAGTTGAAAATGTCCAAATTAGTATGGAGATACGCATCTTTCTACTGCTGATTTGACTTTCAAAAATCGCACTCCCGGAGTATGGTTTTTTTAATGTCAAATCAGCAGTAGAAAGTTCCACGTATCCATGGTAATTTTGACATTTTCAACTGCTGAACTCAGCGAATGAGATTCAAAAATCGCACTCCTGGTCGCCGCGCGTCGCGCAGTGTAATGCGGGGTTTACACGGGTCGATTTTTTATGCGATTTCTATCCTTACCATTAAAATTGACCATGTACTTAGATAGTAATTCGAGGCCACGAGTGATTCAAATCGTAAGTCTCGGGAAGATTAGTTTCAACTTTTGTCGTGCGGCAATGAGTAAAATCGACCTGTTGACCCTGTTGACTAAAATCGACCGCGAAAACGATCGTCTGAAATCGCTCGCCGCATTACATCGTTTTTGTGTTTTACCTACTTAAATCATTTATTTACGAATTATTGAGATACCAATCTGTTATGCTCATCATTTTTAAACAAAATGAAATAGTGGCATACGATATTTCTCAACTCTGAAAATGACGTAATTGTTCGGTTTTGAGGCGATTTAGTTGGTGCCTAGCGGCCGCCGGCGCCGGCCGGCATGATGAGAATCGACCGATGTAAACCGCCCCTTAGAAATTTAGACCGTGCAAGATGGCGGCGGCGCGGCGCGCCGGCGCGGGGGTGAGCGGGCGGGTAGGCAGTGAGCGAGTTCATTCATACTTTACCATACACATTGGAATGGATTGTAAAGGATATGAAACGTTAAAATGCAAATAACTTTTAATTAAATTGATTAAATTAATAAATGATTTTTTCAATGTAATTATTTAATTATAAATCAGTTGGGGTGTATGAGGTTTTGCGTTAATTCATTAACACGTTGTATAGATATATACTTAGCAGTGAAATGTTACAATTCAAATGTCAAAAAGATATTAGACATTTTGCGAATTATGACATTTAGGGAATTTGGTCATGTTTACTTAAATAAAATAAGTGTCCATCTAAAGATAGTGGATATACTTAATAAACTAAGTCATTGAAAGCGAAGCATGAGGTATCATATTATAAATATTAATAATAGTGTTTGTTTTGTTACATTGTTAAAAATGTAAAATAAATCATGTGTGTCTCGTCTAAAGCTGAGAGATGGAAGTAATTATACTAAATGTATAATGTCACACCTCTTTCCTACTTTCCAAGTGGGGTAGGCAGAGACCAATCTACTACGATCCATACAGTAGCGTAGCGAGGGATGGGGGCAAGGGGGGCAAATGCGCCGGGCGTAGGGCGGCACTTTACTAGGGGCGGCAAATTCGGGAAAAATATAGATTGATTGGGCTCTGTATCTGTAGGTATCTGGTTATAGAACCAATTCGAAGAACAGAGAATAGTCGAGCTCGTTTCGCTCGCTCAGGTTTTTGTTTTAATTATTGTATGTGTAGGATTACACATAATCCTAAAGAGTTCTGGCTAAGTCGTGGTTCTAAGAATTTCGAGTTTGCTTCGCTCGATCCATAGCGTTTACTAAGGTTACTTTGCACATACCATAATTGTACGTAAAAAGCTCTGGAGTGCAATTCTCTAAGAGTCACATCGCTGTCAAAAAGGTCGACGAGATCACAAATGTAACATCCTTCTTGCATCCTTCAGATCGTCGCAGTTTTTATATGAGTTTGACAAATTACATAATCATAGCGAATACCGAATTGACAGCTCGCCGATGTTTCAACGACGAATTTCAGGTTGTGACCATTGTGACAATGTTTGAGCTTAGTGAATTGCGCTTAGTGAAATATTCAGGTTTACCTATTTCGGACACCAGCCTCCCACAATAGGCTTCTTGACAACTAGTCAAATCCGCTACTCTTTATCGGACGTCAAAACGTGCGCTTTGTATGAACATTTGTACTAAATAATGAGTTGTGACGTCATCAATATTTCGTTACTTTTTAACCGACTTCAAAAAAGGAGGAGGTTTCTCAGTTCGACCGTATATATTTTTTTTTTTTTTTTTTATGTGTGTTCGCGGATAACTTCGTCGTTTATGAACCGATTTTGATGATTCTTTTTTTGTTGGAAAGGAGATGTCCCGAGGGTGGTACCATGATAAGGAAACCAGGATCTGATGATGGCATCCCAGAGAAATCGAGGGGAACCTTCGAAAATCGTACTGCCGACTAGTGCGTTTTTTAATTTAAAGCACTCCTATTAAATCGAACTAATGAATTCACCACTGAAAATTGTGAAATAAACAAAATTTTAACAAAAAATTAAAACCGCCTTCAAAAAAACTAAAAAGTTAAAAAATAATATTGCAGCCTATGACTTTCCCGTTCGCATCATAAGAACATTAATTTGTTTTATAGAAGTCGGTGTCAAGCCAAGCCAAAAAATGCAAGCCCTGTTGCGAATCGTACCGGCTTGACAGCGACTTCAATAAAACAAATTAATGTTCTTATGATGCGAACGGGAAAGTCATCGGCTGCAATATTATTTTTTAACTTTTTAGTTTTTTATATTATACAGTTCTATTGATTGACATAGAGATTATACACCGCGGAATATATAACACACTGAAGTTATCTTTAAAAAAAGTATGCCGGACTTCCCCCCATTGACCTTATTCAATAAAAACCAGACTCGATTTACTTAATATTTTTTATTTACGCATTATTGACAATACTTATAAAACTTGTACCTTTTTTCGCGTGATATAGAAGGAAATATCAAAAAATAGTAAACTATACACTATACTATATTATTCTAGAGTGGTATAGACGATAAAAATAAAATAAATTGTATGTAGTCAGAATAGATACCCAATTCTATCTGTACCTATTTATTGTTAGTTCCTATATTTTTTGCATGTGGAGAAAATAAATGATTTTGTATTTGTATTCTTGTTACAATACTTTTGGCCACAAATGAAAGACTATAAGGTAGGTACCTACCTATATTAAAAGCGTAGTTGAAAGCTTTTGGGAAAAGAGTAGATGTGGCGGCTCGATGAGAGGAATTCGCGCTACGAACATTGACAAGCGCCGCCACCATCACATCATCCTACCTACAATTTATTTCACATTCTCGGAACAACATTTTGATTTGAATTGGGGTTTTAGGACCTGATGTATATTTTTGTAAACGCAGGTTGTGCGAGATGTGAACATCAGTGACAAGCCGGTATATCCTTACAGAGGCATTCTTCTAGACACAGCCAGGAATTACTACAACGCAGACGCTATCAAATCTACTATGGGTAAATTTTCTCTTCCTATTCTTTTAGGGAACAGACCTTTAACCATAGAATAATGACTTTTACTAAAAAGGCGGCGGCTAAATGGCGGTCTTATCAATAGCTAAGTTCTAGCAAGAACGACTTGCAAATGGCTAATTTCCTATTTCAATAGCCTATTTAAATTTAGCGTCTTTCTTTGTAAATAAAGTTTTTAACCGACTTCAAAAAAGGAGGAGGTTTCTCAATTCGACCGTATATATTTTTTTTTTTTTTTTTTATGTGTGTTCGCGGATAACTTCGTCGTTTATGAACCGATTTCGATGATTCTTTTTTTGTTGGAAAGGAGATATCCCAAGTGAGGTCCCATGATAAGGAAACCAGGATCTGATGATGGATCCCAGAGATATCGAGGGGAACCTTCGAAAATCGTAGTGCCGACTAGTGCGTTTGTTAATTCAAAGCACTACTATTAAATCGAACTAATGAATTTGCCACTGAAAATTGTGAAATAAACAAAATTTTAACAAAAAAATTAAAACCGCCTTCAAAAAACTAAAAAGTTAAAAAATAATATTGCAGCCGATGACTTTCCCGTTCGCATCATAAGAACATTAATTTGTTTTATAGAAGTCGGTGTCAAGCCAAGCCAAAAAATGCAAGCCCTGTCGCGAATCGTACCGGCTTGACAGCGACTTCAATAAAACAAATTAATGTTCTTATGATGCGAACGGGAAAGTCATCGGCTGCAATATTATTTTTTAACTTTTTAGTTTTTTGAAGGCGGTTTTATTTTAAATCGATTTATATTTTTCTGTCTCTTCATTGTGAATTTGTGATCCCTACCTATTAACCGGTGGTAGAGGAATAATCATTCCTTTGAGCTATTACCATAAAGATATTGAGAAAATAATATTTCACAAACTCACGACCATAATCGCGTTCGGGGTAGTCAGACGTCCATTCAGAACTATTTAATATACTAAACTACCGCGGTCTGTAGAAGGTCACTAGATAAGGAGGCGGTCTTTAGCCATCCTTGGACCGATTTATGATTAGGTAAGGGCCAGTGTACAAAGGTTGCAATGGGTGACGAACCGTATCGTCGCGCAGAAAAACGTGGGTTGCTGTCGCGAGATCTTTAAAAATGAAGGGGTTTGCTTAGAGTGGCGAGAGGCTGGGACAGGTCGCACATTCGACGTTCTGCGTCGGAGTTGCACAACAATGTCAGCCGGCTTTTCTGAGTTGTTTGCGCTAGGAATGGGAGTTAACATTTCCCCAGGTAAGCGCAGGGTTTCACCATATAGCATCTCTGCTGCCGCAGCCTTCAGATCGTCTTTGAAAGCAGTTGTCATTCCGAGCAGAACAAAAGGTAGGGACCTCACCCCTAGGTGAAGCGCATCAGGACGACCGCATATCACCCTTGTGCCAATGGCATGATCGAGCGCTTACATTGCCAGCGAATGGCGGGGCTCATGTGCACATGCTCATGCGCACATGACCGTGTCCGAATGCGCTTCGCAGCGAATGTTTGTGGCAGGCGACGAAACAGGTCAGACTCGAATTGAGAACCTTGATCTGTTGTAATCTTTGACGGAACGCCGAAACGAGTACCCATTCTCTTTTAAACGTCTCAGCTGTCTCCTCAGCGGTGAGGGTGCGCATTGGCCACACCTCTGTCTATGGCGGTAAGACAGTACCGGAACTCGTCGCAGACAGTCAAGGGACCCACGATGTCGATGTGAACGTGCATAAACCTACCAACCGCCGTCAAACTGCAGTTATGGGGGGCGGCCAAATATATTTTCACAGGGGCATTATTTGCAAAAACATCCCTATAAGTAACTATAGCCAGTAGGCTCCCACTACAGGTCAAAGGCCTTTTAATGATAGGACACTTATTGATAATCGTCAAACAACAAATTCGGAACGTTTCAGACGCGATGGCCGCAGTAAAACTGAATACATTCCACTGGCACATAAGCGACAGTCAAAGCTTCCCGTTCGTCTCCTCTAGAAGACCCAACATGACCAAGTTTGGTGCCTACAGTCCTAGCAAGGTATGACTCTTCAATGGAGGGAGGTCGAATATTTCCTACTCCTCTTATCTTTCATTAAATTCGTTAGCCTACAGTCCTCCTAGCAAGGTAAGTCGCTCTTCAATGGAGGGGTCCGATCCCCTATTTCCCCTATTTCCTACTCCTATATTTAATTAAATTCGTTGCGGGTTCCATTGGACCGATTGGGGACATATTAGGGTCATCCTCCGGGATCGCTGGACTTCATTGTCTAGTGTTGTAGTCGCGTAAAAATTGCTCAATTTTACAGTTGTGTTCAGACATCCAGCAAACGAATTTCAATTTAAACAATCAAAAGACAATATACAGACGTAGCCGAAGTATTTCTCATTATTATTCTTCAAAACATTATTAAAATTGGTAAGTTTAGTTTTGGAGGAGGAAACGGGAATACGAAATCGTGATTTTTTCCATTTTATGTAGGTAAAATCAGTCTGAGCTGCAGTTGTTACTTTCGCTCTGGTAGCTCCGATACTCGGGAACAGAGCGCGAACAGCAACAGACAAACCAATTCTTCAAATTTCTTGCAGACCGCCTTTCCCAAGCCTTTCATCTTAATCTTTGATTTAGGTATGCCTAAGGGCTTAAGAACGCGCGAGCACCTACCTGGAATTCGGGCCCTAGGTTATTGGACCAACGGTCTGCCTCTAATTCCCTAAATATGATTAGATAAACAATTTATAATAATTAATATGTTTTGTCAGGTGTACACAGCGGACACGATCCGTGAGATCGTCCGATTCGGATTGGAGCGCGGTGTGAGAGTGATGCCGGAGTTCGATGCGCCCGCGCACGTGGGCGAGGGCTGGCAGGAGACCAACATGACTGTTTGCTTTAAGGTATATTATACCTTTTAATAAAGATATGGAGTATTGGCCGCCTTACCTAGAATTTTGTCAAAACAGCCTTTTTGCAATTATGTCACAGATTCACAGAAGCTTAATGAAGTTGAGTAGGTACCTCGTAGTATTTCCTATCTCTATGGAGTACCTACAGTTTTGACAAGGGCCTATATTGAAATTTGGTTGACTGTTCCACGTAATTCATAGTCCAAGTTCTCGAGTCCTAAGCGTATTACTTATCTATCACAGCCTATAATATAATTTTTTTTTGCGCTATGGTAATTGGTATTATTATTATTGGGAGTTGAGTCTTGACATGCCTGCGCCTGTGCCACTGCGATCATCGCTGGTCTTTTGTGAACGCCCCTTTATAGTTCCCTACTGATCCCCACTGCAGTCTGGAACCGCATTAGATTGCTAACAGGGTGGATTTGTATGTCATCTGGTGCTAATGCCTGTCTATCTAGATGGATACTTCGTTTGTACATTAAAGGGTCACATTAACAAAGAAAATGCAGATAAGTTTCTATCTCCTCTTTGCAAAATCTGCAGCTAGAGTCATTTAGTTTCAGCGTGTGCATATTAATTATTATTATTAGCTACGATTAGGCCATACGATAACTAGGTATTACACTGAATTCTTATGCCTAGGTCTCGAGAACTGTACCTACTAAATTTCTTGAAATTGCTTTTAGGCTGAGCCATATAAAAGTTTCTGCGCGGAGCCTCCGTGTGGACAACTGAACCCGACGAAAGAGGAACTGTACCAGTATTTGGAAGATATCTACAAGGATATGGCTGGTAAACAACGTCACAACACAACATACCCTCACCGCACATACGCACACACGCACAGGTTTTGTGTTAATTTGTTGGCAATTTTAATCTACTTACTTGAAAATGGTACCTACAGGGATGATAAACCTATCTACTATCTGGGGAATCCTAGTTTGAGAGATAGGCATTTATTATTTATGATTATCATTAAATACATACATGATTAAGCTTACGCCATTGTGCTACGAGGGGTAGGCAGAGACTACTGCCCGCCACACATACTTCGATTATGACACATTTCTATTTTTCTCCTATTCCACATCCATAGGTACACCTTTTCATGCATTACCGGCGGTTGAGGCTGCGCACTTGTTCTTTTCAAAAAACATGAATTTCGTGTTATTTGTGATACAAACTAGCTAATTTGTTTTTCATTATTCATTAACAGACGCGTTCAATCCGGACATGTTCCACATGGGTGGGGACGAGGTCAGTGGGAAGTGCTGGAACTCATCGGAGGAGATCAGACACTTCATGACGGAGAACGACTGGGGGCTGACAGAGTCAAGCTATCTGCAGCTCTGGAAATACTTCCAGACTAAGGCCCAGTATAAAGTTTATAAGGTAGGTACGTTTAATACGACTTACACCCCTGGAACTCCATAGCAGGGTTCAAAATTATAAATTTTCAATAATTATAGTAATTATAGTTATTTCAGTAATTATAGTTTTACAAATTTATACAGTGTCCTTCATATGCTGAAACTTTTTTAAGGGGATGATCATACCATCAAACTGAACAACTTTCTCTATGGGACTAACAGAAAATGCGAAAAAAAATCTGCTGTCCCATATATTAGGCTCAAGTAATGAGATGACTGCAATGCGATCTAAAACCAAAAGCGAGCGAAGCGAGCTCTAGATTTTACTGCAGTATAATGCGAAGACTGCAATACAATCTAATACCAAGAGCGAGCTTGAGATTTCATAACAATATAGTGAGATGACTGCAATATGATGTAAAACCAAGAGCGAGCGAAGCGAGCTCAAGGTTTCACTGCAATACTATGAAATTTTATTTTTATTTTTTTTTTTATTTTTCATTTTTGGACACAAACAGTCTTAATAAAAAAAAAACAATATATCTAAAACTAGTAAACAAATACCAGACTCGGAGGTCCCAAATGACTGCAATAATGATCAAAAACCAAGAGCGAGCCAAAGTGAGCTCCAGATTTCACTACATTATAACGAGATGACTGCAATACGCTCTAAAATATAAAAACTGCAATATAATGAGATGGCTTGTATACGAACTTAAACCAAGAGCGAGCGGAGCGAGCTCGAGATTTCACTGCAATACAATGAGATAACTGCAATACGATCTAAAACCTAAAACCAAGAGCGAGCGAAGCGAACTCAAGATTTCACTGCAATACACTGAGATGACTGCAATATTATCAAAAACCAAGAGCGATCGAAGCGAGCTCGAGATTTCACTGCAATATAATGAGATGACTGCTATACGAACTTAAACCAAGAGTGAGCAAATAAGCGAGCTCGAGATTTCATTGCAATATAATAAGATGACTGCAATATGATATTGTCACGGACGCTGTAAAACGATAGACGTAAGAAGGCATTAAAAAATTCGGAGGTTTTATAAAAAATCGCCGTGGTCTTACGGTCTGAGGTTCGGACTCGCATGCCGGGGGTGACGGGTTCAAATCCAATCCAAACCAAAAATATTTCTAGATTTTAATATTTGTAGAAATGTTCTAGAAGGGAGAGAGGGTGAGAAGGAGCAGGAGCGTAACATCATACACGTCTGACCACTTGACGCGCGTGTCCGCTCCGCTGACGCTGCCTTCCTACGTCATGGTCGCGTCGGTGTGGACGACTTGGCGGTACGCCATAAGATTACATGGGCAGCGACCGCTCCGAGGTAGACGCTCCCGCTTCGCTGTCGCGAATCACATCGCGAATCCTAAAATATTAATGCTATAATGTAAACAGGCATAGTGTGGATGTAGCTTAATTCATGTTTGACGCTTATGTTACCATCAAATGAAAAACTAGTTTTTATTCACTTACCTGCAATGAAGCTGTCTTGCGAGTGAGACGACAGAACGAGTAAAAACGTCGAGCAGTGCGCACGGGTGTTTTTCGTGAATCCCTTTTGGTGAGTGTTTTTAGTGCAATACGTGCTTTTAACTTACCTGTGTGTTCACCCGTTATTCAATTCATTAGGTGTGGGAACATCCCTGCCATTCAGTGCTTTGTCTGGAGCGCTGGCGGTAAAATCAGTCGTTGGCGGTGGAATCAGATCTACGCACGTGAATCAGTACCAATCAGCAGTGTGTGTGGTATATCAGAATACCTAAACGCAGCGAGGTGAAACAGGCACCTCATAGTCAGGTCAGAACAGCTGGCTTATTGTGTGGTAAGGGGTGGCTATAAGGGGTTGGTTGGAGGCCACTGCCGAGGGAACAACCCTCAACTAAATAATATGCCGAGGGAACAACCCTCAACCCAGAGTTTGGGTCAAACAGATCAGATCAGACAAGAGATGCTTGTGCATGTAGGTACTACGTGCAGCACGTACCTATGTATAATACAATATTCACATACCAATCAGTTTATTCGCTACCGCAGAAATATTGTGGTTTGCGACATGGTGGAGATTGCTGGGATATGTAATGGGATTATTGTGTATATGTTTTTTTTATTCAGCCTAGCATAAATAATAATAATAGATGGTGGTCAAATTCTTAACAAAAGAAGAAATCAATCAATCAAGCCATCAATCAAATATTCTTTGTTTTATACCCATTGATTTACCAACTACTGGACGTAGGGTTCGCGCTCAAAAGTGTCCGAACCAAAAGAGCACCAAAACGTAAAATAGAACCAATTAAGCGAAAGTCTTCGTTTTATCGGCTGACTACGCGCACGCGCGCCGTGCCCCGGTGGGGGAGTGGGACGGAAAAGAATTTTAGCATTTTCCATTGTATAATTATGTATGAGTTCTACTAGTGAAACGCGGATGTTCTGAGGTTTCGGAGTGTCTCTGACTGCTCCCTCGGGGAGTGTAGTCGTGAGCATATGCTTACGCTTGAATGCTGTAATTATGTATAGAACAGACAATTCGAACAAAATCTATGCACCACGATCAGCAGTGCGGGGCGTATGCTGGGGCGTCGCGGTGCTGCACGCGCCCGGCACATGCTGAGTAAGGTTGAGCCAATTAGCTTAAACGAATGTTAAAAAGCATTTTGTCGGGGTGTCGCCTCTAGTAGGTACCTCAATGGCATTTTCAATGTTTTTAGTTGGTTTATGTAACTACATGTACTAAGGTTTGTGTGATGGTTTAGTCTTTGACACTTTTTCGAGAATTTTGTACTAAACCCGGCGTCCATATTATTCTTTACGTCAATGTTTATACCAAAAATAAACAGTAAAATACAGATAAAAATACAAGAGGCACAAGGCGAGGCGGTCTTAGTCGTCAGTGGTGTAAAATCAATATGATTCATTTAGTAAAAGTACCTACCAAACTAAAAATAAATTTAACTTTATTTTTCAAACGTAGGGTAATCGCCAAAGTCGATCACCTTTCGCCATCAAATACGATGATGATTGTAATGAAAGTGTTTCTATGTGTTTTGTTGTGATACTGTGATAGGCAGGCTACGTGCTACTATCGCAATGCGAAGAGTACGCGTCGGCGCCCGCGCCGCCTCCGCCAGCGTGGCGCCATGCGCCAGCACGTGCACCCGGCGAGACGACCGGCTTACTGGACCCGGCTCTGTTAGCAAAATATATCTTATTGACTCCCAACAAAGATTGAAATACTATATGAATCCATTAAGTTGCTTATAACATTTTAACAGTTAATAGAATTCAACTTTATGAAAAATTAAAACAAATCGATAATTACCTAAGAAATTAAATCTATACTAGTATGTACTTATTTATTTACAAAAGTATTACAAAGTACGTAGGTACGTTAAGTAAAAGATAGATAGTTAGTATGTTTCGATTTTAGTGGAAATACGATGAGTACGATTTTTATTCGTATGGCTTACGTAATAAGAGTGCATTCTAAAATCAGGAAGATTTTTTTTCTAGTGTGTCTAAGAAATTTGATGCTATTTGCGGATAATTTAACAGAATTTAAGTACCTTATAAAATAATTATTTCTTTGATACATAGGGTGTACCACCAACCCCCTTTACAGAGTATGTACATAATTTTAAAAAGATATTTGTGTTTCGAAAGACAATCTCGTTGTTACAGTTGAAGAGACTTAGGTGTGCGAGTCTCAGGTTGGGCTAGTTTGTAGCCATGTTAGTGCGCCTTGTCGTTCGGTCTGTGAGATTGAGCTGAGTAGAAAGAGATGAAGGAACAAAATTAGAGCACGGTTAAAGTTATACACGAATCAGTTGTTTCATTAGTAAGTTCTGCTTGTGAACCATGACAACGTTTATCAGAAAATAAAATTACCATAGAAAAAAGTGAAGTGGTTTCCGAGATGTATATTATTACAGAATCATACAAAATCCTTGCGCGGATGTACGAGCAGCAACGCGATCAACAATCTCAAATGCTGGCAATCAACATTGGTTATCAGGTCCAGACTTTTGCTTCATAATCCAATTAAAGGCCGGTCACTTCTTTAACTAATGTAGAAGATCTTCAACTACCAATTTCTTTTCCGATTGAGGAGGGTCTGTCGAACTCTGCATCTTCCACTCAAATTAATGATACCCATCTAGAAAAGAATAAGGAACAAGTAATCCCTGAAAAGATACATCTAAAAAAAAAAAACTGAAATATTTTACAAAAGAATTAGAAGGAAAGATAAGATAAGATAAGATAATATTTATTTGCACTGAAAAGGGTGTTGTTACAGGATGTTATTATAGTTACAATTAGTACTCCTTATTCAACTATATACAAATAGCATGCAAAATGTATTTTACAGGTATAAATTTATTTGAGATTATAATGTCTGAATTAAGAAATTTTAGATTATATTAATGTCAATACGAATCAAATTTTTAAAGTCGCTACACCATTATAATACAATTATTTAATTTATAATACTATTAATCTCAGAAAAAATTAACAGAATAAAATGTGTGCTGCAGTAGCCAATTATACAGACTCGTCTTAAACCTATTGAACGGTAACTCTTTTATCGACTCTGGCACATTATTGTAAATTGGAATTTATTATTGGAAAGAACACCGATATATTAAGGTTTCAACCGGAAAAACGATGGATTTGCCTGTACACGTGTCTAGTCACGTGCATACATGGGGAAGTAGTTAAAGACCTAGCGGCAGAAGAATGCCTTCTGGTAGTACGCAGATTTATTGCTGTAAGAGGTCTGCCACACAGTATCAGTATCAGTATCAGTATCAGTATCAGTATCAGTATCAGTATCAGTATCAGTATCAGTATCAGTATCAGTATCAGTATCAGTATTAGTACCAGTATCAGTATCAGTATCAGTATCAGTATCAGTATCAGTATCAGTATAAGTATAAGTATCAGTATCAGTATCAGTATCAGTATCAGTATCATTATCGGAATCAGCATCAGCATCGGCATCGGCATCGGCATCGGCATCGGCATCGGCATCGGCATCGGCATCGGCATCGGCATCGGCATCGGCATCGGCATCGGCATCGGCATCGGCATCGGCATCGGCATCGGCATCGGCATCGGCATCGGCATCGGCATCGGCATCGGCATCGGCATCGGCATCCACATCGGCATCAGCAATCAGTATCAGCAATCAGTATCAGCAATCAGTATCAGCAAACAGTATCAGCAATCAGTATCAGCAATCAGTATCAGCAATCAGTATCAGTAATCAGTATCAGCAATCAGTATCAGCAATCAGTATCAGTAATCAGTATCAGCAATCAGTATCAGCAATCAGTATCAGCAAACAGTATCAGCAATCAGTATCAGCAATCAGTATCAGCAATCAGTATCAGTAATCAGTATCAGCAATCAGTATCAGCAATCAGTATCAGTAATCAGTATCAGTAATCAGTACCAGTAATCAGTGTCAATAATCAGTAGCAGTACTTTATGTCAGGAAATTGTTAATAAAATAATATCAGCAGAAGAACACCAGCACGTCGGTCGCGCTAGTTTTGAACGATGCTGCCAAAGCAGGGCCACGGCCAGAAGCGTTACGTTGTACACAATTCGTATCGCGCGGATTATATTAGCGGTGGCGATTTGGCTTTGTTTCGGAGGATGCGTTGGCGTAGCGTTTGATATCCGTTCGATCGAATTTTCTGTATATTGTGAGATTCAACCGATTTTTATTTCAGCTAAACCAAATCTAAACCAAAACCAAAAACGTACCGTCCGAAAGGTAAAACCGTAAAAAATAGCACAATTGAGGCCCAGGGCTCTGCCCACACGATAAGAAGAAGAAGTAGAAGATTATTGAGTTTTCTTTCTGTGTTGGGGAGTGTCGCGAATCACATCGCGAATCCTAAAATATTAATGCTATAATGTAAACAGGCATAGTGTGGATGTAGCTTAATTCATGTTTGACGCTTATGTTACCATCAAATGAAAAACTAGTTTTTATTCACTTACCTGCAATGAAGCTGTCTTGCGAGTGAGACGACAGAACGAGTAAAAACGTCGAGCAGTGCGCACGGGTGTTTTTCGTGAATCCCTTTTGGTGAGTGTTTTTAGTGCAATACGTGCTTTTAACTTACCTGTGTGTTCACCCGTTATTCAATTCATTAGGTGTGGGAACATCCCTGCCATTCAGTGCTTTGTCTGGAGCGCTGGCGGTAAAATCAGTCGTTGGCGGTGGAATCAGATCTACGCACGTGAATCAGTACCAATCAGCAGTGTGTGTGGTATATCAGAATACCTAAACGCAGCGAGGTGAAACAGGCACCTCATCGTCAGGTCAGAACAGCTGGCTTATTGTGTGGTAAGGGGTGGCTATAAGGGGTTGGTTGGAGGCCACTGCCGAGGGAACAACCCTCAACTAAATAATATGCCGAGGGAACAACCCTCAACCCAGAGTTTGGGTCAAACAGATCAGATCAGACAAGAGATGCTTGTGCATGTAGGTACTACGTGCAGCACGTACCTATGTATAATACAATATTCACATACCAATCAGTTTATTCGCTACCGCAGAAATATTGTGGTTTGCGACATCGCAGTCGCTTTGGTCGCTTTGGTCTGAGCGATCCTAAATCCTTTTTTGGATGCTTCCGTGGAGCTAAGCGAAGCGTGAGCGTGCGCGCGTGCGTTAGCGTGATCTTGACGATCCCACGAAACAAAAACTTTTAGAACTTGCAACTGGTAGATAGCATGTTGAAATTGGAGTTTCTGTCACAACAAATCGAAACTTTTTGGATAAGCTGAACTTGCAACAGAATCTCTAAAAGCACATGCGCGCACGCATCTTTAGTCCTAGAGAAATAACAATAAATATTGCTTTCTGAATACCCTCGTCTTGTTCACAGGCGTTTGGTAAGAAGCTGCCTCTAATTCTATGGACCAGCAGACTGACGGACTATAACCACGTAGAAAAGTATTTGAACAATCATGATTACATCATCCAAGTAAGTCAATTCTTTATTATGAAGTTAGGGTTAGAATTTTTTGTTCAATGAAATGTGGCTTGCATGACTCTAGTTGTTTGTTATGAACCAAAATTCGAATGCACCTTTTTTATAATACATATAGTTGATTTACTTCCGTACTATTACTCCAAAGTATAACGCCGTATGATAGCCAAGAGTGGGCATATGCGTAGTAAACGCTTTTTGCTGTTTTTAAGTCCGTCGATTGTTTTAGTTTATGAAGTGCATACGTGAATCCAGACAGCTTACTTTCCAATTTTTGGATGTAAGTTTTCCAATTAATGTGGGTGTCAATATTCAGGCCTAAAAGCTTAGAGGTACACACACACACACACATTACACATTGTAACTTTGCATCGTTCAGGGAGAATTCAATTTTCAAGGATGATTTTTGATAGGGTTTAAATTGTATTAATTTTGTTTTCGTCAGGTTTAATTGAAGATTGTGGTCATTTAGCCAATTTAAGAGTACCTATGTCAAATAAATTATTTAGTATTGTAACGCATTTAAGTTTACACCCTGCATGTCCTATTTAATTTTGATCACTCCAGGTATGGAAAAAAGGCATAGACCCTCAAATCAGAGTGTTATTGGAGAAAGGGTATCGGCTGATCATATCAAACTACGACGCGCTATATTTCGACTGCGGTTTTGGAGCTTGGCTTGGCATTAGTAATGGTAAGACATATTTATCTTTTGTTGAATTTTTGTGTCACTTAGGTCCGATTCGACCAGATACGAATAAATTTTATTCTTAGATTAAGTCGCCGGTTACTCTACAGTAAACTGATTTTGCGTTTTATCAACCCTAAGCTGACACCGAAACTGATGAAATGTCAATGTCTCATAATTAAAAAAATATAAATAAAAAGAAACCTAACAAAAAACTGTATAGCCTCCTTACATTGCAATAAGCACGGATACAATGGCCTCGATTCGGACTGTGCCACGACTTAACTTAACTAAATTTATTCCTATCACTTTCTAAAATAAGATTAAGAAAAGAGACAGAAAACCAACAGCTGAATGAAGTTGAGCAGATGAATTTTAAATAATCTACCGAACCTTCGCTTATTTTCCTCAGTTCTTAAAGAGGGTGGCATTTCATTATACAATGATGGTAACTTACGTTTTAGTAACCTTCCTCCAAAGTAATTGTTGACTCTTTCGGTTTGATATTTACCTTGTACTTGTGCTCTGGTGCCAATGCTATGATCAATATACGATCTATGCTCATGGTTGCTGTGGTTGTTGTTTGTTTAGGTCTGATAAGTTACCTTCAACCTAACCTTCTCAGACCCAAGCAACAAACAATCTTATCTCGGATATTAACTAATCTGGACTTGGATTGTTTTAGAATTACTTTTTATAACCTAAACGAGGATAAAGAGAGATAAGTATAATAGAGATAGCTGACTTTAGTGCTGTCAAAGTGACCATCATAATGTACGCCATCTTATTTAAAGCGTTTTTGGGCGTGTAACGTCACTTTGACAGCACTAAAGTCAGCTGTTGGTTTTCTGTCTCTTTTCTTAATCTTATTTTAGAAAGTGACAGGAATAAATTTAGTTAAGTTAAGTCGTGGCACAGTCCGAATCGAGGCCATTGACCTCTTTCTTTGGGTGGATTATAGTTCTTTTAGTGTGGGTTTAGGAAGAATGAAGTTATTTCAGGGTTGTTAAATTGTTTCTGGTATAGTAACTCTCCTATAAATGAAAGTTTGGTCGAATCCAGCCTTATTATTCCTTCCCAATTTCTTTCTCTGTATAATTTTAATAATCAACCTAATTTTATATTGTATTATGTCAGACATCTGCCTAAATGTGCTGATTGATTTGTAAATTACCACCTTTTTACCCAATATGTACTTACCACATTTATCGCAATAAATATAATTTCAATCAGTGTTGCCACCTCACCTCCGGAACAAGTAGCTAAACCGTACACAAAAAGTTGCTAGATACTGGAAATTTCACTGTCGCTAAAGTGGCTAAAAGTGGCTGAACAAAGTAAAGTATAAAAAATTTAATAAAAATATGGATTTACAATCGTTTATTCTATAAAATTATGCACTATTAAAATTTTATGGAATAAAAAGATTGAATTTTGAGTGAGTTATTGACGTTATTGTAGCCCATTCTATTACTATGTTGATGTTATACACTCATGTAGAAAATAGTCTTTCGACTTCTACGTTTGGACAAGGCAATGACATAAATGACGTGCACCTTCCTTGAATGTTTTTAAGTCGAAAGTTAAGTCGCATTTCCTTGATCACTGACCCTCTCCGATTTTTTCTCCGAATGTAAGTAGGTACTTAAATCTTGTCCTATGTCTATGGTTCACGCTTTCCTATCGTGTTTAGTTGAGTAGTACGCGTATTTATATATGATGTGTGTATGTATATATATATATTATAGAAATATATATTATATATACTTATCTATGTATTGCATTTAGATGTATTTATCATAGGTTTATTCTTGTTTTTTATTTACTGATATTTCTGGTCATTTATCTGAAAACACCGCCTACCTTTCTTCGTACACCGTTTCCTCTACCCTAAGGTTGTCTGGAAGAAATCGCTTCTTAGCGATAAGACCGCCTTATTTTGTGCCTCTTGTATTTTTTTCTCTGTATTTTACTGTTTATTTTTGGTGTAAAATAAAGTATATTTGATTTGATTTGATTGATAAATTGTAATATCTCCAGTTTTTAAGAGTTATGCAGTTATATCGGAACTCAAGAGCAATAAAAAACGCTCTAAGAACCCGTTAAAATGATAAAATTTAACTTAATAAAGTGTTACTTACCACTAAATAAATGAACAAAAAAAGTGGCTAGAATAAGTGGCTAAAATATTTAGCCATCGAATATTTTTTTTGTAGCTGAAAAGTTCGAAAATGTGGCTAGATCTAGCTAAGAAGTGGCTAAAGTGGCTAAAGTTTTAATTTCAATTTCGTGTAGTTTTTGCCAGCAACCTTTGACTGTACTTACATAATTAGGGGTTGAACTTCATCTGGCGAAAAAGGCGAAAAAGGCGATGCGGTACTGCCAGATGAGGTTCAACCCTTATTATTGTACGTAGGTATTTATTATTATATTATACAGGGTGTAACATAACATAACATACTACTAGTAATACTTAAGGGGGTGCTTCAGACCATCAAACTGAACAACTTTCACTATGGAGCCAACACCGAGAAAAAATAAAAAAAATCAGCTGTCCCATACATTTTAGTCGAGTCGGTACAGCAGTTTTGTATGAGACAGCAGATATTTTTTTCGCGATTTAGAAGTTGGCTCCATAGTGAAAGTTGTTCAGTTTCATGGGCTGAAGCACCCCCTTAAGTATTACTAGGGTGTTTTGTTACACCCTGTACAGGGTCCAACTTGATACGCTGACGGCTTTTTAATACTCTGATCAGACCATCAAACTGAACAAGTTTCTCTACGCACCAACATAAAAATCGCGAAAAAAAAGTTGTCCCATACATTTTCGAGTAGGATTACAGTTTTGTGTGGAACAGATGATTTTTTTATCCAAGACTATACTATGGCACATATAGAAAGTTGTTCAGTTTCATGGTCTGGTCATATCCTTAAAAAACCGTCTGAATATTCAAATACATGTACTTACGCAAATTTTATTACATGTGTTGTACGTATATTTTTCTATCCTTACTTACATTCTACTAGATACCTACTTTACAGGCTTTGTCCTACTATTATGTTATGATAATTTAGCAGGAAATAACTGGTGCTCCCCATACATCGGATGGCAGAAGGTTTACAACAACAGCCCCGCTGTTATGGCTCTTCAATACAGGGATCAGATTCTAGGTACGTGCAGCTTGGACGTTAGATGCTTTTATGAAACAGGTAATGGGTCCAGCACGCATCCACTGTTTTGAAATAAATGCCTAGTAAAGTCTACTAGGAAATAATCTCTATATGTATACAAGGTGTAACAAAATACCCTAGTAATACTTAAAGGGGTGCTTCAGACCATCAATCTGAACAACTTTCACTATAGAGCCAACGTCGAGAAAAAATAAATAAAATCTGCTGTCCGTTACATTTGAGTCGAGACGGAACTGCAGTTTTGTATGAAAGAGCGGATTTTTTTTTCTCGATTTCTATGTTGGCTCCATAGTGAAAGTTGTTCAGTTTGATGGTCTGCAGCACCCCCTTAAGTATGACTAGGGTGTTTTGTTACACCCTGTATACAGACAGGGTGTGACAAAACACTCTAGTAATACTTAAGGGTGATACTTAAGGGTGTACTTCAGACCATCAAACTGAACAACTTTCACTATAGTATGGAGCCAATATCGAAATCGCGAAAAAAATATCCGCTCTTTTATACAAAACTGCATCTTACCGTCCCAACTCAAATGTATGGGATGGCAGATGTTTTTTATTTTTTCTCGACGTTGGCTCCATAGTGAAAGTTATTCAGATTGATGGTCTGAAGCACCCCCTTAAGTATTACTAGGGTGTTTTGTTACAACCTGTATAAAAGAAAGTCGTGTTACAGCCGTAGCCGTTAGAACCATTGACATGACAGATCGCTCAGACGTTAAAGGCTGTACCTAGTCACATAGTAAGCGCTATACGGAATTCTCAGCAGTTAGTTAGTAGAACTGAAATTGGACAAGGATTGAACTTTGATGTTTTAAATTACCACGATCGCCCTTGTGCTCATCAAGTACACAGTGGCAGCACAGTCCTCCAATACAATCTAGATCATCAAGTATTAAACCCTTTAATATAGGTGTGAGGTATGTGAAATGTAATGAAACCACCGCTAGATATAGCCTCTTCCAATACACACTACCGTGTTCGGTTATTAACATCTTTAAAAAAATTGATAGGTGGTGAAGCAGCATTGTGGTCAGAGCAATCGGACACGGCCACACTAGATGGCAGGTTGTGGCCGCGAGCAGCCGCTATGGCCGAGCGATTGTGGGCGGAGCCCGCCACTACCTGGCTGGACGCTGAGTATAGGATGCTTCATGTCAGGTGAGAGATCATTGTGGCCAGAAATATGGCCACACTGGTTGTGGACGCGAGTGGCTGTGGGCGGATCCCGCCACCACCTGGCTGGTCGCTAAGTACAGGATGCTGCATGTTAGGTGAGAGATCATTGTGGCCAGAAATATGGTCACACTGATTGTGGCCGCGAGCGGCTGTGGGCGGAGACCTCCAACACCTGGCTGGACGCTGTGTACCGAATGCTGCATGTCAGGTGTCAGATCATTGTAGCCAGAAATATGGTCACACTGGCTGTGGACGCGAGTGGCTGTGGGCGGAGCCCGACACTCCTAGCTGGACGCTGAGTACAAGATGTTGCATGTCAGGTGATAGATCATTGTGGACAGAAATATGGCCAAAGCCTGGTTGTAGTATTCATAGGTACGGTCGGCAACCATAGGTGTCGGTAAACACGTACTCATTGATCAAGAATTTTCTCTCTACGTGAACACTTCTCAAACTTATCGACATTGAAATACATGTCAGGTGAGAGATCATTGTGGCCAGAAATATGGTCATACTGGTTGTGGCTGTAGGCGGAGCCTGTAGAAAGAAAACGACAACGATTTTTAGGAACATTTGAATGTTGTTAACTTCGCTAAGCACTGTCATCATCATCATCATCATCAGCCTTTAAACGTCCCACTGCTGGGCACAGGCCTACCCTCAGGAAGGGTGTATGGGCATTAGTCCACCACGCGTGCCCAATGCGGATTGGTAGACTTAACATCCATCCATCCATCCATCACAGCCCTTGATCAGTCCGTCTTCGGACATAGGCCTCCTCCATATTTCTCCATGACGTTTTGTCCCTCGCCCTCTGCATCCAGCATATTATGCATGTTGCTCGTATGGCTTCTGAGCGTTGGACCAGAAGAACACTGTAGTGGAGGCCCAGAGAAACCACGCGAGGTAGAGGCCGCCCACCAGAAAGATGGGTCAATGACACTAGGAAGCACGCGGGTCCTAACTGGATGCAGAGGGCGAGGGACAGAACGTCATGGAGACTTAACATACACATCAAAATTTCTTCTTCAGTGTATGCAGGTTTCCTCACGATGTTTTCCTTCACCGTTTGAGAGCAGTCGATATTACGAAAATAAGTTAGAAAAACTCATTGGTACATGGCATGTTGTCCGTGCGGATTCGAACCCGGACCTCCATAATTGGGTGTCCATATCTCTCCGCAACGCGCCACCGATGCTCTTGCACTGTGCTGCTAAGCTCTGCTAAGCACTGTGCTGTATCTTAATACTTAATTAATATTTTTGTTTCAGAGAGCGTTTAGTGCGTATGGCCATCCAAGCGGAGTCCTTGGAACCAGAATGGTGTTATCAGAATGATGGATATTGTTATCTTGGATCTACATGATTGTTTTAACTTCTTCTTTACTATTTGTCTCAAATTCTATTAATTAATTGCTGTTTTAAATACTTACTATGTGATCTAAAAAATAAACCATCCAACCAGAAGTTGATCGCAATACCTATTTATTCAGATCCTGTGCGTTGTTAGAGCCCGGTGGTTACACGTTCAGTATTTCGTCATTCTGGTCCATCAGTCTGGTCATGTTTATTTGATTTGAAGGGAAACTGATATACTGAAGCACCATGTTAGTCGGGTCAATTTCGAGTCAGTTTCCCTTCAAATCAAATATACATGACCAGACTGATGGACCAGACTGTTGAAATACTGACCGTGTAACCTCAGTGTTACGTTTGGGGAGGTACTTTATAGTTCACAGATTACCCCCAATAGATAGCCCATACCTACTATGCTGCCGACGCGCGCCACACATTTATGAGTTCGCACAGATATTAGCAACGCGAGTGAGCGAGCTCGAAATAGTGCGACCTTGAAATGGACAATCACGTTGCATTGTTTCAGCATCGGAAGTCCACCTTAAACAAGGCGCGAGTATAATTCTGTTATTAAATTGTGGCATGTGGCCTGTCCTTAGATAATTTATTTAGGGACTCGCCTTGCGGTAGCATTTCCCATGGTATAAGAACAATTGATCTTGTGCATTTACACCCAATTTTATACCTTTATCACTAAACGAGACAGCCTATAATAGCGAATCAATAATTTTGAACTTAGAACGTTTGGGGTTCACACGAGACTACTTTTCATGATTTTTAACATTCAAAATTAGAATCTAAACTTATGTTATGGGGAATAAAATCCAAAGTTGCGGATTTCATGTTACATCGCCGCCAAAAAGTGGCAGAAATGTTTCTTAGTAGAATGACACGCGTAACTAGTCCCTATATAAATTGTCTAAGGGCCGGTAGGAATGTATCTTTGAACCTTCTACCAGACGAAACCCTACGGACTCCCGTGGCCTACCGATCTTAATCGGATTCTAGTGGTTAGCTTCTATCAAAACAATCTTTACTTTAAACAACTCTACTACAAGACAAGAATCAGTTGGTTTGTGTAGTCCTCGGTGCAGGAATGACGCTTGTCTGAGGTAAGTGCACGCATTTTAATGAGCTTTGCTGTTTGTTGAGCTCTGAGCTGTTTATTTTGATCTGTGTACAAATTAAGCGTGGACAGTAACTTGAATGTGGCGTGGCATTTAACTTAATAATTTATTTGTATTTTATTATCCTGTAAGGTCGCTCACCCCTGTCTCGTCAACGCTATCTATCGAGCCATTAGGAACTAATTTTCCTTTTTTAATTGCTTTCGGAAAATCACTCATTACTCATTAGTGACTCTCTCTTAGTTACCTAACGAAAACGAAAAAGGGGTCTACAAAATTAAAATCCTATAACAATAAAACTTATGTCTCGTGATTATGATAAAAAGGTTAAATTTAATTAGTTGGCGAAACTTAAGAAACGCATTTGGTTTCTGTTACTAAGTAAAATTACGTGATAATGACCCCCCACTTGATCATTTATGATTCTGAGGTCAATGTCCGCTCGCGCCACGCATACTGTACGCACTGCGCGTACCTACGCACGATAATAATAATTTTATTAATCATCAATACCAATTATGAACATTGATTATGCTATCTGTTATCATTAACAAGTGCCTTGGTTCAGTTTCGCCAACTAATTTAAAATAGCCCTATTATAATATGCGGTCAAAGTAAAAATATAAGGCATAAAATAAAGATATTATATGGTACCTATGTTTGAAATGAACATAAAGGTAAAAAAAATCGACAGGCAATAAAAATAAAATGCAATTGGTGGATAAAATTAGGTACCTATAGGAATTTAGTATACTTTTACTGAAGTACCAACATTTTGTGTTACAGATTACGATGTGGGTGAATAAGTTGTATATTTGGATGGCGTATTTAGTGATTATTTCAAAATGGTAAGCAATAAATTAATAATAATAAATCTTTTTTTATTTCTTCTCACCAATGACATTATACAGGGTGAAATTGATATCATTGGCATCCTTTTATACTAAGAGTCTACCCATCAAACTGAACAACTTTTACTATGGGAGCAAACAGATCGGAGCAAAAAAAAAATCTGCTGTTGCATACATTTTAGTCGAGTAGGCATTGCAGTTTAGTATGGGACAGCTGATTTTTTTTTGCTCCGATCTGTTTGCTCCCATAGTAAAAGTTGTTACGATGTTCAGTTTGATGGGTAGACTCTTAGTTTAAAAGGATGCCAATGATATCAATTTCACCCTGTATAAACAAGGACTTCGCATTAGAAGTTATGCCTAGTTGTTTTACATTGCTGCTTTGTGACCCAATACATTCCTTCTCATACATAATATTATTAGTTCAGAAAGGCACAAGATGTCAATGTAGGACAATAGACTTAAGTATAATAATATTATGCGAGCGACCGGTTCCTGCCATGATTATGACCATCTCTGTGCTTCCTTACTTCTACTGCCCTTACACTTGCTAAGCTCCCCAAATATAATAAAATAAACTAAAATAAAATTGATTTTATAAACACGGTATTTATAGAGCTGGGGGACGGGTCACCAGGCTCTCACTCCAAGGAGTCGGTATTTAAACAATAGTGTTACGAGCTACGGGTTCCGGGATTGGAGTGAAACGCTAAGTCCAACTTTACAGAGTTTATTTGGGATACACTTACAAACGGTCCACCTCGCAGGGGTTCCCCTACACGGTTCACTTCACCGGGTCCTCCTCGCAGGGATTCCCCGTGCACCACTTACTGTCACTGTTCACAGTCCACTACGTCACCACTGTGACGACACGAAACGCGTCACGGCTATGACGTCACGACGTACGACACTATGACGTCACGCACTACACTGACTCTATGACGTCACGTACTACACCGACACTATGACGTCACGCACTACACTGACACTTGTCTACTCACTGTTCCACCTAGCACTTTTCTCTTCACTAGTACTTTTCCACTTTTACTTTTCTTCCTTTTGTTTCGCACTGTTCACTGTTAAACCAAGTACTGCCTGTGACCGTAAACTCGCCGCTTTTTATACCCCGCAGAATCTTCGGGAATTCCCTTTTTTCGATCTTCTTTTCTTTACTCGATTGTTTTCCTCCAGATAGTTCAAACCCCGCCTTCTTTTCTCGAAACCGATCGAAGACACGCCCACTTTTCTGGTTCTTTTCAAATATTCATAATTTCGCCTCCTTTCTCGAAGTTCCTAGACACGTTCACCTTTTTGTCCCTTTTTAAATATTCCTTCCTTCTAGAACATTTCTAAAAACACTAAAAATCTAGAAATATTTTTGGCGCGGACCGGATTCGAACCGTCACCCCCCAGCATGGGAGGCGGAACCTTAGACCGTAAGACCACGGCGATTGTTAATACACCCTCCGAATTTTTGAATGCCTTCTTACGTCTACCGTTTGGCACCGTTCGTGACAATAGTATTGCAAACAAAGCCAAATACGGCCTCTAAACGAAATGATTATTTAAAAAAGGATATTTATCTACTGTAACGACGGTACGACATAATTATGTAAAAAGGTAATAAAAAACAAGTCCCTTAAAAATATAAATTATGTAGTCATGCATGACATTCTTCGCATTTGTATATCGTCTATTTTTAGATTATTATTTTTTTTATCTAGTATTTACCTAATTTAAGCAAGAAGACATATTATTATGGCTTCGTATGCATCAACAAATTGATTTGTGTCATGAAAATGTAGAGCGGTTTGCGAGACCTTATGAGATTTTTGCGATTTTCTTTATGATCTTCTCGCAGTGTAAGTAGGTCAATCTGTACGTTACTCAAATTTGTCATTTTAAGAATGGACATTTTTAGAATTATAATAAGTAAGCATTATACTTAATTCCGAAAATTGTCACTCTTATAATACCAACATATTTGCAGCCAGCGGACTTTGTAGAAAACCCGCGCGCGGTACTTTCTAATAGACATGGCATGTCGTGTCATGTCTACTTTTAGATTGAAGTGCAGCACTGGTAGCATGCACCCCCGCGATAGCCGTGATACGGCTTTATCACGTCTTTTATCTCGTTCGTTCGCGCGCAAAAGAACGAGATAAAGCCGTATCACGCTATCGCGGGTGTGCATGCTACTTGTGCAGATATACGTATAAGATGAGTACAAGTAGGCACCTGCTGCTTTTGTACAATAAAGTCTGAAATAAATGATATACATACATAAATACGCAAATAAAAAAAAACGAAGTAAGTCCAATAATTTGCGCAAATCGAATAAGTATAGGTACCTACCTAGAATTGTATCTACTAAATTCAATCATAATAAACCAACATAAAATCTAAACGATGCTTTTGAATCTTTTTAATCCTAGCCTAGCTAGCATTTTACACATGATACGGCTATATCACGCCTTTCATCTCGTTCGTTCGCGCGCAAATACAATGAGAGCGGAGGTATAATAGCGCTGTATCACGGTGGCATGCTACGGTGGCAGATGTTGATCGAAATAGAGACTTGGGTTAGTATAACTATAAGCGATATTTTATATTTCAACGCAATTTTTCAACAGTGGTAACACAGAGGGGCCAGCAGTGTGGAAATGGGTATGCGACGCCGGCAAATGTGTCAAACAAAGAAACTATTCGTCGGGTGACCAGCCTGCACTCAGCTTGGAGGCATGCAAGATGTTCTGCTATGAATATGGTAGGTTACTTTCGAGGCATGCAATATTTTCTGCAATGAATATGGTAGGTTACTTTCGAGGCATGCAAGATGTTCTGCAAAGTATATGGTAGGTTATCTTTGAGGCTGCAAGATGTTCTGCGATGATTAAGGTAGGTTAACTAGGTTACCTCTTCGAGGCATGCCAGATATTCTGCTATGAATATGGTAGGTTACCCCTTTGAGGCATGTAAGATATTCTGTATGAATATGGTAGGGTTACCTTCGAGGCATGCAAAATGTTCTGCAATGAATATGGTAGGTTACCTTTGAGGCATGCAAGATGTTCTGCAATGAGTATGGAAGGTTACCTCTGGGACATGCAAGATGTTCTGCGATGAATATGGTAGGTTACATTCGAGGCATGCACGATGTTCTGCAATGAATATGGTAGGTTACCTTCGAGGCATACAAGATGTTCTGCAATTAATATGGTAGGTTTCCTTCGAGGCATGTAAGATGTTCTGCGATGAATATGGTGATTTACCTTCGAGGCATGCAAGATGTTTTGCAATGAATATGGCAGGTTACCTTCGAGGCATGCAAGTTGTTCTGCGATGAATGTGGTAGGTTACACAAGGTGTGACAATAATACAAATGACGTTATACAAGGTGTAACAAAAATACAAATGAACATGTAAACGTTAGTTTTATCAATGTACAGTCATGACCCCGAACGAACTCTAAATCATTATTTTAAAGATTTTTTTTTTTTTTTTTTTTTTTTTTATTAACTATGGGTTTGCTCTTGACCTCAATCCAGTCCTCAGGACGAAGATGGGGTCGTAGATGTAGCGAGCTTACCCAGAAGATGCCTATTCACTCGTACTTTAAAGGAATTCGGGTTGTAAGTACTCGGAAATACTGACGCAGGTAAGGCATTCCACTCCTTGGCTGTGCGCATTATAAAAGATTCAGAAAGGCGCTTGGTGCGGATATGTGGGATGTCAACCAAGAAGGGGTGATATCCCGCGGTGCGTCTGGAAGTCCGATAGTAGAAAGGGGAAGGTGGGATGAGCTCATGCAGCTCTAGGGCACACTCACCGAAGTACAATCTGTAGAAGACCGACAAGCAGGCCACTCTGCGGCGGTGGGCTAGGCTATGAAGCTTGGCCTCCACCAGCTTACTATCGCCAATGAGCCTCCTGGCTCTGCGTTCAACCGAGTCGAGTGCGGCAAGTTGATACTTGGCTGAGCCATCCCACAGGTGGCAGCAGTACTCCATACATGATCGGACCTGAGCTTTATACAATACTAAGAGCTGTCCAGGAGTGAAGTACCGCTTCACCTTGTTTAAGATGCCCAGCTTTTTGGCCGCAGTTTGAGCCTTAGACTCGATGTCAGCGCCGAAGTTGAGTTTTGTGGTCAAGCTTATACCCAGAAGCCCAAGACTGTCGGAAACAGGGACAGATGTACCCCGGAAAGTAGGAGTCAGATTAAACGGACTCCTTTTTGCGGTGAACAGACAAGCCTGTGTTTTGGTGGCGTTGAAGTTGACTAAATTATTGTCACCCCACTGGGAGACAACACTTAAAGTCAAGTTTGTCCGCTCAACCATGGCCTCCCTCTGCGAGCGTATTTTATCCCCGCTGGCCCCTGCGCCAGATACATATCTCTCCATGACAGTACTGTCATCTGCATACCCAACAATACCTGACACAAGGAGGTCATTGATGTGCAGCAGGAAAAGTGTCGCGGAGAGAACAGACCCTTGAGGAACTCCAGCATCAATTGCCATAAGGTCAGAAGAGCAGCTGTCAATGACAACTCTAATCGACCGTTCTCTCAAGAAATCAGATATCCAGCTGCAAAGATCAGCGGGGATGCCATAAGCGGGAAGCTTGCTCAGCAAACTAGCGTGCCATACCCTGTCAAAGGCCTTCGAGATGTCAAGTGATACAGCCAGTGCTTCACCGTGCTTCTCGATGGCCTCGCCCCAGCAGTGCGTCACATACACAAGAAGATCCCCAGTCGATCGCCCCCGGCGGAAGCCATATTGGCGATCACTGAGTAGATCATTGTCTTCTAGGTATGACAGCAACTTACTGTTAAGTACTCTTTCCATGACTTTACAGAGAATGGAAGTAATGGCGATAGGGCGGTAGTTGCAGGGGTCGGCACGACTGCCCTTCTTGGGTACCGGTTGCACATTCGCAAGCTTCCAGGATTTAGGCACCGTTCTTGTTCT
Organism: Agonopterix subpropinquella; assembly: GCA_922987775.1. NCBI lineage: Eukaryota > Metazoa > Arthropoda > Insecta > Lepidoptera > Depressariidae > Agonopterix > Agonopterix subpropinquella. The sequence continues at coordinate 21,261,595 of OV277703.1, read as the reverse complement.
GAGAGAGAGGCGATACAGGCGTGTTAGAACAGGAGACAACTCAGGCGCACAATATCTCAACACTCTTGCAGGTATACCATCAGGACCACTGGCCTTATTCACATCCAGACTACGCAATGCTCTGCGGACCTCTTTTGTATGTATTGTGACCTCCGGCATCGAAGAATCACAACGAGGGATGGTTGGCGGCTGTTTGGCACCAGCGTCCAGACGTGAATTGCTCGCAAACAGAGAAGCAAATAAATTAGCTTTCTCAGTTGCGGAGTGAGCCAGCGACCCATCAGGCTTCTGCATGGGAGGCAAAGTGGGACGGCAGAAGTTGGATTCGACCGATTTTGAAAGGGACCAGAACTGTTTACTACCAGAAGGGTAGGATGCCAGTTTGGCTCCAATGCGGCTGACATGGTCGAATCGAGCCCTCCGGATCACCCGTTTGCAGGACTTGGCGGCAGAATTAAAGGCCCTCTTCTTCGCGCGAACCCTACGAGCTCTAACTTTGCGGTCGCGAGCTTGGACCCATGCTTGGTAGGCGGCTTCTTTTTTAGCCTCAGCGCGAGCACAATCCGCATTGTACCAAGGTTGGGCTTTGTGACCGAGTGAGATGTCGGAGAAAGGAATATAATATTCCATTCCCTGTCGTATCACGTCCGCAACCGCATCAGCCGAACTAGCAGGGTCACTCGAAGAAAAACACACTTGCCGCCACGGGTAAGACGCAAAGAAATGCCGCATCTCATCCCAATCTGCCGACCCGTATCGCCAGACTCGCCTCGTGCCCTTAGGGCTGTCATCGGGAGGAGAGCAGATCGACACGGATTTCACCAGACAGTGATCGGACGTTCCCAGCGGGGCAGAGACCGATACTGAGTGCCTGTCTGGATCTGAAGTCAGCAGAAGGTCCAAACAATTGGGCGTATGACCATCAACATCCGGTACCCGCGTTGCTTGATTCACCAGCTGGGTGAGATCTAGCGATAATGCAAACTTGCGCGCCTCTCTCCCAGCATGGTCGGTTAACTGGAACGGGAACAGCCACTCGCTATGGTGGGCATTGAAGTCCCCCAGAAAAACAAGCTCCGCCGTTGGATACCTTCGTTGGGCTGTCTCTGCCGTCTCAGTGAGATACTCCATGAGCCTGGTTGTCTCCTGGTCACCGTCGTGCGATCGATAGACACCGACGTAGAGAGATTTCTCCATTCCGGTTTCTACAAGAAGCCATAATACGGAGAACCCGGAAACCTCAAAGCAACGGAGACGCCGACAGCAAATGTCGTCGCGAACATACACACAGACCCCAGCTCGCCTCTTGAACTTATGTTCCAACGAGTATCCTGGGTAGTTGAGGTACGCCGTATCAGACGGGGTTGCTATCTGCGTCTCCGTTAAAAAGAATAGGTGTGGCTTCTCGGTCTCGAGGTGGTGGTGGACCGGATCGAGATTTGAGTGCAGACCTCGTATGTTACTGAGGTGCACTTTGAGTGGGAGGAAGTGCAGCCGTTGTCTAACCATTTTCTTTTTTGTGACTTTGTTTTTCATAGTTTGTCGAGTGGTGGAGAGGTGGAAAAAAAGTCGAGATGCCACTCAGGTACCCTAGAAGACCTCATGAGCTCGACTGACTGGTGGGAAACTCATTTGGAGACTGCGGGGACGCCCGAACCCCCCCGCAATGGCCACCGGGTCCTCCCTTCCAGTCGCCAACTGGCACGGTGGAGCATTGCGGGATTTTTCGCAAGTTGTGTGGGGCAGCCTTTCACACGTGGCTAGCGCACTACTTGGGCCCCCTACTAACTGCGGTCGGCCAACGACTGTCACCGTGCTTCGGATCCCGCTACCCTCCAAAATGAGTTTCCCGGTACAGTGTTGCTCAGAGGTCAAGACCGGTTCCGAGTAGCGCAACTGACTTTTTCCCATTCCCCAATGGCGCTGGGACTCCTGCACACCGACGGAACGCAGCAAGCTGCTTGGCGCCGGACTCCGGCAGGAGGGTGGTCGCGAGCCAGGCGGCTCCTTGCGGAGCCTACCACCGCTGTGGGGGATCGTTCAGCCGACACCACGAACTTGTTGTAGTCTGTGGCGGCGTTGCCCAGGGTGGACCACTAGGAGGTAGATCCCCAACCACCCCAGATGATAACGGGCGATCATTGATATAATTACATTGACAACTATTGTTAAAAAGCAACATTAGAGTAAATAAATACCTACCATATCAGCTAATCGCTCGTAAAGAACATACAGTCTGTTCTCATTTTCCCCGCATGATATTCCTCCAAACATAACAGAAAATAAAATTGTGAATCACTAGACTTGCACCACTTTTTGTTGCTTTATCCATTTGAAATAATAATAAGGACAAATTCAAATATTTTACGGTAAATTTTGAATTGAATGCATAAAACTGGTCATGATAATGAAAAAGTTTAGTTCCGATTTATTTAATTTCTAGACTTCCCGAACTATTTGCATGTTAGCTTTCGATCACCTTTGACATCAAATCTTATTTTACAGGTCTTTTATGGCCAATGCCGACTGGAGAAATTGATCTTGGAAATTACCTTTCAAAGATCGACTTAAATAATGTTGAGATCAAGAACATTAAGCGCGGCAAATCTGATGACTTGGTAGACGCCGCTGGGAAGGTATATTGTTCAAGACTAATAACTATTTGGTTTTGAAAAGTACATTTTCAACACACTTGCTCATAAAATGGCTCTAATTTCACCGCAATTAGGCACATAATGACACCTTTAATCAAACTGTGACTTTTTCATTACTATTTAAGGATTAAGAAGAGATACAAAAATGTTTAAGGCTGCCTGTCTGCCTGCCTGTGTTTTTTAACCAATCAGGGAGCTCGAGCGAGATCGGCCGCGCCTAGCCCGAGCTCCTGATTGGTTAAAAAAAGACAGCTACACAGCTCGCACAGCTTCAATGGACAGGCACCCTAAATGTGGGATAATATCAATCAATCCTGCCTAAGCCTAATCATATTATAATACCTAATCAAAATCACGGAACACTTCTGTCCAAGATAGTATCAAACAGTAATCAAAAATTGTTATGCTTAAGTAATTATATTAATGGTTAGAAAATTGTTTGTAAGTAATTGTTATTGTTGCAAAATATACCTACTTATTTTTTAAATGCATAATTTTTGATTAATTAAAATTGTTAAGGGTTAATTTGACCTAGTAAACCTTTAAAAAGTTTACTAGGTCAAAGTTATCCCAAGTAGGTATGCCCAAGAATGAATATAGTACTTAGCAAAATGTTTACTAATTATTTAGAAAAAATATAGTTGTTACAGTAAAAATAGATCAGGTAAGCCGGTGTAAGATCTTGGTCGCATTTTAAAAGCAGAATATTATACTGTTATTCAAATGTACTTACATCTTAACAGTTGAACTTGACTTGAACAGTTTGGCTACCCCTGTTTAATTAACAGATTTCGACTAAAAATAGGTACTAATTTCATACATCTTTTTTCAGCGATTCAAAGATATGATATCGAAGGTCGTACCAAAAGGTGTGACGCCAAAAACAACTGGAAAATTGATGGAGGTCTACATTGTTAATCAAAATCCTAACATACGAGGTAGGTACTAATACTAGGTACCTACAATGCCAATTTTTAAAAACCGCAAAAATGTTAATAAAACTCATCATCATCATCTTATTTAAGAGCTACGCTCTTATCGGTGGAGTATTCGCCAATCCTGTCTACTTTCAGCTAGTGTCTTGAGTTCCTGATACGACACGACATCAACCTTTTCCTTCACTTGGGCTAGATAACTCTGTTTGGGTCTTCCTCTGCCTCTCTTCCCCTCTATCTTCCCCTCCAGTATGGTTTTAAAGAAGTTGTCGTTTCGTATCAGGTGTCCGATCATCTTTCCCCTCCGGTTTTCTATTGTCTTCAAAATGTTTCTCCTTTCTTTAACCGTTCTTAATATCTCTTCATTTGATTTAATAAAACTCGGGAATTAAATATATTACTATAAAGTTTTTTCCCCTCTTATTAAAGAAGGAAAAATACAGGATTTCTGAAGCCGTTTATCGACGTATTTTTACTTAATGCAAATTTTACAGCGTTTGACCAAAACCTGGATGAGAGTTACGACGTCAAGGTGTCCCTTGCAGCCAATGATAGAGTTAACGCAACTGTCACTGGCAAATCCTTCTTTGGAGTCCGGCACGGGCTAGAGACCCTGTCGCAACTTATCATTTATGACGACGTCAGAGATCTTGTTTTGGTAAGTTTTATATCTGATCTAGCTAAAAAATTTTTTTAAAATTTTTGTCTTTGGATTAGAAAGGGGACAAAGTAACGTTGAAAACATAGACGGGAATTTACGAAAGAAGAGCGATCATTACCGACCACCAAGGAGTATACACCTGGAGAGAGCTCTTCTCGGAATTTTGGGTAAAGCGGGATAAAGATTACTGGCCGTCGTGTCCCTATCCTTAGTAGGGTGGCAATGCGATTAAACTTTCTGGACTTTTACAATTTTTTCACTATTTGTGCAGTCGTTTTGCCCATATCATGGTTTTGCCACAGAAAATCGCACGCCCGAACGAATAAGAGGCGCTTGTCAAAATGGTGTCCGTAGCGCGAAGTAGCCGTAGCGCGAATTCCTCGTATCATCGACCATCTCATCATCCTGGGTTCCTACCTCTACAATAATTTATTTTACCTAAACGATTGTTAAATCAAATTATCTATTAGATAATGTGCAGTACCATACCTAACTGAGTAGATATACCTATTATTACATTAGTACCTATGTTCAGCAGAACTGAAATCGGTGTTAGGTACCTACTTAGAAAACTAAGCAGGTACTACATTCACGGAACAACATTTTGATTTGGATCGGGATTTTCTAGGACCTAATTAATTTATATTTTCGTAAACCCAGGTTGTGCGAGATGTGAACATCAGTGACAAGCCGGTATATCCTTACAGAGGCATTCTTCTAGACACAGCCAGGAATTACTACACCGCAGACGCTATCAAATCTACTATGGGTAAATGTTTCTCTTCCTATTCTTTTAGGGAACTGAACTTTAACCATAGAATAATGAATTTTACTAAAAAGGCGCCGGCTAAATGGCTGTCTTATCACTAGATAAGACCGTAATTTTTTTCCTCGATTCGTTTTGTACGCCTGGGTCTGTTTCTTAGTGCAGAACCAACAAAATAAAACTGAGCGAGCGAAGCGAGCTCGAAATTTCGCAATATATCTTGACTCAATTTTTCCTGCTCGTGAATTTTCAGTAAAGTTTGCTTTAATGTTTTTGTTTATCGTTATAATATTGAAATAATCGGATTTTACCCGGACACATGAAGTTTCCGACTTTTCCCCCGGACCCTTTGTGAAAACCCCGCCCGGACGCCCCCGCACGCCCTTAAAACTAGGACATATCCGGGAAAACCAGAACGGATGGCAGCCTTTTAAGGGTAGGACACTCATTGATAATCGTCAAACAACAAATTCGGAACGTTTCAGACGCGATGGCCGCTGTAAAACTGAACACATTTCACTGGCACATCACCGACAGCCAAAGCTTTCCGTTCGTCTCCTCTAGAAGGCCTAACTTGACCAAGTTTGGCGCCTACAGTCCTAGCAAGGTATGACTCTTCAATAGAAGGAGTTCGGATATTTCCTACTCCTTCCATATTTAATTAAATTCGTTGCGGGTTCCATTGGACAGACGAGTTACCCTCCAGGCTCGCTGGACTTCATTAAAGAGTTGTAGCACAGCTTATAAAAATGTAGTAGCCGCTTTTGATCTAGGTTTACAGGATTTATATTGGTGGGCACGTTGTGGTCCTATGCCGTGCCGCTCCTGCGCTTTTGATAGGTAGGTATGCTTCTGGGGGCACTTGATAACATGCGAGCACTTGCGATTTGGTCCCTAGGTCATTAACTAGTCCATTATTCTGCCTTTGATTCCTAACTAAAGCCTGACTAGAAATATCAAAAACCTGGTTTGGGGGCGCTGCAATCGACTATAACCTTTAATGTCAGTGTTCCAAGCTTAGATCAAAGTAAAATTAATAAAGATAGGCCTTACGCGAACATTCCAAACCAGAAAAATGAGGTAAAACAATTGGCAGTTTTGCTTCTATATTATGTACCGAGATGCATTCTATATTATGACCAAGTGCCCTAGTTTGTATTGAAGTGCCCTAGTTGTTGCGTGTTTCAACTTTAAGCGCTTTGGGCCTATCCATTAATTTTACTTTGATCTAAGGTTCCATGTACAATAATGAGTTCCAGTGATTTTCAACATATCGAGGTTTTTATTTTTCCGGTAGGGCTTTAAATAGATAACCAATTTATAATAATTAATATGTTTTGTCAGGTGTACACAGCGGACACGATCCGTGAGATCGTCCGATTCGGATTAGAGCGCGGTGTGAGAGTGTTGCCGGAGTTCGATGCGCCCGCGCACGTGGGCGAGGGCTGGCAGGAGACCGACATGACTGTTTGCTTAAAGGTATTATTATACCTTTGATAAAGATATTTTGAGTATTGATATTTAATCATCATCATCTCAGCTGATAGACGTCCACTGCTGGACATAGGCCTACCAAGGATCGCCACATCGACCGGTCCTGCGATACCTACACTCATCCAACGGATTCCCGCCGCCTTCATCAGGTCGTTGGTCCATCTTATCTTGGGTACCACAAGTCGCCCAGGTTAGCAGGAAGATGTTCGGTGCATACAGTTCTCTCAAAAGACTGCGAAATTTTCTTCCCATCAGTACTAAAATTGCGCTCGCACAATCCCTCCTGCTCCCTATCCTTGACTATGCTGACTCCTGTTACCTAGACCTAAATGTGGAGCTACTTAATAAACTTGAGCGTCTACAAAACCTCTCCATTCGGTTTATTTTTGGGTTGCGGAAGTATGACCATGTGTCAGAATTCCGTAACCGACTCAAGTGGCTCCCTATCCGTCGTCGAAGAGACACTCACATCCTATCCCTTCTATACTCCATCCTGTTTAATCCGTTGACTCCCCACTACCTCAAAGAACGTTTCATCTTCAGCTCCCTTACCACCGGCCGTCCCCTACGTTCCTCTCAAAACCTTTCCCTCAATATGCCCGTCCATTCCACAGATTTCTACACCCACTCCTTTACAGTCCAATCTGTCCGACTCTGGAACTCGTTGCCTGAGTCGATTAGACGTGCTCCGTCGCTGGATGTTTTCAAGTCGAAGGTCAAAGCTTATTTCCTAGAACTGTGACTATTTTATTTTTTATTATTATTATTTTTTTTTTCTTCTCCTTTCCTCTCATTCTGCTTTCCTTCTCAGTCATGGTGGTTGTATGTGTGTTTGTGTTATCTTTCCTTTACTATATATTATAGCTGTAGCATGTATATTTTATGCGTATATATTATGTATGTATATATTTATATATGTAAGTATATGTATGTCTATTATTATGAAATACGTTTATTTTTCGGTTTCTCCTTTATTTCTGATATTTACTATTTATTTTATATAGCACCGACCCGTTGTTCTTTGTTTAAATTTCCTCTACCCTAAGGTTGTCTGGAAGAAATCGCTTTTTAGCGATAAGACCGCCTTATTTGTACCATTATTGTTTTTTATTCCTATGCTGTATCTGTGTTTGGTGTAAATAAAAGTATATTTCATTCATTCATTCATTCATTCATTCATTCATTCATTCTTATCTAGGTCTACCTACTAATGGATACTTCGTTTTTACATATTATTATTAGCTACGATTAGGCCATACGATAACTAGGTAATACACTGAATTCTTATGCCTAGGTCTCGAGAACTGTACCTACTAAATTGCATAACATTTTTTTTAGGCTGAGCCATGGAACGGTATCTGCGCGGAGCCTCCGTGTGGACAACTGAACCCGATAAAAGAGGAACTTTACCAGTATTTGGAAGATATCTACAAGGATATGGCTGGTAACCAACACCACAACACAACATACCCTCACATACACACACACGCAAGCACGCACAGGTTTTGTGTTACTTTGTAGTCTTGAAAATGGTACAGGGATGAAAGACTTATCTACTATCTAGGGAATCCTAGTTTGGGAGATAGGCATTTATTATTTATGATTGTCATTACATACATAATTAAGCTTACGCCATTGTGCTACGCGGGGGTAGGCAGAGACTACTGCCCGCCCCACATTACTTTGATTATGACACATTTCTTTTTTTCTCCTAATCCACATTCATACACCTTTTCATACATTATCGTCGGTTGAGGCTGCGCACTGTCTTGTTCTTTTCAGAAAACATGAATTTAGTGTTATTTGTGACACAAACTAACTAATTTGTTTTTATTAACAGACGCGTTCAATCCGGACATGTTCCACATGGGTGGCGACGAGGTCTTTGATACGTGCTGGAACTCCTCGGAGGAGATCAGAGACTTTATGACGGAGAACGACTGGGGGCTGACAGAGTCAAGCTATCTCCAGCTCTGGAGATACTTCCAGAGTAACGCCCAGTATAAAGCTTATAAGGTAGGTACGTTTAATACGACTCACACCCCTGGAAGTCCATAGCATAATCGAATGGAATAAAATCCAAAGCTGCGTATTTTTGATGCTACCTCGTCCCCCGCAAAAAGAGGCAGAAAAGGTTATTACTAGAGTTACATGCGTAGCAACAACAATAACAACAACGGCATGCAACTCGTCCCTTTTAGCATATTGAAGGGAAAACTATAGACTAGAAAAATTACAATAAATATTGCTTTCTGAATACCCTCGTCTTGTTCACAGGCGTTTGGTAAGAAGCTGCCTCTAATTCTATGGACCAGCACACTGACGGATTATGACCACGTAGAAAACTATTTAAACAAAGATGATTATATCATTCAAGTAAGTCAATTCTTTATTCATCCTTATTTTTGCTTATACATGGTGTAAAATTAAATGCGTTAATTTCACTATACAGGATGTGACAAAACACCCTAGAAAATTGCTACTAGTGTAGGCAGTATAATAGTTATGCCAGTCGCAGTCACCCCACCGGTATTGACGTTTCATATGGAACAGCTGATTTTATTTTTTCGCAAAATCTATGTATGTACCTACATTCAGTGGGACGTTCTAGGACACGGGGTCCCGCTGAGTGTAGGCACTTTTTCAATGTTGGTCCCATACTAGTTATTTTAGTTAAGACTAAATTTGGGAAGAGGAGGAAGGGAGGAGAATACTGTTTTATTACCCATTCTAATCTGGAATAATGTTGGCGCTGCTATCTCATACATTTTTCTTTTTTATAAATATGGTTCTTCTTCCTTTTTTCTTTTTTCGTTTGTTGGAACCAACCTCAAACCTGCTTATTGCATGCCGTGGTTGCCTTTAATTGAGGTGGCACACGCCTTTTGTCTGTCTATGTATTTGTGATTAATATAGTGTTCACCTTGTCGGCGATCCTGAAGAAATAAAATAAAAATAAAATAAAAATACTAAAATTGGTTCAGTTATATGGTCTGGAGCACCCCTTTAAGTATGTAATAATAATATAATAAATCAATTAGCGTGCGTAGCACCCTCAATCGACGGAAGTGCATGAAAAGATGTATGAATGTCAATGAGGCTAGAGAAGTGTGTCAGAGTCGTAGCGTGTGGCGATCTGTGGTCTCTGCCTACCCCCTTGGGACAATGGCGTGAGCTTATGTATGTATGTATGTATAAATCAATTATTTCAGATATAAATCCATATTTATGTTAGTAATTAGTATTTCTTAAAAACTATACAGGGTGAAATTGATATCATTAGCATCCTTTTAAACAAAGAGTCTACCCATCAAACTGAACAACTTTCACTATGGGAGCAAACCGATCGGAGCAACTAAAAAATCAGCTGTCCCATACTAAACTACAATGCCTTCTCGACTCAAATGTATGCAACAGCAGATTTTTTTTTTGCTTCGATCTGTTTGCTCCCATAATAAAAGTTGTTCAGTTTGATGGATAGACTCTTAGTTTAAAAGGATGCCAATGATATCAATTTCACCCTGTATTAGTACCTACACAGAAGCAAAAACAGTTATTATTTAATATTAAACAAGGCGGGTCTGGTACCCTATGTGCACATAGTTCCAGTGCCGCACGACCGGGCAATCAGTCCTCTCCAGTATGGTGTTCAGGAGGCCACTAGAGCTGTCTCGCACTCGACGCATCAGGGATGCCACTCTCTTTCTGATTATTGCTTGAAAACAGTCTGTATTGGCAAACATGCCTGATGCGCTACAAAATGTAATGCATTTAAGTTTACACCCTGTATGTCTTATTTAATTTTGATCTCTCCAGGTATGGACAACAGGCACAGACCCTCAAATCGGAACGTTATTAGAGAAAGGGTATCGGCTGATCATATCGAACCGCGACGCGCTATACTTCGACTACGGTTTTGGAGCTTGGCTCGGCACTGATGATGGTACCTAAGACATATTTACCTATCTTTTGTTTAATTTTTTGTGTCCTACTTGAAGTGCGATTTTTGAAAATCATACGAGCGACTTGGCAGTAGAAAATGTCAAAATTACTATGGAGATTATGCATCTTTCTACTGCCAAGTCACTCGTATGATTTTCAAAAATCGCACTTCTGTTCCTTCGAGTCGGTGTTGCCAGCAACCTTTGACTGTATTATTATTATTGTACGTAGGATTTTTGGCACCTCTTGAAAAATGACAAGTTGTATGAGTTTTGGCGGCAAGGTAGAGTTTTTTAGAACACGGTGTACTTTTTTTGAGCTTGATTTACATTTCTATATATTCTTATTCGTAGTACATAGGTATTTATTATTATATTGATTTTAAGGTCCGTGTGTATAGTGTCTAAATTAATATGCTGACGATTTTTTAAAACGATGATCAGACCATCAAACTGAACAAGTTTCTATATGCACCAACATCGAAATCGAGAAAAAAAAAGTTGTCCCATACATTTTTGAGTAGGATTGCAGTTTTGTATGGAACAGATTTTTGAGTAGGATTGGAGTTTTGTATGGAACAGATGATTTTTGAAGTGAAACACTTTTTATATGAGGGTAGTTCTTTCTAATTAGTTTGTGGTGAGGGCTTTGAAATTTGGATCCGCAACCTTTTCGTGTAACGGAAGTTCGAAATTTAAATTTGAGCTGCGGATGTTCTTTTCTTTACTTATATTCCGCTTCCTGAAATGTAAAGACAACCGCTTCCTGAAATGTAAAGAAAATTCATCTATGAAAAAAAAAAAAAAAATTAAAAAAAAAATCGTCTATGATGGATGACGGTTCGAATCGTGTTCGAATCGATCAAATTCGATCTTTCAAAACTTAAAAACAGGGCTTCCATATTTCACTTTTATATTCTATGGCTAAATGTCGACAGGATACTTTTTTTTATCCAAGACTGGCCCATTATGGAAAGTTGTTCAGTTTCAATGGTCTGGTGGTCTGCTTTAAAAAATCGTCAGAATATTCGGATACACGTACAGTCAAGAGCACGTCAAGCTTGACACTTTGGACTTTGTACCGATCTTGTTTAGTACGCCATAAGCGTTACACAATCGAACTGCAAGTGTAAAGCTTGATGTGCTCTTGATTGTACGTCGATTTTATTACATGTATTTTTAGTAAGTGCGTATATTTTTCAGGTACCTACTTTACAGGCTTTGTCAACTATTGTGATAATTTTGCAGGATATCACTGTTGCCATCCATATATCAATGGAAAAATTTGGTCTTTTGTGGAAAAGAAATTGTTGGGGAAATTGACGGGGAAAAAAATCAAAGCGGGGAATTTTGGGGTTTTTGAAGTGAACTTTTTATGGGAGGGCTTTGAAATTCGGGTCGGCAACCTTTTCATGTGACGGAAGTTCGAAAGGACAATGCTCAGCAAGTATGACAAATAAAACCAGAGTGAACAGACATAGAATGTAGCTCAGAGTTTTAATGATATTTAGTGATATCATTCTGTAAATATTTCTCTTTTAGATTCTATGGCTAAATGTCGACAGGATACTTTTTTTTATCCAAGACTATGGCCCATTATGGAAAGTTGTTCAGTTTCATGTTAAAAAACCGTCAGAATATTCTGATACACGTACAGTCAAGAGCACGTCAAGCTTGACACTTTGGAGTTTGTACCGTTCTTATTTAGTGCGCCATAAGCGTTACAATCGAACTGCAAGTGTAAAGCTTGATGTGCTCTTGACTGTACGCAGATTTTATTACATGTATTTTTAGTACGTATATTTTTCAGGTACCTACTTTACAGGCTTTGTCAACTATTATGATAATTTTGCTTAATTTTGCAGGATATCACTGTTGCCATCCATACATCGGATGGCAGAAGGTTTACGACAACAGCCCCGCTATCATGGCTCTTCAATACAGGGATCAGATTCTAGGTACGTTATGTGCAGCTTGGACGTTAGATGCTTTTATGTAATAAACAGTAACAGGTTATGGGTCCAGCACGCATCCACGAAATAAATGCCTACTAAATTCTACTAGGAAATTATATTTAAATAATCCCATTATAAACTACGTGTACACACGGCGACAGATCAACCTACCCATAGTTGAACTCATAATATGTTCATGGACATAAGGTCGAACTATGGGTAGGTTGATCTGTCGCCGTGTGTACATAATATTGATCTGATAATACACACGGCGGCGACACAAGGATACCATCAAGCTACGCAAAACAAGACCTGCACTGGTAGCATGCCAACCCGCGATAGCCGTGATACGACTTTATCACGTCTTTTATCTCGTTCTTTTGCGCGCGAACGAACGAGATAAAAGATGCTCCATGCCATGTTTGACTTTCTTCAGGAAAACACGAATAGCAGTTTTGTGTCTTCTAATTTCATCGTTTAAACAAAATAATTGTGTCAAGGGATAACTAAGGTAATAATAGTTACTAAAAACATGGTGTTATATACCACAGAAAATAATTACGGGTGTTTGATTAAAATTTTTTCAAAGGTGCCACCTTCTCTCCTACCACTTTTGCCTAAAAATTTAGTTTTTTCCATAAACATATTATACTTCCGAGTAGACTGAGGAACTCCTCAATATCGCATCACCGAAACCGAAATGTCAATATGTGCGAAATTGATACGTGTGTGAGTTCTAGTGATGTGACATTGACGTATTCGCGATTATCGATATCAAAACCATCGATATCAGATTATCGACTACTTAGTAGTCGATGTGATTTTGATACCGATAATCGCGATTACGTCAATGTCACATCAATAATTATAGTAGTCACTACTACTATTATATTTTTATATTATGAAGTCTAAATCGGCTAGGCTACAATCTATCTACCTACACTGTTATAAAACTGAAACTTAAGGGGCCATAGGTTCAGACGAATATTTTCTATGAAAAACGCGATTGCCCAGCCCAGCCCAGCCCCACGAAAACTGCGTGCGTGTGCCGTTTTTTCGATTAAAAAGAATTAACAAAAGTACTTTTTACTGATTTTTTTATGATTTCACTAGATAAACCAATGGTGAATATGTGAATATAAATACTAAAAACTGGAAACTATTTTAAGTTCTTCTAAAAGGAGAATTTAAAAAAAAAATACGAGTTTATAGTATTATATATATAATATATATAGAGTTTATAGTATTATATATATATTATATATATAATTATATATATAGTTTATGTAATTTTTAAAGATTCAGTGTTCTGTTCAAATTATAATCAAAAAGATCTCGTCTGTTATTTTGTTAGTTCTTAAATAGAGTACGAATATAATTTACTTAACTTTGCTTTTTTATTTATTACATTATGTGGTCGTATTTACTCACTTTGTACTAAACAACGACAAGTGGACCTTTTTACTAAACTTTGTATCAATTCTTTGTTTAGATCGTAACTTTTTATTTTATAAAGTTTCACATATAATTATATGTGGATTTCATGCAGAATATCTTAATCTACATTAATAAATCAAAATCTATGTAACAAATAAGTAGAAGTGTTTAAAAATGTTTTTTCTCAAAACAAGCTTTTTCAGAGTTTCAACTACAAATGTCAGATAAAAAAAAACTATGCCAGTTTTTGAAAATTTTATTAATCAATATTATCAATTGACTATTCTAGATTCCGAATCTAGTCTTAACTCTATACCCCACTACTGAACCCTTTATGATTGGACGCCCACATATAACGAATAAACACCTACCAACACCGGGACAAATTCAGTAGGTATAGATCCTTTCTATTAAAGACGCCGATCGGTGATTTCGTGGCACGAAACAGTTTTCTTTGAAATGTCGACTGCATACCATATATTTGTTTTAGGCTCCTAGCGTATTCTATTTGACATTCGTACCCATTTTTTGTATCGTTATTGCATTTGCAGGAAATCTGGAAGTTACGAAGTTACCCAGTCAATAATATTAAGCATTACTTTGGCCCGGTCGCACAGTGCATAAGTGCGCAGTGTAATATCGGACCCTAAAATCAGACGTGGTCCATTTTTTGCTAGAAATATAGTTAATAACATTTTGAATACAAGATTGAAACTCCCGATTGTCTGCGATTTATAGTTTGAGAGACAAAAAAAATCTGAAAATCGCCTACTTTTTATGCCGGATATCAGAAAATAAAAAAAATTAAAATATCTAAACCTGTTACTGCTTTGCTGCATATACATGTCGAAAGATCTTTAATTTACACGTGTTTTAAGAATAGTTTGAGACTCGTGCAGGTCGTAGAAATTTAAATATTAATTATTTAATATTTTTCTTCTTTATTTTTTTCACTGAAGTCAACCATATCGGGTAAAAAAAACTAGCAACCAATTCCATGGACTCTCTAATATAATATTATAGATTTAAAGTTTGGGTTAGAGTTGTCACTTTTAATTCCTCAGAAAATATCCGGAAATCAGTAATATTTCTTAAAGGACTTTTCGCTTTTATTAAATTCGGATTTCCAATATGGAATCGGGAGTTTCACTATTGTGTTCAAATTGTATTTATTAACTATCTATTTCTGGCAAAAAATGGGCCACGTTCGATTTTAGGGTCCGATATTACACTGTGCAATGTAACAAAATATCGCTAAATTATTATACTTATTTTATGTGTCGAAAGAGAGGAATAATGATTTTTGATAAATCTGTCAATCTGTCAGTATGTATCATGGGTTATGGACATGCTAAATAGTAATGTTATAATGTCGCAATTAGTAAAACCATTCCGTCAAAATCGGCGTGTAAGAATTTTTCGGACAGAGATTTTCTGGCAATATTTGGCCAGGCTAAATCCGCCTTTCAATAAGTTAAAAAAAATAACAGAAAATCTCACGTGACATGAACGGAGGGAGTTAGGTGGTCGATTAGAAAAATAAATTTCAAAACTATCGACATATCGATTAGATTTTGGACAATCTCTATGCGAAACGGTTTCTTTTTCACGTACACAATATTTTTTTATCTTACACATAATTATTTGAAATGATATATTATTTAGAAAATAGGACGTTTACTGCATATAATGAATGTATTACGAAATAATTTTAAGAATAAAATATATGAGAAAAAGTGTTGTGAAAGTAGTACTGTACTAATCCTATTTACCTTTGTAACGTCTCTTTATTTGGGTTTTTGGTGGAATTTACACTGCACTCCATTACAGAACATGATACCATACTGTTTTTTTTATATTCGTCTTATAAAACACAAAATGAATTTAAAGAAAATCAATAAAATAACGAGAGATAATTTGTTGACAGGATACCGACGGAGACCAGATTGTTTCAAAATGGTTTTATGGCAATTATATTATAATCTCTTTCGCACACGTAGCTTTTTTCATTATGATCGGAATCTCATTCACACACTTACTAGGTCTACTACGGAAGGTAGTATAATAATGTCTATGGTTTTTTCCAAGTTGTCTGCCGGCCATTATATCAGCGTAAGTAGTATTTGTCGGTGGCAAAGAATGAGCCATCGGCATCGATTCTCAGACGTCTACAATCTACTTTATAGGTTAGGGCCCAGTACAGGAGAACAATCGCGCTAAATCAATCTCAACTGAACCATGATTGGACCGCGTGCGAACCACAACTTTTAACACATTTGGTATTGCGCTATTCATTTGACAGCCGTTAGATCCATTGACATTATTACTAGATATAGCCTCTCCCAATACACTGTACAAAAACATGTATAGTCATTCCTTACAGTCGCACACAGATTTCCATAAGAGTGACAGAGCTAGATTAGACGCGAATCTGTTACGTCTGTTAAACAAATGTCACCACTTTTTAAGCAAATTCAAGCAAATAGCGGAGTCCTCCTGCTGAAGGTCTGGTGATAAAATGGTTCAAGACGGTATCTGTTTACTATTGACATTTCGCTATTCTAATGGACGGTTGTCATAAGTGTGAATAGATGTCAAGTAGTGTTTTTATGTCTTGCTTATCTACCCCCTATACTATATCTATGGTGTTCGGTTATTAAAATCTTTAAAAAAATTGATAGGTGGTGAAGCAGCATTGTGGTCAGAGCAATCGGACACGGCCACACTAGATGGCAGGTTGTGGCCGCGAGCAGCTGCCATGGCCGAGCGATTGTGGGCGGAGCCCGCCACCACCTGGGTGGACGCTGAGTACAGGATGCTGCATGTCAGGTGAGAGATCATTGTGGCCAGAAATATGGTCACACTGGTTGTGGACGCAAGCGGCTGTGGGCGGAGCCCGCCACCACCTGGCTGGTCGCTAAGTACAGGATGCTGCATGTTAGGTGAGAGATCATTGTCGCCAGAAATATGGTCACACTGATTGTGGCTGCGAGCGGCTGTGGGCGGAGACCTCCAACACCTGGCTGGACGCTGTGTACCGAATGCTGCATGTCAGGTGTGAGATCATTGTAGCCAGAAATATGGTCACACTCCACACCAGGTTGTGGCCGCGAGCTGTCGCCATGGCCGAGCGATTGTGGGTGGAGCCCACCACCACCTGGCTGGTCGCTGAGTACAGGAAGCTGAATGTAAGGTGAGAGATCATTGTGGCCAGAAATATGGCCAACGGCTGGTTGTGGTATTTTTAGGTACGGTTCGGCAACCATAGTCGGTGACCACGTACTCATTGACCAAGAATTTTTTCTCTACGTCGTCGTAGAGAGAAAATTCTTGGTCTAGATAGAGTCCACGTGAATACTTCTCAAACTGATCGACATTGAAAAAATACAGGTGACATAATATGTTCATGAACTTTCGTTGCGGTCTGTGCGTAAGACCACGCGGATATCGTAAGAAGTCCTTCCTCAGCAAGGAATATAATACTCCCTAGGCGTTCCTCAGTCGATTCCTTAGGAAGGAGTGCAATTCTAAGCGCGTCACATCGCTGTCAAAAACATTGACGAGCTCGCATCTTTCAGATCGTCGGAGGTTTTATATGAGTTAAATACATGAAATTAAATTAAAAAAATTAAAGCTCGCCGATCGATGTTTCAACTACAAATATAAGGTTGTGATATTATAATTCAACGGGTCCAAAATGCGTGTTGCAGGTTCTGCTTTAAAATACCTCCGCGGACTCATGTCTCCCCTTATATAAACAGTGCTTCTATGCTAAATATGACGTCACGTAGGCATTTGCATCTGGGAAATTTGGTTTTCAGTACGCTAAAGAGTCAGAAACCGGATTATCTATTCTCAAAGCTCAAACGATCACCCTTCCATAACAGATACCCCACAAGGCCGACAAGGTTTTTATTATCGTGCCAAATACACAAAACGGTAGCGTTTGAGGGCAGCTTTCGCTATCAGGCAACCAAGTGCTGGAACAATATTCCCCCACCACTGCGATCACTCAAGTCAGGTTTCACGTTCAGGAGAAAATTGAGGGAATTTATCCTGAAAAAACAAATTATTGGCTTGCCTGATAGCTACGCTAACGCACCTTTTGTGTCATAGTTTGTCTCACTAGGTACCCAATTTTAGGCTATATATACAATATTATAATATTTTACAGTTTCTTTTTTTACACTATCTTCCGTAACTGTATTTCATTTAAACTTACATTTTAATTATTTAATTATTTATTATCACTCACTTCTTTGGTTCCTGCGTCTGATTACTACTAAAAAGGTTTCATCTGAAAACCAACACCCTCTCGGGCAAGGTCTATGTTGAGCTGGGACCTATTTGCTGCTGTAGCATACAATGAATTACATGTTGTTCTATTCTATGTCTCGTTGTATTCTTGTTTGTAAAATTGTTGTGAACTGTAATATTATGTGTGTGTTACTTTTGCAAATAAATTGTTTATCTATCTATCTATCTATCTATATTTGATTGGCGTCGACCAGAAGCCGTAGCATGCTACACGTGATACGGCTGTATCACGTCTTTTATCTCATTCGTTCGCGCGAAAATAGAAAGAGAGCAAAGGTGTGGTAGCGCTGTATCACGGTGGCATGCTACCCATGCAGCGGAGCTATAACAACCCGCGGTAGCGACATTTAACCAAAAACACAATATCCATATCTGTCAAATTTAGTCTCGTCTCGTTCGCTCGCGCGCAAATACGTGATAGCGCTGTATCACGCTATCGCGGGTTGGCGTGCTAGCTAGGCGTAGGTCGGAGCTAGGGTTGTCAATGTATTTATAATAAATCAATACGCTTTTACTCTAGGTATGTAACGATACAGTTATAGAAAGTAAACAACAACGATTTTTAGGAACATTTTAATGTTGTCAACTGCGCTGAGCACTGTGCTGTATCTTAATTAATATTTTTGTTTCAGAGAGCGTTTAGTGCGTATGGGCATCCAAGCGGAGTCCTTGGAACCAGAATGGTGTTATCAGAATGATGGATATTGTTATCTTGGATCTACATGATTGTTTTTACTTCTGCTTTACTATTCGTCTCAAATCCTATGATTTATTGCTATTTTAACTACTTACTATGTGATCTAAAAAAAAATAAACCATCAAGTCTAGAATAATATACCTATACTTAGTTTACTACTTATTTTATATTTCCTCCAATTATATTACGGGAAAAAAGTAGGTACAAGTTTTTTAATCTCCCTTCAACGAGACCATAGAAGATGAGGCTATTAAGCTCCTCCGAAATCCGAATATTATTGCATGGAAAAGTGATTACAGCGCTTTGTTTTTCTATGAATATTTGGAATAAAGGTGCTTTAGACGGGCAACAGATCGCTGCTTTATACCAAGGACAAATCGCAAAAATTTTTGGAGGCCGTGGAGGGGAAGCAACACCGACCCTTTAAGAGGGAGGTTACCTACACGGTCAGTATTTCATCAGTCTGGTCCATCATTCTGAATGACGCCAGAATGACACCAGAATGATGCCAGAATGATGAGTGGGTTACACGATCAGTTTCCCATCAGTATTTCATCATTCACAATGGAATGACGGAATTAATTTTCATGAGTCTGGATGGACGGTTTACCATCATTCCGTCAGTCCATCATTCTCCCATCATTCTCCCGTCATGCAGACCAGACTGATGGACCAGAATGACGAAATACTGAACGTGTAACCTCAACGGCTTCCTTAGTAGGTACCATAGATAAATAATTATATGTATATCTTACTAAGATATAAGATATTCTTAGTACCTACGGACTGCGCCAGCGCTGCTCGCGACGTCGGTTGTATGTGCTGTGCATGTTGGGCGTACTTTCTGCTACTCTCACACCCGATGTAATGTTACCTAGGTAATAGTCTAATAATTATGTTGGCAACGTAGGAGGCAAATTTTATCCACAATTTCTATCGATAGGTAGGCACCCAATAAACATTATTCATCATCATCATCATCTCAGCCGATGGACGTCCACTGCTGGACATAGGCCTCGCCATAAACATTATTATTGGTACCTAATATTAAAGTATGACATTGAACAATGCTTGCATTGATACTATTTAAATCGATACCAATATTATAAATGCGATAGATAGCATAAAGATAATAGGCATAAAATATCCACGCAGAAGGAAGTGGCGGGAAATATGAAATAAACTACCTATGTAGATAAATGTACCAATCGATCAAGAAATACCAAAGTTATCGCGTAAATACATACAAACCATGCCGTCACATTTATACGTATTAGTCCGTATCTTGAAAACTACTAAACCGATTTTGATGAAACTGGCACTGTTCCCTAAGTTGGAGTAAATTAAGCTAATAAAAAAGAATACACTCCGATTAATAATTTCGGAGAAATGTGTGTAAAAACATACATACATTTATGTAATTTTGTATAATTGTTGGGAAGCCCTAATAGATTATTATTATATTATCATGTGAATATTTTGCAATTCCAATAATATTACATACATACATACATACATACGTATGAGGGAGGTTACACGGTCAGTATTTCATCAGTCTGGTCAATCGTTGAATGACGCCAGAATGGCGCCAGAATGATGCCAGAATGATGAGTGGGTTACACGATCAATTTCCCATCAGTATTTCATCATTCACAATGGAATGACGGAATAAATTTTCATCAGTCTGGACCATCATTCCATCAGTCTCGATCATCATTCCGTCAGTCCGTCATCCTCCCATCATTCTCCCATCATTCTGATCAGACTGATGATGGACCAGAATGACGAAATACTGAACGTGTAACAGTCGGTTAGTAAGATTGAACACTTGTATCTGCCGGGCTAGCACGCCAACCCGCGTTAGCGACATTTAACACATCCATCTGTCAAATTTAGTCTTATCTCGTTCGTTCGCGCGCAAATTATAGATAGAAAGCGGAAGCATGGTAGCGCTATATCACACTATCGCGGTTTGGCGTACGTACTAGCCCCGCTGAAGTGTTATCATTAATTTTACAAGGGACCTACGGAATTGACTGACTTAAATTGACATATGACATATGATATGGGTTTTGAAAAGGCTGTTAAGACTATTTAGAGAACTTTAAAGGACTAATTTAGGTATGTGATACGTAACTGATAAGAATTTAGCGCCCAATCTAGCGCTTTTTTCACCCGCGAAAATATTGGATTGGAATCTCTCTTTTTTCACAGTATTAGCGCCCAATCGATTTTTTGAGGTGGCAGCCCTGATTTCCTCTATCTTTGAGTGGCACTGTGACACAAAAGGACTAGAATCCAGTGCCGTAAAGCACATTATTAAAAAAAAGCCGTCAGAATTGTTTGTCATTTCATTTATATTTCAGTGTGACCACTTTTAGTAGATTTCTACTTTTTTGGTAGATTTAGGCCAAAGAGAACGATAATTTAGTAGTCGGAAATTGTTTAGTAGATTTTGGTAGAAATTCGGTATTCAAAAATTTTATCAAATATGCAAGGATTCAGGAAAAAAAATCAAAGCTGGCAATACAAATAGCTGAGAAAACGATCGCAGGGGGTTTTCCGGAACTTCTAGTAAATAATTATTAAAAAAAAAACTTTATTTGATCACAATTTAGTGGTATACAAATGATTGAGTCCCTGACTCCCAAAGTCGGGAAACCGTGTATTGGGAGACAGTTTATTCCCCTGTTACAATAGGTATCATCATATCAGCCGATAGACGTCCACTGCTGAACATAGGCCTCCCCCAAAATGGGAGAATTTGCCATAATCGCCACGCTTGGCAGGCGAGTTGGCGATCGCAGTTGGATGAAATGTGTAGAGGATGCTGCTACCTATCCTCCGGTAGATCCCTTAGTTGCCTTTTACGACACCCACGGGAGGAAATGGGGTGGTGCTATTCTTAGCCGACACCACACGGAATAGGTATAAACCACGTATAAACCAACTAAATAAATTAATTAGGTAGGTACATGATTTACTACTATTCTTAATATTCTAGTATTTAGGTACCTACTTAAAAATAGTAGCAACATTCCGAAATATATAGTTAACAAATGTATCATATCAACAAATATATTATTATCATTTAAGATTCATAATAAAATTAAGAACGATCCGTTTTAAGACATTCAAGACAGCAACAGATAATATGTAGGGTAATTTAATAAAATACAGTGGGAATGACCGCCCGCCACAGAAATACCACCACCGCGCTGCAAGCCATTATGGGCTGTTTGACCCGTATGCGGGTGCAGTATTAGAAAAAAGATCGGGTGCGCTCACAGGCCATCGATGTCGATACAATGGTGTCGATTCGAACTGTGCCACGACTTAACTAAATTTATTCCTGTCACTTTCTAAAATAAGATTACGAAAAGAGACAGAAAACCAACAACTGACTTTAGTGCTGTCAAAGTGACATTACACGCCCAAAAATGCCTTAAATAAGATGGCGTACATTATGATGGCATCATATTTTGGGCGTGTAACGTTACTTTGACAACACTAAAATCAGTTGTTGGTTTTCAATCTCTTGTCTTAATCTTATTTTAGAAAGACACAGGAATAAATTTAGTTAAGTTAAGTCGTGGCACAGTTCGAATCGACACCAATAGCGAGCGGCCAGCCACTGTTGCGACCACATAAACTTAGAACATAAAATTACATTACGTTATTAGTGGTACTATAATAATTATGTTTTGTAAATTATCATTAGAATATAAAGAGTAAGTAGGTATACACGGCGACACATCAAGTTACCCAAAACCAAAATAAGCTGGCCGCGCGTCGGCATAGTAATGTATAACGTCGCGCGGCCAGCTTATTTTGGGTTTGGGTAACTTGATGTGTCGCTGTGTGTACCTATATTATTGTATAAAGTATTTATGTGATTGGAATGAGTTACAATTATATAATAAAATTATGTATTATGTGTGTTTTTGGTGTGTGTGTGTGTGGGAGGGGGGGGGGGGGGAGGGGGTGTGTGTGTGAGAGTAAAGTAAAGCTTTAGTGGTGTAAGACCAACACCTACACTGTAGGTATAGCAAAATTTATCTTATCGCCTAATGTTGTTTTTTAGAAAAGAGGGTTTATAAGACACAGAAACGTGCATAGGGACGACCAATAATATAATTTCTTTAGATTTATTTGGAAATTGAAGCATCGATGTTACAAAGTGATGAAAACCGATACACATTATACAAAAATGCAAAAATAACATGAGTAATGATGAGCGTTTCGATAAAAATGATAATAATTTGATCAAAAACGTGATTTACATTAAATTTTAACCATCTACAAGGACATAAATATTAGTTGGTAGGAAACCGGACTTTGTAGATTTTGTTAGATTTCAGAAGTAATTTTGGTAGATATTCTGAAAAAAAAGTGGTCACTCACGCTGTTGTATTTACCAAAGTACCTTACAGTCCTTACAATCTTTTGTATTAACAAATAACAATAAAAACCCCGTTAAGGTAGTGTCTCCTGTAAATTAAGAGTATTCCACGATGAACTGCTTCGAAAACGTGACGATGCCAGGTTGTGTTTGGTTCGAGAGTGGTGAGAAACGAAATATCCTCGCTTCGATCTTCTCCGGACTCTTGGTTTGTATTTATAATACTTTCTCGTCGATGATTCATTGCGTCTCGACTTTTCGTGACAAAATATCTAATGTTAACTAATTAGTTTTATAAACAATCGATGTGAGTGTAAGGAACACGTATTCGTAACATTTGTGGTAATGGTTACATTGTGACAAAAAATTGCGACAGACAGCGCGATTGAAACTGGAGTAGTCATGGTGCAGGTCTGTTAGTGGGCGGTCGCGTCTGTCAGGTGCCTGCTCTCCGGCCTGCCATGACGCTTCACCATTTTGTGGTTCAAGCGTGTGTTTTTGTATACAATGTTCTTAATATGCTGACGGTATCTTCTAAGGAAATGATCAGACCATAAAATAAATATAAATATCTGACAATATCACAAAAATTATCTAGTCACATTTAAAGTACCAGAATCTAGCCAGTAAGTCTAGCATGCCACCCACGACCCACGAGCAACGAAACGAGAAAACCGTCACACGTCGCTTTCGCAAATGCAAAGTAACAAAGACAGGCACGTCTCGATTTTTGTCGATTTCTCGGGGGTGGCGTGCTAGAGGGCCTGGACTTGTATTACAATGACTAGATAATGATATAGAATACATATATGTACAGATACAAACATCCATGACTTGGGTAAAAATATTCATATTCAATTATTCATCATACAATTATTTCACCCTTACATATGTAAAAACAAGTAAAAATCTAAACAGTTGTTTTTCATCAGTTCTTTTCAGGATGGTGGTTCATCATAGACACGGCAACTCTACAGAGCGCCCACCTGCCTGCTGCGGCTCATGTGTGTGGCGTCATGGGCACTTTATCACTTATTATGATAAATTCCGTCTCCAATGCACAGGTAACACTGTTGATTATACAGGTTGTTGATTATACTTCAAGGGTTGATTGAACCCATGATACTGAACAACTTTCCCTAAGAAGTAGGTTACAATTACACGCTCAGTATTTCGTCATTCTGGTCCATCAGTGTGGTCATGTATAATTTGAAGGGAAACTGACTCGAGACTGACCTGACTAACATGGTGCTTCGGTATATCAGTTTCTCTTCAAATCAAAAAAACATGACCAGACTGATGGACCAGAATGACGAAATACTGAGCATGTCACCTCCCTCTAAGAAATTCGCAAAAAAAAACGACTTTTCATATACGTTTGATTAGCTGATTACAATTAGTATGAAAAGTCGATGTTTTTTTTTGCGAATTTCCTATAGGTTTCTTTGGGAAAGTTGTTCAGTATCATGGTTACAATTACCCCTTAAAGTAATGCACCTGTTTACCCTAACACCCTGTATATTTTAAGAAATTGTAGTATTTTATGAAACAGTAGCATACCACATTTAATGCTGTGGCACACCGTACAAGTTCGAGTCGGGTCTCAGGCAATTAGTGTTCTATACTACTAGTTGTTTAACAGGGGTTGTTGATAACAACCACTATAAACATGCTATTAACTGACATTTTGTATATCTAGTTACATAGTAACTGGAGATCATTTTACACTGGTAGCAATAAGTTTCCTGCTATCTACACCTTATTTCTAAAATTTATGGGCTACATTATTAGAAATTGGCTACTTGACAACTAGTCAAATCAGCTACTCTTTATCGGACGTCAAAACATGCGCTTTGTATGAAGATTTGTACTAAATATTGAGTTGTGACGTCATCAACATTTTCATTACTTTTTATAGTTTATCTTGTTATTAAAAATAGTATTCAAGCTAAAAACTCAATGAAAATGGGAGTTTAGCGTTATTTTCTAACCCTTTTCTTATTGAGTAGATAAAAATTAAATATATTGAATGTAGTCAAATACCCAATTACAAGTGGGGACATCAGTGATTCTAAGTTTGTTGAAAACAAAGCTTTAATGTAAAGTTTGAAAAGAATATTTTTAGACTCTCATTCCCAGACGATATTGCAGAAAACAAAAACTTTTAACCCATTATTTATGAGATTGGACTGTTAATTTTAATTTTTATTTATTTGCTTCACTTACAGTTATTGTTATTACACATATCATTATGGTACTTAACTACTTCTTAAGCAAATGCCTTAGGCAAATGCATTAACCAATTTTAATAAAAGTGAACACCTCATGCGTAAATTAACAGTCACAAAAGAGAATAAGAAAAACGTTTCAGACAATGACAGAAAAACAATGACTTCTGATGACACTTCACTCAATAAATATGGTCTCTGAAAAACGCCTGTGACAGATGGACGGATGGAGATACCGAGGTGTTTCCATAAGTGTTCCATTTTGCCAATTTTGGTATGGAACATTAAAAATACATTTATAATTAATAATATTTACTGCATAATCATTATGAGGTTGAATCAAAGGTTGAATGCAATGAGCGTTTTTCTTTTGGTTTTCTAGAGGATCGGTAGATGGCGCTACGGTCTGTGCGAATAAAGGTCAAAATTTCAAAAAGAGTTTCTTTAAAATAATAAAGAAATAATAGGTAGATGACACGATTGTATCAAGACCTCCGCCTCTAAATACCTAGTAGACAAAGTTGTATTACGTAATAAAATACAACCTGCTTACCAAATAACACACAACACACAAGGTCTTGATACAATCGTGTCATCTACCTATTAGTCATGGATTTCCGCAAAGTAACGCCTGATTCAATTAATAATAAAGAAGGAAAAGATGATCAAAAAGATGCCAACGCATCTTTTGATGGAATATTTCAATATTTGCGAATCATTTTGATCGAAAATATGAAACTGTTTACGGCTGACATGGTTGTAAGGGCTCGATTCCTTGGCCTTAAAAAAAATGGCAGGCACAGTCTTGACATGATTTTGACAGGATCTCACGAACGTCTCTATGGAGCGATAAAAATGCCATCTGTCGAGTTTTTAGGAACTAAAATTAAAAAAGAAGAGAAAAACGCTCAAGGCTGGGTACTACTACTTTTAATACAGGTTCTACTTTTGTATTAGAATGATTACCATTCGTTTTTGCACATGTATATTGCAGGTACGAGGTGAGACGTACACGGGAGGTTGCATGGGTCCGCGCGGTGCTCGGCTTTGGCTCTTCCTTGGCTTCGTGGTTGGCTTTGCTTCCCTCATCGCAGCTGTTTGGATTCTGTTCGCTAACTTCGTCAATAATCCCGGTAAGTTTTTACCTGATTACTTAGTTATATTCCAATAGGAATGTCAATAAATATACAGGGTGTTAGGGTAAACAGTTGCATTACTTTAAGGGGTGAAACCTATAAGAAACGAGCTTTTACCCGCGACTTCGTCCGCATAAATTATATACCAGATTTTAAGTCAGATGATAAGCTATCAAACAAAAAAGTTTCATCAAAATCGGTTCAGTAGTTTTTGCGTGATACTCGAACAAACAAACCCACAAACAAACAAACAAAGAAACGAACAAACAAACAAACAAACAAACAGACAGACAAAAAATCAAAAAAATTGTGATTTGGAATCAGGGAGATCTAAAAACCATACCGTAATTTTTTTTTTTGTAAATATCTTCAATGTACAGACACACTTCTGTTACAGTTTTATAATAGTTTAGATTCCCAAAATAAAAATTCGACTTTTCATACAATAAACGTTCGATCGGCAGATTGCATTTAGTATGGAAAGTCCAATTTTTTTTTTGCGAATTTCCTTGTTTCTTTGCGAAAGTTGTTCAGTATCATGGGTACAATCACCCCTTAAGTAATGCAACTGTTTACCCTAACACCCTGTATAGTCGAGCGGGACAATTCTTTGACGTAATAACCCCGTTGACGGAATTGCTTGACTATAAATGCAATAAATAAAAAAAAATTATTACTATCTTAACTGTTATAAAACTGTAACAGAAGTGTGTCAGTACCATAAAGGTATCATTTAGAGGGACTGACAGCTGAGAGAGCGAGATGTACCTAGCGGCACCACTGTATAATAGAAAGAGATACATGACGCGAGGCAATAGAACCGTTTTTGGGAACTTGTCAGCACAATCGACTGGGTAAATATTCGTGCTCTGTGAATAATTAGTGAATCTAAAGTGAAGTCGTAGATTATTTTGTGAAATATACTAACACTATTTCATTAAATTACCTAAGATTTCACGTTAGATTCACAATTATACACAGAACTCGAAGTTTTAGGGTGCCGATAAGTGCCGACAAATGCACAAAAAACGGTTTCATTTGACAACTAATGTCAGTTACTCTATTCCGACAGGTATAATAACTTTATGGTCAGTAAATTGAAGATATTTACAAAAAAAAGATTACGATATGATTTTTAGATGTCCCTGATTCCAAATCACCAATTTTTTGATTTTTTGTCTGTCTGTTTGTTTGTTTGGGTGTTTGTTTGTTCGAGTATCACGCAAAAACTACTGAACCGATTTTGATGAAACTTTTTTTGTTTGATAGCTTATCATCTGACTTAAAATCTGGTATATAATTTATGCGGACGAAGTCGCGGGTAAAAGCTCGTTGATTATAAATGTTAAAATAGAGATAAATACTTGTAATATTTTGTGTATCATGACAGCATTATTAAAAAAATTATAAGCTTTTTTGAATGCTAGAATTAAACTCTTAAGATAATTACGGTTAAAATTTGCTTAATGACATAGTTTTTCCTATGTGCAGCAACATATCTTTCTGCTTACAGATCCAAAAACAAAAGAGACACACACCTGGGTCGGAGTAAGTCTGTTGTTACAAAACGCGTTCATCTTCGCCTCCTCTTTAGTATTTAAATTCGGTCGCACGGAGGACTTGTGGGGTTAAATATGTGCTTTAAACTATTGCATGTCCGATGTAAATTTTTCTAAGTGAATTTGGAACAAACAGCGAACTAAAATACTATGAAAGAATAATTTCAAACAAAACGGCCTACCAATATTCATAAGTTCATAACCTATATTTACCTTTATACAGGTGTTAGGGTAAAAAGTTGCACTACTTTAAGGGTTTATTGAAAGTGGGGGGGGGTTTGGGAAAGTTGTTCCCATGTCATGTATTCATGACATGGGAATAACTTAGTACTAACTAAGAAACAAATAAAAAAAAATTACTTTGCATACTAAATGCAATCTGCTGATCAAACGTTTGTATGAAAAGTCGAAAAAACATTGTGAATTTCCTATGCGTTTCTTAGGGAAAATTGTTCAGTATTATGGGGTAAACCACCCCTTAAAGTAATGCAACTGTTTACTCTATCACCCTGTATACTTATGGCTGCCCTGTGCCCATGCTAAATTTGACCTTACCTTATCGCAATAAGTCAAATAATATGATTTATTAGGAATTACGTCCGTCGTTATGACAACTGACACCGGTGACAGGCTGGCCAATGTCCGCTTTGACGCAGCTTCGTGCAGCAGCCGCTGATTGGCTGACGTTGACGCTTTCGTGTCGCCCGATTTCCAATAGCGCGTTGATTGTAGTATTTTAGCCCCGCCGACATGATTGGGGTTGCGTGGTACCATTTTTTGAGCGGAATGCGAGTTCCATAGTATTGTAGTTCGCTGGGACCAAGTTTGGACATGTTATGTAGTTTTTACAGTCAGCAATGTAACCATTTTATTGATATTGGAGTTATAGTAGGTCACAATTATGTTACGAAAATTACTAAACTGATAATATATTTGATGAATATGAATTGAATAATATTTATTAATAGTTCTTCTCGTAAATAGATCGTTTTCTATGTCGAAATTAAGTTTTATATTGTATTGCTGACTGTACTTTTGTACAAATCGGTATAAAATATAATGCCTCTACGGAGTGTGGGCAACATACATTTTCAAAAATCTCTGTAATCTTGAAGTTCGACGTATAAGCTTTTTCAGTCGATTTTTTATATCTTTCTGCATGTCTAGTATGATTTCTCTACACTCGCGCGACG
This sequence comes from Agonopterix subpropinquella, assembly GCA_922987775.1. NCBI lineage: Eukaryota > Metazoa > Arthropoda > Insecta > Lepidoptera > Depressariidae > Agonopterix > Agonopterix subpropinquella. Next base: position 21,232,220 of record OV277703.1, on the reverse strand, counting down.
CGTCTTTGCTGCATACAAAATAACCTGTTCCCGCGCTTTTCGGTGAGCGAAAGCCGCGCTTGCCGCGACTTGTAGTATGGAAAAAAGCCGAGTCGCGCGCATGTAGAGAAATCATGCTAGGGGGTCAGGAGTTGTACTTCACAAGTACATTATATTTCATGAATTGATGCGTTTTCCTAAGTCCTTAACGTTTTTGTTTTCTTATATTGTTTATATTATTTCTGCTGCATAGTGTAAAACCAATTCTTGTTTTGCTTATGCTTTCAATGTTATTCTTGTGATTAAGATTAAATTGACTAGCATGGTTTTCCCTTATGCTTGAGCGGAAGTTAAAGAAATTATCTGTGTCTTATTTCCATACTTTATGTAAACGAGATCTTAATCACGTAGTAGGCTTACGAATTACGTTTAAACAAAATTAGTTGTTGATTTTGATATTTTATAATTAAATTATGTTTGGTTATCGTTTATTAATGAAACAACACATTTATTATTATAATAAATAACTTTATTACTTTGGTATCAAATATGGTATCGATAGAAGTACATCTAATGATCTTACGTAAATTTTTCATTTTGTAGTTTGTATCTTTAAAATGTGTTATAAATAGAAAAATGTATGCTAAAAATTTAAGACTGCATTGCAATATAACATTCATTTTCATGTTTTATGAATCTATTTTGTTAGGTTTAAGAATTAGTACCAATGTGAATTTATTTTTTAACAATAAAGGCAGTAACTTATTGTAACCTATTTATTTTATATTTGGTTTCGAAGCTTAACTTATCTATTTCTTAAAATTGCACCTTATCTTTAATCATATTTACAAGAGGTTCAAAATTCTGTAAAAAAAGCTAATGCACGATCGGTTGACATAAGTTTGTACTCGTACCTAACGTCTATCTTTGTTCTTATCTGTTGTTTCTAAGGTGCTGTTTATACAGAAGAGACGTGTGGCGGTGGGGGATAGTCAAAGTAGCACCAATATAAACCTTATACTACGTAGCATAGCGTCGTTTTTGTCGTAAAGGAAAATTCACGTCCGCACCACCAGGCGACGTCGCCTGGAGGCGCGGGCGTAATTCTCCAAGCGACGCTATGCTGCGTACTATTGCCGCACCCCGCCCGCGTCACGTCCGCGCCACGTCATTTCTATTTAAACAGCACCTAAGATACAGACCATACAGTAATTCGGAGCAGCAGATGTACGAATAAATTCAACCTTATTCTAAATTGTTCTAAGAGCTATCGTAACTGATACCGGTCGCACAGGTCCGGCCTCCCTGGCCGTCCGGCAAACACAGCTGGTCCGGTTCACAGTTCCCGTTCCGGAACTGACAGATATTACTGGATGCCGGACATTGATCCGGGGCTACAGCAACACCGTAAAGTTTCCTTGATGATGATGCTATTGATAATTCGCCTCTTCGTTTCGTTTGGACATCAATGTTCTCGATTTTGATTCTGTAGGTATATTAAAGAGAGTTAAAAATTAAAACAAAAATTTTGCTTGGGTACATCTATAATTGGTGACCGAATTATTTTTCACTTTTTAAACGTTTGTTTTTGGCGCTGGGGTCAAGCTGGGGTACGGTAGTAACTATTAAATAATCTGTGGTTTTACAAATTTTAAAACTCCCCCAGGGTTTTTTAATAACTTGAAAACTGCTGAACCGATTTTCATGAAACAAAGCTGTCACTGTCACAAAATTAGCTTTCTATTTTAAAAAAACCGCATAGAAATTGGTCCACCTTCTTGAGAGCTACGATGCTACATACAGATAGACCGACAGAGAGACAGACAGACGTAGGCGTCAAACCTATAACTCTTTTTGCGTCGGGGATTAAAAAACCATTCATAGAGGACAGTCCATTGAACATAATTTAGGTAATGTACTTTTTTGCTAGGATTATTGTAAGCGTTTTAGTATGAGATATAGTATAATGTATTTACCAGATATTGGGATTTGAAAGATGATTTTATTTAGGCTTGTTGACAGATATATTTATATCAGCGATCTTTCATCTTGGGAATTTTTTTATTATTTGTGGTTGGGCTATTGCAAGCAAGGGTCGTTGTAACACGGAGACCAGTGCTGGTCCTTTTGTGTTCGCCCCAAGCTCACCCATATTTACGCATACCTCCGAACTTATGGTATTTTCTTTTCATTCTCGGGTATGCAGGTTTCCTCACGATGTTTTCCTTCACCGCCGAGCTAGTAATAATGATAAATACAACCGTACATAAATTCCGAAGAACTTAGTGGTACAGGCCAGGAATCGAACCGCGGCCTCAGGATTGAGGCGCTAGGTCTCTTCCGTATGGGCTATCATCGCTCTGGCGTATCTATCTTGGGCATTGCCAGCTTGTGCAAAATACGTCATCTTAGCACGGTATGCTACATGTGATTATGAAAACAAAAGTTTGCTACTCCACTTTTCGATGAAACTATGAATACCTTATGTATTCTCACAAAATGCAATATCTCTTTCAAAACATTTAAATCTATACTTATACCGTTATGGTCCAGTGGCGAGTAAGCTTGCCTGCCGTGCATGAGGTGAAGGTTCGATCCCCGTCCAGGCCGATTCGGACCAATGAGTTTTTCGGAAATGGACGATTCGTAACACCACTGGCTTTTCGGTGAAGGAAAACATCGTGAGGAAACCTGCGTACTTCAATTACGAGGCATGTATGTACCCAATGTCCATTATAAGTGGCGAGGGGCTCAGACCTTGCCACACTGGACAGAATTTCGTTACTAGTGAAATGTGGATGTTCTGAGATTTTAGAATACCTCTGACTACCCCCTCGGGGAATATTAGGCGTGAGCATATGCATATAGATCTATACTTACGTCTTCCAATCCGTCCAGTAGAATGTATTCTCGTTAACAGCTAACCCAAACGGATAGGTGCATTCCGACGCGATTGTTTCTTTCTCCAGTGAGTCAATGCCAATGCATTTGATGCTATGTAATCCGGCGTCAGAGTAACAGAGACGGTCTCTCATCCAATCGATGGCGAGCGAGTTGGGCAGCTTAACGTCTGATTGGTCGATGAATATGCCGCGTTGTGTTCCATCCATGTTCGCCCATTCGATCTTAGGAGCGGCTCGGTTCCAATCGGACCAGAAGATTTTTCTATAAAATTATAACATTATTTTGATGTTAATTAATTAATCCCAAGATTTATCAAAACATAATTGACGTACCAAATAATGGACGGTTCGATGGAAAATTCTCGAAAAAAGATTCAGATGCTAACCTACACAAACCTACAAAAGTGCGTAAAATATTGAAAATGCTGAAATTCTTTTTCATTTTGCTTGCATACTTTTTACCCCAGCGCGGCAAGGCATTAATTATAACGTACGCGTATAGTCGGTCGATCAAACGAAGACTGTCGTAATTGGTTCTCTTTATACGTTTTGGTTCGGACAATTGAGCGCGGACCCTACGTCCAGTAGTGGGTAAGTCAATGTAAAACATTCATTAATTTTAATTTTTGAATGAAAATAGTTTTGTTGTCAAAGTAAATTATTTTATTATACAATCTTATGTCACTTACCCTCTTTGGGGATGAACTGCAATGCCTCTTGGGTTAGAAATGCCGTCCCTTTCAAACAGAACTTTCCGTATCCTCGTGGCAAGGTTAGCCACTTCAATGGTCAATTTCTTAGAATCTGTCCAGAATATATTCCTCGAAGACCAGTCGATTGCGAGGCCTTCAGGAGCCTTCATATCTGTGAAAATCGTTACATATAAAAATATCTTATAAGATTGATTCATCATTGGTTCTGTTGTACCAAAAACCAGATCTTACCATTTGCCAAAAACGACTCCAGCTGCGATCCATCATAAGCTGACCTCTTTATTGTGTTGCTAACAACGTCTCCCCAATAAATCTTGCCCGTTTCACAGTCTACATCAACCGCGACCGCGATCTGATACCCCACACTATTAATCGGAGTTCCGTAGTCTCTTGGCGACCCTCCGAACGGAACCTTGTACAATGTTGTACCATCACTTGCAATCAGGAAGTTGCCAGCTTGCCTTGGGTTCATTGCGCAATAAGAACCGTTCCCATAATACCCTGAATTACATTCACACGCGTATGCACCGCTCCTTTTTAGGCATGAGGCGTGCAGGTCGCACATGTAGGGGTCGTTCTGGCAGGTTGCGTCGAGCGTACATGAGTAACCATCTCCGATATATCCTTCGCTGCAGACGCACTGGTACGAACTGCCTGTGGGTGTGCAGACTGCGTCAGGATGGCAGTCGTTCCTATCATCACATGTTGTACCCAGAGGAACGCACTGATCTATGCCCATGCCTTCGTAGCCCTGGTCGCAGTGGCAGTAGCTCACTTCTTGATTGCTATCGTAGAGGCAAGATGCGTGCTCTGCACAAATACCTCCGTTACACAGCTGTTTGTCTGGGATACAGGCATCGTTTTGATCTTTCATGTATCCTTCGATGCACTCGCAAACGTATTCGTTGGTCGCAGCGTTCGGTCTACATTCGGCGTGGTACTCACAGTCGGAGTTATTCTTGCAGGTGAAGTTTGGTCGGCAATTGTAGCCGTCTCCTTGGTAACCAGTATCACAGACGCACAATAAATCCTCTGCAACAGTTTCCACGCAGTGAGCGTTGTGTCCGCAAGTGCAGGAGGGTCCTGTGCGTTCGATGCATTCATACGTATCACCTTCATAGCCTTCTGGGCACAAGCAATGCCCAATGGTAGCAAATGGATCGTTTTGTGGGAACGAGCAAATCGCATTTGGAGGACAGTCGGTGTCAGTTTCGCATGTCACTAAAAGGAAAAATTATGATTAGTCTCACAAATATTTGGTATCAAAGTCCAAGTTATTTTTTAACATGTAATTTCGAACTTACTTGATGTGTCATTATATTCAGTTAGTTGATGCGGTGGTCTGTAGTTATCGATGCGACATAGTTCGTTGTTTCTCTCGTCCCTATAGCTTGAGTAACCAGACGGACAGGTGCAACTATGCTCATTGCAGTTGGGCAGGACGAAGGTCTCGTTGTACTCTGCCTCATTTGGCGTAGGTGGAGGATGGTATGGTCTGGTGACCGGTGCTGGTGATGGGGTAGTGTATCGTTCTGGGGACGTCGGTGTAGGATTGTACTGGTCAGGTGTGTACTGTAAAGGAGGGTATTGCGGAGAAGGCTGTGGAGTGTGAGGGTATGGGTATTGTGCATATGGGTCCTGTTCCAGAGGGTTCTGCGGTGAAGGGTATTGTGATGAGGGAAACTGTGCTGGGTACTGAGCAGGATCCTGTTCTTGCTGAGAAGGGTACTGGGAGTAAGGGTCTTGTTTGGGTGTGTTCTGTGCGTAAGGGTCCTGTTCTGGACGGTTCGGTGGAGAAAGGTCTTGTTCGTTAGGGTACTGTGGAGGGTATTGCGAGGGATCCTGTCCATTAGGGTACTGTGAAGGGTATTGTGGAGAGGAAGCCTGTCCATTAGGGTACTGTGAAGGGTATTGTGGAGAGGAAGCCTGTCCATTAGGGTACTGTGAAGGGTATTGTGGAGAGGAAGCCTGTCCATTAGGGTACTGTTCAGAGGGCTGAGCAGATGGGTCCTGTCTATTAGGGTACTGCGGCGAAGGATACTGCGTAGGATACTGTAAAGTATCCTGTCTTGCAGGAGTGTACGTAGTTTCAGTACAGTAATAACCATCACCCGTAAATCCATCTTTGCATATACATTTGTAGGAGTTAACCTCGTCGTAACCGCAGTGAGCATCGGGAGAGCAACCCTCGCAGTCGTTATTAACAGTAGACCAGCAGCTTTGGCCGTTACCGGTGTAGCCAGGATTGCATACACAAGCTGGCTCATTATAGTTTACTACGCATTGGGCATTGACATCACAGTGCTCCCTACATTGCGATACGCGTGAGCAACTCACTCCGCTACCTTCGAATCCTGACTTACATCTACATTGGAATCCGCCATCGTGGTTGTAGCAGTCGGCGTTATTGTCACAATTGTGTGTGCCAGCAACACACTCATCTACATCTATGCAGGCCTGTTTATTATCATCTAAATAGATATCGGCGAAGCCCGATTGGCAGACACAGGTGAATCCTTCTCCTTGTACCACGCAGTTGCTGTGTGCACCACAAGTGCTTCGACCTTTTATGCAAGGATCTTCTTGCCCCAGCTGACCGATTTTATTACTTAACCCATATCTGACAATGTTTTGCTTTGATTCATATCCCAAATAGTTTTTAGCTACTTTCAAATTTGAGGGGATAGTATCTTCTTCTGAAGGAGGTGCGTACCGACAAGGATTGAAAGTAACCGTTTGTGAAATTCTTTGTTCATATTTTTCACCTGTTATCTTATTGGTGAAAGTGCGAACAGAATCCGAGCGTATTAAGCCTGATTGTACAACTGTATATTGTTCTTCATACTCTGTAACGTCAAGTTTAGTTCCAGTCAGTATAACTGGTACAGTTCCACGAATATCGCTCTCTAAAGTAATTTGGTCGAATACGTCATGACCTAGAAACTCTTGGTTTATGGTAACTCTATCTCCGGTAGCTGGGAAGACAATGTCAGCTGTATGGTTGAATAGGGCACCTGTTAGTTGGTAACCGTTCTTGGCTGTCCCTGATGGCTTAGCAAACAGCCATCCGATAACTCCTCCTAAGACACTTAGTAGTTGCAAACTGCTTCCTATGGAACGTGGGCCTTGTGAGAGGGCTGTGTACGATCTACCGTCAGCGACTACGACATAGGCTTGTATGTCGACGTCATTTAGCTGGACGTCATTGATTATACCATTCAGTTTCCCGTGGACTCTAAGCGGAACATCATCTTTGATGCACGATTTGCCATTTCCGTAGAAGCCTGGGTTGCATTGACAGCAGATGCCGGCTTGGTAGTCCACGCATTTGGCTTGGTTGTGGCAGACGCTCGGCCCGCTTTGTGCGCAGGTCTTAGATTCTTCTGCGACCTCTACCTCGTACTGGTCGTACTGATCTGGTACGGCAATGTTACCATCTTCTGTTATATTTCCGACGCGGAATACATACTTTCCAGGTTGTTGTACGTTTGACCACCTGGAAATAGAGTAAAAGAAGAATTAGTGTGTTTTGACAAAATTCTTCGATGAACTTTAAAGTGACAGAATATATACTTACGAAACAATATTTCTAATCTGGTGACTACCCGAACCTCTCAGATTGAACATGCGTCCGTCTTCTGCAATAAAACCAGCCTGTGCTTTCGCATCTGGCAAGCTGTCCAACTTCGCATCTCTTTGTATCCACTGAATTTCTCTTTCAGGATAAAGAAGCTCTACAAAACTTTCCGTTCCATTACTGATGACAGCGACCTGGAAACTGTTCTTACGGTCTGAGCGTTCAATGTAAGTGACGTCTACCCAGGTTGCGATGAAGACGCTGGTTGGTTTGAAGTCGTAATACTGATGGAAATTGTTTTGAACACTTTCTTCCGCTTTGACCAAAACGTGGGACTCGTTGGTTTCTCTGTAGTATACAGCACCACCAGCTGCGGTGTCCACGTTAGAATAAAAGGCAGCTATCGAAGGATATGGAAGTGGGAACTCGAAGTTCAGAAATGATGATATATCAGCTCTGAAGGATAGTACTCCGTAGTTGTTAACCTGTGGACAAGATATCAATTTAGCTCTAAGCCTACTAAATTATAATTGTAGCAACAAAGTGTTCATATGATTGTGTACACACGGCGACAGATCAACCTACCCATAGTTGAACTCTATTTTCATGGACATAAGGTCGATCTATGGGCAGGTTGATCTGTCGCCCTGCGTACATAATTATTATCTTATAATAAGACTTGAAGATACTAGACAAGTTATTTATGGATTCAATAACAACATCAAAACACTTTCTAATTATTGCCATAACTACAAACTTAGAATCAGCTATTAAATGACGTAACTGTTCAACATAGTAAGTTATCGTTCTGTTTAGGTACTTTATATAAATGTATCTGTGACCCGTTTCAAGATAAAGGTGGTATCATGATCGTGAGTAGCTTAGGTATGTCTTTAAAGGTCTCGACTTCTTGTTTAACCGAAGATAACAAGTTTCCTTAAATTTCTATTGAATAGAACAATTGTTCGTTTAAAACCGTTGTGTATTTTACTTTCATTCATAACTACTGCTTTAGATTATCAATTAATTAAGTAAACAAATTAATTACTTAAGTAAAAGCCAACGTCTAAAAGTTTATGTTACATTATAAATTGCCTTTTAGAATGATAAGATCGTGTCTACAAATTGGCCCCTAATTTAAGTAGAAATAAATAAGTAGTTACGACTGTTTACGTGGATGTGGATGTAGGCACAGATATTAGAATATGTAGGTATACCACAATTTTTACATACCAGAAAAATTTTAAGTGTGTATTCAGATAATGAAGCCGAACATCCCCTAAGGAATATGGGTCCTAAAAGGAGAAAAATTTCTAGACCTCCCATTAAAAATCACGGGCTCACTCCCCGAGTTTCGGTACCTAGTAGTGAAACGTGGATGTTCGGAGGTTTCAGAATATTTGATCTCTGACTGCCCCCTCGGGGAATATAGCCGTGAGCATAATGCTTATGTCATTAAAAATCGATTAGCAGATCTGCACTTTAGTATAGGAGGTCCAAAACTTTTTCTCGTTTTTGGACCCATGTTCCTTAAGAAAAGTTGCTTAGTTTCATTATCTGAATATTAAACCACAGAGTACTATAATCACTACATAAAACCTTCACATTTTTCTGGTATACAACTTTACTAGCGTTGCCAGGCGTACCCGGATAAAGCCGGACATAGTTGGGCTTTTTGGATGTGTGTCCGGCCAAATTAGACGGTGTCCGGCCTGTCCGGCTTTTGTTAGGCTTTTTTACATTTGACCAGTCTACCTACAGTCTACCCTATTTTGAAGGAAACTGAGCATTTATTTCAATTACTTCAGTTTATTAATTAGTGAAGAAGTATTGTTTTGTTTAATTTAGTTTTCCATTGCATTGTTTCATTAGAATTTAAGAAGATTTTATGGTAAATGGTCAAAAAGCATGGTATTTACGCATACATATTTTGTTGTCGTATCAATAGGATAGCATAGAATATGCTCACGACTATATTCCCCGTGGGGGTAGTCAGAGATCTTCTGAAATTTCAGAACATCCTCGTATAAATCCATCCACGTATCGTATCAATACTAAGGTAAAAAATCCGCAATAATTAAGGGTGTCCGGCCTTTTTACCCAAATGCCCGGCCAAACTGGTTGGTCTGTCCGGATATTCGGTTTTAAGACCTGGCAACCCTATATACAACCACTATAAATTCACACAAACGCGTCAGGGGGCACTCACACAAATGCGTCATGTGTTTAAACAGTGCCAGATTCGTTTGAACACAGGAATTATAGGATGACTGACTGCAGATAACAAGCTGATTATTATGTCAAAAGGTCAGTTTTAGACTTCAAAAAGAGCCTACAGTCAGTGACCGGTGCTATCCGTTGTACCCGATATACACCCATGCACTTCCGTCCGTCTGTCCGTCACGATTTGCAATAACGTTATCAACTATTGCTATCTTATTGCAATTTGTTTGTGCCTGTTTAGTTTTGGATTTGCACAAAGAGGTATTTTAAGGCGGTGGTATATGACATTGATCTTTTTATCTTAACTTACTCATCTATAATAGTAATAGGAGCGGGACACATTCAACCAGCTCAAAGTGCGTACTAATGGAGCCAAGTTAGTTACAACTCGGGCGAATTACTTCGCACCTGGCTCGCACGTGGCTCGGAATAAAAAACTCGGAAAACTCGGAAAGAATAACTCGAAAATGCTAAAGTGCAGGGACACGTTCAACGGTAGTTGAGATGCTATGCTACTGGCCTCGCACAGTGACGGCGGGGTCCCGCAGGGGGTAGCAGGAGGGGTGTCGAATTCAGAGCCACGTGCGAGCCAGGTGCCAAGTTAATTTGCCCGTGTTGTAGCTTGCTGGCAGAGTATTTGTCAAGCTCCTTCAATAGCCCTCTCTGGCTTAACGAATACAGGGTGTTATGGTAAATAGTTGCATTGCTTTAGGGAGTGATTCTACCCATGATACTGAACAACTTTCCCTAAGAAACCTATTGGAAATACGAGAATTTTTTTGTCGACTTTTCATACAAAAGTTCGATCAGCTGATTGCATTTAGTATGGAAAGCGCGATTTTTTTTGCGAATTTCCTATATGTTTCTTTGGGAAAGTTGTTCAGTATCATGGGTACAATCATCCCTTAAGGGGTTCCCTTGATAGCCTTAAGGCTATTCTACCATTAGCGCGCTCCATACAAACGTAGTATGGTGATATTTTCAATACTATCCAATTAAAGTCAATGAAATTTTTCAAAAACAATCTAGTAACTAATTTCTATGTCGGTATGAAGTCAGATTTTCGATATTTATAGTTTTAAAGTTACAGTGCCACAAATATTTCCATACAAATCTTAAATTAATCCTAGCATTGAAACTGTATATTTTAACGAAAATCTGACTTCATACCGACATAGAGATTAGTTAATTGATTATTTTTGAAAAATTTCATTGACTTTAATTAGATAGTATTGAAAATATCACCATACTACGTTTGTATGGAGCGCGCCAACGGTAGAATAGCCTTAAAGTAATGCAACTGTTTACCCTAACATCCTATATAAAAAAAATACGGGGCAAAATAAAATACGTATACGTACAGTAGATTTTCTTTTCGCTATTTAAATGTTGGTCCCATAGCGAAAGGAACGTTGAGTTTCCTGGTCTAAACTAAACTAAAGCACCCCCAAATTTTTTATACTTAACGTATACGTTACTGTATACCGGATGGATGACTATATTCCTATGCCACATTTGGATCGCGTATGTAGCGGACTCTACATTGGTGGCGATTTGGGGAAATACAGAAATAAGTGGTAACATTGTGTGGAGTCCCTGAAGGTTTTTACTTTGAAACCCGTTAAAACTACCCCGATTTCGATTTTGTTTTTAAATGTAGGTAATTTAAAATACCTTTGCAGTAATTGACGCTTAAATTTTCGTACAGAAATCTTTGAGCCGGTGTAACTTTGAAACTATATAACATAACGGAAATTTGACAAACCACAGACAAGGATATTAGTTTCTGAATCGTGTTTAAAAAAATCATTAAAAATATTCAAAATAGTATCAAACTTCGTTTCACTGATTTGAATTCGTTTGTATGGAGCGCGCTCATCAAGGTTTATTCGTCAGCCAGTCTCAATTAAAATTGCCTCAATGTAGAGAGAATGTCCTGGAGTGCGATTTTTGAAACTCATTCGCTGAGTTCAGCAGTTGAAAATGTCATAATTACTACTTACTGAGATATGCATCTTTTTACTGCTGATTTGAATTTCAAAAATCATACTTCAGGAGTGCAATTTTTGAAAGTCAAATCAGCAGTAGAAAGATGCCTATCTCCATAGTAATTTTGACATTTACAACTGCTGAGTTCAAAGAATGAGTTTCAAAAATCGCACTCCTGTTCTTACATGAATTCGCAAGTTGTAGAGCATTTTTTTACCTACTTGAATAAGAGCGTCAATTTTTAAACTCTAGACTCTAGCAGGCATCCTTCTACTGCTGATTTGACTTTCAAAAATTGCACTCCTGAAGTATGATTTTTGGTCAAATCTACCTACTCCGATTTTTATGTTTTTTTTAAATACTTCAAGTATTAAAAAACAACATGAAAATCGGAGTAGATTTGACCGGTTCCGAAACAATAGACTTTTTAAAGCTACGGGTTATTACTATATACACCTACTCGGTTATTGGTGGTAACCAATATGTAGGTGCGTAGGTACTTATAAGGAATCTGTTACTGGGCACGTGTAGCTGACTAATCCAATTAAATATTAATGTATTTATCGAAAAGTATTCAATAATGAATGTGGATTTACTAAGTAGTTGCCAAAGGTGAAGAAAGTTGACATTGCTAATCAATTTAGACATCGCTGGGCCATTGGAAGGTGTTTTGCATTAATTTAACAGTAAAATTGCCTTTAATTATGTTGGTAAGTTTTATAGGTGAGGTCATATGAATGTGTTAATTGTAGAAAGAAGAGAAAAGATATGAGAAGGTGCGAATAATTGTAATTTTTGAATTTACATACAAACCAAATTCAAATAAGAAATTAGGGTTTAACTAAATTTTCACGAACATACGAGTAGGTAATTAATTATAGTGGTTTGTTATTTATTTACTTAAACAACGAAACACCCTAGTAATATATTAAGTTAAGCCGTGGTTAAAAAGTTTAGTGTCCGTATAGTTAGCAGCTACACCAGCTCATTCGAAGGTTTTGACTAAACCACGATTTAGTACCGAATTAGTGCAATTTAGTGCCCAAAGCACAGATTTGGTGCCTCTGTATTTTAAAAGATACTTATTTGGGTTACTTACTGAGGCTGCTAGATAAAGTAGCAGTTGCACTGAGAAATAGTGCATTGTTGAGGCTGCTAACTATAACCCAACGATGATTCCTATGAAACGGAAACACATTTGAAACAGATAAATACATACAGATTTAGTGCTCGATTTGGTGTCTCTTATGATATTTATGAAAAGTAGAACTTTTCTTTTCTACTTCCCAAAAAAATGAAATTTTACTAATAAGGCACTAAATCGTGCTTAGTCAAAACCTTCGAATGAGCTGGTGAGGCTACTAACGGACACAAAGTTTAGACCATCAAACTGAGCAACTACCCAACATTGAAATCGCGAAAAAAAATCTTCCATGCAGGATTCGGCTCGCCATCGAGACGTTTTCTATGGAACAGCTGATTTTTTTTATCGCGATTTCAGTGTTGGTCCTATACCTACTCAAAATACCCATAGTGAAAGTTGTCCATTTTGATGGTCTGCATTATCAAGTTCAATATGTAAATGTAACGCTTTTAATTTTACACTGTTTTTTTTAATGTTTGTTAAAGAGCTTGGCCTGAGGAGGCCATGTCGCTCTGTGGGTTTTTCTATTGGATAGGTTCACATTAAATCACATTACAAACATCACATAATAAACAAAACTGGCCAAGTGCGTGTCGGACCACGCACAGGGTCGGGTTCCGTAGTTGTCCGTCACGATAATTATAATATGGACTTAGAAGGAGACTTTTTGTTTTATATACTACCTAGTCTACCTACTACCTACGGTTTAACGGCTAATAAAGTCTAAAAAGTACATTTTATAAGTTAGTATTACTCGGAAACTTGTAAAGCCTACTTAGAGGTGATAGTTTTCCTTTAAAATTCGTTATATAGGTTATTGCCGTGAATTTTTTCACATCTCCAACTACAACGGTTTAGCTGACAGCATCCCCCACTTGTCCCCCACTTGACTCTACCCAAAATTTTTGCTTTAAAGCTTAATATTTCGCTTACGGATCCCTAAATCGAAAAATGGTTTTCCCAAACCCACAATATTTTTAAAAGACAAAAAATATGTCATCCCCAGTTCACGTGTAGGTACCCTAAAAAAAAATATTTTTCAAAATTTTATTTTACCACTTTTTTGGCGTGATTAATATGTATATCCATGACAAATTATAGCTTTCTAGTACAAAGCGTCTCTAAGCTAAGCCGCGGTCAGACGGACGGACGGACAGACGGACGGACATGGCGAAACTATAAGAACCCTAAAAACTAGGTACTCTAAGTAGGAATTTTTGTAATAATTATTGTCGTTAGTGGCACTGAAGTTTACGCTTTAACCAAACCGCTTAACTAGCAGTAATGTGTGGTCAACGCACTCCATTAAAGCAATGATGAACCCCTTTTTAACACCACTGTGGTCTATCAATTGTTCCTAATTGCACGCGCTCTGGCTACGTCGTTAATTGTAAAGCGTGAATGTAGATAGAAAGAAACCGGAGAGTGTATGCAATTATAGTACTCTGTGGTGTATGTAGGCAACTACTTGTACAGGGTGTAAAATTAAATGGGACAGTTACTTAAACGGGTGCTTCAGACCATCAAACTGAATAACTTTTACTACGGGATCAACAATGAAATAGCGAAAAAAAATCCACTCTCCCATACAAAACTATAAACATAACTCGACTGAAATGTATGGGACAGCAGATTTTTTTTGCTATTTCTATATTGGTCCCAAAGATAAAGTTGTTCAGTTTGATGGTCCGAAGCACCCCTTTCAGTAACTGTCCCATTTAATTTTACACCCTGTAGATGTAGGAGAATGTTAAGAGAGTATCATAATACTACATTGACCATTTGTATTTGAAGGGTGAAGAAAGCAAAAGGTGTTGGGGCTAACACAAAAGATCCCACTGGGTCGAAGTGTTGCTGGCTTGCCAGCCCCCACAAAAAGATAAGATAAGATCATACTACAGACCTTGAAATTAGTCTACATATTTTTAGGGGTGGTTCAGACCATCAAACTGAAACAAGTTTAACTATGGGAGCAAACCTGAAATTGCAAAAAAAATCAGCTGTTGAGTAATCATAATCATTGCAGTTTAGTATGGAACAGCCATAAACTTATTATGGACCAGCACATTTTTTTGTGTTTTCATGATTGCTCCCAGAGTTAAAGTTTACGCTATGGTAAAAGCCTGAACACGAAGATAATTATAATTAACTCGATTAGGTACCTACTTAATGTCTTTGATGGTTGGATATTGGGTTACAATGTTTAGTATGGGTACCTAATGTTTTGGGATTGCCGAGGATGTTACCAGCCACACAGTTCTACAGGGTGAAATTGATATTATTATTACCCATCAATACAAACAAATTTTAAATTTATTTTAGATGTTGACCAATTTAACAATGTCTTTGCCAATTTAAACATGATCTAGAAAGTAATCTCTGTGCATGTGGTCTGTCAGATTTTCGTTAAAATGTATATATAGATTCAATGTAAGACAAATCTTAAATCCATCCTTGCAGCATTGCAAGCATTGAAACTCTAAAAAGAACATTGTATATAGCATCCTATATATTTTAGCGGAAATTTGACAAATTACAGGCACAGAGATTAGTACCTATAATGACTTTAATTGGTCAGTATTGAAAATAGACTCTGACTCGGACGTGCCGCAAGGGCTAATCCTCTTTTAAGAAAGATATTAAACATAAACATAACATTTATTTCCAAAAACGACGCATTACAGAGTGAGTAGATCAGCAGTCTGTACTGGAATTTTCTGCCTCACAGACTGCTTATTTAGATATACGAAAGCACACAAAAAGAAGAAGCAAAACTTACGAAAACGGTCTCATAAGTTTGTCCATAGAAGACGATGGGTACGGCCAGGGTGACTTCAGGCGACGGGACCTCGCCCCGCGGCAGGCGCTGGTCCAGCCCCGGGCCGTATGGGTAGAACTGGTCGCGGGTGATTGCGCCCGCGCACGCCGCCAGCGCCAACACTACCCCGCACGTCCACATCGTATCGCGCACCATTCTACACTACGGGAAGATCGGGAGTTCGGTTGTCTACAGAGACGGATTTGGGGTCTTGGCGTAAGTACCTATTTACATTTGGGCCTTTATGATTTTTCATTTCTGTATACTAGTGCATGGTAAGTTGTATCATTATTATTATTTGTATGTCTTTTCCTTATCTCGAGACATAAGGGCCCCACGCACGCCTCCTAAAGGTCCGGGATCTTTGGGAGCCGTGCGTGGGGCCGCCGAAGCCAACACGTAGAGGCCCGTCAGACAATTTGATCTAAATCAAAATGTGAGACCAACCGGCAACTATCCCAGTATGACACTATAGAAGTGCATTAAATACAGCCCCCGGTCAGTGTAGGACTATTGTCAGGCGTGGAAAGAAACAAAATCTGGGCTATTGGGGTGGGGTGCTAGTGGAAGCAAGTTTGCGCCTGTGCCACTGCCACCATCGCTGGTGTTTTGTGATTGCCTTTTGTATACTTCCCTAGTAATCCCCCACTGCAGTCAGGAATCGCAGTAGGTTTTTAACCTTTTCAGCGCCAAAGTCTGATATGTCACACCACAGTTTGACGTTTTTGCTGACCGCTGGTCTGATTGTTTACGAGAATGCCTGACCTTCTCTGAGAATGTCTAATTCGTAAGATTAAGTTAAGTTGGAGGAAAATTTAATATTCTTGTTTGATTTGTATAATTACTTACATAGCGTATTGGAGTTCCTCTGTGAAGCTGTGTAATTGTTTAATAAATAAAATAAAATAAATGTCAGACGTTTAAGTTTCGTGCCCTCGCCGCCGAAGTCTGATATATCAGACAAAAAAAATTGTTGAAAAAAACCTTTTATTTTTATCATCACAAATATGTTTAGACAGATAGTGACAAATTTTGGGTTGTGGCGTGTGATGAGCGTTTTCTAAATAAATCCGTGGCGTGGAATGGGTTAAGAGCAAGGTTTTGTATCTCATCTGGAGTCAATACCTGGCTACCTAGCTGCGTACTTCGGTTGTACATTAGTGGGCCACATTCATAAAGAATATGCAGGGGAATTCCCATCTCCTCCCTGCACAATCTGCTGCCGGTTGATGAGTCACGGCGTACGTGCCGGGTCCGAGCCGAGTCCGAGCCGAGCGTCTGCTGAAGGCAACCCACCCGGCTCGGCTCGGTTGCCGCTCGGTATAGCGTGAGTGTGTCCATTCAAAATATACAACGTGTTAATAAATTAACGCTAAACTTCATACACCCCCACTGATTTATAACAAAATAATTAGATTGAAACAATAATTTCATTATTTTGATAGTTAAAATTTTAAGTTATTCGCATTTTAAGTTTTGATGCAAAAATTATTTGTAATCATTTCAGCAATGAATGAAAGCGCTAACAAACTCATGGATACATTTTAATAATCTTGTTTTGGTAGTAAGTAGGGTGAGTGTGCACGTGCGGTGGATTGACATCGATCGGGTTCAGTAATTTTTAAATTTTACAAACAAATTATTCAATATTTTTATTTATTATTTATATTATTTTAATATTATTTAAAATTACCTATGCTGAAAACATGATAATTCAATTCTGCTCTCGATTCTAAACAAACTGCTTTCCAGTTTTGCGTTATGTAATATTAGTTGATATCTTACTCCATGGTTGATATGCTACGGCCGACGACGCTCGGCTCGGACTCGGCTCGGAACCGACACGGTGTAGCGTGAGTCATGTCACTTAGGCCGGTATTACAGAACGACACTCAAGTGGAGATCTCTTCTTGAGTATAGATAGAAAAGGATGCAAATAAATACAACGTATACATGCATCCTTGTCTATCTTTACTCAAGAAGAGATCTCAACTTGAATGTCGTTCTGTAATACCGGCCTTAGTTTCAGTGTGTGGATGTGTTTGTTTAGTTTGCAGTGGCTTGTGAGTGATCTCACTATATTGTACCTACATAATTTGTTCTTATCAAATGATCGATCCTGTTATTTATTTAGTTACGACGAAAATGCTCTGACGCGGACAAACAATGAACGGACTCACCACGTT
Source organism: Agonopterix subpropinquella (assembly GCA_922987775.1). Taxonomy (NCBI): domain Eukaryota; kingdom Metazoa; phylum Arthropoda; class Insecta; order Lepidoptera; family Depressariidae; genus Agonopterix; species Agonopterix subpropinquella. The sequence goes on along the minus strand of OV277703.1, from coordinate 21,214,688 downwards.
ATACAATAACAAAACCCAAATAAAAACCGGTCAAGTGCGAGTCGGGCTACTCGCGCACCGAGGGTTCCGAACCACACCACCACACAACATATAACTTTTAAAAAAATCTCCGGGACCTTTAGCACGAGACCGACTCACACTTAGCCGGTTTTTATTTATTTGCTCTATAATCACACCAAGTTTGACGCTCGTACGTGTTACCATTTTTACGATAGAGCGAAAAGAAAAAACGATAAAAACTAGTTTCTTGTTAAAAACCCCCTTTTAATTTAAACTTTTTGACATTTTTATTATTTGTTAACAAATCCGCCGTAATAACGCATAATCTGAGAGAAATTTCAACTATCTAGCTATTACGGTTCAAAAGTTACAGCCCTAAATAGGTAGGACAGATGGACGGACGGTCGGACAACGTAGGCTTAAGCTACGGAACGGAACTAAAAAATGGCACATGTCTCTAATGTCACCTTTGTATGCATCAGTTATGCTCGGCTGTCATACATTGCCGCTGACATTCCAGTCCTTTCAAATGTGTTCAGTTACAAAACAGTAATGTAAAACAATTAAGCATAACTCAGTGGTCCCGTTAATAGCGCACTGATGCGAAGTCCTTTGTGTATAGAATGTCAATGGCCTCGATTCGGACTGTACCACGACTTAACTTAACTAAATTTATTCCTGTCACTTTCTAAAATAAGATTAAGAAAAGAGACAGAAAACCATGAGTGACGTTACACGCCCAAAATAAGATGCCATCATAATGTACGCCATCTTATTTTAAGCGTTTTTGGTCGTTTAACGTCACTTTGACAGCACTAAAGTCAGCTATTGGTTTTCTGTCTCTTTTCTTAATCTTATTTTAGAAAGTGACAGGAATAAATTTAGTTAAGTTAAGTCGTGGCACAGTCCGAATCGGTACCATTGAGGACAGTCAAATCGACGACATAATACCTACTTACTTACAATCTTGTGTTTTTTCCTTCGTTAAACATTTCTTTAGGTTTTGTATGCGAATTTGGGTAGGTATATCCAAATAAATAGGTACAAAGGTAATTTATATCGTAATAAAATTTTATCCTTAGGTACTGAGTCCGGTCCCTTCTGTGACCCATTAGCGGCTTTGTAACTTAGTGGCAATAAATGAGTTTAAAATAAACGTTCGGTTCATTATTGCAGGAAGAGATGTTTCGGATAGTTTCCCTGTTTTCATTTCTATAGTTTCAGTTTGTTTACGGTTTGAGAATTAGCCTGGAATTTTAATTTTCTTGAGTGTTTTTGTTTAGTTTTTAATTTATTTCGACACGTTTTTAATTCCTATCTATACAGACCATTATACTGAACAACTTTCTCAATGGGATCAACAACAAAATCGCGAAAAAAAATCAGCTCTACCAATACCATACCTTTTGGATCAAGTAGGTTTGCAATTTACTATGGAATATCAGATTTTATTTTTGTTTGGTATTTTTTTGGTTGTCCTGTACAGGATGAAATTGATATCATTAGCATCCTTTTAAACTAAGAGTCTATCTACTCATCAAACTTAACAACTTAAACTTAAACCGATCGGAGCAACAAAAGAATCAGCTGCTCCATACTAAACTGCAATGCCTACGCGACACAAATGTATGCAACAGCTGTTTTTTTTGCTCCCATAGTAAAAGTTGTTCAGTTTGATGGGTAGACTCTTAGCACAGTATAAGAAAGAGTATCTATTACTAGATACTCTTAGTTTAAAAGGATGCTAATGATATCAATTTCACCCTGTAGATCTAAATAAAAGTCCTGTCTGTGTGTCTTGTCTAAGTCCTGTAGAGAAAGTTGTTCAGATTGATGGTCTGATCATCTCCTGACTTTAGATCATACAACAACATCATACAATGCCTGCCTTTTGCTTGTCTAACTTTAATCAGCCACTTCATGCATAGGCACTCTCCGGTTTTAGGTAGAGGTACGTTTTTCCTGTTTCCTCCATAGTTGCTATACAGGGTTGGTTCCTGGTAATTCGATACATTCCTCTAAGAACGTGATGGTAGAGCAGGCAGTAAGCTATCAATTTAGTCCAAGATTGAAGAAGATTGCCTTATACAAATGTTAACCGTTTTTGAATTATTTAGATTTTTTTCAAATAATTTTCAAACAACTTCAAAGTCAATTTAAAAAAGTACCTTCGCAGCGAAATCTCTCTTATTTTCTTCTGGTACTCAGACAACATGCTTATACCAACATTTTTGAAAGCAAAAACATTTAAAATATTCAGTATTAACATCGACACAGTGCCTCAAAACACTCATCAATTAAAACTATTACTTTAAACGCAAATTCTTTGGGGCTAAACGTATGTAGAAACTATATCGGTACCTATTTTATGCTAAAGGGCTAAATTGATAGATATCTGTTCTTATGTCACAGAATAGGTAATAGTATATTTTGTATAGTTTCCTTATGTATCGAATTACCAGTTTGTAATTTTATTATAATTTAAACAATGCAAGGATTAACTATATTATGTACCTAATTAATTCTTCAAAAACAATTTATAAATACTTTGGTAAGTACTAGGAATTTCCTTATCAACTACCTACTATGTTAATGTTATTGTGTTTGTTTGTTTGCCCTATTTACTGTTATTAGTTAACAATGCTACTAATAACAGCTGTCTTTCTGTAAGTTCATTCATTGTTATCAATTTATTAAGTTCCTTTAATTGTTAGATCTATGTATCTACTTACTATGCTAGTTATCTTCTATAAGTAGGTACCTATTTAGATATTCGAAGTCAGGTCAGCGATTGTGTGCCATATCATGATCTCACGCCTGTTTTTGGGTTTGTACCTAGTTCATGCAGATCTATTTTTGCATTCCGTGCACAAAGAAATTGTGCTTATGCCATATACCTACCTACTTTCCTGCCAACGTGCCCGAGTGCGCTGCATAGAAACAAAGTTTGATCCTATTTTCAATATTAGGCAATTAAAGTCAATGACATCTAGGTACAAAACTAATACTTCTGTGCCTGCGGCTTTTAGATTTCCATTAAAATATAGTATTAATGCTAGGTACGAATAATTTTAGATTTGAATGGAAATCTTTAAGCTACTTTAACTTTGAAACGAAAAGCTGACAAACCACAAACAAATTATTACTTAGTTTCTGAAGTGCGATTTTTGAAAATCATACGAGCGTATTGGCAGTAGAAAGATGCATAATCTCCATAGTAATTTTGACATTTTCTACTGCCAAGTCGCTCGTATGATTTTCAAAAATCGCACTTCTGGATTGTGTTAAAAAAAATATTGATAAGATTGGTTAATATTCAAAACAAAATTAATTTTTTTTTGTATGGAGCTCGCTGACGGGTTTTCCCTCCCTAAGGAACGAGAAACTGATGGTTTAGGGGGGAAATGCAGTGGTTACCGGTGCTGGCAACATTGTGGCATCAGAGATGTTGACGATGCCTTATTATCAAGTCGTTTTTTTTAGCATTGACTTATAAACTCACCTAATTTATGTCGTAGTATACTACGACATACGTACCTAAATTAAGTTTATAAGTCAATGCTACTTGTAAAACTACTCGATAATAAACGCAATTGGGGCAGATGCATTATGAAGCTCTTATGACGTTGCAGTGCCGATGACCTATTGGATAATAGTGTTTTGTGACGCCTGTCGATGCATAGGACATTGTTATAAATAAGTTAGTAAGTTTAATTTAAATGTAGCCGCGAATTTGAGTAGCATCTAAAGGTGTGAAAGGGTTTTTTTAAGACCTTCCAACTTAAAAACTTTCGCAGCACACGTTTCATGATACTTAATTCCAGTTAATCTTCAAGCAGACTACGCATTACTTATACAGGTGAAATTGATATCATTAGCATCCTTTTAAACTAAGATTCTACCCATTAAACTGAATAACTTTTCCTATGGGAGCAAACCGATCGGAGCAAAAAAAAAGTCAGCTGTTCCATACTAAACTGCAACGCTGATTTTTCGGCTGTTGCATACATTTGAGACGAGTAGGCACTGAATTTTAGTATGGAACAGCAGATTTTTTAGTTGCTCCGATCGGTTTGCTCCCACAGTAAAAGTTGTTCAGATTGATGGGTAGACTCTTAGTTTAAAAGGATGCTAATGATATCAATTTCACCCTGTAGATAGGATTCCACTGCAGGGCAAGACCTCGATAACTTTTAATGAACGGGAGAGGGTGTTATTCTATCACGCTAGGTACCTAATCTCTCACGAAGCATAATGACCAAACCAATGCCCAAACTCTGTTTGTCATTTGTCCGTCTGTCAACAAATGTTTGGGCATTGCTAGTGAAATGAGGCTACTTCACAGATATTTGGAATATCTCTGATTATCTCGGTGAATAGTCGCAATGATTTGAAGTTAAAAAAAATACAAAAAGCGTCCTGTCTCCTAAAAAAAACATAAGAATCAACCTCCAGAAGTCTACTGAATACGGCTTTTTTTTCCAAAAAAAGTGTCGTGACAAGTGCACTAACCCCCCACGTATTTATCAATTAATTATAGTGAATCACAAAACAATCAGGAGACTGTCCCCCTTTGAGTCAAACGTGAAATACTTTCTGTCAACGGGCCTCCGATGGCTAATGTAAGATCTGATAAAATACCTAAACTTAGTTTTGTTTTTATTTTCTGACTAATTAATAATGGTGACAACAGAGATGGCGTCATTTATAGTAAGTGCAATATCGTTTAACTGCTGTCTGCAAATATCATGTAGGTGAATATTATTAATGATTCAAAATTTCAGCTCTGTTTATCCTTTAGGTGTTTTTCATTTCATTTCATTTTACTAATAGTCTTCGAAAATTGTTCATTACAAAGATTGTGTTTCATAAATCGTAACCCTTAGTCGCCTCGTTACGAAAACACGCGGGTTGAAATGGAGCTACTCGTATTACTGCAAGAAAATATTATATAGTAGGTAATAAACTATCACAATTAAGATTAGTGTCCAAAAACTATTAATAATAATGAAGTGTCCATTTTAAGACGATGGAAGATAAACCGCTTATTGCGCAGAAAGTAATGAAAAATGTACAGTTTTAAAATGAACCCCTATCATAGGTTTGTGTAATTCGACTCATAAACCAAAATTGTTATACGGTAGAGTTTGCTCTATAATCATTAATCACACCAAGTTTGACGCTTGTATGAGTTGTATATATATTATTATTCCGTTGAGAAGAAAAAAAACGTCGATAGAAACTAGTTTCTTGTATGAAAACCCCCCCTTAATTTTTAACCTTTGTCATTTTTGTTAAATAACTAGCAACAGCTAGTTTTTTTTTTTGTTAGTTATTTTTTGTCGCGGGCAACAGCCCGCGACTTCGTCTGCGTTACCCAGATAAAAAGTACCCTATGTGTTAATTCAGGCCATGGTCTATCTGTATGCCAAATTTCGTCAAAATCCGTTCAGCAGTTTTTGCGTGACAGCGGAACAAACATCCATCCAAACTTACAAACTTTCGCGTTTACAATATTAGTAGGATAACGTTTATGTAGGTTACTCTGGGACACGTTTTTTTTCGACAATTTTGTATAAGTCCCGGCGTAGTTGGCACGTCATCGTCAATGAACACATGTGCAACGGATTCTAGGACGACTTGTAACGGACCGTTTATACGATGACAATTTCTAGGCGCCAATTCTGCGGCGCCTAAAATTAGCACCGTGTAAACACTTTAAAGGAGCAGAACAGAACAAATAGAAGAGGTCTCTCATATTCGATTTCTCGGAATAGAGATAGATAAATTTTGTAACTGGAAAAACCATATAAACAACATTTGCACTTAAGTTAATAAATTTGTATATGCCTTAAGACGAATAAGTCAAATTTTGTCCAGAAAAGCCACCATTACAGCCTATTATGGGTATATTCACTCGGTGTTGAGTTACGGGATTTTGATATGGGGTAACTCAACGGATTTAGAAAAGGCTTTCTTAAAACAAAAACGGTGCATTAGGGCAATTTTTGGTCTGCCTCGAATTGAATCCTGTCGGCCCTTTTTCAAACAACATCAAATTCTCACTCTTCCAAGCATTTATATAATTAATGTTTGTTTGTTTGTTTATAAATACGGAAATCTGTTTGAGCAAGTCAAGGACCGTTGCCGTAGGAATCCCGTTCGAGCCCAGTACCAACATAAACTATACCAGCCACCTAAAAAACTAAATATTTAATAATCTTCCTGACACATTCAAGACATACCATTTTAATAAGTTTAAAAGTGCCTTAAGAGCATGGCTGTCGGAAAAATATTTTTATAGTATTAATGAATACATGGGCTACAGGTAACTCTACTATTGTTGATTAAATCTTATTTTTAATTTTTAATTTGTGTATTAGTATTAGATCATTTTGTTTTTAAATTGAATTGTATTTTATTATATTTTTTGAAATTGCTTAGTGTTAATTAAGTTTTAAGTATCAAATTCTAAAACATCGTTTATTTCTTGACATTATTAATTTGTGATTTTTAATTATTATTTATATTAGGATATTGTATACACCTGTTTAAGGTAGGGTTACGGCAGAGCACCAATTGATTGTAGCCGAACATCTGCTTTCTATTCACATTAATATGTAATTATGATTCACCTGTAATTCATGCAATAAATTATTTGATTTTGATTTGATTTGATTGCAAATTGGTAGCCGACCGCATGAGGCGTGCGGTCGCGACGTGTCGCGGCGACACGTCGCTGCGGTCGTGAATGGGAAGCCGACCGGACGCCGCAACTGCACGCCGCAGCTACAGACAGTATTGCCAACTTAGGGTATTTTTTGGGGTAATAATTTTCAGTAGGGTTTTAAGATTTAGGATGATGCTTTATATATACTATGCCGTAACTTGAGCTCTAATAAAGGGTGAATAGAAAAGATTTTCGTAAAAACGAATAAGTAGAAAAAATTTCCGTAAAAAGTAAAAACATGTTTTTTTATTTGTTTCCCAAAATTATCATCTCGTATTTATTATATCTAGTAATATTTAAACACTGTTTTACCAAATACTTAACGCCAGTATGATTTATTGTTGGAATTTAACGGAAAATGTGGTTGAAAAATAGAAATTTCATTCAATTAAAGGAATAAGAGTTATCGTGTTATACCCGACTTTTATGTTCTATCGCATGCCATTCAAAAATATCGTGAATCTAAGATAATTATCGCATGCTGGCAGCACTCAGCGACACTACTGGTCTGCGGTCGAGCGTCAGTGAAGCTCGACCGCACCGCAGTAAAGTCGAGCAGCGTGTCGCCGGCTGCGCAGGGTATTTCATAGAATTACATACAAACCAGTAGTGTCGTCGCGACATGCGGTTGCGGCGTGCGGCGTGCGGTCGCCTGTCAACCGCCACCTTTAGGCACGACAATTTTACGCCGTGCCTTAAAAGGGCACAAGGGAACAATTTTAAGGCACGGCGTAAAATTGTCGTGCCTTAAAGTGTTTACACGGTGCTAATTTTAGGCGCCGCAGAATTGGCGCCTAGAAATTGTCATCGTATAAACGGTCCATTACCTGTAAACCGTAGTAGTGGAAGCAAGTAAGTAGGGAATGAATGCAACCATGACGTAAGCAGCGTCCGGACGTTCCAGATCTAAATATGACGTCAGTGGAGACCACTCTACCGGAAAACCGTTTAAAGCCTCCAGAGTGAACTCAGGTGTTTAAAAAATGCAAGTCGTTAGCTTTACTTATTTCTAGCTTAAAAGTATCTTTAGTCTTTTATTTTGCTTCACTCGCTAATCCTCGTTTCCTTTGATTATTTATGTCGAAACCTTTTTCTGTCGACTTTGCTAAACTTCTGCCATTTTTGGCATGAGCGTGTGAAATGTTCAATTTCAAATCGATTCTGTAATTACATTACGCTATGCTACCCAATTAATACATATACAGGGTGTAAGTGACAGCCTACTGAAACGGTGAACGCAGACCATCAAACTGAACAACTTTCACTATGGAGTCTACCTCAGGAAACGCAAAAAAATCTGCTGTCCCATACATTTTAGTCGGGTAGGTAGGTAGAGCAGTTTTGTTTGTTTTGTGTTTTTGGTGTTTTGTTTTGTTTTGTTTTTTTTTCTGAGGAGGGCTTCATAGTGAAAGTTGTTCAGTTTGATGGTCTGAGTTCACCGTTTCAGTATTTGCTAGGCTGTCACTTACCTCTGTATACAAAAAGTCGATAACATACAGAAAAATACGTTTTCTATTCAGTTTATTCAAATAGTCTTCGTTGTAAGTTGTATTGTAACTACTTACTTACCTATTATATTTCAAATGTTGATTTATTTACATAATTATGGGTTTCACTACTTTATCCGTCGTCGTACAATAATGTAGCATCGAGTAGGTACCTATTAGTAACTTCAATGTATCAAAAAACTAATGATTCACCTACGACAAAACAAATGACTGTATGAGAATTTTGATAACAGTTGAGTGGCACAAACTCGGTGTTTTATTATAAAATTTTAGGTATCTTTCGATACGTCGACGTTACGATTATATATTTCGTGCTATCTTATGTCATGAAATGACATGTCAACAACTTCGAGCGCAGAGTTTCCGATCATTACAGGAGTGGGTACAACATGGGAATTTGACATGATCTTCGTCTTTTCCATGTTCATCTTCAGACCAACTCGTTCGGAGGCTCTGATAAGATCATCGACTATTCGACTAAGCTCCTCCATAGTTGCCTGCCGCAATGATGACTATATCATCGGCAATCCGTGACTGATGTAGTATTCGCTGTTTATGTTTATGCCTACCTAGCCCTTTCCAGTCCAGAACCTTGAAAACATCTTCCAGTGCAGCGGTGAACAGTTTCGGAGATACAACGTCTCCCTGCCTCACACCTCGCTGCAGTAGGATAGGTTTCGAGTTCTGGTCCTGTAGTCGGACTGACATCGTGGCGTTTTTGGACAAGCATTTCAGCACTTCGATGTACCGGTAGTCTACTTGGCATCGCTGAATAGACTGCAGTACAGCCCAAGTCTCGATCGAATCAAAGGCTTAGAAGTATACTCTTAGAATTCCTGACTCATAGGGTGCCGACTCTATTTAGGTACTTGCCACTAGTCGTCACTAGTCACCACTCTATTTCCACGAGTTCCCCGTCACGTCCCTCTCATGAAAACTATCTTTATAATTTATATTTTTATAGTTCTAGTATAATTTTTTTTTATGGAAAGAGTAAATTACGTTTATAAATACTATCTGCCCGTCATTTAATTAAAACGACAATACACTTCCCAACAAAGTGACGCCGCTCTTTTATCCCACAAAAAACAGCTCCCGATTCTAAAAACAAAAACTTTCGCTACACAAGAAAAAAATATTTATCGTCAAAATTTTTGCCGTTTGTAGAAATTAATTGTAATGGCGGGGGTAGTTTTTCGGCGTCGCCGGGGTACTTCCGGTCGCGGTGAATGATTTGGCGCTTCCTGTTTGCCGGCGGACGAACGTTAACGATACTCTTTGTGAGGTGTCTTTGTGGTCGGTCTGAAATGCCCCTTATTTATTGCGTCTAGAAGAAAATTTACCTTCGTTCCGTTTTCATATTTTTCCAGCCGGTAATAATGATATATTTTTAAGTTATAGAGAAAATGTATGGTGTTTTCAAGTAGTATGAAAAAGCTCACTATTTTCCTAGATGGTGAAGTGAAGGATATTCATAATAAAGCATATATTCAGAAAATTCATATAATGCCACTAGTAGTGAGCAAAATTATACGGGGATGAGCAAAGAAGAAAAATACCATCAACATGAAAGCGAGAAAATAAAATCTGCTATTCCATTAGGAAGGTAGGTACTCGACGCAAAATGGGACAACTGCATTTTTTAGCTATTTCGATGTTAGCCCCATAGAGAAAGTTTTTAATTAATTTATTTATTTTATTGTATAGGTAGGTACACGTACAGATTACAGTCAAGATGAAACCATTTACATTGCAATAAGATTTTTAGAACTAGATAAAAACACAGCAGCAGATTTTTTTTCGCGTTTCCTGACATAGCCTCCATAGTGAAAGTTGTTCAGTTTGATGGTCTGAGTTCACCGTTTCAGTATTTGCTAGGCTGTCACTTACACCCTGTATTTAAGGGAGAAAAAGGTCAGAGAAACAATATAGACGTGTTGTAATGAAGAACTCTAGGGGTGAACATATATAATCTACTTTGCGCGTACGTGACCTCGCTGCTATCGCACCTAATTAATATAAACTCGTGAAACACAGCCCTACGCGTTACTACGTACAGACAGCAACATAATTTATTTGACATAATAAATAAATATTTTGGACATTGTCACCAAATTTAAAGTAAGGTTTACCAGAATCTAGCCTGGACTTGTGTTATAATGACTAGACAACGATATAGAATACTGTATAATATACAGACAGGGTGAAACTAAGAGTCTATCAAACTGAACAACTTTTACTATGGGAGCACACCGATCAGAGCAAAAAAAAAAATCTGCTGTTCCATACTAAACTGCAATGCCGACACAAATGTATGGAACAGTTGATTTTGTTTTTACTTCGATCGGTTTGCCCCCATAGTAAAAGTTGCTCAGTTTGATGGGTTAGACTCTCAGTTTAAAAGGATGCTAATGATATCAATTTCACCCTGTAGATAGCATCTACCATGAGCCTGAAACATTTTGGAATTTATTTGCCGAATGTACTTTGCCTTGAACTAGCTCGTGTAATATGACATGATGAAGTGCCAAGACAAGACATGAGCGCGACAAATATGCTACCACTATTTTGGTGAAATATTTGGAATCCGAAACTTTAAATATGCTAAAGTAAACGTTTTCTACAACTACAGTCTTTTCACATAGTTGGCAGTTTGTAGCGGGTCTTTTGACCATCCCTATTTTTGGAGTACGAAGTACAAATAATAAATAAATAATAAATAAATATATCTTGGACAATGTCACACAAATCATCTAGCCACATTTAAAGTACCAGAATCTAGCCTGGACTTGTATTATGATGACTAGACAACGATATAGGATACATATATAGATACAAACATCCATGACTCGGGTACAAATATTCATATTCATCATACAAATATTTGTCCCTTACAGGATTCGAACCCGCGACCCTCGGCACAGCAGGCAGGTTCACTACCGACTGTGCTAACGGGCTGTCAAATGCTTTTAGAATGATGATTTTTATTCATAAATATCTTTTAGCGTAGGTATAGGCGCGGCGGAAGTGTTGGAGAGGACGTCCGAGGAAAACATCCCATGGTAAAAATTCAAGATCTAATCAAATCAAATCAAATCAAAAAATTTTATTCAAAAGAATATCACAAAACCTCCTATATCTTTTTGACGAAATTTTTTGACTCTACCACCGCGTCGGAAGGTGTTCCGTTGAGTGAAGATGCGGCCAGAAACTCTACAACACACATCTTGTTAAACAAAACAAAATATACAAAGTACAATTAAAATACAATATTGCATTACATAGTGTAACTGTTACACTATGTAATGCAATACACTGTAACATTGTCAAGACCAGATATTTTGGTCATTCCAATAATCATAGAGTTTATAGTAACCTTTTTTACAGAGGACTTGTTTAACATGGGACTTAAACATTTTGTCTGGCAAGTTTGGAATGTCCTCTGGTATCTTATTGTAAAAGCGTATACAGTGAGTGCCCCATGAAAGATGTGTTGACCTTACTGAGTCGAAAATGTGGGAATACTAATTTATTTTTGTTTCTTGTCTTGTAATTATTCCGAAAAGGACAAGAGCGTAACACTTTAAACCGAGGAGGGGGGGAGTGCATGAAAAGATATGAATGTCAATGAGGCTAAAGAGAGTGTGTCAAGAATCATATGGCGGGCTGTAGTCTCTGCCTATCCCCATGGGACAATACGACATTGTTGGCTTTTGTATGTAAAACTATAATTATGTCAAATATGGTTTTAGAAATGACGGGCCAAGTTACTTTCACTTACAAACAAAATTAAGATTACTACAGCAGTGAAACTAGAATCTCTCTAAATTCTTATTACTTATTTTCTTTGTGATTAGTGGAATTTTCAAGCCTTCATGTAATTCACTAATAGTCATCGTTTCATTTTTTTAACACTACTTTTCATCATCATCATCATCATCATCCTATCATCGTCCACTGCTGAACATAGGCCTCTCCCAAGGCGCGCCACAAAACTCTATCCTCGGCCTTCCTCATCCAGTCGCTCTCCGCTACTTTTTTTAGGTCGTCTCTCCAGCGGGCAGCAGGGCGTCCGACACTACGCCTACCAGTTCGCGGTCTCCACTCTAGAACTCTGACACCCCACTGGTTGTCAGTTCTTCGGTAGATATGACCAGCCCATTGCCACTTCAGCTTGCTAATTTTCTGAGCTATGTCAACCACTTTAGTTCTCTGACGTATCACTTCATTTCTAATGTGATATCTCAGAGAAACACCGAGCATAGCTCTCTCCATAGCTCGCTGAGCGACCTTGAATTGATGAACTAGTCATAGAACATGTTTCCGCACCATATGTCATTCAGTCACACTACTTTTAGCAAGACTGAATCTTTTTCAAGCAGTCCCTGAGCTTTGCCTGTAGCACTGCAGACATCACATCCGTTCTTCTCGGGTTACAATCAAGATAGCAGCTCTAATCAACAGAGGACCATTCCCGAGTATTCCCAACACTTTGGAGCGACCACATTACGTCAGTCATAAAACACAAATCGCATTAGCAAAGGGTTGGCCAACAAATGTGGTAGTGTTTGACGCTGTCGCTGAAATTTTTGGTTCAAGGGATAAGGGGAAAGCGATTGTGATCACAGGTGAGATTTTAATATTGCTCCTTAGCCATTTCTTCCGTATGTGTGTCGTACGAGGCTGCGACTAAGCGCTCTTACAGAAGAGCGACACTTTGCGGTTGCAAAGGGTTGCGCGACTCACGGCGACCGTAAAATCTATGAGCGCGGGCTCTCTGCTACCCACGGCGATCGCAAAGTGTCGCTCGTCTGTAAGAGCGCTAAGGAATACGATTTCTTGTGCAGTATTTTTGCGAGCGACGGCCTTGCCACCTAATACTTTATTCGTTCCTGAACCTGCTATATCTAAAGGTGGAAGTCGCGTTGCAGGCCTGCTACTAGTCGGACGTTTGTTGATTGCCTACTTTCCGGCCTGCACGAAGCTCCACTATTTTGTGGTGGCTCAACCGTATCTCGAGTCGTCATTAACGTATTGTAACTTTTACTATGTATTGTAAAAGTTGTTCAGTTTGACAGTCTGAAGCACTCCATATAACTTCCAATTAATCTGCATTTTAGATTTTCATTTGTCGCTAACGTGTTTTTTTTTAAATTAAGGATGGGCTTGCTCTTGACCTCAATCCAGTCCTCAGGACGAAGATGGGGTCGAAGATGTAGCGAGCTTACCCAGAAGAAGCCTATTCACTCGTACTTTAAAGGAATTCGGGTTGTAAGCGCTCGGAAACACTGACGCAGGCAGGGCATTCCACTCCTTGGCTGTGCGCATTATAAAAGAATCGGAATGGCGGATGGTTTTAGTCACAAAAACATCGGACACGTAAAATACTTTCTTAGGACTGTTTCTTTGACTATTTTCTTTACTCAACGGCACCCACAGGGTAGACTGACGACTTGGTGATGGCGGCGGGAACCCATTGAATAAGGGCAGCGCAGTAGGCCTCGCATGCCACCCCCGAGAAAACGATAAAATTCGAGATGTGCCTCCATCTTTATTATTTTACGTATGCCAGAAAGAGCACGCATGACGTTTTTCTTGTGTCGTGGCTGGCATGCTAGCCGTGCAGGACCGGTCGTTGCCGTTGTGGCGATCCTTGGGCTAGGCCTATGTACAGCAGTGGACGTCTATCGGCCGAGACGATGGTGATGATGACAGGATGGTATGACATTCTATTTTATGCTTTGCTAGTGCCGTGATTCAACAGTCTGTCCGCGACTAACGAAGACCCTTAAAGGCAGAAACTTGTGAATTGAACCAAACAATAAGTGGCCGCTCGTAAACGTTTTACGACACCCTGCTAGCGGTCGAGATTAAAATCATGCATTTATTTTATTTGTCATTATTCCAGAATTGCCTCAGCTTCGTTTAGTGGCTCTCCGGCGAAAAAGAATGAGGTTATGTCGCAGATCGTTAACTTTCTAACCATCTACATAAAAATCCTTTACAGTTTTCATTAGATTCAAAATTTGGCTTCTGTGATAGATGTTTAAACAAATAGAGGAATAATCTTTATGGAGAAAATTATTATTATTATCGATAGATAAAAATAGATCGCAACAATGATCAGAATAATAATCATAGATATAGTTAATAGATGTAGATCAATATGTAGGTATTATGTACTACATAATACCTACATATTGTATGTAGAGCATAATTACAGTAGGAAGTTTTCTTTTGCTATTATGATAATAATCGTTGCTGTTTGAAATTTTGAAGTTCTAATAATTATATCGCAATATCTAACTACCTACTAACCTAACTTTATGATTTAGGTAACTATCTAGAATGGCATTAGGTAAACTCGAATTATTAAAATTTTGCAAAGATCTGCAATTTTCTTTCATGTTCGTGATTTTTCCATATCTAAGGATAAGCGTTATGTAGGTACTATGTTATATTATAACACGATAACACATGACGCTACGATTGAAAATGGTATTTGAGCTATCTGCTAGTAAATATACATTTGGTTCTTATGTAGTCTACGGCGAATCTACGACAACTTTTATCCTGATGTGGTTGATAGACTAGTATGGATATTCTCCCATAGCATTGACCGGAAATATAATTATGTTTCAATCACCAAGAACTGGCAAATCAAACGATATTAAACTACCGGTTGTTCAACTCACTAAAACGATAAAGAATTTCATAAAACAACACAAGGTCAAAGCTACATTGATAAAGTTACTTTCGACACGGTTCACTTCGTGTTACTGTTACTTGATAATTAAAGATATTTGAGATATGTAGGATAGGCTTGAATACTTGTACACAACATTTATCTGTTTTTTTTTAAGTTTAATAACCTACAACTACCGCGGATATGAAATTATATAGTAGGTGTGTACCGAAAGATACACACCTACTGGCCTACGGTAGGCCTACGGGCCTACCTAACAAGTGGCTGAAAAGCCACTTGTTTTCAAAAAATCCAAAAGTATTCTCAAAACATACCAAGTTTGGGCTCCTCGAGGTGGGAAATGGCTCAGTAAATTTTTGTAAAACATACGCCAAATGACTCATAAAATTTTATAAGGATGTTATGAGTCTACAAGGAGGTACCTATTCGTGTAGTATATTTTTAGAACCGGCTTATGAAGCCCTTTCATTTGATACCCAACAAGACAGGTTTCAGAAAAAAAAAAAAAAATGTAATCCCATACAAAAAAATTATGACGTCATAACTCCCCACTCCACCAATTGAGAAAGCGACACTGTCATTTTTCCTACTCAGGAAACTCTACTGAATGCAACGATACCACATGTCGTCGGTATAAAACTACTCAGTCCTACGGAAAATTTCTTTGAATTAATTGGCATCTCTTCTAATGGGACCAACTAGGAGAACTCGAAAAAAACCTGCTGTTTCATACATGTTGCGCATTAGGTACTGTATGAGGTGAGGTCATAATATACCGTCCCAAATTCTATATTTAACAGTTAACTGCGTTTTTTTTTTATTTCAGTAAGTCGGGCCTTGAAAGTGTATCGACGAAGTATTGCTTTTAAAGAAATAAAAGTAAATTTGAACGAGTTTCAAGTTGTTTGTATGATCTACAGTACCTACCTACTTATTTAATTTTAGTATGAAACAGCTGTTGTTTTTAGTTTTCTTAGGTAGAGGTAGTTCGACCCATAGTTAAAGTTTTTCATAATGGTTACTTCCTTGAGTTTTCGGGAGAAGTCTTCTTACACTCTTTATTAAATGGAATGAAAATTCGTTTTTCTTTCTTTCATCTAATAAGGTTCATTACATCAAACAAACGCAAACGTAACGCAAGTAAATAAAAACAAAAAGGCATCATTTCCGAAGCGTTCTGGGCCAGGTGAACTTTTGTTCATACATTGTTCAGTTTTTCCTCACGGGCAGGATTCCGTTGTTTGTTCAGGACGAAGTTGATCAATTTCACCTGTTCCGTGAGGTATATTGCGAATACAGTTGTACTTAATTGTAATATGAGGTGTATTATTTGGAGTATGCGAGTGAGATGGATAGATAGGATCCCTATATTTTCAGTCTAAACATAATTTTGCAGTGGCTGAGCTAATTTGAACGGATAATGTTTGGTGAATTTTTAAGATGGTAAGATTATAGAGTCATAGAGCAAATCCGGTTACACTCAATAATATATCGGAAGAGGTTGAAAAATCCACTTTTTAAAAGTAGTTTCAAATAGTTTAACAGATATTAAAAAGTAGACGGTCTTAGCTCTAGCTAGATTGACTTTGGCCAATTACACTTTTCCAAAATTATTCTACAATTTATATTTATTCTCTGTGTTGTTAGGTACTAGCAAAGGTTTGCTTTGAATGTAATTCATTGTTTTTTAAAACTATATCCGGTAGAGCAAATTTTAAATTGCTAGCTTGTTTTATTTTAATCATTGTACCTATCTACTTTTGACCAAACAGTATCGTGTAGGTACGGTATTCAGGAAATTGCTCTCGGCTTCGAAATTTTATTAAAACTCAATGTTGTTTGTTAAAGCAACGTTAAATAAAAACAATCAGCGTTTTGATTTCGATCCGTAGCTTCGTTTGTATTGCCGGAAAATATATTTACTTGTACTCAATTACAAAACGTTGTTTACAGATTTGTTACATTTTCCATCCATTTGTGGAAAATACAGAGATATGTGGGTTTATTTGTCTTTTCTTTTTTTTGAATCATCATTTAATTAAAACAGGTTGTTCCGTGTTTAAAAACGTTGTTAACTGTTTGAACGAAATTTTTACTTCTATCGATCTAAACCTATAGTAGGTAAGTGTCTCCTCACATTGTGTATACTCACAATGTCATCAGACCAACGTGCTGGTCTTCTTCTTATCGTGTGGGCAGAGCCCTGGTGTCAGAGTTTTTTCAGACCGCCTTACGGCCTTTGACGTGGTTTTTATGTAACGACTACTACCACCAGAGATAGTAGCCGGGACCAACGGCTTAACGTGCCATCCGAAGCACGGAATCATTTCTCTTTTCAGACAATCAGGTGATTCAGCCTGCAATGTCCTAACCAACTGGGGAAAAACGTACAAAGTGAGGGTAGTAGTGTGGTGTGGTGGTAGTGGGGATATCACTAAGTGTCCCCCGTGGGAATCGAACCCACGACCTCCGTGTCGAGAGCCAGTGCTCTTAACCATTAAACCACGGAGGTAGTCATTTGTCTAGTAATGTCTAGAGGAGGCATTAGGCAACGTGCTGGTGGTCTGCCTACTCTCCAGCTACTGCTACCCTCTCTCGGCCACCACTCTGATATTGCTTTGGTCCACCGGCCGTCTTCCCGTCTAGCCAAGCGTCCTGCCCATCTCCACTTCAACTTTCTGATCCGCTTACCCACGTCTTCGACCGTGGTTCTTCGTCGAATTTCGACGTTAGGTACTTGGTCCACTAGTGATATGCCTAGCATGGTCTTTGTGCTACTTTTCGGCACTGTAAGTGAGTATAGGCAGGACACATTGATTGTATATCATGGTCTTAAGGCATTGTGGGAGTTTAGATTTAAAAACGGTGTCCAGTATTCCAAAAGCCGCCCATCCCAACCGAACCGAAATATAATATTATGCAGTTTGTAACAAGCATAACTACGTAGGTACTTAACAATGTTAAAGACGTCTTGCAGCCGACGTGGAGTGCTACCAAGAGCCCACTCCTCTCCTGAAGAGTTCTCCAAACTAATAGATCAGTTGTTACTTATGCAAGTAACAAACCAACAGACTCTGAGCACCTCTCCATGCTGATTTCTGTTTTACATAAGTTGTATCCTAATTCCTAACTACATAAATGTTTTAATCCGTAGTCAGACAGAATCTTAGATCAGAGTAGGTAGTCAGAAAGAAGATAATTTCTGCAGCTATGGGAAAAAGGCAAAAAAAAAATATGTTAGCGTGTAGTTGGCGTATAGTTATTTAACTCATGTCGATTTTTTCTCATAATCTCTAGATTATAGTGGTAATATTAGCTATACCTCATCTAAACGGAGTGTCGCGTAATCGCAGTTGGTGTACATCTTGTCTTGGTAAAATATGTTGGTTTTTAGGGTTCCGTACCCAAAGGGTGAAAACGGGACCCTATTACTAAGCCTACGTTGTCCGTCCGTCCGTCTGTCCTACCTATTCAGGGCTGTAACTTTTGAACCGTAATAGCTAGATACTTGAAATTTCTCAGATTATGCGTTATTGCGGCGGATTTGTTAACAAGTAATAAAAATGGCAGAAAGTTAAAAATTAAGGGGGGTTTTCAACAAGAAACTAGTTTTTATCAACGTTTTTTCTTTACGCTCTATAGTAAAAACGGTAATACATACAAGCGTCAAACTTAGTGTGATCATACTTCAAAAGTGCGATTTTTGAAAGTCAAATCAGAAATAGAAAGATGCGTATCTCCGTAGTTATTTTAATATTTACAACGGCTGAACTCACCGAATGAGTTTCAAAAATCGCTCTCCTGGTTGTAATCTTAACATAATGTTGGTATCACCGTTTACTGAATTGATTGTAAGTTTTTTCTTTGCAGTTCAATGTTGAGACCTAAATAATATAAAGGCTAAAACTTACGAAAACAAACAATGAAGAGTACCCCCACCTCAGGTCATTGACATTATCATTACGACTAGCACTCTAGAAGCTCCCCGAAGGTAGACAGGCCGGTAAAACTGACCGACAATGAAACTTAATGTTATTGCTTAAGAGCCTTTTCAATTAACTGCGTCTTAGTTTAAATACGAACTGGAGTTAACAAGAGGTCGTAGCTTCTAAGAAAGAATGAGAAGGGGAAACTTAAGAGGGATCGTTTTTTAACACTTTGTTTAATGATTTAAAGTTGCTAGTTATATTTTAGATATTTGTAATGGTCTAAACTTAAATGCTACGATATATTTTAAGGGGTGCTTCAGTTCAGACCATCAGACTAAACAACTTTCGCAATGGAGTTATCTTCGATATCGCCAAAAAGAAATTTATAAAATTGCAGCACCCCTTAAATACGCAGGTATGTACGCCATCTATACTTATCTACTAAGTGGAAAAGTACAAACTATATAATGAATGTTTTATCCAAGGCTGAATGTGATCTTGTACCGTTGCTCTACATAAAAAAAAGCCTTTATTATTTCTTGCCTTTTTACATTTATTTATTAACATTTTAGTATACATTGTCTTATATTAACATTATTGTGATGATACCAAAAAACCCTATTTGGGTTTGTCTTGGCACCTTTTAAATTTTTATCAAAGCTGTAGGTAAGTACACAAAGGTTTTATACACCACTAAACGAATGCCGAGATCAGCGCAGCGCGCGTCCAAGATAGCGTGAGTGATGCTCACTTACGTTCTCTCGAACGCGCACTGTCCGTCGACAACAGGTTACTATCAAAAATTTTGATACTAATATATACAATGTTCTTGGTTACTATACATTACTTGCTTAAATCATTTGAACTACCATTACTTATCTAAACTATTATAAAACTGTAACATAAATTTGTCTGTACATTGAAGATATTTACAAAAAAAAAATTACGATATGGTTTTTAGATGTCCCTGATTCCAAATCACCAATTTTTGAATTTTTTGTCTGTCTGTTTGTTTGTTTGTTTGTTTGTTTGTTCGTTTGTTTGTTTGTTTGTTTGGGTGTTTGTTTGTTCGAGTATCACGCAAAAACTACTGAACCGATTTTGATGAAACTTTTTTTGTTTGATAGCTTATCATCTGACTTAAAATCTGGTATATAATTTATGCGGACGAAGTCGCGGGTAAAAGCTCGTTATTACTATAACTATAATATGGTAGTTCCGTTTAAAAAGTTGCTCTACATTAGAAATTGGTGCAGTTTTTCCTTTCTAAACTATTATAAAACTGTAACATAAATTTGTATGTACATTGAAGATATTTACAAAAAAAAAAAATACGATATGGTTTTTAGATGTCCCTGATTCCAAATCACCAATTTTTGGATTTTTTGTCTGTTTGTTTGTTTGTTTGTTTGTTCGTTTGTTTGTTTGTTTGTTTGGGTGTTTGTTTGTTCGAGTATCACGCAAAAACTACTGAACCGATTTTGATGACACTTTTTTTGTTTGATAGCTTATCATCTGACTTAAAATCTGGTATATAATTTATGCGGACGAAGTCGCGGGTAAAAGCTCGTTTATTATAAAATGACACATTGACACTTTCTTTTTGTATTGCATATTTTTCACGAAGAGGCAGTTTTACAAAAAATTTATATACTTGAGAACAGTGCCCATGTTTTACATTTTTGCTGACACCAAATCAATTAAAAACCGCCTTTCATAGTTTGCGCACAGAGTACGTTTGCGTTTGCGTATGTTTGCGTACATAAATAAACAAACGACCATAATGTAAAATCCCAGTAATAAAACTAATAAAATAAACATCTGATCACACACTATTATCTGGGATATGAACCCGCTCCCGACCCCTGTCATGTGTCGTTTTGCCCCGGGAGAGCCCCGGGATGCCCATAACGGTAATTTGGCAAATTATTCACGATCCTAGATCTGCTGTTAATAGCAGAGTTATGAGATGAACCGAGATTACAGAGATGCTAGGATTGTGTTTGTCATAATTATAACCTTAGATCTAACTGTTAAATATCACCATCGGGTTCAAATATCAAATAACCCAAGGAGTTATTGTGTTTTAAATATTTGTATTTACCTTTATGTCTTAAAGTTAGGTGGTTTTACATCTCACTATTTTATTATTATTATTTGGGGTTTTAGGCCTTGACAGGCTTGCTAAGCCTGTGCCACGTAGACCATCGCTGGTCCTTTGTAAACAACCGTTTTATAGTTCCTTACCAATCCCCACTGCGGCCAGAAATCGATAGATTCTTGATCGGGATAGTTTGTATCTCATCTGGTGTCAGCAACTGCCAACCCAGATGAGTAGGTACTGCGTTTGTACATCAGGGGGCCACAGTCACATAGGAGGTGCAGAGGAGTTTCCATCTCCTCCTTGCAGAATCTGCAGCCGGTCATGTCACTTAAATTCGGTGTGTGTACATCTCATTAACTCTGAAACTACCTGTATCTATTTTCCTCCCTTTGACCTACCTTCAATGCATTACGTAATGCAATGTCATAAGACTCAAAGGCATTTAAAGTTTCAGTTTTTAGATTATTGTAGGTCTAAGTTTTCTAGATACAATAAGATATAAAAACTCCGTTTTGTATGGATAGAAAAGACACTCATCACCACTTCTATTCACTTCTCATTCCATTCTGAAATCATCAAAATATATTATGTAAAAGGCGAGCTTTATACGACTACACGCATAAAATATAGTTGGAACACCCCGACACAGATTAAGGTTATGAGTTTATATCTATACAAGCTTTTACCCGCGACTTCGTCCGCATAAATTATATACCAGATTTTAAGTCAGATGATAAGCTATCAAACAAAAAAAGTTTCATCAAAATCGGATCAGTAGTTTTTGCGTGATACTCGAACAAACATACACCCAAACAAACAAACAAACAAACAAACGAACAAACAAACAAACAGACAGACAAAAAATCCAAAAATTGGTGATTTGGAATCAGGGACATCTAAAAATCATATCGTAATCTTTTTTTTGTTAATATCTTCAATGTACAGACACACTTCTGTTACAGTTTTATAATAGTTTAGACATGTAATAAATTGCAACACACCCTTTTATGAAACAACAAAACGTGTGAAAACGAAAACATCAAGACAAAATGTAATGCAATTGTCCTAAACCATCAGAGGAAGGGCAAATTAGATCTATAACCTATTAATTTAATTGAGTTGATCTTTTGATGGAACAAAGACTGTTATGAGAGCAACGTAAATAGTTGGACTTACCTTTTCAATTTAGATACGGTGCGAGGAGGCCGCGGGCTGTTGGAAATTAACTCAGGCGCTTGCTGCGTAGTCCCGTTACGGTGAGCGAGGTAGAGTTAGATTTTGAAAAAACATCTGAGCCCTACTTAATTAACATGACAATGATAATTCAGAGTAGATTGCTGAGAATGCTAGGACACATGAAGCACTTTGACCAGCAATGTACTTTGAATTGTCATTGTCAACTGTCAATTGTCAATTGTCGCGTTTATAAACAGGGCCCTGGAGTGCGATTTTTGAACATCACACGATCAAATCAGCTGTAGAAAGATGCATAATCTCCATAATCTCCGTAATTTTGACATTTTCTACTGCTGATTACAACGTGTGATGTTCAAAAATCGCACTCCTGATGCTTGGTTTTACTATGCCTGTTTTACTATGTCAATTAAATTCGTTGCGGGTGCCAAGACAGATTACTTAGAGTCATCCTTGGATTTCATTCGCTGGACATCAAAGGCTGGTGGCCTGAACCCAAAAGCACAGATTAATAATAAGTCACCCAAAGTTTTTAGGCTTAAATGTATTTAGTGGACGCTGTCTCTCACACTGCTCATACCTACTGGTGAAAGTCTGACAGTTTAGACATGTACGTGTTGTAAGTGCGGTCGACGCTAGTTGTAAGTGTTATTACGGGTATACTGAACTAAGTGGGAATGTGTGGTGGGTTTATGCGCATTGCCCGATAAAAAAAATAGCGGTATCAACTAGTATCAAGAGTCAAGATCCTCAACAAAAAATCGTTTTTACAAATAAGTCACATACAATGCTCTCCTACTCTCACCGCTTCCCACTTACGTCTAGGTTAGGTATGCTATTGAATACAAACTTGGTATCAAATCAAACAACATAATCGAGAACGAATTGAATTTCAAAACCAGATGTCTCCGTCCTTCTCCTACTTTCGAATGCAAAGGTATACCGAAAGGGACGGAATTAATAAAATACCTAGCTAAGGGGAAAATGGAAGGATTGAAGAGTAATTGGAAATACCTTAGCATTGAGCGGTAGCTGAGGTTTCCATGGCATAGAGACGGCGATATTTTAATAGTGCCCTGCCTTTTGTATGAACTTAATCAGATTCTCAATTTCGTTCGGTTTAAATTGAATTTATAGTCAGATTTCATTGTGCTAGGTTCGATTTTATAGGTATTGATTTTATTTGTATTAAAGAAAGAGATCGTATACAGTATTACATTCGATTCAAAGCTTTATTCATTTTGCATGTATATTCTTGCTTTTTTTAATTTGACTATAATTTATAATAGGTCTGTATCTAATAATGAAACTGCTTTAATGGTAATGATTCATGAAAAGCGTTTGCATCTGAATAACAACGATTATTAGGGGGATTAATCCAATTTTTTTACAATAAGGTGTTAGGGTAAACAGTTGCATTACTTTAAGGGGTGATCGTACCCATGATACTGAACAACATTCCCTAAGAAACCAATAGGTAATTCACAAAAGAAATTTTGGACTTTCCATGCTAAATGC
Organism: Agonopterix subpropinquella; assembly: GCA_922987775.1. Taxonomy (NCBI): domain Eukaryota; kingdom Metazoa; phylum Arthropoda; class Insecta; order Lepidoptera; family Depressariidae; genus Agonopterix; species Agonopterix subpropinquella. Next base: position 21,190,999 of record OV277703.1, on the reverse strand, counting down.
AATCAGCTGATCGAAAGTTTGTATGAAAAGTCGAAAAAAACAATTGCGAATTTTCTACAGATTTCTCTGGGAAAGTTGCATCTTCGTAATGCAAGCTGTTTACCCTAACACCCTGTAGGTATATCAAAAGCGATGTTTTTCTTCGTACCTACCAGTTCTTCTATATCGCAGTCTCAACTATAGATTTTATATTCATCATCATCATCAGCCTATAAACGTCCCACTGCAGGGCACAGGCCTACCCTCAAGGAGGGTGTATGGGCATTAGTCCACCACGCGTGCCCAATGCGGATTGGTAGACTTCACATACACATCAGAATTTCTTCTTCAGTGTATGCAGATTTCCTCACGATGTTTTCCTTCACCGTTTGAGAGCAGTCGGTATTACGTTCATAAGTTAGAAAAACTCATTGGTACATGGCATGTTGTCCGAGCGGATTCGAACCTGGAACCCCATAATTGGGAGTCCATACCTCTCCGCAACGCGCCACCGACGCTCTCGATTTTATATTGCTGATAGTTAATTTTGACGGCCCGGTAGCACAGTCGGTAGTGAACCTGCCTGCTGTGCCGAGGGTCGCGGGTTCGAATCCCGTAAGGGACAAATATTTGTATGATGAATATTTGTACCCGAGTCATGGATGTTTGTATTTATATATGTATTCTATATCGTTGTCTAGTCATCATAATACAAGTCCAGGCTAGATTCTGGTACTTTAAATGTGACTAGATAATTTGTGTGACATTGTCCAAGAAAAAAAAAAAAAAAAAATTATTTGCTTTTATAAATATTTCCTGGAGCTTTAGAACCTGATTAGGTCCCTACTACTAGGTTTCAAGAAGTACAACAGTTCTTTGCAGTGTGCAGTTTGAAGCAAACATTCTGATCATAATTATAAGAGTTTTAATCTACGTAACTAAACCCGTTTACCAAACAGTTTCCCTAACCGAAACAGTCCATTTTAAAACAACCTTTTTCACAAAATTAAATCGCAATACCTACCTCATAAATGCCCAAGTAAAGTTGCAAAATGCAAATAGAAAAGGTACGGTATGTGGCCCACACGGGCCCTAGGGGCCTCCGATAATTATTACACGGTAGAGGGGCCCAGGCCCTCCTGCTAAGGGCCCTCAAGGGACCGCCGAATGAGGATTATGGCCCGTATTAATTAGTTGTGAAAGTATCTTTGACGTGACTAAGATATTTATTCGTTTTGGCGTTTATGGAGAGATATTTGTCTATTTCTGTTGCTGATTCACGTAGTTATTTGTACCTACCTATTGCAGTGGTAACAGTAACATTTATTATGGATGACCTGTGGAAGGAAGCGACTAAAGGAAAAAATATTAGAGTTGCTTTTAAAAACGCTAAAAGTTTGTACAGTCACAGTATGTAGGTACAGTTCAGTGTTGCAGTGTTTGTGATTATAATAATAAGTATAGATAGACGATGTATGTTTTGTTATGTTTAGTTATTATTTTCAGCTTTTGTGTTTATTTGTGTACTTAAGTTACAGTATAATTATGTCAAAGGAGTCAATTTATTTTAGGCCCAGAAATGATAACGTTTATTGATAGTATTACACTCTAAAAACATAATTTAATTTATGATAGTAATCGGACGAAAGATTTCGTAAAAATGCAAACGGAATTATGAAATAAATACCTATAAAAAATACATCGTTTTGACTTTTTTGCTAAGATTCTTTTTCCCTATTAAAACGGCACATGTAAAGTAATGCGTTTATAGGAACGTCTTAGATGTTCATACGAGAAAATAACAATAAAAAACCCAACATATTTTATCAAGACAAGATATGCGCCAACTGCCGTCGTTGTCTAGTCATTATAATACAAGTCCAGGCTAGATTCTGGTACTTTAAATGTGACTAGATAATTTGTGTGACATTGTCCAAGGTATTTATTTATTTAACTGCGACACTCCGTTCAGATTAGGTATAACTAATATTACCACTATAATCTAGATATTATGATAGAAACAATTCGACATGAGTTCGATAACTATACGCCAACAACACGGACCTAAAAAAAATACGGACGTAATGTCACATTAAAAAGAGGTGAAGCAGCAAGGTGCTACAAATTTCGTTTGTTCTACAAAGCACCTACACTCACACAGACGCACCAGTTCTAGGCGCAGGTGCGACAACCCGCCGCCATTTTGTCCCGCGCAACAGGGCGACAGCACGCACACTCATATAAATAGGGTGCTTCACTTTTGATTAGACGAGATTCCGTCCGTCTTTTTTTCAGGTCCGTGGCCAACAATATGCAAACATTTTTTGGGGGCCTTTTCCCCATAGCTGGAGAAATTATCTCCTTTAGCTTATTTCCATTTTTACCCGACTACGCCAGAAGGAGGGTTATTTTTAACCTCTTTTCCTGATATAATAGGTAAAACAAAAGCTTCCTCATTTGAATTCCAAGCACCCTGGAGCGTGTAAGAGGTAAAATTTCATTACCCGTTTTTAAGGATCGTGTAACTAGGTTGACCCTAATTTTATGTTTCGGAAGAACTGATGTGTTTGTGTTTCCTTAGATTAAACCAAAAGTAGAAGGTGTAGGAATGTAATACTTGTAATACTGGTTGTAATACTGTTTTTGAGAGCTACGCAGTCATTAATTTAACATTTAACATTCCTGCAGCGTTTTTTATTATTTGAGTTCCTAATATTTCGGCAGTGTTATATTTCGGAACTAAGTACATTCTTAAGTCCTTACATAGCTGCTGTACTTGGTATCTTTTGAAATAAGCAAGTAGAAATAAATCATTGGTTTTGGTTTTGCTCTTCCTTGTTTGGTTTAATCTAAGTGAACCCTGCATCTCTCTTACACGTAGTGTTTTATAGGAAATAGCGGCCCGTCCCGGCTTCGCACGGGTGGACGTCTAATCTTTTCTAGCAATAAATATAGCCTATGTTACTCAGGGTGAATGCAGCTTTCTAATGGTGAAAGAATTTTTTAAATCGGCCCAGTACTTTTTGAGCCTATTCATTACAAACATACAAACATACAAAAATAGGTACAAATCTTTCCTCTTTATAATATTAGTGTAGATAATACAATGTTCTTGCTCCTAAAATACGTGTCGCGAAGATTTTGACTAAGTAATTGTATTGTATTGTATTGTCTACAAATGAAATGTATATCCAAATCAAAACAAAAGCTGTACCTAATAATATTTTTCAGATGTCTTCGCGATTTCGGTTTTGTTTCCGTAGTTGTAGTTGTATCAAACATTCAATTCAATTCAATTATACTTTATTGCACACCAAAACAAAACATACATTTGAATAAAGATAAAGAATTACAAATAGGTACAAATAAGGCGGTCTTATCGCTAAAAAGCGATTTCTTCCAGACAACCTTTAGCCAAGAAACGAAAATAGGTAGGCGGTGTAGCATATTAAACATTTAACCCTATAGTCGTGAGTTTGCTGTATAGGTACCTAAGTTATAGTAGAAGTTGTCCTGTTTCGTCTGAAAATTTTACCACACCTTTGATGAATTCGGATTCTATCAAAGGTCTGATCGTTCAGGTTTACCTTACCTACATGGTGTCAATATTAACGATCTTTTTCTTCATCATCATCAACATCTTTCGTCCCAACTAGTACCTACTGGGGCACAGGCCTCTACCCTCAACCTTCATTGTGAGGGTATATGAGTGTTAGTCCACCACGCATGCCTAATTCAGACCTTGACCCTAATGATTGAAAGTGCACTGATTGATTGATGTTAATCAAGTCTAAGCCATAACATATTAGGAAAACATAGCGAGGAAACCTGCATACGCTGAAGAGGACATTCTGATGCTTATGAGAAGTCTTACCAGTCCGCATCGGGCACGCGTAGTGGACTAACGTCCATATACCTTCCCAGCTGTACTATACTAAACTGCAACCCCTAAAACAGCAGTTTTTTTGCGATTTCATGTTTGCTCCCATAGTAAAAGTGGTTCCGTTTGATAGGTAGAGTCTTAGATTAAAGGGATGCTAATGACTTCAAATTCACCCTGTATACTGCTGATGATGATGATACCACACAAGTATTCAAGTGTCATTTAGATTAATACAGTATGAACTAACATCATTTACGCGTGTCTGTCAAATATCCTCATATTTCATCTCTTACGTCATTACTGACCATACAGACCCTTGAAGACTCAAACGAAGATTTTGAATGACCATAAACCCTAATACAAGGACTTAAGGCTATTTGATGCGTAAAATTTACATTTGCAATAGCAGATTTCACTGGTATCTCGAGTTGTAACTTATGTGACGGTGTGGAACAAGCTAAGGGCGGGAGCGATTAGCGGAGGGCACGGGAAAGGAATACCTATAAAATCTGATTATGGAGAAGATTTATTTAATTGAATAGGTATTTCAAGAGTTATATTATGAATGTGATAAAAGACAGAAAATGTGATGAAAGATGTGCCACATTATCAATACCAAAGCAAAGAGTGGTGACTGGACTGGATTGAGACAAGTTAGATTCCTGGCTTTGAAGCTAATAATACTTACATTTAGATTAATTTGTCTTTTGAACGGGCCTCTACATGTTGGCTTCGGCCCCATGCACGCCTTCCAAAGGTCCGGGACTTAATTGCCCGTGATTACGGAACGTAAGACATACAATAATAATAAATAATAAATAACGCTCACAGGCACATACATTGTAATGATCCCAAGAAAGCACTATTTATAGGCTGTTTATTATGGAAACCATACAACAACGGCACAAACATATAAACATCCATGACCGAACCGGGATTCGAACCCAGGACCCTGGTTTGGCAGTCCGGCGTAATAAGCAGCTATCACCAAACCGGCGCCGGCAGTGGAAAAACACATCGTGAATTAACCGGAATCAAAAAACATAAGGAATATAGTCGTGACCGTATGCATGCATGCTAAAATACAAAATCGAAAGTATAGACCAAAAATACGCGCAAGCACATCCTGTCTGCTAATGGTGGCTACGCTATTCCGACTGAGAATCGACCACACCGTTTCTTCTTGTGGGTCGTACGGGGCGACTAAGGTTTCGTATGCATTGTCTTGTGTATGCGAAAGGCTAGCAATCTAACCGCTTGATGATATATTCCTAGGGATGAACATTGATACACCTTCAAGTGTAAAAAGTTGCTATTTGCAGTATGTAAACTCAGAACTAAAGGGATTTTGGTAGCAAATTTATGTTTATATAATTTTCTCAGAGTATCGCTTGGTTCCTTTGTCCGCTTGCCAATATGTAATCGCTCTTCGCCTCCCCCTGGCACCAACTCATAAGGGTCAAAATGTACACGTCATTAACTTGGTCACCCGAGTCCGAACGGCATAAATGCGGTATCAAACTGTTTTATTGCGGTCGAGGCATGATTTAATGAAATCTTTAATATTGAGGATAAGACCCCCGCAAGCGATGCCAGTCGTAAATTGCCTCCGGGCAATATTCTTCGTCTCTAATGCCTTCAGCTTGAAATAATACGCCTCTCCAGTTTCTTCATTTCTTTATGAAATGTTGGCGGTATTAATTTTAACTGGTCTCGGATTGCTTGGGCTTTTTGCGTTCTGTTTATTGGGTCACAAGGCTTTGCAATCATTTCGCTGTTAGGTAAATGACTAGGTTGTTGATAGATTGTGTTTTAATTATTCGTTTTCATTCGGTATTAGATTAGGCAATTTTTTAACCTAATAAAAGTGAGTACAATATCAATACAATCAGGGGACACATTATCTACTAACTACGTTCTTTTTATAGTTAGTGCCATTCATCATCATCAGCCTATAAACGTCCCACTGCAGGGCACAGGCCTACCCTCAAGGAGGGTGTATTGGGCATTAGTCCACCACGCGTGCCCAATGCGGGTTGGTAGACTTCACATACATATCAGAATTTCTTCTTCAGTGTATGCAGATTTCCTCACGATGTTTTCCTTCACCGTTCGAGAGCAGTCGGTATCACGTTACATAAGTTCGAAAAACTCATTGGTGCATGGCATGTTGTCCGTGCGGATTCGAACCCGGTCTCCCATAATTGGGAGTCCATACCTCTCCGCAACGCGCCACCGACGCTCTAGCCATTACTACCACTATAATTATAATCACGAGAGGCATTATTGTCATCATAATTAGCAGACTCCTTTATAAAATATTGGATATAGCTTGTATTTCTAATGTCCCCATTCTCTTTTGCTGTTGCACCAGAGGGGTGGTCTTAGCAAAAGCTAATAAAATAATTAGTAAGCTTTTAGACTAGATTTCAACCAGGCCTGGAAAATGATACCTCGCTACCTCGCACGGCCGACGAAAGCCAGCCATAACATGTGCATGGGTACGACATGAAACTGCTGAAAATTTAAACACAAAGGCTCCAAACATACAGTGCACAATATTTTAATTTAGTTACCACAAAGCTCATTCAAAATAAAAGCTAAATAACGGATAAGGGAATAAAACAGAACAACCTCTTTATATTCATGGCGACAATCCCAGCAGAGCGATCCAGGGTAATTATAAATAGCTAGGCATCGAGTTACATTTATGACGGATCGCTGCGATCTCGGCCGCGGTCGTAAAGTGCTACAACCGGAGCGGCCTCTGGGATGCCACGATATCTTGGTGTTCAATAGGTAAGGGGAGAGCGGTTTGTGGTGATCACGGTCATTTGCAATCGTGGTCAAATACAATAACATTATGATGATCACGGTCAGTTGCAATTGCAATATTAATGAAGGATGGATTCACGGATATTGTATCACGGTTGAAAGGTGTGCCAACTGGAGCGGCCTCTGGGATTCTACGATGTCATGCTGTTAAGAGATAAGGGAAGGGCGGTTTGTGGAGGGAGATCACGTTCAGTTGTAATCATGGTCAAGTAAAATTATGGTGATCACGGTCAGTTAAAATTGCGGTCAAGACAAATTTATGAAGGAATGATTGCTTGTATTACGGTCGAAAAGTGCGGCAACTGGAGCGGCCTCTGGGATTCTACGATGTCATGCTGTTAAGAGGTAAGAAAAGAGCGGTTTGTGGTGATCACGGTCAGTTGCGATTGCAGTTAAGTTACACTATGATGATCACGGTCAGTTGCAATTGCGCTCATGACACAAATGTCGACGGCTTGCATCGATCTTAGTCTCTAGAATTCTATGATGTCCTGTATATGATGACTGTTCAAGAGACATGTGAAGAGCATTGTACGCAAATCAAAGTCAGTTGCATGCTACAAGTATCGCGGTTGCGTTCTTAATATTTGCGTTCACTTTTCTTAATGTAATTACAATAGACAATTGAAGAAAAATTATTCCAGGTACAAATAAAGCATGGTCGCAGCATCCTATCGCTAAAATCATGGATGGCCACCATTCTAAAATGCGACACAGGCTTTCGAGATTATCTACAATTCTTTAGCCTGAGCGGCAAGAGTTGTCTTTGGACCTTTGGTTCTTTGGTAAAAAAGCATGTTGAGACTGCTGACATAATTGATAAAGTCGAGTAATTCCTCGAAAGAATGTTTTCCTCTATCCGCTGCAACTTGTCAACTAAGCCGTACCTGAAAATTTACATAGTCTTACTCAGTTAGCTCATCCCTTTGCCTTCGACGGGACTGACCCTTTGCCAAATGTCGCACCACCTGGATTTCTAATACATCTTCAGTTTAGTAACATGAGCAGCAAAGGGTCTAGTGGCACATGACACAGGACAGGATGAGTATAGGTAATGTTTTCTTTTGATTGTAAATAGATGGAGTACTTAGACTTGGTCTAAACTGGAGAATAATGTCCATTTCATGCAGAATATTGGTGATTTTTAGGGTTCCGAAGTCAAAAAGGAACCCTTATAGTTTAGCCATGTCCGTCCGTCTGTCCGTCCGTCTGTCCGCGGCTTAGCTCAGAGACGCTTAATACTAGAAAGCTGTAATTTGGCATATGTATACATATTTATCACGCCGACAAAGTGGTAAAATAACATTTTGTAAAATATTTTTTTTAGGTTACCTCCCCTACACGTGAAGTGGGGATGAATTTTTTTTCTCGTCCATCCCATGTTGTGGGGTATCATTGGATAGGTCTTTTAAAAATATTGTGGGTTTGGGAAAACCATTTTTCGATTGAAGGATCCGTTAGCGAAATATTAAGCTTTAAAGCGAAAATTTTGGTTAGAGTCCCCCCCCCCTCTCCCAGCTAAACGGTTGTAGTCGGAGATGTGAAAAAATTCACGGCAATAGCATATACAGGGTCCTTCTTAATATGCTGACACTTTTTTAAGGAGATGATCAGACCATCAAACTGAACAACTTTCTCTATGGCACCAACATCGAAATCGCGAAAAAAAAATCAGCTCGTCCATACAAAACTGGAAACCTACTCGAGCCAAATGTATGGGACAGCTGATTTATTTTCGAAAGTTGATCAGTTTCATGGTCTGATCATCCCCTTAAAAAAGTGTAGTATGAAACAAAAAGTCTCCTTCTAAGTCCATATTATATTGTAACGGGCAACTACGGAACCCTACCGGGGGGGGGGTTACATATTCTAAACAATCATAATCATAATCATTTATTGCACAATCATATGGTACATAAGGTCTTAAATGCTATTTAGTCTCACATATGATACCCTATAAGGGCACAGCAATGTCACATTTATCAATTCCTAAGTTGTGAATACACAATACACACACACAATACACACACAACACAACACTTGTGAATCGTGGATATATTCACATTCCTTTAGGTAGGTACAATTATTTTCATAAGAAAATCTTTATTACAGGTTCATAAATACTCTTTTACAAATTATTTCTAATACCTAACTAAGTATAGTTACGTTATAATTAAAATAAACTTCTGACAAAAAGCCACATTGATTTATTTCAAAAGTAATCGGGCTGCACAGCCCATGTACTAAATAATTCTGTCAACGGCACGGCTACGCCTCCTAACTAATTGTAACATACCTAAAATAACTGTAGTTAATTCAGCTTTAGAAGTAAAAGCTTTGATTTCAGTAGAAACATTTTAAGTAACTATTTATATCGCCAGTCGTCGGATGATAAATACAGGATACGACTGTATCAGGATCGATCCTCGCAAATGGCATGAAACATTTGTGCAGTGTCACTATTCTGTACCTTCCTACCATACTGTCGCGATATCGCCAGTCGTTGGATGATAAATATAGGATACGTCTGCGTCAGGATCGATCCTCGCAAATGGCATGAAACATTTGTGCAGTGTCACTATTCTGTACCTTCCTACCATACTGTCGCGATATCGCCAGTCGTTGGATGATAAATATAGGATACGTCTGCGTCAGGATCGATCCTCGCAAATGGCATGAAACATTTGTGCAGTGTCACTATTCTGTACCTTCCTACCATACTGTCGCGATATCGCCAGTCGTTGGATGATAAATATAGGATACGTCTGCGTCAGGATCGATCCTCGCAAATGGCATGAAACATTTGTGCAGTGTCACTATTCTGTAGCTTCCTACCATACTGTCGCGATATCGCCAGTCGTTGGATGATAAATATAGGATACGTCTGCGTCAGGATCGATCCTCGCAAATTGCATGAAACATTTGTGCAGTGTCACTATTCTGTAGCTTCTTACCATACTGTCGCGATATCGCCAGTCGTTGGATGATAAATATAGGATACGTCTGCGTCGGGATCGATCCTCGTAAATGGCATGAAACATTTGTGCAGTGTCACTATTCTGTAGCTTCCTACCATACTGTCGCGATATCGCCATTCGTTGGATGATAAATATAGGATACGACTGTATCAGGATCGATCCTCGCAAATGGCTTGAAACATTTGTGCAGTGTCACTATTCTGTAGCTTCCTACCATACTGTCGCGATATAGCCAGTCGTTGGATGATAAATATAGGATACGTCTGCGTCAGGATCGATCCTCACAAATGGCATGAAATATTTGTGCATTGTCGTAATTCTGTAGCTTCCTATAGTAGAGAAATACCGCGACGGTATTCCATTCTACCCAAGCCGTCCCGCCGGGACAGACTCTGTCCCGTATTTTACTCGACGGCTAGCTGCGCTGCGTGCGCACAAGGGCATGAGGGATAAACCGACCAAATTATTAAAAAAGCCTTGAAATTGCAACGTCTTTTGATAGCAAAAGCATTGAAAAGTGAAAGAAAATAATGGATTTTCCAGAAATGAAATCCCTAACATTTTTCTAATTATATCGTTTGTCTTTAGTACCCCTAGTTCCAATAGCTCTGTAGAGAGGATTTTAAAGCAGATACTATTAAAATGGACTAATGTGCGCAACATTAATGTACTCCAGATTTGATAAAGAGCGAATTAATTACAGTTTTCAACTAGGATTGTAGCTGCATTGAATTATTAAAAATATGTAAAATCAAACAAAGATCAGATATAATAAATAAATAATAATAATAAATATCTTGGACATTCTACTTGAGCCACCGTGCAATTGGAGCTTCATTGTAGGCCAGCAAGCAGGAACAGGCGACCGACACGCGACGCGACTTCACAATAACAGAGCTACAATTTCTCAAGTTTTCATTCTTATTGTAGCAGGTAGGTAAAAAATTTTTTGTTGAATTGCAATAAAGATCTCGTTGACGTTACGGTACAATAACATTACGTTGTATTATACAATGTAGATTACGTTCCTCGTATTTTTTCTACAGGACTGTGTAATTTTTTACCTGCCTACTCTACCTCTGATAAGTGGTGGAGTCACAGATTAATAATAAATTACTACGTGTGGAGTGGAAGTGGAGGTGGTATTGAAGATTTTCTCCCTGTGTGGTTGCAATTAAGGATTTGATTAAAAATATTACCTACAATTATAGTCCGCAGATACTTGTACGTGATCTCGAAGTGATTAACATAGGTATAAGTTCTTAGCATTGTATGTGTATATCGAAAAACAGAATAAGGACGCGATACCGCGACAGTTATCCAAATGTCAATTAGCGACACTCAGGTCGGGCTGGTGTTAATGCACCTTTATACTACCATTTTGTACGATACTATTGTGTTCATTGAATTACCTAAACATTAGCGATTTGCTTCGACGTGGAATGGGAATATTATGCAGAGAACCGGGAGCTCGCGAGACGGGTTCACCTGTTAAACTTTGGGCAGTCTTTGGGCACTGCTAGAGAATATTCTGAAATAAGTAATTAGAATGTCTCTGAATACCCCTTAGAAGCAGCAAATATTTAAAGGCGTGGTTTATACCATCAAACTAAACAACTTTCACCATGGAGCCAACATGAAAACGCAAAAAAAAACAACGGGTTGCACTCCGGGAGTGCCGGCAGAAGTGAAAACTAAGAGATCTTACGCCTTACGAATTATCACGTGACGTCACGGTCCTGACGCGAGTTTAACATTTTTTACCCATCCCAAAATCTTACGTAACGTCTTACGAATTTTCGATCAGGTCACGTGACGTCACGGTCCTGACGCGAGTTTAACATTTTTTACCCATCCCAAAAAGTGCACAACGCCGCTAGAGAAGTTTTCACTTCAAAAATCTGCTGCTCCGTATACTTGAGTCGAGGTAGGTACTGCAATTTTGTATGGAACAGCAGATTTCTTTATTCGTCTTTTCGCACCACCAGCCAAGGCCAAGGCCAAGCCAAGCCAAGGAGCCAAGGCTCCATATATGCAAAGATGGTACTATCCACTCACCTTTCTCAAATAAAACGTATGTAGGTACATCTGTCAATTTACCTCAATTATTTCGACACGCTGCGAATCATCTCTAACCATAGAGGGAGGTTACACGGTCAGTATTTCATCAGTCTGGTCCATCAGTCTGCACTGAAAAAAATGCGAGCCTACTAAGATTCTTAATTAGCACCAAAATAATTGAAATTACGTTATTTTGTTTACTAAAAACAAAAGATGGTTAGTTGTAACAACAAGCCGAATTCGTTTAACAAAGTTCTCTTAGTCGGAGAAGTCATGATGTTGACAGGCTCATATGGATTCATGATGTTGGTTGAAGTAAACAATTTTTTTTTTCATTGTGGTCATGTATATTTGATTTGAAGGGAAACTGACTTGAGATTGACCCGACTAACATTGTGCTTCAGTATATCAGTTTCCCTTCAAATCAAATAAACATGACCAGACTGATGGACCAGAATGATGAAATACTGAACGTGTAAACTCCCTCATACAGGTAGGTACCTCGCAGTCCTCACACATGCGAGGCCGGGAGGCTGCGGGTGGGTGCTTTCACTAACAAATCTAATTTGCCCATCCATCGTCACGTCCAACTTTTTGATCGAGGATTTTTGAAGCGCCATTTGCGCTTTCACGTGGTATTCACAAAAGTTTGCGTTAGTCGCGAGAGCTTCATGGATAAAAAAAAAAGAATTTCGGACGTCAAAGTACTCTAATAGTTAGGAGGGTTTGTTTAATGCAAGTTGTGAACGCGAAATCTGACCAGAAACTTAAATAACGTTAGATATCTAGTGTTGATTGTAGAAACACAAACGCATTCATTAATTGTTTACGTAAGTTTAGGTGTACCTATTACTCAGGGTGTTAGGGTAAACAGTTGCATTACTTTAAGGGGTGATTGTACCCACGATACTGAACAACTATCCCTCAGAAACCTATAGGAAATTCGCAAAAAAAAATTTGGACTTTTCATACAAACGTTCGATCTGTGTCTCTGACCGCATCTTCTCTCAACGGAACAGGAAGGCCGCGTCGGAAGGCCGACGCGGTGGTAGAGTCAAAAAATGACGTCAAAAAGCTATCTATGTGATATTATTTGGAATATAAAATTTTGAATTTTGATCAGCTGATTGCATTTAGTATGGGAAGTCCTAAAATTTATTTTGAGAATGTATTATTGATTTCTTAGGGCTCTTACAGACGAGCGACACTTTGCTGTCGCGGTGGGTCGCAGAGCGTCGCACTCATACATTTTACGGTCGCGCGACGGTCGCGCGAAGGGTCGCGGAGGGCCGCGACACCCGGCGACATCAAAGTGTCGCTCGTCTGTGACAATCACTCCATAAAGTAATGCAACTGTTTACCCTAACACCCTGTAGTTACGTAGGTAGGAGATGCTATATAGGTATAGTTGAAGTAGAAATTAGAGTATTTTCTCACTATCGATTTCTCCTGTTGCTTTAGCTTTGTATAAACGATGGCTGAAGCTCTGCCTTTTCCAATTATATTTGGTAATAAAGCGTGAGAAAAGTACCTATATTATTCAAAGCTGGAACAACTCGATTAGCAAAAGGGTACAATTAAATATTCAACGCGTTTGAAAACAAGTAAGTACACAAGTCACAATGTCGCGAACTCATTAATAAATCTGTCTTATTACAAAAATATCAACGTGATTTCGGTCACGAATCCGAATTAACAGACGCTTTGTTTGACAAAAGGGTACAAGAGACTCTTTTTGTGCTACTTAGATAAAGTCACAACCGTACTCCCCATCGGGGTGGCCAGACAGCTATAGCACAAAGTACGGGCGGGCGGGGAATTTTGGAAAGTTGTTCTGTATCATGTGTACAATCACCCCTTAATGTAATGCAACTGTTTACCCTAACACCCTGTATAACGGTAAAAAGATATTCTGATTCCTATTTCGCTTTCTGGCCAATTCTAATTAGCAAATATAAGAATTAAGAAGAATAAAGAAGAAGAATTTAAGATTTAAGCCGTGGTGGTCCAGTGGCGAGTAACGTTGCCTGCCGTGCAGGAGGCGATGGTTCGATCCCCGTCCCGACCGACTCGTACCAACGAGTTTTTCGGAATTTATGTACGATTTGTAACATCACTGGCTTTTCGGTGAAGGAATACATCGAATAATTTCGTAATTTCGAGGCATGTATTGTACCTACTGTCCATTACAAGTGGCGACGGGCTCAATCTCCGTCACACTGGACAGAGTTTAGGTAACTACTAGTACTAACTAGTAACTTAGTTACTACTACTAACTAGTGAAACGTGGATGCAGCCTAGCAAATACTGAAACGGTACTTACAAAACTGCTGTACCTACTCGACTCAAAGGTATGGGACAGCCGATTTTTTTCGCGTCTCCTTAGGCTCCATAGTGAAAGTTGTTCAGTTTGATGGTGCTAAGTTCACCGTTTCAGTATTTGCTAGGCTGTCACTTACACCCTGTATAGTCGTGAGTGTAATATAAGTTATAAATTTCGTTGCTATTTGGAATGGACAACAACTGTCGCTAACGCCCCGCTATGCGGGTGACAAAAAGGGGGAGGTGAGGATCGTTACTACAGGGCGAACAATAAAATGGGACAGCTATTTAAAGGGGTGCTTCAGACCATCAAACTGAACAACTTTCTCTACAGGACCAATATCGAAATAACAAAAAAAAAACCGCTCTCCCATACAAAACTGCAAACATAACTCGACTGAAATGTATTTCAGAGTGTGACAGCTGATTTTTTTTTCGCGATTTCGATATTGGTCCCATAGAGAAAGTTGCTCAGCTTGATGGTCTGAAGCACCCCTTTAAGTAGCTGTCCCATTTTATTGTACACCCTGTATATGTAACTATTCTTTGCCCACACTGTAAGAACGAACCAAACGGCAATGCGTTTATTGCAATGCAAATAAATTCACGCTGAAAGATCACACGTCATCGCACTTTGTGAAGTTCCATGCACTGGAGCATGGAATTTCACAAAGTGCGTCGGAGGCAGTGTCGCGACAACGTCGTCGCGTCGTGTCGGCTGCTACGTGTCGTGTCGTGTCGGTGTCGTCGACTGTCCGTCATGTGCGTTGACCTAACCCTTGCGCGGAGCGTTATGCTCAGATTTTACATATTTTATCGACATTTAGTAGTGCGGTGGAAAAGTAGTCTCGAATTTAAAAGTAACTGAATCAAATAGTTTTGTTACAACTTCCATAAAACTCGTTCTTCCTTCGTTGTTACAACTTCTTCCTTACTAAAATTCAATTACTTACCTACTTAATAATTTAGGTAATCACATCGTTGGTTTGAATCTTGACTGAGGTTTCCCGGGGAAAGAACATTTGCTTTAAGATAATTATTGCTAATTGCTCAACCCTTATTAGCAGATCTGGTCAACTGGCACCAGTGTCATTATGGTATAAGCTAAAATCTTTGAAAAAAACTCGGCTTAGGTACTTCGTAAGTAAAAGGTATTTCACCCACAAAAACACCTTAAAAGAAAGCTTACCTTATCTACAGGGTGTTAGGGTAAACAGTTATTTTAAGGGTAATCGTATCGATGACACTGAACAACTTTCCCTAAGAAACCTATAAGAAATTCGTAGAAAAAAATTTTGTACTTTCCATACGAGATGCAATCAGCTTTTCGAACTTTTGTATGAAAAGTCGATATTTTTTTGCGAATTTCCTATAGGTTTCTTTGAGAAAGTTGTTCAGTATCATGGATACAATCATCCCTTAAAGTAATGCAACTGTTTACCCTAACAGCCTGTATATTTTAAATTCTTATTCAACCTATCTAAATTTATAAAGCCACCATCAAAACACAGAGGCTATTCCAAGCGTATATTTCCCGGAAAAAAACTAACAATGGCTCTAAAATCCAGTACAAATGCATTTCCAAAACCGGAACAATCCGGAGCCGTCCGGTTTTAGTGACGGACGGACCGGCTAATTGAGCATGCGACGGACGTTAGCTCCCTGCATTATTCACTTCCCGATACTGCGATAGCATCGATCGAGAGGATATTGGGGTCATCTTTGACTGCTTTATGAAGATCTTTGCTACTTAACTCGACTGCAGGTAGGTTGATGTTTAGATTCTCTAGTTAGAGTAGTTTCCGTAGGTAGTTTCCATAAGGTTGCCTCCTTTACAACACATATCTTACCTCATACAGGGCCTCTACCCGCACATTCGAACTTGGCAATTGGGTGAACGTTTTCGTTCCAATGTCAACTCTATTACAATGAAGTGCGGACCGAAACAGTGGCGATATGTCGAACATCGAAAGTCCGGGTACAGGGCCTGGATGTATTAAACAGTTAGTTGCATTACCTTAAGGGGTATTGTAAAAATGATACTGAACAACTTTCCCTCAGAAACCTATAGCAAATTCGCAAAAAAAAAAACGACTTTTCATACTTAAACGTTCGATCAACTGAGGGCATTTAGTATGGATAGTCGATTTTTTTTGTTGAGAATTTCCTGTATGTTTCTTTGGGAAAGTTGTTCAGAATCACGAGTACAATCACCCCTTAAAGTAGTGCAACTGTTTACACTAGCACCCTGTATTTATACTTAGCGTTCAAATATAGGGCCTTTTTATTAATGAACTGTTTTCTACACATACCTTTTTGGGAGAAAGGTGGTCATCATCATCATCTCAGCCGATGGACGTCCACTGCTGGACATAGGCCTCCCCCAAGGATCGCCATAACGACCGGTCCTGCGCTGCCCTCATCCAACGTTTTCCCGCCGCCTTCACCAGGTCGTCGGTCCACCGTGTGAGGGGCCTACCCACGCTGCGCTTTCCGGTACGCGGTCGCCACTCGAGAACTTTTCGGCCCCACCGGCCATCGGTTCTGCGAGCAATGTGCCCCGCCCACTGCCACTTAAGTTTAGCAACTCTTTGGGCTATGTCAGTTACCCTGGTTCTTCTGCGGATCTCTTCATTTCTGATTCGATCTCGCAGGGAAACTCCGAGCATAGCCCTCTCCATTGCCCTTTGGGTGACTTTCAGCCTTTTTATGAGGCCTTGAGTGAACGACCACGTCTCTGTTCCATATGTCATCACTGGCAACACACACTGATCGAAGACTTTCGTTTTAAGACAGTTTTAAGACAGACAGAGAAAGGTGGTATTGGTGTTTATCACCCCTCGATATCCGAAAATATGTGGGTAGGTATAGGTCAGTTATTTTGGCGATTTCATTTACATTGCATTGGTCTTTCAATGAATCCCTCCGAACAATGCATTTTCTGCCGCGAAACAGAATTATCGTGCTTGCTTAAGTGACATGTAGATGCATTTGTGTTACTGAAAATTAATATTTATTTGTGCCATTCTTATTAAGTATCAAATACCTACTTATATTTACAATTGATCCATCGCATCATTGTAGCAATTGATAGTCTCATCACAGTCACGTAGCCTCACAGTTATATCATCAAAGATTCACCCCTCACCTATAGCATAGGTACGAGCGGCCGCGGCCCATTCATTTCATGGTGAAAAACGCACCGCCCTGGCACCATGCCCAATTGCTGGGATTTTCACTAATTACTGCGTCGCGACTATCCGATCGTTATAACATTTGTATAACTATAAGTTTTGAGGATTTTTAACCCTTTATGCCTCATTGGTATTTAGTCATCTTCAGAATTAGTACCATGGGTGCGATTTTTGAATCTCATACCTTTAACTCAGCACTTTGAAAGTCAAATCAGTAGTAGAAAGATGCATACCTATTTTGACATTTTCAACTGCCGAGTTCAACGTGTGAGTTTCAAGAATCTATTCTATTTTTGTTTAATGGCGTTTCCTTGGTGGATTTTGCCAATATCTAGTTTAAAAAGAGCAATTAGTGCGTGACGTTGTACGGTTATTGGATATGGCGATCTCAAAGCCCTGTTTTTATACAAAAACACACACTCGAAACCGGCATAAAATGGCGGAGCCGCGTGGCTACCTAAATCGCGAGCCAACGACAGACGTCCACTCGAGAGCCCTCTAGCCACGCGACTCCGTTTCAAAAATCACACTCCTGGAGTGCGATTTTTGAATCTCATACGTTGAACTCGGCAGTTGAAAACGTATGGAGATATGCAACTTTCTGCTGCTGATTTGACTTTCAAAAATCATACTTCAGGAGCTATTATTTTGGTCGAAGTTCAGGAGTGCGATTTTTGAAAGTCAAATCAGTAGAAAGATGCATACCTCCATAGTAATTTTGACATTTACAACTGCTGAGTTCAAAGAATGACTTTCAAAAATTGCACTCCTGCTCGGAATATAGTGAAGACTTATCGATAGATTTTTTAAGAGCCTATGTCGAAAAATAATTTTAGTGAAACGGGTGTGTGATAGCTTATATTGCTGCCAGATGCGAGAGAAAGAGATGGGGCGGCGCGCGCGCCTAGATCGAATCAAGCGAAAAAACAAACTTTATTTAATTGTGATTGTACTATTTATGTAAGTTCAATTCTGCTCTTATCAAAACTTAGATAATAGCAATCTCTTTTTTTTAAATCAAGTCTCATGTTTCTATTATTCACTGTTTAGCAGTTACAAGCGTTTATAGACAAAAACGGAGGCTACTTTGGCTTGTTTTTCTATCGAGAAAATTTGTCTTAATCGTGTTTTAGCTCTAATCAAAACTTCAATTATATGTTCAATTTACACATATCCGCAAATCATACTCCTACTGTTAGTACTTCATGATATATGGAGCTGAGCTGGAGGGGCTATGTGAAAAAAATAGGATTCTTCAAAAAGAATCCTATTTTTTTCACATAGCCCCTTAAGGACAACAAGTTTATTGCAGGACTCTCCTTGAGGTGGGACTCAGTGCTCTAGCAAGTGCCAAAACAGTGTGGAGACAATCAATCAATCAATCAATAAGAAGGAACTTTTTTTAAACCAAAACGTGAAGCAGCAGAGACAGAGAAGAGAGCGAACAGAGAAAAGATATGTACAAAAGAAACGTTACACCGCACCGTAGGCTTATAATCCCCGCAAGTTGATATTGCGATGGAACCTTGTCACAATAACAGCTGCGTGACGTCATTGCGAACGGTACTGACTAGACCATGGTACTGACGGTGCACGTCGACTACGTCAAAATTACGTCACCAAGATGGCCGCCAGTCGCAATATCAACTTGCGGGGATTTTAGTAATAGAGTCCCGTTTTCACCCTTTGGGTATGGAACCCTAAAAAAGCAGAGAAATATAATATAAGGTGTTAAAACAAATTCTAAAAACAGTTTCTTTGTAATCTTTTGTTTCTTTTATTTGGCATGTAATTCGAGAAAAATAAGTCCAGGCTTTTCATACAAATTGACTCGGTTTACAAAAAAAGAAAAGACGAAAAGAATAAAAAATATAACATTATCGTGAGAAGGATTTGTTATAAACTCTGCTCTGTAAAAATACTTTTCACTGCTTTCAAAATGATAAAAATGCAATGTAATTTCTTTTTTGATCTCGCTGAACAGAAAAATCCCAGCCGTGGGAAGCTCAGGATAAAATTTTAATGTATTTTAAAAGAAAGTAGTAACAGACAAAACTTTTATTAAACTAGATAGCATAATTTCTCTAGGGCAGAGTTTACTGAAGTTTTTCATTAACCATGTTTTTATTTTGCTATAAAACTTTATTATGAAAGTGGACGAAACTTTTGATGTTTATATTCTATCTAGTAAAAGTTTTATTACGTCGCGATACTTTAGTAAGATGCGATTCAAAAACCACATTGTTTTTTAGTAGCTAAGTAAATTCACTCCAACAAAACAAATCACAAGAACTACTACTCCCTAACTACACCCTGATGTGAATGTATAAATAATATTGGTTGTATTTTCACTGTTTAGTTTTTCAAAAGTCTGTTTATTGAAGTTCGCTGTCAACAGACAGCAATAAACAGATTATTATTTTGATTTTTAGAAAAAAGTGTTTTGTCCTGTGATACTGATATCAGTTACATCATAGGAAGAGGTACACACTCGAAGGAGATAAATAATTATATTGGATTGCTTTATCGCATTGCTGCCAATTGTTATAGAGATAGAGTTCCATGTCCATCTCCGTTAGCATCAAATCTACACCCGAATAATGCAGGAGATAATATAGACGCACTGAAAACCTTGAATTTTTTAGGTAAAATTTGGATAAGAAACCATATTGTTAACTCATATCCGAATAAATCCGTAGTTTTCAATCTGCTATTTCATTAGCTAAGGCGTGGCACACGACGCGATGCTCTGAAGAGATTTTACGGTGAAACTTTATGATAGTTCGAACGGTAAGCTGACGAAAAGCATCAATAAGAATTAAGGTCCTAAGATTAGTATCGCCACACGTAGTTTTGATAAAAACAAATGTAGTCATTCTATTCAATTTTTGTTTAATGGCGTTTCCTTGGTGGATTTTGCCAGTATCTAGTTTAAAAAGAGCAATTAGTGCTTGACGTTGTACGGTAATTGGATATGGCGATCTCAAAGCCCTGTTTTTATACAAAAACACACACTCGAAACCGCCATAAAATGGCGGAGCCGCGTGGCTACTTAAATCGCGAGCCAACGACAGACGTCCACTCGAAAGCCCTCTAGCCACGCGACTCCCAAATGTAGTCATAATAAAATGAATGAAAAAGTTATAGTTAAAAGAAGTTATGAAGAACTATTACCTAACTAAATCCATACATAAAATCATGCATGACCCATCTTAAAATGATGTGTGGTCAGAATAATACCTATTTCCAGCTTCTAGGTACTTTCCGTAGGTACTTTCCGTAATATTTTCCTTGAATTTCAGAATGAAATAAGCATTTGGTAAATAAATATATCAAAAACAAGACCTTTAGCAATTTTTCTAACAGAATTTTCTTCATTGCTTCAAAGGTATCAGATTAAAAATTAATGAAAAATAGAGAGCAAGGTAGGTAAGTAATATTTCCGTCTAAAATGTAGCGTTGTATACGAAACACTTTCGCTCCAAGTATTTGAGTGACGTTTTAATGGAGTCGGATGAATTTATTCAGGACCTTTTGCTTTGGTCGGACAGCGGCGCGAGGATAAAGGAATCTTTTTGTGGAATATAAAGGACGGTGGACAGGCACGAGTTTTATCTGACGTGGAAATAGTTGCGAGTTATAGGAAGACGAATTAAATTGAATGGTACAGCCAAGAGCACATCAAGCTTTACAGTTCGATTGTAACGCTTATGGCGCACTAAATAAGAACGGTACAAAGTCCAAAGTGTCAAGCTTGACGTGCTCTTGGCTGTACAATATTGTTTCGCTGGACTCTAGATATAATGCATTTTAACGCATGGTATTGGTAGGTAGGTATGTGATATTATAAATTGCAACAAATTCAAAGTGAAGTTGAAGACTTCAGAGTTCACTGAAAAAAATGTTTTGTTAAATATAAAAATATTTTAGGGACTTCTTAACTGTTTTGTAGCGTATAAACAAACATTCGGCTATAAATAACAACACATTTTGCTATTTATAACCAAATGTTTGATTATGTGCTACAAAACAGTTTGGAAGTCCCTAAAATTTGGTTATATTTAACAAAACATTTTTTTCAGAGTTATTATGTACGATTTCTCTTATGAATAAATTATCATGCAAAAGTCTTCCTCGTATGATCTCCTTAAAATTTTTGTAAAACAAAGGCAACTCTAACGACATCTCTGTTTAAAAAACGACATAAGTTCGGGTCTACT
This sequence comes from Agonopterix subpropinquella, assembly GCA_922987775.1. NCBI lineage: Eukaryota > Metazoa > Arthropoda > Insecta > Lepidoptera > Depressariidae > Agonopterix > Agonopterix subpropinquella. The sequence continues at coordinate 21,169,527 of OV277703.1, read as the reverse complement.
GTACGCTGATAAAGATAAACCGTAGTTTGAGGAGGGTGCGTCTAACTTGACCGCTTTCTAACGCTTATCTGACTTTACAATACAAGGCTTTTGATGCTTCGCTTGCTCCATATTAGACTAGCATAGCATAGCATATGCTCACGATATTCCCGGAGGGGGTAGTCAGAGATATTCTGAAACCTCAGAATATCCACGTTACACTAGTAGTACCAGAACACTGTCCAGTGTGATGGGGAGTGAGCCCGTCGCCACTTGTCGTAATGTACAGTAGGTACAATACCTACATGCCTCGAAATTGAAGTATGCAGGTATGCGTAGTATTAGACTATTCTTTGTAAATTTGTAATAATAATTATGATTATCTATTCTATGCGTGAAACCTGCATACACTGAAGAAGAAATTCTGATGTGTATGTGAAATCTACCAACCCGCATTGGGCACGCGTGTTGGACTTGTGCCCATACACCCTCCCTGAGGGTAGGCCTGTGCCCTGCAGTGGGACATTTATAGGCTGATGATGATGATGATGCGTGAAGGAATTGTTGACGTGGAGGTATTGAAAATCATAACATAACAAATTCCGAAGTTAAGTTACGTCAGATCAGGTAAAGTTTTGAATGGGTTACCGTTCAAGTTGTATTTCACCTCTCCGTGCTTCGGAAGACACGCTCAGTTGGTCCCGTGTAGTTTCGTCAGATGACGGTGTAGAGGCCTTGCTTTTGCCCTGCACTGGGATCCTACAAGCTATAACTTAATATGCTTATTATAATTTATAATTAAAGAGAACTAATGTGAAAGAGTACCTGATTCTCTCTCTTTTCGACTATTGTAGCGACTACTAATTGACAATAACAAAAAATTTAAACCGCCTTAAAAAAAACTAAAAAGTAAAAAAATAGTACATTACTGCAGCGGCCAGCAACAGAAGCATTGATGGACGAACGTGTAAATGTGGGCCGAGGCGAAGCCGAGGCACACATACGTAAGTCCATCAATGCCTAGTTGTGGCCAAGGCTTGTATAGTACTTTTCTCAAACAATGCGCGGAAATTAAAACAGTAAATTTTCTCAAATAATTCGCGAAAATTAAAACTCTTTTCAAAATCAATGACGAACAACGAACAACAATTTTTTTTTTCAATAAACAGCTTTAAAAAAAAAACATTCAAAAATTTGCAATCCAGTTCGAAATTTAAATAAAACCTTTGATGAGTTACCTCCTTGGTCGCCATGTTTCGGAATAAAAGATCGTTCCATTTTTAAATTATACGACAGATATGAGTTTACTATGTAATTTATTTGGTCACTAAACACGACAGATATGGATTTTCATACAACATTGCCGGCCGCTGCGCGCATGTATTTGGCCAGTACAGCAATTTCGATTTATCTCGAAGAAGGTTGTCAAAATAATGCTCACATTTCCAAGCATGTTTGAGAAAAGAATATTGCAGCCGATGATTTTTTCGTTCGCGTTTTGTTTTATCGAAGTCGATGTCAATCCGGTACGATTCGCGACAGGGCTTGCATTAGTTTTTTGGATTGGCTTGACACCGACCGACTTACCGACTTCTATAAAACAAATTAATGTTCTTAACAATAATTTGTTTTATAGAAGTCGGTAAGTCGGTCGTCATAAGATGACGCGTAAGAAAAAATCATCGGCTGCAATATTATTTTTTTACTTTTTCGTCTTTTTGAAGGCGGTTTTAATTTTTTGTTAAAATTTTGTTTATTTCTCAATTTTCAGTGGTGAATTTATTAGTTCGATTTAATAGTAGTGCTTTGAATTAACAAACGCGAACAATAAAAAATCGCGAAGAAAAAAAACAGCTGTCCCATTTGAGTAGAGATTTATGTTTTTAGTGTTGTATGGAACAGCCGATTTTTTTCAGGATTTCTATGTTGGTGCCATAGCGAAAGTTGTTCAGTTTGACGGCCTCAAAATCCCCTTACAAAAGTGGCAGCATTAAGAAAAAGACCCTGCATAAAGGAATTTTAGTATACAAGAATCGTTCATAAAATACCTTTCGACGTTAAAATAGCTGACATGCAATAACAACAAACAAAGCTCATTTTAATGCGAAATAATCCGCATTTTCGAATACAAAATTACTATTTAACGGTATCAGTATGTAGGCAATTACATCCGTATAATATTTTCGAGTGGTTTTGTAAATAATTCCGTTGGAACAGGTTGGATTAAAATCGCCAATTATTTTGTTATGTATGATATTGCGAATCAAAATATTTTACTAATTTCGAAAATGAAACTCGAATAAAGCTTAGAATACAACGTGTTAATAAATTAGCGCAAAACCTCATACACCCCAACTGATTTATAACAAAATAATTAAATTGAAACAATAATTTCATTATTTTGGTAGTTAAAATTTAAAGCTATTCGCATTTTTAGTTTTGAGACAAAATGATTTGTTATCATTTGAGCAATGAATGAAAGCGCTATCGTTCTTATGGATACATTGTAATAATCTTGTTTTGGTAGTAAGTAGGGTGAGTGTGCCCGTGGGGTGGGTAGACATCGGGTTCAGAAAATTTTAAATTTTACATACAAATTATTTAATATTTTGAAAAAAAAATCCTATGATGAAACCGTGATAATTCGATTCTGCCCTCGATTCTAAACAAACTACTTTCTAGTATTGCGTTAATTCATTAACACGTTGTATACAGGGTGTTAGCTTAAACAGTTACATTACTTTAGGGGTGATTGTACCCATGATACCAAAAAACTTTCCCTATTCTTAGGGAAAGCGAACGAATGTCCTATATAGCTTTCTATCTATAGGAAAACCGTAAAAAAGTTTTTGAACTTCCATACTAAATGCAATTAGCTGAACGACCTTTTGTATGAAATGTAGATTTTTTTTGCGGATTTCCTATAGGTTTCATAAGAAAAGTTGTTCAGTATCATGGGTACAATCACCCCTTACAATAATGAAACTGTTTACCCTAACACCCTGTATTATGCTTTTTTAATATTAAATGTTTGTTCATAAAAAAACGTTATGCAGATCTGTTATGTAGGTATAATAATTATAGATGCAAATAAAAATAATTGTGTTTTTAACAGTTTTTAAAATGTTTTTAACATTTTGGTGTAAAAACAATCAAGAAGAATAGAGTTCAAAATGAAAGTAAAGCTTCGAGGAAAAATAGCTTTCAGGACGTTTTATTTAAATGAAATGAAATCTTGCATTTCAATCCCACACATGGGTCCTTGAAATCAGTATGCTGACTCCAAGTCTCAGAGGTGACTAGGGACGTGCGAACACGTACTTTGTAACTAGTAAATATACTTAGAACAGTTTTAGTTTCAAATGAGGTGCTCACGGGAAAAATATTATTATACTTCGGAATTTAAGTTTATGTTAATTTATTGCATAAATTTGTTTGCGTTCGCATAACCGCCATAAATATTATTGTTTAGGATCCATAGTCATATTTTAGAGGAGAAAAATGTTTATCTTAATTTTACCCAGTTTTCTCGCAAGACCCTCTCCTCACCTCTCTCCCCAACGTGAGATTCGGCTCGACCCCCTCCCTCCCTAAACACCTGACGTAATCAAAGTATACTGGGTATAAGGGACAGCCTAGACTGAAACGGTGAACTCAGACAATCAAACTAAACAACTGTCACTATGGAGCCAACCTCAGGAAACGCGAAAGAAAATCAGCTGTTCCATACATTTGAGTCGGGTACGGGTATCGTTTCTTCGTCTCCTTCTTCCGGCTCCGGATTGCAATGAAGTCCCTATTATTATCTTCTGTAACTAGTATAAGTAACAGGTAGGCAAGAGCACTTCTAGTCTCCACAGCAGCACGTCTCGATCACAGCTACGATCTAAGCTATAAGAGGGCGTTATCTAAGCATGCCCTATTATATTCGCCACTAACTAGTATGAGTAACAGGTACTGTAGGAGCACCTCTAGTCTCCACAGTAGCACGTCTCGATCACAGCTACGATCTAAGCTATATAAGAGGGCGTTATCTAAGCATGCTCTATTATATTCGTTACTAACTAGTATGAGTAACAGGTACAATAAGAGCACCTCTAGTCTCCACAGTAGCACGTCTCGATCACAGCTACGATCTAAGCTGTAAGATGGCGTTATCTACGCATGCCCTATTATATTCGTCACTAACTAGTATGAGTAACAGGTACTATAGGAGCACCTCTAGTCTCCACAGCAGCACGTCTCGATCACAGCTACGATCTAAGCTGTAAGAGGGCCGTTATCTAAGCATGCCCTATTATATTCGTCAGTAACTAGTATAAGTAACAGGTACTGTAGGAGCACCTCTAGTCTCCACAGTAGCACGTCTCGATCACAGCTACGATCTAAGCTGTAAGAGGGCCGTTATCTAAATCAAACGCCCTCCGTCTGTCGCGACGCCGACGCACAGCTTGTACTGAAGTAGGTTTTTTAAAAGGATTTGTGTTAAATGGGTGGAAAAGGGTGCAGCTATGGGTATACTATACCTACATGTTTGTTTAAGTTTTATGGCAAACACGGATCGTGTTGTATAATCTAAGCTTCGTTCTACAGGGTGAAATTGAAATAATTGGCATCCTTTACAACTAAAACTCTACACATCTACTTGTATTTTTACTATGGGAGCAAATCTGAAATCGCAAAAAAAATCTGCAGTTCCCTTTTCCATACTAAACTGCAATGCCTACTGGACTCCAATGTATGGTATTATACAGGGTGTAACAAAACACCCTAGTAATAAAAGTAATAAAAGGGGGTGCTTCAGACCATCAAACTGAACAACTTTCACTATGGAGCTAACGTCGAGAAAAAATAAAGAGCTAAACATTCGAACTATTGTTAGGTATATTGTCAATCTAGTGTAGTTTGTTAAATGCAAAGCCTATTTAACCTGTGATTAAGAGTTTTTCGGAAATCTAAACAAAGGCTTCAAAGGTTGGAACGGGTCGATAGGGGACGGTTGAGCCACCCGCAGAGGGATGGATGACCATAGTCAATAATAATATTATTCCTCGATTTTATTTATCTTGCAGCTTCAAATGCCGTTCAAATCCAAAACTAAGTAGAATAAAGGCTTCTGCCCCAAGAAAGGAAATAAAAAAGAAGAAATTTGTAGATTCGGACTTCCGAAGCTTCTAAGGCCATAAACCAGATTTTTGTTTTTTTGCCATGTTTTAATTTAAAAATTTGTTTCTCTTATTAATTTTATCTTAATGTGCTCATTTTATGAAAGAATAGTGTTCATAATGCTAAATTAGACATTAAAATGCTTTCTTTTTTAGTAATTTTCTTCATACTCAAGAAAACAGGTAGTCAAAATGTGCAATGTTCACATGCCGTTATTTTTTGTTCCATTTTCAATCTTAACAACTTTAGATTGTTCCCATATAATTAATATGAGATTTTATTATAATTACAATGAATTTTGAACGCTATCTTGTTTAATTTCTTTAAATATAAGGGTATGTTCAACCATCCCTACCCCCCCTGTTCAACCATCCCACCCATTGGGGACGGTTGAGCCAAATCTCATTTTTTGTAAAAAATTGTCTAGCCCAATAAATATTATACTCACAAAGATCTTAGTACATACCATTTGTAGCCAAATAACTGTGTTATCTAATGCCACTAAAGTGACATCACTGCATCTTTGCAATAAAAAGTGGTGCGAGTTTAAGCAAAAGGTGGTTCAACCAATCCGCAATTCCCCTATAAGAAGGACCCTATGCAGGGTCCCCATGCTGACAGTTTTTTAAGGGGATGATCAGACCGTCGAACTGAACACTTTCTCTATGGGACCAACGCAACATCGAAATCGCGAAAAAAATATCATCTGCTCCATACAAAACTGCAAACCTACTTGAGCCAAATGTCTCATACATTTTACAACAGATTTTTATTTCGCGATATACCTATTTAATGTTCTGTTTGATGGTCTGATTAACTTCATAAAAACTGTCGGCATATTAAAAAGAACCCTATAGTACCTATGTATGCTAAAATTTCGTGAAAATCATAGTTTCTAAAGCTAACAACTGCCACAAGCGAAGAATTTCAAAGCCAGCGGCAATACAAAGTTCAAGAAGGATTTCCTAAATGTTGGTTCGAGGTTTTTTCACCCCCTTTTGTTTTATTATGTAAATAGAACGGGTGCGGTTCTGTGTTCGGATTTATATTTTATTTTATCACGTCTTGAAATCGAAAAGTAACTCGGTTTGAGCTCAAAGTGGTCATTTAATGTTACGAACGTAGGTACCTAGTGAGTACCTACTCATGTGTTTACTAGCTTTTGCCCGCGTCTTCGTTTGCTTTGACTAAAACGTATACTTTGTGTCAATCTAGAATATATTCTGTGTGATAAATTTCATCCAAATCCGTTCAGCAGTTTATGTGTGATTGAGTCACAAACATCCTCACAAGGTTGTAGATTTATTATATTACTAGCGACCTGCCGCGGCTTCGCCCGGGTGGGAACTATAATATAAGTCATTATATTAAGGATATCATCCTCATCACATGTACGCAGGTCATTATACACATAAATAGAGGAAATAACAGTGAAAATCGTATCAAAATCCGTTGCGTGGTTTAGAAGTAAGCGGAGAAACATAAATGATGAGAGGTGCGGATAACGACTTTGTTTTATTTTATACTAGCGTTAACCCGCGACTTCGTCCGCACAAATTATATACCAGATTTTAAGTCAGATCAAAAGCTATCAAACAAAAAAAGTTTCATCAAAATCGGTTCCGTAGTTACCACGTGATGCGCGTTAAAACACACAAAGCAAAAAAAATCTTTTTTTAATTTACAGTTTTATAATAGTAGAGACTATAGAGATATTTAGTATAGGATCATCATAAAAAACAGTTTTTCCCAGTGTTCAGATTCTTCTTCTTATCGTGTGGGCAGAGCCCTGGTGTCAGAGTTTTTTCAGACCGCCTGACGGCCTCTGACGTGGTTTTTTATGTAACGACTACTACCACTAGAGATAGTAGTCGGGACCAACGTCTTAGCGTGCCATCCGAAGCACGGAATCATTTTTCTTTTCGGACAATCGGGTGATTCAGCCTACAATGTCCTAACCAACTGGGGAAAAACGCACAAAGTGACATATCACTAGGTGTCCCCCGTGGGAATCGAACCCACGACCTCCGTATCGAGAGCCAATGCTCATAACCACTAGACCACGGAGGCAGTGTTCAGATTGATGGTTAGACTAATCTGGCTCCGATCATGTATGGAGTACTGCTGCCACCTGTGGGATGGCTCAGCCAAGTATCAACTTGCCACACTCGACTCGGTTGAACGCAGAGCCAGGAGGCTCATTGGCGATAGTAAGCTGGTGGAGGCCAAGCTTCATAGCCTAGCCCACCGCCGCCGCCTGCTTGTCGGTCTTCTACAGATTGTACTTCAGTGAGTGTGCCCAAGAGCTACATGAGCTCATCCCACCTTCCCCTTTCTACTATCGGACTTTCAGACGCACCGCGGGATATCACCCCTTCTTGGTTGACATCCCACATATCCGCACCAAGCGCCTTTCTGAATCTTTTATAATGCGCACAGCCAAGGAGTGGAACGCCTTACCTGCGTCAGTATTTCCGAGTACTTACAACCCGGATTCCTTTAAAGTACGAGTGAATAGGCATCTTCTGGGTAAGCTCGCTACATCTACGACCCCATCTTCGTCCTGAGGACTGGATTGAGGTCAAGAGCAAACCCATAGTTAATAAAAAAAAAAAAAATCTGGCTAACGGGATTTTTTTTCCCAGTGATCAGATTGATAGTCAGACTAGTCTGGCCAGCGGGAATTTTTTTCCCGTTGTTCAGATAAGCTCTTAATTCAGTAAAGTACTGTTGAATACAAAAATACGAAGACGGCTATAGTCTGTCAGTATCAATTAATAATTAGTCCAGCCTGAATAGAGATCGTTTCGGTAATAACCTTCGGCTGCCCTGCACCAATTAGACACACCCCAATTATAACGGCCAGAACGGAGGCTACGAGGTCCAAAATACCTCCATTTTGATATTATACGGTGCAGTATATTAATTTCAAAGCATTTTACTGCAAAGGTTTATTAAAGTTATGTTGGGTAGGGGTTTCTGAGAGGTTTCTTACTTACCTATATACAGGGTCGTTCTTAATATGCTGACACTTTTTTAAGAGGATGATCAGACCATCAAACTGAACAACTTTCTCTATGCGTTCAACATTGAAATCGTGAAATAAAAATCTTCTGTCCCATACAAGAGACTCGAGTAGGTTTGCAGTTTTGTATGGAAGAGCTGATATTTTTTTCGCGATTTCAATATTGGTGCCATAGAGAAAGTTGTTCAGTTTGACGGTCTGATCATTCCCTTAAAAAAGTGTCAGCATATTAAGAAGGACCCTATATAAATAAGTGTTAAGAGAAATTGTTTCGACTTTTATCACTGATTACCGTACCCAATATAGGTACATACATACTCTAAGCCCAATACAAATAAGCAGACTACCGGTAGTCCAAAACAATCTATAGTAAAATGTCGATAATAAACTGTCGATAGTTCGGCCACACCAGTGCCGGATTTATATTTTTTATGAGTGTAGGCCACTTTATTTCCGCCGCCCCATGTACCTTTCTAAAATTATAATTGTCGATTTGCAGTAAGGAAGCACTAAAGATAAATAAATGAATGAATAAGTCATTAAGAAAGACTTAGAAAGAGCGTAAAAAAGAAAAAAAGAATTACTTAAAATTTTTTACGGGACCTTTTAATAGCACAATCATTTATAATATCATCATAGTTTTTGGTGTTAATTATCTCTGATTCTATCTAGAGAAGAGCCACAGAATTTTTTTTTAACCTAAGACTGATAATTTTCGATAGGTATGAGTTTCTATAGGGATTTAACGTATTAGTATAAAAACCATGAGAAAACCCGTGAACTTGTTTGACTTTTACGACCCGGTTGGTGTAATGGTTACCACGCCGGACTGCCAAACCAGGGCCCTGGGTTCGAATCCCGGTTCAGTCATGGATGTTTATATGTTTGTGCCGTTGTTGTATGGTTTCCATAATAAACAGCCTATAAATAGTGCTTTCTTGGGATCATTACAATGTATGTGCCTGTGAGCGTTATTTATTTATTTATTTATTTTTTTTATCCTCTGGAATCGAGTGAGCGTCCTCTGAAGTCTGCCGCCCCAAGGACGCTGCCGCCCCTATGCCCCGGCCTATACAGCCTATTGACAAATCCAGGACTGGGCCACACGAGTACGAGGGCACTAGGTTTTTTAAGAAGTGTTTTTGTTCTTGAAATCTTAAGTTAAAACTAAATCGTATAGAAACTGTTAAATACAATTTACAACGTGTGAATTGCTAAATAATTTACTTATCTCACTATAAATAGCCCCAGACCTTACCCCAGACAGTAAAGTGCATTATTCTCCCTCTCATCCTTGCCAATTAAAACCCAGAACGGTCCAAGCGAGACAACACATCGAAACATCTCAAAGGTCGATATATACACACAGTTCATGTCACAAGAAGTCCTCTACATTATTCTTACACGTAAGTCCTATGGTCGGAAATGCATTAAATCATGGGACTTTCTATTTGGAATTGACAGTAGTAACCCCAAATGTGTAGACAAGCTTCGGTAGGAGATTTCCGAACCACATAATGCACTTAGTTTCGGATAAACGCGGTAATGTGAAAGACTTTATCGTGTGTCGATGTTGCAGACATTTGGGATGCTTCGGCGTTTGGCGTAGGGGCTATTTTGACAGATTCTCACACGTACCTTATACTTACCTTTACCTTTCGGGATGATCAAAAACTTTACTACATCTACCAACCACCTTATAATTCTAGTGGCATATCACTATAGTACTTAACAGGTGGCCCCCTAAGTCGCCTTGAACAACACCCATACGTGAAGAAATAAGTTGATCTATTCTGAGGCGGTATCATACGACTGGCTGACAAACGGCGATACAAAATGCACAGCCTTCTCTGGAATTAATTCTGGGTTGAGATCAACTCTCCAAGCAATAAGGTATAAATACATAATGATTATAAATTTATAACTCTGCACCTGGCGTGGATACGTTTTATCGGCGCTCTGGTTCGGTGTAAAACTGTGCATCGGCAATGAAGATGCTAACCGTACTGACGTGAAGAAGGAAGCAAGAGGGGCATCGCATTCCAGGTATCGCAGTTTTTAAATCAAATCTGTAATAGTAAATATCAAGTCACTAAGCAGAATCTCTCAGTACAGTTTTCACCTTCCAAGGAAAGAGGTAAGAACCTCTCCTTCCCATTCTCTTTGCTGGTTCAAAAGCTCCCTAGACGTCTAACCAAATTCCGAAACACCTAATATGCAAGCGACATGGTTAAAATTTTCTAGAAGCTCGTTCACACTTCTCTCACGTGTCCTCTACGCTGCCTCAACAATATTCCTCCCACCCGTTGCATTTCGGTGATACTTACGTGTGCAAAGTGCCTATTTTTCGGCTAGTTTATATCGCCTCCGTTTTCTAAACGTGCGTTTGAGTTAAGCCTTAGGTTTAGCTTTATTGGGGTGGTCTGGGGAATTAGAATTTGATATCGGTATCGGTAGTTTCAGTGGATTTGTTTATAGATAGGTTCTAGTTCTAACATAGGTTACTCTGTTTTTTTTTGTCTTATAAATAAAAGTTTAACTCCATTAGTGAAAGGAGGTCTTTATTTCATGATAGCAATTTTGATCCATTAATTAATGTACAATTTTAAATGTTCATCATCACATCATTCACGCATTGTTGGGTAATAGGAATCCATTTGCTTATGCCACCCTCTTCTGTTCTATGTTTTTCGCAAGCGATTTTCGACACTGATTTCTTTCCTTCAGTGATTTTGTCTAGGAGTTATGGGAGGAAAAAATTGAGTTTCCTGTAAGTTTGCGTATTGCTATATTCTAATAAGTTTTCAATTGTTTACACCATATAGCTCAGGAAAATAATAAAAGGAAGAAAAAAGGTAAGTGTATTAAAAATCGCTGCACAGGATTAAGGGGCCAGAGGGTACGCAGCTGGCGACTCTCAGCGACGACAGGACCTTTGTACAGTGTGTTCCAAGTTGTTATACAGGGTAACAAAAAGGTGAGTTAATACTTATGGGGGATTATGTCGCATAGCCATGGTGGCGTAGTCCGTCTAGTCTAGTACAACTAGCTATAGTCTCGCTTTCCGTTCTTCCGTGCAGGTGCGTGGCGGTTCAGTTTGGAGCTGACCATTGAGCTACGACGTGACGTACTACAACAGGATACACTGTACTTCATTATGCTGTCCCATTCAAGTGCGGCAGCTTCACCGCCCCTCACACCCGGAATTCTGTAACGGCATTCTGATTCGGAATTGTGATTTTGTTTGGGATTGATGCATCCGTAATTCCACAGTTAAGACAGTAAACCATCTTCATACAATGATACCAAACGCGGCTTGTATGTGTGCTCGCCAGTAAGTACGCCTCGTAGTACGCACACACTGACGATATCTAAGGCAGCCAAGGCAGCGCCAGACGGGGCTACGCGGAGATATTGTCAGTGTGTGCGTGTTAAGAGAAATACGCCGCGTTTGGTGTATGAAGATGGATTACTGTCTTATACTGATGGTAATTCTGAACGGAATTCTGGGAGGGGGCTATCCCTATCCCGAATCAAAATTCCGTTACGGAATTCCGCATGTAGTGGCGGGCCTAAATCACTAAGGACCTATAATGCTTCATTTTTCGAGTATAGACAGAGTTTGGGCATTGCTAGTGAAATATCATCATGGGCCTTGTTTCATCTAAATAGATGTTTCAAACAGCGTCTGTTTGCTTAAGACACCGACGTTCGTGGCTATATAAGCCGATTCGGGAGCGGCAATGCCTGCCGCATTTACGGCATTTGTGCTGTGTGTCGGTTGGTGCAGGAGCTTGTTCATTCCTGTGCCTTTTTGCTCGCTTTACGGCCAGAGATTCGAACCAGACCTCATCGTGGGCTGTTCGACCGTCAGCTATTTCCTTCCTCCACTCGTCCCTGTAGTGAAATATAGTGAATAATTATTCTATAGGCATTTAGAAATGCCTCACGCTTGGAGAATATGTCGTTAACGTGCTATGAAGATGTCGCGTTAATGGAAATTAATCTAAAATAACAACTAATCGCAAATTGTAAAATGACTATAAGAGTATAAAGAATAATATCAAGAGGATTTATGACAAGATTGCAGTTGGGATAAGGACGAAGTTGAGACGTTTTATATCCCAACTTCATAAACTTTTCACATCTTCATAATGGATCAGAGCGACCAGATTATCGTAAACCAAACCCACCTTATTGAAGACCCATAAAATATTTATCACGGACCCAATCGAGATACAGTAAGTTTGTCCATCGCATCGAGTTGCAAGTCACCGTGCTACTGTTACGATACCGTCCCCTGTAGTCCAAGCATAAGTTTCCCTTACACATCGCCGTTGTATATGAAACGTGAGTGTTGTAGCGGACTTTAAAAAACATACATACATACGTAAACTCGCGACTATGACCGCCATCAGGGTGGTCAGAAGCTGTCTTTTGAAGAGTGCAATTGTAGTAATCTGAAGCTTTCAAGATGGAAAGGCGTCAAGCGGTGATAGGGGCCTATTCCTTAATATCATGATAGTCTTTCAGAAACACTGCATGAAACCTTATCCCTTAGTCACCTCATCCGAACCCCATGGAAAGAAATGAGGTGGTAAATTTTAAGTCACATTCACACGGCAAAAAAAAAACATCGCAGATAATGTATACAAGGTGAAATCCATACCATTTGCAGCATCCTTTTAAACTAAAAGTCTACCCATCAAACTGAACAACTTTTACTACAATGGCAAACAAAAAGATTCAACCGATCGGGCTGGCCCTGTACCCGGACTTTCGATGTTCGATATATCGCCACTGTTTCGGTCCGCACTTCATTGTAATAGAGTTGACATTGGAACGAAAACGTTCACGCAATTGCGAAGTTCGAATGTGCGGGTAGAGGCCCTGATTATTTTTACTCCTATCGGTTTGCTCCAATAGTGAAAGTTCTTTCAGTTTGATGGTTGGACTCTTAGTTTAAAAGGGTGACAATGATATCAATTTCAATTCCCTGTATATTAGGCACGTTTTGCTAGTGAAAAGCCGAACCGAATGTGCCGACCTGAATATGTGTTTAGCACCCCTATTATAGGAACGAGGTAAGTATTAGGAGCCAATCAGATCATATCTCAGGTAGATATGATCTGATTGGCTCATATCTGGCTGCTGGAGCATATTCTTGTTCTTAATGAATGAATGAAATATACTTTATTTACACCAAATACAAATTACTTTGCACAATAGGAAACAAAAGTTATTCTGGTACAAATTAGGCGGTCTTATCGCTAAAAAGCGATTTCTTCCAGACAACCGGTAGAGGAAATATAACAAAGAACTTAATCTGATCCAATTGACATGGATCCAGCATCCAACAGACAAATTGTCATTGCTATGCAACTGGTGACGTATTCAGTGATATGCAAGTAAACCCGTGCTTGAGCTACAAATAGAGGATAATAGAGTTGCCCAGATGATTTGTCGGATCGATCCCTATTTTAGGAAATTGGATTTGTAGATCGAAGGCGATAAGGCTGGGCTGGGAGGGGAAAGAAGGGGGAAGCGGGATCGGATGGGAAATAAACGGTAAAAGTTTGAAGCCCCCGTGTTATCACTGATTTGCGTGCATCGATTTTTCTGTTACGTTTTCTTTTGAGATTTATTTCTTTCGGATTAGGGTTAATGGACTTTAAGATTTTTTCTTCTTAAAAGAATGCTGCGTTAAATTGGATTTGTAAATGTTTGGACGATTATATCGTCAAGGTATCAGAGGAGGAGAAGGTCAGGTTATATTTTAAAAAGTAATACAACTTTGTCTATTATAATCTAGAATTAAACATTTTAACAACCGCGTAACTCTCAAAAACTGTATTTGTCTATTATGTATTGAGAAGCGGCAGTTGCGATACCATCTTGTTATGTATGCATCAGAATTTATAAATTACGAGCTTTAACCCGCGACTTCGTCCGCATAAATTATATACCAGATTTTGAGTCAGATGATAAGCTATCAAACAAAAAAAGTTTCATCAAAATCGGTTCAGTAGTTTTTGCGTGATACTCGAACAAACAAACACCCAAACAAACAAACAAACAAACATACAAACAAACAAACAAACAAACAAACAAACAGACAGACAAAAAATCCAAAAATTTGTGATTTGGAATCAGGGACAGGTAAAAACCATGTCGTAATTTTTTTTGTAGATATCTTCAATGTACAGACACACTTCTGTTACAGTTTTATAATAGTTTAGATTATGTTTGTATTTTTTATTTGTTGACAAATACTCCGGGCGGCACTTTACTATGGGCGGCAAATTCGTGAAAAATATAGATTTTTTCATATGTTTGAGCTCTGTCTATAAAACAATTCGTAGAGCAGAGAAAAGTGGAGCTCGCTTAGCTCGCTCTCAGTATCTGTTTTAATTACTGTACCTACACATAATCCTAAGAGTTCTGACCACAGCTAAGACGTCGGGCTAAACATGTCGAGCTTGACTCGCTGGATCGCTTGATAGCTTTTACGTAGGTTACTCTGTACATATTTGTACGTTAAAAGCTCTAGCTCCGACCGATTCGTATTGAGAAGATAAGTCGAGCTCGCTAAAAAATTACGTGTAGTTATTTGTTGTGTACGCACGGCGACAGATCAACCTACCCATAGTTCGACCTTATGTCCATGAACATAGAGTTCAACTATGGGTAGGTTGATCTGTCGCCGTGTGTACTTAGGTCTTCTTATAAAGATATGGGGCGGCAGAATCCCATGCTATGCTACTGGGTACAACAGACAACTATTTTCAAAGTTAGGTTAGGTAGGATAGGTGGCTAGCCTTTCGCTAGTAAATAAAACCGGTCAAGAGCGAGTAGGGCTACTCGCGCACCGAGGGTTCCGTACCACACCACCACAAAACACAACATTATTACTTTTTTGTCCGGGACCTTTAGCGCGAGACTGACTCACACTTGGCCAGTTTTTAGTATTTGTTGTTATTCTGTAGAGTTTGCTCTATAATCACACTAAGTTTGACGCTTGTATGTATTACCGTTTTTACTATAGAGCGTGAAGAAAAAACGTTGATAAAAACTAGTTTCTTGTTGAAAACCCCCCTTAATTTTTAACTTTCTGCCATTTTTATTATTTGTTAACAAATCCGCCGCAATAACGCATAATCTGAGAAAATTTCAACTATCTAGCTATTACGGTTCAAAAGTTACAGCCCTAAATAGGTAGGACAGACGGACGGACGGACGGACAGACGGACAGACGGACAGACGGACGGACGGACGGACGGACGGACGGACGGACGGACAACGTAGGCTTAGTAATAGGGTCCCGTTTTCACCCTTTGGGTACGGAACCCTAAAAAGCGTAAAATTTATCTGGGCCTGTGTCCAACAATGGGACACTGACGTAAGAAACCTTATTGATGTGTGTTAAAAGATCTAACACGAGGAAATAGAAGCAAATCAAATAGCTGTACTTATTACTATTACCACAGTCAGATTGTAACACGAACCAAACTATAACCACCTCTATCTAAACGAGGCTCACTAACCCTCATACGTACGACTGCCAGGAAAATGAAATGAAAATTAGAGCAATTCTCATCAGATTAGTTTTCAAGCACTTGGCGCATGTACGCCTGGTCGATTCTAGTGCCATTTCCTTTATCTAAAGAGGCCCATTGGAGCATGAATATGAATATGCTCTACTATGATTTGTTATTCGTTATTTCCTATTGGAAAATTCAATTGTGCGTCACATCACAGTACATTTACGGAATGGTTAACTTATTATTTTTGTTAGTCTAAATGGGAACTGTAAATGAATGAACAAATGAATGGACGAATGGAATGATTATAAATTATCTTAAATAATAAAAATTGCAATGTGAATGTGCATTGTGAAAATGCGTTTTTCGAATCTACACTATAATTACTACATTATAAGTAAGTACCTACTACAACTGTACATTGAAAATTTTTACAAAAAAAAGGTTACGGTATGGTGTTTACGCGATTTTTCGATTTCATGTCGGTCTATTTGTTGGTTTGTTTGTTCCAGCATCACGCAAACATTTGTGGTCTGATTTTGATGATGATGATACTTTTTTCACACAATAAAATGGGACAGCTACTTAAAGGGGTGCTTCAGACCATCAAACTGAACAACTTTCTCTAAGGGACCAATATCGAAATCGCGAAAAAAAATCCGCTGTCCCATACATTTCAGTCGAGTTATGTTTGCAGTTTTATATGGGAGAGCGGATTTTTTTTCGAGATTTCGATATTGGTCCCATAGAGAAAGTTGTTTAGTTTGATGGTCTGAAGCACCCCTTTAAGTAGCTGTCCAATTTTATTGTACACTCTGTATACAGGGTGTAGGTAAGTGACAGCCTAGCAAATACTGAAACGGTGAACTCAGACCATCAAACTGAACAACTTTCACTATGGAGCCTACCTTAGGAAACGCGAAAAAAAATCAGCTGTCCCTTACAAAACTGCTGTACCTAGTTACCTACCCGACTAAAATGTATGGGACTACTGATTTTTTTCGCGTTTCCTGAGGTAGCTTCCATAGTGAAAGTTGTTCAGTTAGATGGTCTGAGTTCACCGTTTCAGTATTTGCTAGGCTGTCACTTACACCCTGTATTTTATCTAGTTACTTGCTAGCAAAATCTAACGATCATCCCTAATATTATAAATTTGAATGTAAGTTTGTTTGTTAGGCTTTCACGCGAAAACTACTTAACCGATCATCATGAAACTTTGTACACATATTCTTGGAGGTATTAGAAGTACCATAGGATACCTTGGGATTTTCCAAACTCCACGCGGACGAGGTCGCGGGCAAAAGCTAGTATTTTATAAAAAAGGAATGTGGTATAATTATGATCTTATAATATTCTATCTGATAACTTTAGTTACTGCATATTCACGATACTATTACTTAGGTACTTCGTGCTTCCTATACGAGTAATGTAACCATTAGAACATTGCGAAATCTGCAAAAGCACCAGCGGAAATACAATATTCGCATCGCAATTAAATTTTAAAAACATTTTCCATTTCCCAAACTTAGCGTCATAAAGATAAAGTTGATTTCTCTAAAATCGCGGAAACTATTAAAATAATAGAGAGCTATTTGTTATCGGATCACGTAGGTAAGTAATTTTAAAGGAGATTCGGAACCCTCCGGCCGGGTTCAAGTACATTACAATAGATTTCACTTTGTAACAGATGGCATTGTTTAGTAAGGTTACAAATGTCATGATTTTGGTGGGATCCTATAGTTTATTATAGAATTTCGTATTCGTACTTGTTATAAGTATAACATGTTTTTATTTAAAAAAAAGTGGGATTTTGAACCGCGTCCTATGGTTATCGGGCATGCTGTAAAATACTTAGTTGTGCGTGGTATACAGGGTTTAAAATTAAATGGGACGCTTACTTAAAGGGGTGCTTCAGACCATCAAACTGAACAACTTTTACTATGGGACCAACACTGAAATTGCGAAAAAAAAATCCGCTGTCCCATACAAAACTGCAAACATAACTCGATTGTAATGTATTAACATTCTGTAGAGTAAATATTAGGTTCTCGGTTTCGCGTCAAAATCCCAATAATTGTCTACTACACCTTGGGTTGCCAGGTCCTATTTGTTTTAAATCGGGGCAGAACGTAAAACAAATCGGGATTTTGGGTTCGGGACACACAAAAAAACTATATATTTTAAAATTAACTGCGTTTCGCGAAGAGCCTACATCTGAATTTAATTCTAGTTAGTAGTTAGTTAGTAATTATCCTAATCTTAGACAGCATTATGTGCAAAGTACTTTAAACTTAGTATTTGGAGCGGGTTTGATGAACGAGTAACTTTTCATCCAAACATCAAGGAAAGAACACATTCTTCTTTGTTTCTTCTTATATTTTGAGCGCATTGTCGCACTCGATATAGTGATGTGATGCGTAATTTATTTATTTTTTCTAATAATAATGGTTTTTAATAAATTCATTGATTTATCGGGACATTTAGTGTCCCGATCAGGTCCAAATCGGGACGCGTCCCCAGACCCTGAAAATCGGGACGTCCGCGTCCCGTGCAAATCGGGACACCTGGCATGCGCGTGCAGTGTATATAGGCAATAAGGCAGTGCCTACTTGTCTCCTCATTAATTATTAATCAACTAACAATTTACAGTCATACTCTATAAACACAAACAAAGAAAGCATCCAAAAGATTAATTCCACATTCAAATATGGCGCGCAAGAACTGCCCGAAGTTCGGGCGGGCCCCGAACGCACGCACGCAGCGCGCAATAGGCAGTTTTCAAACGGCACAAGCTCACGCAATACAAACGATCTATGGCTACCTATGCATTTACACTTGTTAAAAACTATACGACAAAAATGCAAAGTACGCATTAACCACGCGATAGTACGTGACGTTTGACCTTCGCTATTTATTGTCACAAAATAAGCATGCGTAATGTATTAACCAACCTCGCGTGAAAACAACGAAGCGCTTAGCATCTCATTGATAGATTGCATCTTCGCTATTTGGTTGCATGCGCGCTCTTGACGTTGTTCACTTGGCTGCGTTCACGACCTTTGGGTGCGGTTATTTTTTCAATTCGCTCTATGGTAAGAACGTTTTCACCGAGGCTCTGGAGTGCGATTTTTTAAAGTCACACATCCTAATTCGTATACGAAAGTGATGCCAAACTCTTTGGAATTTATGCATTATTCGTACACGAATCAAGATGTGTCAATTTCAAAAATAGCACGTTTGAGCGGCGTTTAGTGTGAAAAGTTGCACTCGGGGTGCACCTGGGGCGTAGGTTCGGAACGCAGCCCTTTGTTGGCCGATTTTGTTTTGTTTGACTTTGACAGTTTGTTGAATTCCGAGCGTGTTCAAATGTTTTCAGTTGTTTTTTATGTGTTTGGGTAGAAATTAGCTGAATATTTTGTTTCTAGCTGTGTATTTTGTTAATATTGACAAATTATAAATGAAGTAAGGTTTGTAGTGAAAGATCAAATGTGTTTCGATAAATTACGTGTAGTTCAAATCTTTTCGCGAAGTTTTCATTTGACTTGTCGTCGTTAATAATATTCATCAACTAGCGAAGATTGATCGTCAATAAAGAGAGCAGTGTTATGAAGAAATAGGTAAGAAATTAAACTTGAAACAGTGTACAAACCAGTGGCAAGTTGGTGACCAACAGGCTCACTATCTACCTACTTTCCACTCTGGTGCTGGTGCTGGACAGAATTCAGGCACTCTCAGCGAAAAGTGGATTGTAAATATGGTAGGTATAGTATTAAAAATATGTTTGATAGCAGTCGGGGTATAGTCGTGGGCACAATTATGCTGAAAACACCGTATAGGCTCTTTATCAGCTCTGATTGCCTACTTGTGCCTGGTGGTAATGCACGCCTGTGACACCTGGCAACTCTAACTACACCAAACGCTGTCGTGGTTGGTGTCGACTCAACAAGGAGACAAGATATTCATCATCATATCAGCCGATAGACGTCTTTTGCTGGACATAGGCCTCCACCAAGGATCTGCCATCATCCAGACATGATAACAATCTTGTACAATTTATTATTTGATTAACCATGGGCTTCCTTCTTTATCGGGATTTCTGGCTTCCTGGAAATCCTACTCAATATCTGCATTTTTAACTTTGTGACTTATATGTTTTGTTAATAGATGAAACACTTTGCCACTTTGATAGAGAAGTATAGTGATGGGGAAAGAATTGTAGTTTTTAGGGTTCCGTACCCAAAGCATGGGATGGGACCAATTATTTAACAATATAACACACACTCGCAAACTTTTACATATCATACATGTTATGTTATAGTGTACCCTAAGGTCTTTTATATTGTATAACTTGTATATTTGTAAAACCTGATACGCTGTAAAGCGACTCGCTTCCTGCGATGAAACCTTGTCAGGTTTGCAGTAGGAAAGCTTAAGTAGGAAAACAAATATGTAACTTTTTCTTTGTAAAATAAATTGAAAAAAAAAAAAAAAAAAACGGGACCCTATTACTAAGCCTACGTTGTCCGTCCGTCCGTCCGTCCGTCCGTCCGTCCGTCCGTCCGTCCGCCTGTCCGTCCGTCCGTCCGTCTGTCCGACCTATTTAGGGCCGTAACTTTTGAACCGTAAAAGCTAGATTGTTGAAATTTTCACAGAATGTGCATTGTTACGGCGGATTTGTTAACAAATAATAAAAATGTCAAAAAGTTAAAAATTAAGGGGGGTTCTTAACAAGAAACTAGTTTTTATCAACGTTTTTTCTTCACGCTCTATCGTAAAAACGGTTATACATACAAGCGTCAAACTTAGTGTGATTATAGAGCATACTCTACAGAATAACAACAAATACTAAAAACTGGCCAAGTGTGAGTCAGTCTCGCGCTAAAGGTCCCGGACAAAAAAAGTTTTTTTTTCTTAGTTAATAATGTTGTGTTTTGTAGTGGTGTGGTACGGAACCCTCGGTGCGCGAGTAGGCCGACTCGCACTTGACCGCTTTTATTATATGGTTTTGAGATAAATTATGGCGTGAAGAAAACTTTTTCTTCATATTTGTAATTGTAATTTGTGAACCATTATTTTGAATTGACATGCTTTTGCCGCGTTACTAATTAAATAGGCACAAACCTTAACTTTTTGACATAAAAAAGGGACGCTTTTGACTCCTCAGGGTGGCGTAAAGTTGACTTTTGTTTCGTTTTAATTACACCCCGGTGGCTGGGGCGAGCTGAGTTAAAAAGTTAATTAGCCTTTATTTTTAACTGCCGGGAAGGATAGGAAGATCTAGATAGGGCATTCCGGTTTAGGAAGTAGGTTAAATCTGCTGGAAAAGAGGCGATAAAAACGGTGTCATACGGCGTGGTAAATTGCTATTTGAGTTTCCCATTCTATCTTTATATTACTTGCAGATTCTTTTATAAATTAGAGTACTTTCATTACACAGGCCTATAATGCCAACGGAACTAGACAATGTCAATTCCATCTCGTAGCCCTCACAACGTCCTCATGAGTTATTGTCATGCGATATAGCTCATGTTGACACCAAAGGAGGAGAAGAACAACGTCCTAAAGGTTCGCACCCATCTGTGTTCCCTCTTAGGCTGTTTTGTTGATGTTCCCCCACTGATTCGGTTGACCCCGATGGGTGCTTCACAACTCGGAGATAATTATGTGGTCCCTCCGTTGTCTGCAGTAGCAGTAGCTGCTTCCTGAGTAATGTTGTACTGGTGTCTTCAAATAAAACCGGTCAAGTGCGAGTCGGGCTACTCGCGCACTGAGGGTTCCGTACCACACCTCCACAGAACACAACATTATTAACTTAGAAAAAAAAACTTTTTTTGTCCGGGACCTTTAGCGCAAGACGGACTCACACTTGGCCGGTTTTTAGTATTTGTTGTTATTTTGTAGAGTTTGCTCTATAATCACACTAAGTTTGACGCTTGTATGTATTACCGTTTTTACGATAGAGCGTGAAGAAAAAACGTTGATAAAAACTAGTTTCCTGTTGAGAACCCCCCTTAATTTTTAACTTTTTGACATTTTTACTATTTGTTAACAAATCCGCCGTAATAACGCATAATCTGAGAAAATTTCAACTATCTAGCTATTACGGTTCAAAAGTTACAGCCCTAAATAGGTAGGACAGACGGACGGACGGACGGACGGACAGACAGACAGACGGACGGACGGACGGACGGACGTACGGACGGACAACGTAGGCTTAGTAATAGGGTCCCGTATTCACCCTTTGGGTACGGAACCCTAAAAAGGGGAATGAGAGCTAAGACTTGACAACACTTTACTCGTACATTTATAGTCTTTGTAAGATCATCGTCATGAGAATCGTGTGTTGGAAATACAATTGACATTTCTAACCTTTCGTTTGTTATTGAAGTAGACCTTAAATCTCATCTTGTATATAAAACACTATAACGCGCTTTATTAACACTAATGCCTTTGCGCACTGACCGAATGGCTCGTTTGGGATGTCATGCATCTTTTTGAACCTTGTGGAGCTATTCCCTCATTTTAGGAGTTGGTAATTAACCAGTATACCTATGATTTTCTTTTTGCTTAGCATCATTCCACTGCTGGGTGAAGTGACCATTAAATCGAGCATGTTTTATCGTCAGCTTCTATACGGCCTCACCATACGTGTCAAATGGCGTCGACGGACTATACGCATCAACATTTTGTCATTAGCGTATTTTAGGTTTTCTCACGATCGGAGAGCCAGTGGTGTAACTACATGAATTCCTAAATAAAACCGGTCAAGTGCGAGTCGGGCTACTCGCGCACTGAGGGTTCCGTACCACACCACCACAGAACACAACATTATTAGCTTAGAAAAAAACTTTTTCTGTCCGGGACCTTTAGCGCGAGACCGACTCACACTTAGCCAGTTTTTAGTATTTGTTGTTATTCTGTAGAGTATGCTCTATAATCACACTAAGTTTGACGCTTGTAAGTATTACCGTTTTTACTATAGAGCGTGAAGAAAAAACGTTGATAAAAACTAGTTTCTTGTTGAAAACCCCACTTAATTTTTAACTTTCTGCCATTTTTGTTATTTGTTAACAAATCCGCCGCAATAACGCATAATCTGAGAAAATTTCAACTATCTAGCTATTACGGTTCAAAAGTTACAGCCCTAAATAGGTAGGACAGACGGACGGACGGACGGACAGACGGACGGACGGACGGACGGACAATGTAGGCTTAGTAATAGGGTCCCGTTTTCACCCCTTGGGTACGGAACCCTAAAAATCATTGGTACGAGAGTTTGACACAGGCTGGGATGGAAGGAGTTACATCCACTTTTGTGATGCTACGCTACGCCAGTGTTTCGTGTGTTATGGTTTGAGACGGGAATTCAAAATTAGGTTATCGTTAAATTGCAAAGAATCTATTTAATTCATATATTATATTCGCGAGATATAATCGTCATCATAGCATGAGGCTCGCGACTATATTCCCCGATGTGTATCAGAGATATTCAATATACAGATATATATTTTTTTATCTTTAATGGAAATATAATTTATTAATAAACTCCTGCGACCAAAATAAACTCTCTCTTTTTTTTTTATTTTTTTTTTTATTTTTTTTTTATTTTTCTTTTATTTCTTTTTTATTAATTATAATTATAATTTATTTAATTTATTAGTTTATTACATTATTTCTCTAAAAGTATACAATAATTTAATGAGATCTTAAAGATAAAAAAGGTCGTCGGATGCGTCCTCGCGAGACATGGTGCCAAGCATGCTGGCAGCGTTCCCCCTTTGAACAGCCAGGCTGAGTCGTTGGCCAAGGAAGCTGCCAGCTCTACGGTCACCGGTGGTCTCGCGGAGACGCATCGATAACTCTTTTATGAATTTCTTTGCTATGTATTTATTTAATTACATTTGAGATTTGAGAGAGTAGGTAGGTAAGTACTTACTGCAGTTTTTTATGAAGTAGCAGATGTTTTCTTACGCGAGATCGATGACAGCTAGTGAAAGTTATTCAGTTTGACGAGTAGAATGCGTGGTTAAAGTCTCCTCACTGAATACAGGGTGTAACTAAACACCCTAGTAATACTTAAGGGGCTGCTTCAGACCATCAAACTGAACAACTTTCACTATGGAGCCAACTTCGAAATCGCGAAAAAAAAATCAGCTGTCCCATACATTTTAGTCGAGTCGGTACAGCAGTTTTACCCATTAAGGCTGCCTGTCCATTGACGCGAGCTGGCTGTGCGAGCCATAGATATATTATAGGGTAGATAAATAGTATGAAGCAAGACATAACAACACTACTTGCCATCTATTCACGCTTATGACAACCGCCCATTAGAATAAGTGAAATGTCAATAGTAAACAGATACCGTCTTGAACCATTTTGTCACCAGACCTCCAGCTGGAAGACTCCGCTATTTCCTTACGTTAAGACCAACTTTTGCTTGAATTTGCTTAAAAAGTGGTGTCATTTGTGTAACTGATATTGCCAGTCTTTAGTTTATACGTCTATGGTGCGAGCTGTGTAGCTGTGTATATTAACTAATCAGGAGCTCGGTCGATCTCGATCGGATCTCTGATTGGTTAATATTTACACACCTACACAGCTCGCACAGCCAGCTTGCGTTAGTATTACTAGGGTGTTTTTTACACTCTGTATATAGCATATACAAGATATCCACCACAGAAAGAGAGATAATGTAGCGTTATTATTCAGAAGTCAGAGTTAAAAATAACATTTGGCGTGGTAACATTATCCCGTATTTATAACGTCGCATCGGCAATAAAATATTTTTAATTTCACCGCCATCTTTAATTTCGTTGTTTCTTTCCCCGGTGTGCTTTACTTCAATTAATATGCAAATCCGTATTGAAATGTTCTTCTTATCTCCTTTGCCCAGAGCCAACATTTTACACATTTTCATTTCGTTTCGGATATTTTGCGACCGAAATGTTTTTCTTTTTTAATTCGTAAATTAGAATTTCTGGCTTCGTTGTGTGCCGTTGTTTCTTAATTAAGAATTGGAATAACGTAGATAACGTATGGCATAGCAGAAGCATATGCTCACGACTATATTCTCCGGGGGGGTAGTCAGAGATATTTTGAAACCTCAGAACATCCACGCTTCACTAGTAAACTGTGGAACTCTGGATAACGTATGGAATGGAAATAAATCCCTAATATTATAAATGTGAATGTAAGTTTGTTTAAACTGATCATCATGAAACTTTGTACACATATTCCTGAAGGTATTAGAAGTAACATAAGATACTTGGGGTTTTCCAAAATCCACGCGGACGAAGTCGCGGGCAAAAGCTAGTAGGTAATAAATAATAATGTTAACGAATTGAACGCATTTAATTTCAAAACCGACTTTCCAGAATTACTAATAATTAGGTGTGGTATGGCACTGTTGGTAGGTACTTTTTTTGATAAACGTATTTTGGTTTCTGATTTCTCTTAGGTACCTATATCGATTTAGTCCGATTCTGTATGTATTTTTTTAAATTATTAATTGATTATTTATGAGAGTTTCGCGGTAATCCCGCGATCAATTGTAACCTGGTTGAAACTCAAATATCCTAAAAACGCGGTAAGAAATATAAATATTAGTTTAATTAATTATTATAAGAAATTGAGAAGTTGAAACAAGAATTGTTGGAATAATGATCTTCAAGCATCGCGCCTATCCTAGCCAAAGAGGAGAACCACTTGAATACTGTCTTATCCACGTCCTCTTAAAAAGTAAGGAATCATGAGGAGGTCCCAAGAGCTTTAATTCAAGTAAAGTCAACTCTGTTACTCATTTAATATTTATATTCTGTGCACATACATTGATACAGCTTTTTTTTCAAGACAAGTGTAGTGATGTGAAATATACTATGCAATGAGATTGTGAAGATTTTATTCTTCTGAATATTGAGTACCCTGGAACAGTTTGCCTTTTTCCTTTTTGGCCCATTTTATGAGAGGGAGCGGATAATATGTAGTCAAAAGTTAGCATATTAGCGAGCGATGTATTTCTTATAATATGACAGTAAGCCACGCGGGACGAATGCGATTTGGTAAAAAAAAAAGTTTAGGTCCATTAGGTATCATTATCAGTATCTAAATGTCCAGCGGTCTGTAATAGGCCTTCTTTCACGAATGGCAGTGCGAGGAAATGTTTCATTATTCTACCACGAGAGACTATTGTTCTAACAAACGCTTGTAACTTGTATCCCGGACTACTGCCAATAGGGGGGCACCAGATGTCGCTCGGGTGACAATAAATTTTATCGCTCCTCTGTGCGTATTCTCTACACTACAAAACCGTAAGCTTGGATTTGAAACATAAACGAAATGGTATATTTTATTTAAATTCTAAGTTTCACTGTTTATAGACACGCGTGCACATTTTTTACTGCAAAAGGGGGAAGGTTTTTGTTTGGCAACTCTTGCGATTTTGGTTGAGGTTGGTGTCAGTTTCAATCAAGCATCAAATCAAATCAAAATGTTTTATTCTAAATAATATCACATGGATAATAATTCTTATAAACAGCTTTCTGACGTCATTTTTTACTCCGAAGATGTCATGGTTGTGTCCCCCCGAAGGACTCATCTTTGACTGGACATTCTGGGAATTGGACTTAGTTGGAATTGGACTTTGTCGGCATTGGACGTTCCGGGTATTGGACATTTTTGGAATTGGACCAACCAGGCATTGGACCATTTAAAACCACTAGACCAATCTGGAATTGGACAATATTAACCTAAACGGATGGAAGGTGTTCCGTTGTAGAGAAGATGCATATTATATTTTTTCCCAAGGTAAACCCTCGGGGAAAAATATAGAGGTCAGAAAATTTTTTTTTTTAGAAGCGATTTCAGAAGTAGCGACAAGCTCACTGGCAGAGTTTAGACACTATTTACGTACTATTGAAATGTGAATTTAGAAATTCTTTAAATAATGAATCTCTGACCTCTATATTTTTCCGCGAGGGGTGGGGTCAGAGAGCAAAGATTTATTATTTACAGAATTTCTAAATTCACATTTCAATAGTACGTAAATAGTGTCTTAACTCTTCCAGTGAGCCTGTCGCTACTTCTGAAATCGCTTTTTTAAAAAAAAATCTTTTTTGAAATCAATACCTAATAATTAACTAATAGTTATCATTTTTTTTTATCATAAATCTCTCTAAACAGGTGTACAAAATACATAGCCGAGATTTTGTTAGATTTACGACGTGCTTTTACTACCGTAAGAATTTTTACTGCAAAACTGGGTATCATTAAACTTTATAGGCTATCTCCAAGAATTTTTATTGAAGACAATAAGGGATGCATAATAAAAGAGAATGATGAGCTTTGAGCGAAATAACGAACTTTGCGGTAAGCGCTGTTAAATTTTAAAACATTATTTATAACTTACCGACTGGGAAACTGATTTGCTCCATTTTTAGGGTATTTTGCCCTGCGTTCAAAGAAGCAGGCGGAGGAGAAACCAATAGATTGATAGATAAACAATATTATTGTATTTGCAAACCAAACAACCAGGTGATTAGCTGATTAGTGTGTGATAAGATAAGATGAGATGACTATAATAACGTCACGCAGCAACTGTGGATCTCCTGGAGATCATTTAAAAAAAGTTAAATTTAAAGAAATATATTTATCTTTCAACATTTTTATTACACTATATAGCTTGTTTTTCTCTTTTCAGTTAGGTAATAATTTTTTGCTTTTCTTATTTTTAGGATCAGTGAAAATCTGCGTAGTGATAGATGAACCCAAACTTACTCATTTAGTGTTTCATACCAAATAGCAGTTTGTTATCTATATTTATCAATTTTATGTGCCAAGTTCGTTTTATTAAGTTAAGAATAGGGGTTAGTCCATCTAGTTATACTATAACTTAACAAAAATATTTAATGTTTTTATATCAAGGCAAGGGTTTATAAATGATTTGCCCACCTGGGACGGGACAGGTTACAATAATAAAAAATAGAATTCAGATCTGATCCTTTCAGAAGCTTTCTTTGATAATGCCCTACATTAAAACATTAAAACATTCTTTTTGTAATATAATAAAAAGGTATAAATAGCAGATTTTACGACTTACGACGATTTTAGACACCTGTGTATATTTTAATTTAGTACCTTTTGCCAGATAACTTCACAATTACATCGACTGGACTTTGGTTTCCAAATAGCCGATAGTCACAAATGCCACGTATTCCAACCGCAAAATGTACTGTGGCCTCGCGATTTATTCGTAACCTAATGGAGATAGGTATTGAACGACTAAGTATTGCAAATATGAAAGAATTACAATGAACACAGGTGTGCTAAAAATTTACAAAAAATGCTTTTCATTCTTGGCAGGTTATTTCAGGCGTTATAACAGATGAATGAAATACTTGAAACCCATTTTATAAGATAGGAAGGGTAAGTATTGAATGTGATAAGATAAGTTACCTGACTGCTAATGTTAAAGCAACCCTACTATCGGAGTTTTTCTAGCTTGACGTCAAAATTTAAAATGCGTGTAGGTACATACAATGCTGATTGTTTCTAAGAAAATTTGTATCACTAAAGAATAAGCTATAAGCATAAATAGCATAGACCGACCACTTAGTTAAGGTGACGGGCACCTGTTGGATGAGGGCAGCACAGGACCACTCTTTATGGTAATTCTTGGTAGAGGCAGTCCAGCAGTGGACGTATTTCGGGTGAGGTGTTGAAGAATATAATAGCTAATTGTTTCATTGAATTAAATAAATCCCATTCTTTATCTGCGCGATTCTCTTTCTCGTTCTCACCGTTATGTTGTGTGTGTCTCTATCTACCTATCATTCTAAAACCTTTATATTTCCTGGGTACAGTAATAAGATGGTAATTTATTAGGTCACCTAGGGTGATTGCGTCTATCGGGCAATTGCATTTATCGAGGAATACTATATCTTCTTAATTAACAATATAGATTCAGTAGTTCTTTTCCTTATATACCTTTCTAGATATTAATTAAATGACTAAACATTACTGTATAGAACATCTTTATGTAAATTTTGTTTTAAATTAAGAATACTCAGTTGTCCTATAAACGTAATCAGTGATTACGTTTATGTAGGAGTCAACTTGGGTGATTACTAATCACCCAAGTTGACTCCTACCAACAGTGTCCAATATCGACTCTGACGTAACTCAACTAACAAAACCCATAGTAACGTACGTAGCACAGATTATAAAAGCCATTAAGTCAACTCCAGCTAGTTATTTACTCCCGCCTCGGGACATATTTTATGCGGAACCAATCGATATGTCCCGCTCCCGCTTCGGTCGAGACGCGTTCAATGGTCCAGAGAGTCCCTGCTGGCCCCGTTATTTGACTGCAGTCGAGAATAGAAGCCTGTTTTAAGGTTGATTAGAATGGAGAATATACAGGGTGTAACAAAACACCCTAGTAATACTTAAGGGGGTGCTTCAGACCATCAAACTGAACAACTTTCACTATGGAGCCAACATCGAAATCGCGAAAAAAAAAACGCTCTTTCATACAAAACTGCAGTACCGTCTCGACTCAAATGTATGGGACGCCACATTTTTTTTATTTTTTCTCGACGTTGGCTCCATAGTAAAAGTTGTTCAGATTGATGATCTTTAGCACCCCCTTAAGTATTACTAGGGTGTTTTGTTACACCCTGTATAGGGAACCCATCATCCCAACCCAACTCTACACACAGCACAAAAAAAAATCTGCTGTTCCATACTAAACTGCAGCGCCTACTTGACTCAAATGAGGTATGAGACAGCAGTTTTTTTGGCACTGACTGGTTTGCTCTCATAGTAAAAGTTGTTCAGTTTGATGGGAAGAGTATGTGATACTTTTCCTTACACCCTGTAACTGTAGAGTCATTCTTAATAATATGCTGACGGTTGTTTAAGGGGATGATCTGACCGTCATACTGAACAACTATCTCTACGGGACAAAAATAAACTGCTGTACCATACAAAACTGCAAACCTACTCGGCCCTAATGTATGGAAAACCAGTTTTTTTGAGTCCAGCGAGCTCGGGGGATAACTCTATCTGTCTTGGAACCCGCAATGAATTTAATCAAAGAAGATAAAGAAGTTGAAATGGGATTTAGCCGGCCATGTCTGTCGACTGCAACCGGAGCGATAGGTCTTAACACTTCTTCGACTTCGACTTCGCCGTCAGGGTCGACCCCGAAAGAGGTGGAGAGACGACCAGGGTACCTTCGACAAAAAGTGGATGGATCTGGCTCAGGACAGGGATGCATGGAGGATAAAGGCGGAGGCCTATGCCCAGCAGTGGGATGAATTATGCGTTTTCGTAATGTGACAATCAAGTTTGTTTTAATGCATTCGACAAGCAATATATTAGAAAACTCGCAGCAGCTACCAACATGTTTTTAAACTTTCACAAGGTTTGGTACAAATTTATATATGATAGTGTTAGCCCACAACTTCGTCCGCACAAATTATATACCAGATTTTAAGTCAGATCATAAGCTATGAAACAAATAAAGTTTCATCAAAATCGGTTCAGTAGTTTTTGCGTGATGCTCGTTCAAACAAACAAACAAACAGACAGACAAAAATCCAAAAATTGGTGATATGGAATCAAGGACACCTAAAAACCATATCGTAACTTTTTTTTTGTTAATATCTTCAATGTGCAGACACTACTATTACAGTTTTATAATAGTTTAGATTACAGGAGCACAACGTAGTAGCTTATACTTTAAACCCACTCTAATCACCATTATGTGCATTAAGCTGTTATAAACCTGAAAGGATTTAATCATTTATCAAATACTTCAATAGGAATCTAATGAAAGCCAAATGATCATTATCCACATGCTCCTGCTAATATTGTAGTTTATAAGGAGTATGGCAATATGAACCGTATTGTAATGTGATTAAGTCTATAAAATACTCTAATCCCAATAAAGAACAGATTGCAATAAAAAGATGCGTAATGCTTATAAAGTGTTGCCGCTATCAATTGTTTCAAAGTCATTCAATTCTCATCTCACGAATTTCTAGTCGTTAATGACGAGCAAAGTGACGAACGAAGTAGTTAGGTTGTTGGTAGTTGTAGTAAAGGATTCTGACTATTGACAAAGGGCTTTACAGTTTATTAATAAATGTATGTAAGTAAAACAGGTGGAATAATTTGCGCTGATAGAACGTTGATTGTAGTATGAGTATGAGTTGTGGACTTCCACCACGGTGGGATGTCCACTGTTTTATTTAAATGTGTGTACCGCTACTCCACTAAGAAGGCATAGTTTTTAAATAGCTAACTATAAATGAGGCCAACGGGCCAGGAGTGCTATTTTTGAAAGTCACTCATCCTCATTCGATTATGATGCCAAACTCATAAAATTGGTCACTTTCGAGTATGAATTAATAAATAGTCAAAGATGAATTAGGATGTTACATTAAAAAATAGCACCCCCGTTGATGGCTTTTGGAAACTCTGTCACATTTTACGCCTTAAAAGTGAAAATCGAGGCTAAGACGATGAAACCGACGTGGGAATATGAATTAAAATAGTTTATTATCGAGTTAGCAAATATTTTGCTAGGTAGGTAGGTTTATCAGAGTAACACCGTAGTAGGGGAATATGTAATTCCTATAGATGGTGACACGTAGTTCTCTAATTCCTGGCCTTTCATTCCTATAAATCGCCTGACGGCTGACGCCTACGAAGACAGTCGTCTGAGAAACTCTCATCTATTCTTTTGCTCTTCGATTTAGAGCGGCACAATGGAAATACATTTTAATCAGGCTTTTAAATTTACATACGATATGTAGGGAATATTATAATTAAACGCTTGACCTTGGCAACAATTAATTTATAGGAAACGAGCTTTTACCCGAGACTTCGTCCGCATAAACTATATACCAGATTTTAAGTCAGATCATAAACTATCAAACAAAAAAAGTTTCATCAAAACCGGTTCAGTAGTTTTTGTTGCGTGATGCTCGAACAAACAAACACCTAAACAAACAAACAAACAAATAAACAAACAAACAGACAGACAAAAAATCCAAAAATTGGTGATTTGGAATCAGAGACATCTAAAAACTATATTATAATTTTTTTTTTGTAAATTTCTTCAATGTACAGACACACTCACTTCTGTTACAGTTTTATAATAGTTTAGATATACCCCTTTCACCCTGTATACAGGGTGAATCTGATATCATTAGCATCCTTTTAAACTAAGAGTCTACCCATCAAACTGAACAACTTTCATTATGGGAGCAGACTGATCGTATCAAAAAATTATCAGCTGTTCCATACTAAACTATTGCAGTTTAAGGATGCTAATGATATCAATTTCACCCTGTATATTTATTAATTTACATTACAGGACAAAAAGTTGGCTTTGGCAGGGAAGAAGATAGGGACCTAAGATAACGTGTGAACTCGCCAGTAAGATTCTACTGCAATGCAAAGGTTTCCTCTCACAGTATGAGATGGAGTGGGTCATGCTCCACCACAGCTAAGTTGATATGGAGACAAGTCAGCAATCAGTTTGCTATCAGAATATTTTCAAGCCGCCTCTACAGGCCTTCTGCTTATCCTATAGGTACCGCCATCCGGGACAAATTTCTCAGAGTTTCTTGCGAAATCCGAAAGCGCGCTCAGGGTGTAAGATGATCACCCGCAATCCAAAGTCTTGAAATAGAACGTTACAACGCGCGTTGCACAAATTCGCGAATGAGACAACGAGTCTAAAGTGCATTTTTCGCAACTGGAAAACCTATTGGCATTTTAGTGCAAAACTGACGCTATCCATCGCCTCCATTTACCACCCCATACTCGCAAAGCTTGCCTTACCAAAACTAAAATCCGAGAGACGCCAAAGTGTAAACATTCACAAAGTGCGTGCGCTTAGAGTTTGAGTGCGCTCTCAAATCCTGAGAAATCGTGGAGGCTTCGAGCGCCTTTCGACACGTCTTCCAGAATGGTGTAAATCAGACGAATTGGCGGAAAATTGTATGAGGTATCACTGGCTCTACGTTGAAGGAATTTTACGTGAGGAAATCTGCTTAAACTGAAGAATAGATTCTGTTGCGTGGTGAATGAAGTACGCATTGGGCTGACTATCCTAACGATGCCTTCATACTTACCTACCAACCTGGGTACCTACTGCACCTTTGCAGTAGGTACCCAGCAGAAATATTTGATAGGATTAATTAAGTGGTATTTTCAAAAGCTGTCCTCAATACAAATTATTACAACGCCGGCGTCTTGACAAATCTTAGGGCTGTTCTTGTTAGTATTCTTGAACAGAACATATCTGTGACAGAACTGTAAGATTCTTCACAATATTTTCCTTCTCCATACGAGAGCAGTTTGACATTATGTACCTAGTTGTGTTAGAAAAAGTGGTAAGTGTGGTATTACATTCTTACTTGCTAGATAAAATCTGGATCCCTGGATCCTTATGATTTAAAGACAGCTTAGCTTGTCGCAACCAGTATAATTGTAATAATTAGCTTATTTATGATCCAATACGAATTTTATCCTTTAGTATGCATCCTGTTGGAAGTGTGCGCTTGTAACTTAACCCACACAGTCAGCCGGATAATGCAGATTGATTCGGCTCAACTGTAAGGAGACAAATTCGATTTGCAACCGAGGTAAAGCGAGAAGATTTGACGCGGTGAAAAATATCCGAGATTCCGAGGTACCACCGCAGGGTAGCTATCACAGGACGTTACGAATGCCGCTCTGGTATTTATTTTCAGAATGGGTTTGGCATGAAATTGATGGATTTTGACAGATCCCTCAAAGATTGATTCCAAAATAATATCGAGGCCATTTTAGAATCGGTTTTAGATCAATTCATCTAGTAAAGTTCTGTAGAGAGTAACCAGGAAGCTAAATAGAAAAACATAACCCTCCTTCTAGCACAGTCGGGTAAAAACTGCTTCATTCATGCTTATTAGAATTGGTTTTTTTAAATTCGACAAGTACGTTGCTTTTCTTGCATGCTGTGACTAAATACTTAGGTAATTTTCAAAAACGACCAGCCATGTAGCTAGCCTTTCGCCCATTACAGGAATTTTATCCATTAGTCGCCTTGTAAAACATCCACGACAAGAAATTTGGTGATCTATTCTAAGTCGGCACACACCTAAATGTCCCACCAAATATTGTCCAAATATATTAATTAAAATTAACACTGATTGAAAAGAAATAAATTGGCCCTTCAAAATTTTGAACCCTTCAAGGTACATCCCATTCCAACCCATTCTTCCAGCAATACTTTAAAAACCGTTTATTTACCCAGCCCCCGGATATACATGCCAAAGCGACCCTTGTTTATTCCAACCACGTAGGGATTCGTAATGTCTCCCGTTCGACCGTTTTAAAGAAACAAAACTTGGCTCCGAATGCTACATTACTTTTGTTATTGCATTTTAAAGAGCCTCTTTTAAGCCAAAGAAAAACCTGCAATTGCTGACTGGGTCTTTTTGGTTGGCGGATGTTCAATTTGATTTTTATGGAAGGAGGAATAGCAAATCATTGATTGAAGCCAAGTCGATTGAAGTGGGTTGAAATTACTCTGACTGCGATATGAAACATAATCCAGACACCATTATACGTGTGAGGAGGCAAAAATCTAGTTGTTGAATGGGATGATCAGACCATCTAACTGAACAACTTTCTCTATTCGACCAACATTGAAATCGCGAAAAAAAATCTGCTCGTCCATACAAAACTGCAAACCTACTCCAGTCAAATGTATGATTAGATAAACTGAACAACTATCTCTATTATGGTACCAAAATAGAACACGGGAGCATGGGAAACCTGTTTTTTTTCGCAATTTCGATGTTAGTTCCATAAAGAAAGTTGTTCAGTTTGATGGTCCAATCATACCCTTAAAAAAATCAGCTGTCCCATACATTTGGCTCGAGTCTTTTTGCAGTTTTCTATGGGACAGCTGATTTTTTTTTCGCGATTTCAATGTTGGTCCCATAGGGAAAGTTGTTCAGTTTGACGGTCTGATCATCCCCCTAAAAAGTGTCAGCATATTAAGAAGGACCCTGTATATCTCGAGTAGATCTGTAGTTTAGTATG
The DNA here is from genome assembly GCA_922987775.1 of Agonopterix subpropinquella. NCBI lineage: Eukaryota > Metazoa > Arthropoda > Insecta > Lepidoptera > Depressariidae > Agonopterix > Agonopterix subpropinquella. The sequence continues at coordinate 21,134,712 of OV277703.1, read as the reverse complement.
GAACATCGCAAACGCATCCCCCATTTTGGGGGATGCCTATGTCCAGTAGTGGACGTCTATCGGCTGATATGATGATGATGATGATGATAGAACATCCGTTTTTTTTTTCCGCAATTTCGATATTAGTCCCATAGTGAAAGATGTTCAGTTTGATGGTCTGAAGAACCCCCTTAAGAAGCGATCTGGATCGTTGTGACCTAAAAAATTGTGTGTATCATTTAAGGTGACTCTTTCAGTATTTTATCTAGCCTGATGCAGATATTTTTCCCTTTTTCCCTGCGGCTACCGCAGCCGGGCCAGAACTAAATGGTTCAGGAATTCCTAGAGCCGTCATGAAAACGATTCCCGTTTCAAGCACTGTAACGATTGCAAACTTTTCTAGTATAGGTTTTGTTTATGAATATTAAATCTATCAGGAACTCGATGTCGTATATCGGATAAATCAATGAGCTCAGACTGAAATCTGCATGTTTTATACCGTAGGCAGTGAACGCAAATACCGTAGGTATGTATTTTTTGGGAACCCGCTTGCTCAGTTGGTAGTGAATCTGCCTGCTGAATGCAGGGTCGCAAGATCGGTCCGAGAAGGAGAAAATATTTCGTATGATTGAATACGAGTAGGTACTTATTAGTACCAGTTTAGTGATTTTGTTATCACTTTCCACATTTTCAGGGGTGGTTTAAGCCACATGGGAAAAAAACTGAAATCGCGTGAAAAATCCGCAGTTTATTTATGAGTTTAGTATTGGAATAATCGATATTTTTTTGCGTAGTTTGCTTCATGAACCACCTCTGAAAAAGTGGAGTGTTTTAAAAATCATCCAGTATATTACTTTTCATTTTCATTTTTCATCTATGTGTGATGAGATAGTATATTATCGTGAGAAGGGCTTACGAATTTACCACTTTATGAAATATCTGTATTGAAAATACTTATTTGTATAAACAAAAGTCGAATCACCAGCTTTCTCATGCCTCCTCTCTTGCATGGCTCAAGATTGAAACACCATTCCGATACATTGGAGACATTTTTGTTATTATTTCCCTTTTCCTTGCATGTCACGTTCCAATGTTTCAGATAACACTATAAACAGTATCCGAATAACCTACTCTATGGTCATATACTATAGGTTCAGTTTCAGCAGTATCAGTTACGATTGTCGCGTCTGGTTCTTCGTACCTTTACAAAGACTCATAGCTGGACTATTATATCTACAGAATAAGTGTGAAATTTGGTCAATTCGCGGGACGTATTTAGTAGATTGAGTATTAGTGTTCGGAACACGTCCGGGGTTCGACTCCCGCCGCAGACGCGTGTCAGCCTTTGTTTCAGTCATTATTTTTATCCGCATTTTGTACTTATTGCTACCGTATTATATGACAGGGGCTTTATTAAATGTTTGGTGGTTCGTTTACGTGGCTTAGGATGAGTTTCGTGTGGCACCTGTAATAATCCTTTTGAATTTAATGTCACGCACGCAGGTAAGGAAATACTTTAACCACTCTGAAAATTACCTCATTATAAACGTCTGTAAGAACTCAAAATTGAAAATTCATTTGCCATTACAGAAAAAAAATGTCAGTACAGTTTGGTCCTGAATTCGGCTTCATTGATTGCTACAGTATGCCCAATACCGAGCAATAGCTTTCGCTCGTTTCAAAATTATCTTCTACGAGCTTTTACCCGCGACTTCGTCCGCATAAATTATATACCAGATTTTAAGTCAGATGTTACGCTACCAAACAAAAAAAGGCCCAGTGTCCAATGGGGAATGTTGGACTTCACATAATAATTATACGCATCAGAATTTCTTCTTCAGCGTATGCAGGATTCCTCATGATGTTTTTCTTTACCATTTCCTACGGACTTATTGCTTAAGTCATGCTTTAAGTTCTTACCGGTCAATCTGGAAAAGGCAATTAATTAGGTAACTCAGTGTCGGATGCTCGGCAAGTCGGCACAGTAACAACTCTGAGGGTCTACCCGCACATTCGATTCGAACTTTTGCATGAATGTTTTGGTTCCAATTTCAACTCTATTACAATGAAGTGCGGACCGAAACAGTGGCGATATACTGAAGATCGAAAGTGCGGGTAAGGTGGCTGTTTCGAACGTTCGGCGCGCCGCCGCGGCGGTCTTATTCCTGAGGATGTTCCTTGGTGGAGCGAAACACGTGTATAGTAGAAATTATTTGGTGGTCAGGTTTTGCATAACGTAATACAATGTTGTCTACTAGCTGTATTTTAGAAGCGGAGGTCTCGATACAATCTTGTTAGATAATTAACCGTCTTAAAATATTTCATACCATTTTCCAGTTTTTGGAATTTATTTAATGTTAATTGCGAAAACTATAATACGGTCATTTGACCAAGGCTCGCCTTAATAATGAAACCCTAATTAGGGTCTGAACGTAGAATTCAACTAATTTTCTTAACTACAGTTCCTAAATGAACCTAAGTTGAGATAAGTTTAATTTAAGATGTAGGGAAGAGACTCTTCAGATGCCGTTTCCTTTCGCTCTCCGTTTAGAGAAAAAGTATCTGTCTTGAATTAGGAATTAATGTATGCTGATGACGAAACAGTATAGAACTACATACAAATCTTTATCTTATCAACTGGTTTTCACAAAGAAAATTTTTTTCCAACCCCATAATTGCACCTGATAAAAATACTGGTTTCCCCATCCAATTTTCGAAAGGCATTTAAACATAAAAGAGAAATCTTTTTAGCACTCGATAAGCGTTATGGGCTAAGCAGCTGCCACTTTAACAAATTATTGGGAGATTTCCACGAAAAAAGTTGTCACCCCCAAAAAAGAGGGTAAACGTCTTATTTGATAGCCTGATTTTCGTAGGGCGCTCCGAGAATGTTAAATTACTGGCGAAATGAAAGATAATGGTCCCCTTCTTAACGGGGGAAAGTTACAGCGCTTTACATGGAGGGAAAAAAGTTTATATCCCAAAAGATTTTGAAATTCTACCCCGAGGGCGTTGGAAGTTGCGAGTTTCGTTATTTATTCATGGGTTTTGTGCAAGTACATTGTTTCTATTCTGATCTTTTATTAGTAGATTATTTCTTTTTATTTAATAAGGCGGAGTTGGTTCGAACCTAACCCACGGTGAGAACAATTATTGTTGAACCACTCGTCTGCATTCCTTAATTCCTTATCTATATTATTATTATCTATACTACATTCCAAATAGCAACAAAATTTTAAGGCTATTTTGCATTACAGAAAGAGATATTTGAAACACATCAAAAACTATTGTATGTATATTGTTATAATAAATTTATTTTTCATTTTCATTTCATTTTCACTTACTCTCTTACCAAAATTTGTAGTTTAGGATTGTATTGTATGGTTTAAGTTTAGGGTAAGTTTTTTAGAATGTTTAGTATGGTTTAAGTTTAGTGTAAGTTTGGTATTATCTTACTCTCTTTATTCTTAGAATAGCTTTTGTTCTGTTCAAGATATGTCAGATAGTACCATATCATTCTAATAAATAAATTACATTTGGTACTCAGAATTGGCCAGAAAGCTAAATAGGAATCGGAAAATCTTGTCGGCCATATTTGGAACTAAGTATAGTTGCACCTAGTACGGACGCACGTTAAGCCGTTGGTCCCGGCTACTATCTCTGGTGGTAGTAGTCGTTACATAAAAACCACGCCAGAGGCCGTATGGCGGTCTGAAAAAACTCTGACTCCAGGGATCCTCTACCCACACGATAAGAAGAAGAAGTTGTACCTGATACCTTCAATGATATTACCTACGTTACATTTCTGTATGATAATGTTCAGAATATAATGCAAGTGACTTTAGCAGGGTATTAAGGAAATTATGATATACCGCTTTATGGATGGATAAAGAAAACAAACATTAGAAATTGAACAATTTATTGTAAACTAATACGAACGCATAGTAGAATTTAGGATATATATTTATATTAATAGTACGATAACAAACAGAACATTGACAATAAAGCGTTAACTAAGTTTACCAACATTCGATAAAGCCATAATCATTGCAATCAAGTTGGATCAGATTCTTGAACCTTTCAAATTTTAACGATCCCTTAAGTTGTCAACTTTTAAAACGAACCTAAGGATTTCAAGGATCAAGTCTTATTTACAAACGGACACGCATAATCCGATATAGTGAACGTTAATAGTTACAATATCAAAATATTAAAGCTATGTAAAACATGGCCAATGACACAACAGTCTTAGTTCTAATGAGTCATAGGATACCAATAAATAAGACATTATTTATTCCAATCACTGATCCGAGAAACCAAAAGAATAATTAATTATAGTCTTTATTGAAACGAAGTTAAAGTGAATGATGCAAAAGTTAAAAATCCTCCAATTGAATTTGGTTATGAACTTGAAGATAACATGAAAGTGATTGAAATAAACAATGTTAAATAACATTACGACAATGAGGTTAGTGCCAGTGCAGATGTAATAAAAATGGCAATCACTCCTCGACGAAGAAGTCAAAGATAGGGGAAGACGGAGGAAGACTCTTGATCTTGCGTTGGGATATTTTACATTAGTAAAAAAGCTACATTTAAATTTAAAACTAACCAGTCACTACATAAAGAAGTAATTCATGTTGACATTATTATAAAAGTACAAAAGTGAGTGGAAGATACGTCTAACTTAGTCAAATGGCATTCGTTGCATCTGTATTTACACAGTGTTACAATTACCTAAATTGATATTTCACTAGTGTTCAAAAATAGACTTCGGGCACAGAGAAGCTTTCAGGTTTAGAAAAATACAGTGGTAACCCCATTGAGATAGTGCGAAAGCCTTTTATTATAAATACAAGTACATCTAGAGTACAAAAGCAGTCTCCAGATTAAATTCGGTAACGTAGCTTATTGATATAAATACTATTTAGAATTTTAAACATATAAACTACAAGGTCTTTGCCTCATAACATTAAAAGTCACTAATTTCTGGGTCAGTGTCAGCGTATTTGCAAGTGAAAGGGTTTCGGAGCCAAGAGCAAAAGGATCGGTCACTATGTTGTTTATATTTGGCCGTTGTATGTTTCTTTGCATGTGCTCGAGCGACGGCTGCTCGTCTCGTGGGGTAAGAGTCAAGTGAAGATGCATCAGAATCTCTGGGAACTGAGTCATATCCCGACTCTGCACGTCTTGACGTCGCTGCTGGGCTATGTTTTCCTGTCCGTGGCGTTGATTCGTGACCACTATCGTACCCATCAGGCTTAGAACTTGCAGCGACCCTTGCTACACCTTTGTCACTTTTCTCATTTTTTTCCGAACGAGGTTCTTTTGTCACAACAGGCGGCGTGACTTCTAAATGTAAGTTCGATTTTAATTCTCTAAAATTTGCTGAAGGGGCTCCATTTCCAGGTATTCGTCTTTCTTCACGTAAATTTGGATCTGATGCTCCATCTGGATGCCTTAAAGAAGCTATTCTAAGATCGGTAATGTCGTTACCTCGATACCTTTCGAATGGACCGTAAGAATCGTTATGTGCTACTTCTAAATCATGATATGCGCCACATTCTCCTACGGCACTCCCGGGCCTGGACATTGTTCGTTTGCAACTATCACAAATTTTATCACTCGGTCGATATGCAGGCTCGCTATATACAGATCCATCACCGTGAAATTCTTCAGTATCTCGAACATTTGAAAGAGATAGTGATTGAAATTGTGGAGCGATTCTGGACACAGGGAGGTCTTCGTATTCTATTAATCTACGAGAACCATAAAGTTCTGTTAGACCTAAAAGATCATCAAGTCTTGAACGAGATGAAGGTAAACTTTCATGGGGATTCAAGTCTCCAAGTTCACAATTAAAGTTGTCTGTATAAAAACCAATAGTTTGTCTTAAATAAGCCTCATTTCTAATCTGGCGTTCAACTTCACTGTACAATGACAAGGTGTCAGTGAATGTTGATGCCACAGTCAAGTTCTCTTGACTTAGTATTCTCAAAGGATGATCTTCTGAATCCTCTTGGTCAACTTCGGGCAACGGATTTTCAAATCCCATACAGAAAGCGATATCTTCTTCTGTTACCTGAAGACAGCTATCTTGCATTGGGACTGGTTCTAGTGGTTCTTCTACTTCAATTATTTCTAAAATTTCATCTTCTTCATCAAGTTGATCTCTTCTTATGCAATGAATGTTCCTGCTGTGATTTGAAGCTATTTCGTCCTCCATTCGTAATCTTTCTTTGTATTTGCTATCTAAACTTTCCATCGATACTTCTCTACTACTTAAACTACTAGGCTGCATTAGCGGTAAAGCTGGTGGTATTTCGGCTAACTCTTCACTATCATCATCTTCGTCGGGTTCATTCTTAGGTGCTTGTTTCATAGTGTACGATTTTTTCGGTGTTGAATATAATTCTGTTGCAGGTGGGCCGATGTTTTCTTCTTCAATTGCGCTTCCTTTTGATCCAGCTTTTAAACCTGTTCTTATAGTGGATTCTTCAACATGAATACGCTTCGATGCATCTTTCATTTCCATTTTATGCGTAGCTTCTGGTATTTCAGTTTGTCTTTGTCCAGAATCTTTGTGACTTGACTGAGCTTTATGACTTGGAGAATTGTTTCTTGATTTGTGAATTTGGGAGGTTTGATTTTCTACCCATTTTCGAATCATATTCTTCTTGTGATTATCCATGTAACCATAGCCAACATTTTCATTACTTTGAGTGTTTAGGATACCAACTTGAAGAGGTACAGGATTTGGTGGTAGTGGTACAGATTCAAATTGTATAGGTATTTTAGTTTCTTGCATTGGCCCGTCAATCCAAGTTTCACGCTTTTGATTTTGTGTTTCTTTTATAATGTGGCGAGCTTCAACTAGTTTAGATTTCGATATCCTTGGACCATCGATCCATTGTTCGTCACTTTTATCGTCAGGAAGTTTTGAACCAGCTTTTTTGATAGGTGTTGATTTTGATGTAGCAGAATGTGCAGGGGAAGCTTTCGGTGTATGACTGGAGGGATGTAGTACAGTTTTCATAGGGGACGATTTCGGGGACGAATGCAATTTATGTACCGGACTCTTTTCTTCAATAACTTTGGACAATGAAGACTTGTGTTTGTGCTCAGCAGCTGATCCTCTTAAAGCTTTACTCAGGACACATCTATTGTCACCAGAGTTTATGTGTGGTATGTAAACAGGTGGATGCTCTCCATCAGTCGCATCGTCTAGAGGTCCTACGTAAATAACAGTATCTGCTGATAGATCACTGCTTGACGGATCTGGTTCACTGCTGCTTGGCTTAGATGCATCTTCGCCTGAACTCCCACCCGATCCAGCGTTGTTGTTTGCCGAGTATTTCATTTTCCTTCGCCGTAGCCTATGTATTCTTGATGCCAATTGTAATGTGGTAAGAGTATCTGAATAATTCTGGACAGTCGGCGATACGTGGACTATCATTGCTGTGTGACATGTCAGTGACCCCAAACATTCCTTCAGAACGTGAGTTAGGTTATGATCTCTATACGGCAAATGTCTTTGTCCGTTGAAAATTGCCAGTAAAATATTTCCTAAGCCAGATAATGGTATTCCTCCATTAGTTTTTCCTCTCTCAGAGTTTCCCAAGTCGATTAAATGTAGACGGCTGCGACCTCCGGCAACTGTAAACAAACAAAAACTTTAAATGATCTATCCATTTTGATTCAAAAGAGTCATCTAGCAGTAAATTTTAATACGTTATTTTATATTAAATTTCTTTGACAAATAAGGTTGGGTTCGCGACCACGTTAACAAGAAAAGAAAATTATTGCAGTCGCATAATTAAGTAAATAAACTTTAAAATGTAAACTGACATTGGGTACAAAAAGAAAAGGGTAGACAAAACGTGGTGACCTACGTCACCACAGATTAATTTCTCGCTCGGCCACCTGTCTCATACAATTAATATGACTGTATTGAAATGATTAGGTACTAGCATATGCATATTCTCACAACTATAATATTACCCGAGGGGGTAGTCATAGATTAGGTACTTCTCATATCTGATTTGATCTCGTGTAATATTGCGTTGTCTTGAGAAATACATTTTCATAAATTTCAATGAAGAGCACCCTTGCTAGTCTTGCTACTGACTTGTATTGTCGGTAGAAAATTGACCTCATATCCTCACCTGCCCCTTTTCCTCCAACACTGTACTGATACACATGTAGTGTGTAAAGCAGATGGCTGTCCTTCCCCTCCTCCCGCGCCCCTCTCGTCGCAAGCGCAGCGTCTAAGTAAAACGCTGCTTTCTCAGCGCTGTGCACACGAAGCTCTGACTGATTCTGAAGGTGGGTGCCGAAGAGGGGGTCGTCCCGCAGGTAGACTCCTGGAGATTGTTCCGTGTCTGTGGATAAGATAGTTGTTAAATTCTTTGGTAAAAGATCAGAAGGCTGACATAAACCTCAGGGCTAAAAGCTCCAACAAAAAAAAAATAGATAAAAGTGACATTATAGATTATAGTGCTTCTGGATTCCAGCGCAATCTTTATATTTGTGTGAAATTCCGTTAACAAAAGAATTTTAATCCTGAAAATCGATTATACCTACAGAATCAATAACTGATGAACATTCAATGTTTTCCTAATTCAAATACTAAAAATTAATGTGTAAAATGCGATTCAGGGTATCTAAATGGATACCATGCAGGTATCGGTATCTTTTGTAATAAATTGTTTATATATACCTATGGATTCATTATTTTACCTGACCTACCTACTTATATACACTATTTGGCACTAAGCTTCTCAGTTAGTGGACCAAACCATATTACATAGGTAGGCATTTGAAGCTCATCGAAGCTAAATCCGAAGCAAATAGTATAGAAACATCATCCAGAAATATGAATCAACACTCTTACGCAACAGTCATTTGTACCTACTAAAGGTTAGACTTACCGTTCTGATAAGGCGCCAACAGATCCCGTATCTGGTTAGTATTGGTGCAGAGTTCCACAGCGGAGACCCTCACGGAGAAGCGGGTGCCGCACTTGTGCCGCTGCTCCGCGATGCCCCTGAAGAGCCAGGTGATGGCGCAGGGCACGGCTCCCAGAGATGCCGCAGCGTCCGGCCGCCCCAGCATTGTGTAGGATTTACCTGCGGAGGCGAACAAGGTTAGTTGTTACAGCTTTAAGTATCAGAGACGAATTGCGAGTGTGCGAAACATTGAATGCACAATTTTATCAAAGATTATTTTCTCCATTTTATACAGGCCCTGTACCCGCACTTTCGATTTTCGCTATATCGCCACTGTTTCGGTCCGCACTGCATTGGAATAGAGTTGACATTAGAACGAAAATGTTCACGCAATTGCGAAGTTCGAATATGCGGGTAGAGGCCCTGGTTGTAAAATGCCTTACATGTATCGAACTGCCGTCGTAGTATGCCAACGTGATAAAGCGTTATCACGCTTTCGCTTTCTTCCTATTTGCGCGCGAACGAACGAGATAAAATGCGTGATATAGCCGTATCACGTAAATCATGCTAGCCCTGCTCGATGCTTCAGCTCTATCGCGGAAAAAAATCAGCTGTTGCAATGAAAATCTCAATAGCCAAAACCAACTACTCGACCAAAATGTATGACTAAGTATTTATTCTGTGGTATGACACAGTTCTTTTTTTTTTCGCGCTTTCAAAGTTGGTTCCATGGGCCATAGTAAAAGTTGTACAGTACAGACCATCAGTCCGAAGCACCCCCAGTAGATAGATATTTATGGAGTGATTACTTCAGTGCAGTGTTTTAAAAAAGATGGTAATTTATATACCTACTTGTCACATATTTCCCCTGAAAAACTGCAACCCACAAGCGGTCCCTAATCCGTCACACTTTTTTGGAACATGTTCTCAGCAGTGTGTAAAGCACATACTCATTACCTTAAGCTTCTTGACAAAATGAAATTCATCCTACCTATCTATCGTTTTAGATTGCTTTCCTCTCAATACAGATACACCCACAAGAATCCGCTAATAATTAAAACGAGGTTCGAATTATTCAAGTTGGATCAACCCTCTAAATAAGCGGGCATGTTGCACAAAGCTCGGTTTTAGTCAAGATTTCAGCCACAACTCGGAAGTTTCATTCGAGCGGTGCTTTCCTTCAATTTACATTTAAAACCTTAATCCTGAAGGGGTAACGCCAGTTAAGAAGTCTGCTTTACCTTGTGTTCGGAATAATGAAAATATAAGCTCATTTTAGTTCCTGTTTGTTGCCGTATCTTGATGGTTAAGTCTTTAAGAAGGATTACTAGAGGTAAATTAATATCTTTTATAAGTGTTTATGGTAGATTTATTAATGCTAAGAGCAAAAGGGGAGAGGCATAATTTGGTGGCTGAAGCTACACTTATCTGCAGTGGCGTAGCCGTTCAATTATCGAGAATGCATGAGACTGTACGCGACATAGTAGGTAAACAGCGGTGCAGCTAATCGAAATGGCAAAAGCCGATAATTTAAGCCTTATGTACCCTATCAGAAGGCAGGTAATCACACTCCCGTAGCAGACTACGGTCTACGACAACGATAGAAAAGTGTTATATCAAAAGTGAAGCTTGCATCCATAGGCTCAACCTTGAAGGACGTCTATTTCACCATCCAATAGAGCATTTTTTGCTTATTAGCGCTGCTTTCTGCCACTTCCAAGTAGCTGCTCTTTCAAGCTATTTGGGTCTCTGTTTCTTCTATGTATCTTTCCATTTATCAATTACTAACTATTTACTATTCAATACTCTGAAATCATCAAAAATTCATCCTAAATCACAAAATGTGTCCATTTTCTTCCACAAAACTTTGAGATCGTTCTGTACTTTTTATAGAACACGAGTTCCCACCGACCGCATCGTGTGAATGCTCTATCTTAGCTTCAGTGTTATTTGCTCGCAAGCGCACCATCACCGCGCTCGTATTTATCAAACTTTCAATTAAGTGCTCAGACTCTTTCCCATTTCGATGCAAATTCGCTCCGACCTCCGACTGGGAGAAAAGTTTAGCCACTTTATAGTGACTTGATAAATAGTGCAACTTGCGATTTGACGTGTGAACTTTCAGGAGTTTGTAGTAAAGAGTGGGGTGATTTGTTTTTCGATTTAGTTTTAGAATAACATTAGTGGAAAATTAAACTGCAAAATTTGTTAGCGGACGCGACTGAAACCTCAATTTCAGCCAACATTCAGTGGAGTAGGTCATCTGGTAAAATTTTCTTAATTTTGCCAAAACAAAAGCGAACAAATTTTTTGGTCCCTCTTTTGTTTCGAAGAAATTTAGGAAAATTAACATATTCTTATTGGTTCGTGAATGGAATGGAAAACCTGTAGATGCTAATAATGTACATGGCAACATAAAAGAGTAGAAAACGGTGGCAAAACTAAATATTTTAGTACAAATAGTAAGTTGGTCTTGCCAGTTTATACGTGATTTTGACGTTCTTACAAAGAGCTGGCGCCATCAATTTTTTCTACTCTTTTATGTTGCACTGTAATAGATTAAATTCTTGTGTCTACTAAAGATGTATTGAGGACAAATCGTGTAATTAGGTACTGTGTTTAATACCAAGACGTATTTTTTCTAAAATTGTGAACGTACCTAGTCCTGCGTGTCCAAAGCAGAAGAGGCAGCCATCGGTCCCGTTGATAACGGCATGTATGACGTCAGTTAGTGCAGTCGAGCAAATCTCAGTCTGGAACAAGGAGGCACACAATTATATGAGAATCTGGCAAACTGATTTTTAGGAGACATCGCTCTGTCGCCCAGGCTAACCAGCAACGACTGGTATTACAATGACCTTTCCTATTTCTCTTTTTTAATCATATATTGCTGGTTAATCATCTTTTCTATTCTAATTTTAAAATAATGGCGTCCATCTTTTAGTTGATTTAGCCAATGTCTAGTTTTAGTAGCAAAAATGCGGTTATCTAAACTATTATAAAACTGTAACAGAAATTTGTCTGTACATTGAAGATATTTACAAAAAAAAAATTACGACATGGTTTTTTCCTGTCCCTGATTCCAAATCACAAATTTTTGGATTTTTTGTCTGTCTGTTTGTTTGTTTGTTTGTTTGTTTGTTTGTTTGTTTATTTGTTTGTTTGTTTGTTTGGGCGTTTGTTTGTTCGTTCACGCAAAAACTACTGAACCGATTTTGATGAAACTTTTTTTGTTTGATAGATTATCATCTGACTTAAAATCTGGTATATAATTTATGCGGACGAAGTCGCGGGTTAAAGCTCGTTAATTATAAATGAATTTCGGTGGCTTCAAGAGTTGTTTTTAGAATAGAACGCTATCCTAAGCCACCACTGGAGCTCTATATACCTACGCCTCTGGGAGATACAGATTTCTCAGTTACACAGTTAAAATGAAGAAGCTCTTAACTTTTACAAGAGTCGTAATAATTAAAAACATGGTTAAGCAACGCCGGTCATGTGTTTAGAGCCCGTATAGTTGTCCTCAGTAACCGCGGGATGGGCCCCTCTGGACATGGAACTACGTCGTTCTAGGCATGGGAGCAGTGGTAGAATGTTCGTGCATTCATTATTAAGGCTATTCTACCGTTGGCGCGCTCCATACAAACGTAGTATGGTGATATTTTCAATACTATCTAATTAAAGTCAATGAAATTTTTCAAAAACAATCTAGTAACTAATCTCTATGTCGGTATGAAGTCAGAATTTAAGGTTTGTATGGAAATATTTGTGGCACTGTAACTTTAAAACTAGAAATTTTATCGAAAATCTGACTTCATACCGACATAGAAATTAGTTACTAGATTGTTTTTGAAAAATTTCATTGACTTTTTTTTTTTTTTTTTTTTTTTTTTTTTTTTTTTTTTTTTTTAATAAAAATTAATTGGATAGTATTGAAAATATCACCATACTACGTTTGTATGGAGCGCGCCAACGGTAGAATAGCCTTAAGGTAGGTACCGGAATGAAAATTCAGTGTCGAAACCGAGGTTTCCATTAATTAAACACTTTGGAAATAGGTACTTAATACTAACCTACACAAATTTAAAACAGATTGGTTTAGGTTTGTTAATTTTGTTTTCAATTTGATTGGTACGGAACGTCCAGTTTAAAAAAAAATTACGAATTGTATAGTGATTGTCATAAGGTCCTCATAATAATCGACTAGTAGAAATACATTATTTACTTTTATTAACATAGAATCGAGCTACTCGAATTATCTTAAATAATAAAATCGGTCAAGTGCGAGTCAGGCTACTCGCGCTCCAAGGGTTCCGTACCACATCACCACAGAACACAATATTATTAAGTTAGAAAAAAAAAAAATTGTGTCCGGGACCTTTAGCGCAAGACCGACTCACACTTGGCCGGTTTTAGTATTTGTTGTTATTCTGTCGAGTTTGCTCTATAATCACACTAAGTTTGACGCTTTTATGTTTTACCGTTTTTACGATAGAGCGTGAAGAAAAAACGTTGATAAAAACTAGTTTCTTGTTGAGAACCCCCCTTAATTTTTTACTTTTTGACATTTTTATTATTTGTTAACGAATCCGCCGCAATAACACATAATCTGAGAAAATTTCAACTATTTAGCTATCGATGTAAATTGAAAGAAGATGTTGTGACAAGAATAGAGAAAGGTATGCTTCGTTGGTTTGGTCATGTGGAAAGGATGAGTGACAGCAGATGTACGAAAGAGATATATGTTGCTAATGTGAGTGGAAGTGTCGGCAGAGGGCGCCCTCGTAGGACGTATGCTGATCAAATCAGTTGCGTCCTACAAAAAGGGGAGGTGCGGAGTACTCGAAACCGACGGGCATGTATGAAGAGATGTATGGATGTGCATGAGGCAAAAGAGGTATGTAAAGATCGTAGTAAGTGGCGCGCCCTGGTCTCTGCCTACCCCACTGGGAAAGAGGCGTGACGTTATAGATAGATATAGATAGAGATTAGCTATTACGGTTCAAAAGTTACAGCCCTAAATAGGTAGGACAGGCGGACGGACGGACAGACGGACAGACGGACAGACGGACGGACGGACGGACAACGTAGGCTTAGTAATAGGGTCCCGTTTTCACCCTTTGGGTACGGAACCCTAAAAATTACCCTGTCCTTCTGTCCCCAAACTTGTGGTTATCCTGCTATTTTTGCATTACATTTATATATTTTCAGCTACATTACAAAATAGACTCCATCAAAAATTTACCGCAACCCTCTCAAAATAAGACGTGAGAGCAAAAACTCTCTCATACTAAGTATTCTAAGCAAAGGTGAGTAAAACATGGTGAATTATTTAGGCAAATCTGGCACTTAGGGCGTGTTTACGTCGCAAAGCCGGGCTGAGCCCACGGCCGTGGTGTTTTCTTTCGACAGAGGGACGCCAGATAATTAAAAGGACTTAAGGTGGCGGGCGTTGAGATTAGACTGTGGTGGGACCATGGGTTTTGAGCTTTGATGTAACTACCTGATCTCTTAATAGACGTAAGGGACGTTAGGGACGTAAGGGACGTTAGGGACGTAAGGGACTCTTTGATAGAACGGAAGGAGGCATTTTCCCAATAGTGGGATAGTAACGGCTGATATCTAAACTATTATAAAACTGTAACAGAAATGTGTCTGTACATTGAAGATATTTACAAAAAAAAAATTATGACATGGTTTTTACCTGTCCCTGATTCCAAATCACTAATTTTTGGATTATTTGTCTGTCTGTTTGTTTGTTTGTTTGGGTGTTTGTTTGTTCGAGTATCACGCAAAAACTACTGAACCAATTTTGAAGAAACTTTTTTTGTTTGATAGCTTATCATCTGACTTAAAATCTGGTAGGTATATAATTTATGCGGACAAAGTCGCGGGTAAAAGCTCGGACTTTATGTAACAGACAAGGTAGCAAACAAATTAAATCTAACCGATGAATAGGAATGAGAAGAAAAGAGAATTTAAATTATAAGGATCCATAGTGGTCTAGATTTATATCGTTCTAGAGTTTACCTGCGACTTTGTCCGCATAACTTATATATCAGATTTTAAGTCAAATCATAAGCTTTCAAACAAAAACAGTTTCATCAAAATCTGTTCAGCAGTTTTTGCGTGATGCTCGAACAAACAAACAAACAGACAGACAAAAATTCTAAAAAAAGTTTGATTTGAAGTCAGGGACACCTAAAAACCATATCGTTATCTTTTTTTGCAAATATCTTCAATGTACAGACACACTTCTGTTTTATAATATTTTAGGTAAATGAAATTATGAAACTTTCCATAAGCAGTTTTTTTTTCATTTTTTTTTCATTATAGAAACATTTTTAATTAAAATCCAATTCATGGCACCGACACATAAAGCGTAGTAGGTACATTAAAATGATTATCACACTTTATTTTTATTTTTGGTAGGTAGCATTTCATATGACAGTCTGTTAACATGACACTAACATCAGAAAGTTGATTATTAACATTATTGTCTGTTGATTAACCTTTATAAGTTATTATCCTAATACCCTTAATTTAGCAACTATAGTTATATCGAGTGTTCTCTAAAAATAATACAAAGCTGATTGAGCATCATACATAACAATTTAATCAAAAACTTGTCCCAATTAATGTCTAACTCATATTTACCCTACCTAAGGGATTCGTTCGCTCGGGAAATATTGAAATTGTTGTGAATGAAAATTTTAATGACTGCCCCTCTCGGATCGCTAATTGAAAATGCTTAGATCCTACCTAAATAAAGAGGGCACGGGCCAAGGGAGTAGTCAATCAATTTTGCTATCGCGTTACGTAATTTTTTAATTGTTCGAATAATTGCTTTGCGGATTTATGGAGTGAAAAGTAATTATGAGCCAAAAATGTACAGCAAAAATAAATAAAACCGGTCAAGTGTGAGTCGGGCTACTCGTGCACCGAGGGTTCCGTGCCACATCACCACTCACAGAACACAACATTATTAAATCAGAAAAACAAACTTCTTTTGTCCGGGACCTTTAGCGCAAGACCTGCCTCTGTGGTCTAATGGTTAAGAGCTTTGGCTCTCGGCACGGAGGTCGTGGGTTCGATTCCCACGGGGGACACCTAGTGATATGTCACTTTGTGCGTTTTTCCCCAGTTGGTTAGGACATTGCAGGCTGAATCACCTGATTGTCTGAAAAGAAAAATGATTCCGTGCTTCGGATGGCACGTTAAGCCGTTGGTCCCGGCTACTATCTCTGGTGGCAGTAGTCGTTACATATAAACCACGTCAGAGGCCGTAAGGCGGTCTGAAAAAACTCTGACACCAGGGCTCTGCCCACACGATAAGAAGAAGCGCAAGACCGACTCACACTTGGCCGGTTTTTAGTATTTGTTGTTATTCTGTAGAGTTTGCTCTATAATCACACTAATTTTGATGCTTGTATGTATTACCGTTTTAACGATAGAGCGTGAAGAAAAAAACGATGATAAAAACTAGTTTCTTGTTGAGAACCCCCCTTAATTTTTAACTTTTTGTCATTTTTATTATTTGTTAACAAATCCGCCGTAATAACGCACAATCTGAGAAAATTTCAACTACCTATCTAGCTGTTACGGTTCAAAAGTTACATCCCTAAATAGGTATGACAGACGGACGGACGGACAGACGGACAAACGGACAGACGGACGGACGGACGGACAACGTAGGCTTAGTAATAGGGTCCCGTTTTTACCCTTTGCGTACGGAACCCTAAAAAGAACGAATTGTTCACATTTTCGTATTTATCCATTAAAGGTATTTATCATATAATACTTACATTATTTTCTTTCAATGACAAGAGTTAAAATTTATTTTCTGTAGCAGTGTGTTGTGTGTATACAAGCATAGTGTCAAAGTATGGAATACTACATAGCATACCTACATCCATCATATCAATTTGCTGCTTAGATTTGCTGTTTGTATGACTTCCAGTTCCATTTAGTATTTAGACGATCTTGAGTTTGGTAGAGTTTAGAGTGTATTTCACAGAATAGGAATACCAGTATTATAGTTCTACATAGCATAAGGTATGTCAAAAAGTTTATGCTATTCACACTCAGTTGCAGAAACGCTCATTAAAGTCTATCTCTTGCTGTCACTTTTTGTCATGTTGACGTAGTAAAAGCTATCAAGAGATTTAATGGAGCATTAACTCTAATGAGCGTTTCTGCAACTGAGTGTTAGGCTACCTATTGCAAAGAATGCAAAAAAATTGTGCCTTTGAACGTAAATTAAAACATAGCTTATAAATGGTGCTTATGACATTGATGAATTTTATAATTTTGTACCTAATGTTATTGGAATTTAACCGGAATAAATAATATAATTAGAAGTAGTTAAGGAGTGCATTTCACATGTCATTATTTTTATGAAATAAATTGATTATGATTATACCTACCAAACTCAAGATCGCGTAATCAGAATGGACTAACTTACTATTACATAGCGTAAATAATATTACGTCTTCGTGGAATTTTATCTACGTTCGTCTTCTAGATGCAAGCTATCTCCTTGCCCAATTTCATCAAGATCGGTTCAGCTATTTAACTATAATATAGTATATACAAACAGACACACTTTCGTATTTATAACGTGAGGATTAACTTCTAAAGCGCTTACATCAACTTTTGTGTTTTTTAAACAACGATCAAATACGTTTATGCAGCGTGAAATTTCAGGTAAAACCTGGGGTAAAACACTCGAAACTTATTATATCTTAAATGCTGAAGTTCATGGCAGCCAGTGAAGAGACCTAGAGAGAGGTAGGTATAAAGCAGTCGGCAGTCTGTATATTCCCTCAGGAGACAGGCGTGAGCGTGCGTCTTCGTCTATGTAAATTCGAAGATGTTAATCTTCAAATGAATGACTTTGCTCAGACGTTCTCATTGTTGAGTCTGTGTTGTTGTTTTCAGTTTGCATACTATGCTTTCTTCATTTTTATATTATGTTAGCTGTCATTTTAGTATCTTTAAAAACTGATTTACCGATTTCTGACTAAAAAAAGTCGTGGTGGTCCAGTGGCGAGTAACCTTGCCTGCCATGTACGAGGCGATGGTTCGATCCCCGTCCAGGCCGACTCGTACCGATGAGTTTTTCGGAATTTATGTACGATTTGTTACACCACTAGCTTTTCGGTGAAGGAAAACATCGTGAGGAAACCTGCATGCTTCAATTTCGAGGCATGTATTGTACCTACTGTCCAACAAGTGGCGACGGGCTCACTCCCCGTCACACTGGACAGAGTTTCGGTACTACTAGTGAAACGTGGATGTTCTGAAGTTTCAGAATATCTGTGACTACCCCCTCGGGGAATATAGTCGTGAACATATGCTATGCATGCTAAAAACTGATTTCAAATAAATAAATCTACGTTATAACACTGTAGGTAACAGAAGTGTTTCTGTGATGAAAGGTCGCTGTATTGTGTCCCTGACTCCAAATCTAATAGATTTTTGGATTTTTTCGCCGTTTGTTTGTGCGAGCACCACGCAAAAACTACTGGACCGATTATATTTCTATGCTTTTGTGAATTGATTATTTTTCAATTTGTTATAAGCGATTAAAATTACAGCGAATGCCTAACCAGGAAGTCAAGGTAGGTAGGCAAGATATTGGCAATTTGCATGAGGCTGTGTGCTACACTACACACATAGTCAACACACAGATAATTACGCTCTCTTGTCCGTACTCTCCTAAATATGGGAATGGGAAACCGCTACGATCAGCTTTCGTCAATTATTGAATGAAGTAAGTTCTTGTGTTTGATATTTGTTGTAATCTTAAGACATTTTAGAATACGAAACCGAGACCTATCACACAAGCGACAATGTCGCAACTACGCCGCAAGATATTGGAACTGTACCACAGCGACGTCGCAACTGAATCGCTGACTGAGCTTATCGCTGAGATTCCGCCGCGACATTAATTGATCCCAGGCCCTGTACCTTTCGATTTTGATATATCGCGACCGTTTCGATCCGCACTTCATTGTAATAGAGTTGACATTGGAACGGGAACGTTCACGCAATTGCGAAGTTCAAATGTCTGGGTAGAAGCCCAGAAATATCTCGACGATGTCACGTCCATATAGCGATAAGGTGAAGACAATGTAGGTAAGTGCCAAAGCCTTTCTCTGCAGTCAACGGATACTTTCTCTGCATGCAAGGTGGATTTCAAAACCATCCATCATCATCATCAGCCTAAAATCGTCCCACTGCAGGGCACAAGGAGGGTGTATAAGCGGGTGCGGGTGTGTGTGTTGGACTAAAGTCCAATACGCGAGCCCAATGTGTATTAATAGACTTTCTATAGTTTCTAAGTAGGGTTCCTGACGATGTTTTCCTTTACCGTTTGAGAGCAGTCTGTTTAAAGTACATAAGTTAGAAAAGCTCATTGGTATAAGTCATGTCATCCGTGTCCATCTCCGCAACGCGGCACCGACGCTCTTCAAGTTCATTATTCTAGATCTAGAACATTATTATAATGAAAATCTATTCAAAATAATGACAAAGCACGCTATAGCTACAGTGTCTGTCACTGCACTGACGGCGGAGAGTCGTGCTAAGCTCCCCTAAGTCCCTGCCACACCGTCAGTCCCTCACTGAATTATTACGTGGATAACTGAAGCGATAACGTTGATATAGCTGGACGTTACGTCAACAGTGAGCTAGTCAAGCTTTTTGTGGGATACCTTTATAAATTGTGAGAATGAGGTCCCGTAATGCTACGGCAAATCCGTTAAACTGTACTTCATTTTATTCTTTATTATTTACCAATGATTATTCTTTTTGAATTTTGAAAATCGGTCCAGTAATTCCAAAGTTGTTGAATTTTGAAGTGTGCTCGAAAATAAAATGCCCTGCGGACACGTGTGACGTCACGGGGCATTACTGTGTACCGGTTACAAGGGTCTTTAGTATTAAAAATGTTATATCTCGGATATGGGGCGTCCTATGTCGAAAATTTATAGAACCAAAAATGTTCTCGTGGATGTGTTCTACAAGATGCGTACATAAAAAGTGGGAGTCATGCAGATATCTTACATTTTATATAATATTTTAAGTCCTAGAACCGATGTTAATTTACTACTAGAGCCCATGGCGAATTTAGGGGTATGGAGGAGGGGGGAGGTGTGCGGGGTGGGGGAGATAATTTGGTAATTGACTTGGACAACATAAACGACCTGGGGGTCAATCGCGCTAATTCCGCTGCGCGAACACGCGCAGCGCGCGCGGTTTTTACTTCGCTGCGTGGCCGACTGGCCGCTCAACAGTTGCGGCATTCAATTGATCGTAGCTCGCTCATTTTTGGTAGTAGGAAAAAAATAAAAACACCAATGTTCAGGATTTTTAATGTACTTTAATACTACATTCAAAACAAAAATCGTTACGGATCCTCATTAGTCAGATCGGAATTTGAAAGCCAACCAATCGGCCAACTAAGACCTCCGACTTCTTTTAGTGCCATCTCCTATCGGAGGTTGGCTACAAGTATCATTGGGGCCCCTAAGACCCCTGCACCTACACAGCCCCGGATAGATTGGCAGGTTGCGAGTTGGACTCGTCATATCCAATTAAGTTGAGATCGTATAGTAGGTATTCACGTGTATGTTCTACCAGGAGAGCAGACTTGTGCAAGAGGTCGAACTTCCTTAAAGATAAGGTCGGTACCTAATGACCTCTTGTACACTTCTGCTATTGTAGGTACAAGCAGGAACACATGATGGTCACATCACTA
This sequence comes from Agonopterix subpropinquella, assembly GCA_922987775.1. NCBI lineage: Eukaryota > Metazoa > Arthropoda > Insecta > Lepidoptera > Depressariidae > Agonopterix > Agonopterix subpropinquella. The sequence continues at coordinate 21,114,021 of OV277703.1, read as the reverse complement.
CTATAGGGGTATGGTTGAGTCCCACCCTACCTCTAGGGGTATGGCCAGGGGTATGGTGGGTCCGTCACGTACTCATCATGAGTCTAGTGGGTGACAAAAAATAAGTAAGGTAGTAAGTTGCTATTTTATTTTAAATTCGGTTAAAGCCTACTTTAATTCCTACCATCACAAGTGTTTTGTCGGATTTCGGAGGCGTAAGTATACAAACATAATAAGAAAACCCAAAGTTTGGAAAAAAGCTTTCAAAGGAAACCAAGTTTTATTACTGAACAGGAGTACGCAAATAGGTAAGACAAATTGGAATTCCCAAACCGATACCTAAACTTGTGAACAAAATGACAATACAATACAATACAATACGTGTAAATTGTGGCACCTAACATAGCAGAGCACTAGATAAAGAGGATTACACAATATTAATGGGATTGCCGAATGCACTGCTACATTTACATTATGCTGCGATAATTTATGTTGCATAGAGTACAAATTAGAGATTTAGCTGTTAGGCTCTCATTTGTAATGTTGTGGAAATGGTTTGTTTGTGGTTGTCTATATTATACCTTTTAAAGGTTGAATGTATTTCCAATAAGTTGAAATGCGCTCGTGCCATATTAAAAGGTAAAGAAGAATAATTTAGTCTGACAAATTTAATAACCGTAATAATATAATCACGACTATCTTCCCAGTCAGAGATATTCTAAATAGGTACATCGCGGACTTTGCCGCCTGACCACCACTAGGCTCATTTTTGCTTGCATACTAAAAAATAACAGCGTTGTCTAGCCCTGCCGTATTGATGAATAGACCAACGAACGAATATAGTTGTTGTTGTAGTGAATGTTTCCAAACAATAAATTATGCGCGAAATTAGGCGAAAAATTGTTTAAGTGATCAGGCGGAAAAGTCTGCGATAGTACCAGTAACATAATTCAGAAATTTAAATATGTTCATTCCACTAAAAGCTCTAATAATGTACAGAATAAATGCCTCGAAATCGAGGCATACGTTGGTTTTTCTTAACTATGTATTTTAAATACAACGCTTTCTCGTTTAAAACTGCAGAAAATTTTACGGTATATTCCAAAATAAGCATTTCATGATACCTTAGAGCTGAAAGTATTACAAGACATAGTTTCCAAAAACAAGACCAAAAGCCTTTGATTTATTACCCGTATTTATTGCCACTATTCCCAACAATAAAAGTTTAAAACGTTTTAAAACGCGGGAAATTCTTGAGGAGGCCAAAGTTCAGGCATCGCGATACTGCACGGGAGCGCTTAGCAATTCAAACATGAGAATTCGCAGGCCGCTCCGCTGGTGACATTTTTGGTGCATGAAATTCAGGGATGGGACGCGATGCGACAGCCGCTATTAGGGGCTGGGATGAGTTGGGAAATGTAGCGGGTTGACGTACAATTTTAAAGATATTTTAGTTATAAATGCTGCATACAATCTGATTATTAGCAGCCACAGAAGAAAGTAGCTTAGCACTCTAGTATAGTCACCTAACACACTCCTGTCTTTTCTACATCTGGCCAAATTGTAAATACCGTATTAAAAGAAATTACGGTTGTAATTATGGTACTCTGTGGTGTGGTGGTTTCTTTTCTAATTGAATTGTCATCTCATTGAAATCTGAGATGATGCCGAAGTGGATTTTCATAAGTAGTTTTCGTCTCTTTCAACCTATAAGAAGGGGCAAGTGACAGGGGTCACTTGCAGAATTTTTTGTCACCTAAAAATTTCTTTTGATTTATGTGATCTGATATTAAATTGATGCGTCTGGTAAATAAGAAAATACCTACTTACAAATGCAAATATCTCAGGCGTCTACGGCATAGAGTAAGAAGAGATGGCATATCGGCTTGTTTCTATAGAAAATGTTGTCGCCAACAAAGGGGGTGAAAAACGGGTGAGGGGAAGGGTTAACATTTAAATACGCTACTTCCCGCTATTATGACGTCAGGCCCAGTTGAGTATCTGTGCACAGTTCGATACAACATCTCTACCCCAGGGGAGCGCGTCATTTTCTCTATGGTCTACGGCCCCGGCGTCCGCGTAATGAAACCAAGCATATCTAGAGCGAATTGATTGACTTATTGCCAGTTGCACGTACGTTCATTAAAGATAATCCTCCATAAAATCTCAGACGCTATCCTATTGCCATCGCTCGCGCGATCATGCGTTCGTCCGACGAAAATCATTGTGCCACTGTGCGTTTAAACATACTTATATCTGCGGAATATCCTATAGAAGGTCGTGCTATCATGAGATGCGATCGAATTGTTATATTTCTATTCAGATATAAGTATGTTTAAACGCGCAGTGGCACAATGATTTTCGTCGGACGAACGCACGATCGCGCGAGCGATGGCAATAGGACAGCGCCTCATTGTTTTGTTATAAGAAAAGATAGCAAGAGATTTAATGGAGGATTATCTCTCATGAACATACGTGCAACTGGCGATTAAGGTACGGGTCTTTTTGCTATCAGAGTATTAAGTACATCATAAAGATACTCTTGATGGTTTTACGAATGCCGCCATTAATGGACCAATCCAACTATTATCATTGAAATATTTTGCAACTTCCCCTAACTTAAACCCCAACCTAAAGAGGAAACTTTTATGTAATAGTGAGCATTCTCTTATTTTTCGCCGAGGCCCGAGGGATCCAGGGACGTCCCGGGTTTGGGAGCGAGACTTCGGAAGAACGCAACTGCTCTGAATACGCTATGACTTTGTAAATACGCGCTAATTTTTTAGTGTTTTTATTTGTTCGAAGTTTCTTCAGCCTTGAAATATTTCAGGAGCTGAGGCAGAAATTGGTTTTGTGAAGATATTATTATGAAGAGAATGAAGGCGAGTTTTAAATAAAAATAGATTTAAGGTTGACTGTTAAGAAAGAGGTTGTCTTTCAGGAAAATAGGCAATCTGCGTTAGTAGCACAAAATAAATCAAAAGTTGTTCGTACGAATACTAAGTCCTTTCAAATTATCTAGGACTCTGACATAGGATACACCTACCTGTTAAGATTGGTAAAGAAGATGAATCTTAAAAGATATGTCGTATGTGACACTTGATATGACACGATAGGTGAGAAGGAACAAAAAATTAAAACAGCCTTCAAAAAAACTATAAAGTTAAAAAATAATAGTTCGCATCATAAGAACATTAATTTGTTTTATTGAAGTCGCTGTCAAGCCGGTACGATTCGCGACAGGGCTTGCATTTTTTTTGGCTTGGCTTGACACCGACTTCTATAAAACAAATTAATGTTCTTATGATGCGAACGAAAAAGTCATAGGCAGTAATATTATTTTTTAAATTTTTAGTTTTTTTGAAGGCGGTTTTAATTTTTTGTTAAAATTTATATTATTTATTTTATATTTCACAATTTTCAGTGGTGAATTCATTAGTTCCATTTAATAGGAGTGCTTTAAATTAACAAACGCACTAGTCGGTACTACGATTTTCGAAGGTTCCCCTCGATTTCTCTGGGATGCCATCATCAGATCCTGGTTTCCTGATCATGGTACCACCCTCGGGACATCTCCTTTCCAACAAAAAAAGAATCATCAAAATCGGTTCATAAACGACGAAGTTATCCGCGAACACACATAAAAAAAAATATATATATATATACGGTCGAACTGAGAAACCTCCTCCTTTTTTGAAGTCGGTTAAAAATAGAGGGGTAGAGACGTAAAGAATTACGTTCAAACCAATAGTTTCTACTTCTAAAATCGTACCTGAGGATCATCCTGTGAGAATATAGCGTCGAAAGCGAACATCTTGGGAGCAGCTACTCCAACCTTCCTGTCTTCAGGAGCGACGGCGGCTGTAGAGGCGTTTTCACACAGGCTGACTTGCTTCTTGCGCTTGTCCAGCGAGAAGGTCTGCGTGCCCGATGTGAAGGGGCCTTCGCCTGTAGCGCCAACTCGGAGCATCACTTTGACCTGGAATTAAGATTTGAGTTTAGTTTTGTGGCAAGAGTAAATGGAATGTAGAGATTCGCTTGTATAAAACAAATAGAAAAATACCAGACAACAAGAGTGATGATTTTCAGTAAAGCTTAATAGTATCTATAGCGATGTGTGTATTAGATAGTGGTGTAGGTACTCCGAAATTCTATTTGACTTAAGACTATGACTACTTTGAGATCGCCTGGAGCTCCTGGGCATTAACATATCGTCCGATTTGAATTTCGGGCGGTATATTGAGTCCATGGCGAAAACCGCAGCGAAAAAACTGGGCGTCCTTTCGAAGGTCAGACGGTACTTCACTCCGGGACAGCTTCTACAACTTTATCAAGCACAAGTCCGATCGTGTATGGAGTACTGCTGCCATCTTTGGGACGGGTCTGCCCAATACCAGCTGGCCGCGTTGGACTCAATCGACAGGCGTGCCAGGAAGCTCATAGGTGATCCAACCTCTGTGGCGAAGCTACAAAGTCTTGAGCATCGTCGCAAGGTAGCCTGTCTATCTGTTTTTTAGGATACTTTTCGGAGAGTGTGCGACGGAATTACACGATTTAATACCTCCGTCTCCCTTTCATCTGCGGGGGACGAGACGCAGGCTGGGTTTCCACCCTTATGTCGTTGACCTACCAGCAATTCGCACGAAGAAGTTTGCTTCTTCTTTCATAGTGCGCACGGCTAAGGAGTGGAACGCACTGCCTGCGGACCTGTTCCCTGAGCAATACAACCTGGGCCTCTTCAAGGCAAGAGTGAATAGGCATCTTTCTAGGTAAGCATGCTACATCTTCGGCCTCATCATCACTCAACATCAGGTGAGATTGGGGTCAAATGTTTACCTATCGAACATTAAAAAAAAAAAAAAAAAAAATACTTTGAGAAATGTACCTAATGAAATCGGAAAATGGATTATTTTAAATCAAGTTAACAACACATCCTTCAAATAATGAAAGAAATAGAACAAGGTACTTAGTACCTAAAGGGAAGCATAAATAAACCATGTAGATAAAAGAGATAAAGATACTTTATAAAGAGACCATAAAAAGACCTTTCAGATAAAAGCTGAAGAAATAAATTGACGGTAACGATTTCGGTACTACTAGTGAAACGTGGATATTCTGAGGTCTAAGAATATCTCTGACTACCCCTTGGGGAATCTAGTCGTGAGCGTATGCTTATGCGAAATAAATTAAATTCATTTCACAATTCGAAGCGCCAGTAACAAAAGGAATTTTAGAAACATTTTAAAAAGGTACTTATTCCTTTGTAAAACGAATCCATTCTCATCAGCAAACAAAATAAAAACTAAGCTTGTGATACACATCAGATGCTGAAAATTAGGGGTAAAGAGATAAAAGAGAGCTATTTAGCGATGTTCTGCAACATCACAAAGGCTTTATTCTATTGTTACGTTTTAGTGATGTGCCGATGTAAATTTTAACCGTGCCGTATTATCCGTAAACGTCAAAATGTACACTGATAATGTACACGAAATATTTTGTTTTTTGAATTTAGAATTGGTAACTGGTTTGAATTTAAAATACGTGCAGCTAATATGATTAAGGTACATAATCGTTAGTTGCCTCATATGCTTTTTGAAATCTAAACTATTCCATTACAAGTGGCGACGGGCTCACTCCCCGTCACACTGGACAGAGTTTCGGTACTACTAGTGAAACGTGGATGTTCTGAAGTTTCAGAATATCTCGGGGAATATAATAGTCGTGAGCTAAATATAATAAAAGACATTGCCCACTTGACATAGTGTATTCGTTTCGGGTCGTTTCGCAGCTGGCGGATGTGTATGATTCAAGAACAAATACAAATCGTATGATAGCTGAAATTATACACAGGATAAGAGAAATACCGTGCTTCCCAATGAAATGGAAATTATCCTTTTCTGCAGTGGAATCTAAACTATTATAAAACTGTAACAGAAGTGTGTCTGTACATTGAAGATATTTACAAAAAAAAAATTACGACATGGTTTTTACCTGTCCCTGATTCCAAATCACCAATTTTTGGATTTTTTGTCTGTCTGTTTGTTTGTTTGTTTGTTTGTTTGTTTGTTTGTATGTATGTTTGTTTGTTTGTTTGTTTGTTTGTTTGTTTGTTTGTTTGTTTGGGTGTTTGTTTGTTCGAGTATCACGCAAAAACTACTGAACCGATTTTGATGAAACTTTTTTTGTTTGATAGCTTATCATCTGACTTAAAATCTGGTATATAATTTATGCGGACGAAGTCGCGGGTAAAAGCTCGTATATATCTAAATTTGCTGATATTTTAGAGTTAAAGCCTTTGTCAAAGGGGCATCATACAGTACAAAAAACTATAGTCCATCAGTCGAATGTGCATGTGACTAAATTATATTCAGATAATCAGGTTTAGTCCAAGTTGACACACAGCACCTGTGTTCTGTGTTTGGCGTAATAACTGGTGAGTGGTTCTATAAAGTCGTTTGTCAATTAGTGGAGGGGTTCGATGGAGGGGCTATCAATAAGCATACTTATTACTGCTTATTTTCATGGTTCACCTTTTCCGTCTCGTTTCAAACTTTAAATGTGTATTGTATAGTACAGGTTTGTACCCGGTAAACCTATTTTTTCCTCCGTCCCATCACTAGTTATGTTTCAGGTTTGTGAGTGGATTTGCTTCGAAGCTTCGTTCGTTTTGGTTTCGGTTCGTTTAGCACAGATTTAGTGTTCACACGAGGGAGTGTTTCCCTTTAAGTGTCTATTGTCAATTCTGTCACATTTTCTTTTCCATAAAGTGTTTTCCATCATTAAACTTTCGTAACACGACTATTGCATTAAGTACTGAATTTACCAGTAGTTATCATCCTATCTTATGATAGGATTTTATTTTTATCTACGCTAGTAGGTATTAGGTAACAATATCAAAAACTCTTATACCTACTTGAATTCTGCCACAGAATACTCGTAGATACCACAGAATAGGTACTTACTTAGTTTCTTTTTCTTTCTGCATTAAATTGATAAAGATAAGATCGACCCAGAAATAAACAGCGAATTCATAATCCATAATTCATAATCGGTTAAGTATTGCTCACACAGAGTACATGATGGTAACAATAGGTGAATGAGTTACATCTGTGAACCTTATAAGTTAAAGGCATTGCAATTTGAGAGTACAGTCCAATTTCACAATTATAGATATACAATTATAGAGCATGCAGAATTTTTTGTAGGTATTACAAAGACGAGCCTTTTTCAGGCTTTTTAGGGTTCCGTACCCAAAGGGTGAAAACGGGACCCTATTATTAAGCCTACGTTGTCCGTCCGTCCGTCCGTCCGTCCGTCCGTCCGTCTGTCTGTCCTACGTATTTAGGGCTGTAACTTTTGAACTGTAATAGATAGATAGTTGAAATTTTCTCAGATTGTGCGTTATTATGGCGGATTTGTTAACAAATATAAATATAAAAATGGCAGAAAGTTAAAAATTAAGGGGGGTTTTCAACAAGAAACTAGTTTTTATCAACGTTTTTTCTTCACGCTCTATAGTAAAAACGGTAATACATACAAGCGTCAAACTTAGTGTGATTATAGAGCAAACTCTACAGAATAACAACAAATACTAAAAACCGGCCAAGTGTGAGTTGGTCTCGCGCTAAAGGTCCCGGACAAAAAAAGTTTTTTTTCTAAGTTAATAATATTGTGTTCTGTGGTGGTGTGGTACGGAACCCTCGGTGCGCGAGTAGCCCGACTCGCACTTGACCGGTTTTATTTACAATCATTTGGCCCCACTGTAAGATTTTGCCATGTGTCTCACAAAATTAATATAGCTACACCCTGTAACTTCTCTTTGGTTACACCGCTGCCTAGAAAGATGCCCTCTACTCTAACCCACCCGAAATATTCATTCACATAAACACAATAGATTTCTTTTCTTTTCTTTTGGAACTACATCTTGCTACTCTGCGTGTCCCAATTCTTGACACATTTTCTTATAAAGAAGGTTGGCAGATTTGGACCCAGCCATTTTTTACGAAAACTAAAAGCCATTCAGGACAGCGGTCATAATTATTATAAACAGAAAAAAATAAGGCATTTTTTAAAAAAAAAACTTCCACATCTCCAGAAGTCCGGATTCAAAAGTAGAAATTACTAGTAAAATAGACAAATCGTCCAAAAAGCAGTAGCAAAACGCAACCACGACAGCTATTTTCATCTAATATTATCACTGAGGTATTTTTTCTCGTTACGGAACGTATTTGGCTCGGTTGAACTGAAAGTGTGTGTGATTTCGTTTTCTTCCATTATCATAATATGGTATGATTAGAGTGATTTTTCATTAAAATAGACACAATGAATGTGTAGAAGATTGAGTGGACTATCTAATAAGAAAGATTATGAGTTTCACACACTTGATACAAAAGGTATCATAAAGGAGAAATACCTTTCCACCAACTTCTACAGATTACAACCAGTTTACATTTTTATTAGTTTTGTTTCACTCTACACCTATTACTATAAGTTTCATTTATGTACGGAACCTCTTTATCTGGGTCTCAAATTATATGGCCTTCCGCCAAACTTCTTTTAGAACTAGCATTATTATAAGTTCTACGTGTTGTTATAGTGCAATATATCTTAATACGAACCTCGTAAGTTTACTAACTAACATTAGACATTAAGTATGCAACTAATAACATAGTTACCTACATAATTGTGAAACACGTCTCGCGAATCACGATGTTCTAGTAATTAGTTTCAAATTAATTACACCTGCGTTGTCGTCTCGAATTACAAGATGTTGGGGGAGGCTCGAAAACTACAGTAGTATCTTAGTAGATACCACACATATAATGCACTTATAAATATTATATCTATACGTTGTTCATGTTAGCATGTGGTGACTGATTCACTATAAAGTCATGATAACCTTTTCGTTTATACAAGGTGTAACAAAACACCCTTATAATATTTAAAGGACCATCAAACTAAACAACGTTCAATATACAGCCAGAATCAAGAAAATAAAAAAATCTGCTGTTTCATACAAAATAACCTGGATCAAAAAGTAACGTTTGACACGGATAGATTTCACTAGACGGTATACCTATCAAAGATGATGATGATGATGGAATCAGGTATGTCATTTATTAAAGATATTCGCTTGGCATTGGAAAAAACTGTATCGCCCTACATAAACTTTATTTCAGATAGTCCATCTTGACGAATTCCACTTCAGGGTAAAGGTATCTATTCTGTAAATCCGTTCAAACCGTTTTATCTTGCCGAAAATTACCTCTAACTAGCATCAGTAACTAATCAGCGTAATTCGACCTGATTCCCCATACCTACTGTTGTAAGCAGGTACGTGCTTTGCCTAGTTAATTATTGATCGAGAAATTCCATTACACAATTAGATATCGGCTAATTTGCGAAATGCTTTGAGTTAATTATTCATAGTCAGTTACGCTAATATGTGGACGTGGTAAGTATTACTATGCGTTCTATGAAAATTTATGCAAGTTTATAATTATTTAGTTGAATTAGGATGAACTTATTTCATCTGAATCCGAAGAAAATATTGTCTTCATAATAGGTTCATCAAGAAACACACGTTTAGGTTGGAGGTAATGAAAACTTGAAAAGAAAGTAGATGATTTTCAAAATGATTACCTAGTCAGTGTTCTTTGCAAAAGTAAGATTCTAGAAGAAGAGGTGACTGTTATACAGGGTGAAATTGATAATGCCTACTCGACTCAATTGTATGCAACAGCAGTTTTTTTTTTGCTCCGATCGGTTTGCTCCCATAGTAAAAGTTGTTCAGTTTGATGGGTAGACTCTTAGTTTGAAAGGATGCCAATGATATCAAATTCACCCTGTAAAACAGTGGATGTGAGCAGTGAGTCATAGAAAATGCTACATTATACATGAATTAAGTGCCAATATCAATGTTAAGGTTTAGCGTTTAAGAAATAATTTATTTTACTTTATTATTATGGCTTACCAACTAAATACATACGGACATTTAATATTTATTGTATTACATGTTAGAAGATGATTGAATAAAAACATTTGAACTAACTTTTGAATATAAGTAGATGTACCTACTTTATTTACAATAGGTAATTTACATAATTGTTATTAACTTAGTATGTTGTGGAATCTTGTTATGCTATATTCCTGAAGTTGATGATACCTACATTCATAACCTTACTTTACGGATACGGACAATAGGCTGGATCCACAGGTAAGCAGGTGTATAATTTGAATATAACTGACTGTTATCTGTGCTATTATTAATCTATGATTGTAACATCTTCGAATCCCCTGACTTTTAAAGAAACTAATCCAGAATTCTAAAAAACGTTACCTACTAATCTTCTAAAACTCAAATTCTTCGCCAGCAAAATGGCGTCAGATGTCAAAAAATGTCAACACCAATTAGACAGGATTGAGATGCAATGGCGCGTTTGATTCGGCTGAAATCCCCTAAGCTCCTGACTGGCGGACTTGTCGCTGCCGGTGCCGGTGTGGAAGGGCTTTATGGCGACAGATGGAAATTAATTATTGATATTGTCGTGTGTGAATACTGTTACTGCGGCGATAATAATCGTGAGAGTAGTCAATTTTGTTTATGAACATTTTAGATTAGCGTTACTGGCGTTACGTTTGAAATACATCGTAGTTGTATTGTACAGGATGGAAAGAACGAACTGGAAGTACTATTGGGTGCTATTTTGTCGGATTTTAGTAGGTTCGGTTTCCGGCTCAGACAAAAAATTTAAAAAATCTAAGATATTTAAAAATAAAGGATACTTTCCCTTCAGGAGTGTGATTTTTGAAAGTCACACGTTCAAATCAGCTGTAGAAAGATGTAAAATCTCCATAGTAATTTTGTAATTTTCTACTGCTTATTTTAATGCATTACTTTTAAAAATGCCATTGTACGGTCGTTCTAACCCCGTTCGTTAAACCTCTATTATTTATTATTGGTTGGGCTATTGCAAGCAAGGGTCGTTATGTAACACTGCGACCATCGCTGATCTTTTGTGTTCGCCTCAAGCTCACCCATATTTTACGCATACCTCCGAACTTACGGTATTTTCTTTTCATTCTCGGGAATGCAGGTTTCATCACGATGTTTTCCTTCACCGCCTAGCTAGTAAATGATAAATACAACCGTACATAATTTCCGAAGAACTTAGTGGTACGGGCCTGGAATCGAACCGCGTCCTCATGACTGAGGCGCTAGCTCTCTTCCGTATGGGCTATCATCGCTCTCTTAAACCTCTAACAAGTCTTCATAAGCATGCATTAAGGTAGATTTGCAATATCATACATGTCACATTTACTTTTTAAAATGCGATTTACTAAGACTTGTTTGAAATGCGAACGGGCCTAAACGGTAACAAATATTGAACAAATGAAAAATTAACTTCTCGCCTCCGTTCGATCGCAAACCGTCCATGTCGCGCTGATGGGTAAATCCCTAAATCCTGACTGACGCACGGACGGACGCAAGGCCCGTCTGGGGTAGATACCGCGTCTGTAGCCGCCTTTATAACTTTTAGCGTTTAATGGATTTTACGTTTTTTTTAAAACCAGTTAAGAGTGTTTACATAAGGAAGAAATGTATGTAAGTACAGTGTTACAGCATTTATTAACCATCCGTTTACTTTCTAAATTTTATTTAACGTTATTTTGATGCCCTATAATTATATGATGGGAAGAGCCTTATCTCTCTTAATTTTTCTCTATTATACTATGTCTTTGGTGTAAAATGGACTTCACAAAGTCACAAACCCATTCAATAAGTTTTAAAAAAATTCTAAACTTTTGCGATGTTCTCCCCATATTGGAAAATGCTTGCTGCTCTATGTTACTCATCATATTTATTTATTCAAAACAGAAATCTTATCTGCCCAAATTGGCTGAAGCGATCGGTTGCAGGTAATACCATATTTACCTACTCACATAGCTATCATCATCAGCCTATCATCGTCCACTGATGAACATAGGCCTCTCCCAAGGCGCGCCACAAAACTCTGTCCTCGGCCTTCCTCATCCAGTCGCCGCTACCTTTTTTAGGTCGTCTCTCCAGCGGGCAGCAGGGCTGACACCCCACCGGTTGTCAGTTCTTTGGCAGATATGACCAGCCCATTGCCACTTCAGCTTGCTAATTTTCTGAGCTTTGTCAACCACTTTAGTTCTCTGACGTATCACTTCATTTCTAATGTGATCTCTCAGAGAAACATCGAGCATAGCTCTCTCCATACCTATATCCGCGTTAAAATTCAAAACCTCCTTTAAGCTTCGTCGTCGAGTAAAAACATAAGAAAAGTAATTTTCTGCTGTAATATAACATTCATAATTTACATTCACACCAAAAAAAATGCCATCTGTATCCTTACGAGATAATTCAAATCCGTATCACGGCGTCAAATGAGTTTTCCTTTTGTTTTACCCCAGAAAAAAATGTCTCTGAATGTAGCCATTTTACTTGTTGACAAGGAGATTTGTTTTTTCCTCATGCCTCCCAATGGTTGTTTGTCATCTGCGGCGTGGAGTGATGTTACATTGCATTATGTAGGTAATGGAATTTATCTGCATAATTTTCGGTTACAAGATGGAGGCACCTAGGTAAAATGTGTCACCAGTGAAATTCGAGTTATACATACTTATACCAATACGTAGGTATAACATGCCAGTTTTCCTCTGACATGTCGTTTATTCAAAATTGCATTAAATTCTTCCACAAGCAAAATAAAGAATGTTCATGTGTCTGCAAAATCGCTTGAAACGTTGTCACAGTAGAGCTTAATTATAGTTTTTGTTTCATTCAAAAAGACCAAGCAGTTTTGATTCTAAATACATTTAAAACTCCCGTAAATTTTGAATACTCCGCGCGGGTCCGCGAAGAACGTGTGACGTCACGTAGCAATAGCTGTAAGCTCGCTTTTACTAGGGTAGGGATATACCGGCCATCTGGGTTTTCTGTAGCGCGGAGTATATGGATTTAAAATACTTCTGTTAGCGTACAATGTGCTGAGTGTGCATTTAATTAATTAAGTATGGTTAAATGGTTTCGAAAAGGAATATCAGACAAAATGTTCCGAAAATGGTAGTTGTGGATTGCGGTATTGATTTTCTGAAATCACATTTAAAAAAATACTGGCGTGATCGGGTTGGCTTTACAAAATATTTTACCTGATTTCAAAGTTGGTCCCATCGTAAAAGTTGTTCAGTTTGATAGTCTGAAGCACCCATAAAGAATGTAACGCATTTAAGTTGCTTCTATACAAATGCTCATGTTATTATAGTTCGTGTATAAACTGAGAAACGCGCGACGGGCTAAGAGAAAAAGACAATAAGTTTTACTTTGTACTGACTATACCGACACGTTAGCCTAACAGCTACAAAAAAAAAAACTCAGAGGAAAGGAAATAGATAGAGCCTTGGAAGAAAATTCTTACAGGAATGAAAACGGTTGATAAAATTCTTAATAAACTCAATCAATTTCCTCTGCTTGTTTGGATTTATGTTCACTATTTCTACAAAAACAAATGCGAAGTCATATTTTTGAATCTCACACTTTTAAAATCTAGGCCGAATGCATAATCTCCAAAGTACTTAATTTTGAAATTTTCTACTGATGAATTGAACGTGTGACTTTAAAAAATCGCACTCCTGTGTAGTTCTACTATGATTTGTCAACTCGCACATAGAAAATTACTTAACCCTTTTACTTTTTACAGATGGAAAATGGCCGAGACGCGCAAGTAGAGAAATCATGCTAGAGGGTCTGGACTGATTTATATCTTGATTTATGATTTATTGATTTATTTAGCTATTTATTTCTTTTGATTATATCAAATTAAGACTTGTAGTTATTATTAGACTGGAAGTTGTAGTAATTAACAGTTCCAACAAACGTGTTTGGAAAAGCATTTCAATTTCATGCATGACCTACCATTATTATGGAAACTGAATTAGCATTTCTTATTTTCATTCAATTAATAACCATTTCCAGTTCCACATTCACGGAATTCAAATTCCCTATTCGTTTACGATCATAAATTACGATTTTATCACAATCACCGACTTCCAAAAAGCAAAATAACATTACCATATGCTTTTCACCGTTCGAGATATGCCCACAAACGTAGGGGAGGCAAGTTTCTCGCGGTTTCGCCCCGGGGCGTTGAAGCGAATATCGCAAAATTTTGCGTAAGGGAGGAAATTTAAATTTTCACAAAATTGGGCCACGGATGACGTCACAGGGTGCAACGATCGTGACGATGCGCGCGCGTTCATGCATAAAATTAAACCAGGATAATGCGAAGGGGTGATCTTCTTGGTGATTTGACTCGAATAAGTTTGCGTCATTGATATGAATTCAGTCGTAGTCCAATGTTAGACGAAATCTGTGGGTTTACAGCATACTAAATTGTTATTCCGGAAAGCACACGTCATTGTCCGAACGTTGAAATAAGAATCAACGAAGACGTTAGTTGTCCAACCAAAGGTGTTGTAGGAGTTGACTATGCGATAAGTTTTGGTGTTGGTGAGTTCACCAATGGCTGTTACTATAATCATTTGACAAGACATAATATTTAATTCATGTTAAAAAAAGTAGCACAATTTTCATAATATTTAAAGCGATCCTTGCGACTTGAGTATTGTAGCAAAGTTTCTGATCACTCTGAAAGAGAATGAAGTCGTGAGTGTAATAGGTAGGTTACATTAAAGTGGATAAAAAATTACGATGCATATCTAAGTATTACATGATAAAAAAAACGTTTATTTAAAATAAGTTATTATTTTGTTCACTATACGACTGTCACACACATACGGAATTCCGAATCAGAATTACGATTTCGCATGGATTTGCTGCCTCCAGAATTCCGTTCAGAATTACGGAGGTATCAAATCCTATACCTTCCAAATTATAATTCTGATTCGGAATTACGTATGTGTGTGGCAGGCGTTAGAAGTTACATGACTCACTGACTCATATCACAGTCCCATCTCTAAAGAATAATGAAACGAGGAGCACCGTTCGGCGCCTCCAATGCGCTAAGCTGAGAAATATCTATAATAAACTCTGCGCGTCGATCCGCCTCAATAACTTCGCCGAACAAAATGGTAATTCTCCGGTGTAAAGGCGAGGACATCTCACGATTATGTTCGTTTTGAGGAATTAGGTTACGTCTTGATGCGGATGGATGCGGTTGCTCGAGCACGGGTCGTGTCTAAATACGTCAACACATTTGACTAGATTTACTCTCTCTGCCTGCCTTTCTGGGGTGAAGTAGAATAATGTTATGTATGTATGTAGGTATGGGCCTTTTAATTTCTCAGAAAAGAGCGAGCTGATAAATGTCGTATTTTCTAGCTTGAATACAGCTTTAAAATTATTTGATGTTCTAAATTCGAAATTAAGTGTTTTGTGCGTTTTGTGGGACAACTTTTTGAACAATCTTACGGATGTTAACTAGTATTAGGTTAAATTGTATTTGGAATTAACCAATGGCACTATTCTTAGCTCTTACAAGATTAGACAAAAACAATATTGTGAACACCTTGTAGGTGTTTAAAAATCAATGAAAACATGGAAAAAAAATTAAGCAGAATCGATAGCTGAAGAGCGTTTTTTTATTATAAACGCATTTACAGTGCGCATTTTTTCCTAATTTTTTCAGATAATTCCAAAAACCGACGCGGCTTATTTATAGCTGTCGAACCATGGGTTTTAAGATTAAGGTTTCAGTATTAACATCGTATATAAAGTATCAAATTCAATAGATCAGTGCACCCAAATCTAAACGACAAAAACGTGTCCTATAAAAGGTTTGCACGAAGAATCTTGTTTACGTGTTGTCCAATCAATCAGGAAGCTCGTCTTGTCCCATAAAATATTCCTTCTTTATGTAAAACGTGGGCCGAACGAATTTGTCGGTAAAATGACGTTTTATCGGCGAAACACAGCGGTTGCGAGTTATCGGCGCCTTAACCTCTTTCTGTTTACTTCGCTGTAAATCTTTGGAAAATATTATGTTTAAGGTTGTGGGTGACTTGACGTGTTCGGGTTGAAGTGAATTGTGATGTTATTTGTACACTGGGACAACCAAATAGACGCCTACGATCATCAATTACATATGTCGGAGATAGTCATAAGAACGGACAGTCTTACGAGGCGCGCAGGTGCGGTCTTACGAGGCACGCACGTGCGCGCACGTGTTTCCGTTGCCCCCACCTTCGGCACTATAAATAACAGAGCCGAGCGAGGCACCGGACAGTCTACTCGAGAACGCCGCCGAGTGCACACGTTGCCGGACCGAACTCAATACCTCGTCATACGCTAGGTTGCTATGGAGTTTCTTGCCGTTTCTTCTCCATGGTATTTACTTGTGAAACGGTGGTAAATGTAGAATCAGTGAAAGAGATAAAAGATGATGATCATGAAGGAAATAAAAGATAACGATAATCCTATTCTTACGTTTCATTTGAAATCATTACCACGTATCATATCTGCTGTCTATATCAGAAGTGGTCAAGGATTCACGAAACCGCATTTGGATTCATCATCATCATCATTACCAGGTAGAAATTCGAGTGATACGGTACAGAAGTGGTGTTCAAGCTACATCCGGATTTGGTAACGTAACTTTATCTTGTCTTATGTTATTGTCATTTCGTAGAGTCATTTCATATGTAGAGTCTCTTCCGATGTAGAGTCATATCGAATGTAGAGTCATACCGAATGTAGAGTCATATCGAATGTAGAGTTATATCGAATGTAGAGTTATATCGAATATAGAGTTATATCGAATATAGAGTCATTTCAAATTTAAGTAATTTCGAATATAGAGTAAGTAGTCGTATAGATTGTGATTCGTGAACGGACAACTCGCCCCAATTTGTTAGTAACCAATTCATGTCCTATGAGGTACTGGAGACGTGACCAAGCCAGCGCAATGCCGATTCTAGATGATGCAGCTTGGTGTAGATGTGAGACTGCTGAGCAAAAACTGAGCTACCATCATGTGACTATGCCCGGTGAGTCGTAGCTAGTTTAGTTCATTATACTTTTTGATTGATTATGAATTTATAGTGGTCAAGTCTGGCCAACTTCATCTTGCTTTTGTTGTCGTTTGTGAACCGTGTATCTCACAAACAAATGGTAATGATAACGATGACAACTGAATGCTTATGGACTCTTTAAGCTCAAACAAACAGCGGATAACCCGCCCATCCTCACATAGAAAATCCGCCCACCCACCCGGAATAATAACACCATGACATGAAGAAATCTTCATCCGTTAAGGACTGGAGTTTGGAAGAGCTGGACTTTCTGGTGGCTTTGAACAATGCACTGAAAGGTCGGGCTTACTGCTCACATTAAAGAGGTGATGTAATTTTTATTTTATTGGAACTTATGGGCATGTACCGTTTTGAAAAGATTATTAGGTTTCGGTTCATGAGGAACGAAATACAACTTTAGTAACTTGGCGCTTCTGGCAGCTGATGGCAAGGATTCCCCATACCTAGTTGCGGGAGGTTTTTCTTTTTGACTGTTTTTACTGGCCGTGCTCCGTGTCGTTGTGCCGCACTGCAGTGACATGGTAGGGCCAAGCCTTCGTCACTCGGCCGTGGGAGCCGAGATGGAAACCTGAAATTTATGCACCCACCAGATGGATGCCATCACCTTTATCATACCATTTTTATTCTATTTAATGCAACGGCGAGTACTCAAGCTCCTTAGATGTATTTTTGTGCGTATTGTCTGGTAGCGGACACACACCACACATGAACAAAGGACACAGCTATTCGAGAAGTTGCGCTGGAGGCGTTCTCTCTGAGTAGTTTCTGTTATATTACGTAGAATTAAGATTTATACTCGCCCGTTTAACCCGCCCTCCCTCCGCGGAAAGAGCTCATTTAAATCCTTTATTTAAACCTCTAGCTTTGATTCAGATAAATGTGTTTCCTCCAGTCTAGTGTTACAAGCTACAGGGAGATGAGTCCAGTCTAGTCTTAGTAACTATAGGGACATTCGGGGCCATCCCCATGCCTCCAGTCTAGTGTTACAAGCTACAGGGAGATGAGTCCAGTCTAGTCTTAGTAGCTACAGGGACATTCGGGGCCATCCCCATGCCTCCAGTCTAGTGTTACAAGCTACAGGGAGATGAGTCCAGTCTAGTCTTAGTAACTATTGGGGACATTCGGGGCCATCCCCATGCCTCCAGTCTAGTGTTACAAGCTACAGGGAGATGAGTCCAGTCTAGTCTTAGTAACTATAGGGACATACGGGGACATTACAAAAAAAAAAGATTAAAAAAAAATGAAAAAAAAAGAGAAAAAAAAAGAAAAAAAAAGGGAAAGAAAAAAAAGAGAAAAAGAAAAGAAAAAAAGGGATGAAAAAAAAAAGAATAAGAAAAAAAAGAAAAAAAAGGGAAACAAAGGAAAAGAGTCTGAAGGACCACAACCATAATAAAATTACTATTTACAGATCCAACATTGTAAAGCTGCTCCATGCAGTGGAGGCTGCTCCATGCGTCGAAGGCCGCTCCATGCGGCAGAACAGAGGTATCAGGTCTGGCCGAACGGTAATACAAACTTATATTTCAATATTCACAGATGACGACCCAAAACATCCATCACACGAGGACGTGTGTATGGAGGTGCTACTTGGGAATGTTCATGTGGGGACTTGCTACAGATCAGCACCCACATGTGCAACGTCAGGTAGGCCGAGGAATGCACGACGACATTACACAACATTTTACAATTACAATGTTAAACAAAAGGAGACGCGTGTTATTTTCATCAAGTTGCACCTGCAATGAACATAGGGTATTAATTTCTGCATCAGGCCAAGTCTGACATAAACGGCTTGGGTGTAGATCTTCGCTGCCTTACCGAATTTTGGTTTTTGGCTTATCCGTGGGAAGGACCCGATACTGGCCGATCCATTATCGGCTTGCCAATGAGGAGCTTGGTAGTTATATACTGCCTGTAAAAAGACGTACAGTAGTGTGTAACAGAAAATCATTTCTGAGTATTTAAGTGATCAGGATAAACCGAACGATGTACTGTGCTTTGTTTTCATTGTTTCAGAGCTACACACGAGGACGTGTGTCTTGCAGGATGGCCGTGTCGGAGATAGTCATAAGAACGGACAGTCTTACGAGGCGCGCAGGTGCGGTCTTACGAGGCACGCACGTGCGCGCACGTGTTTCCGTTGCCCCCACCTTCGGCACTATAAATAACAGAGCCGAGCGAGGCACCGGACAGTCTACTCGAGAACGCCGCCGAGTGCACACGTTGCCGGACCGAACTCAATACCTCGTCATACGCTAGGTTGCTATGGAGTTTCTTGCCGTTTCTTCTCCATGGTATTTACTTGTGAAACGGTGGTAAATGTAGAATCAGTGAAAGAGATAAAAGATGATGATCATGAAGGAAATAAAAGATAACGATAATCCTATTCTTACGTTTCATTTGAAATCATTACCACGTATCATATCTGCTGTCTATACATATATCAATCGATCAATTACCTACTCATCACCTTTATTTGATGATTTAAGAGCTACGCTCTTGTCGGTGGAGAATACGCCAATACTGTCTTTTTTCCGCTAGTCTCTTGAGTTCTTGATACGACATGACATCAACCATTTCCTTCACTTGGGTTAGATAAACTCTGTCTAGGTCTTCCTCTGCCTCTCTTCCCCTCTATCTTCATATTAATTACCTAATGCTCTACGGTATACAGGGTGTAAGTGACAGCCTAGCAAATACTGAAACGGTGAACTCAGACCATCAAACTGAACAACTTTCACTATGGAGCCTACCTCAGGAAACGCGAAAAAAAATCAGATATCCCATACATTTTAGTCGGGTAGGTAAAGCTGATTTTTTTCGCGATTGCTGAGTGAGCTCCATAGTGAAAGTTGTTCAGTTTGATGGTCTGAGTTCACAGTTTCAGTATTTGCTAGGCTGTCACTTACACCCTGTATAAATGAAGTCGCCTCGTACACCATTGATTGTTACATTTTTAGTTTTGGATCACACAACAGCGGAACAAACTGTTCAAACCATTTAATACCTAACTACGTTGACAACCCTAGCAATCCTAGCATAAAAAAATTACAGATTCACGCAAAAAAAAAAGTATAAAAAGGAAGTGTCAAGTTAAACAAAGTAAAGTAACAAAGTGAAAATGGGTGTCGCAGTAATACAATATCGTGTATTTATAGCCTTAGGGTGTATTTACGACGTTGCATTAAAAA
Organism: Agonopterix subpropinquella; assembly: GCA_922987775.1. NCBI lineage: Eukaryota > Metazoa > Arthropoda > Insecta > Lepidoptera > Depressariidae > Agonopterix > Agonopterix subpropinquella. Next base: position 21,093,778 of record OV277703.1, on the reverse strand, counting down.
TGTTTGTCACTCACGCTACTTACTGTGTCCCCTGGTAACACACTTGTCACAGTGTAGTAGGTGCGAAAATTACTTGATTCGGAGGTCTAAACTGAGTATAAGGAACTTGCTTGTTATGAACATGTGCTACCGAACTAGTAAAGGGATGCATATTTGTTATGTATGTATGTTTGACATAAATTGACACCAATTGACATGTTATTTTTGAGGATATGCTGCACGTATCATGAGAATTCTGAAAATTCCGAAAATAATTAATGAATATACTGTATTTATAATGCTTCAGCGAAATACATTATGAAGTGCCTGTCATCATCATCGTCATCAGCCTATCATCGTCCACTGCTGATCCTAGGCCTCTGGCGCGCCACAAAACTGTGTCCTCGGCCTTCCTCATCCAGTCGCTCCCCGCTATTTTTTTTAAATCGTCGGATAGCCAGCAGCAGGTCGTCCCACACTACGCGCCTACCAGTTCGCGGTCTCCACTCTAGAACTATGACATCCCACCAGTTGTCAGTCCTTGGACAGATAAGACCAGCCCATATAGCTCTCTCCGTAGCTCGGTGAGCGACCTTGAATTGATGAATTAGTCCTATCGTCAGGGTCCATGTTGATGAACATGAACATGTCCATGAAGTGCCTGTATAATCCATAAAGTTATTGTATAATCCTACTAATATTGTATATAGTCGTGAGCATATGCTTATGCTTATGCTTATACTAGCTGTTGCCCGCGACTTCGTCTGCGTGGACATGTGATTTTGTCTCATGTCTCGTCTAAGGGCCATGAAGGTCATGGTCGGAATCAAGTCTAGAAACCCAGGCATGTAACATTAAAATGGCTATTAAGGAATGGGCTGATAAAATACACATGCTAGAATGCTCTGGCTTCTCGGGTCTGCAACATTGCAGGAAATTCATCAGCAATATAACACCACGAATCCCATAGTTCATACTGAACAACAGCAAGAGCAAAGCTCGTGCTATCGTCGGAGCTCTCTCCGGGTACTACGCCTCACAGGCATGATAAAGCTCACCCTAGATCCCAGTTGCCGAGCGTGCGGAGAGGAGGAGGAAACCATGGAACATTTATACTGTGTGACTGCGATGTCTTGGTGGCTAAACGTATGTGTCCTGAGACTGAGAGATGGTTATTCAAAACTGGGAGATTACAGGTTTCTTCCCCTGAACACTATTGCCTCTCTCATTTTCCACGTTTTTCAATGGTGAAGAAAATAAATATTAATTAGGAGTCAACACAGAAGATAGGTACCATTGGGTTGATGTGTTGCTGGCTTGCCAGCCCCCATAATAGGATAAGAATAGGATAATAGTCATGAACTTGAGCTGAATCAAAATCAGAAAGTACCTACATTAAGTAAGTATGTACATACATACATACATATTCTCACGCCTGTCTCCCACTGGGGTAGGCAGAGACAACGGAACGCCACCTGCTACGATCCTGACATACCTCTCTAGCTTCCTCCACATTCATAAGACCTTTCATGCATGCTCGTCGGTTTCGGGTAGATCTGACCTGGCCCTTCTTAAGCACGTCGCCAATTTGGTCCGTATATGTACGTCTAGGCCGTCCCCTTCCAACATTTCCACTTACGCTTGCCTTATAAATTGCCCTCGTCAATCTGCTCTCATCCATTCTTTCCACATGACCAAACCATCGCAACATACCTTTCTCTATTTTTGTCACTACATCCTCTTTCAGACCACAGCGTTCTCTAATAAAACTATTTTTCAATTTATCCATCACATTTACACCACACATACACCTCAATGAGCGCATTTCCACTGCGTTAATCCTACTTTCATGCGTCTTCTGCCATACCCAAGATTCACTTCCACACATCAATGTCGGGACTAACACTCCATTATGAACTGCCATCCGTGCCTTTTTGGACACGTGTTGTCTTTTCACAAAGGAGTTCAGAGCTCCATTTACCCTATTTCCGGCATTCACTCTTCTCTCAATATCACTCTGACACGGTATAAAAAAAGTCATTCACAGATCCATCACTTGAATTTTTCTACTGTTCGTCGGTTATTAGTGTTTTATTTATGTCGAGCAGCATAATAATCATCTTACGACCCACTGCGGATCACAGACCTCCACTCACAAATAAACGTTAGAGGATAGAGGATAAGCGGAAAGCGCAGCGTGGGTAGGTCCCTCACACGGTGGACCGACGACCTGGTGAAGGCGGCGGGAAAACGTTGGATGAGGGCAGCGCCGGACCGGTCGTTATGGCGATCCTTGGAGGAGGCCTATGTCAGCAGTGGACGTCCATCGGCTGAGATGATGATGATGATAGAGGATACTCTACCACGCGGGCTAGTGCACAATGGTGGAGGCAAGAGCTAAAACGATAATATTCTAGCAAGCAAATGGTCAACTTGTTAAAAGAATTATTTTCAAGCCACATTTGTAAATCTCTAACCTTACTTAGCTATTATGAAAGTACTTAGGCACATTACCAAACTGTGGTGTTATAAGGACTTTTTAGATAAGTAGGTACCTATCTTTTCCTAGATTTTGGTAGATTGATGTTCTATAGTTAAGCTACACAAATCCTCAAGAAATCATAATAGAACCGAAAATCAAACAAAACGAATATTTGGCAAAATTTTCTGCAACAAAATTATTATACCGTAGAATTGGTTCAGATTGGGCTCAAACTACCATTATACTTACATACAAAGATGTATTCAATCAATTTGTAAGCTCCTGCTAGAGTTAAAAATACGCCTAACGATATCTATGAAGATAAAAACGATACTACAATAACTTTAGAAAAGGTTAAAAGAAAGAAAAATATTTGACGACCCGTTTGGTGTAATGGTAACCACGCCGGACTGCCAAACCAGGGTCCTGGGTTCGAATCCCGGTTCGGTCATGGATGTAATATTTTTGTGCCGTTGTTGTATGGTTTCTATAATAAAAAGCCTATACTGCTTGCTTCAGATCATTACAATGTATGTGACTGTGAGCGTTATTTATTTAATTATTTTTCAATTCACCCGGTAAGTTACTTTACATTCAAATCTGTAAGACCTAATTTCTGAGACGCCTTGAGCGTGAGTTACGAGTAAGTGCAAGTTTGGTCGAAATGTATGAACTTTGAGATCAGGGATTTAATCAACTAAGTTAAGCTCCTGCTAGCTAGGTTTTGGAATAAATAACTTTATTGTTGCACACTTGCTTTTAAAAAACGCCTCACGCCATCTATTAAGATGAAAACGTACTACAATAACTTTAAAAAAGATTAAAAGAAAGAGTATTTTTTTTATATTTAACGACCCGTTTTGTACAATACTTACTACGCCGGACTGCCAAACCAGGGTCCTGGGCTCGAATCCCGGTTCGGTCATGGACATTATTATGTTTGTGCCGTTGTTGTAATGTTTCCATAATAAAAAGCCGTGCTTGCTTGGGATCACTACAACGTATGTATTAAAATAAGAAAAAAGCCAAAGAAAACGTACTGTCCTAAAATTGGATCAGATCTAATCTCAGGATATTATTAAGGTCAGCAAATTGCTTCTGTCAAATCCGTTGAAAAATGGATAAAAGTTTAAAAAAAAAAAAAATCACCCAAGAATCGAACCTCCAACCTCTTGCGCGAAAATCTGACCATTTCCCAACTACGCTACACAGCTCTTGAGAGAAGTGTTGAAAAAAGCAACCACTATTTACTACTGGAATCTACCCAAATACATCTGTCAGCGTCAAGTCGGCGCTAGTGAGCATGATAAAACATTGGAAATTATCCCACAGACTCCCACAGTAACCCATTGCTGGGATAAAAAGTATCCTATGTGTTAATCCAGAACACATTCTATCTGCATGCCAAATTTCATCTAAATCCGTTCAGCCGTTTAGGCGTGATTGAGCCACAAACACACAAACATCCAAACATCCAAACATCGTCACAAACATTCGCATTTATAATATATGCTTATGCTTATGCTTATGCTTATGCTTATGCTTATGCTTATGCTTATGCTTATGCTTATGCTTATGCTTATGCTTATGCTTATGCTTATGCTTATGCTTATGCTTATGCTTATGCTTATGCTTATATGCTTATATTGTAAATCCGATATTTGGATATCAAGATTCAATCACGCATAAACGGCTGAACAGATTTGGATGTTTCTGGATTTGAATACTGACTCAAACTCAACATAATTTATTCATTATAGGAACTTGAAACCCACTTATTAAACGTCAAATCTTTTTTTGAAACTACCACTGCGTCGGAAATTCCGACGTTGTAGCTTCAAAAAGAGATTTGGCGTCGGATCGTGTTGACGCTGTAGAGAAGATGCGGCCAGAAACTCTACAACATAACACGACTTAAAACTATTACAATACTAGCTTTTACCCGCGACTTTGTCCGCGTTGGAAAACCCGAAATATCCTATGTTACTTCTAATATCTCCAAGAATATGTGTACAAAGTTTCATGATGATCGGTTAAGTAGTTTTCGCGTGAAAGCCTAACAAACAAACTTACATTCACATTTATAATATTAGGGATTATAAATAGGTACTTCAGCTTTTTAATTCAACAAAGACACAGTATATAGCGGACGACAGAACATAAGTTCGAGTAGTTAGTCCTATTTTCTGTTAAAGAGTAAAAGAGAGAGAGAGAGAAGATAGATTATTGTAAAATAACAAACCATTTTGCACAATCACAACATTCCACAACCGAAAATCCAACCCTCAGCCTACTATCGCTTATTACAATACATAAATACAGGGTGTAAAATTTTCCGAACACATAAAACAAAGCTCTACTCATAAAGGAGTCTCTGGGCTCCCCCTGCCCCTACGGGGAAACATATGAACGTGTCCTCTTTTATGAATTATGCATGTTATGTTACTGTGCCACGCTACTGTGTCATTTTGTCGCTTAAGCGAGTTTTGAGTGAGAAGATTGCAAGTTTGCAGTGTTACTATAGGTGCGAGTAGTTGAATTTGATTTGGATTGGTGTGTAAAAATGTCTAACGTAACGGTAAAGAAAGGGTGTTTGTATGGCATATGCTCACGACTATATTCCCCGATTAAACAATGAATGTTTCGAAAATATCAGATTCTTATATATATCCTTAAAAACAGTCAGCCATTGCATCTACAGGGTGAAATTGATATCATTAGCATCCTTTAAAACTAAGAGTCTACCCATCAAACTGAATAACTTTTATTATGGGAGCAAACCAATCGGAGCAAAAAAAAAGTCTGCTGTTGCATACTAGACTGCAACGCCTACTCGACTCAAATGTAAGTAAGTAGTAAGTAAGTAAGTAAGTAAGTAAGTAAGTAATCTTTATTTGCTCTAGATTAGGGTACAGGCTGTATGCAACAGCTGATTTTTTTTGTGCTCCGATCGGTTTGCTCCCATAGTAAAAGTTGTTCAGTTTGATGGGTAGACTCTTAGTTTAAAAGGATGCTAATGATATCAATTTCACCCTGTATAGTTCTCTCACAAAATATTATTAAATTAAAAGCGTCTCTCACTCCCTATACTTAACACCGATAATCTGAAGGGGCAATAAACTAACCTAGAAAATCTCCAAGCGACTTAAGAGCCCAATTAACGTTTGATATTAAATCAAAGCATACGTTCCCTCGATGTTGCTCCGACTCCGAATGAATTATGCAAATCTCCCTGGGCGGTTAACATTGTAATATCGTAAGCGACACTTTTGGCCCCCAATACTTATTATGTGGGATGTAGAAGGACTGGATGCGGCTTGAGCGTGGTGTGCGGAATTAAAAATGTAATGTTTTTATTAATATGAATACGAAACATCTGTTTTTTTTTGTTCTGACAGGTTTGCTCCCATACTAAAAATTGTACAGTTTGATGGGTTGTCGTATAATATGATTTAAAGATTAATCTCTTATTCTTATCGTGTGGGCAGAGCCCTGGTGTCAGAGTTTTTTCAGACCCCCTTTCGGCCTCTGACGTGGTTTTTATGTAACGACTACTACCACTAGAGATAGTAGCCGGGACCAACGGCTTAACGTGCCATCCGAAGCACGGAATCACTTTTCTTTTCAGACAATCAGGTGATTCAGCCTGCAATGTCCTAACCAACTGGGGAAAAACGCACAAAGTGACATATCACTAGGTGTCCCCGTGGGAATCGAACCCACCAGCCAAGAGCCAATGCTCTTAACCACTAGACCACGGAGGCAGTTTTGATAAAGTTTGGTAAAGTTTTGGTAAAGATTAATGATACTTTTCCTTACACCCTGTATTGATACAAATGCTAGCAAATCAAGGCTTATTAAAATAATCTTCTTTAAAAAAGGAAGGTTCCCCTGTTTGATTTGTATTCAGATAATCAAATCACGAATGTAAATGCATCAGTAAATGACGAACGCCATTTACTTAAAACCCGTTCCGGGACATGGCTGTTCACATGTCTGAACGTCCAAACGGTTCAATTGTGTAAGTGTCAAAATGTACAAAACTTAATGGTTAAAATGTTGCAGTGACAAAATGACTAAAGCTCACATTGTATTTACGTTAAGTCGTGCTTGTGTCAGAATGTACAAATTAGGAATATTTACCCGCGGTGTAACTTGCGGAGAGGTCCATTTTCAAACACCTTTTTTTTAATTTCGATTAAATCATTAAAATATGCAGGTAAGTGTATTTTTTCCAGTTCAGTTTCGCAGAAAATGGAAAGTGTCAGACAGACGGACTAAAATAAGAGATCCCAAGCCCGTTCTTCAAATGTTGCCACGGAAAGCTAAAAAGAAAAATCCAATAAAGGCACAGTCAAACAAAACAACTTATCAACTCGACCCCAATCAAGACAATTTACATAACGGCGCAATAAAACCGAGATATTCAAATTTGAAGCACCTTCCAGTGAACTATATCTTCTAAACGTTGCCTCCAATTCTTAAGAAGATGCTATCGTTCCTCACATAAATTCGTACGCAGCGGGGAAGCCGGGGGCATAGAGCTCAGGTGAAAATTATCAAAAGGGGAAACCTGCCAGATTTAAACCAAACATTGGTTAGGGGGAACTCTGGTTGCCTTTATTGGTAGTAAGAGCTTTGGTTTTGGTTAAAGGTGTAGTGTTATGATGATAAATAAATAATGCTACCATTTACATTTGTTATGATCCCAAAGGTAGGCAATAACCTATGGCAGGCATATACCTTACAACGACACAAACATACAGGATCCTTCTTAATATGCTGACACTTTTTTGATCAGTGTTCTGAAACTAAACAACTTTCTCAATGGGACCTAGATCAAAATCGCGAAAAAAAAATCTGCTGTCCCATACATCAGGCTCGAGTAGATTTGCAGTTTTATATGGAAGAGCTGATATTTTTTTCGCGATTTAGATGTTAGTGTTATAACAAAGTTGTTCAGTTTGACGGTCTAATCATCTCCTTAAAAAAGTGTAACATTTACAGCATATTAAGAAGGATCCTGAAAGTGTCATTCTTAATTTATGCTGATGGTTTTTAACCATCAAACTGAATAACTTTCTCTATGGGACAAATATTGAAATCGCGAAAAAAATACAACTCCATACAAAACTGCAACTCTACAATAGTAACTCTACACAAATGTATAGTATGTGCAGCAGATATTTTTTTAGGGGTCTCGATATTATAGACCCGTAGAGAAAGTTGTTTAGTTTGATGGTCTGATCATCCCCTGAAAAAACCATCAGCATATTCAAAAGAACCCTGTATAACATTCATGACCGAACCGGGATTCGAACACAGGACCTCTGGTTTGGTAGTCCGGCATGGTAACCATTACATCGGATCGTCGAGTGTAAATTTTGACAACTCAAACCGTATATTTTAAATGTTTTTTTGTATCAGCTTTGAAAATTTGAAAATTATTAATTAACACGTGAGGGTCACCAGCCTGTCATAGTTTACTGTTCAATTCAACATGCTATGCCTGAATGATTAGCTCATAGTTAAGTAATTATTCATTATTTACATCCATTTATTTCTTAAATAAATTATACATGTACGTGGGGCACACTGAAAGTTTCAGGACAATAAAAAGTGTATAGAAGTAGGAGGTTGGGAATACTTTTAATATTTTTAGAAGTGGCCTCCATTCCATTTTATGTATCGTCCCGTTCAATGGAACCTCTGTGAGAAGCAGTGGACCCCCTCTGCTTTACTATGAAATTATTGAAATCGGTTAAATTATGGGGTATTCATCTAGTACAAAGCTTCCCTACGCCTTAATATTCGTGTAGGATCTTTTGCACTTAACTCATATCAATGCTGAAGCTTGCCTGAATCTGCTGGTAGGTCATTTTCTTATCAGCCTCTCTCATGAGCTGCACAGCATTGGCGTTTTCTTCAGTTGTCGCCGTTGAACGACATCTCCCAAGTAGATCATCACTGAGATTGCTCCGATCATGCCTTAACTCATTTAACCAGTTGTAAACAAGTGTCAAAGGAAAGGGCTTCATCATGAAATACCTATCGAAGTTTATCATTAACTTTGTTATGGACTAGGACCACGACGAAAATCGTAAATTGGGGGGAAAACATTTTTCCTTGATAAATTCGTTTTGCCTCGCGACACACTCTTTTCAAATTGCCGCCAAATCGTTAAAACAAATGACAATCGAATAAAATTTTCGGCTATAGGTTGATAAAGAGTTTAATAAATTTTTCATTGGCTTGTCACTAACTGGTCCGTTCCTGAAACTTTCAGTGTGCCCTACGCTGGCCCTACGTATGTCGAAAGCTTAAAATTATACCTACATTAATTATGTTATGTTATTAATGGGGAGTTTGTGGTCAATTTTAGGAACTTTATTCAGATTTGTAGTACATTTTTAAATGAGTCAGATTTATTTCGGTTCACTTGACTTCGGTTGACTTTTATGGAAATGATGGTGGTTCAAAAACAAACTATCTTTATCTAAGGTCACTAAGATTATTAATGTTACAATCGACCCTTATAAAGTTATAATTGTAGTAATTCAATTCAGAGTTCCTTTACCTTACCAAAGTACAGCCTTTACGCAATTTAACATTACCCAAATAAATAGCAACCCTAACTTATCTTATTGTAAGATCTAAAATCTTTAGGAAAGGCTATTATAGCTATAGCAGTAATAAGTATAATAACATCAAACGGAAGGGCTTCTGAGAGTTGCGGTGTGACCCGCAGGCTTGCTTTGGTGTACGTCACACTAGCACGACCACTATGCTGTGGATACAGCGACTAAGAGGTCGTGCCTAGACGATGTGAGGGTAGGTGAAGTTAGTCTGACAACGTGATAATTAATAATTATACAGGGTGTTAGGGTAAATAGTTGCATTACTTTAAGGGGTGATTGTACCCATGATACTTAACAACTTTGCCAAAGAAACCTATAGAAAATACGCAACAAAAATTTACTTTTCATACTGTTACGAACGACGGGTTCCGGGATTGGAGTGAAACGCTAAGTCCAACTTTACAGATTTTATTTGGGATACACTTACAAACGGTCCACCTCGCAGAGGTTCCCCTACACGGTGCACTTCACCGGGTCCTCCTCGCAGGGATTCCCCGTGCACCATTTACTGTCACTGTTCACAGTCCACTACGTCACTACTGTGACGACACGACACGCGTCACGGCTATGACGTCACGACGTACGACACTATGACGTCACGCACTACGCCATCAGACGGAATTCGCCGCTTTTTATAGACCGCAGAATATTCCAGATCTACGAATTTCGTTATTCTTTTCTTTACTCGTTTGTTTTCCTCCAGATATTTCCAACCCCGCCTTCTTTTCTCGAAACCGATCGAAGATACGTCCACTTTTCTGGTTCTTTTCAAATATTCGTAATTTCGCCTCCTTTCTCGAAGTTCCTAGACACGTTCACCTTTTTGTCCCTTTTTAAATATTCCTTCTCTCTCTTCCTTCTAGAACATTTCTAAAAACACTAAAATCTAGAAATATTTTTGGCGCGGATCGGATTCGAACCGTTACCCCCCAGCATGGGAGGCGGAACCTTAGACCGTAAGACCACAGCGATTGTTAATACACCCTCCGAATTTTTGAATGCCTTTTTACGTCTAACGTTTGACAGCGTTCGTGACAATACTTACAAAAGTTCAATCAGCTGATTGCATTTAGTATCGGAAGTACAAAATTTTTTTACGAATTTCCTATACGTTTCTTAGGGATAGTTTTTCAGTATCATGGGTACAATCACCCCTTAAAGTAATACAACTGTTTACTTTAACACCCTGTAATCAGCCAAAAGATAAGGTGCTTACGGAGTGGGTTGAAGAGCGCCGGATATAATAAGTAGGACGAAATTATAAATAACACGACTATGAAGGATGGTATATTGACGAGTAAGCTATAGTGGGTGGATACAAGCTTAAGGTATAATAATATAAACCTACATAATACAATATATCTACATAAATGAATGAGAAAACTGAAAACCGTTTGTAAAATACTACAGCTGAGCAATATTTAATATGTAGGTACACACGGCGACACATCAAGCTACACAAAACCAACATTATTAAGCTGGCAGCGCGAATTTTGCATAACGTATAACATCACGCGACCAGCTTATGTTGATTTTACGTAGCATGTGTACAAGTTTTTAAAAATTTAATAAGTCAATTGTTATGGGGGTTCAGCAATAATAAGCTTTACAAAATGTATTTCAGGTAAACTTCAATCGATTTAATACTGAACATGTGAACTAAATACGTCTCATGTCGTCGAAGTATAATGGTGGTCCCTTGAGTGTAACGCACATCCTGCTGCGAAGTAATGGCATGTGGTTACATACTCGTATGAAATATTACTCCACTCTCATTGTCTATAGGTCTGGTGTCTATGTCTTTGTGTAGTTTAGTGGAAGGAAGTTAAGGGATCGGTAATGTAGTTATGATATTTATGGTTCTCTGTAACACTCTATTTTTAGCTTTCGAAGCAAAAAGAGGGGGTGTTAATATTTTAAACGTATTGTATAGGTTTGAATAAATAAAAATGCGAACTTTTGCGGCGTCATTCTATTCTAATAGTTATTGTATGCAGGATTTAATAAGTGGTTAATAGTTGTGGTAAATTAATACTATTGTGGTGACTAGAAAACTAAATCTGCAGGGTATTACGGTATTTGATACTATAAACAGATGCATTACTTTAAGGGGTGATTGTACCGATGATACTGAACAACTTTCCCTAAGAAACCAATAGGAAATTTATAAAAATATTTTGGACTTCCCATACTAAATGCAATCAGCCGATCGAAGTTTTGTATGAAAATTTGAATGTCTTTTTGCGAATTTCCTATAGGTTTCTTAGGGAAAGTTGTTCAGTATCATGGGTACAATCACCCCTTAAAGTAATGTGACTGTTTACCCTAACACCCTGTATAATACCTACTTTATTTGTCAGGCAATGGTAATGCAAGCTGTAATGGTTACTCCAATTCAATCTAAACAGTGTAATATGGAAATACAGGGTGTTAAGGTAAACACTTGCATTACTTTAAGGGATGATTGTAACTATGATACTGAACAACTTTCCCTAAGAAACCTATTGGAAAAAATACAAAAAAAAAATTTTTACTTTCCATACTAAATGCAATCAGCTGATCGAACGTTAAGTATGAAAAGTTGACCATTTTTTTTTGCGTATTTCTTGTAGATTGGGAAAGTTGATCAGTGTGATGGGTACAATGATCCATTAAAGTAATGCAAATGTTTACGCTAACACCCTGTATAGTGCCGGTACTACACTCGCTTGAGAACTTCTTGGATAGAACTTCCAAATTAAAATTACTATGGCTCGCGACACCACGAAAACGATGGCGGGCATCTGGTTCTCGGACCTTCTCGTCTGTTCCCAGCGAGAACCTAGTGCCTGCTCCAGCACGGCTAGCGTGCCACACACGATAAAGCGACATAACGAAATAAACTTCTTGCGCGCTCTTTTTGGCATAAGTACGTAAAACAAAAAAGATGGAGGCACATCTCGAATTTTACTGTTGTGAGGCCTACGTAATCAATAAAACCGAATCCAGGATTGATTTTTCAAGAACGGCAGAATTGCAAGATGCTAAATTACAAGCGGAGAGAAGCATTCTTACGAGTAATAATAATTTTCTTTGGAACGCAACTAAATTATAGCGAAACGTAATCATAGCTCGGAACGCGCCGCCATCAGCGAGCAACCATAAAAAAGATTTTATTAAAATTAAAACAATTTCGGAAAGGGTTCAACTCCATTACCATTCTCTCAACTCGCTGACATAAACAGCTTAAACTAATCGCCGAATTAAATCAGAGTGAAAATACACAATCTCAGTGCAATGTCGCCAGTTTAACCGTTCTAGAGAATTGATAGTGGTTCGCGCAGTAAATTTAAAAGGGTGGCTAAGGCCGCAAATGGTCTCATAAAGTCCGGGAAAAATAAAAACGGCACTCGACTAAATTATCCTTGGTCGGCATCAGGGTTTGCCTCTGACTTGTCAAGTCGAGTACGTAAAATTCTTTCAAATGTTTATGGGGTGTACATTTTTGCTTGGTTGCTCTTTTAAGGGAACTGTTTTAGAATTTATTTTGGGACCACAAATAAGTTAATACCTACATACAGTGGTGTCGATTCGAACTGTGCCACGACTTAACTTAATAAATTTATTCCTGTCACTTTCTAAAATAAGATTAAGAAAAGAGACAGAAAACCAACAACTGACTTAAGTGCTGTCAAAGTGACGTTACACGCCCAAAAATGCCTTAAATAAGATGGCGTACATTATGATGGCATCATATTTTGGGCGTGTAACGTCACTTTGACAGCACTAAAGTCAGTTGTTGGTTTTCTGTCACTTTTCTTAATCTTATTTTAGAAAGTGACAGGAATTTTAGTTAATTTAAGTCGTGGCACAGTTCGAATCGACACCAATGTGTAACAAAACACCCTAATACTTAAGAGGGTGCTTCAGACCATCAAACATTCACTATGGAGCCAACATCGAAATCGCGGAAAAAAATCAATTGTCCCATTTTGAGTCGAGTCGGTTCGGTACTGCAGTTTTGTAAAATGCGTAGAATATAAAAATTTGATGATCTGAAGGGTTATTAGCTGTATACTGTACACCCTGTATATTTCATTCACTAAGGTCAGTTCCAAATATTTCGGTAATGTAACAAAACTGGTCGTACAGACCAAAAAAAAATCTTTGCTGTCACCCTAGTTTAGGCACTACTTACACTACAGGAGTGCGATTTTTGAATCTCATACGTTGAACTCAGCAGTTGAAAATGTATGGAGTTAGCATCTTTCTAGTGCTGATTTGACTTTCACAAATCGCACTCCTTGAGTATGAATTTTTTATGTAAAATCAGCAGAGAAAGATGCAATTCTCCATAGTAATTTTGACATTTTCAACTGCTGAACTCAGCGAATGAGATTCAAAAATCGCACCCCTGGAGTTCGAATAATTATAAAAGATTTAATTATTTTCCCAACCTGAAATTCGGTATGTTAAACTCTCAAAGGCTCACCGCCTAGCTACACTGCACGCTAAAAATATAGGACCCTGACCACCCCAAAAAGGATTACGACGAGTTTGTATGTACATAAGAACCTGTGTTTATCTTAGGATTATAAAACATGTATTCCGTAAAGGAAAAAGGGTAAACTTTAACATGCGGGCTAAGTTTTAACAAAATAGACTCAGTTTGCTTAGAAAAACTGAAACACTAAACTTGCATTAACTAAGTATACACCGTGTAAAAAGACATCTCCCGAAAACTTTAAGAACATATCACTGAACCTATATAAAAATTAATGGCGCTAACCTTTTAAATTTAAAAAAATTATTCGTGATTTTTCCATTTTCTTGCCACGCAATGTAAAGCGTACAACACGCTGCTGTCGTAACACTACGTCACACGACCGTTTGCGGTTATGTAGGTACAAACTGTAGCAGAGAAGAAGCGCGCCAAGGTGCGCGCGGTAGTCACGGTCGCGCGCCACTCAGCTGTTAGGTCACTGCCCGCTCGCTCAGGTGAGCGGGCAGTGACCTTACAGCTATGTGGCGCGCGACCGTAGCTTGGCGACGAGTTTGATGAGTGCGTTTTACATTGCATTTTTGCAATTTTCGAAATACTTGTGTTTAACAATTAAAATTGTATTGCATTATGTCACTGGTAGGCTTTAATGTTCATAATTGTAGAAAAAAAGGCCCGAAAAAAAAAAATTTTGTGAAAATAAAAAAAAAAAAATTCAGTGCCAAAGTGTTAGGTATCATGGTCTGAATCCATAGTTTCAGTTTTCGGGAGTAGTCTTTTTACACCCTATGTAGTTTGTAGAATAAATGCATGAATAGATTGGTATAGTATTGTTATTACTAGAAGTTAGCTTGAATAGAAACGAATGTTCAAGTGCCCATTTAGTTCAATAGTACCGTAACATTGATTTTATCGTTTACTCGTAATTCTCGATTCATATGAATAGATAATTAGGGTACTATTATTATCTACTCATATGACGCAACGCAAGTATATCGTTTGGCTTACTACAACGTGTTAATGAATTAACGCAAAACCTCATACACCCCAACTGATTTATAACAAAATAATTAGATTGAAACAATAATTTCATTATTTTTACAGTTAAAATTTAAAGTTATTCGCATTTTAAGTTTTGAGACAAAAATGATTTGTTATCATTTCAGCAATGAATGAAAGCGCTAACGTACTCATAGATACATTTTAATAATCTTGTTTTGGTAGTAAGTAGGGTGAGTGTACCCGTGGGGTAGGTTGACATCGGGTTCAGTAAATTTTAAATTTTACGATTAAATTATTTAAAATTTTGAAAAAAATTACCTATGTTGAAACCATGATAAATCGATTCTGCTCTTGATTCTAAACAAACTACTTTCTAGTTTTGCGTTAATTCATTAACACGTTGTATATTTACAATACCAATGAGATTGGACTATTTCTTTGTTTTAATCTAATTTTGACACATCATTATTCATGATTTGAGCATTGGATAAATCTTGTCAATAAATCAAAAGGAATTTATTGTTTAGCTTTAATGTATCATACATCTATAAGTACCTCAAAGTGTATATCCATATTGAAACATAAAAATTGATTCATCAACTTCCTGTGAAAACTAAAAGTAAAACCTCTCAAAGGAGCCCATCCATCTCAAAGCTTCTTCGAACAGTCTATCTCTATCAGACAAACTTTCGTGGCTATTACCTACATCTTAAAAGGAAAATCTGATTTAAAGTGAACTCCGCGTGATCGTTAAAATTGCAAGTGTGCCGGATGAAGTTATAAATTTAAATCACTAAGTCTGGCGAGTTGGTGCAAGTTCACCAACTTACGGCAAATTGGATTACTGGTGGCACACAGAAGCCACTTTGAGGTATTTTGTGGCATGCCGGTAAAGGTATTGGTGCACTACTAGTTAGAATTATAAGTTTAACTTCTTAATAGAGCAGTAGGTAGGTACCTAACCGAAGTAAAATATTGAAAAGTACGATACAAAGTATGATACAGGAGTACCAGGTTTATTAAGTTCCCCCGATGTACCTGCGCAGTTCACAAATAATAACGTGCGAAATTGATTAGTTAGGATGTGCCACCTTCATTCCCTTGCCACCATTGGCTAATTGTTTCCGCCCTTTTCGCTGCTGTCACCCTTTGGTTACTAAACGACTTCGGGTATTTTCGGGGGACTGCGCAAACGAAGATTGACGGGGTAAGATATTTTCCTGGTCGTATGACATACATATCCTTACTGTTGTCTCCTGGGGTAGGCAGAGCCAACGGATCGCCACCTGCTACGATCTTGACAGAGCTCTCTAGTAAACTCCACATTAATGAGACCTTTCATGCATGCTCGTCGGTTTCGGGTAGATCTGACTTAAGGCCAGATCTATCGATAGCGGCCTCTAAATCCATACTGGGTCCGACTCCCTCTCTTTCCTGAGAGAAGGCTATGCCTTGTGGTGAGACATGTATATGATGACGTTGATGATTAATGGCATTCAGAACATTGATAATAGAAACGGAAAACATGAATTTCTACGAAACAATTCTTATAGTTCTAACTCCGCTGGCTTCGCCGAAGTGGGTTTTGCCCTCCGAAACGAGAGAATGACACTTTCACGATCCTTAACAACCTCTCGCTAGCTTGAAGCTCACCTAGGTCAGCCACTACTACGTCGTTCCAGCGATACCCGAGGCGATCCATTGATGAAAAACAGTAAAGAAGTAGATGGTAATTATTTTCAATAAATACCAAACCTAAAACCCATTCTAACGTTAGAAGAGTCAGGTAAGGAACGTCTCGTATAAATGTCTCAAAGCCAGCAAACCTACATTAAGCTTTGGGACTGAAGTTACTGCACACATAGTCGCATATTTAACCAAGTTGCTCATGATCGCAAACGAGGTTCGTTGCAACGCGCCTGATAAGTTAAACGAAGTTATAGCTCTTTTCGTGTTTTGATACTTCTATCAGACTTTGGGTAAAAGTTTTTACTATAGGTACGACTTTGTATTATCAATAATATCATAATATCTTGGATTAACGATAGGTCTTAGCGTGTGTAGTGAAGATACCAATCATTAATCTAAGCATAAATTATGATCTAGATTCATAATAACCAGAAACTATTGAAAGTCTGATGAATTTGTATTTATTAAGGTATTTTTTCAAGTTTCTATTTTTATAAAGGTCTCATTGTATTTAATCGTAGGTATAGTGTCATTTGAAATATATTTATTGCTATATCGTTTATTGTTTTCTGTCCGTCTAAAAGTTACGAGGTATTTTAGTCTTGTTTACTTTATTCCAAATCATAGTAACTACAGAGTATGAAAATATTGATTCGTACTTCGTAGTAATTGTTTGCTAACAAACTCTTGTCTCGAAATATTAATGTTTTTTCTTAAATAACATTTTACGTTTTCAAAATATCATTACATAATTAAGATCTCGACTCGTTTCACTAACTGACACAAAAACTCAGTTGATATAATTATTATTATTGTTAATTTTTTTTTTTTTTTTATATCTTGGACAATGTCACACAAATTATCTAGCCACATTTAAAGTACCAGAATCTAGCCTGGACTTGTATTACGATGACTAGACAACGATATAGAATACATATATAGATACAAACATCCATGACTCGGGTACAAATATTCATATTCATCATACAAATATTTGTCCCTTACGGGATTCGAACCCGCGACCCTCGGCACAGCAGGCAGGTTCACTACCGACTGTGCTACCGGGCTGTCATGTTAAATGAAATTAAAATGCTTGTTTTGAACCATTGACTTTTACTTTAGCGAGCCAAGACTTTTAATTTTCTTTACATAGATCGGACCAAAACAGGAAACACCAAACTTTGTGAAAAAAACACCGTTACTCAAAATTAAATAGGAGATTCGGAAAAGGCATAAGATTTAAACTGGCAGTGGGGGAGCAAAGTGCCTCATTACGCGTCGATGGTACTCGAAGGGCGTTCGGCAAAAAGTTAGCCAGCCGTCTGCTAGACGTAGACAACGGACGGATCATTAAGGGCGTTCGCCTATTGAAGAGCAATCGCGCTAAATAAATTGCAACTGAACGCATGATTGGAACGCGTGTGAGCCACAACTTTTAACACATTCGGTATAGCACTATTCATTTGACAGCCGTTAGAACCGATTTGACAGATCGCTCAGACGTTAAAGGCTGTCAGTCAGAATCACAATGTTAATAAGTAAAGTTTAGCGCGATACGGAATTTAGCACAGTTGAATAGTAACTGGATTGCAATGTGAATGTGATTAGAACTGAAATTGGATTCGGATTGAATATGGATAGCGGAATCGGCATCCTGGAGAATTTAGGATCTTACAACGGAGTTTCGACTCTATTAAAGAGAGTCTCAAAATGAGAGGTGGTATCAAAAAACGCCAAATACCAAAATGACAGACAATAAACAAAATTACAGAGGATGTAAAAAACTCTCACTTTAGAGATGTAGCACTTCCTTGATTCGCTCTTCGATTGTGTCGAAATCAGGAAGCTGTGACAAAGGTATTGTCTGTCGAAAATCTGTTTTAAGATTTTAATTACTCTTCTTCTTTATTCCTGGTCAGCGAATGTTTTCACCAAGTCTAACTAAATGGCTTGCCATCGACTTGAAAGAAGAAATGGTCTCAACTATTAATGATTTAGACTCTACAAGAAACATAAGCTTTTGCCAAACCAGTATTTATGAGCGAAACACGATTTTCTTTATGTCTATGCAGTTGTGTCTTCCAAAAAGAGTAGAAAATCACCGTAGATTCTCTGAAAAGTTGCAAATCATTCGGAATGTAAATGTATCTGCAAAAACCGATTTAAAGCCCTCAGGTATCTTCCTCTACATCTATCAGTGGATATTCCCCCAACAATTGTTACACAGCAAGTTTTGAGAGCTATTACGTGACTAAGCTAAGCAAAGGGACACTTCTTACGCGAAAGAGCGCCACAAATTAAACAAGTTTCGAATTTGAACCGACGACT
Organism: Agonopterix subpropinquella; assembly: GCA_922987775.1. NCBI lineage: Eukaryota > Metazoa > Arthropoda > Insecta > Lepidoptera > Depressariidae > Agonopterix > Agonopterix subpropinquella. The sequence goes on along the minus strand of OV277703.1, from coordinate 21,075,180 downwards.
GTTCAAAAGTTAATTATTAGTTAAATGTTTGGGGATTGAAGAGTGTTAGCTCAAGGATTGTGGTTTTAAAATTAAGTTTGTGTTCTGTTTGCAATCAAATGGTGTTGAACCGAATGCGAGGGTATTAAGTTGAAGCCACTTTGTCATTATAGCGTATGGCAATTTTTTTCTTCCTGCTTGGATCCTGTTGGATTGGCTTCCTGATTGGATGGTTAAATTACATAGTAAAGGTATTTCTGCCAGTCTTCCGCAGACACTTTGTATAATTAGAGTATCGTTATTGTGGGTATCAAGCTGAACAGGTATGATAAGCAAACGTTACGGCCTTATCACGAAAATAACTTCCTAATACCTAATATATATATAACCTTGAGATTAATGAACACTTTAATAAGATTAATTCAAAGAATAGAACACTAGAATGCATAATATATAAGTTTATAGGAGTGCCATTCTCATAAAAATCAACGTTGACCACCGAACAAACTTTGATAGGTTCTCAATCATGCTGCATTGTGACAATAATGCTATGGGTTGAGCATATCAGAGTCAATAAAGGCTTTATTTAATCACGACTCAAAAATATGCAATGTTATGGGAGTGTTACAGTTACAGCTTTAAAGCATATGTTAGCAAATCACGTTAGTTTTTTTTCCTTTAAATTGCTGAATTCGTAATATTTTAAACCCGAAACTTCTTAACAAACGCAGCGAAAACTTAACTGGATCGACTCCGGATGTAACTTTCCCATTCTTCGTTACAAGAATTATATTTTCGTAACTTACTACCCCGACAAACTTGGTACACGAGTTGTTACAAAAAATGTACGTGACAAGAGTGTCGAAGTCGGAAAGTTTGGGAAGGGCTGAATTAGGCGACAGGAGTTGCCAACCTTTGTGTTTCGGTTCAAGTCAGAAGTGCTCGCCGGAATTAAATTCGAAGTAATTTACGATGCTCTTAGGTAGTATCTACTTCGGAAATATACGGAAGCAAAACAAAGCATTACATCTTGGGCCATCCAAAAGAGCGTAGTCCTATCCGAATCGAGGTCTCCTCTACTATCTTTCTCTTAATAGTTTTTTTCTTTTATAGAAGATAGGTTTGCTCTTGATCTCCAGTGGCGCACAAAATCCATCGTTTTTGAAATAATTAGAGAAGGCAAATACGAAATCGCGAAAAAAAAACATCTGAACCCTGCATTTTAGTCAAGTCAGTACTGCAGTTTTGTATGGAATATAGCTAATTTATTTATCGTAATTTCGATGTCGAAGTGAAAGTTGTTCGTCTGATGCACCACCTCCTCTCGTATGCCGGAAAAAACCAGACACAATAGAAATCAATTATTGTCTTCGTCACACGGATCCGCGTTCCGGCATACCAAAGGTTATGTATTACTAGGGTAGTAACACTTAGTAATACTTAAGGTTGTGCTAGACAAAACTTGTTTTAGGCAAAACAAGAAAATATATCACCACACATGAAGATGTATCCCCAGAGAAGCGATCGAAACTAAAACAATCAACCATTAGGCAACACACTGGTGGTCGCATAAAGGGCCCTACACACGTGCGCAAGATTTACGCGCTAAAAACTTCGGCAGTTATTAAGTTTGGTCGTATATATCGCGACAACAATTTGCCGGTCGCGTTGACGCGCCTACGCTACGCTGTCGCGGGACGGGGGCCAGACGGATAAGTTGTGATGCGACATGTGAGTGGGACTGGCGAGAAGAAAAGTGATCTGAAATATGTAATACATAAGAGACCCGCCCCGGCTTCGTACGGGTATCGGGTATTTCATTCGACAAACCATTCTCGAGAATCAGTTAATCTATTTAAAGAAAATCCCTACAGCTAGTTTCAGAGATTAGCCTATCTTGACTATTATAAAACTGTAAATTTGAAAAAAGAATTTAGTTTGTTTGTTTGTTTGGGTGTTTGTTTGTTCGAGTATCACGCAAAAACTACTGAACCGATTTTGATGAAACTTTTTTTGTTTGGTAGCGTAACATCTGACTTAAAATCTGATATATAATTTATGCGGACGAAGTCACGGGTAAAAGCTCGTACAGATATAAAATGCTATAATAACATGTGGAAATTAAATAGGTACCTCCAATATCATATAGCTTAGTCCAATATATACCTAGGTCTCTCCGTTTATCAGGAAAACTGCCAAGTGTGAACGTCAATGAAAATTCTCTGAGATCGATCAGTGTTAGAAGATTACTATGACGCTTATTCACGCTTACTACTCAACTCCAACAGAAACTTTACTACAAATACCAACTTTCTTTTTAGCATGCAGTTGTTGCAAGGCTCACCTTTCACACATTGAAGCTTATAGATTTGCATGACGCGTCAAGTGTTAGGCTACTGGCTAGGCTTTCGTCCACAAAAACAAGCGTATGAAAATATGCATAAGATATCCTTAGCAATGACATTCTCTACACAAGGACTTCGCATCAGCGCGCTATTAAAATAATTAGTAAAAGTTGTGATTACTTGTTTTACATTAACGCTTAGTGATCGAGGACATTTGAAAGGACTAAAATGGGGCACTTGCACCAAAATTATAATGAGAAATTATCTTAATAATTTAATAATAATAGTTGTGAATAGAACATTACTGAAAGATTTATTCTGAAATTTTAATTTTTTTCGAAATATTTCAATTAATATAAGTTACGTGGATCGGAACGTAATTTAAAACACCAGTCAGCGCAATGTGTCGTCACTCCTTGAGCCAGGTTGTCAAATAGTAGTTAGTTAGAAGAGTACAGCAACATAATATGTTGCTGTACTCTTCTCATTTGTAATGAGCTTCACGCGTTATGAATAAGGAGTGACGTCACGTCATGGCTGTGAACGTTTTGGCGCGGAATTTGAAAAGTCAACTTTTGATTTGCAATAAATAAATGATTTGTGAATATTTTACCATTTTTGTTTTTGGTATATTTATGTAAGCCTTAAATCTTTATGATAACTTAAAAATATAACACTGTTGTGTGGAATGTCAATGGTAACAGCCAAGTACAACTGCAGCATACTAAGGCGACATTAGAGACATGTGCCATTTTAGGGTTTTGTTATTGTATGACGTGGTGAGTCTGTCTATTGTCTATAGAATGTCATTGCGAAATAGTTAACCAATTTCAATCCACGGGCTGTGTTCATTACACTCCAATACATTTTCCACACAACAGTACCGAATTAACAAACACAAATGCTTTATGAGAAGGGACGTCGCGTCGCGTCGCGTTGTTTACAACTGCCGTTAGTATCATGGCGCTGTGACCAATAGGGGCTGCGATACTGAAGTAAACTGAAAACTTGCTACACTTCATTATGGACAGTTACGTCAAATGTTGGAAGTTTTGACGAATTACCTCATTTGGAGAGAATGGTTGACGTAATTAAGTTATGACTGTGAATTTACCTCTTGGATGCTTGGGTATGTTGAATTTGTTAAGGACATTTTTACAACGTAACACCTACTGACATTAGGGACCTCCCCTCCAAAAGCATAACACGGTTCATGAAATCCGTGGGCCTAAGAAATGACCTTTAGGTCTAGGGTGACAGCTACAATAGATCTGTCCAGGTCGCGGTAGCTATTGGATCATTGACTAAACCCTTACAACCAAATAATAATAAGGAAATTTTTAGTTCAATTTATAATGATGAAAGATACGCTACGAAAATAAGAAAACCTACTCAATGAGATAATTCCTTCTCTTTTTTAAGTCGGCGGTTAAAACTAGTTCATTCCGTATTAAAATGTCGTGCTGCGTGATGTCAGGGTTTGTATAGCACTAATGCAGGTGTTAAGAGGCGGATATACCTTCATGCATCTTCAACTTTTCTAACTACACCGCGGGGTCGGAGTAGTGACTGGTCAAGTCTCTCCAGACACACCACACAGACTTGTTAGAGTTATAAATGTGTTATTTATGTAATCTCAGGTAAGTAAGTATACAAAATAGCAGTTACTGAACTTCAAGATCCTATAATCCTTATACTTACAGATTTATCCCACAGAACTAGACACAAGCTCTCGTTTTCCAATACAGCTCCTCTTCTAAAAATAGCCTGCCTACCTTATAAATGGAAGATCATCACCATCAAAGTCTTCAGTCATCAAGGCACAGTCAGACTTATGTTAGTTATCATTATTATTTTAAAATTTATTTATTTATTTTTATTAATATATATTACAGGCACAATTCATGTTATCATGACAGGTATACACCCAATGCGACGACATTTTGGTTGCACATTTAACTTTATAAGTACACAGTTCAAACTCTTTTATCAATATTTTTTATCATATTGTTTAAAAAAATTATAACCATAATGTACGTGAAAATTGGTACAGCACTCAAGCCCCACATTATCATTTAGTTACACAAGAGACATTTACCTAACATTAGCACAAACAACGCAGGTGCAAACTCCTAAGTCACATTACACATTATTAGCAACATTAAAACACTGGCGGACACGAAAACTCCATAACTATCCTTTATTCAAATTTATTGCTCTGCACTTTAATAAAGCTGCGTATTCTCTGCCCTCGGAGACCGTTGAACTTTGCGGTCTGAGTTCACTCCAGTCAGAATAATTTATGGCTGAACGGAAACTAACGTATGACCTTGAACAAATATCTCTCTCACATACCTAATACTAGCCCAGGAAGTGCTACAGAGGCGGATGTGCTACATGCTGCTGTCCTGACCTCCTGACGTCTACCATTACCATTTTCAGCATTTACGTCTTGTCCCGATGCAAAATAACAAAACTGTCGCTATGACAAGAAACCCTTGAGTCTAACGCCCATTGTAGGTAGGGTTTTCGTCCCGGGACTCTCGAGTCTCGAAATCCCGGGAGTCTCGGTACTTTTTACGTCGAGACTGAGACCGAGACTTTGACATTTTGGTCCCGGGATTTCGAGACTCGTTTTCATATTAAAAATAATTTAATATGACTCACATTTTATACAATATAAACAATATTTTCAGTTTATTATTGTGTTTAAATACCGATTTCAAAACTTTATTTTTTTTAACGTAGATAATGCATGATATCGAGTTATTTATTGTTTTTATCTAAGCATTTCGGTATCGAGTTTAAGAATTGTCTTGTCTCAGTAACGATCTACTGAGACTTGCCTCACTTGTTTCGAATGGTATCGAATTTTAAAGACCTTTTTTTTTTGAAAAGTTCCGGACCGAACTGGCACAGGCATGACACTGCCTGTACGTGAACGAGCGGTCCGGTACCTTGGGCCAGCGTGAGTAAGCGATAGGGTCGATACCTACAGAAAACGAGGAAATAATAAAAGTTAAGTTTGATTTACGTAAATCAAATTATATTATCATTGTAATGTCAATTTCACACCATGCATGATCCCCATTGCATAGAAATAAAATCACGCTAGCAATAAATCAGGTACTTAGGTCGTGTATTTTTTTAAATCAAGGTGGATACGGGTTCCTAATCTTAAACCTGAATAGTTAATAACGAAAAAAGTAGGGAGCAGCGTGACCAATCATCAACATTAAAATACCTATTGAATTAACTTTTTTAAAGAAGGTAAAGTATGAGTAGGCAGGTAGGAAACACAGCAGTAAATATACAGCACGACATGTTTCCGCATGTGATGGTATGAAGTCGCGTTGCCCGTCGAGTCGAGCGAGTGAGTACAGCCTTGTGAAACGGCCTTCATTGTCATTTAATGGGCGTCCTACCACTTCTAAAAGCACACATGCATGAGTGTCGTTTCTTTTCGCGTTAGAGTATATTTTCTTTGGACTGAGAACGTAATTTGGCATTGCGAGAAAGACTGCAGTACAGCTCAAGTATCGATCAAATCGAAGGTTTTCTCATTGACCACGAACGCTTAGCGAAGAGGCAGGTAATAGGTACTCTTCAGTCTACTGTATAATCTGCTGGAGCGTATAATTATAATTATGTGGTCTAGTGTTGAAGCCTATTCGGAACCCGGCATGTTCAGGGGGTTGGAAAACATCGATCCTGCATGCGAGATTGTTCGTAATGACTCTCGAAAACAACTTTCAGACATATGGCTAAGAAGAGAGAAGATGTACCTTTCTTTCTTCAGCAAAGCATTTTTGCAATTTTTTAAAGAAGAGCACTACCAGACTTGTTCAATGCCTGCGGCGTTTTCCCCGCGAATGACTGAATTATACCACTTCTGAAGGGCCAAGGAACTGTTTTCCAGCCGCCTTCAGGAGCTCGACCGCGATTCCGGTAACCAGTTCGGTTACTAGATTTGAGGATTATCGAGTACTCTCACTTTCTTCAAACTTCGTTAAACTAATTAACGTCCTATTGTAACTTGCTTAATTGTTGCTTGCTTGTTCTTCCTCACTTTCAGTGAGCTTCGCAGTGTGTACTGTCGCCTATTGTACGATGCCAGGTGCAGCGGTCGTCGGTTTTGGTAGCCAAATCTCTCCCAGAGTTTGCCCCGGGTCGGGTTTTGGTTGTTCTGGCTGTGTTATTGGTAGGATTTGCCTAGATCGCCACGCTTGGAGGGTTGGCGTTCGCAGTTGGACTGTTTACTGTGAATATTGTGATTAAGCTTGTTTTCTAGCTATTCTGTATTATTAGCTAGAGAGACTGACATAAAGGTAGATTTACTAGATAAACTAGGAATTTATGATTATTTTGTGTTGTGATTCTGCATGGCGATTGCTTTAATTATACTGAAAATCATAATTAAATGACCAATTTTGATGTAACTTTTGAATAATTAATTAATCTAATCATTAGTTACGTTAGAATAGTCGTTTTACTATGATTTTGATTTAAGGTTTAAATTAAAAATCCGCTTATATCCCCTGACATTTTATTCATGTTGCCTATACGCTAAGACTGAAAATCTCAACTATATCAAAACTCTAAATCCAGAAAACACCGATAATTCCTTGTATTTTTAAATTAAACCACACAGTCTCGAATTTCCCGGGAATCCCGGGACTGGGATTTGAGAATCCGAGACTGGTCCCGGGACCAAAAATGCTACCGAGACCGAAATCCCTAATTGTAGGTCATATAGGCCTCCTCCCGAAACCATGCGTGGTGTGGATTAGTGGAATAAGTTAGTGGTCAATTAGCATTTGCTACTACTGCATGCAATATAGTTATAGTTATTATTAATAAAAAAAATAAAGTAATAAATAAAGTATATTTGATTAATTGATTGATAAAAAGCTTGTTATCCGGACCGGTCTTAGTTTAATGCGGTCGAAAATGTACTTTGACATACGGGAGTTCAAACTCATACTTAAAAACGTCTCAGAATCCCGGCTTTAAAGTATGGAATTCTATGGAATATGGTTTTCTGTCTGTACATATTTGCACCAAGCAATATTTACCATGTATTTTCCTCACTGTATTTAAGTTCACTGCGACTTTGCGGGCAGAGTTCACTTCAGAAACTAATAAATGCAACTTGCTACTACTAGAAATATTGCGTTTATTCTTGTGTCCAGTTTTCGTGGCACGTGGTGTAAATGGGCAATATTGTTGTAGTAAAGTTTTTGATTGTTTGTTCGTTGCGGTTATTGAAGTGGTGGAAGTGTGCGGGCGAAAACGAAATGTAGTTTTAGAAGTAAAATTGAGCTTTAACTGCAAATACATTCAGTATGTTTTAGCAATTTTACTTTCTAGCTTGGTTTTTGGGATGCGACATAATGGTTTGTATATTGTGGTTCCAGTAGAAGTTTCAGTGGTAGTTCCATTGGCTTGTTCCATGTTTGAACTAGTAGGATATGTGTTCTGTTCCTTCCATAGAACTGCAATGAAGATATCTGTTTATTCAAAATATGGTTCAATATTTTTTTCTCTACAGAAGGAAGGTTTTACAGACGGTCGTACAATCCACGATGAAATCTGGTTCCAATCTCTGGCCATAAATCGAACTAATAGACACAGGGACGAACAGACTTCTGCAACAACCGACACACAATTGCTGCAAATGCGGCAGGCCTTGTCGCTACCGAATTGACTTGTTGTCAATGTCTTATACAAACAGCATGGCTAGTATGCCACCGTGATACAGCGCTATCGCGACTTCACTCCCTTTCTATTTGCGCGCGAAAGAACGATGATATAGCTGTATCACGTGTAACAATCTAGCTAGGCAGATGAAATAAGCTCCATGATGATGATGATGATTTAATTTATAGCTAATGACATTGTTAGGTATCTATATTACAATTATGATGTCGCTGACCTAGTTTCGAGTACCTTAATAAGAATATTTCGTTCGCTCAGCTAAGCTTTTCTGAATCTTCTGAATCTGTACTACGAATTCTCCACTAAACAAATTAATAGGTATTCTAAACTGGCGTAGATTCTTTTCTTGTCAATAAAAAGGGCAGGCAATTACACGCGGGGCTGGGAGGGCAATCGATACCAGCCTCCGCCTACGTCTGTCCGCTGCTCACTCCTCACAGAGGATAAATGCACCTTTATCCGTCTTACTCATGGTAATGACAAGCTTCAAGTTATTGGAATGGTAGTTGTAAGAATATGCTAAATTAAAGAGAACTTTGCACAACTACAAGTAGTATAAGAGATAAGAGGAATTTTGGTAACTATCAGCTGCAAGGCTGATTCAGTATTCATGGGGTGTAGAGCATCTCTACAGGGTATACAATAAAATGGGACAGCTACTCAAAGGGGTGCTTCAGACCATCAAACTGAACAACTTTCTCTATGGGACCAATATCGAAATCGCGAAAAAAAATCCGCTCTCCCATACAAAACTGCAAACATAACTCGACTGAAATGTATGGGACAGCAGATTTTTTTTTCGCGATTTCGATATTGGTCCCATAGAGAAAGTTGTTCAGTTTGATGGTCTGAAGCACCCCTTTAAGTAGCTGTCCCATTTTATTGTACACCCTGTATAATACGGATGGACCAGGTCTGCCTGCATAACTCCAGTCGGTTTAGGAGTTACAGCCGTTCAAAGGTCTGTATCAAATGAACGATCAGCTGATCAGGAATATTATTGTAATTATGCACTGTAGCTCTGTGAACAGTACAAAAACTGTCATGTTCTGTCTTTAAGAGATACAGCCATTCAAAGTTCCGACCTTTGACGACAAGAAGAATAAGGAGGTATAACTTATACTGGGTCATTTTGATAATACTTTCATAATCAGGGGTTGTTCAGACCATGAAACCATAGAGTAAATAAATTATACACATGAAACTGAACAAGCCAAGGGTGACGATTTTTTTTTTAATTTCAGGTTTGTTTCCATAGTAAAAGTCGTTCAGTTTGATGATCTGAATCACTCCTGAAAGTTTTGAAAGTGCTTACAAAATCACCCTTGATACAATTGCACACCGGGAAAGTTAGTTGGTAGTTGTAGTAAGGATTGTGACTACCCTGCGTTGTAATAAAAATAATCCTTGTCATATACTAATGGTAGAGTATTGAAATATTTACAACAAGGTTATTGGTTGACTTCTTTGGTGTCTGACCACCCCATGGTCCAGTAACACTCTAATTTGTATCAAAAGTAGTTTTTTAGGGTTCCGTACCCAAAGGGTGAAAACGGGACCCTATTACTAAGCCTACGTTGTCCGTCCGTCCGTCCGTCCGTCCGTCTGTCCGTCTGTCCGTCCGTCCGTCTGTCCTACCTATTTAGGGCTGTAACTTTTGAACCGTAATAGCTAGATAGTTGAAATTTTCTCAGATTATGCGTTATTACGGCGGATTTGTTAACAAATAATAAAAATGCCAAAAATTAAAAAGTTAAGGGGGGTTCTCAACTAGAAACGACTTTTTATCAACGTTTTTTCTTCACGCTATATCGTAAAAACGGTAATACATACAAGCGTCAAACTTAGTGTGATTATAGAACAAACTCTACAGAATAACAAAAACTAAAAACTGGCCAAGTGTGAGTCGGTCTTGGGCTAAAGGTCCCGTACAAAAAAAGTTTTATTTCTAAGTTAATAATGTTGTGTTCTGTGGTGGTGTGGTACGGAACCCTCGGTGCGCGAGTACCCCGACTCGCACTTGACCGGTTTTATTTATCAGTTATCGATTCTAGGTAAACCATGTTACTCAGGTTTTCGGTCGTTTATTTGTTCACACTTCAATAAAATATAGTCTAGGAAACCACAGTAATGTATTCAGTAGCGTATTTAAAAACAAACAGGTCAAATAAAATGTGTACCACAACGAACTCATTGTGAGTCGCGTCGTCAGCGGAACGTGTTGATGAGGTTTAAGATACGAGATGATAGCGATTTTATAATTTTGTGAGTTTTTCTAGAAACAAAATAGTTTCAAATAAATTGATACATTACGAAGTTCATGTCATGTAGCAAACAAAAGCGAACCACAATTGTTTGAATGAATGCACTTGCATCATGACTATTATTGTGTATGGTACTAAGTATAAAGAATCTGAGACAATTATTGTAGACGTACGAATTTCACAGTTATTGTAGCAGTCTCAGTCTTTTTCGTAAACAAATAAACCCGAAATATACCGAAAATATACGCGCAGCGCGCGATGCTTTAAGATTATCAAAAAACAACTTGAATTTTTTTATTCCTGTGCCATCGACTCGACAAAAGAGAGCTCCATTAAAAAGGTTTAAGAAATGTTAAAAATGGTAAGGCCATTTGTTGGCCATTAGTGACATTAAAAAATAAATAAATTGTTTCTTAAATAAATCAAATGGCTTTCAGTAAATTTTTAAAGGCTTCGAACAGCCAGTGTCATCAAAATTCCCGTGATAAAATCTCTTTGGTTTTATACATAAAGTTGAATGTGAATAACAGTATATAGGAATAATTTAATATACATCTACACTATTATAAAACTGTAAATTAAAAAAAAGAATTTTCACAGTTTGTGTGTTTGAACGCGCATCACGCAAAAACTACTGAACCGATTTTGATGAAACTTTTTTGTTCGATAGTTTATGATCTGACGTAAAATCTGGTGTATAATTTATGCGGACGAAGTCGCGGGTTAATGCTAGTATTATATAGAACTGAACATAATTTGTCAAAAAAGCTTTGGGAAAGTAAAAATAAAAGTACAACTAACTTTTTCGCTATCAGTGAAGTAGGAAAAATAATAAGTACCCGACATTACTCCATTGCAAACTGGTATTGACACAGACTGAAGTTACTTTCGAAACGTAAACAAAACGAACGAGCTATATGAATTTGACTGTAGGCAAATAATTTGAGTTTATTTTCAGTTCATAACTTACACCGCGTCGAGTTCCCGACATATTGTCGCTGACCCGAAAAAATATATGAAAATAAATGCAAGCGGAACAGAATTTTCCGTCATGAACAAATATAATCAGTTGAGGTTGGTGCATATGGGAATACGATGCAAAAATATGACATATTTTGTGTTGAAATAATAATAATAATATGAAGAGAATATTGTACGTCGCTATAATTTTTGTTGTGTAGTAAACTTGGGTCACTAATAAAATACTAAATATAATGTCCGAAATAGTTCCAATGTACATGTTTACTACCTGCGAGATTTCTTTTGCGTTTTCAATGTTGGTCCAATTAGAGTGAAAGTTGTCTTCAGTTTGATGGTCTGAAGCATCTCCATTGATAATAATTTGGGTACATGTAGGTAAGTACTACTTTATGTCATTGCAACCTAGACGCTTTGATATAAAATAAATGTCCAAGTAGGTAAGTAGTTACGACCTTGCCTGACGATCATTTCGTTACGTAGGTGTGTAGCCTTCGCTACGTAATGGCTACGGAGTTTGCTACGATTTTCGGAGGTTACGATTATGCGCCTCGATAGGAGATATGTATAAAGTTACTGATAAAATCTGTTTTAGGGTTCCGTACCCGAAGGGTGAAAACGAGACCCTATTCATAAGCTTACGTTGTTCGTCCGTCCATCCATCTGTCTGTCTGTCCTACCTATTTAGGTTTGTAACCTTTGCTTTGAACCGTAATAGCTAGACAGTTAAAATTTTCACAGAATGTGTGGTATTGTGGCGCATTTGCTACCAAATAATAAAAATGTCAAAAAGTTAAAAATTCATACAAGAAACTAGTTTTTATCAACGTCTTTTCTTTTCGCTTTATCGTAAAAACGGTAATACATAGCATATGCTCACGCCTATATTCCTCGAGGGGGTATTCAGAGATATTCTGAAACTTCAGAACATCCACGTTTCACTAGTAGTACCGAAACTCTGTCTAGTGTGACGGGGAGTGAGCCCGTCACCACTTGTAATGGACATTAGGTACAATACATGCCTCGGTAATACATACAAGCGTCAAATTTGATGTGATTATAGAAAAAACTCTACAGTTTAAAAAAAATTACATAATAAAAACTGGCCAAGTGAGAGTCGGTCTCGCAATAAAGGTCCCAGAGAAAACAAAACTTTTTTGTAAGTTAATATGTTTTGTGGTACGGAAGGGTGCGCGAGTAGCCCGACTCGCACTTGGCCGGTTCTATTTTAAATTGTATCTTTAGTTCCTCCCTCATCATCATCACTTCTATGTATACCCCACCAAACAATGCATACACACTTTTACACTACACATTCTACCCCACATTTGTATACTCACTTCACTACGTGTCTCACAACCATTAGCATACTTGCATACAATGATAAAAAGTAGTAAGTGAAAGCCTTTTTTGCAAGAGCGTGCTTCCACGCACTTACAGTCCCTTTTATCTTGAACTACGACTATTTTGCGTTTAAAAATATTGTATTTCACGTAATATACGATTATTGTAATGATCATTGCGGTGGTATTTATAGGGTTAATTGAATTAATAGGGGGTTGTCACGGAGCTGAACCCTTGGGGGTAAATATGGGGTATAAATACGGTGTTTAATGGGTCGTGGGCTTCCGTTATGGTGGTGTTATGTGACTGTTGTCATCGGTATTGTCAGTAAATTAGGTAGTCAGCTGTGCTGTGGAGTCAATAGTGCGCTGAGGGGATTGAGGTTTAATTAAGTGGACATTAGGATGTGACTGTCGAGATTTTGTAAGGAAATGTCATTTAAATTTTTCTATGTATTGTAATCATACTCACCATGGGATTCGTGCCCCAGTTATTAGTGAGTGCAATAGAGGCCGTATTTTTTTTGTTGAATCTAAAAACCTATAATTAGTTTTCATGTAGAAGGTGTTTGTTTTTGGGTTCCATACCCACAGGGTGCTATCGGGACCTTATTACTAAGACTACGTTGTCCGTCCGTCCTTAGGGCTGTATCTTTTGAACCGTAGGAAGCGAGTTGACATTTTCACAGAATAATACCGGAGAAAGAATATTTTTTTGTATATTTGGTGGTACGAACAGTCGGTGCGCGAGTCCGCTTCGCCGATTTTTCTTATATTTTTGTTCCGATTTAGATTGTGATAGTAGATAGAGTGATAGAGTATCGAATTAGAATGAGTTACCTGATACGTTTCTTCACAGATAAGCTTGCCCTTTGAACTTGCTTTAGGTACCTATATTCATCTTTATTTCCTCGTGAACAATGTGTTAGTGTTGAGTGTTATTGAATAAGATTGTCAGATAAAAATTATATCTAGTACATAACTTAACCAGAATGAGTTCCAAGATGATTATACAAGTGTATATCATTTGCGGTTGTGTAGGTACATTTTAGATACATTGTAGAGACCCACAATTTCAGCGTCACTCCTTGCTTCTTGCTTACCGGAACTAATTATGATCATGCCAGAAGCTGCTGCTTACCTGTAAATAATAAAGAACATAGTATGAAAAAAATACAGTGGCACAAGTAGAGAAAAATAGTATGTACATTTTATTTTTTATTTTTAAATGGTTCTAATGTGCCCCATTTTATCTTTTACAAATGAGAAGGCCAATGTTAATTCTGAGTGCTCTATTGTGATACTACTGCTCTTCGGTAAGGTAAAAATGATAAGGAAACCAGTCAACCAGGAAGTCAGCATCCGCGGAAGAAGATATTCTTATAAGTCAGCCTATCCGCATTGGGTATACTGACTATGGGGTTCGTGCCCCAGTTATTAGTGAGTAAAATAGAGGCTTAGGCTGATTATGAGTAGTATGATCTTAGGTATTTTACGAATACTAAAACTAGTGACAAGGTTTATATTAATGTAGGCATGCAGGGTCCAACCTAAAATGCTGACGGTTTTTTAATAGGATGATCAGACCACCAAGCTGAACAACTTAACTTAGGTAATGAACAGAAGTACAGTAAGCAATAAAATACAAATATTGCGCAAAAGAATAACGTCGTTAGGCAACAGAGTTGAACGTTGTACAGCCCTCACTTCCGTGTCAATTGGCAGTAACTACTAAACCAAGCGCGTTTTTATCAACAATACATTGAGTTAAAAGCCTAAATAACTGTAACTCACAAGTTCACGTTGCCTTTATAGCGCCATATCTTTAGTGTGTGGGATAAGTCCAGAGCGGCTGCGATTGTTAATCATAAATAAATAAAATGACCGAAACTAAATTAATCGGGAAAATAAAATAAGGAGTTAACAAGCGTATTTCTATCGCAAATAACTGTTGAATATAAACTCTGACAGTGTCTTTTTAACGTAAATTAACAAATGAAGTTCATTCAAATACAGAAACAATTTACACTCACTAACTGTCGGTTATTTGCCGCATTTACTAAACGAGCAGTGAGTACAGACATAAGTTTACGCTCGTATTGCTTTTTGGGGTGCCCAGAAACTTTGCTTCAACTACCAACTTCATTTTAAGAGTGAAGTTATACCAAGGTTCACTTTTAGCTTATTTAAAGCCTTAGAATGAAGAGATGTGCCAAGTGATAATAAGTGGCTAGAAATATTGCCCACAATACACATTAAAAGACATCTTATCCAGACAGAAAGAGTCAAAAGACGAGTGACGAGAGAGAGTTCTATTCTGGCCCTGTACCCACACTTTTGATGTTCGCTATATCGCCACTGTTTCGGTCCGCACTTCATTGAAATAGAGTTGACATTAGAACGAAAATGCTCACGCAATTGCGAAGTTCGAATGTGCGGGTAGAGGCCCTGAGCCGCAAACCACACGGCCATCAAAAGACTAACCAAAACGCTACCTCTCCTTAATTAAACAACATACCATCAAATAGCTGGTAGCGATTCCTCTGTACCTCGTACTAATTAATTTCGTGGGCATTTGTGGTGGTAATAAGCTTATCAAACGTAGATTTGAGCCGTCAATGGTCTCAGTTCGATTTAATGTCCTCTATTAGTGTTTGATGGGAGGGGTGCATATCAGTTAATTGCAGTTTTGAAGGTATTTGTATTGGATAGTGGGCTTTTACTGTATTGGTTTGGTTTTATTACATTGTGTGTACGGTAACTACGGAATAGAGTAAATACCTACTTGGATGTGAAATGGATGTGAACAGATATTTTGACAAAAACTGTATTCTTGTGAATGTTTTAGTGCTAACAAAATGTTGAAAACGTTAAGCAGATTAGTTTTTTCATTTAATAAATTATGATGAAAATCATCCTGCCTTCATTCCATTATTTGGGTTCGACATAATTATGTTTAATAATCCATCATTTCAGTGTTAACTTCTTTCTTAGACATGTTCATTGTATAGGTATTAGTTCGATTTAAAAATTTTGATTTTGGGTTTGTTTAATACTGTTGAATAAAACGTAACAGAAAATAAATAATAAATAAATAATAATAGGTAAATAAAATAGTGTAGCTCCTTTAATGTTGGTATATCCGTTATCATAATAGACACAGATAATAATTATTATTATATGCATATCCCATGCATAATTATTTTAGTATTAGACAAGTTTACTCGCATGTCTAGACAAGATTATTACACAGTATGGTTACATTAATAATAATGAAATAGACGATCAAACCATATCCTTGTTTATTCCAAATAACATTGGTTCGAAATTACAATAAATGTTGACGAAAGCGTCAAATGAACTGAAAGCGTGGCTTCAATCAGAATACAAATGAAGATTTATAAAAAAACAAAAGTGATGTCCAATGGAGCCTTCGACCCGGAACACTGTGTTGATCAATTGGGTTAGGCCATAGAATGTACGGAACGAATATAAGATGTTTTTTTGAAAAATAATTTTTATTTTCTATTTACAAGGTACAATTTGTAATAAGCATTCTTTTAAACTAGAAGTCTCTTCTCTACCCACCAAATTGAACAACTTTCACTATGGAAGTAAACCGATCGGTGCAAAAAAAATCTGCTGTTCCATACTAACTACGGCGGATTTTTTTTGCTCCGATCGGCTTGCTCCCATAGCAAAAGTTGTTCACTTTGATGGGTAGACTCCTAGTTTACAAGGGCTAATGATATCAATTTCACCCCTGTATATTTTTGTTGCTCTATTCATTTCATAACCATTATCAACCTGCATATACTTCCATTGCAAGTCCAGAGCTCCTCATGAATAGGCGTGATGGCTATACGGGTGTGGGCTATACTCCGCCACGTTGCCAAAAGCATTTTGATGGAGGCAACTTAGTGGTCAAATAGCTATCAGAGTATGCAAGCAACTTTATTAGGCTTCTCGTAAGTTCAAGTCAGATCTACCCGAAACCGACGAAAGGACAAATTAACGTGGAGGAAGCAGCTGGCGTTCCGTTGTCAGTGGGAGACAGGTGTGAAAATATGTATGTGTATGTATGTGATAAGTTCTCGAGCGCCATCGAAAGCTTGCTTGCATCGCGTACTTTGGAAAGCTAACCTGACCGAGGACTGCTTGATTGCTAACTTTAGAGATCGTTTCTAATACCGATAGTACACAACTAAACCATAGAGCGCCTCATTTGCACGCTAAAAGTTCATGATGTCAACAAAAAAACACACTTTCACACTTTAAAAGTTTTTGTTCTCGTCGTTTTCATGGCTGGATACTTGAAAGGAAAGAGCGGGCGATAATTTGAATGAAAACAAGCGGGTAATTGATTAACGAGCCGACGGCGGTGTCGGGCGGCGGCGGCGGCGGCGGTCTGCTCTCGACCTTGCAACTCTTTATTAAATTACACATTCCGCGAGCTTTTTGAATGCTCCACAAATTAATAAAGCGGTCGTTAGGAATTTTGCGTTTTAATTAGTTTGGAGATAAATGTATTGTTGACTGTCAACTGTTATTTCTGGTATGAGTATAATTTGATGAGTTTACAGATATTTAAGGGACCTCACTGGATGAGAGCAGTACATAGGACTGATCCTTATGGTCACCACCCTTGGTCCAGGTCAAGACAACTTCCGGCTGCGATGATTATACAGGGTGAAATTGATATCATTGGCATCCTTTTAAAACTAAGAGCACCCATCAAACTGAACAACTTTTACTATGGGAGCAAACCGATCGGAGCAAATAAAAAATCGGCTGTTGCCATAGATTTATATATTACTAGCGTAAGGATAGGCCCGTCAGAATATTTTACAAAAACCTTCTTCATAGAAACAAAAATTTGCGCCATCTGTCATAACTCGTATACGAACTATATTATCGTGTCATATATTTGTAGTGCTCTAAAACTGACATTTTTCCTTGCATTTTAGAGCCAACGAACTGGGGACAATAGTCAAGCTCATAGGCCATGTCCTTACGCTAGTAATATATATGTCTTTGGCTGTTGCATAAATTTGAGTCGTATAGGCACAGCATTTTAGTATGGAACAGCAGATTTTTTAGGTGCTCCGACCGCTTTGCTCCAATAGTAAAAGTTGTTCAGTTTGATGGGTAGACTCTTAGTTTAAAAGGATGCTAATGATATCAATTTCACCCTGTAGAGACCGGGAACTATACTTCAATTTATTAAAAAGAAAAGTTTAATATTAAATACGGTTTAGTGGTCGGAGAGCAGTGCAAATCAGGCTACAGGAAAAAAATGGTCGTGTGGTTCAGGCTTGGAATGGACCACTCCATTTCTTCTTGTCTGTGTCATAAGAGGCCACAGAAGGGGTAGTTTGTTATGTAGTGTCTGTGAGTGAAAGGCTATACAGGGTGTAACAAAACACCCTAGTAATACTTAAGGGGGTGCTTCAGACCATGAAACTGAACAACTTTCACTATGGAGCCAACATCGAGAAAAAATAAAAAATATCTTCTGTCTCATACATTTTAGTCGAGTCGGTACTGCAGTTTTGTATGGGACAGCGGATTTTTTTTATTTTTTCTCTATGTTGGCCCCATAGTGAAAGTTGTTCAGTTTGATGGTCTGAAGCACCCCGTTAAGTATAACTAGGGTGTTGTGTTACACCCTGTATAACCACCATCACCACAATCGTCACATACGTCAATCCAGCTTGAACCCTTCAATATGCTGAATATGAGAATTAATACAAACGAATGTTTTAAAAGATGGTTGCCAGATTGTAGCATAGCTTGTGAGTTCTGACCATCTCTTTTGTTAAGGTTAGTTTAGTGAGTTTATGTATTTCAACAAATCATTGTTACGGTATGGCAATAAGACTACATAGTCTAACCTTTTAAAGCAAGAACAAAAACAGAACTTATAATTACGTCCTTACCTCAACCAACCCCTTAAAAAACCAAAACAGTCGCAGACATAAAACGAAATCGGCTAAAAAGTAAAGTGACAAACTAACGGGCAGTGACCGAAGCGTGCCATTGTTTACATTTAGTCGCAGTTAAAGCGGACTGCCTGTTACGGCGTACGTTAGTTAGTCGCAGACCGGTCTGTACAAGACAGAACACAAGTGCTAACTGAGGGTTGCTTACTTGAGATATTTTTATTGGCATTTAAGAGGGTAATATTTTACCAGTTGCCTTGATCAATTTTGAATTGTGTTTTGTTTTCTTCATAAGTTCAAAATCGTGTCCTGTGGGGCAAAGCAGCGCGATATAGCCATTCTCTTCCGCTAGACGCGTAACAGAGCGAGAAAGGTGCGGGATAAAGACGTTTTGTCGCGCATCTTGTTATGCTCTGTGTTTGTCTCCTTGACTTAATGATATAATGTACTGTCTTTCTGTGTAGGCCTACGTGTAGGCTAATCTCAGAAACAACTGTATGGATTTTGATACGGTTTTCAATAATAGATCTAGATTGATTCACGAAGAAGGTATGTGTACCTGTTAGACTGATTAACGAGCAACGAGCACGGCAAGCATACCATCCACGACAAAGCGTTTAAACGAGATAAACGTCATGCGCTCTTTCTGGCATACGTAAAATAATAAAGAAGGAGGCACATCTCGATTTTAATCGTTTTCTCGGGGGTGACATGCGAGGACTATTGGTCGTTAGTATAATCTAAATAGGACATCATTATGTCTAGATAAATGTATTTTTAAATTATTCACCTGTTTCAAAGGACTAAAGTGCTCGACTGTACGCAGCAGGCTGGCCTGGTGCCAAGCTCAGATAATTTGATAAAAACACGGCCCGCCCAGCACTTATTGCCAAAGTTTTCGAGTTATTAGCTTTATGTCATGCATGCTCAGTGTTGTATAGCTTTATATTAGTCCTCTTTATTAATAACTTCTCATAATTTAAGATGCGGACTTGTTAAACTTTTCACATTATTACCTAATAAACTGGACTGAACCTACTGTGAAAGTTTTAAGAATATACGTGAGTATATTTTATTCCCAACGATTAAGTTCTTGAGTTTTTAAGAATAAAAAAACCGGTCAAGTGCGAGTCGGGCTACTCGCGCACCGAGGGTTCCGTACCACACCACAACAGAACACAACATTATTAACTTAGAAAAAAAAACTTTTTCTGTCCGGGACCTTTAGCGCAAGACCGACTCACACTTGGCCGGTTTTTAGTATTTGTTGTTATTCTGTAGAGTTTGCTCTATAGTCACACTAAGTTTGACGCTTGTATGTATTACCATTTTTACGATAGAGCGTGAAGAAAAAACGTTGATAAAAACTAGTTTCTTGTTGAGAACCCCCCTTAATTTTTAACTTTTTGATATTTATATTATTTGTTAACAAATCCGCCATAATAACGCATAATCTAAGAAAATTTCAACTATCTAGCTATTACGGTTCAAAAGTTACAGCCCTAAATAGGTAGGACAGAAGGACGGACGGACAGATGGGCAGACGGACAGACGGACAGACGGACGGACAGACGGACGGACGGACGGACGGACGGACGGACGGATAACGTAGGCTTAGTAATAGGGTCCAGTTTTCACCCTTTGGGTACGGAACCCTAAAAAAGACCTCAAATCATAAATTCTTCATTATCATCCTTATCAGAATATACAGGGTGAAATTGATATCATTAGCATCTGTTAAAACTAAGATTCTACCCACCAAACTGAACAACTTTTACTATGGGAGCAAACGGATCGGTGCAAAAAAAATCAGCTGAGACGTGCCTCTGTCTTTGCTACTTTGCGTATGCGAAAGGGAGCGCGAGCGCGCATTGCAGTTTTCTGTTTTGTCGCTTTTTCGTGCATGGCATGCTCTAATAGTTGCCATCTGACAGCAATATCTGAGATCAAACGCTTAAACTATTTTCCGAAGGACGGATATGCTTGAAAAGCTCTTAACTATGATTAATTATTGCAATCTTTAAACCCTGCAATCTACTGACTGAAACTGCACTGCTCAAGCGCTGCCATTAAATTAGTATTAATCATGACTTTGTTCTAATTGTGCAACGAGAACACAGTCAAAGGCGTGTGTAATTGCATAAAAATATGAGTTAGTTACCGCCCCCGACAAACTGGAAACATAAGGTTTTATATTACGTGCTATCCCGCCACGATACCCATGACAAAAACAGAGGAAACAGACTTAAAATCATCGATATAATAGTTGTCACACAGTCTGAAGTGAAGAAATGGGGTGGTCCGTTCTAAGTTGGAACTACATGGTTAATACTGATGATTAAATTGTATTAAATTATTATGATTATGACATTGATTTTAGGTACAATTTTGATTTTATATACATAGTTAAATTACAGATTTTATTATAATTAATTAATTACCCTATCACGCATTTCCTAAAATCTCATTAGGTTTTTTTCTAACAATACCAATTATATATTTTATGCCTTTTGGTAGGCCACAGAGATACATTTAACTCCTGTAATATCTTATTATTACCTGTGTGTCACAATAAACAAATTTGTACGATAAATACAATTTGGCTCACAATAATTGAACAAAGACTCAAATAGTATCACAATTATTAGTAAGCTAACTAAACCTCACCTAACCACAACAAAGCGCTCACGTTCCCACTTCCGCCCCGTATATTCCGGCCAACGTTAATTCGATAAAAACCCAGCTTACCTAAACTTGCAGGCTTTATATTGGGTTTAAACTAGATTATGAGATAGCTTTGTATTTATTAAAGCTTCTAACTCGTTATAGTTTCACCTGGTACAGTCAGCAACGCCAATATGCAAACAGCTTTATATTGTGTAATTTTCCGATGTGTGCTTTGGCAGTTCTCGTCGGCCCTTCATTATGGCTAGAAAATGTTTAATGAACGAGTACATAATTGCCTGTTAGTTAAAATACCTAGTTCTGATAAAATACATTTCTTTTCTTGAATAATGCAATTAAGTTTGACATGTGTTATCATGGTGAAGATATTTGTTAATCAGTACAGAGGGTTGTTGAATGACCAGGGTGCGCCGGACATAATATGCCTTTAACATTAATATTATTAAAGGTTAAGTTCGTCACTCAGGGAAGCTATATTCTTGCGCTCGCGCAGAAAAATGTACCCCCTGAATAACGCTAAATGACAAACCTGAACCTTGCTCAAATAATAAGCTATCCAAATTTGGATCGATATTTTTAACTGTTTTGTCCAAGGTGGTTTAAAGTCGTAAAAATATTTCGGACCACAATGAAAGATAGTGCGGTCGTTGTGCTATGTAGATTTTGTACACATATGAGTGTCGCTGACTGTACTGGGTGTTTTAATGGAATCGTATGAGAATTTGCGCTAAAATGTATTCAGTTTTAGCATCGGTTAGTTAGCGGCGAATTCAATTTCATCAATCTGCTATACAATTCTCTGTTTTATGTTCGTTATGGGTGAAATTGAATTCGGTTAACAGCTTTTACTGGTTATTTTGAATTGAAACGTTTGTATTAACTCGTTTTTCACGTAGTAACGAGAAATAGTTGTTTGTACGAGAATGCAAACACTACACTGTTTGCAGGAACACGAAATTTCGCAATTCTAGGACTTGATAAAAATCCAACGAAAAATTATGTTAGTAAAAATTTGATGAATGTTTTTTAATATATAAGTTACATAATTCGTAGTAAGCGTCGTCAAGGATTCAATTAATATGTTTTCAAAAGGATCTGTCCGTCTACTATGATTTTTCCTTGCATGCGAGATCCACAGTGTCTCGAGTTTTTGATACAGCAACGACACATCAACCTTTTCTTTCACTGGTGATAGATAGAGTTATCTAGCAACTCTATCTATGTCTTCTTCTGCATCTCTTGCCCTCTATTTTCCCTTCTAATATAGTTTTAAAGAAATTGTGTCGTATCAAGTTTCCGATAATTTTTCTTCTCCGTTTTGCTATTATTATTTTCGATACATCCTTCATAATTATTCCTAACTATAATATAATAAGTATAAAGGATATTATGATGACCCAGATAAGCTGTATCCCGTCTCATAACATCCAATTATTGCTGAGCAAATATGAATAAATTCTTTTCGTCACAACATTCTCTCCTTTGGGACGGAATTCTTATAGGATCGCCACTAAGGGCCGGAAATATTCTTCTATTATAGTCTTGTCCTTTATTTGTTTTTGTCTTTCGATGCGTAGGACTGCTCTTTTATAGAGCGTCTCTATATTAGACGATTACCGGTATTGTCAAATAAGAAATAGACTAAATAAAGCGTAAGCGTAATAAAGCTAAAATTTTACTGCCAGTTACGCAAAGTTATGACATCTGACTGATATTCTCAGACGAAAAGATCTACCCAAACGTGCAGTTGCTTTTCCATCTACCTATTGAAAAAACCACTAAAATAATGACGGTGACCCGAAAACATCTTGAGCAAAACCTTAAATGCAGAAACAAACTGCGCAAAATTATTTTACTAATATTTAGGGATTCCAATTCATGAAGAATGATAATTATCCAGTCTTATTGTTAGTCAAAAAACATATTGCTCTTATACTCTTATAATCAATAACAAAACTCGATACAAAACAACGATACAAATATTATTTCGTATCATATTAAATATGTTTTCCTAAAAAAACCTTCCTTCAATCCCACAACAAAGCTCGACAAAAAAGAACATCATACAACATACAACGCCAACGGTAGCAATCCCTAAATTGATATGTTTTCCCAACATCACGTGAACATCAAAAGAAAAAAAACTAGGTTTGTAGTCCGTATCAATAACGAGCGCCCTCTACTGTATAAATCATCTATAGTTGAAGGATGCTATACTTTGCGGTACAAAGACATGAGCGCAGCGAGTAGCGTTTAGCGATTTGATCTAGCAACAACATTTTAAAGAACATATAACGAAATTAGGAGAACTGTAAAATGGTGTCGTTATCATAGAAGTATGAAATTATACTAATTTTCTGCGCGGTACATCAATCTTTGGGTCAAGTAAATACCTTAATGACGCTGTCATAGACTGCAGGAGGGCAACTGCGGTAAATAAATCGCAACTGAACCATGACTGCGAGTGAAACTTAGCTTTTTATTTACATATTTGGTATTGCGCTAATCGCGGTATAGCTCATCGATGGAGCCGTTTTGACAGATGGCTCAAAGGCTGTTAGTCACATAGTAAATAAATCAAGTTTAGCGCGATACGGAATTGACACAGTTGAATAGTAATTGGATTGCAATGTGATTAGAACTGAAATTGGATTAGGATTGACTTGGATGTTTTAAATTAGCGCTAACGCCCTCCTGTCCACTAAAGACAGACAATGTCACTAGGACAATTGTCCTAGCGATCGGCTTGGCAATCTTCTGGGCAATTGCCCAGAAAATTGCCCAGGATTTCACTTGGACAACTTGGACTTGGGATGTAAAACCCTTACTATCCCAGATTAATGTATTCGGTTATCTATAACATGTGAACCCTCTTTCCCAGAATGTCAGGGAGCTAAATTAGCTTAAAATCTCGAAAACAGGAAAGAATCTCCAGAAAAAACCTGGAAAGAAGACTTGGTAGCAATGTTCCCGATATAATAAAGAAGCTAAATGCTTATGACTTGGACAGATTGGAATAAAAAAGGGTCCAATAATCAATAAGGAGTTTAATCCCGCGGGCAGCGGCCGTCGATCGTATTGGACGGTACAAATTGACAGATGAATAGTAGGGGAGTATCACTGTGTTTACCTACTTGTACTGAGATGGACAAGATAAATATGGGACATCCGTAATTTGACAGAAGATATTTTGGGGCAAGCTAGAACTGCCAATTACTTAAAAGTTTAAACAACAGATTTTGTGTATATATTCTAGAAAACAAAACGACAAAACTTCGATTCAGAGTAGGTAAACAAGATTTGGTACTATCAGTTTAAAATGACAATGTGCATGACCTTGAAGGGCCGTTCGATAACTTCACTCGGTTGTAAAGGAATATAGACTCTATATAGAGGAAATAATCATTTGAATGACTCGAGTGAAGTTCGTGTGATTGAGTGACGTCACATTTGCAGGCGAGGTCATGCACATTGTTATTTTAAACTGATAGTACGTTCAACATTTTTAACCTATCTGAATAATAACTTCAATGCTATAATATAATTTTATTTAATAGAATATCCTTAAGTATATTTGATTTGATCCTCACTAGTTTTCTATCGTTTTCAGAATACTTCTGTTTTTCTTCGTCATTCTTCTGAGACTGGAACAGACCTGTTCCATAATTTTTAGGTACTATACTTATTATTATACTATACATATTTATTGAAATGTACTAGTACTCTAGGGAAACCTATAATTGGCTTATAATAATAATAATAATAATCTTTATTTCAGACCGGAGTCCATAATAGGGTTAGTAATACAAAAACAATCTAAGAACTATGTTAGTCAATACATTTGTGAGAACAATTACTATTTTACTATTTGTTTATTTTGTTCCCTCCTGAGTCACCGGATACATGTCTACTGACCCAGTGCTTCAAAAAGGAACTATCCAGCCTATCCACAGTGTTAAGGAGACTGTTAGTGCTGCCCCGCACGCGGCACATCAGGGAGGCCACTCTTTTCCGCACGATGGCATGGAAACCATCAGTGTGTGCCTCCGCAAACATACCTGATGCACTACAAGAGCGACGCAGCCCCAACAGCATCCTGAAACCGTTATTATATTGGACACGCAGGGCTTGCAATGCTTTCTGAGTATACTTGACCCACAGGCTGCATGTGTAGAATGATTGGCAGTATGCCTTAAACAGTGTAACTTTTACGTCACTAGTGCAACGAGCAAACCTGCGAGCCAGCATGTTGCATCTAACTGCCAATGCCCTGCGCTCCCTATCTATGTCAAGGTCGTCTGACAAGTTCTCTGTTACCCAGTGCCCCAGGTATTTAAATTTGGCGACTCGGTTTAGTTGGGTTCCGCTTACGAAGATTGGTGGTATATCCTTCGGGCATTTATTACCAGCCTTGAAAACGAGGATCTCGCTTTTCTTAGCATTATACCTGAGGCCATGGGCAGCAGCGTACTGCTCGCAAAGAGCAAGCAGCTTTCTCAGAGCACTGATGGAAGGGCTCAGTAGCACCATATCATCGGCGTAGCTAATGTTATTTACCAAAGTGCCATCTATTGAACAGCCGACACCGGCGCCACTGAGCCCCACCATCAGTGCATTCATATACAGGTTAAATAGCCTTGGCGAGGATAATCCACCCTGCCTCACTCCACATTCCAACCTGTACATGCTCGAGAACGAGCCAGCCCACTTCACCTGGTTGATTTGGTTACCATACCAATACTTAAGTATATTAATCAAACCAGCCGGTGCATCCGTCTCACAAGCCAACTTCTCCCACAGCTTTTCATAGGACACCAGGTCGAAGGCTTTGGACAAATCTAGAAAACACGCGTAAATGGGCGTGTTCCTTGTGGTGTAGTATTGGACAGTATGCTTGAGACACAAAATCGCGGCTTCAGTAGATAGTCCGGGCCGGAACCCGAACTGAGCGTCATTTAATTGTGAGTATTTTGCAAGTTGTCTATCAAGCAAACCGTCCAACACGCACGCTTATGTTTTGGTACTAAATAATGCTGTTGGTTTTCTCAATAAATGAAATGAAATATACCATCTTGAAAGCTTCCATAGGCTTCCAGCATTTTGTCGCCACCTAAGTCACCGTATAATATCCTTGTAAGCATAGCATAGCATATGCTCATGACTATATTCTCCGAGGGGGTAGTCAGAGATATTCTGAAACCTCAGAACATCCACGTTTCACTAGTACCGAAACTCTGTCCAGTGTGACAGGGAGTGAGCCCGTCGCCACTTATAATGGACAGTAGGTACAATACATCCCTCAAAATTGAAGCATGCAGGTTTCCTCACGATGTTTTCCGTCACCGAAAAGCCAGTAGCTTTACAAATCGTACATAAATTCCGAAAAACTCATAGGTACGAGTCGGCCTGGACGGGGATCGAACCATCGCCTCCTGCACGGCAGGCAAGATTACTCGCCACTGGACCACCACGGCTTCCTCGTAAGTATGTATTGGATCAATTAAATACATACTTATAACAATAATCAGATTAAATGCAATGACATCCTCGACGGAAGAAGAACCGTAATATAACTAGAGACTCAGAAATTCCACGGCAAAATATGATACATCTTCCTCCTAAGAAAACTTTCGTACAGCAGTCTACCTACACCCCCTATACAGAGCAAGTCGACTTCCATCTCCGGGTCCTTTGAGACTTGGCAATAGTATTAAGGTCTAATAACGCGCGAGATTGTTTTGACACCACACGTTAGATTTATTGACACGTTCCTGGCAAATTCCTTGGTAAAACTGTATTTTTATCTGTTTTTTGTTGCGTTTTATTTCGTGGTTAACTCTAGTGGGGATTTTGTGGGAATTGATTTGATTGCGTGAAGGGAGAAATTTTTATTAGATGACTTTGTAAGTAAAATACGAAACTTCAAAATCCTGTTTGGCCAATAAAAAGCTACACTGAAAAAAAATTTGTTCAACCAACATCATGAATCCATATGAGCCTGTCAACATCATGACTTCTCCGACTAAGAGAACTTTCTTAAACGAATTCGGCTTGTTGTTATAACTAACCATCTTTTGTTTTTAGTGAACAATAATAACGTCATTTCAATTATTTTCGTGCTAATTAAGAGAAATTATACTTCTTAGTTGGCTCGCATTTTTTTCAGTGCAGGTAACAAAAAACGTTGAAACAAAAAACGCTTTCAGCGTCGGGAAGGCGGTGATTTTTATTTATTTTTATTTAATCAATAATTAATACTTATTTTTTGTATGAATTTGGTACGGAAAAACAAAGCACTCAAATAGTTAACACGACACTGAAAAAAATGATCAACCAAACTAGTGTTAAATATAATCAAACTTTAGTGACTTCCAAACTGTTTTGTAGCATATAAACAAACTTTCGGCTATAAATAACAACATGTTTTGCTATTTATAACCTGTGATCGAAGTTTATAACCAAATGTTTGATTATGTGCTACAAAACAGTTTGGAAGTCACTAAAGTTTGGTTATATTTAACACTAGTCTGGTTGATCATTTTTTTCAGTGGATGCTAAAAGCGCTGCGTGAAAAAATTACATATGCTCATAATCAGTAATTGCTTATTCAGTTAGTTTTCCTGTCCCAATATCTTTTAATCTAATTAACAATAAATTAATAAATATGAAAGAGATTTAGACGTATAAAACATGTACGTATGTTTGTATGTATAACTATTATTACGTACATAACCTTAGCTTAAGAATTTATATAATAGTTTATAAGAAATGTTATGTTGTCGAATATAACGACAACACGTTCCGAGACGCGGTGGTAGCTTCAAAAAAGATTTGACGTTTTAATAAGTGTGCTTCAAGCCCCTAAATTGTGTAAATGAGTTTTAATTTAAATTTTTAATGTTGTTCCGACACTTATATAGCTAAATGTTATTTAACCACTAACCCGTATCTCTACGAACTGCGGTGCCAACTGTTTTAGCAGTCGGCCTGCCGCGCTTAGCCTCCTTGAATTGCAAATTTTATTCGGCTGCTACTTGCAATTTTTAGTGTTTATTCGAGACCGTGCTGGAGTGGAAAGTGGGACATTGTAGGTGGTAGTGGTTCAAGTAGAAGGTTTCCAGAATATCGTAGTTTTATTTCGGTTTGGGCTTTCCCAAAATATTCGACCTAAATACATATTAGGTATTACCTACATATTCTTTCTTATTCTTTTCTTATGGTTCTGTCATTGCCTACTATTTTCTGCTACGCTTCCTACCAAGAGGGGGTGAGGTAAAAATAAGAGGGGAGCAGGGAGTGTCCGTACTGTATGTAGTACTAGATACTCATTCTTATACTTTGCTATGGTTCTCCAATTTCGGTGGCTGACATACCTACTTCTCTTGCTTTACGAACAGAATAAAAAAAATGAAAATGAATATAATTAAAATCTTTAATTAAAAGTCAAAGTTGCCAAGATTTTAAGAACAGAATTACAATTATAATTACACGAATAAAAAAATTATTCAATGTTACATTAGAATAGAATAGAATAGAATAGAATAGAATAGAATTTCTTTATTTGTCTTACATTACAAAAACAATATATTACACAGTCAGGACATAAAAAGACTTAAAAAAAAAACACAAAAGAGTAAACATATTTAAGACAAAATGGTCTGTGACATCAGTATACGGTAGTTAGTCAGACCAACTACCACTGCTATTATTGTCACAGCCGAACTTAATATAAAAAAATTGATACTTTACATTACTTAATTTGAGTGTAAAAGAAACAATTGCATATAAAAAAAGAACAAAAATAAAAAAGGAGAGAAAGAAAGGATATTATGTATGACCCTATGCTAATCTAGGAGCCCGCCGGAGAAAATAATGGTCTGGTATAGATTTTATCTCTACTTAAAGCGAATGCAGTTTCTTTAAGCACGATTTTTTAAATTTAATAAAATTCTTCTAAAACGGCAACACACCTGCATCTTGTTAGCGCGTCACTTATCACATTAACCCTGTCGCCGCCGCGCAATTGCCTGAACGCGCAAACAGCTAAATAAACTGGCTGCATCTAGTTTCACGTACGGCGTCTCGAGAACCACACAAATAACGAACTTACGGCGTGGAAATAAGAGAAATATCTGGTGCATACTTGGATTGTAATGAACGCTGCAGGAATAACGAGCGCACAGCACAGCGTTGTATTTACCTGTACGGTATGTTGATATTTATTATCTTACAGGCGACGGAGGTTTTAAAAGTTCGGTGTGTGAGACCGAAAACGTTTGTATTGTTAACTATCGTCGCTATATTAAGAGATGTAAAATTTTATAGGCGATTAACCCAATGATTTCAGTTTAGTTAATACCTGCAACTCTTAATACTCTCGTCGTAACAGATCCGCTAGAAAAATCATCTTTAGATATGACATTAAAAAAAAATTCTTTGACCTTGTCTTTTAGCCAATCATCATGATATATTATTTAAATGCCATACTCTTGTCGGTATACCAATCTACAAGCCTGTGACAAACTGATGGAGAAAGACAGGCTGCCTGTCTCTTTCCATATTTCACTAGTTTCCTATGTCATATAGTGGATTAATAAAGTGTTCAAATAAATAGATGCCACAATAATCTCAAGAATGCCATTCTATTTCTAAATACATCTATTTGTGAGTTTGATCTCTAAATTAATTTATTCACCACAATCAACTCCGTCTTATTCAGAACAGAGAGAACTGCACTAACCACATTAATCTAACTTAGACTTTGTGTACACAACAGTACGTTATCTAGACAATTTAGTCGCAGGTACATTCTGCTAGACTTTACGTCTGGCATGGGATTCCGGTTGTGATTCCCGCAGCGCGTCTCGTTAGGCGTCTGTCTTATGACATTAGCGGTCTGACGTCCAGGCACGTTCGGACTAGACCGCACGTCGGCCGCGCCGGCCCGCGAAGGGTTCGTTTTAGAATTTTACTTGGAAGTAAGAATTGAAATCGTTAGTTTTCAGATTGACGGGTTGGAGAAATTGCAGAGTTCGCGTTGATGGAAAAATACGGACGTTAACTTTGAATGTCTGCATTATTTCTATGATAGCTGAATAGGTAATAGATTAGTATTCAAAGACGTCCTTTGCTGGAGATCATCGACACATCGACCGATCAAGATTTATATTGCTCTTGAAAAATGATGCTCGGAATTATGAAGGTGATGAATTTTATTGATGATAGACGTTGTAATTTCAGGAAAGTGCTTATACCTGGCTAAATAAAAACCATGTTTAGTATATTTATTTCTTGTGTGAGAGAAATCATCAGACCTCTTTACTAAAACTAGTCTACCGATGAGTGTTCTCAGTGAAGTTTTTTTCCTCTGTCACGCAAAATTAAAAAAGAATCCTGACAAATGTTCATAGTTTCTCTATGTAGACAACTAGTTCACACACAAACACTATCATCCTCCCGTTCCCATGCCTTCATCCCGTCCATTCTCATACATAAACCATCTGGACCCACATTAATGCAGTCGTGAGATGAGTCTGCAAGTTTACACTTCATCTTGTCGACGTCCATTGCTGTGGCTAAGGGGAAGTTTTATGAGAGGAAAGCTTTGATTAACTGCGAAAACAAATGGCCTAAAACGTCGCTCTCGCATGAATATGGTTTATAGGAAGTTAGTCATACTCCACCACTTTTGGTGCGGTTTGGCCCGCCCACTGCCACTTCAGCTTAGCAATTCCCTGGGCTATATCAGCCACTCTGGTTTGTTTCGATCTCGCAGGGAATCTCCGAGCATAGCCCTCTCCATTGCCGTTTGGGTGACTTTCAGCCTTTTTATGAGGCCTTGAGTGAGCGACGACGTCTCTGTACCATATGAGTGGGTACAACATGGGCATTTGACATGATCTTCGTCTTGTCCACGTTCATCTTCAGACCAACTCGTTCGAAGGCTCTGCTGAGATCATCGAGCATTCGACTGAGCTCCTCCATAGTCTCCGCCATGATGACAGTACAGTAGCCGCATAAAGGAAATTTCCTTTATGCGGCTACTGTACAGCTGCTATATAGCTTACGTGTTCCTTGGGATATCATCGGAAAACCGAAGGTGACTGATATACTCGCCGTTTATGTTGATGCCTAGCCCTTTCCAGTCCAGAACCTTGAAAACATCTTCCAGTGCAGCGGTGAACAGTTTAGTACCATGAATTGTCATTGTTTAATTACAATTGTCATGTTAATGAAGTAGGCCCCTAATGAATGGTCAAGTTACACCTTGCAGTGGGATTCTCCAGGCTATAACTTACTTACTTACATTGATGAAATTACGACAAGAATTGGGCTATAGAGATTTTCCGCCATTGGATTGGACCGTTGTCCACTGCAGACAATAATTCGATTAGTTGAGAATTAAACCGTGAACTAAACTTACTAAGGAGTTACGTGAACTGTATTTGAGATTAGTTTGTAATTATATTATTGCTAGAACTAGAACACTAGCAATGTTCTGCCTTAGAATTGACCACCCTATTTATTCTCGTGGGTGTCGTACAAGGCAACTAAGAGATAAGGTTTCTGTTGCAGTGTTCATCTGGGCGAAAGGCTAGCCCACCTATAACTTCATCCTGTAACCTCGATTATGAGAAATAATTATAATAGTGAGCTCAAAAATTTCGGAATTATAAAAAATCGGTCAAGTGCGAGTCGGGCTACTTGCGCACCGAGGGTTCCGTACCAAACCACCACAGAACACAACATTATTAACTTAGAAAAAAAAACTTTTTTTGTCCAGGACCTGTAGCGCGAGACCGACTCACACTTGGCCGGTTTTTAGTATTTGTTGTTATTCTGTAGAGTTTGCTCTATAATCACACTAAGTTTGAAGCTTGTATGTATTACCGTTTTTACGATCGATACGAGCGTGAAGAAAAAACGTTGATAAAAACTAGTTTCTTGTTGACAACCCCCCTTAATTTTTAACTTTTTGGAATTTTTATTATTTGTTAACAAATCCGCCGTAATAATACATAATCTGAGAAAATTTCAATTAACTAGATATTACGGTTCAAAAGTTACAGCCCTAAATAGGTAGGACAGACGGACGGACCGACAGACGGACGGACGGACGGACAACTTAGGCTTAGTAATAGGGTCCCGTTTTCACCCTTTGGGTACGGAACCCTAAAAACGAGATCTATTTATTGAATAATACATGTCATTTGATAGAATTATACCTATTATAGGTATATCTATAATAGATAATGTGAATAGGGCATTATCAGGTTGTAACGCAAAAAAAAACCCCGTTGGGCGAATAATTTTCAAATTCAAAACTTTAAAAGTAATAATGAGTAAAGTTAGTCAGAAACTTCGCCACCCACAAAAGTACTTTACAACTCTGTCATTATTAATATCGCAATAGAGTTTAAAATTGAACAGAAACTTTGTACTTAATACCCGTTATACCGCACTCATGTTAAAACATGTGTTTAATATACCTTTATAAAAAGCTACTGGTTCTCAGCTAATAAGCGATTGATATCAGAAGTTGCAACTGCTCGTTAAGGGGCAGCTCATTAGTGCGAGGTCATCAGCTGCCTCATTAGACGCAACCAATTAGCGAAGTCCGGAGCGCCGCCCCTTAAATCATCGAGTCGAACAGGGTTGACGATTTGACATCTGTCACTGCGTATTTGGACAAGATGTCTTTTTGCGTGACAAAGATACTGGGAGAAGCCACTTTGGTTTAATATTTTAGGTTTAATGTAACACTGGAATAAAAGTCAGCAATACTCCAGAACAATTTTCTGAAATATTTTTTGCTCATTATTACATATATACATAAAACTGTCACAACGTAAAAAAATAACTTGCGCAAAGTCTGACTTAAAATTGTTGTTACACAACACGGACCTGAAAAAAAGACGGACGGAATCTCGTCTAATCAAAAGTGAAGCACCCATTTAATACGAGTGTGCGTGCTGTCGCCCTGTCGCGCGGTACATAATGGCGGCGGGTTGTGTGAGTGTAGGTCCCTTGTAGAACAAATGAAATTGTAGGACCTTGCATGCTTCACCTCTTTTTAGTGTGACATTACATCAGTCTTTTTTTCAGGTCCGTGTTACACAAGCGATTTTTGAGGAGATAATATAGATGTTGTAGCAACTGCATCACAACGACGTTGTGACTGCACCGCCGCGACGTCGCAACTGAATCGCCCCGTTGACTGGGCGTTTTTGCCGCGACATCTTTTATTACCCTTTCTTAGGGCCATATCACACAAGGAGTTTTGAGCGTAGGCGTTGACGAAACTATATCGACGCGATTCCGCCGAATCTCAGAAATACTGCGGCGATATCGCAACGATATCAATTCAGCAACTAAATTGTGTGACATGGCCCTAAGAACCGGTAATGAGACTACTATCTTACAGTAATGAAAATGATTGTTGGTATATATTTACTAATGAACGACTAGTCTTTCGGCTATATAAATAGGTAGGTACTATAGCCACTGTAGTCGCACGACTGAAATGGGTATGAATGTTAAGTTGTCGTACTGTCACGGTATTTTTTTTTAGATAAATCGATTTTACAAATTTCATCTAGGTAGCATGTAAGGAAACGTTTCAGATTTATGCGGTTTCGGTTGACATTATCGTTACCATGATAGAATCATAGAACCCAATCTAGATTTTAAGCCAAGATTTCCTAAAATCTAGAGTTACAAATTTTCGCAAAGGCAGCCCTAAATCCGGAGCGTGACTTGCCTTCGTCTCCTTTACGCATTATCGGTTAAATTATACCGTGAATTTATTTTCAAGGGTCACTCGAAACGCTTCAGCTGGAGCTCCACGGAATTAAATTGGAAACACCTTTGCATTTGGAGTGCTTGGAAAATCTGGCTTTTAATTACTTAATTTTGTTATTTTACGTCAGATGTTATATTTAAATTAAATTAATTAGAGATAAATATCATACAATTATTTAATTTATCCTTATCATGAGGGTGCGATCGTGTCCGAGGGGTGGTTTAGGATGATGATGATGATTTAATAGTAATTTAATTAGCAATTTAATTTGTAAAGGTTGCGACGTTTACAAATTAAATTGCAAAGAGCCTACTGATGAAAGCTCTACGTAATCAATCTTTGAGTTAATCATGGGAAGAAGCTTCAAGTCTCGTCCAAAGGATGTACAGCCAAAGAATCCACGTCAAGCTTCGTCACAAGAAATTATACATTAAAATCCACAAAACATCTCGTCAACTAAAAAAAACAGGAATACACACACTAAATGGGCATCTCGTCATTAAACGTACCCGGCACAAAGGATCCCATCACAAATAAAGAAGCTAAGAAGAAGAAAGCAAGAAAGAAGCTTCAAGTTGAAATGATGATGATAATGTTTTTTATACGTGAGAAGCGATCTCTGAATTGTCTGAAAAAACTCTGACATCAGGGTTTGCTGCCCACACGATAAGAAATGGAGAAATCGAGCAAATTAATAATTTTAAGCAGCTCTTACCAGTTTCACGTTCGACCAAAGTAAAATGAATTAATCGAAGATTATGGTTAGCCAGTAGCAGAGCTACATCGACGTACAAGAATTCCGTCAATACCAAAGTCAGACGCCAATATAATGGTTTGCTCATGTAAAAAATCTTTCCCTACTAGCTTCTTTAAGCGCAATTATCTCGGTAGTAGACGCAACTCATATCTACGTAGCTATATCTGATGAAAATACTGGTTACTAGCAGAAGATGCGTTCGTATAAACTTAGCAAATTTATACTTGGCAACTAATGTTACCAATATTCGTAGGTTCTTTCCTGTCTCCTTCGCGACAGACCTAAGAAGAACAGTTTTAATCAACTAACCTTCCCAACTCCCGTAGGTTCCTTCACGCCGAGTCTCCTCAGCAGCGCTGGTGGGGGAGGCGGGGGAGCGCGGTGCAATGCCGCACTGAACCCAGTAGCGCTGGCTGAGGAGTCCTCGTCCCGTCTCCTTCGCTCCCTGTGAGGAGAGCCGCTGCTGCATTTTGTAGTTGATGTCCTGCAACAAGAGGTACGAGTGTTAAGACAAAAGAAGAAAGGAACGACTGTATTTGGGCTTTTGGGGATGAAGCGTAGGTTTTAGAATTACCACTCTTAAATATAAAAATTTTTTTTTAGCCTGTCTCACCGCTGCTGGGGAAAGGCTTCCAACCATCTCTATCCTGGGCAAGCTCTGGCCACTTGTCGTCACCTCTTCTTAGGTCGACTTGGACGCCGACGACCATTTTCTGGGATCTAGGGCGTAAAAATTTTTGCGCACCTCTACTGGTGCATTCGACAGACAATAGAAAAGTAAAATGAATGTTGTAGCCTTTTAGGATTCAGTTGCTGGGCAAAGGCCTCCTTGCATGAGGATAAGCTCGATTGGGCCATAATCTATCACGCTGGCGCAGCGCTGCGGTTTGTTAAAGGCAGTAAGTGTTCACTGTTCAACCTGCTGTCACAGTATTTTCAAGCTCTCTCAACAAGCCTGACTTATTATAATGAATAGGTACAGCCACTATCAGAGACTAGCAGCTTCATGTGCCTTCTGAGGTACAGAGGTGCACGAGCTGCCACTAAAACGGAAAATGCTATAAAAAATATTGAACCTTTTCGAATCCTCAAACAAAACATGTTACAACAAGTAGGTATTCTAGTTGGATCATCAAACATACCTCGTTGTTAGATCAAAGATCTTTGTTGGTGCACACGCATTATTACCCGCAACAATAGCAACGTCATAAGATACCACAAATCTTGACAAGCAACAGCCTCGAGCTTAAAACTTCGCCTCATTACATCTTGTTCCTTCCGTAGTATCAGCCGATATAGTCCATTACTGTTTGCACCACAAAGGAAGACCCCTTTATTAAGTTATTTTAATACTTACGACGATGCTACAAGGGCCGTGTCATGGGACTTTTTTATTTGGAATGCACCATTAGTAGGGATCAGACTGGATAGTGCCGTAGGCGAAATCTCGAGCTAATGCTATCTTTTTGCATGTGCATTCTTTGAGTTAGCGAGAAGTTTAGGAGTTTAGCTTCTTTAGATATTATAATTTGTAAACGATATTTTTGTAAGAACATTGTATATTTTGCCCTAAAGACATGTTGAAACATTTTTTTTAAGATCCTACTTTGTAGTTGTTTGTACCTACCTACTTGTAGTTCTTTACGAGTAAGTATGAATAATGTGTATCGAGCAATATACTAGCGAGCGAGTGTATACTTGAAGAACAGGTATTTCATTATTTGGGAAGCTAATTTAAACAAGATGTCTAGCAAACTATAATAATAATAAACATTATTGCAGATAAATAATTTACAAATCTATTGACAAAATTGAGATTTTATTAACGATCACAATAAAATAGGAGTTTGTAAAAATTGCTTGATTGTATTAGAGAAAGTGAGAAAGTTATATAAAACCGTTATCAAAACCCAATATATCAACTAAAACCGTAAAGGAAATCCATTGTAATTGAAAAAGAACAGAAAACATTTATCGCCACGCCGTAACCCCCAGCGGCCAAGTCCAAGTCGAAATAAATGAACGAAACGTGCCTTCTACATTGACCTTTTTACATTTTTCAAAAATTCGCCGCGCGTCAATACTGGGTGGCTCCACATAAAGGGGGTTCACACTGTGATGGATGGCGCTTACGTGACTGACGACACCGCTCGTATTTTATTTTAATGCTGACTCCATTCTCTGGAGAGGCTTAAAATTGAAAATTCAGGCGCCGTATTGGAAAAGTCACATTCCTGGAGACGATGACACAAATGGTCTTGCTATTGATATGCCGGACTCGTTTTGTTTTAGATCTCCTCGGGGGTAAAAGTTAATAATTGCTGATGAAAAACTGAGGAATTTCTTAGACGATCCACTTGGCATAATCGTGGGATTATTTTAATTTGATTGTCTTAATATCAACTGTAGGTAATAAAATAAGAGACAATTATTTCTGTTGGTAACACGTTTTTCGTAGAATCAAGTTATGCCGTTTGGAACTGCTTATGACGAGAACTTCAGAATAAACCACTTTGAAGTAATTTTATACTTTTGAATGTTTTATTGAATAAAGTTTTATATCCCCAACAGGTGTATGTGGTTGATTTCATTAATGGGTGTAAGCTCAGCCTAATTATATTTACTTAGGTACCTACGCCTCTAAGTTAAGGATATTATTAATTAAAAATTGAAATAAAGATAGCGTAGTTCTTATAAGAAGATGAAAAATTAAAATACGTATTTTATGGTACATCTCCATGAAATATAGAAATAGAAATATTTTATTTGCCAAAATACTTTAATTACCCTATCAAATCAAAGTAAACATTTTAAAATGGAGCAATATAAAATAATAATAAAATGAGTTGCCATTTCTTAGACACGTAAGTAATAAACTTTGTCATTCATTCACAAACACCTTCATGGCTTTATCAAATTAAAGATTGAAAAATTAAGTTTCGGGCGGGACTTGAACCCGCACCCTTCCAAACCGGGGAAGTGCGTTATCCAATTTCGCTACCGAGTCCACTAGCCAGAGCACGAAATTTTCAATCTGTTGCGTCTTGAGGGGACGTGTGCGACATCTACTGGAAGTTATTACAAACAACTATGTTCAAGTCCCGCCCGAGACTTAAATTTTCAATCTTTAATTTGATTCGAAATAGCACAACATGGCTGTAACACGTTTAAAAATCCATAATCATTGTATATAATTACCCAAAACTAGTCAAAATTTAATTCAGCACAGTAGAAGGAATCTTGACCAATGCAGCGTAATGTCAAAGCCCTCGGATTAGTGACCTCAGTGCAGTCAAGACAGCGGTCCCCTTGTAATCCTCTCCCAGACCCAGATTTGGCTTGCGGTGTCTACAGAAAGGGAAGGGATTTGTAACTATGTAGTTGTGTCTACCTATAGATAGGTAGTTGATGTAACTCTATGAGATGGCTTTGTGCAAAGCGATTATGATTTTGTCTACCAGTATTTACCTTCTGAAACCTACAGGAACGTTGAATTTGTACCTGCGTTCTTCTTTCGTTGTACGCACGGCGACAGATCAACCTACCCATAGTTCGACCTTATGTCCATGAACATAGAGTTCAACTATGGGTAGGTTGATCTGTCGCCGTGTGTACATAACATTGTAGACTTTTTTTGCTAAATTTTCCTAAAATCTTTAATACACAGGGTGTAACAAAACACCCTAGTAATTCTTCAGGGAGTGCTTCAGACCATCAATATGAACAACTTTCACTATGGAGCCAACGCGTCGAGAAATAATTAAAAAAATCTGCTGTCCCATACATTTGAGTCGAGATGGTACTGCAGTTTTGTATGAAAGAGCGGATTTTTTTTTCTCAATTTCGATCTTGGCTCCATAGTGAAAGTTGTTCAGTTTGATGGTCTGCAGCAACCCCTTAAGTATTACTA
Source organism: Agonopterix subpropinquella (assembly GCA_922987775.1). Taxonomy (NCBI): domain Eukaryota; kingdom Metazoa; phylum Arthropoda; class Insecta; order Lepidoptera; family Depressariidae; genus Agonopterix; species Agonopterix subpropinquella. The sequence continues at coordinate 21,036,457 of OV277703.1, read as the reverse complement.
GGGTGTTTTGTTACAGCCTGTAGAAGTGATTTATTAAAGCTATAATTAGGGTTCCGTACCCAAAGGGTGAAAACGGGATCCTATTACTAAGCCTACGTTGTCCGTCCGTCCGTCCGTCCGTCCGTCTGTCCGTCTGACCGTCCGTCCGTCCGTCTGTCCTACCTATTTAGGGCTGTAACTTTTGAACCGTAATAGCTAGATAGTTGAAATTTTCACAGATTATGCGTTATTACGGCGGATTTATTAACAAATAATAAAAAAGTCAAAAAGTGAAAAATTAAGGGGGGGTTCTCACCAAGAAACTAGTTTTTATCAACGTTTTTTCTTCACGCTCTATCTTAAAAACGGTAATACATACAAGCGTCAAACTTAGTGTGATTATAGAGCAAAGTCTACAGAATAACAACAAATACTAAAAACCGGCAAAGTGTGAGTCGGTCTTGCGCTAAAGGTCCCGGACAAAAAAAAAACTTTTTCTTAGTTAATAATGTTGTGTTCTGTGGTGGTGTGGTACGGAACCCTCGGTGCGCGAGTATCCCGACTCGCACTTGACCGGTTTTATTTTTGTATGTTTTTACAAAAAAACAACTGTTATTGGAAACAAGAACAATTCTTAGAATATTCCGTAATTAGATCAGAGTTTGATTCCCTAGTAGGCTAAGTATATTTTTAACCATGTAACGACCGACAAGAATTATTTTAAAATGTGGATTTTATTTCTATCTTCTATTAGTGCACTTTCTCAACTTCAATGCAAGAATCATGACAGGCACATCAAAAACTTTCACACTGAAACTTCGAACTAGTTGTAGAACTTCCAAGAATTCGGTGCAGAAGAAAAACAATGTTCAGGACACAGTAAACTGGCATACACAGTTGCATACCTTCCTAGCTAGCGTGCACCGCTCGCGTGCCCACTCTCCCATAGCTCATGGTGCTTAGAACTATTAACATTCCTCCGGGGGAATGTTTTGATAACTCTGCTGGGTTCCGTACTTCCGTGTCTCGTATGGCCTGATAAAGGTTTGGGGGGCTAAATGGATTGTTTTTGATTGGTGATAATGGAGTCAATAGGGTACAATGTGAGCACGTAATACTCTCTTATTGGCTTGGTTTTAGAGGTTTTTCTCGGACGTACGATGCTGAAACGTAAACAAGTATTGCCACAGTTTCGACTCAGTAAGGTCAACACATCTTTCATGGGGCACTGTATACGCTATTATAATAAGATACCAGAGGATATTCTAAACTTGCCAGACAATAAGTTTAAGTCCCATGCTAAGCAAGTCCTCTGTGAAAAAGGTTACTTTAAACTCGATGACTATATGAATGACCAAAATATCTGGTCTATGTAATTCAATATTGTATGTTATTGTATTTTGCTTAGTTTGTCTTGTTTAAAAGATGTGTGTTGTAGAGTTTATGGCCGCATCTTCTCTACAACGGAATATCTTCCAACGCGGTGGTAGAGTCGAAAAAATTTCCGTCAGAAAGATATTTTAGTGATATTATTTTTATAAAAAAATGTTGAGTTGTATTGAGTTGAGTTGCTTAGGCTTCTTATGCAGCAGTGTTTTTATTTTCGAAACCCAACTGTGGCAACTTCTCACATTTTTTCCATTCTGAAACCTTAAAAATGCTAAAGGTTAGCATTGCTATTACTATACGGCTTAAATAGATAGTAGTTGTAACAGTAGTAGTGTGTTGTTGTAGGTGTTGTAGTTTTTTTTTCATACTTTTTTTTGTAGCAGTCTCTTTTTTTTTTTTTTTTTTTTTTTTTTTTTTTATTCAAAATGGGTTTGCGCTTGGCTTCAGCTCACCTGATGGAAAGTGTAGATGAAGCCGAGGATGTAGCGCGCTCGCCCAGAAAAAGCCTATTTACTCTTCTTTTAAAAATATCCTGATTGTATTTGCTTGGGAAAACAGACGCAGGGAGAGAGTTCCAAACCTTACCGGTTCTCATTATAAAAGAGGATGCGAACCTATTTGTGCGGATTGTTGGAATATCGACAACGTATGGATGCAGTCTCGCACTACGTCTTGTCGTACGATGATGGAAGGGGGATGGTGGAATCAGGTCATGTAACTCCTGGGCACATTCGCCGAAGTGTAGCCGATAGAATACCGACAGACAAGCGACCAATCGTCGGTGCTCCAGACTATGTAGCTTAGTCTCGACGAGTGCATCGTCATCGATGAGTCTCTTGGCTCGACGCTCAACCGAGTCCAGTGCGTCAAGTTGGTATTTCGCAGAGCCGTCCCAGAGGTGACTGCAGTACTCCATGCAAGATCGCACTTGGGCTTTGTAGAGAGTAAGAAGCTGTGCAGGCGTGAAGTACCGCTTAACCTTGTTCAGGATACCAAGTTTCTTGGCTGCGGTTTTAGCTTTGGACTCAATCGAGCGGCCGAAGTTCAGGTCCGACGTGAGTTCGAGACCCAACAACTCTAGACTTTCGGAAATCGGAATGGAGACACCCTGGAACGTAGGAGACACATTAGGACGTGACCTTTTTGCGGAAAACAGACAGGCCTGTGTTTTAGTGGCATTGAATTCAACCAAGTTGGCAGTACCCCATTCGGACACTGCCGTCAAGGTCGAATTCGTACGCTCGACCATGGCCTCTCTCTGGGACCGGACTTCGTGGCTGTCGGCCTGTCTAACAGGCAGATATCTTTCAGTGACCGTGCTGTCGTCTGCGTACCCAAATATACCGGGCTGTAGCAGATCATTGATGTGCAGCAGAAATAAGGTCGCAGAGAGAACTGATCCCTGAGGGACACCAGCATTGATCGCCATAAGGTCAGACGACGAGCCGTCTATTACAACTCGAATAGACCGTTCGCTCAGGAAATCAGCTATCCAGTCACACAGGCCAGAAGGGAAACCAAATGATGGAAGCTTGCTTAAGAGGCTAGCGTGCCAGACCCTGTCAAACGCCTTGGAGATATCGAGTGATACCGCCAACCTCTTTCCGCCCTGAAAGGAATAATGGCATGTGATTGGAATAATAATAGTTATCGGTAAAATATCCATGTCTTCGAATTCATAGAGAAAGCATTATTAAATGTGGATTGAAAACATATTTCAATTGTAAGACTTTTCAATAAACAAAACCGGATACAAGCGAAAGCGTCAAGATAGAAATCTTGCTATTTCAAAGGATGTTTCTGCCTGTATGATGTCGTTGATTTTACGGGCCGATGGCTACGATGAAAACAATCCGGAAAGGTCTACTCTTGACATTTGATAGAATGCCCCCTGGAGCATGAATAAGCTGGTGCCTTTAGATTTTGGCGGTCGTGTTATTTGAAACATTTTTATCGAAAATGTTAACATTTTTGTTCATTTCATAGATGGGCTTGGCAAGGTAAGTAGTTAGGCTATATTGAAGTCATCGATGTTTATATATCTATAACATAAAGCCTGAAATTCAGAATCATGAATTTATACATTTTGAAAAAAGCTTAAATTTTTTTTTATTCTAACCGGCCCCTCGATTTTCGAATTTGTATAGATGATGAAAACTCGTTGTACCTAATTTTGAAACTTCGATTGGAATGAGATTTTGAAAATATGTGAACAAAATTCCTAATTTGTTTACTGCGATAGATACCACAAATAAGTTCAGATTGAGCGGCGGGCTTTATATTGAATATCACATAATTTTTTTATTGTTTTTTTTTTACTTTTAGAGAAAATTACGACAATGAATGAGAAGAGATTGTGATTGAAAAGCAAGACACTATCACACGAGCGTTAAATAAACGTCGCGTGACGCCATTGTTCTCTAATTACGTTCCACAATTAATCCTCGTAAAACAACATTTCAACTGTTCCTTTTTTAATTCATTTCTCTTTAATGGCGCCAAATAGCGGTATAAACGTTTTATTTACGTTCGTGATTTGAATTATATGGTGCGTTTTTAAGGGTTGTTTCCCGTGACAAATAAATTATAAAACATGGAGTGAATTTAAGCGTGGGTACGACACAATATTTTAGCTGCGATAAGGTTATGCGTGACAGTTTCGGGACGTTTTTTAACGGTCGTGTTAAAGGCATTGTCTTTTGTGAAGTAATTTAGGGTTAATTTTGTGTAATTATTACGGTAACATTTACTTTAGTATTGTTATTCAAGATTAAAACTCTAAATGTTGTAAAAAGGCCTGCTAACCTTAAGGGTAGGATCTGCTTCTCACCGATCGCGATCCCCGCTACCCCATGGTATTCCGCGTAGTCCCAGCTACGCCCATTGCCGAGGTCCGTACCCCTTAGGGGTGCCCCTTGGGCAGGTTCATTGGTTCGGTAGACCTACCAGGGCACTTCGTCACTAGTGTGGTCCCCCCATAGTCCGCAGTAATAAGCAGTCGATGCTCTCTGAATAATGCTGTATTGGTCAATAAAAAAAAAAACTGGATCTGCTTGTTGCGGATCGGCGGTCTTTGCGTAATAAAACTTCCTTCTTCGTATGTACGATGTTATCTTTCACTGTTTTTGACGTATTAAATGAATTGGAGGATTGAGTCATTGACACGACTTCGCCAAGTAAAATAAACATTTAAAACATTTAAGGGGGTTGTTTAGACCATCAAACGGAACAACTTTCACTACGAGGGACCAACATCGAAATCGTAAAACAAAAAATCTGCTGTCCCATACATTTTTAGTTTAGTATGGAACATCAGATTTTTCACGATTTCGATATACGTCCCATATTGAAAGTTGTTCAGTTTGACGGTCTAAACCACCCCCTTAGATGTTTATTTGTATTTTTTTTTACTATTTTAGCCCTGAGGTTATGTCAGCCCTAACTGTATTTTAGTAACACCTTGTATACAGATTGTAACAAAACACGCTAGTAATATTTAAAGAGGTGATTTAGGCCATCAAATTGCACAACTTCACTCCTGTCTCGCTTGTGTATTTCTGCGGAAATAAATCTCTTCGGAGGAGGGCGAAACTTATCAATGTGCTTATGAGAACAATAACGTGTAAAATACGTAAATAAAAGCAATAACAACGTACTTATTCTTCAAACAAAAGGCTTTTTTAAAAAAAATAAATTTTCCAACAGTTTCGAATGTCGCTAGAACAAATAAAACTATGTCTGAAAATTTCATGCACGCAACGTGAAAGTTTTGAATTCTAACATTCTGCTCCTGCACCTTTTATTCCTGTGGCTAGACGAATTTTTTTAAACTTCCCTATATGGCATCCAGCCAGAACCTTCAGAAAACACCCTGCTGAATTTTGACATTACTACACAGAGAATAAGAAGTATTTTTCAGTGGATAGTGTTGAGTAAATAAGTTAGTATTGTCTGGTAATATGATGGCAATAAATGTCGTGAAGTATTGAATAGCGGTAAAGTGCTTTTTTAAAAGATGCTTCGAATAAATGGGATGGTAATGTTCTATTCTGGTACTTTAAGAAGTTTGTGAACAAGTTTTCTTACATCTCACAGTAGAATTGAATAGAAGCCAAAAAAGTGACATTGCATTGGCACTGTAAATACCTAAATAGAAAGGAAAGGGCGACACATCAAGCTATACAAACCCAACATAATCTGACCGCGCCACGTTAACGTTAGGGCTCTTACAGACGACCGACACTTTGCTGTCGCGGTGGGTCGCAGAGCGTCGCGCTCATACATTTTACGGTCCGGTCCGGTCCCTCCGCGACACCCGGCGACCGCAAAGTGTCGCTCGTCTGTGAGAGCGCTTACTCGACCTACGCATGGCCAGCTTATTTTGGTTTTGTATAGCTTGATGTGTCGCCGTGTGTACCTACTTTCTAAACGCAACTCTTCTCGTGAAGGTTTACAGAACATAACAGGGGAATTTTTGCACATTTTGACTCAAAAGTGTCACTGTTACATAACAGAGAGCAACATTAGTAGATACTTACATTTGATTGTTTTGGTTTAGTTTAGTATTGGCACAAGTTCCATTTATCAATTGATAGTGAAAAATAGGTACCGAGGTAGGACGCTATTGCTTAAAATTAACTGAAATTGTTTCTTGTCTTATCGTTGCTTTTGGCTAGTAAAATGTTGTTCAGCTATCGGATTCTGCGTTAAAATTTTACTTTGATTACCTATTTTAAAACTGTATTAAAAAAATAAGAAAAGGGATTCCTCTAAATCCAATCACCCTACAATTTAAGAGGATCATGCACACATTGGAATTGAAATACGTATTGTCAATTGGGACGTTGACGATCTGACAGCTTATGTGATTTGACTAACTTAAGCTAGGTACTTGCGGTCCATTGCTCTATCAAATCAAACACACATCTATATCCGCATGAAAGGATACATTTAAGGTGAATCGTCACGAGTCGAAGTACAAGCAATTAAATAGAATGGTAATGGTTGAAACTGAAAACCACTAGGGTAAACAATATGAGTTAGTGTTGTTACCGACTGCTCTCAAACGGTTAAGGAAAACATCGTGAGGAAACCTGTGCCACCAATGAATCTGGACTGATTCCCATACACCCTCCCCGAGGGGACGCCTCTGCCCTGCAGCGGGACGTATATAGGCTGCTGATGATGATTAAAGTAGATTCTATCAACAATAAAATGGTACTGAACTTTATATTTGTGCCAAATTTGTGAAAACACTTTAGCCGACTTCAAAAAAGGAGGAAGTTAATATATTAGACTGTATGTATTTTTTTATTTTATACAGGGTGTAACAAAACACCCTAGTAATACTTAAGGGGGTGCTTCAGACCATCAAACTGAACAAGTTTCACTATAGAGCCAACGTCGAAAAAAAAAAAAAAAAAATTGCCATCCCATACATTTGAGTCGAGACGGTACTGCAGTTTTGTATGAAAGAGCGGATTTTTTTTTCGCGATTTCGATGTTGGCTCCGTAGTGAAAGTTGTTCAGTTTGATAGTCTGAAGCACCCCCTTAAGTATTACTAGGGTGTTTTGTTACACCCTGTATAGGTAAGGCAAATTTCAATAAGAATTCTTACAGTACCTATCTTAGAATCGAACATTATGCAGGGTAAAAATCCCAGTCTTTCATTAGAAGCACGGTATTATGAAACTAGCCACCTTAACTAAAACATTAATAAAACAATTCGCAACGTTTCCAACACGGACATTACACAAATGGATGTAAATACACAGAGCGAATGAGTGCGCTAGAACATTCTGCCTTACGTCCGCCGTATGAATTTTGTATGTGAAATATTGTTAGCATCCTGCATGCTTTCTGCTTTGCGCCATGGATATATTACGTGGGGACTTGGTGCATACTATTTAATGTTTTATTTAATCTAGTGCTTTCTTGGTAAAGATTCGTAATTCAAAATATATCCAGTCCTACCCGCGGGAACTGGTCAACTGAGTACAATATGAATAGTGTACGCTGTACAGGGTGTAACAAAACACCCTTAGTAATCCTTAAGGGGGTACTTCAGACCATCGAATTGAACAACTTGCTCTATGGAGCCAACACAGAGGAAAAATATAAAAAATAAGCTGTCCAATGTATGGGACTCAAAGGATCCTTCTGAATATGCTGAAAATTTTTAAGGGGATGATCAGGCCGTCTAACTTAACAACTATCTCTATGGCACCAAAAAATCTGAGCATCTATATAAAACTGCAAACCTACTCGAGACGAAGGTATGGGACAGCAGATTTTTTTTTCGCAATTTCGATGTTGGTCCCATAGACAAAGTTGTTCAGTTTGATTGTCTGATCATCCTTTAAAAAAGTGTCAGCATATTAAGAAGGACCCTGTATACAAGGTGTACAATAAAATAGGACATCTACTTAAAGGGGTGCTTCAGACCATCAAACTGAACAACTTTCTCTATGGGACCAATATCGAAATCGCGAAAAAAAAAACCGCTCTCCCATACAAAACTGCAAACATAACTCGATTGTAATGTATGGGACAGCTGATTTTTTTTTCGCGATTTCGATATTGGTCCCATAGAGAAAGTTGTTCAGTTTGATGGTCTGAAGCACCCCTTTAAGTATTACTAGGGTGTTTTGTTCGTACTATGTATATCCAGTTCTTCGAAAGGAATTTTGTTCTAAGAAACAAAAGGGCCTATTAAAATTATAAGGATCTTGGAAGTATTGTGATCCTATCATAAATATAATTTCTAAAGTCCATATTAATTTCTACTACTTAGTGGCACAAGGACGTAAGTCAAATATCACTAAGCAGGACTTACGCCTATATTCCTCAAAGATTTTCATTGTCTGACAAGTGGTATGTATACACGTACGAAAATCGGCTGAAACTAGGAATCGGTATTTATATTACTTATAATAATAATTATCTAATATTAAAATAACTTTTAAATTGCCGTACAGGAGTGCGATTTTTGAATCTCATACGTTGAACTCAGCAGTTGAAAATGTATGGAGATACGCAACTTTCTACTGCTGATTTAACTTTAAAAAATAGCACTACTGAGTATGATTTTTGAAAGTCAAACCATAAGTAGAAAGATGCATAATTGCATATCTCCATAGTAACTTTACTGAGCTGAACTCAGCAAATGAGATTAAAAAATCGCACTCCAGGTTATGAATCAAGAAAGACACAATCAAACAAAGGTCTTTGTGGTTTTTATCTGTAAATAGACATTAAAACATGACAAAAGTTCTCATTGTAATATCCCATGTCATGTCAGTAGTAGGTAGGTACTCGCAGGAGATATTAATAAAGGAGGGCCCTTTGTGTACAAAACTCTTCATTAGACAGATCATAGCATTGTTGCGTGCGGGGGCTCCTTTATATAGGAATCGGAGGGTTTTTATTTTGTAATTGTGGTATGAGTGATAAGATAAGTTTATAAGTACCAAAAATTAAAAATTATTTACTTGTTCTGTGATTGATACTTGTCACAACAGTGCACAACAAATACATTTTATTTGTGAGCCTAAAAGACGGAAATAAGACATTTTGTCGTGTTGCACTTCACTTCCACTTTATTTATTACTTACCATGTTATGTATTACCTACGATTTAGAAGAATGGTTCAGTGACGCATGTTCGATTTTGATTATGCAGAATTATGTAGCTCAACAGTTGAAACTGCATGGGTTATGAAATCCAATATTATAATAGAATATTGATATTCATATTCTTACTGCTACTTTGCTATGCCAGCCATGCATGTAGTTGTGCATCACGAAAGAAAAAGTCTTATTGACCAAAATTGGTTGGACTTCACCATTATCATATTCGCGTTACTAGGGTTGATACTGATCTGATCTTTAAATCTCTCGTTAATCATCTTTTATCTTTATAATGTGACGTTGCTTCTCAGACTTCGGCCCATCTCATATTATGCCATTTCTGTCCGGACAAATATGAACAAAAATAGAGCTTGTAAACTGTCGGTAATGCTATCGATGTGGAAAAATACTGAGATGGAAAAATATCATTCCACATCGACTCGACAGAAGAAACGGAATAATATACCTGATATCGCTAATCGTTTATAGCTTGTGTCAATAGATCAGATAATTTCGCCTTCATCCATGATACAGTATGATGTGTGCATTGTATTGTGACGTAAAAGTTTGGGTAAAGGGTGCGGGCAGCCAGAGAATAAGGAGGAGAATCGGAGTGATTTGTTCGACCGTTTGGTATTGGATAGCTTTTATGATGCTTTCGGGGTTTTTAATCCCTAGCTAATCTAAAAGTTGTGTAGGCTAGGTATTGACCCTATTCTTTGTATCGCTATCGTTCTGAGTTATTTTTTTTAGCTTTTAGAAAAGAAGCTCTTAGATTCTTTATTGTACACAAAAAATGGACTTATTGGACACGAAGCTGACATGAAGCTGTGTTTCTTTACGCTAAATTTTGAGTGATTTTGTAGCATATTGAATACGACAATTATATATCTACTCCACAGAGACCTAGTATGTGGATTGTTGGAGGCACGTTATTAATCAATTTACTATCAGACTATTTTTAAGTAGCCTCAATAGGCATCTGCCCAGGTTTAATGAATAGTTATACCACCATCATAGATCAGCGCTATCAAGGACTAACAGCTTGACGTGACTTTCGCAGCACAGAACATTTTATCATTTCACTTAGTTTAAATACTAATATTAGGAACGATAAACTGAAAAAGGCAAATACAATACATTTCCTATAAATAAAATAGTAACATCCAAAAATCTTTGAAAATAAACCTATTAGTAAAAGAATTAGATAGTTTTTCATCTACAATTTTTTTTTTAATATGCCAATACTGACCCAAAAGTAGCCATACGTATGGCTCACGTTGAAACGGAAGAAAAAGATATTAATATGGAAGCTGTTTATCAAAATGCTTCCGTCGATACAATATTAGTTCTAGAATTAAACATTTTAACGGGTTCTTACCGCGTTTTAATGTTTAATTCTAGATTAAATAATAACCGCGTAACTCTCAAAAACTGTAATATTAGTTCTACAATACATTGTAAAAATGATCATTCAATCGCATAAAGGAGCATTATTACAAACTACTATTGAAGAATGTGACAACAAAGAGCAATGGAACTGGAGTGTAACGATTCTGTAAACGTTTCCGTGAGCTGCCTGCCGCTGCCCCTCGCTGCTGTCATCCGGAGCGGAGTTTGAAAATACGCGACACCTGCGTTTACTAGGTGCAGGTGCAAATGTTGCTTACTGAGTAGATTTATACGTGGTAGTGCATTCGAGAAAGTGGTAGCACTGTGAAATTATTACATTTCTACTGTATTATATTCGCTTATAAATATATCAAGGCAAATATATCGAGAACAAGAAGATATTCCCCAAAATTTCCTATACAGGGTCTTTTTTTATATGCTATAGGATTTTTAAGGAGATGACTTAACCATCAAACTAAAAGAGACCAAGATCGAAATTTCGTGAAAAAATAAACTGTTCTATGTTGGTATTATAGAGAAAGTTGTTCAGTTTGATGGTTGCACACGGATGTGTGTGTGTTGTACATATTATTGTTGTTTTTTATAGTCTAAATACACACAATATCTAAACCCTTAAAAAGCCGTCAGGTATATTAAGACAAACCCTATGTAAAAATTTGTGTCAATATGTGGGATATTTGTGACACATTCATTCATAAAGGGCTGAACAGTTTTGGTTAAAATTTGGTTCTGAATTAGCAATATACTTTTTTAAAGTAGACGCAGACGATATCGAGGGCAAAAGCTAGTTTGAAAATAGGTATACTTATTTTATTTTGTACTCTTTCACATTGTGCTTGTTGCGTGGGATAGGAATTTTGTTTCGGTAGATACCTACTTATTTTCATTTTTTTTTTTTTTTTTTTTTTTTCAACATTTTTTTTTTAATAAAACATATTTCATTCATTCATTCATTATTTTCTTTTGTACTCTCTGTCATTGTGCTTGTTATGCAATTTTTGTTTCGTGACTTAAAGTTTATTTGTATTCAAGTTTTAGTTTAAAGATACTTGCTAGTATTGTATTGTCGTTTGCACAATAACACTTTTTTCATTTCATATCGTTTTTATTTCATTGCGTTCGATATTAATGAAAATAAAAAACATTAAATCAGAAATAGATATGTAGTAATAAAGTTTTGACATTAGGTGGACAGTTAAGGACAATCCTAAATATGACAAAATATAATAAATATAATAATAGTTCATCTCATGATTTCATGTAGGCTGTGAGCTTCTAGGGATCTAATTTATTTGTATATTTATATAATTGTCGTTTTCTCTGCAACAGTAGGACAGATAGTGTAGGTATGTAATGAATGGTATTAAAAGCATGTTAAAATTGTACATAGAAAAGGGAGAGACCGCAAAACAGCATTTGTGCTGAGGCTCCCCCTGTTCAATCAGGAAATGTTCATGATAGTGCTAATCCTTGTATCTTTTTACTGGTGAATAAATCTCTTTTTATTATTTATTTTTTTATTTAAAAAGGTTATATGGAGAATGTGCGTGACGATCCACCTTAAATGGGTTTGCTGGGCATTTGAAATAAAAAAACTGTCTGTGTAGATTTCTCACTTTTTAAGAATATTCAGCGAGCACTCAGGGGTACCTATTCTAATCGATGTCTATGCCATAAATACTGTATAAATATTGTTAAGGAAGTCGTAAACACTTCAAATTGCCTGTGCTCTTTTGACTTTCGCCACCCCTCACAGTCAAAAGGGGTGATAATTTATACCCTACAATCTTTTCCCTCTCAACTTTCATCCTTTGACATTTATAAAATAGGAATCGTAATCTATTCTATGGCTCACAGGGCCAAAGCTTTGTAACCCCATAAAGTGGAATTTTCACGTGTTTCACGGCTTAGGTTTGGGAGTTACGGTGTTTTTGCTGAGCGCATTTTTATATTTTTTTGGACAGGTTTAGTGGGCGACACGTGTTCATGATTTAGAGACAGCTTTTTTTGGAAAATATTGGGGTTTAATGGTCGATAAATAAACTATAATAAGAATAATAACTATACTAGAATCTTCAAAATTTTGCAAGCAGTGACAATGTCCTCAAAAGTTTGTTCTTGAGTTTTGTTTTGTCTAAGTATATACCTATATAAATAATTTATATGCATTTCTAGAATACATTTAAATGAGTTTAGAAGAGTACTCGGACACGGAATAGGCATAAGTAAAAGAATTCAAATTTGAAGTAGGTTAAAATCTATAGGCCTAATTGCGTGAACCTGGGTAAGCTGCGAGTATTAATTAACTCTTTGTAAAATAGCTATCTCCGGATTTTTTTGTACTTAAAATCATGGATTGTCAACTTAACTTGGAATTAATTGCTAACCCAGGTCGACTAAATCGTCGAAACTAGTCGTCGAATTATTCTGTTTCTGTTGTGTTTTATATTTTGTCTTCTGTTATGTGACTACGGTGTGGACCTTTATTTCGTTATCCTATGTTATGTGTAAAAGCACAATAAAATAATATAAACTCTAGTACAGTGGTGGTTATTTGACTAGGACCCCTTAAAACCGTTTAATAACAATAATATACAATAATAAAAGGAAAGATGACGGCCCGGTAGCACAGTCAGTAGTGAACCTGCCTGCTGTGCCGAGGGTCGCGGGTTCGAATCCCGTAAGGGACAAATATTTGTATGATGAATATGAATATTTGTACCCGAGTCATGGATGATTGTATCTATATATGTATTCTATATCGTTGTCTATTCATCATAATACAAGTCCAGGCTAGATTCTGGTACTTTAAATGTGACTAGATAATTTGTGTGACATTGTCCAAGATATTTATTTATTTATTTATTATACCTATATAAATAATTTAGATGCATTTTTAGAATACATTTAAATGAGTTTAGAAGAGTACTCGTACACGGAATAGGCATAAGTAAAAGAATTCAAATTTGAAGTAGGTTAAAAGTACTCCGTGGTTAAAATCTATAGGCCTAATTGCGTCAACCTGGGTAAGCTACGAGTATTAATTAACTCTTTGTAAAATAGCTATCTCCGGATTTTTTTGTACTTAAAATCATGGTTGTCAACTTAACTTGGAATTAATTGCTAACCCAGGTCGACGCTTTAGTCCTGCAAAAAGGCTCAGTCTGTACAGGGCCTACTTTGACTAGACAGATGACATTTTGACACTACCATGTGAAAATCTATATGTTTTTACTTTTTTTTATGTCATGAGATTCTGGTCGACCTACCTACTGCACTTTTATCCACATTATTTCTTTATTTGTATAGCAATTAACCACCCAGCATAGTTGTATCAATTTTTGAACGGTCTCTATTACAAATAAAGGTAAGAATGTAATCAATTACCTATCCTATACTATCAATTGCATTATTTTCATAAAATTTTATGTAATCGCTGTTAAATCGGGTTTTATTCAGCTTGACGTGAACGCCAAATGCCTTAACATTAACCTGGTAGTTTTCCTCAAAAAAAAAAAAAGAAAAAAAAAAAAGGAAAATAATAACAAACATCCTAATAACGTAACGGCGTCACAAAAGATCATTATTACACGTCCACAATAAACTCTACGCGCGGCCCCAGACGTATTCCCAAATAGAAACGTCGCGAAAAAATATGGCGTTACAGGAAACGAATACAAAATATACGAATAAAAATAAATGTACGAGAGAAATTCGGCGCGGAAATGAGAAAACCATATTCCCAGAATCGTGATAGGGTTGCTGTGCGTTTTTGGGGGTTTGTACCTCGTTTTACCCCTACTAGATAGTGAGACGATTCATGTACGAGAAAGGGTAACGAGATCGAGAGTGAGAATTCTAAAACTAAGCTCACTTTCAAAGAATAACCTGAAGTCAAACCTTGGAGCGCGCGAGCACTTGAGATTTTGTTTACCTATAGGTATACTGGGATTTGTGGTGTTTTTGAGTAAATTTACAAAGTCATCGACACATATCGAAGGATAAGTAATTTGAAGTGGGAATGTCTTAAGTCTATCGTGACTCTAATCTGCGCTCTACCTAATAGCTCGCAGAACTTATACATGAGTGGAAATATAGTTGGTATCCTCAAACAAAAGACAATTTGTTGACCCACTCAGTGGACTGGGTATCACGTAAAGAATATGATGAACTGATCGATGCAAACCACGTAATACGTGATCTACCTATCCTTTTTTCCTTCCGCATTGTCAATCTAAACGCAAGTTTATTTTGATATGGGTGGATGCAAATAGGTCTTTTTATACTGTCCTATTTAATTCCACTGCTGGGCAAAGGCCTCCCCTTTAATCCCCTAACCAAATAGGACTCAAGCAAAATAAATGCCACAAGCTGTGCTATTCGACTAGTTACCGAGGTAGGGGTCGCAAGTTCCACGGGCACCGTGGCTGTAGGCTGCGAGTCGAGCCCTGCCTTCTGTCAGATTGTGGCACTGACTGTACTCGGATTAACTGCGGTACGACTGTGTTCAGTTATTTCGTGTCGCCATTGAGTTTAGGGTTTGTAATTTGTGTAATACCATTATTATCTACACTTTTTTAGATGCATGACAAATCTACTGAATAATAATAATAAACTGTTATAATCATTGGTTATAATATTTATAACTAAATCTGTAGATTTTTCATTAATTGGTTAATTAATTTAAGAGAATCACAGATACCGAAATAAAATTTTATTAAATTGAAAAGAATAGACGATTTATTAATTTCTAGACTTTCTATTAAACAGAAGAAAAAAAAATTTTTAGAAACATTTTAAATAAAAAATATAAACGCTGAACGGAAACCAGTATAGTCAAAGTCAAAATAATGTATTCAATCCTATAATTTACTCATGTTTCAACTTGAAGCCCACTTATTAAACGTCAAATCTTGTGTTGTATCTACCACCGCGTCGGAACGTGTTGTGGTTGTAGGGAAGATGCGGCCAGAAACTCTACAACATAACACGACTTAATAACTATTACAATATATTGTTTGATCCAAGATAAAGATAATATCTCAAACCTAACTAAACAAATATTCCTTAAGGGTGATAAAAAAGCACCGCTACCACTACCAGCTATCCATGACTGTAGTGTAATCATCTCCTTCTGTCGATTCGTCGGCATTTAATTTCACTTACCATCCATGTAAAGAAACCAGTTTAATAGCAGTAGATACACAGTTATTATTTTGAACTGAGCTTGCTTGGTCTTGGTCTTCCTTTGAAAGAAATCAATTACCATCACAATATGAAATGCAGACTCGTCGGCATCTCAGTTTGGGCAGGCGTCCATTGTAACCGCGATTTAAACAATAGCGCTTGAGTTTATTACATGTTCTGGTCTGTCTATCTGTCATATTTCACCAGCGAGACTTAGCGGAAACTAGACGGTATGAAGGAAGACTCAAAGTTTTGAAATTAGAGGTTGAGGGAGCTTTGTTATACAGGATATAAACATAGGCGTATATTTTTGGGGGGTGCTTCTGAACATCAAACTGAACAATTTATTAAAACTTATTTATTTATTTTACTATACAGGTTGTACAATAAAATCAGGACAGCTACTTAAAGGGGTGGTTAAGACCATCAAACCGAACAACTTTCTCTATGGGACCAATATCGAAATCGCGAAAAAAAAATCCGCTCTCCCATACAAAACTGCAAACATAACTCGACTGAAATGTATGGGACAGCAGATTTTTTTTTCGCGATTTCGATATTGGTCCCATAGAGAAAGTTGTTCAGTTTGATAGTCTGAAGCACCCCTTTAAGTAGCTGTCCCATTTTATTGTACATCCTGTAGAACCGACATCAAAATCGAGAAAAAGATTTTGTTGTTCCATAGAAAACATTTTCCAGTTAGACTTAGAGGGTCTGAAGCACCCCCAAAAATATGTAACGCATTTTTACACCTTGTATATGTAATTGTAGCAAATTAGATGACCATTAGTAAATACTTTGGTGAGTGTTTGTGTGTAAAGTAGTGTAATAATGAAAAAGTATTTTTACTTGTTTGTTTTCATTACATACACATTTCCAATATAGGTACCCAACTTTTCTTCAATAATGGACTCTTTACCTAGGCGGCCAAATTTTTCTAGTATTTTAAGAAATAAATTTTCCATGAAAAGGTTTTTTCAATTTTCCGAAAAGAAAAATCTTAAAACATTCAAAACCGCGTACGCTCCCGGCACCCGTCAATTGCAACCGAACCGTTTTTATTTCTATGTAAATTTACATAATGATATTTTTGTCGCACAACTCTTGGCTGAGATTTACTGCGGCAATCATGGGGGGGAGAAGCCGCAGGGGATGCGTGCTACAGGAAAAAAACCTAGCTTTTTGTTGGAGAAAACTTTGGTGAAAATTGTCTCTTCAAATGAGACTGGAAAATGTTGATAATCATTACGATTATAATAATCATAATTAAAATCTAAAGTTTTTTAATTGTGTAGATCAAAACTGAAATATTGTATTAATTATTATTAAATCTGACCATGTATTACATTTACACGTTTTTTCCATAAAATCTCAATCAGGACATTTTTTGAAAGAAGAGTTAATAATAGGCTTTTTCTGGGAGAGCTCGCTACATCCTCCGCTTCATCTACACTTCCCGTCCGGTAAGCTGAAGCCAAGCGCAAACCCATTATGAATAAGTAATTTAAAAAAACTAACTGACAGCGCGAAATCTTCGACATAGTCACATATATTATTAGTCCCAATCAAAGTATCACACAGTACATTATAGGGTAGGCAATCTCCATTAGTATGGTAACAGAGATATCACGCGGAGTAGGTGAAACACAGGTCCCGACTGGATGCAGAGGACGAGGGACAGAACGTCATGAAGGAGGCTTATGGAGGTCTATGCCCGAAGACGGAATGATCAAGGGCTGTGATGGATGAACTGTGCTCGTAACCCATATTAAACATTCGTATTTACAAATGCATACTTGTTTCTTTCAGGATTCAAGTCAGCAACCCTCTACTCAGCAAGTAGGTTCTCTACTGACCAACCAAATTATCGAGTCGTAATGTGCCTTCCATACACACTATGTTGACTAATTTAAGTCAATGACATTTTTCAAACAGAAAATAATCTCTGTGCTTGTGGTTTATCAGATTTTTCGTTAAAAAAAAAATCAAAGTAACGGTGGCTCAAAGTTTTCCATACAAATCTTAAATCAATTCTAGAGAAAATAAAAAACTTTATTGAGGCGCGCTGCAAGGACTACACTGAAAAAGAAAAAGAAGCAAAACGTTTCACTAAAGTTTAGTTATATTTAACAAAACGTTTTTTTATATTGTATCTTCTTAACAATAATTGTGCCGAGGGTCGCGGGTTCGAATCCCGTAAGGGACAAACATTTGTATGATGAATATGAATATTTGTACCTGAGTCATGGATGTTTGTATTTATATATGTATTCTATATCGTTGTCTAGTCATCATAATATAAGTTCAGGCTAGATTCTGGTACTTTAAATGTGACTAGATAATTTGTGTGACATTGTCCAAGATATTAAAGCAAGGTAAATATAATATTCTTACAAATAAATAATGCTTAAAAGTTAAACCTAGAAAGGCACTATTCTGTATCAGTGAAGCGCAAAAGAGAGCGTACGTTTTGAATAAATTGGTGAATACAGAACAGATGGAGAGTGTGGCTCGTAAATCACATCCGTTGCAGCTCAGACGCCAAAGTCGCTGGAAAATCGCTGACGATTCATGAAATATAGCCTTTATGTTGTGTTATTGTACTTTTTAATACCTATACAGGGTGTAAGTGACAACCTAGCAAATACTGAAACGGTGAGCTTAGACCATCAAACTGAACAACTTTCACTATGGAGCCTACTTAAGGAAACGCGAAAAAAATCCGCTGTCCCATACAAAACTGCAGATACTGCTTGGTTGGCAGATATTTTTTTCGCGATTTCGAACTTGGCTCCGTAGTGAAAGTTGTTTAATTTGATGGTATGAAGTATTTCTAGTGTGTTTTGTAACATCCTAATACTACGTGTATACAGGGTGCTACCTTCCATAGTTGCCATACCTTGATGGCTGATTGTACCCATGATACTGAACAACTTTACCTAAGAAACCAATAGGAAATTCGCAAAAAAAATGTTGGACTTCCCATACTAAATAAGTACAATAAACTGATCGAACGTTTGTATGAAAAGTCGAAAATTCGATTCGAAAAAAATTGCGAATTCCCTATAGGGAATACCTATAGGTTTCTTTGGGAAAGTTGTTCAGTATCATGGGTACAACTACAATCAGCCATCAAGGTATGGCAACTATGCAAGGTAACACCCTGTATAAAGAAAAATATATCTTCGCCAATGTAGTCGAAACACGGTTCAGTGTTTTTGATCTAAAATACGGTTTCTAGAAAATTTCCTGTTTTGGATCTCAAATGTTACTTAAATATACCTAGGCATGCAGTATCTATAAGTAGGTAATGAATAATGAAAT
Organism: Agonopterix subpropinquella; assembly: GCA_922987775.1. Taxonomy (NCBI): domain Eukaryota; kingdom Metazoa; phylum Arthropoda; class Insecta; order Lepidoptera; family Depressariidae; genus Agonopterix; species Agonopterix subpropinquella. The sequence continues at coordinate 21,017,536 of OV277703.1, read as the reverse complement.
TCGATAACCGACATTTTTGCACAAATATTAATGTTGCATCTTTTTCTGAGGGACGACTATACCTAATTACAGTTTCTCCCATTTCTGTAAATAATATTATAATAAAAAAGTAATAATATAAACTAAACAGCCAATTTCAATTTCCAATTTCGAAAACAATGTTTCAACTGAAATCAATAAATTATTCCACTCGAAATTTTCACTAAAACAATTAACATAATTTTGTATTACCTACGCATAAACAAAAGGCGAGTCACAAACGACGAAATTTGATTTTAAAATAAATTTACAATTTATACAACCATCCATGCAGTAAATGGTGGAGGTCAGAAAATGAACGCATGGCCTCAAGCATGCATATGAGCCCCTGCATACGCGTGCATAAACCAATGTGGCCCAAACAGACTGTAAAAACTGTTTTTACGCGACAATGATTAAAAAGAGAGGAAACGCACAATGACAGTAAATGTGTACTTGAGGACAAAAAAATTGGTGTCACACTGCGTTTTAATTTTAAGGACTCGTTTTCCAAGGAGCGTTTTGTATTTACTGGGCTTTAATTTTGCATTAGAAGTACACAGGACACACAGGACTAGCATAGTATTATTTTATCTGTGATGCAGGTAAGTTTTTCATGTTCGGTACGCAACAAGGAAATAATACAGAAAAGATTTAATGCGAATACGCATTAGTTCAAATAAAAATAAATAGGTGCACCAAACTTGTAGGCTTTTTTCCCAGCCGCACGAAAAGACAAAATACGAAGCTTACGTAACAAAAGCCCGACGATTCCAAGCTCGATTTGTCGCGATTATCCAACTAGTTAATCAAGATTAACGCAGCCCCACTCCAAACCGACGTTTAATGAATTAGTGTATTTGGTAACGAACATGCCTGTTTCAGTTTCGTGGAAAACAAGTAACTTTTGGTTACAAGTACAAATGGTTTTCGATCGATATTCATTTGTATGTTCAATGCAATTTGGATTTCAGAATTACCACCGAAAATAAGAAACTGGAATCACACATTGCTAATCCTAGAATTGGGACTGAGACGCCGCGCTAGACCCCGATTGACTTGGATGTCTGTAATGAGGACATGCAAACGGTTGATGCAGACCAAACGAAAACCCAGAACAAAGATCTGTGGAAGAGCCGACCTCAAATACCTAATGGGATAAGGCCGGATAAGAAGAAAGAATCACACACATTGGAATAGTTTTAAAGATGTCATCAAACATTTAGATTCTACTTGCTGTTCCATTCCATTTCCCAATAACTCCGAGCACACACTATCGCGTTCGAAATGTAACGTTTCAATCGCAAACCCATATTTGTAAGGACCTCATGGTGAACCAGTTGCGTGGTTAAAATGGCCTATAACAAACAGCAGTGTCAACAAACATGCAGTAATCCGATGCACCGCGACAGTCGAGTATTTGTCAAATAGTGTCGCGTTGCGCAAACACGCGCCTCTAATGGGAATGCAAATGCGTTGTCTGGTCGCGTGTGGACCGCCTATAGATTTCACGCTCAGCTTTTATTGAAATGAAAATCTTCGAGTGTCCAGTTTTCTTGCAATCAAGTGTAGGGTTCAGATGGTTGGATATTATTTGTTCCTTGTTGTTTAGTGTTTGTTCGAGCGTGCAATGATAGTTTTGCGTGTGTGATGGTTATGTGATTTTGTAGGGTTTCTAACGTAAACTACGTATTTGTAGACTCCCTTTTTCATACCTAAAGTATGTAGAACTATATACTATTACCTATTCTGTGCATAAGGCGTAAAAATATAAGAGCTCTGCGTATTATTTTCTAGTTATGTAAAACAGACCATAGATTTGTTTTACTTTTTCCATTGTTATTATTATTTTGTATCTTTTATTTCAGCCGATGATGATGATGATGATCTTTTATGTCTTCAATTCGTAGGTTACTCAGATCTTAAGAAGGCTTTTCGGTGGTCAAAATCTTCATCAATTTATTACTTTCAGTGAGCAGTTTCCGAATAGATTGATGTGAACGATAAGTTTTTCTTTCACTAATCATTGCAAAAAAGATCATTATTCGAAAAAAGTACACCTTCGTTAATATCGGAAACCAATTAGCTGATCTAATTAAGCCACATGGTGATTAAAGTAATTAGCACGTTTTGAACTAACTACCAACCATTTTCGATTTTTGAAAAGGAAAAAACATAGAGTCTTATTGTTTTCCCAGCTGCTTTTCTAGTTGCAGTTTTCATTTGAAACAATCTCGCACTAAATAGAAACGTAATGATTTCTATAACAAAACACGTAGTCGACTTAGCAAGCATTCGTAAGAGCAAACAGTGCAGGTCTAATGGGAATGCAAATGCAATGCTTATTGCAACTGCTGTTTGTAGATGCTTAGAGCAGATAGTGCACTGTTAAGATAGTGGAATAAAGTATTTAGTTAACGTTGCGGTGAGAGATAAGGCTTGCTTGTGAAGTGTTTAATGATAATAGGTACACTGAAAAAAAAAATTGTTTACTTTAACCAAGATCTTGTTTATGATAATCATACATCATGAATCCATATGAGCCTGTAAACATCATGACTTCTCTGACTTAGCAAACTTTGTTTAACGAATTCGGCTTGCTGTTACAACTACCATCTTTTGTTTTTAGTAAACAATAATAACGTCATTTCAATTATTTTGGAGCTAATTAAGAGAAAATACTTCTTAGTTGGCTCGCATTTTTTCAGTGTATATTTGTACTTTTGTACGATTTTCCGCTGTTTTTGGTGAAAAAATGATGTTTATCTTTCATTGTATAGAATTGTTATCACTTGACAAGTGATTCTGCAAACCTTAATTTAGTAAAAAGATTTCAGAGCTAAAAGCAATCATTGCAACCATATAATTATTATTTAGGTAACTGTAAAAGGTGTAGCTGAATAGATCTTTTTATTTTTATATATTTATTAGAAGGTGGTGCTAGTTGTCGAAAAGTTTCTGATCATCCGAATTTATGATAATAAGAATTTATATTGTACTAAGTAGTTCTTTAAATTATAATGTTGAAGAGTTTCTTGCCGCATCTTCTCTACAGCGAAAACACGTTTCGACGCGAAGGTAGCTTAAAAGATCATCACAATATTAAAATGGGTCCACCTCGGGAGTATACCCTTTCAAACAAGAAAAGAATTTTTAAATTTTTTTCACTATTTACGAAAATATCGGTGAACATACATAAAAAAAAAATACTTACAGCCGAACATAGAAACTCCTCCTTTTTTTGAAGTCTGTTAAAAAACACTTTAATTTCCTATATTGAATAAGCAATTTTGACTTTGACACCCTGAAATGAGAGTACGGGGGTAGAAAGTTTTTATATGTGTATCAATGATAAATTATACAGGGTGTAATATAAAATGGGACAGTCACTTAAAGGGGTGCTTCAGACCATCAAACTGAACAACTTTCTCTATGGGACCAATATTGAAATCGCGAAAAAGAAATCGGGTGTCCCATACATTTCAGTCATAAGGTCATAATTCATTTCAAACATAACTCATGTTTGCAGTTTTGTATAGGAGAGCCGATTTTTTTTCGCGATTTCAATATTGGTCCCATAGAGAAAGTTGTTCAGTTTGATGGTCTGAAGCACCCCTTTAAGTAACTGCCCCATTTTATATTACACTCTGTATGTAGCTCTGTATATCAAAAAGAAGATGTGTATGTCACAAAAAACATGTCAAAATGAAATGGTAATTCACCACATCGCTTTCGTAACTCGTAGCACAGTTTGTCGACAAACATAAAGCATTTTTGGATCGTTTAAACATTTTTCCATACACATTAGTGACGGCAGATCGCACATAATTGAGTCGAGTGCGCCTGACGTGTATTGTCGGGGGATGAAATATGGGGGGTAGTCTTCAAGCTGCATATAAATAATATAATTTATAGCCTCCGAGATAGTATAATGATCATATAAAGTATGAGAGGATACGTCAGAGAACTAGAATAGTTGACTTAGAGAGTTCTGAAAATTTGCGAGCTGAAGTGGCAGTCGGCTGGTTGAAGTCATATTATATTATGGTCATGAAGATCACGAATTGGGTGGCGTAGTGTGTGACATCCCACGATGATTCTGCAGATTCTGCTGTGAAGCAGAGGAAACGCCCATACACCTCCTCTGCGAATGCGAAGTGCTCATTCACAGCAGGTGTCGCCATCTAGGTGGATACGTAATAACACCTACTGACATTAGGGACCGCCCCTCCAAAATCATAACATGGTTCATGAAGTCCGTGGGCCTAGGAAACGACCTTTAGGTCTAGGGTGACAGCTACAATAGATCTATTCAGGTCGCAGTAGCTATTGGTCATTGACCAAGCCCTTACAATCAAAATAATAATGACGTCCCACGATGCTGGACCGACGACCTGAGACAGGTAGAAGGGAGCGACTGGATGAGGAAGGCTGTTGTACCTGTAAGTAGCTATTGCGTTTTGGGATAGGACTATGTTCAGCAGTGGACGATGCTAGGTTGATTATGATGGCTTAGTTGGTCGATAAGCTTTTAATTGATCACTACTGACTTGCGTCTAAATTATACTACTACAAATGGAGAATGCCCTTGCCCTATAGTAGGACTTATAGATTATAACTTAAAAAAAAACTTTAGGTTCCCCGTCACACTGGACAGAGTTTCGGTACTACTAGTGAAACGTGGATGTTCTGAAGTTTCAGAATATCTTTGACTACCCCCTCGGAGAATATAGTCGTGAGCATATGCTTAAAAAAACTTTAGGTTAAATGACGATACATTATCTCCCTATAACAAATTGTATGTCAAAATAAATTCTGGGATAGCTGAACTACGGCACGTCTCCATTATTATCAATTGCAGCTGTATTTTTGTATGTAAGTCGGACGTAGAAAATACTCACACGCGGTAACAATGTGTTTTCACATAAAAGAGCATACACGATTCAGACCCAGCCTTGTCTGCAATGTTCATATTAAAATACTGTGAGCAAACACTCGTAATATGAGACATTCTTTGAACTTTGAGGCTCATTTCTCTCGCGCCTTGTTACTCTTTTACACTTGGTGTAAGTTACGAAAGAGATACTCATATTAAATTTGAATTATTTGATGTTGATTTAAATACTTGCCTCTAAACTAAGGTGCTCAATCAGTGCGTCCTGCCAGTAATGACTTATAGTGCGGAAACGTGGATCTTTATGATAGGACTAGTTCATCAATATAGAATCACTCAACGAACTATGCTCGGTGTTTCTCAGAGAATATCACATCAGGAATGAGGTGATTCATAAGAGAACTAAAGTGGTTGACATAGATCTGACAATAAGCACGCTTAAGTAGTAAGGGGTTGGTCATATCTGAAGAACTGACAACCGATGGGAAGTCTGAGTGGAGATCATAAGTGTTGGTTGCTCTGCGGCACGCTAAACCGACAACCTAAAAAAGTTAACGGGGTGCGACTGGATGAGGAAGGCAGAGGATCGTGTTTTGTGGCGCGCCTTGGGAGAGGCATATGTTCAGCAGTGGACGATAATTAGACTAATGATGATGATACATCCATTTATTCACACCTGTCTCCCATTGGGGTAGGCCGGGACAACAGATCGCCATCTGCTACAATCCTGACAGACTTCTCTCGTATTTAACATAGGAGAGGTTCGATATCAAGTTGGATCGTTGGAACGTCTTCAGTTTTCCGCTCCCTCTCATGACGTACGAAGACACGACTCCTCCTGGAAGACTTTCATTTGTCTCCGATCGGCTGGAAATGTCGACTGCTATTGCAAATGCCTTATTAAATGTCATGGCAATATTGTGAGTTTATTTTTTATCTCTGACATTTGATCAGCTTCGGCTTCATTATAATAAAGCCTTATGCCATGACTGCAAGGCTGGTTTTGCTTTATTAGAATTGTGACAGTTGGTATTAAATTAAAATAGAAAAATATATTATGAACTTTTTTAGACACATAAGAAATAAATAATACAACCACATATTTCGAATCCTAAACTCACTCTTGCAAGGCTATTAATGTTATGAGACGTTTATTTGAACTGAAGTAACCACGAGGAAAGCCAAACGACGCGTACACGAAACACGTCCGCTCGTGAATCGTGTAGCCACACTACTCCAGTGGGACGTACGCTGATGAAGATGAAGGTAATAATCATGAAAGTTGGCAAAACCATTGACTTACAAACTAATGGACGTCGGGTCTAATACAAAATTCTCGAAAAAAAGTATCCTAGTCTAACTTACATATAACGTAAGTACGTGTCGTGTTAGTAATATAAACCAACTAAAAACATTGAAAAGCTGTTCATTTTCTACTTGCATAGTTTTTAAAAATTCTGACATCACCGCGGCACGCGGCATGACATTCGTGACGTGCGCGTAGTCGGTGGATCAAATAAAGACTGGCTTGTAATTGTTACTCTTTATACGACGTATTACTCTTTTGGTTTGGACACTTTTGAGTGCGGACCCGACGTTCAGTAGAAGTCAATGGGTAAAATACTTAAAAGTGCCTTAAACAGGCATTGAAAAAGAAGTATATATATTTAAAGTAGTCATTTACGTAGATGATCACATAACTGAAATTGATAGGTTCTAAATAGGGATGTCACTCGTCCCCTGGAAGATGGGTCGGGCGCTAGGGTGGGATGCCACCTGCGTGGACACACTAGCCCCGTCTCACTTACAGGGCACGAGTCGAAGGGCTGGCGCGGCGGCGGAAGCGGCCGAAAAACGAAAGGCCTACTGGTACAGGGATATCGGCACCCAATACCACTTTATAGGTTTTGGTGTCGAAACTCTCGGGCCGTGGGGACCTAATGCGCAGGCGCTTTTTATTAAAGACCTATCAAAGCGCCTGAAAGACTCGACAGGGGGACCCAAGGGCTGGCACTTTCCTCGCTCAACGGATCAGCATAGCCATTCAGCGAGGAAATGCGGCCAGCGTTCTGGGTACCCTCCCACAAGGACCGAACCTGCACCACATCCTAGGTTAGTTTAGTTTTAAGTCACTTTATTTATAATTATTGTTTTACTGCCACTATTTTTATCCCATTTGTTGTAAATAAAGTTCTAAAAAGCCACATTATAGTGTTGACTTGTTGAAGAAGACGTTTAAACCATAAAAAAAAACTCATACCTACTCGAAATAACCATTCTTTATTCTAGAAAAAAATACGCGATGCCACAGCAAGTGTGTTCAAAATCGCTCTTTCCCAACAGCTCATAGATACCTTTTCGTGCTAAAGTGCTACTATGAAACTCCAAACTTGGTAACGATGAAGCACTCAAGAAGAACAGTTCACAAAATCTCAACTTTCTACTTTGTAAGGCAGCTATTGTCAATATCTAACGGAATAGTTCCCAACTGAAACTTTCGTGTAACTTCGCAGGTAAAAGCCCACGGTTACCGGAGCGAGGTGTAAACTATTATGATGCGTTGTTGGAGCAACTTTTTGGAAGCTGATCTATTAAGAATGCATACATAAAATCACAACCATGAACCCTTTTAGAGTGATCAGAGGCATTACTAAAACTACCATCTTGTTAGGCGAGTAGTTGTAGCAAGACCCACACTTAGCATTAAAATTTATCAATTCAATTCAATTCATTTATTGCTTTCATGTACAGTATTAAAGGTCTTATAATGTGATTAGGTATGAGTACATGAACCCTGTAGAATAGGGCATTGCAAATTGTAGGCATGCAAGTTATACAACAGTATCAACAATTGACATAAAACAAATAATTATATAGAAAACATTGAAATTATAACATTTGGTATAAATTTAAAACAGAAAATTTAAAAAATAATGAATATTAATTACATCACATAAAATTTCAGACTAGCACGTTAATAACAATTGTACTTAAAACAAATAATTGTACAAAAAACATTTAAAATTATAGAATTTTGTATACATTTAAAATAGAAAATAAAAAAATTAAAATTAACGACATTACATAAAATTTCAAACTAGCACGCTATTTTTCACACATAAACTCATCGATCGTATAGTAGCATTTGTTGACTAATAGGTTCTTAAGTTGTCTGTAAAAAGGTTTGTCTCCGGTTTCTGTTTTTATATATTTTGGAATTTTGTTATACAGGGTGTTAGGCGCATCGTGTGCCAAATCGAATGGGATGATTGGAGGGGTCTTTAGGTACCTCAGAAAAAAAAAAAAAAAATCCTGGCCCAAAGATTTTTTTTTAACTGACTTTCAATGGTTTTGGGTGAAAATTGCCAAAAATCTACATTCAAATTTTTTTTTAAAAAAACCTGTTGGGTATAACTAACTTTTTTTGTTAAACCTTTAATCTGTGATAGTGTGCGCTTCTATCGAACCCAAAATTACTCGCCAGTGACATCTACTTTTTTTTTTACAGCCCCCCAAAGTTTTTTTTTTACGTTAAAATAAATGTGATAGTCAACTTTCGATCTCAATAAAAAAAAAACTAAAAGTGATCATGCTCTTCCAATTTTTTCAAAACATCTCTGGACTGTCCCCATTCTAATGGTATGCAATACGTTATGAAATAAAATGAGTAACATCGCAATTTTTTTTTTTTCTGTAATAATTCGCAATTTTCTAATATTCAATAGGTGACGTAAAAACTAGTATTTCCGGTAATTACACTCACAGTCAGGTAAAAAAATTAAATTTTGAAGGGTTTACTTGAAGTAACCACCTCCCGTTCTTTGTTTGATACAGGTAAAATTTGCTTTCTCACTCTAACGTAGTGAAATCTATCTTGTATCCCTTTCTCCCGGGGGCTGTTTTTTTGAATAGACCCAGGGGGATTTGTAATACTGACTGAGTAATGAGTATTACAAATCCCCCTGGGTCTATTCAAAAAAACAGCCCCCGGGAGAAAGGGATACAAGATAGATTTCACTACGTTAGAGTGAGAAAGCAAATTTTACCTGTATCAAACAAAGAACGGGAGGCGGTTACTTCAAGTAAACCCTTCAAAATTTAATTTTTTTACCTGACTGTGAGTGTAATTACCGGAAATACTAGTTTTTACGTCACCTATTGAATATTAGAAAATTGCGACTTATTACAGAAAAAAAAAAATTTGCGATGTTACTCATTTTATTTCATAACGTATTGCATACCATTAGAATGGGGACAGTCCAGAAATGTTTTGAAAAAATTGGAAGAGCATGATCACTTTTAGTTTTTTTTTTATTGAGATCGAAAGTTGACTATCACATTTATTTTAACGTAAAAAAAAAACTTTGGGGGGCTGTAAAAAAAAAAGTAGATGTCACTGGCGAGTAATTTTGGGTTCGATAGAAGCGCACACTATCACAGATTAAAGGTTTAACAAAAAAAGTTAGTTATACCCAACAGGTTTTTTAAAAAAAAAATTTGAATGTAGATTTTTGGCAATTTTCACCCAAAACCATTGAAAGTCAGTTAAAAAAAAATCTTTGGGCCAGGATTTTTTATTTTTTTTTCTGAGGTACCTAAAGACCCCTCCAATCATCCCATTCGATTTGGCACACGATGCGCCTAACACCCTGTATATTTTAACCGCCATATAATGGGGGCCTTTTTTAAACAACTGCATATTTCCTTTGGGTAGCTCCAAAAGGTAGTCATCATCAGCCTATATACATTCAACTGCAGGGCACATGCCTATATACCTATCAACCTTCATGGAGGGTTCTGGACATTAGTTCACCACGCGAGCCCAATGCGTTATGTTTTTGGAGTCATTCGAATACTAAGTTGCCAATTCACAATTCGATAGATTTGTTGCGATTACCACGAAGTCCACGGAAGAAAAAATGTATCGTATTTAGATTATTCAAAACAATGTCGATAAAAACTTATTTCCATTGGTTACAATGCTCAAATTGTAGTATAAAATATCGCATTTAATAGGTTACCGTAACGGTGATAACTTTGTTCTTCCCCTACCGAGTAGTTTTGTAACTAAACTGTAAAGAAAACGCGACACGCAGCCGCAGAAGTAAATCGTAATAGATGATAATGTGATGGGAACGGCGAACATTCCCCCACTTTACACTCATCAGGCATTATGGGGGAATTCTTTTTGTCACTCGATGTTTGCTTTCACTTGAAGTGGTTATGTAGGTGGAATTTTAAGATACCAATTGTGATGATGAAAGATGAGTGATATAAATGCATTTACAAAATTTTTTGAATTTCATAAGTTTGTTTGTGGTCCCATCAAGAAATAATTAATTAAAAAACATAGGGCTCACAACTCAGAGTAACATCGTTTTTATTTCATCGCTATCTGGCTACTCAATCAGAAGATCATTATATGAATTAAAGAGTTATTAAAGCCAACGATAGGCTGGCTGAAGGTGATGAAAGTGACAACGACACTGGTTCATATTCTGTGGTCTGCGCGTACGAAGTCGAGAGCATAACGAACTTCAGAGATGATCAAACTTCTCATGTGTCAGACTTCCGTGATTCGCTGTTTCAACTTAACCAGAGTGTGGGACGCCTATGGGCCTGCTGGATTTGAGACCTGTCTAGCTGGGAGCAGCTGGATGAGGATGATATTTATTTATTTAAAGTTTTGCTTATGCTTTAACACTAATAAATAAACCTTTTAAAATCGTTAGTACTATCGAAAGAGTTACTATTTTTCGTGTTATCATAGTGACGATATACTATCGAAGCTAATGATGACAGACTGATGACGAGGTAAGTGCTAAATTCATCAAGTATTGTTGCCACATCCAGTATCAAAGATAAGCCTGGCATCACAGCGCATTAGCGTGTCGTCACCGTTCCTCGTCTCGTCCGTGTCCGTCAACGGAGCGAGCGACATTAGATTCGGTTCCGTCTCGCTACATTACCTCGGCCCACCAATGTTGAACTTCGTACGTTTGGAAATTAACTTGACGTATTTCGGTGATATCGTCACAATGGTTCTTTTTGTCTAAGAAAAAATGTTATGCCATGAATACATATAACTAGATACATGAATTTCGAAGCGTGAGTGATGGGCTCACTAATTGTCATAATATACAGGGTATAAAAAAGACCCTGGAAATATACAGGGTGTAACATAACACCCTAGTAATACTTCAGGAGGTACTTCAGACTATCAAACTGAACAACTTTCACTATGGAGCCAACATCGAAAAAAATAGTATCTGCTGTCCCATACAAAACTGCAGTATCGACTCGACTAAAACGTATGAGACAGCAGAATTTTTTAATTTTTTTTTCGATGTTGGCTCCATAGTGAAAGTTTGATGGTCTGAAGCACCCCCTTAAGTATTACTAGGGTGTTTTGTTACACCCTGTATAAAGGGATGATTTAGACCAGGAAGCTGAACAACTTTCACTGTGGAGCTAATACGGAAATAAACTTTGAAATAAAATTTAAAATGTAACAAAGTAATTTACCGTTAACTGTTTTATGCAAAACTGCAGTACCTACCTACTCGACTTAAATGTATGAGATAGCTGACGTTTTTTGTGTTTTTCGACGTCAAAGTGAAAGTTATTCAGTTTGATGGTCTTTCTAAAATCTAAACCTACCCTTTAAATATTACTAGGATGAATTGTTAAACCTCGAATATAATACCACAACGCAATCTAATGTATATTATAAGATATAATAATGTTACGAAAACATATTGGAAGTTGGAAGCAAACACCAAAGCAACTATTGTTTGCAATATTGTTAAATAGCATGATTTGTCTAGCTACGTGCTACGATATCTGGTAACGAAATGTGTGCTACGCGCTACGAGGCTACGGCGTAGCATCTGTTCTATAATACCTAATCGTGGTTAAATTATAGTTATTTTATTTTAGTTTCCCGATACACCCTTAATTCCTTTCATAACAATATCTATTTTATTTTTAAGTAACGGATTTATAATTAAAAAATTATTAAAATGAAAATGCTTCACAACATATAACAACAGCCAGTATTCAACAACATGCTTCGTCAATACCTAGGTACAGAGTGCTAGGGTAAACAGTTGCATTACTTTAAGGGGTGATTGCACCCATGTTATTGAACAACTTTCTCAAAGAAACCAATAGGAAATTCGAATTTTTCATAAAAAACTTCGGTCAGCTGATTGCATTTAGTGTTGGAAGTCCAAAATTTTTTTACGAATTTTCTAATTGTTTCTTTAGGAAAGTTGTTCAATAACATAGGTACAATCACCCCTTAAAGTAATGCAACTGTTTACCCTAACACCAAGCATAAACAATTAAAGAGTTTTTATGTAAAGAAAATATTATAATCAGAGTGGTTTGAAACACATTTTTTTTCTTTTTTTTTTCATACAATGATCTGTAAGGTAGGAATATTGTTTATAGCTAACAAAAAATATAATACCAAAAACACCCATTATACAAATAAAAACCCATTTCAACAACCAGATTATCTCCTATTCCGATTACCGACGACCTACTTTTATAATCTCCCAGTTCCCCTAAATTACCCCCGTTTCCCCCTAAGATCCCCTACGCAACGGTTCTCGTGTCGCGGGGTAATTAATATCGAAGGAGACACTATTTTATTTCATTACTTATGCGACAGGAACATGCTGTATATTTCGTCTAAGTTAGAAGTTTGGAGTTAACTTGGGATTACTGTACTGTCGTGAGCGAAATTGTTAAGAAGTTTTATCATTTCTTTGTAAGTAGTAGGAACCTGGATTAGAATAAAGAAATCAGAAGGTACGTACAAGCATAATAAAATTATATACCGCAAACTGTGTCTCAAAACTAGGAGAATTCCCCGCACCTCACCCACTTCAAACCCTCGTAATTTTGGTAGGACATCTAGCGCTTTTTGACTTAAAAATGACGTAAGCTCGATGACAGTTACTACAGCACAACCTAGTAACGATGAAAAAAAAAACAATATGTGACGAAATCAAAATTCAAAATAATGCGTATCTGGCTTGTTCTTTATTCTATGTTACCTAGCCTACCTAAAATGATTTTCAACATCGAATACTTCTTTTACTTTTGATAGATAACTTTTTCGTGACCCATGTCCCGGTACCCGGGTACCCATGTCTTGGTACCCGGGTACCCATGTCTTTGTACCCATGTTCAAACGTCTTTGATCGAAGTCAGTCACAGCATTAATCTTGAGCATTTCTGTTGGTTGTTCTCATCTAAATTAGCAACTTGAAAATACAAACTTTCCTGTAAACATGCAGGATAGCAAACGTGATGGAGTACGACTTAATCACACTTTAATAAACGTACACCGTAGGTGTTTACGCTGCAGTGAAATCTGGCAAACTAGGCAGCGAGAGTTGGGCCGAACAAGTCACGCAAAGGTGCTAAAATCATAACGCTTCTCTAGTTAAAAGTAACATTTATTTGCGTGACGTCAACTATTATTGATCAATTGGTGCGTAAACACAAATAAATGTTACTTTTAACAAAAGGGTTATGATTTTTTGCGTGTGTTGTTCGCCTCAACTCTCGCTGCGCTATTTATACCAACTTTTTTGGTCATCAAAAATAAAGAAGTAGCAAACACTTGTGCACCCATCTGCACGTCACATAGAAGTACCGACAATGCGTGCATGTTCCGTTTCGGCACGACCCGCTCGCGACAATGCCACACAAATTAACTGCATAAATCTACTAATATTGAGATTTATGTCTGTTCGTTTGTTTTTAGTGCAAATGCTATAATTTGCAGCTCACTCGAGGGCAAGTTTCGTGGCGTGTAGCAGTCGGCTAATTAACGTTTATTGAACATGCTACGGGTTCAAGGAGGTTGATTATTTTGTTACGTGAATTTGTTTAATTGTTTCGGTTATTGTGATGGGAGAAAGGATTAATTTTATGAAACACGAGCTTTTACCCGCGACTTCGTCCGCACAAATTATACACCAGATTTTAAGTCAGATGTTACGCTACCAAACAAAAAAAGTTTCATCAAAATCGGTTCAGTAGTTTTTGCGTGATACAAACACCCAAACAAACAAACGAACAAACAAACAAACAAACTAAATTCTTTTTTCAAAAATTTACAGTTTTATAATAGTCAAGATTATTTTGAGACGGTAAACAACTGAAATTGTTTGTTTATAAAAAACTAGCTGTTGCCCGCGACTTCGTACGCGTGGAATTTTTTTTTCCGTAAATTTTCCAATGTTTTTATTAGTTATTCTGCTATTCGGGACGGAGACAAATACAACAAATCAAAAATCATGAAAATCGGTCCACCCGTTCTCGAGTTATAAGTGTTCGAACAAACCTGACTTTCTTTTATACAACGTGTTAATGAATTAGCGCAAAACCTCATACACCCCAACTGATTTATAACAAAATAATTAGATTGAAACAATAATTTCATTATTTTGATAGTTAAAATTTAAAGTTATTTGCATTTAAAGTTTTGAGGGAAAAATGATTTGTTATCATTTCAGCACTGAAAGAAAGCGCTAACGTACTCATGGATACATTTTTATAATCTTGTTTTGGTAGTAAGCAGGGTGAGTGTACCCGTGCGGTGGGTTGTCATCGGGTTCAGTAAATTTTAAATTTTGCAAAAAAATTATTTAATATTTAGAAAAAAATTACCTATGTTGAAACCATGATAATTCGATTCTGCTCTCGATTCTGAACAAACTACTTTCTAGTTTTGCATTAATTCATTAACAAGTTGTATATATAGATAATAATGTTTAATATTTTTATGCGTAACAATTTTACATCTGATATCACTAATAATTTTACATTCTAACATCAACAATTTTACATAATTTAATTTCGAGTCAATAATTAATTACTAATAGATAAATCTTGATAACCCAATATAGCTCAGTTGGTAATGAATCTATCTGCTGATCCGTGGGTCATGGATTTGAATCCAACATCGCATTAAATAATAATATTTATTGATTTTGTTGATACGTAGCAATACATTGTATTATATTGTATAATTTATATAATGATTAATGAATGGATGTTTGTATCTAGTAATTATGTATTCTATATATTATTTTCTATTCATCATAATACAAGTTCAGGCTAGATCTTAATACATTAAAATCTTTAAATGGAACTAATGACAATGACCTACCAAAAATATTACCAAAACTCCCGACGTCACGCTTCCACTTAAGCAAAAAACTTAATTAAAAATGTTCATCAGACTAAACGACATAAGGTTTGTTATAAAACGCAGCGTCCATTGTCACGACTCTTTTAGAGATTAATAACGAGACCTACACAAAGATGGAGACATTAAACCTTTCCTCTAAAAGTACATCCGAAGATAAAATGAACAAGAAATAAAGCTATGGTAAAAATAGGGGCTTCGAAATCAGCGTATAGTAAGTCATTACCGGAAAGCGTTTTTTCCCAGAAACAAGAAGATCTCTTTACTATTCCTAACACAATGGCCTCGATTCGGAGTGTACCACGACTAAACTAAACTAAATGTATTCCTATCACTTCCTAAAATAAGATTAAGAAAAGAGACAGAAAACCAACAGCTGACTTTAGTGCTGTCAAAGTGACGTTAAATGCGCAAAATAAGATGCCATCATAATGTACGCCATCTTATTTAAGTCGTTTTTGGGCGTTTAACGTCACTTTGACAGCACTAAAGTCAGCTGTTGGTTTTCGGTCTCTTTTCTTAATCTTATTTTAGAAAGTGACAGGAATACATTTAGTTTAGTTTAGTCGTGGTACACTCCGAATCGAGGCCAATATCTATGATCCCGAAATCGAAACTCACGTAGTTCCGTAGTTCCCTATAAACTTCCTCTGCATACGAAAGAGGTCTTCAGTAAAATCAATGTGGCTCTTTTGGGCACTCGTCAAGGTCACGTTTGTGTTTCAATTTCCTGAACAGTTTTGAAGCATCTTCTTCTTTTTAAGCCGTTTTCAACCGTAATGGTGTAGGCCTGAAGTGCGATTTTTGAAAATCATACGAGCGACTTGGCAGTAAAAAGATGCATAATCTCCATAGTAATTTTGACATTTTCTACTGCCAAGTCGCTCGTATGATTTTCAAAAATCGCACTTCTGCTTCAGTTTATGCCATCCCTCTCGATCTTGTGCCGTCTCTATCATACCAACGCATTTGCGGTCTTCCTCTTGGGTGTTTCTCTCCCCACGGTCTCCACTCCAACAGTGAAGACAATGTGGACAGAAGTACTACCGACAGAAGTATCGGTAGCTTAACAATTTTATTTCTGGTATTTTACTTTGATCTAAGAATATAACTCTATTATTTGACGTTATAGTTCCTGTTCAATTGTTTCTGAACTGTCTCAATTTGTTAAACCATTACAAATTGCTTTGTGATATAAGCAAAGAAATACACTTTGTTTATAACACAAAGTTCTTTCATTGTAACTACTATTTTAGTGATGATAATTGACGTTCATTTAGATTTTTTTAATTAAAAGAGAAGTGCCTGCTCCTGCTTGGATTGTCAATTCAAATATATCTGATTTAAAAAGTAATGTTATTGAATGCACATGCAGCCCAGGTTGCAGGTTCGGGTCTCGTCTGATCCCAAATTTTCCAATTTATACTTTGATATAATTCAAATATTGTTGTTATTTATCCCTGATTAAATATTCAAATATTACATAACAAAACCCAATACAATATTTTCAACTTTTTCCGAGTTTCCACTAAACAGTCTTTCGTTCAACTTTTAGAATCAACCTAGACCAAACCTAACCGAATAACCTTTGTTTATTTAGATCGAAAACGAAAAACCGAACAGATTTGAATATCAATTAGGTACATATTAATCGCTAAATTCATGGCCTACGTCTGAAGGCAGCCAGTAATTTAAAAATGCTCGAAATTTTTCAAAAGGAGTGGAAGAAGTGGAGGCCAGGGAGGGGAACGCACCTGGGATAACTTTACTTTCGTTCATCCCATGAATACAAAGGAGCGTGGTTAGGCGGGGATCAAAGTCGGTAATGTCTTGGCTTTGCTTCCCACAAATATTCCTGTTTCTGATTGGTAAATGTGACAATGGTTGATGGGGTAAATAATTACAATGTTTTTGTAATAAATAATTTTAGAATTAGGATACTAGATTAAACTTTACCTACTGTAATTTAGAAAATTAATTGGGAAATTAATCTCCTGTTTGACCACTTTTAATAAGTTCTTGTTAGCTTATCTGACAGCTCAATCTGTCGAATAGGCTATTAAAAACTTATTCTAAAGAGGTAACAGGCCCTAAATAGTTTATTTTGCTAATCCTATAATTATTTTAATACAAGGGTTGCTAAAAAATTAGTCTTTTGCATTAAATAATGTCAAGAAATTAAAATACTAGACAAACTATTCGGGTTCCGTAGTTCAAACAAGGAACCCTTATGTTTACGTCCATTCTGTCTGTATGTATGCCCCGCCTCATTATTTAACTCTCTCATCTTCTTATTATTTATTATTTGGTTGTAAGGGCTTGGTCAATGATCAATAGCTACTGCGACCTGGATAGATCTCATCTTCTTGATTTAGATTTCAGAATCTAATAGCGTAGACTTGTCTCATGAGGTCAAGACACATGAATTGACAATAAGTATTTATCATTCTTTAGATATAAGGAGTCACACATGATGATAATAATACTAGGTACATACATTACATTAAAATTAAGAATGCTGTTAAGAAAATATGACATGCAAATTATTCTGTTTAGGTTTCATAATCTTGTGTAGACTTTATCTTAAGCGGTGAAGATACATGACTTGGATTGTGTACAAGTATTTATCATTCTATCTTTATAGATATAACGTGTCGTAAATAGATGCTATATTACATTCGAATTGAGAATGTCGTTCAGAAACATCGAAAAGAAAAGTGGCTTTCAAATGGAAATCCAAACAAAAGAACACAGTATAGGTATTTTCCATTTCCTCAACAATTTTCAAGTCAGATCCGAATAATAAGTATTCTTACCATCAATCAGAATCCTCGAAGGACGGACCGACGATCCCTCTAGAGGTCTACTTGTTAACAATATTAAAATTCCATGATTTCCCTCGTAACAAGTTGAGGGCTTAATATTAAAACGAATGAAATCACTTCGTGATTTTAAATTCGTTAAATATCACTGTTATAATATAATTATAAGATTTGTAATGTTCAATTTTTTTATTTCATTTAATTATAATAAGTTTCGAAACACATTTTTTTATTATAGTCCCAGAAAGCCATGTTTTATGGAATGTCGGACCATTCTTTGTATTTTTAGTTTAGTATACACTACAGTAATGTGTATAGTGTATATGCAGTACTTTTGGCGCGTCAGGAGAAACATTATGAATTTATGAGAGTGTATCTTCGGCAGATGACAGAGAAGTTGCACGTTCTGATGTAAGAGCGTGTATTTTCTCTATATGGATGTAGCACATCATGAAGTTAGATGGTACTATTTATGACAGAAGTTGCGCGTGCCGATGTAACGTACCTACTATAAAGTTAGTGTTTATTGAGAGTTTCTTTCATTCACGCCAAAGAAGTATAAACATCTTACGACATAAATACACACTTTTTTGTACAGAACAGAGAACGTCCCTTTTTAGGATTTTAACTCCTATACATTGCTGATGCGATGATTGCGAAAAGGAGGCCGCTAGGCGCATCCAACTGGGATGGGCTGCTTTCGGGAAACTCCGTCATATATTCTCCTCGGCTATACCACAATGCCTCAAGACGAGGGTGTTCAATCAGTGCGTCCTGCCAGTAATGACATATGGTGCGGAAACATGGACCCTGACGATAGGACTAGTTCATCAATTCAAGGTCGCTCAGCGAGCTATGGAGAGAGCTATGCTCGGTGTTTCTCTGAGAGATCACATTAGAAATGAAGTGATACGTCAGAGAACTAAAGTGGTTGACATAGCTCAGAAAATTAGCAAGCTGAAGTGGCAATGGGCTGATCATATCTGCCGAAGAACTGACAACCGGTGGGGTGTCAGAGTTCTAGAGTGGAGACCGCGAACTGGTAGGCGTAGTGTCGGACGCCCTGCTGCCCGCTGGAGAGACGACCTAAAAAAAGTAGCGGAGAGCGACTGGATGAGGAAGGCCGAGGATAGAGTTTTGTGGCGCGCCTTGGGAGAGGCCTATGTTCAGCAGTGGACGATGATAGGCTGATGATGATGATGATGATGACATTGCTGATAAATCTTTCTTCTACATCATGAGTGATTCTCATGCGATGGAACACATGCTGATACGAAAAGAAAGAACTAGTATATAATGTCAACGATTTTAATGATTCTTTTATCGTTTACCCGCGTTCGCGGTGTTGCTTGTGGTGTACTTATTTCTTTTGAAACACGGTTTTCTCATCAAATTCATTACTACACTCTTCGACTTTTCGGTCGATTTCTGTTTAATTTAAACAATCAATTATTTTAGATGCTTCCCCACTAAACTCTCATCTCCAGTACACTGAGCAAGTAATCAATATGTGCTCCAGTATTTCCAAATCAATGAGAGTCTTTCTTTTCTTTTTTAAATTTAGTTCCTAAAAAACTCAATAGATAGCATGATTATCGCTCCATAGAGACCTTGGTAGAGACGTACGCGAGATCTTGTCAAAATCATGTCAAGACTGTGGCTGCATTTTTTTTAAAGGCCAAGGGATCGAGCCCATACAGCCATGTCAGACGTAAAAAAATCATATTTTCGGTTAAATTTAGTCGTAAATAATGATAATATTCAATCAAAAGATGTGTTGGCATTTTGTTGAACATCTTTCCCTCTTTATTATTTTAAAGAAACACTTTTTGAAATTTTTGCCCTTTATTCGCACAGACCGAAGCGCCATCTATCGATCCCCTAGAAAACTAAAAGAAAAACGGTCATTGTATAAACTCCTTCGTTTCTTTTGAAACAAAATTAAAGTAGCATGATTTCCCCGCGCCGCCCGCCAGGCCCTGGCTCCATAAAGTGGCTCCTCAAATCATCGGTTCTCGCTCCTGGCTGATTGCATTATGCAAATTATCGCCGCCCCCTCTGTCATTTATACTTTGCACTGATTTAAGGGAAATGGAACGCACTATTTGGGGTTTGAGTAGAAAAATTGTAAACATTGTAATGTTGTTGTCTTTCTTTATAAAATTAACTAGGTAGCCTTTTCCACGCGACTGTTTGTTGGCGAAGAATTTTTTTAGCTTTGATCCACCGTCTCCATAAAAGAAAAATACAAGGTGTACCATAGCACCTTTGCAATATTAAATTTAGGGTAGTTTAGTTAGACCATCAACTTTCACTAAAACTATTTGGTCCCTTTCATTTGAGTTCAGTAAGTACTGCAGCTTTTGTCCACCCAATCACTGCAGGGTGGTAGGCCTCTTTCCAATTATACCTCTATTGCCTGTCTTTGTGTCAGTCTTGTCAAAATCTTAATCAGTTTTGTATGAAACATCATATTTTTTATTTTTTTCTCGATGAAATTCTGGATTTCTGGTTCCATAGTGAATGTTTTTCTGTTTGATGGTCTAAAACTCCACATGAAATAGGGTGTTTTTTATATCAAATATAATAATGTTTCTTACAATCCGATTCCATAAGAAACATGGCAAGGCGAACAATTCTGCAGTGAAACTTGTTGCTTACCTGGAAGAAAAAAAAGATTATCATTAGAATCACATTCAGTTTTTTTTTACACCAAAAATTAAAACATAGAATATTAACACAATGAGAAAGGATTTAAAAAAAAAATGTCTTGGTTTAAAAAAATGGTCTATTGCAGCTCAAGAATCTTTCAAATATTTCTAAAATAAACCGTGTTTGCAATAAATTAAACAGTCGACACATATTTCAAAGTAACTCATTCGCTCATTCCTCAAATAGCGAATGATCTCATCCAGAATGTTTCCACATCGTCGTCACACTTTTCCTTAAACAGATATCTTGTGTAAAGACGTTTCATCTCCCTCGTATCGGGGACATTTCAAGATTACCGTAAAGAAGTATGTTTCTATTTAAAATTCTTTATTTTAGGGTTCCGTAGCCAAATACCAGTAAAAGAAACATTGCAGTTTCATAATTTTTTTATGCATAATATCGATAATTTCTCTAATTTTGAAACACAAGGAAAACAATTCTGAAAAACACTTGAATTTTAAAGAAATGCTTTTCGATTAACCTTCTGTATTTTTGTGTCCATTGTTCTCCAATGCTTCGATTATTAAAAGTTTAGAGAGAAATGTTAAATACTTTTGTTCATACAATCATGAACATGCAAAAAAAACTGTACGTACAAAATAATGTTTGTAATAGCTACGGAATCCTCTGTTATGCATGTTTCGATAAGCACTTGTCTTTTTTTGCTTCGGACCGATCCCAGCGGCACAGATCTGCATTTGACAAACCGATAAGCTGTTACTGGAATGGGGTCGGTGGTTTTTTGCAGGTCTTTTCATTTAAAAATATAATATCGAGTAATAGGTACGATTACTATTTTTACTGTGGAGTGTTGACATGATATCGGTAGTATCTTTAAGTTTAATTTTAATAGAGTTGAGTTGGTATCAAGTATATTGAGTGAAAAATTCAGGAGTTTTGCAATTTCTATGTTGATCGGGTAAAGAAAAATTGTTTAGTTAATAGTTTGATCATCCACTTATAAAATAATTTATGCGATGTTAGATCTTATTTAGTGAGTATTCAATTCTACCTTGATTTCACAACAATTTTTCATTCAAATTAAAGATTGAAAAATTCAGTCTCGGGCGGGACTTGAACCCGCACCCTTCCAAACCGGGGAAGTGCGTTATCCAATTTCGCTACCGAGCCCACTAGCCAGAGAACGAATTTTTCAATCTGTTGCGTCTTGAGGGGACGTGAGGGGACGTGAGCGACATCTACTGGCAGCTATTACAAACTAGCCAACCCGCAAGTTCAGAATTACAACTGAAATTCATACGGTATAGATGACACACCCTGTTGAAATTTCAAATATTATTGATTTTGAACATGTTACAGCCATGTTGTGCTATTTCGAATCAAATTAAAGATTGAAAAATTCAGTCTCGGGCGGGACTTGAACCCGCACCCTTCCAAACCGGGGAAGTGCGTTATCCAATTTCGCTACCGAGCCCACTAGCCAGAGAACGAATTTTTCAATCTGTTGCGTCTTGAGGGGACGTGAGCGACATCTACTGGCAGCTATTACAAACTAGCCAACCCGCAAGTTCAGAATTACAACTGAAATTCATACGGTATAGATGACACACCCTGTTGAAATTTCAAATATTATTGATTTTGAACATGTTACAGCCATGTTGTGCTATTTCGAATCAAATTAAAGATTGAAAAATTCAGTCTCGGGCGGGACTTGAACCCGCACCCTTCCAAACCGGGGAAGTGCGTTATCCAATTTCGCTACCGAGCCCACTAGCCAGAGAACGAATTTTTTCAATCTGTTGCGTCTTGAGGGGACGTGAGCGACATCTACTGGCAGCTATTACAAACTAGCCAACCCGCAAGTTCAGAATTACAACTGAAATTCATACGGTATAGATGACACACCCTGTTGAAATTTCAAATATTATTGATTTTGAACATGTTACAGCCATGTTGTGCTATTTCGAATCAAATTAAAGATTGAAAAATTCAGTCTCGGGCGGGACTTGAACCCGCACCCTTCCAAACCGGGGAAGTGCAAAATTGGATAACGCACTTCCCCGGTTTGGAAGGGTGCGGGTTCAAGTCCCGCCCGAGACTGAATTTTTCAATCTTTAATTTGATTCGAAATAGCACAACATGGCTGTAACATGTTCAAAATCAATAATATTTGAAATTTTTCATTCGTTGGGGCTGTTCTGTTTGAACCTGTTTCATTTTACTGAAAGATTTTATTTCTCTTCTTTTCTTATAATGGAAAACATAAAACGAAATAAACAGAAATATTCTTAAAAGGCGAGATTATCTTTCAGAGATTGGTTAGATCTACATGTTTTTTAGGCTGGAATCAGCTTAGACACTTGTTTATAATATTTTTACTTCCATGTACCTTGTTGGTACCATTATGAAACAAAATTAAAGAAGAATATTATCATCACTTGGCCGCACACACAGGGCCCGCGTGGTGGATTTGCTACTCCATCTCACCTTTATTCGTGAGAGAAGACCTATGCCCTGCAGTGGGATCCTACAGACTACATTATGATGGTGCTGTCCTAAAATATGGTCCTTCAGGTTGTGTAGGTGTCTTAGGAATGGACAGCATTCACTAGTGGCCTACCATCTAACTGCGATTGCAAATCGCCCTATTAATTGTAACGATTCGAATCCCTTTTTTTGAGGGAGACCCATGGATATGGGTTTTGAAATACGGTTATTGACGATACTATTTGGGCTGAAGGAAGAATTCTAAATAATGTTGTCTTGATAGTAGTCACTTTCTTGTCTTTACTAAAATTATCTAGCATACCTAATGAATGCTACGTAATAGGCAGGTCCACACCAAGTGAGCAGCCTCGCGCGAGGCCCGCCGCGCGCGGCAAACGCCCTGTCGCGCGGTTGGTGAGGACGCTCACCCGAGCCTGCTGCGCGCGAGGCTCGTCCTCACCGGCAGGGCGTTTGCCGCGCGCGGCGTGCCTCGCGCGAGGATGCTCGGTTAGTGTGGACCCGCCTATTGACATTTGGCATTTGCGTGCGACTTATTTAGCGTTTTTCGCCCTATGTTAGACAACATTATTTAGCATTCTTCCTTCCTCCCAAATTGTATCGTCAAAAACTGTCACCCGGCAGCTCAGTCTCCGGGTAGCATTTTAACGAACCCTCGTACGCTTCTACGTCTCAATTGGCATTCATGAATGCTAATTCTGTGGTGTGTTGCGATTCCGAATCTTCACTACGTCTTACGAATAGTGTTTGAATTTACGCGATCGGATGTCGGGTTCAAAAGGAATCCGCTAGCACTGTGAATTTCATGAATATTAGTGGGCAATTTGTGACAAATGGCTTCCATCGATTTTGTGCGTTGACCCACTGTGTTTACTTTTTGGTGAAGTTTGTTTGAGTAGTCGGTTAATTTATGTGGCGTTAATAATCTCAAACAAATTGTTTAATCATGTGATTATCAGTTTGAGAAAAATGTACACGCACATTATTTTGCGCTGCAAATTCGTTTTCAGTTGGTTCTTATGGGAACGTGGATTCGTTGTCTCTGACTACCCCCTCGGGGAATATATTCGTGAGGATATGCTTGCTTATGCTTGCTTTTATGGGAAATCTTTGCTGAAACTCATACTTAATCGATACCTATCGGGTTTGAATTACGTTTACGTCTATACTCCCCATGAGGGTAGACAGAGATATTTTGAAAATCAAAACATCCACGATTCAATAAGTAGTACCGGAACTCTGTCCAGTAAGGGGAGCTCATCGCTACTTATAATTAGCGGGTACAATACATGCCTCGAAATTCCTCACGATGTTTTCCTTCACCCAAAAGCCAGCTTCCTGAAAACTGGAGTTCTATTTAGGATTAACAGATACTCTTGCTGGTGTGCGTTTACTACTTCAACGAAAACTACTTTTTATTCCATCCTCATCAAAGTCCCATTCTCCAAATTACCAAAACAGCAACAATTTCCTGCTAGCTTTCCTTCGAACATACAAAAATTCCGACACAACAATAAATCATTTCGTTCGGAAAACTGGAAAGCTGACTGTCAAATGGAGAAGGTAAAAAATAGCATCTGTCTAGTCGACGGAGCCCCCTGTATCAATCATAGACCGAGATTGGATCACGTCTCGATGCCATGATCCAGTGGATCCGAAACTAGAATGAAGATTAGTACGGTGTAGTCTTTTGGACGGCTTTGGGGATATTTGTTTATAGCGTAATGCCGTTTTATTTCTTAGGTAAGGTTGGGTTTTTTTTTCGTATAATTGAGGGTGTCTTGATGCAGGCGAAAAACACAATATTTTCTTTTATACTAAAAACGTTAATAATTTAAACTAAATTATACAGATCATTAGAGTATGTTATGTGTCACTACCTTGGCCACAACCCGTTATTTTAGGAAACGAATGCTTTATTGTAAACTTGAAATTCGACACTGCAAATCAATCGCAATGAATAGGTATATGGGCAATATTATAAAAGGTGTTATGTCCCAAAATATTAAGTCTATATAAATAAAAATTAAAATTAATCCCTATTTTCGTTGGTCACGACATCACCTTGACAACTTGACGATAGCGATGAAACTTTGGTGAAGTGTTGTCCACATGCCAGGAAAGGTTTAAAAAAAAACAGCCAAGTGTGTGTCGGGAAAAACGGATTCTGAGGCGGTACGAAGTTCGCCGGGTCAGCTAGTAATTAATATTTAGAAATATAAATAGAGAGGGTATGATTATTGTAGTTAGTAAAATTTTTACCTGATTCGAAACTGAACTGGTTGCTATAATTAAAAAGAAGATAGTGATAAAATCCTGCCAATTTCACACTTCATAAAGATTTCCGCGAGAGAGTTCAATTAAAAGAAAAGAAAATTAAGTCCATAGATAAATTCAGTCAAATTGTTCAGAATGCTAAGAAAATGGATCTGAAGACGGTTAGGTTGTCGCCACGACTCAAAATGATCGCTATAATCTTGAGTCACGACCCTTGCGGACGGAGTAATTATGAGTCTTGAAATAAATAATGACAATGAGTCTGCGACTAACAAGCGAGCGAATGCTTTGGACTATTCTAAATACTGCTTCTGTTTTCGTATCGTTTTCTAAACTAAATATGACCTGTTCAATAGAGTATCAAAAAGAAGCGCCTTAGCTTATGTAGTGCGTGACACGGGTGTTCTCTAATTTACGAAGTTATGCCTATCACTTTTTAAGAGGTCAGACCACTTTCTCTAAGGCACCAATATTGAAATCGCGAAAAAAATCTGCTGGTCCATACAAAACTGCAAACCAACTCAAGCCAAATGTATGGGACAGCAGATTTTTTTTTCGCGATTTCGATGTGGTTGTCCCATAAAGAAAGTTGTTCAGTTTGATGGTCTGATCATCCCCTTAAAAAAAATCTCAGCATATTAAAAAGGATCCTGTATGCCTGATTGATTAAAATTATGTCAGAATTTCAATTCAATTCAATTCATTTATTTATCCAAAAGACGTTACAAAAAAGGTTTCTTTACATTAAATCTGCCAAACTGCATGACAGTTTGTTGGCAGATGTAAGCTCTCATTTTTTACAGTTTTATTCAAACACTAGCGGCCCGTCCCGGCTTCGCACGGGTGGACGTCTAATCTTTTCTAGCAATAAATATAGCCTATGTTACTCAGGGTGAATGTAGCTTTCTCATGGTGAAAGAATTTTTTAAATCGGCCCAGTACTTTTTGAGCCTATTCATTACAAACATACAAAAATAGGTACGAATCTTTCCTCTTTATAATATTAGTGTAGATAATACTAATGCCAACTAATACAATACTACACTAATATACTTATATATATATACATATATATATATATATATATATATATATATATATATATATATACAACGTGTTAATAAATTAGCGCAAAACCCCATACACCCCAACAGATTTATAACAAAATGATTACATTGAAACAATAATTTCATTATTTTGATAGTTAAAATTTAAAGTTATTAGCATTTTAAGTTTTGAGGCAAAAATGATTTTTTATCTTTTCAGCACTGAAAGAAAGCGCTAATGTACTCATGGATACATTTTTATAATCTTGTTTTGGTAGTAAGTAGGGTGAGTGTGCCCGTGCGGTGGGTTGACATCGGGTTCAGAAATTTTTAAATTTTGCAGACAAATTATTTAATATTTTGAAAAAAATTACCTATGTTGAAACCATGATAATTCGATTCTGCTCTCGATTCTAAACAAACTACTTTCTAGTTTTGCGTTAATTCATTAACACGTTGTATATACATATACATACACATACACACATACACATGCACTTATTTATAGGTACCAATTGCAATGCAATGCAATTGCATTGGTATGCAATTTTATTTATTATACGTTTTACTTTTTGCCTATTTAATAGTACTAGTCCAATGTGGTACAGTTTTCTAAGAGTATCTTATATAATTTTGATTTGAAAGTAAATTTTGTAATTTTCATGCCAATGCTTATGCGTATGCGACTTCCGGTACCTCGGTTCACTAATACAAAACGATGGAGAGATAGATCGCGACGTGAAGCACCGAATCAACTCAGGGTGGATGAAGTGGCGGCAGGTTACGGGAACGATTTGCGACTCCCGAATCCCCCTCAAATTGAAGGGAAAAATATATAAGAGTATAATAAGACCTGTCGTTATGTATGGATCAGAATGTTGGGCCACAAAAGGGACAGATGAGAAACGACTGCATGCAGCTGAGATGCGAATGTTGAGATGGATGTATGGTGTAACTAGAATGGACAAGATTAGGAATGAGTATATTAGAGGAAGTTTGAAAGTAGCACCTATGACGGAAAAATGGCAGGGTAATAGATTATCGTGGTATGGGCATGTAATGCGGAGGGATGAGTGTCATGTTACGAGACGAGTGTTTAGATGGTGTTTAGTATGAATGTGGATGGCAGTGGTAGGAGAGGCAGGCCGAAGAAAAGATGGATGGATTGTGTGAAGGATGATATGTGTAAAAAGGGGGTGAGTGTTGAGACGACGGCTAAGAGAGATGAATGGAAGAGGATGACATATTGCGCCGACCTCAAATAATGGGAAATGGGCAAGAGAATGATGATGATGATGATACTTATGCGTATAATGCATGTGATTTTAGCTTTTTGCCGCGATTTCATATCCGCGTGAAACTAATATCAAAAAAATCTTTCTTAGGGCACCCCTACATCCTCTCCATAGAATCTAAATGAATTTGAATGCATTGTCTATTCAGTCAATCAGTCACGGAACTGTTTTATAAAAGTAATAGATTTAACATAACATGACACAAACAAAAACGAAATAAAAATAACGTAAGGTTACAAATGGCGGTTTAGATTAAAAGTTTAGTAGGTACACCAAAATTGAAAGATTTATGAGAAAGAATAAAATATTAAATACAGAGCCATTGAACTTCTCAGCAGTTCCACAAAGATCAAACAGCTCGCAAATAAGTCTTCATTACAACTTGTAAGCAAACACTTTGATGCTCGCCTCCCTTGTCTTAAAGCTAAAGGGCAAAGGAACTAATATGCCCATCCCAGTGTATTTGGGTCAGAATAACATATGCGGCTCACGCATGCCCATTTGTTCCGATGTATTGCTCGGCCGATGCCCGGAACACCTGGATGTTTGGATGCTGCCATTAAGACTAACGCGGTTTTTGGGGTGAATAAGATTTGCTATGGATGCCGTGGGATAAGAATACGGATGATCGAATGGGAGAATTAATTCGGAGTTACGTTCCGTTTAAGGGTAAAAGCCTGCCTCCTTAAATTTACATAGCAGTAGATACCTACGCACACAATATTTTTGAATCCTGCTAAATTTAAAAAGATTTCGAATGAAATCAATTTTTAACTGAACAACATCAAATTTTGTAGTACAGTTCGGTTATAATTGGGAACTTGAATGAAAACTAATTACTAACTTTTAATTCTTTTCAAATTGTTATCAAATAAAAAATCAAAAACGTTAATTTGAGTAAATTTTTAAAACCTTTCAAATTAATAATAACAACATACCTACTATCAGCTTAAAAAAGAAAGTATGATGACTGACTTCGAATAATCGCTGGCTAAACTAAATTTTTTGAGTTTAATCTGCACCAAAAAAAAAAAAATTTACTACCTACATTAAAGGCTAAGACCTACGCAACCAAGTAAAATTAAAAAAGATTGCAAAATAATTTTCAATGTCACGCACATTCACACATTATTTTAAACGCGTCGTAGACTATAAGCCCGAACCTTGCCCGAACTGAGGTCAGGCCCATACGCCAGAAAACTACTAGAAATCGAACTTACCAA
Organism: Agonopterix subpropinquella; assembly: GCA_922987775.1. Classification (NCBI taxonomy): domain Eukaryota; kingdom Metazoa; phylum Arthropoda; class Insecta; order Lepidoptera; family Depressariidae; genus Agonopterix; species Agonopterix subpropinquella. The sequence continues at coordinate 20,988,552 of OV277703.1, read as the reverse complement.
TCTTTTATCAAAATATACCGTCACGCGATTAAAACCCGCCAATAACAACACGAATGTCTCAGAAGCGCAAGCAATCCCGCAAAGCTTCGCAAACCAAGATAGGAATACAAAATGCGGATAGCGGATATTGCACGTTGCTCGGCCCAGCGAGCCGAGAGCGCCGCGACCGTCGTCTTATTGTACCTCGGCCATTAGGCGGGACAACTGAGATTCGATAATTCGCCTGTTTATCCCCAACAAGGCCAATTTGGGACGTTATGGACAAATTATTTGGACAATCTGCGGGAGAAATTGTTTGAGAATTTGGTCTTGTTTCGGTTATGGTCAATTTAGATAATTTATTGTTGTTATGGACATTGTTCCTATGCCAGTAAAACACGTGGTGGATTAACGCCCATACATCCTCGAGGGTAAGTATATGCACTGCAGTGGGACGTTTATAGGCTGATCATGATGGTGGATGATTACTATGCCTGTGTTAAGGTGCACCGACGACCTGGTGAAGGTGGCGCCCGTTGGATGAGGGCAGCGTAAGTTGTGGCGATCCTTGGGGAAGGCCTATGTCTTGCTGTGGAAGTCTTTCGGCTGAGATGATGATGTTGATTGTTACTGTTGGCATTCTATACGGAGTTGTAAGATTTAAGAAATCTACACCTTCTTCATCATACTTTACAAGCCAACATCATAAGTCGCACTGCAAGGAAGGGAGGAGCCCTTCTATCAAGAATAAGGTCAATAGGGAACGAAAGATGCTCAGTGGACTTTCGTGTCTTCAAAGTATCGTAGAAGCAACGATGTTAGTAGAAGAAGGAAAATTGAAGAACATTATTCATTCATCAATATACCTACTGGACCAGTTTCAAACTAAGTGTAGGCGCAGTCTTATGAATCATTGCATAATTATGATTTTTTATCTCTCTTTCCTTGATATGGGTGTCCTATAGGTATAGATAAAAAGATCAGTAGCTTCCTGGTAGCTTCTATTTGAGTTTTCAGGCGTAGTTTCAAAGAGTTTCCAACTTTTTCTTGCTTATGGAAAGCTTTAAAAATTACTGGTTATAAAAAATATTCATAATTCTAAACTCATGAAATTTCCCCTAGTGTGTTCCCCTACTGGTGTATATCCGTATATCGAATCAAATAAACCAAAGTAGACGCAAACTTTATTACATCTGTTTTATTTAAACTTCAGGCTACATCTGCTGAATGTAACGTGAAATGATCGAGGGTGCAATATCATTGATTTGGTGGTTATTGTTTTTATTTTCCGCAAGAGTGCGCAACTCTGCCGGCTCTGCCTCCTGCGAGAATTCGCTTTCTATTCGTTTCATATTTATCTGACATTTCCCACCTATGTCTTGGAGATATCAATATCAGTAGACGTGTTCGTGAAAATGATAATATTGCGAGTTAGTAAATTATGAAGATTGCTTCAAGTATATGTGATTTTATTTACCTACTTTTTAGTATTTCTCATTTTGCTTTTTACGTGTACGGTTTTTAATAATAAGAAGATACAAGATAGAGGGAAAGAGAGGCAGGGAAGACCTAGACAGAGTTATCTAGCACAAGTGAAGGAAAAGGTTGATGTCGTGTCGTATCAAGAATTCAAGAGACTAGCGGAAAAGAGACAGGATTGGCGAATACTCCACCGACAAGAGCGCAGCTCTTAAATAAGATGACGATGATGATGTTTTAAATATGGAGCCAATTTCGAAACCACAAAAAACAACATCAGCTCTTCCATAATTTACAGGGTGTAACAAAACACCCTAGTAATACTTAAGGGGGTGCTTCAGACCATCAAACTGAACAACTTTCACTACGGAGCCTACATAGAAATCACGAAAAAAAAAATCCGCTGTTTCATACAAAACTGCAGTACCTACCGTCTCGACTCAAATGTATGGGATGGCAGATTTTTCTTATTTTTTCTCGACATTGGCTCCATAGTGAAAGTTGTTCAGATTGATGGTATGAAACACTTAAGTATTACTAGGGTGTTTTGTTACACCCTGTGTACATATAATAGGGTCAAGAAGCCATTGACGTTTTCTATGGAACAGCGACTTTTTCGCGATTTCTATGTAAAAATTGTTCAGTTTGATAGTCTGAAGCACTCCCTATGTATGTAACGCATTTAAGTTAACACCTTGCATAGAGAAAAGTACTAATTCAAAGGAGACAATTTCTAGCATAAGATTATATTCCATGAAAAGTTAAGTAATTACTGTTTAGAACACTTGCACAAATAGTGCGCTAAACAGATTGAAGTCAGTTGTAAGGGGCTTCTGACCAATCTAAAGAAGAATATGGTCGAGAGTTTATAGAAGTAAGTACTTTATGAAAGTAAATTCGTATTTCTCTATAGTAGGAACTGCAACCTCTTCCAATACCTCGTTCATTTTACAAAGATCTAATTAACGACAAATATAAGTTCACGAGGGTGTCACGGTATCTCCAATGTCACGCGTAATGGCAATTTTATGAACCCCAAAATAACACCCCGGTTATTATTAAGTACTAGGCGGGACAGTTATTTTGGTGCTGCATGGAACAGTGGCACCAAATGTCACTGAAATACACGTGTCGGTCCATTTGCGGTTTGTTTGACTTCATAAATTAAATTAGTTTTGTTATGACAAAGTATGTTCAAAGTGTTGCACGTACAAAGTGGTGAAAAAGAAGGATACATTAGCCGGGTCCACACCTGACGATCCATCGCGCTCCGATCGCGCGCGGCACATCCAAACGCCTGCAATTCGCCCTGCCGCGCGCGATCGGAGCGCGATGGATCGTCAGGTGTGGACCCGGCTAATGGCCATTTTCAAGTGATTTGCAGTTTTGGTGGCGGACTTCTGTCAGGCGTTTAAGATTTATGAAGATTTCAGATACAATGCGAAAGTACAATATATTATAGTACAATATATATACATATTTGACGACCCGGTTGGTGTAATGGTTACCACGCCGGACTGCCAAACCAGGGTCCTGGGTTCGAATCCCGGTTCGGTCATGGATGTTTACATGTTTGTGCCGTTGTTGTATGGTTTCCATAATAAACAGCCTATTAATAGTGCTTTCTTGGGATCATTACAATGTATGTGCCTGTAAAAAAAAAAAAAAAAAAAAAAAAAACAATATGGGTCTTTTTTGATAATCAGACCATCGAACTTTCTCTATGAGACTCGCATCGAAAATGATTTTTTACGCGTTATCAAATGCTAGTTTCATAGAGAATGTTCTTTAGTTTGACAGTACGATCATCTCCTTAAAAACCGTCAGCAATGATTCTATTTATAAAATAGGTATGCGCTATTTTGCCGGGTGATTTAATATCGATAATAGAACAACTTTTCTGACAAAACATGAGTGATGACGAGAAAAAAAAGGGTTTTTAACTACGTTTTTTATGAGAAGTCCAAAAAGTTTCTCTAGCTTGTTGGTCTGTTATTGATACTGAAACCCAGTAAAATATTCGTAAAGGTTTTATTGACATATTATTGTTATGTAAACAAGTATCACTGGTAAGTATTCCTATTTGGATTTTTGCTTCAGGTATGTAGATTTGAATTCCGACTGCGAGAATTTCTAAATTAAGTCGAACCTCCGGAAGAGGAATAGGTCTGAATACAGAACATGTGTAAGTAAGGTTCGTGATGCAAATGACAACGTTTTTTGCGTAAATTCCGTAAATTTTTATATTTCACACGTGCCACGGAAGACGCGGGTGGGCATTCGCGAACAGAATGGTAATGAGACAAAAGTATTTTCAGTAGGGTTGTTGTGGATATTCGTATCCGAAACGAGTGGATATCCGAACAACAATGTATTTATAACCGAAAGTTTTTTTATGTTGTAAACTGTCATTTTTACTTTCCTATGTTAAGTTTATTTTATTGCTTCACAGGAAAAGCAATAATAAAAAACAACACAATTTGTGTAACGTCTCTATCTATTTATCTATCTACAGGGTGTTAGGGTAAACAGTCACATTACTTTAAGGGGTGATTGTACCCATGATACTGAACAACTTTTCCAAAGAAACCTATAGGAAATTAGCAATTTTTTTTTTCTCGATTTTTCATTCAAAAGTTCGGTCAGCTGCTGATTGCATTTAATATGGGAAGTCCAAAAATTATTTTTACGAATTGCTCATGGGTTTCTTAGGGAAAGTTGTTCAGTATCATAGGTACAATAACCCCTTTAAGTAATGCAACTGTTTACCCTAACACCCTGTATATTATAGGTACTATTAAAAAACTGTAAAAGAAGTGTGTCTGTCAGTACATTGATGATAAGAATTCGCAAAAAAAAATAACGATACCTATGGTGTTTAGCTGTCCCGACTCAAAATTACAAATGTTTAGATTTTTTGTCTGGCTGTTTCTTTGTTCGCGCTTCACGCAGAAATTCCTAGATACATTTTGATGAAAATATTTGTGTCTGAAAGCTTATAATTAGACTTAAAATCTGGTATATAATTTATCTCGCTACAATGACAAGAACCTGTGCGGATGAAGTCGCGAGTAAAATCTACTTTATAATAAAGTTAAAATTATTTTTGAAACCGTAAACCGATTCGGATATTTAATTGGATAGTGTTGAGGTTTTAGATCTTATTAGTGATACAGTATTTCAATTTTGCTCATTTTGTTTGCTTTTATTAACAATAGTAGGTATAATAAAAATTTTCAATCAGTAACAAAATAAATATATTTTTAATTTCGATATCCGTACCCGAAATCCGAATATACATATCATCCCTATTTAGCAGTTTGGAGGATAAGTCACCAACGTATAGGAAATGAGGTTTTGTTTTGTCACCGTTGTTGGAACACCCTTTGTTGCTAGTAATGTTCTTTAATAAGACTAGGTAATGGATATTTGTTTACGAATTTCTTTAATAAGCTAGGATTTGTTTTAATTGTATTCTATTTCCTTATCGTTAATAATTAAAACAATTAAATAACATAGTCACATGCCATGTCCGCGGCGTTTTGGTTCATTTTTGCGATAAAAAGTTATGTCCTTTTAAACAAGATCAACATAGAAATTACCCATTACATAAATATTAATTCTTTTTCATATCGAAATATACGAAAACAAATTAAATGTCAGGGTTGCAAAAGGTGGAGTTACCACTAAAATGTTTCTCCTATGTACCTACAACCCTTTGTAAAGGAAAAACTCTTTGATGCTATAAAACAGGAAAACATACAAATGTTCTTTAAATAAAAATGTAATTTTAAACTTTTCTAACCATTTTCACAATCAATCTTTACTTCACTATAAATCTTTAAAATCGAAATTCATTTCTCGTAATAAACCAATCAGCAATTTAAAACTTTTCAACTGAACTGTTAAAACTAAACGCATAAAACACTGGAATCGCTTTAAATCAAACACAATAAAGTTTCCTCATCTAAAACCCCCTCCATCCCCTCCCACCACTCCCGTCACCTCATAAGTCATCCCCCGTCGATAATCGCTCCATAACTTACCGGTCAACAAACTTTAGTATGCAGCCGGCGAAATTTTATATCCATAGAGAACTAGTATAAAAATTGAAGATCTTATTTTTATTTTTAATAAAAATTTTATTGTTAGTAAAGATTTTGATGCAGGTGAAAGTAGAAATTAAATCTATGAAGAATTCAATGAGATATCAGAAAGTAAGAAGAGAGGAGAACGAATCGAACCGCAAAATAAATTTGTACACCTGCGCAGTAGTGAAATGCACAAATGTGCCGCTAATATTAAACAAGGATAATGTCCTCGTGATCAGTTTAAAATAAAAATTTATGGCCTAGAATAGGTTTAATGTACAGATTTATATCGGGGCTTAGGATTTTGTGAGCAATTTTTATGACTCAGCCCTGGCGATTAGATTTACGGTTTGGATAAGAGTAAATTTGATTTTGGGCGATAAATTGTACTTATGAATTTGAAATGTGAATTATTCTTGGCTTTCTTTATAGATGGAGAGGATAGTGTTCTTCCTGGGTGGTTGGTTTACATAAACTATATCTAAGAGCCCGGTTACACGTTCAGTATTTCGTCATTCTGGTCCATCAGTCTGGTCATGTTTATTGGATTTGAAGGGAAACTGATATACTGAAGCACCATGTTAGTCGGGTCAATCTCGAGTCAGTTTCCCTTCAAATCAAATATACATGATCAGACTGATGGACCAGAATGATGAAATACTGACCGTGTAACCTCCCTCTAAGTATATCCACTGTTTCATAATTGGACAGAAATATTGATTGATTGTCCATGAAATACGGCAGTTTTTTTTACAGTCTTTTCAGTATACAGTAACAGTGAAATAAAATTTTAAACAGTATCTACAAAAGAATATTATGAATCTTATCGAGCTATTAATTTTTTAAATACTCTATTTATCCGCCTAGAATCTAGAAATCGATCTCTTTACATGAGTTCCAAAAGTACTGCGTTCATTATAAAACACAAATCTTTTTCGTAATCTTTAAGTGAAAACCGCAAAATTCCTATAGTAGTTTCTGAAATTAGCCTATAGTATACACAACACAGACCGGACGACAGAAAAATGGGCTAGGGGACTTTAGTGATGATTATACCTACCTACCACTAACTGGTACAATTTCATTTATCATTATGGAATTGTGATGAATTAAATTTTACCAGTTTTTAGGGTTCCGTAGCCAACAAGGAACTCTTATAGTTTCGCCATGTCCGTCCGTCCGTCTGTCCGTCTGTTTGTCCGCGGCTTAGTTCAGAGACGCTATTAGTACTAGAAAGCTGTAATTTTAAGGTTTAGGTTTTAGGGTACCTCCCCCCCCCCACACGAGAAGTGGGAATGCAATTTTTTTTCTCGTCTATCCCATGGTGTCGTTGGTTACCATTTTTCGATTTAGGGATCCGTTAGTGAAATATTAAGCTTAAAAGTGAAAATTGCTGTTAGAGTCAAGTGTCCCCCCTCCTCCCCGCCAGTTAAACGGTTGTTCCTGGACATATGAAAAAATTCACGGCTTTACAAACATACCGAACCGCCATACCGTCACCGTTCGTTTATATAACGGAGTTAAAAGGAAACCTATCACCGCTAGTAGGCTTTACAAGTTAACGAGTAATAATCGATCAACTTATACAACGTGCTGTTTAGACTTTAATAGCCGTTAAACCGTAGTATAAAACAAAAAGCCCGCTTCTAAGTCCGTATATTGTGACGGGCAACTACGGAACCCTACCCTGCGAGTGGCTCGACACGCACTTGGCCGGTTTTTTAAAAACGAAATCATCTAAATTCTAAACCTTAGCATTTCGTAAAATAATAAATTTCTTGTATAAAATAGTTCAACAGACTTCAGGGATGGCACAAGTAATACGTTTTGTTGCAGAGCTTCTCTTAAGGACGTCGTCGCGCCGCTGCCGCTGCCATGCCATGTCGCTAGGGACGCAGACAATCTATTTTTATTTTATTTATCGACCAAACTTTTAATAGTTTTATTCTGTTCTATGTGATTTTTATTTTCATAACTATCGATATTGTGATGCTGTACTGGTTAGCTAGCAATACAATTATGTTTTACTGTTTATACTGGCTTCACTCTTCAAAGTCCCCCAGACATCATCGTCATATCAGCCGATAGACGTCCACTGCTGGACATAGGCCTCCCCCAAAAATGGGGGATTTGCCAAAATCGCCACGCTTGGCAGGCGGGTTGGCGATCGCAGTTGGATTTAATGAGTGTACTCAGAGGATGCTGCTGCTCATCCTCCGGTAGACCCCTTAGTGGCCTTTTACGACACCCACGAAGGAAATGGGATGGTGCTATTCTTAGCCGACACCACACGGACTCCCATATTATCCCATTATTATCCTTAAAATCCTCCTGCTAACAAGGCAAAACATGCACAAAATAAAAGTAGCACAGAGAGCCATGCTAGGCGTATCAGTAGTTGACCGAGTACCTAACGTTGATGAAGAACCAAGAAGTGGGTAAGCAGATTACAAAGTTGAAGTGGAAATGGGGAGGACACTTAGCAAGAAGGGAAGACGGCCGTGGACTAAGGCAGTGTCAGAGTGGAGGCCAGGAGATGAACGAAGGTAATCAGGCAGACCACCAGCACGTTGGTCCGAAGACATTGTGAGGGTGACAGGTTCGCATTGGATCAGTGAGGAATGGGACAATAAAAGGGAGGCCTATGCCCAGCGGTGGGTTGATGTGGGCTAATTTGATTAATACCCTGCTCACTGGGTCTTACGTAATACAAATAAATTGGTAGAACGGTTGAGGTGTGAAAGTGGAGTACACCAAACAATCTAATTTTCAAAATCATAAATATTTTGGATTGTGGAAATGCCTCATTATAAATAGAACAGATTCGGATATGAGGTGTTGATTTCATTTCCCATTCACGTTTAAATATTAAACGGTATTTATGAATAAACATATAAATTAGTTTAATTTTCCATTTTCTATGTTCATTAAAACATGATTAATCGTATCCTATTCATGATTGCTATCATAGTACCTACGATATGGAAAACTATTTTCAGTAAAATTTTAAACGAATTTTAGCAATACGACGTTAATTGAAGTAATTTACGTGCTGAAATGTTTTCCCAATATTAATAAATCATTTCGGAACAATATTAAAAACTACGTTAAATCGTACGTCAAAATATCGTTTAATAACGCTGGGAATTTCGTAATTTTCATCAAGCAATATACAATGTGACGGGAATATTAAACAGTTATGGACCTATCGGAATGTTGCTCTTAAGTTCTTTTTTGATTGAGGATTCATTATTGCTTTGTATATTAAAATCCCTAAGGGTCATTTTAATATCTTTATTCTGTTTACTGGAATTTGATACGTTCGGTTAATTGTTATTCTCTGTGATATTTACAACAAAATGAAAATGTATCAAACTAATTCACATGTAACATGTAAGGTACTAAATATAAATATTTAGGAAAAGTTTAGAACCTTACACTATGTTGATACTTTTAAAGGTATAGGTAGGTACATAATAATATATCATATAAATATAATATATCATATAAATATAAATATAAAGAAAAGAAGGATTATATACCCCGAAAACATAATAATAAACAATTTTAAACAGATAAATGGAACAACAGCGTAATGCGTAATGCGTAATGCTACAGACACTCGGAAAAGCACGGAATTTAAAAAAAAACCAATGACCGCATGTACTAATAGATAAAAATATTTCAATATGAATCAAAATAACACATTACAAGAAACGAAGCACACACCGTTAACACTCCAGTCAGAAAAACAACAAACATAACCGAAATAAACAACAAAACGAAAGTAAAGGTAATCTCGCTGAATAATAAACAAAATATAACTCGTTATATCTAAAACGCTTTGAAAGCATGAAACAAAACAAACATTTTGAAAAAAGGCGATGCTGAAACAGAAACAAATGTCTGTGATGTTACACGGCAGTTGTATTGATCTTACATCCTGTCTGCACCAAAATGGATAACGGTGTTGAGTGTATCCGATACGGATACTATAGTATTGGCTAACGACACGATTTTACAACAGCAATTGGTTCTAGGATGGTTAGAATATAAGGAACACAAACATAATTACAACAAGTACAAATTACACAGAGTAGGTACTATCAACATAGTTCAAGCTGGACCCTTTTCGAACATTTTTCCTTTGCAAGGGACCATCACGGCTAGTCCCGCCCTTTATCTTGCTGACCAATAAGCAACTAAAAAAACATCTGTAAAACAGATGGTGTAGCGAAAGTTGGTTAGACAATTACAGTTTACAACCGATCCTGCTCACTACCTGCTCCAAGTGGTCCTACTCGGATACTTGCTTTACTAGGATAGTCAGTTCCCAACACATTGAGCTTTAAAGACATGACAGAAATTATAACAAGTGCGAGTCGGACACTCGCACCGAGGGTTCCGTATACACTTTACCGAAAATATTGCGATTTGATTAGAATCCTTAGCGTGAGCCGGACTTAACACTTGGCTAGTTTTGATTATTTGTTTTACGTTAAAGTATGCACTATAACACATTACACCAAGTTTAACGTTTATTTGTGTTACCGTTTTTACGATATAGCAATAAAAAGAAAATTAATCCAGCCCCATGAATTTTTACTTTTTGTAGCAGACCCTTTGGGTACGGGACCCTAACAACCAAAATATTGAGTTCTTAGCACAGAAAATATTGTTTTAGTTTATTCCTATTATAGTTAGAATATAACCAACGTAAAAAGGGACGAAGCAAAAAAACTTTATGGTGCTGCCGTGACGCTATTGGATGTCATACGCGAAGTAGCGGACGGGTGCTACAAGCAAAATTAGATCTTAGTGGGGTCCAGCGTGAACTATGCTGATCAAGTAAAGGATACTAACTAAATATATTCATATTCATTTATTTCATAAACATAATTTTTCAGGTTCTTTTTTTAATACGTAGGAGTAAAACTATAAGAACAAAGATGATAAGTGCACTTACACACATCATCATCTTAAATGATTTAATAAGTACTGGGTGATTTCGTAAACACTTTCCGAATTTTCAGGTGAGATGGGATCAAACTGAAATCGAAAAATAAAGAAAAAATTTCTATTCCATACCAAACTGCAATGCCAGTAGTGCTTACTAGACTTAAATGTATGAAACAACTGGGTTTTTTGCGATGAATTCTTTTGTCCCCGTAGGTCTGTTCAGTTTGATGTCTGAATCACCCCTGAAAATAGTTCTCCTTCGAATTTGTATAGATGTTGACCTAAGAAACGATTGGATAGATACTGCAAGAAGTGGTATGACATTGCATAGAACAGATATGCATGGAAGAGTTTAGTGAACCATTTGCCTAACAGTGGCCGAATCGGGTTAGCAAAAAAACAAATAAATATTTTATGAAGATTTTTACAGTTCAAAGCAATTCTTGTTCTTAATAACTCATTCACGGCAATTGCAGGCGAAAGTTACGGTAATCAGAAAAACACAGATACATTTAGATACGCTAGATAAGTAGTTAAAAACAAAGCTTATCGATTCAATAGAGAAAGATAATAAACACCATTGGTACACAATATCATAACTACTGAAAAGAACCGCAAAACATTTTATAAAAGTCTAAAGCAATCTTTACAGAACTTGTCAGCATAAAAGTCACCACAGTCCAACAAGTAGGTACAAGCTGACCAAACCACCTTCTATTTGCCACGTTTAACATCGACAATAGCTAAAACCACCCTTTGTTTATCCGGCCAGTAGCGAGAACGATTTTGACGTATTTTTTACCGAAACTTTCCTCGTTGATTGGCTATTGTGTATTGAGCTTCCATTCTGAACGGTTATTTTTAGGTTCTCTTATTGATTTCAATGGTCTATAGAGTTACTTTTGCGGTTAGTACAGCTATTTGCATGGATATTGGCGGTTTGAATGTGAACTATTTGGATAGGGTAGACGTATAAAAGCGTGGGTTTCTGTTGTTCTAATATTAGGTTTATTATGACTGGGTTAGCATTAGGTATGCCCTTTTTGTGCTGCTAAGTAAATAAAAAAAATCTGTTTGAAAATTTACTGAAGCAAAGTTTATTGCTGAAATGAAATAGGTATACAATATTATTTAGGATCATAAAATAATATATCTAGTCTAGAATCTAATAAAATCTCAATCAAAATTCATGAATTCGAAATTACGTACTCTAGAATTTTTGATTTTGTTACCAACTGTAATAAGTCGTACCAAGTATTAAATTAAAGTTTTTTTTATATATTAATACTAGGGTTAACCCGCGACTTCGTCCACACAAATTATGTACCAGATTTTAAGTCAGATCATAAGCTATTAAACAAAAAAAGTCTCATCAAAATTGGTTCAGTAGTTTTTACGTGATGCTCGATCAAACAAACACACAAACAAACAAACAGACAGACAAAAATTCTAAAAAGGTTGATTCGGAGTCAGGGATACCTAAAAACCATATCGGAAGACTTTTTCTTGTAAATATCTGCAATTAACAGAGACACGCTTCTGTTAGGTACAGTTTTAATAATAGTTTAGATGAACCAGTTGAATATTTTTATACATATTACACGATAAGATCAATTATTCAAAATGCCGACGACAAATTGGTATCTGAAAAATAAGTTATAAACATTGAACAATGATAGTGTTTCATTGACGAGTAACAATAGTCAATCAAACGCCAGAGTTAAATGAGACAATGTGATAGTTTAGTGTCGATAGTCAATATATCTGGCGGCAGTGCCGATAAAGGTCTGGCATTCGTCCAACTGAACGCTGATAAGCTAATACAATATGTTTGGTCAACAATTTACGTTAGGTAGGTGTTTATTATTAAACGTTGTTTTTTTTAGGTAACATTTTATTCTTTTAATAACCTAATAATTTTTATGTAGGTAAGTCATCATCATCATCATCATCATCATCTCAGCCGATGGACTGTCCGTCCGACCGTCCACTGCTGGACATAGGCACAGCCCGGACACTGCACACAAAAATTTGAAATTGACAAGATGATGTCAGCACATGCGAAACCAAAGAAATTTAACCTTAAGTCTTCTTCTTAGGTAACGAGTAACCAGTGCGAGGGCCAGAGGGCGATAGAGGGGGTGAGGTAAAAAGTTGGTGTGAGGAAGGGAGTGTCCGTACTGTATCTGTCCGTATGTATTCCTGTGAAGTGACGTGTCGCTAGTAAAATATAAAGATCAAGAAGAAGACATTTAGAGACAATCAGTGATGACGCTGCGATTGCCTTTTAGGCCAGTCATTTTAGGGAGTTTTGTTAGGAGGGGTGGGGAGAATTATCAATGGGACTTTTAAACTGTAACCGGTATCATTTAGTGATAAACAGACTAATCTGAAAAAATATTTAAAAAAATTGGCTACACAATATATATAGAAATTAATATTGTATCTCCCAGAAAGCTTTGAATAATTAATATTATTACCAATGCACTCATTTTAATTCGATCTAACAATATAAATTATTTTTTAGCAATAAAATAAAATAGGCATTAAAATTTTAAAAATGAGGTATTCATTAGAAAATACTAATGTTTTTTTCAAAGACTTCTAAGTAGATAATAATATTGACACCGTGTTTGAATTATGTATAACGACAAAACCTTAAAAATGTGCAAAAAAATTACGATCTGGTTTTTTAGAACGATATAAATCCTAAATTTTATATTTGGGCTGTTGCTAACGTAGTTTTTTTTTAGGTACATTACTAAGCTCATATTTTCTCTTAAATACTATACCAAAAAAAAAAAACAATTATTAATTAGTCCCGGCTCAAACCGTAAAATGACTGGCCTATTTTTCGTTAAACAAATCGCAATCGCAGGTATATATCACATTATATTCTGCCCCAACCTATAAACGGTAAGTAACATTACATAGAAGACAATTCTTCACGCATGAGGAGAAGTTTGTCAATAATCCTTTTATTGGTTTCAGGGTTGCCTCTTGAGACGTTCATAATGGAATTCTGACATCATTAGCTTCTAAGTTATAGCTAACCTTACCTCGGCAACTCCTTGGCTGGACTGGACTGCGTCTCCTGGTGACTGTATGACGCCATCTTCACAATTATTTTACAGTATTAACACTCATTATCTCATTGTTTCTAGTCAATAATAGTTAATGTCACTTTCACTTAGAAAGAAAGAAAGAAAAGAAAGAAAAATCTTTATTCACCATTAAAGGCACACACGAAACAACAGAGTACATTAATAGAAATAGTAGGTAGGTAGTAGCGGTGTGTGCCGCAACGGTGAATAGGACACGACTCAACGTAGTGCGGTCACTTACGTTCTTATTTTAGTAAAGTTTGGAGTAGGAACATGGTTGGCTGAAACATTATCATTAATTGTAGACTAATCTGAATTGTACGACTTATAAAGGGTGAAATTGATATCATTGGCATCCTTTTAAACTAAGGGTCTACCCATCAAACTGAACAACTTTTACTATGGGAGCAAACCAATCGGAGTAAAAAAAATCTACTGTTGCATACATTTGAGGCGAGTAGGCATTGCAGTTTAGTATGGGACACCTGATTTTTTAGTTGCTCCGATCGGTTTGCTCCCATACTAAAAGTTGTTCAGTTTGATGTGTAGACTCTCAGTTTCAAATGATGCTAATGATATCAATTTCATCCTGTAGAATAGAGACTTTCAATTAAAAAAATGGAAAACCAATATTCTGTATTGTTCATTCAACACAACGGAGATTTTCTTTGTGTTGTCAATGTCAATGTAGATGAAATTAAAAGACGATGTAGGTATGACTCTTTTCATTTCGATGCGATGTACTAGGTACCTACACTAAGACCAAATACATGATTGATTATAAATTACATCTTGCAATTGAATATCGCAGCTCGGTCGCAGTGTCTCAACGACCATATTTCAACAACCTTTGATATATTTCTTAGTGCCCGAATATTATCCTTACATATTACAATTTCTATCAATTTGCTTCTTTTACATTATATCTCAAAAAAATTGCTCTCTTTTTTTAAGTTATGGTTTTTTTACTTCATTTATGATTTGGAGCAGTAATTGCTATATTTGTGCCGAGTTTCAACTTCCTATGTCTTACGGTCTCTGAGAAAAATGCTTGTGACAGACGGACGGACTGACAGACAGACACCGAGCTGATTCCATAAGTGTTCCACTTTGCCAATTTCGGTACGGAACACTAAATACGATTTTAAAAGCCATTTCAAAGTACAGCAAGCTCTAAATTAGAATAATAACGATTCAAAATTCATTACAATAATAATTAATCATTATTAACAAACTCCTCAACCGCCCGGTTCCGTTTGATGACCAATAAAGTGTTACTATAGAAAGTCGTAAAACCGAAGTATTGCGTGGATTTATTTGACAGGTTATAGCAAATAGAGCCTCTGCTCCAGTAATCAAAGTTACTCTTTACATACGCATGATTTAATATATAAACTTTGGAATATGTACTTTAATAACGATTTAAAACAGTTTATATTTCAATGACTTATTTTGGGAAGTAGCTTAGATTAAATTAAAATAGCAAGATAGGTGACTAGCCTATAGCGCATAGACCGCATAAATTAGGCCCCGTCGCCTAATTTACTTAGAGCGGCATTGCGTGTTTGAGATACTTTTATTTTTATTTTAGGCGGGATAAAGGTACCACAATGCCTTCGCATGCTTAAAACTCGTTTTACAAATCATTCAAGAAGAAAAACAAATCACACAGCATTACTTTTCACTCGTAAGTACATGAAATACAGGTCCATTTTTCGAGTGTGTAATGCTAGAACGTCACCTATCTTCCACTATATTAATTTAATCAAAGGAAAGTAGTCTAATCGATGAAGCGATACACTAAAACATTGACTATTAGTCCTCTTCTGCACCAGCTGTAGGTACACAAAAAGAGAGTATAATTTATTCGAAATGGTGAAAATCTCCATAATACTATACTAGTAAAATAATAACCACAGAACATCATAAGAGGAGTTAGAAGTGCAAAGTAGGCGTGGAACGCATGCCACACGGTTATGCAATTATTTGCATAACACCATAAGGCGCACGGCATGGTGCCAGCGAGAGGGCATGAGTAATTGTAGCAGCATGAGTCGAGAGACAAGTGGCGACAACCGTCTCCGAAGCAAAAGCGCTACTTTGCATTTCTAACCCCTCTTATAATGTTCTGTGGCCGTCACGATACTTTTAGTAAAAGTTTGTCAATTGATCGCGCTATTGGTCCCAGTGGACCCAAATTTTTAAAAGTTTACTTTAAATGAGTCGGCAGTAAAAGTCATCGATCCGTAGCGTCGATATTAATGAGCCTTTAAAATGTGTTCATTGGAGCGAATTAAGTAATATTTTGTACGAATTTCGGATAATCAACGACCGTAAAATAGCTTTAAAAAAATGAACTGAGATTTCGATTAATATATATTGTATACGCACCGTATGTGTTCTATTATGTTGAAAGGAAACATTTTTCCAATAATTTTGCATGGTTTTTTTAAAAGCTGCATTAAATTAGGTGACTTAAAATTGTCAAGCATGTAAAAGTCGGCTCAGAAAAAGACAATGCGGGTTTTGTATGTAAGGTTAGCGCCTTGTTTTTCCCCGTTGTTTTCGGCGCGGCCAGGAACCAAACTTGAATATTTTATTCAGAATTATAGTAAAAAACAAAACTTATTAACATGTATATCCCTAAACTCAGTCCGGACGGAGATATAAAGGCTTGAAGTTGAAAATATTACCATTACGCGCACTTCAAGCCTTTATATCTCAGTTCGGACTGAGTTCTGAGGTATTTGTAATAACAAGTGTTGTTTTTAACTTTATTTTGAACTATAATATTGAAGTTTGATTGTTGGCCGCGCTAAAAAAAGAAAAAAGGCGCCAATTTTAGGCATAGGCTTTTGATTGAGCTTAGGAATTCAATGAGTGTCATTTACTCGCACTAATTAGCTTATAAGCATTGTGATGTCCATAACGTATTGTTACGAGACGTTCTTTCAAAAGTGATCAACCACTCGACTGTCTTTACCTACCATGAGAGCAATTCTTTCTCTACTCAGTATTTCACACTATCTCCTAATATCTTTTCATAGAACCCATCAACAAATTATTTACGCTACCTAGCAGCTCGCCCGCTTTCCGCTACATCCCGGATCGTCTCATAATACAGTCGCAAAGGGAGTAAATGAACAGTGTTTTGTGAAGACGTTAAAAATTTACGAGCCCAGTTCGCTTTGTGCTTTATTGTCGGCGCCGCCGTCACTCCCGTAATTATTGAAGTACCTACACAATATTTAACGGTAGCTAGGTTTTAGCGAAGATCAGATAGTACCTAGCTTGTCTATAAAACAAAAGAAAAGCACACGTCTGGACACACCCCGGAAACTGCTTACAAAAAACAGAAATTGACCAGATGACGCTGACGTCAGCAAATGCGAAACGGAGTCTAGGGCTACAACAACTTTAGCTGCGTGCGGTACAATAACTTTTTCGTAAATAAAACGGCATGACACCTCTTCTATTCAAAAAGAGTTTTTAACCTTCTTCCTGAGGTTATATTCAATTTATGCTACTGGTAACTGCCGAGGTAATCAGAGGGCAATAGAGGGGGTGAGGTAAAAAGTTGGTGGGAGGCAGGGAGTGTCCATACTCTAGTCCATACTGTATGTAGTGATACTCTTTCTTACACACACATATCGCCACATCATTTTCCTTTTTGTGTGGTAGTCGTCAGATAATGTTGGGACCATAGACATTATTATTCTACTACCGTGAGTAGACCAAGTAAGTGTGTGAATGAGATTCCGATCATAATGAAAAAAACTACGAGTGCGAAAGAGATTATAATATAATTGCCGTGAAACCATTTTGAAACTATTTGGAGTCTTTTGGAGTCCTGTCAACAAATTATCTCTCGTTATTTTATTGATTTAATTTAAATTTATTTTGTGTTTTATAAGACGAATATAAAAAAACATTATGGTATCATGTTCTGTAATGGAGTGCAGTGTAAATTCCACCAAAAACCCAAATAAAGAGACGTTACAAAGGTAAATAGGATTAGTACAGTACTACTTTCACAACACTTTTTCTCATATATTTTATTCTTAAAATTATTTCGTAATACATTCATTATATGCAGTAAACGTCCTATTTTCTAAATAATATATCATTTCAAATAATTATGTGTAAGATAAAAAAATATTGTGTACGTGAAAAAGAAACCGTTTCGCATAGAGATTGTCCAAAATCTAATCGATATGTCGATAGTTTTGAAATTTATTTTTCTAATCTACCACCTAACTCCCTCCGTTCATGTCACGTGAGATTTTCTGTTATTTTTTTTAACTTATTGAAAGGCGGATTTAGCCTAACCAAATATTGCCAGAAAATCTCTGTCCGAAAAATTCTTACACGCCGATTTTGACGGAATGGTTTTACTAATTGCGACATTATAACATTACTATTTAGCATGTCCATAACCCATGATACATACTGACAGATTGACACATAAAATAAGTATAATAATTTAGCGATATTTTGTTACATTGCACAGTGTAATATCGGACCCTAAAATCGAATGTGGCCCATTTTTTGCCAGAAATAGATAGTTAATAAATACAATTTGAACACAATAGTGAAACTCCCGATTCCATATTGGAAATCCGAATTTAATAAAAGCGAACTAAAGTCCTTTAAGAAATATTACTGATTTCCGGATATTTTCTGAGGAATTAAAAGTAACAACTCTGTTGAAGCAAAGAGAGTTTGTTCTACTTTGTAATCTCTATGCATGTCATCTGCGTAGTTACATGACAGAACAAGAAAAATGATTTCAAATAGAGAATGACATGAGATGTCGGAAAAAATATCTTGTGAGAAAAACCGTGTGTTTTGACTGTTACTTTGTAAAATGCATTGTAATCTTTTGCAATAAATATATTTCCAATTTCTCTGATGTTAATCACTTCATTAAACTCTAACCCAAACTCTAAATCTATAATATTATATTAGAGAGTCCATGGAATTGGTTGCTAGTTTTTTTTACCCGATATGGTTGACTTCAGTGAAAAAAATAAAGAAGAAAAATATTAAATAATTAATATTTAAATTTCTACGACCTGCACGAGTCTCAAACTATTCTTAAAACACGTGTAAATTAAAGGTCTTTCGACATGTATATGCAGCAAAGCAGTAACAGGTTTAGATATTTTAATTTTTTTTATTTTCTGATATCCGGCATAAAAAGTAGGCGATTTTCAGTTTTTTTTTGTCTCTCAAACTATAAATCGCAGACAATCGGGAGTTTCAATCTTGTATTCAAAATGTTATTAACTATATTTCTGGCAAAAAATGGACCACGTCTGATTTTAGGGTCCGATATTACACTGCGCACTTATGCACTGTGCGACCGGGCCAAAGTAATGCTTAATATTATTGACTGGGTAACTTCGTAACTTCCAGATTTCCTGCAAATGCAATAACGATACAAAAAATGGGTACGAATGTCAAATAGAATACGCTTGGAGCCTAAAACAAATATATGGTATGCAGTCGACATTTCAAAGAAAACTGTTTCGTGCCACGAAATCACCGATCGGCGTCTTTAATAGAAAGGATCTATACCTACTGAATTTGTCCCGGTGTTGGTAGGTGTTTATTCGTTATATGTGGGCGTCCAAACATAAAGGGTTCAGTAGTGGGGTATAGAGTTAAGACTAGATTCGGAATCTAGAATAGTCAATTGATAATATTGATTAATAAAATTTTCAAAAACTGGCATAGTTTTTTTTTTATCTGACATTTGTAGTTGAAACTCTGAAAAAGCTTGTTTTGAGAAAAAACATTTTTAAAGTTCGATAAAAAACACTTCTACTTATTTGTTACATAGATATTGATTTATTAATGTAGATTAAGATATTCTGCATGAAATCCACATATAATTATATGTGAAACTTTATAAAATAAAAAGTTACGATCTAAACAAAGAATTGATACAAAGTTTAGTAAAAAGGTCCACTTGTCGTTGTTTAGTACAAAGTGAGTAAATACGACCACATAATGTAATAAATAAAAAAGCAAAGTTAAGTAAATTATATTCGTACTCTATTTAAGAACTAACAAAATAACAGACGAGATCTTTTTGATTATAATTTGAACAGAACACTGAATCTTTAAAAATTACGGTGACGTATTTTCTTGAACTCGTATTTTTAAAAAAAATTCTCCTTTTAGAAGAACTTAAAATAGTTTCCAGTTTTTAGTATTTATATTCACATGTTCACCATTGGTTTATCTAGTGAAATCATAAAAAAATCTGTAAAAAGTACTTTTGTTAATTCTTTTTAATCGAAAAAACGGCACACGCACGCACTTTTCGTGGGGCTGGGCTGGGCTGGGCAATCGCGTTTTTCATAGATAATATTCGTCTGAACCTATGGCCCCTTAAGTTACAGTTTTATAACAGTGTAGGTAGATAGATTGTAGCCTGGCCGATTTAGACTTCATAATATAAAAATATAATAGTAGTAGTGTGACATTGACGTAATCGCGATTATCGGTATCAAAATCACATCGACTACTAAGTAGTCGATAATCTGATATCGATGGTTTTGATATCGATAATCGTGAATACGTCAATGTCACATCACTAGAACTCACACTCTTATCAATTTCGCACATATTGACATTTCGGTTTCGGTGATGCGATAATGAGGAGTTCCTTGGTCTACTCGGAAGTATAATATGTTTATGGTTGGGACTTGGGACTATAATTTTTTCTCCAAATATTTTTTTTGTAGACCAATAAATCTTTGTTTTTCTCGTATAAATTCAATATTAATTTGTTTTATTAAGTTTACTAAACGAAATTTAAAAAACTAGCAAAGGATGATAGGACGTTATGTTACCTTAAACCAAGAACAATTACTCAACTTTTCAAGCACTACGCATGAAGAATCTTTCAAAATATGACCCAAATAATTAGCAAAGCCTTATACAAATCAGTTTAGTAGCCGGCCCGTCACCCCGGGGTGAATCCTAATGAACCCTGCTTATCATTCTGACAGAGTTTGTGGACCAAGTTTAATTAATTTATGAATTAAAGGAATGGCCCCCATCAACATTTTAGTCTGTCAGGTTTGGACTTACAACTATAGATAGGATAGGCGTGAAATGTAATTTGAATTAAGGAGCTTCTTACTGAAAGTTATAGTACCTTCAAGACGAAGGATAAAAACTGTTTTTGAATAGACGGGTGTCCTATTAAAAAACACGCAATCGAGCTCGAACCTTCAGTAAGTGAAAGTCTTTTATTTTAGTGGTATTCTGTTTAATGAATGACAGATACAGCGAGGATCATAAAGACTGCTTTTTTGAAGAGAGATTGTATAAAAAATAATTTTCTAATAGAAAAGGAACAACAAAAACGGCGAAGGGTAACATCCTGCATACGCCGATGAAGGAATTCTGATGCGTATGTGAACTCTACGAAACTATAAATCTGCATTGGGCACGCGTGGACTACGCCCATACACCCTCCCTGAGGATAGGCCTATGCCCTGCAGTGGGACGTATACAGCCCAAATAGGTTCTAAATGATCTCTAACTACCATTCCCCTTAGTCCAACCGTCTGCATTACACTCTGTATATTATTTGTAAGCACTCACCGAAGATGCAATATGAGAACCACTAACAACATGGAAACAAGAACAAGTATCGAGCACCAAACCCGAAACAAATAGCACCACAAATATTTGCCTAAGCACGGGAATTGAACTCACGAGTAGTCATGGCGTCTCGACCTTTGAACGATACCACGCGTTATTAGTTTTCTTGCTAAACTATAAGTAACTAAGTTATGTTTAATGTTTGAACTGGAAAAAATTGTTTTAAATGTATCCTTTGTACAATGTAGAGTTTTTGCTCTAACTACCTTCTTGTTTGTTAGCATGCAGTGCGAACAATATTACTTTTCTGCTTATTGCTTATTCATTTTTTCAGAAAAGAGTAGTTCAGTAAAAGTTTTAGTTTTTTGGGTATAGAAGAAAAATTATCCAAGAAAGTGCCAGCCTGATAATTTTCCCGCCATCTACTCGTTATTTCTAATGTACACGATTTTTTTTGTTTCAGCTTTTAAATGGCTTTATTTTTTGAAATAGAGGTGGGGAGAGCAAGTTAATTAAATTTGAAAAATATATTTTTAGACTCGTATTTTTCTAAGCTTTCATTATTTTGATAAAGTACACACCCCACACAATATAGTAGAATTCATTATTTGGTTTTTATCTCTTTCTGCCCCCCCCCCCCAAAACTGCCCCTCAATATAAAAATTTAACTTTTTTGACGGTATGTGGACATTGGACCATTATTGCTATAAATTCACCAAGTTTCAACTTCCTATGTCTTAGGCGGTGTCCTATTGCCATCGCACGCGCGATGGTGCGATGCGATGTGATCGTACTGATGGGTAATTCTCCGAAATTTTTCAAATTTTCAAATTTTTCGATGGAAAAATTTCAACGATTTGTAAAATTTCGGAGAATTACCCATCAGTACGATCACATCGCATCGCACCATCGCGCGTGCGATGGCAATAGGACACCGCCATACGGTCTCCGACAAAAATTACAGACGGACGGACGGACAGACACCGAGGTGATTCCATAAGTGTACCGTTTTGCCAATTTTGAAACGGAACACTAAAAGAACGGTACAAACATAAACTAATGTGCCAACAGCAATTCACCTATTGTAAAGTAATCAACATAATTAAAAATCATTCGCCCCGGGTCGTAAGTCAAGCTATAGAGCCGCACCGTTTTATGATTATTACTCTTTATAAAACAACGGTTCCTGCGCCCCTAGTTTTATGGATTATAAATTTCATTAGCGTATGTTGTTGGACGATCGCGTTTATTGCCTGTGGGACACACTGTATGGTCGTAGAGTCAACTTTTTACTTGTTTACGTGGTGTGAATATGTTTCGACGGTAAAATTTTGAATCTCGTTTTACATGGCTGGTAAAATGACATGGAAAAGTATTTGTTAGAATAAAAGAGACGGTAGACAGTATTATACTTAGTTATTTTGATTTATTTAAGAATCTCTCTGCGTAACTTCTTATTTGGTTTATTGATTCCTTGTAATTAGATTAAGTATTCCTAACACGAATTCATGTCCTTACATTTTTACCCGACTGCGCCAGAAGGACAGTAATGTTTTTTTAATTTCTGTTTATTAGTGCATCGTAATTTTTTATATCAAATCCGTAAAAGCAATAAAGTATATGAAAACTTCAAGCTCAATCTACGGTTGAATAATATCCAGATGAAATCGTCATAGATAAGAAACATTTATAACTGACAAAAATGTGGTGAAATTGTTTGATCGAATGTTCGAATTTTTGAATAAATTAGATAAATTCTTAGTATATTTTTATTACTTTCACTTTAAACGGAATTCCTTTGATGATAATGGTCGAAAAGACACTTGGACGAAACGAACAAAATAAGTTCGGCTAAAAATTGCTCGGCAACCGGCACAGCAGTGTGACTCAAAAGCTTCTAATACAAGCTGGGTGGTTTATTACACCGATTTACATAGTTACTCCGTAGTATTAATTAGTTCGGTAGTTTTATTCGCGTTGAACGATAGTGAAAGCATGAACTTATATGAATTTACAGCATACTTCGAATATTTGCCTTTTTGGATTTTCATAGGCAAAAATTCTAGGAATTTTTTCCTTTGTGAATTTTCGAGGACGTTTTGAATGGTGAAATGTTTATTCACTTTGGCTCACCAAAAAAATATTTCAGCGGCAGCAAAAATTTTTAGGAGTCACTACCATTCTATACTGACCCCTTGCATATATTTATGTAAGCGTAAGGTGAGCATTAATTGCTATCAACCTTAGGTTTTAAAATAATTGTTGGTGGTTTTATCACATTTCTGTCCACCCAAAAAAGGATGATAGTCGTGTTTTTATGTATATACCTACTAAAGAAATTCAGTGGTAACGCGTAAAACGATTACCCATCCAAAGATATGCACCAATCAGGGTTGCTTATACAGGGTGAAATTGATATCATTAGCATCCTTTTAAACTAAGAGTCTACCCATCAAACTGAACAACTTTTACTATGGGAGCAAATGGATCGGAGCAAAAAAAATCGACGGTTGCATACATTTGAGCCGAGTAGGCATTGCAGTTTAATATGGAACAGCTGATTATTTTTTTGCTCCGATTGGTTTGCTCCCATAGTGAAAGTTGTTCAGTTTGATGGGTAGACTCTTAGTTTCAAAGGATGCAAATGATATTAATTTCACCCTGTAGATCCTTTTGAATATCAAAGCACGAACGGTTACCCACTTTCAGTATGGAGCCAACATCGAAATCGTGAAAGAAAAATCCGCTCTTTCATACAAAACTGCAGTACCGTCTCGACTCAAATGTATGGGACGGCAGATTTTTTTTATTTTTTCTCGACGTTGGCTCCATAGTGAAAGTTGTTCAGAATTGATGGTCTGAAGCACCCCCTTAAGTATTACTAGGGTGTTTTGTTACACCCGGTATAGTACAACGACGACGGCGACGGCGAGTGGCGACGGGCGTGAGCCCGGGGAGTGATCCCCGTCACACTGGACAGAGTTTCGGTACTACTAGTGAAACGTGGATGTTCTAAAGTTTCAGAATATCTCTGACTACCCCCTCGGGGAATATAGTCGTGAGCATATGCTATGCTATGCTATGCTATGCTGTATAGTACAACCAAATGATGGTGTCCAGGTCACTTGGGCCACGTGTATCCAAAACCGCTTTTAAATAAAAGATATGCATTGGTCACGACACGGTTTATTTGGAACTGGTATAAAATGCATATACTTTATCTATTATAAGTACTTATATTGTATTATATTACCCATTGCTGTTCCACTGTTCGACAAAGCTCAAGACAAGACCCTCCGTTCTCGCCAAGAAAGGTTCAGCTTTGATAGACCGGGGCCTCAATTGCGCTATTTTATACGGTTTTACCGTTCGGACGGAACGTTTTTGGTTTTGGTTTAGATTTGGTTTAGCTGATGTAAAAATGCTATCGCGTTATTTTTATCTGAACGGTTAAATCGCACAATACAGAAAATTCGATCGAACGGACATCTAACGTTACGCCAACGTATCTTCCGAAATAAAGCTAAATCGTTACCGTTAATATAATTTGCGCGATACGAATTGTGCATAACGTAACGTTTTTGGTTGTGGTTTTGTTTTGGTAGTATCGTTCAAAATTAGCGCGATTGACCCCCAGGAGTGCTATTTTTGAAACTCATTCGTTGAACTCAGCAGTTGTAAATGTCAATATTGCTATGGAGATAGGCATCTTTCTACTGCAGATTTGACATTCAAAAATCATACTTCAGGAGTGCGATTTTTGAACGTCGAATCAGTAGTAGAAAGATGCGTATCTCCATACATTTTTAACTGCTGAGATCAACGTATGAGATTAAAAAATCGCACTCCAGTGAAATATTCAAGCATAGCATAGCATAGCATATGCTCACGACTAAATTCCCCGAGGGGGTAGACAGAGATATTCTGAAACTTCAGAACATCCACGTTTCACTAGTAGTACCGAAACTCTGTTCAGTGTGACGGGGAGTGAGCCCGTCGCCACTTGTAATGGACAGTAGGTACAATACATGCCTCAAAATTGAAGCATGCAGGTTTCCTCACGATGTTTTCCTTCACCGAAATGCCAGTGGTGTTACAAATCGTACATAAATTCCGAAAAACTCATTGGTACGAGTCGGCCTGGACGGGGATCGAACCATCGCCTCCTGCACGGCAGGCAAGGTTACTCGCCACTGGACCACCACGGCTGAAATATTCAATAGAGTTATAATTTGACATATCCTTTCAAATAGACTTGTAAAATTGACTTCCTCTATCCAGAACCTAAGAACACGTTTCTTCATTAGAGTGGTGCTTGGGAAGGGTTGGATGGGCTGATAATTTCCAATATGTGCACGAGAGCCGGCCCTCCGCCATTTTAATCTGTCTGGCGATCTGGCTACCTTTATGTGCAAGTATGGTATTATGCTGTAGATTACTAGCTATGATTCTTTAGCAGTAGCTACAGTAGAGCCGAACCCTAAATTTACGTATGACGTATGTCAATTTGGCATTACTAGTGATGATTTCTAGCATATCAGAAGTGAAGTGAATAGTGATAGTTTCAGAATATCTCTGATTACCCCCTCGGGGAATATAGTCGTGAGCATATGCTATGCTATGCTATTTCTAGCAATTCAAATGATATTAATATTAAGAAACAATTTTTTTAGTTTAGAGTTATGATAATGTATATCTTTTGTTTGTAATTAATTAGGGAGATATTGAATTTTGATTTGAAAAGATGACGACGTAACAAGGTGTGGTTGAGCTGTCATACTTAACTTTAGGATTCGGCTCTACTGTAACATTATTCGGTTATATTCTTATTTATTACGCTAAGAAACGTCTTGAACGGTTTAGACTAAGGTCTGATTATGAACTTCGATATACAATATTTTAAATGATGAGTTAATTAATCTTGAGCTTTTTTCGTTAAGTTAAGGCTGCACCGAGCCTATTGTGTTGCCCCCAATCGTATTTTTTTTATTTCTAAGCAATTGCTTAAACGTTTTTGCTTGTTCGGTTTAATTAAACAACATTTCCAAAAAATAAGAATGTCACATTGTAGTCCTGATTGACTTTCAATTTATCGATACATTACGGATTATTATGTTTTAAATGCTTACAACTACAAATCCGCAGTGACCCAATAAATTGAAAATCAGCAGTGACTACAACGTGACATTTTTGTTTTTTTTGGAAAATATTTAAAAAATACAATTGTGGGTAGCACAATAGGCTCGTTGTAGCCTTAAGAGAACTGCATTCAGCTTCGGTTTTTAGCAGTTTTCGATTGAGCAGAAAAAAGGAGTAAATTTAGAATCAAAACGAATTTGATAGCGGCTAAAATGTACTCGTAACGGTCTGACGCTACATATAACTAGAATTAATATTTGCATTCATTCTGATATTTGTTAAAATAAAGGAGAATTTTAAAACCAGTACTTTTTAAATTAAATCCCTAAAATCCACAACATCTAAGTGAAAATGTTTATTTACTTAACCCGTAGCAAGCATGTTGTTTGAACAATTAAACATTACAAACAAACTGCTAAAGTACCGGGAAACGATGAAAACTCGCAAAGAAAAACATAAAAACTCGGATTTCCCAGGTTTTGCATTTATTCCTATTCAGTGCCGCTTTTTACGGGTGTTTCGTAGAAGTTGTGCACTAACTGTAATTGCGCCTTGTTCGATAAAAATGCGCTTTACGGGGTGGAATTGGCCCCGTTAAATAAAAATGGGGATAGGCGTTAAATGTGAGGAAAAACTTCGTTTGGATGATTGATCTCATTCGATCCCGGGGTTTTAGTTTGATTGAATGCTTTTAATGTTATTGGCTCTAAAAGCTGGAATTAAAGCGTGCTGCAATTGGGAAGGTTGCAAAATACGCACATAAAACAACAACAACTACATAAATTGGGGCTTAGTCGAAAGAGAGAGTAGAGTGCTATGACATACTTTTTTTTTAAATAAAATTAATTTCAACACCTCTCGTAAATTTATTAACTTAGAGACGGTTGTCATGCTTACTTATCAGCACGTAAAATGTTGATTTAAGACATCCCTATTATTTATCTTTTTAATTTTTTAAATTGAGCGTAGTATAAAATGCACGCCTAATGGAAATTCATTTACATAATTAATTAGGAAAAATCCCGAATTAAAAATTCCCGAAACCTTTAGGGAGAAAGATAATTACAGAAAAAAAAACTTAACAGAACACGTGCCCTATTAACTTCCTGACTTTATTCAGGAACAACTGAAAGACTGCTATACCTACATACACTATTTTTCATAAATCTATTCAAAAAATGATATAGTCAGGTAAGTTATATATGACCTAAAAAAATACTAAAACCAACCTAAAAACCATATTAGCACTAAAAAAAATTACAGTCACTGCACAATACACGAAATATACACACGCTTCGAAAGCTTCGACCGTGGGTACACACGTCTGACACCCTCCGCGTCCAACGCGATACTGAAGTTCAGTTTCATAGCTACCCTAGTGCATCTCATAGCCCTACATCCTTCATGCGCTGGCCTCCTGGTACCTTGCGGCTGCAACGTACCCAGTTTTTATGGAAAAGATGGATTTTTATGGTGGTTATGATAAATTCTTTCATTGTTATGAAGATTTTTCATAATTATTTTGCTGATTGATGAAAAAATATGATTTTCAAAGTGAAATGATGATGAAAATTAGACGGACTCTTCAGAAAGAATAACGACTCATCAAACTGAGAAACACAGATGAATCTAGGATGATATTAAGATTATAACAATGAAGACGAACTAGATTTGAACTTAAATAACATTACTAAAAACAAATAACAGACTTATATTGTAATCAATATTCATTTGACTTATATTTAAACTCGTAGAGTTTTAAAATAAAACCGGTCAAGTGCGAGAGGGGCTCCTCACGCACCGAGGGTTCCGTACTACACCACCACAGAACACAACATTATTAACTTAGAGAAAAAACTTTTTTGTCCGGGACCTTTAGCGCGAGACCAACTCACACTTGGCCGGTTTTTAGTATTTGTTGTTATTCTGTAGAGTTTGATCTATAATCACACTAAGTTTGACGCATGTATGTATTACCGTTTTTACGATAGAGCGTGAAGAAAAAACATTGATAAAAATTAGTTTCTTGTTGAACCCCCCTTAATTTTTAACTCTTTGACATTTTTATTATTTGTTAACAAATCCGCTGTAATAACGCATGATCTGAGAAAATTTCAACTATCTAGCTATTACGGTTCAAAAGTTACAGACCTAAATAGGTAGGAAAGACGGACGGACGGACAGATAGACAGACGGACAGACGGACAGACGGAAGACAGACAGACGGACAGACGGACAGACGGACAGACGGACAGACGGACAGACGGACAGACGGACAGACGGACAGACGGACAGACGGACAGACGGACAGACGGACAGACGGACAGACGGACAGACGGACAGACGGACAGACGGACAGACGGACAGACGGACAGACGGACAGACGGACAGACGGACAGACGGACAGACGGACAGACGGACAGACGGACAGACGGACAGACGGACAGACGGACAGACGGACAGACGGACAGACGGACAGACGGACAGACGGACATACGGACAGACGCACAGACGGACAGACGGACAGACGGACAGACGGACGGACGGACAACGTAGGCTTAGTAATAGGGTCCCGTTTTCACCCTTTGGGTACAGAACCCTAAAAATTAGCAAGCTGTTAAAAAAAAAACGCCAAATCTGTTAATGATTTTGTGGGGTAATGTGTTTGTTGTAAACCTAAGAGTTTTTATAAATAATGTAGAATAATAAAATAAATATTATGTTATAAATTAAGTGGGACGTACTTGTGTGGCAGGTCCTGCCCCCTTTCTTGAATACCGAAAAAGCAAATCCTTATTCAAATTCACTTCGTAAATTTTCGAGGTTGTAAAAGAAGATGGCTAACATCATTTTACTCCACTTATCAAATCTTAATCAGATATCGGTTCTGTAAAGACGATTCTCAGGTTTTTCTTTTTGAAACTTTTATCTCTCAATTTCCACTACTTTTGTCAATAAAATGTCTTTCTCATAAAAAAACAGTCTCTATCCCACTTGAAATAAGACCCACTCAATTGCACAATTACTTAGGCGGAGATTTCAAGCAGTCATTAGAGCTGAGATAGTAACGGAATTCGGACAAACAATTTCCTCACTAATTAAAGGGAAAGGACTCGGGACCTCATTTGCAATCCTTTATCGGTCTCCTTTCAACTCCTTTTCGATGTAAAAACCTTCTTTGATGGTGTTTTATTGAAATAGAGTACTCTTGCAGATGCTGTTTTGTTTTATGGAATTTGTATTTTAATATAGATTATGTTCTAATTAAAAAAAATAATTTAATAAAAGTTAGGTCTGTGTGATACCGGCTTAGAATGAATCATCCCTTTTCTTTCCGTAAGTGTCGTACGAGGCAACTAAGGATAAAATTTCTTATACAGTATTTTTGTGAGCGAAAGAATTGATGAAAGAAGGGATGTTACGCTCCGAGTCTTAAACAGAAAAAATTCCCCACCTCTGAAAGTGTAGATTCAAATGCGAAAATTACTAGTAAATTGGACAAGTCAGCTAAAAAAAAAGTTATCAAATTAATGAAAACTAAGAACTAGCCAAAAACCAGGAGCAAAACTCAAGTGTCACGCAGCTATTATAATTTCATCAAAAGTTAATTTGTGAATTTTTTTGCATTATTAGTATTGCTCATTTATGTACGGTCCCTTATCCCTGTAAGACTGAAACCGAAGTAACATGCATATCCACCAATCTTCTTTTTAAAGAAAATAGTGTTCTATTAGTTGAATGCATACTTCTAAAAACAAATATCTTGGACATTGTCACACAAATTATCTAGTCACATTTAAAGTACCAGATTCTACCCGGACTTGTATTATGATGACTAGACAACGATATAGAATACATAATATAGATACAAACATCCATGACTCGGGTACAAATATTCATATTCATCATACAAATCTATCTATTCTATTTGGTTTCATACTGTAGAGACTATCATGAAAAGTTTGTCGAGGTTGCCATTGCCTTCCGTATTTAGCACAGCTGGTTATCTCAGATGTGCGGGTTCCCTCGCGATGTTTTCATACACAGTTGGAGTTCGAGAGCGGTCGGTGTTACGTACATAAATTACAAAACTCAATGGTTTGTCATGTCATGCGAACAGTTTCGAATCGAACCCGGATCCTCGTTATTGAAAGTGCCTGCCAAAGATAATAAAACAAGAACAGAAAACCACAGTGATTGCAATTTTTTTAAGTCTGTGTTTTTTTGGCATTTACGATTACGATATCTTTTTATAAGTTGGATTTATTCCAAAAAACAATGATATTTCAAAGTACTAAAGTTCTTTTATATGAATTTTATCTGATGCAAAGAAAAGTACAAGGTGTAACGAACAAAATAATTATGTAAAGTAATATTTAAAGGGATATGGTCTACATCAAACTGATCAAAAAAGTATCTTTTGATTGCGTTGACTTACATGCTTGATTTTTAATATCTAATCAAAAAAAAAAAAATTTCCTATGGGTTTCTTAGGGAAGTTGTTCAGTATCAGGGGTACAATCACCCCTTAAAGTAATGCAACTGTTTACCCTAACACACTGTATAAGGGACCGTAGACCTTATTATCTGATATTAAATTCTACTGTAGGTACTGTACCCGTTCCTGCGATAAAGGGTCTCCCATGAAGGTTCCATTCTATTCTTTTCAGGTACGGTACTGTGGTGGTGTGCATACTGCACCTTGCTTGGCTGCGAGAGGTATTGAAGACGAAACACACTTGATATCTTGTAGACGAGTATATTTTCTTTTAGATAAAATTACAATAATACAATACGTCCGTCTCTCGTTAATACCCGGGATAGAATAAAATCCAATCGCTTTGCTTATTTTACTATTTAACGGCGATGTATTCCCAATTCAATCTAGCACAGTGGCCAGTGTTAAACCCCGTGATATACCATCTAAAACGTACCATCTCTACATCACCCTAAAACTAACTAAAATATTTCCTAGTCGTTACCTAAATTGTTCTGGCCACATGCCTACAACAGTCAGATAGCCAGTCTATGGCAGGTAAATGACGTAACAAAGCTCACTCAAGCTAAGCCTGCCGCGTCTAATTGGGTCTACAATAGAGCAATATGGACAATATCCGGGCCTTTAGCTTGTCTTCGGTTATTGTGATTGCCGTGAACAAGCTATTGCTGTAATACGTTGTTAAGTTTTATAGGGAAATTAGGGGTATAGTAGAGTTACGATGGTAAATAATTGGCTTTCTGTTTCTTAATGAGATGGTTTTGATTAATCTAACCTGTAACAGTGCTTGGACGGAGTTGGGACACTGCTAGCTAGTGAAATGTGGACATTTTGAATCGAAAGATTCAATATTATGATCGAATAATTCGCTCTATAGTAATTTTGACGTTTTCTACTGCTGATTTGAACGCGTTACTTTCAAAAATCGCGCTCCTGAAAGCTTTACCTACTTATTATTTAGAATGTCACTTACTACAGTCTCTCTCTCTCTTTCTCACTCTCTCTCTCTACAGGGTGTAACAAAACAACCTAGTAATACCTACTTAGTTTAGATTAGACCATCAAATGGTACAACTTTCGCAGTGGAGCCAACACCGAGAAAAAATACAAAAATCTGCTGTCCCATACAAAACTGCAGTACCGACTAGACTAAAATGTATGGGACAGCTCCAACGAACTGTTGACTTATAAGAGATAGCGAGCACGAGCAACTTTTGTCTCCGCAACAAATTTGTCTCTCACAGGGTTTGTATAAAAGTCTCCCGTCTGTCGCGTCGTTACATGCACTTTCATACAAACCCGTAGACTTGATCTGAGAGACAAATTAGTTGCGGAGATAAAAGTTGCTCGTGCGCGCTATCTCTAAAACGATAAAAAGAGTAACCAGAATTTAGTTAAAATACACAAATGGATTCGATTTTATTTACTTGTTATAAAAACCACCCCCACACGATATCTTAGGGCACTTACACCCTCACCCCAAATATAAATATCAATGGTGCATTAAAGTGACTTGAATTTGAGTAATAATATTTACCTGACCACTGACCCGTTTAATTCATCCCCTTTTATGCCCCTCACCCCCTTATCCCCCGTCCCCTGGAAACGTGACCTCCCTAAGCTCCTTTATATAAAGAAGTCCCCTCAATCAAGACATATTCGTCTTTATTATAAAGGAATAAAAATGATATCTACGGTCGTCTTCCATGCAATGGACTATAATGCAATCGCACGTCATTTAAAACTTCTTGTAACAGATTTTTTAGAACCCCATTTACTGTTGAATAAAAAGACAGCATCCTTAACACGAGGGCGTTGAGTTGAATTTGATATGATTGTTTAGTTGGGGATGGTAAGGTGTGGTTTTAAGTATGAGGGGTAAACATACTTATGATGCGTCCGCCCTAGTAATTTGATACTGTTTAAACTCGTGAGAAAGTCGATAGCTTTGTTCTAATAATTATTTTGTTTCGGATTATGGAGGCGAGATCGTTGAAAGATAACTATACAATTTTTGTGTTATTAAGTCTTTATTTTTATGGTGCATTTTTCATATACATTTATTAGTAGAATGTTTTTAGGGTACCGTAGTATTAGTTCTTGTACGCCCTGCTCCGCCCGAATTAGGTACTCGATAATAATTGCACCTATTGAATCGAAAATAGATCCTCAATCTTAGTATGGGAAATAGGCTAACAGAAAATGTTAGCGTATAGTTGGCGTATAGTTATGGAACTCATGTCGATTTGTTTCTCATAATCTCTAGATTATAGTGGTAATATTAGCTACACATCATCTAAACGGAGCGCGCATCCGCAGTTTGCGCACATCTTGTCTTATATTATGTTGGTTTTTATCTACACTAATATTATAAAGAGGAAAGATTTGTACCTATTTTTGTATGTTTGTATGTTTGTAATGAATAGGCTCAAAAAGTACTGGGCCGATTTAAAAAATTCTATCACCATTAGAAAGCTGCATTCACCCTGAGTAACATAGGCTATATTTATTGCTAGAAAAGATTAGACGTCCACCCGTGCGAAGCCGGGACGGGCCGCTAGTTTTTTATATTTTCGTATGAACATCTAAGACTTTCCTATACACGCATTGCTTTACATGTGCCGTTTTAACAGGGAAAAAGAATCTTAGCAAAAAAGAGTCAAAACGATGCATTTTTTACATTGATTTCATAATTCCGTTTGCATTTTTACCGAATATTTCGTCCGATTACTATAATAAATTAAATTATGTTTTTAGAGTGTAGTACCATCAAATAACGTTATCGTTTGTGGGCCTAAAATAAATTGACTCCATCCCCTTAAATCTTCCTTTGTTCCCAAAGGAAGATTTGTTAAGTATCATGAGTATAATCACTGCACTAATTAAAGTAATGCAACTGTATAGTCTAACACCCTGTCTACAGGGTGTTAGGGTAAACAGTTGCATTACTTTAAGGGGTGATTGTACCCATGTTACTGAACAACTTTCACAAAGAAACATATAGAAAGTTCGTAAAAAAAAATTGTACACTGAAAAAAATGCGAGCCTACTAAGACTCTCAATTAGCACCAAAATAATTGAAATGACGTTATGATTGTTTACTAAAAACAAAAGATGGTTAGTTGCAACAACAATCCGAATTCGTTTAACAATGTTCTCTTAGTCGGAGAAGTCATGATGTTGACAGGCTCATATGGAGTCATGATGTTGGTTGAAGTAAACACATTTTTTTCAGTGTACTTCCAATACTAACTGCAATCAGCTGATCGAACTTTTGTATGAAAAATCGATGTTTTTTTGCGATTTTCCTATAGGTTTCTTTAGGAAATTTGTTCAGTAACATGGGTACAATCACCCCTTAAAGTAATGCAACTGTTTACCCTAACACCCTGTACCTTATAATAATTTTCTGAAGATTACGAATTGAACATAACATTTTCACAAGCTTCCTGCGACTGTGATCCTGTTCTTACCTAAGTATCAGTATCGTACCCGGCCACATATCCTTCTGTCAGGTCCCATCATATCGTGTTTGGTCCCGTGTTACCCCCGGCCCAGTTAATTGACTCGACCAGGGCTCGAGATTACTGAGCTCTCTTCTTATGGGGGCAGGGATTTTGATTTAGGGGCTTTAGGTGGTTGAGAAAGTTTGTGATATAAATGGTTACAGGAATTTTAGTTACCTACATATTTTTGGCCAGTTGTGGTCATGAGTTAAACTTTGATAAATTATATGTCAAGATAGAACTTAACGATTCTAACGACCTAAAAAAATGGGTTACTTTCTTAGGTTGGTGTGCGTGAGACGTCATACAAATTATCTCCGTGTGCGTATAATATAATGACAGAGTTTATCAGCCTAGACTTGGCTGATAAACCATTGGCGAAAAATTATCACCCAAGTCTAGGCTGATAAACCCTATCACTATGCACTCACACAGAGATACGTTGTATGACGCCTCACGCGCACCAACATAAGAAGGTTGGCCCGTTTGTATTAGTATGTTAGATACGTGAGGCTCTATTTTGACATAAAATTAATCAAAGTAATTATTATCTTTGAATAAAATATTTCATACTCTAAAACATTTAACACAAAATATGAACGATAGGGGTAAAAAAGCGCCTTAATTTTTGTGTACAAAAAATTTACTCATATTTTTTTTTAATTATTCCAAATGTATGGCGACAACCATAATGAAAAAAAAAGGATCATCTTTACATTCTAAATTAACAGAGAGAAGATATTATAAGTGTTAAGAATAATAACTGATTAGAATAATCTAGAAAGGTTTCTACAACGGTTTAAAGATTTAAACACTAGCAACAGATGGTTGTTAATCTAATAACAAGATTGCAGGTTTTAAGTCGGTTTCTCGCGTACAAGAAGCGAATTGTTCCACATAGAAAGTTGCCAGTTGGCATGAAACTTATATGTAATGGCCACTCGCTTTACCCCGCTTTGAATTAGCTCGGAGTTTAATGTTACAGGATATTTTATTTTACTTACGAACAACGAGATTGCACCAAAAAGATTGCATATTTTGTAAATTTCAGAACTTATTTTGTTTCGCGCTAAAGAGACTAGATGTGAGAAGTTTGTATTATCGACTTAACTTTGTTCTTAAGAGGTTTTACTTCATTATAATCTTTGTACTGGCTGGTTTCGAATAAAAAAAAGTGTCTAAAAGCCTTTTATTGATTTAAGAATAAAATAACTATTGTTTTTAATTTGACTTAGTGGCTTGTGGAATCAAAACTTTTAATCTAAAGTTGCCTGTCATTCTTCTGAAAAGAGATTACAGCAAAGAGTATTCAGCTCTTAAAGCGAAATTGATCATGATGAACAAAGTGATGAACTGATTCAGGGTGGATCGTTTTATCAATATTTTTCATTATGAAATTGAATCTTTGGGTTTAGAGTTAGATGGACGAATCGATGTTTGTTCAGGTACTTTATCACGCTAAAACTACTAGATTGTTTTCGATTAATAAATACTAGATATCATATAGTTTTAAATAATAATCACAGTTAAACTTACTATGCAATTAAAGTTATTATTCGGGTTTATATGAAACCACTCGCATACCTGAAACAAAAACAATACAAATTAGGACTTTTTTGCAGTAGGAACCAAAATTTTAGGTATATTAATATTAAAATACACAATTATAAATAAACTTCTTTTTTTTTATTACTGATGGGTTTGCTCTTGACCTCAATCCAGTCCTCAGGATGAAGATGGGGTCGAAGATGTAGCGAGCTTGCCCAGAAGAAGCCTATTCACTCGTACTTTAAAGGAATTCGGGTTGAAAGTGCTCGGAAATACTGACGCAGGCATTCCACTCCTTGGCTGTGCGAACGACGGACCTAAAAAAAAGACGGACGTAATGTCACATTAAAAAGAGGTGAAGCAGCAAGGTGCTACAAATTTCGTTTGTTCTACAAAGCACCTACACTCACACATAGACGCTCCAGTTCTAGGCGCAGGTGCGACAACCCGCCGCCATTTTGTCCCGTGCAACAGGGCGACAGCACGCACACTCATATAAATGGGTGCTTCACTTTTGATTAGACGAGATTCCGTCCGTCTTTTTTTCAGGCCCGTGGTGCGAACGCGAAAAAAAATCAGCTGTCCCATACAAAACTGCTGTACCTACCTACTCGACTAAAATGTATGGGACAGCTGAATTTGGTTCGCGTTTCCTGAGGTAGGCTCCATAGTGAAATGAAAGTTGTTCAGTTTGATGGTCTGAGTTCAACGTTTCAGTATTTGCTAGGCTGTCACTTATACCCTGTATTATGTTCATTCAATAAAACTACCAAAATTCAGTAAAATCAAGTTGAAAAGACAATAAAGAAATCCTTATAACGAAAATGGCGATTAAATGGCATGTCAGGAGTCAGGCGGCGCTGGCGCTGCCAAGCGAACCGGACGTAATCCGAAATTACCTCGCGAATTACTGCGGGGATGCTCACTCAGTTTTGGCACTCACTTTTATATGAAATTGGTCTCTTGAAAAGTATAGGATAGGATGTTCAAATTGGTTTGTGGAATGGCGGAGATCATTAAAATGATGATTTTCATGCAAAAAGCCACGACTGAAGAAGGTAACTGAAAAGATGGTCTTCTAAAAAAAGGTTTTAATACTTAATTGCTCGTATCCAAAATATCGTTGCGATTATCATACAATTATTTGTTTTTTTTTTCGAGTTTGTTTCGAGATGGTGGAGCCAGGCTCAAGATGACAACAACAAAAAACACCTTCGAATATACATCTAAACTATTATAAAACTGTAACAGAAGTGTGTCTGTACATTGAAGATATTTACAAAAAAAGATTACGATATGATTTTTAGATGTCCCTGATTCCAAATCACCAATTTTTGGATTTTTTGTCTGTCTGTTTGTTTGTTTGTTTGTTTGTTTGTTCGTTTGTTTGTTTGTTTGTTTGGGTGTTTG
This sequence comes from Agonopterix subpropinquella, assembly GCA_922987775.1. Classification (NCBI taxonomy): domain Eukaryota; kingdom Metazoa; phylum Arthropoda; class Insecta; order Lepidoptera; family Depressariidae; genus Agonopterix; species Agonopterix subpropinquella. The sequence goes on along the minus strand of OV277703.1, from coordinate 20,951,216 downwards.
TTTGTTCGAGTATCACGCAAAAACAACTGAACCGATTTTGATGAAACTTTTTTTGTTTGATAGCTTATCATCTGACTTAAAATCTGGTATATAATTTATGCGGACGAAGTCGCAGGTAAAAGCTCGTATTATATAAAACAAAACACGTTTTGTTTCAGGCGTAAGCGAAAAAAAAAATCGTCTATGGTTTCAGGACACAGTTAAAACAAAACCTGTGCCCTATCGTGTATTTATCCTAAAGCGTGCATCACATTGAATCTTGCTGACTGAATAGCCCCCGGCTCGACCCGCGGCGCTCAATCAGGCACGCACGGCCCTTTCTGAAGCCTCGAGTGCAAATAGCCTGGCGCCATCATTTTGAAATGTTCGCGCTTTCGCTTTTTAGTCCTGGGCTGTTAGTCTTGCAGGCGAGGGCTTTCTTTTATACAGCCTAGCAAATACTGAGACTGTGAACTCAGACCATCAAACTGAACAACTTTTACTATGGAGCCTACCTCAGGACACGCGAAAAAAAATCAGCTAACCCATACAAAACTGCTGTACCTACCCGACTAAAATGTATGGGACAGATGACTTTTTTCGCGTTTCCGGAAGTAGGTTCCATAGTGAAAGTTGTTGTTTTGTCAGTTTGATGGTCTGAGTTTACCGTCTCAGTATTTGCTACACCCTGTAAATATACTATAGAACACAATGTGGCCCGCCATGAGAGAGGCGTATGTTCAGCAGTGGACGATGATAAGCTGACGATGATAATAGAATACAATGGTATATATACTACAGGATATTCTCATAAGAAAAACCTCCAATATGCTAAAGGAAAAGACGATCTGGTGAACGTGGCCGGAACCCATTAGATGAGGGCAGCGCAGGACCGTTCGCTGTGGCGATCCTGGGGCCAATGATCAGCAGTGGACGTCTTTCTGTGGAGATGATGATGATGGTACTAAAGATGAGCCTTGCTATAACTGCACACTAAATGTAGTTGAGTTAGTGATATCTACAGGGTGAAATTGACATCATTAGCTTCCTTTTAAACTAAGAAGCGGTTTATACAGAAGAGACGTGTGGCGGTGGCGGATAGTCAATGTAACACAATGGTATCGATTCGGACTGTGCCATGACTTAACTTAAAGAAAGATGCCATCATAATGTACGCCATCTTATTTAAAGCGTTTTTGGGCGTGTAACGTCACTTTGACAGCACTAAAGTCAGCTGTTGGTTTTCTGTCTCTTTTCTTAATCTTATTTTAGAAAGTGACAGGAATAAATTTAGTTAAGTTAAGTCGTGGCACAGTCCGAATCAAGGCCAATATAAACTTTAGCATAGCGTCGTTTGGAGAATTACGCCCTTATGATCTTTAATCTGTATGTCAGTTTATCTGTTTGTTTGTTCAAACATCACGATAAAACTACTGCACCAATTCCGTGTCCATGCACTGTGTGCATCCAAAATGTGGCAAAAATTGATGTGGTAAATAATAATGAAAATTATCTTAGTTTGAAGTGCATTCCCTAAATGTAGAAAAGTTAATCTGTTCTTTCTTTCTCCTTTCCTTTATAAACGGCTGGGTAGTAAATTAGCCCTCCTTCAATAGGTTAAAAAGTTAAGGCAAGAAGTAGGAAACTACTTTCCTTTATAGGTCTGATTCGATTGACCCCATCGATCCTTATTGAATTACTTCAACTCAAGGAAGTGCGAATTCATTTATTGTTTCCCTGTTCCAGTTTGTAGAAGTTCTTTTCTTTCGTTTTCTTCCTATTTAGGTTAAACGTTGTGTTTTAGCTATTTACCTTTTTGCTTTTATCTCTATTACGTATTCTGCAGGTGTTTTGTTGTTTACTTACGTGCTTTATATGGTTAAATGCACTTGTGTTGATTGATTCTAGCTAATTTATATAGGAGTGAAATAAGACGCCATGTACCGAGGAATGTAGGTAAACTGCACAAAATTTTGCATTAATACAATTTTTATCATATAGAAGTACAGTAACGACAGCAGTTGGACGTTATTCGGTTATGATAAGGTTGATTTCTTGCCGAATTGTATGGATATCATAAATTTGATTCAATTTTGGACAACTGATCCGCTGTTCAAATCATTATATATCACTGTGTAGGTACTTACCTAACTACCGGTACCTATCCTACTACTACTAATTGAAAAACAAAAGCTGGTGATGCAGGGAATAATGTAGAGTCTGAGTATGGTCTGAGTTACCCGCTTCATTATTTGCCAGGCTGTCACTTATATTACCCTGTATTAACGGGCGTCCGGGGCGATTTTGAGTAACTTTGTAACCATTTTATCCATTAACTATGGCACTTTTTAAGCAGAAAACAAAACTGAACAATCTACAGGATATGAGAAGTGATGTGGTTTTTCTCGAAATCTATTTTAATTAATAAAACTGAAGAAAAACGAATCCAAAGTCACCTCTTTTTTTCCAGTTGTAACCGTTTTACTCTTACATTGTTGATCAGAAGAATATGAAAATTTACAACATTCTTTACAATACAATATAGAATGATGTGGTTTTCTTATTTTTTGAAAATTCATATAAAATCATACAGGTTTTCAAAGAAAACGGAAAATTCCGACCGGCGCCACGCAATTGAAGCGGGATGGCTAATTGCAAAAGTTTGCTTGTAAGAAAGAGAGCCTTGCAAATGGGAGGATTGGCCTTAAGAAGGAATTATCCTGTAAGTATACGTAATATACGTGTAAAATTTACTTACTAGCGAAATACCGAATTAGTCACGAACTAAGAGATATTTTTAATATTTAATGTGGTACTTCGCATTTCACTAGCATTTTCCTTTGGGCTCTGGTGATGCTGTTGTCTTTTTCAAAGAGGAAATCAAAGTAACTTTCCCAAAAACTCTTAACTAAGACAAGGAAGCACCTGAAAACAAAACAATCTACCTAAAACGCCCAACAATTAATCGAGTGCACAAAAACTTCGGCTAAGCCCCGCTATCATGAATCATTGTCGAAAATTTATGTTCGCCGACGGATGTTTTGGACCGTCTTGTTTTTGCCCCGGGCAGGCCGATAATCCGGGTAGGTTACAAATGCCGGGTATACCCCGGGAGGGCAGCCGATAAGGGTGCAGATTCGCACGTTACTGTATTATGCTGTTTAGTATTTTGCAGTTGACAAAAGGGTTAAGGCTTTTAAAATTGGAAACAATTTTCCGAATATAGATAAGTAGATGCGGATTAGTTCTCCCGGCGAGGTAGGAGGGGACCACTTCCACGTGCTGAGATTAAATCTTTTGTATTTCCGGACTGTTTGTATTACAAATTCTGCAGTTTTCAGATTAACATGTAATACATAGAGTAGCGTAATTTGCCTTACAATCGGGGGAAGAGATGTAATTTCTTTTGTACACTCAAGAGCACGTCAAACTTGACACTTTGGACTTAGTACTGTTCTTATTTAGTGCGCCATAAGCGTTACAATCGAACTGGAAGTGTAAAGTTTGATGTACAAGGCGACTCAAGAGTTTTTTGTACATCGGGACTTATGAGTTCCATTGAAGTTTTTTTTTGCTGAAAGGTTGTTAGCATTAACACGTAATTTCGTCCTAAAACTCTAAAACATGTTTTGACAAGATTGTTTCTACAACTGTAGTTACTCTTGTATGGGTAGTGGTAGACTAAAAATTCTGATCACCCCGAAAGAATTACAGTGCATAATATTCTATAGGCTCTACCGCTCTAGCAACCTAACCTAACCTAACTGTAAGCTAATTGCAAATCTCCACCTAAAAATTACATTTCATCTAAACTATTATAAAACTGTAACAGAAGTGTGTCTGTACATTGAAGATATTTACAAAAAAAAGATTACGATATGATTTTTAGATGTCCCTGATTCCAAATCACAAATTTTTAGATTTTTTGTCTGTCTGTTTGTTTGTTTGTTTGTTCGTTTGTTTGTTTGGGTGTTTGTTTGTTCGAGTATCACGCAAAAACTACTGAACCGATTTTGATGAAACTTTTTTTGTTTGATAGCTTATCATCTGACTTAAAATCTGGTATATAATTTATGCGGACGAAGTCGCGGGTAAAAGCTCGTTTTAAATAAAAAAATACTAAACGTAATTCTACAAAAAGTATCTTTTTCCTTGCACCTAAATCCTCAGAAGCTACATTCAAAGTGACACAACTTAACAGCCGTTACCTTGCCCCGAAAACTTCGCAAAAAGCAAAATAAATATCCCTCCCCTACCGTTACTGACAATTTTTTTCGCCATTTAACATTAAGAATAAGAAATAATCACAGTAAGAACAAAAAGTAATCCTGTTAATCGAAGCACCGCCGTTTGTTACCGTCGTACGACCGGCAAATGGACAAATCAGATTATTTCACCCACTATGAGTCTTTAGATAACATTCTGTTAGACTTAGGTCATGAGAGGAAGCGGTGAAAGACGCTTGTTGTGGTTGAATAGAACACTACATCCATTGAATCCAGACTGTCAAATTAGGTCTGCCAGCAAATTGTCTCATCATCATCATCATCTCAGCCGATGGACGTCCACTGCTGGACACAGGCCTCCCCCAAGGATCGCCATAACGACCGGTCCTGCGCTGCCCTCATCCAACGTTTTCCCGCCGCCTTCACCAGGTCGTCGGTCCACCGTGTGAGGGGCCTACCCACGCTGCGCTTTCCGGTACGCGGTCGCCACTCGAGAACTTTTCGGCCCCACCGGCCATCGGATGATTATAAAAGTACGTTCCTGTAAATAAATAATAGATACAACACTTTCCTATACATATAAAAGCCCACGTCGATGGTTTTGTAGATATAAATTATTATGACGCAGCTTGTCATATTTTTTTTAAAACATCTTTATTTCTTCCTAGAAGAGAGTTATCTGACCTATTTCCTATTAGATACTTGTATCTTAATCACACTATTATACAGGGTGTAAGGAAAACTATCGTTAAGTTTGATGGTTAGTGAGGCTTTGGATAAGCCTTACGCGAACATTTAAAATCAGAAAAATGAGGCAAAACAATTGACAGTTTTACTTCAAATATGTACTGAGATGACAGACAAAGTGCCCTAGTTTGTATTGAAGTGCCCTAGTTGTTGCGTGCTTCAGATTAAAGCGCGTCGAGCCTATCCATTAATTTTATCTAAGTTTAAAGGTTAATGATACTTTTCCTTACACCCTGTATAGTTATAATATGCGAAAGTGTATCTGTCTGTTACTTTTCAAGGCTAAACTGATGAGCCAAATCTGTTTATAGCGAGCCTGAGCTCTAAGAAAGGACATAGGCATACAAATTCCAACCAGACGAAGTCGCGGTTAACAGCTAGTTCCTATATAATTTTATAATACCTAACATCCTTTATCCCCGCTCGTTGCTCTTAACTTTGACAGCAACTAACATCGAAGCTATAAATTAAGAGATTCCTGCTAAGTCCCCATCAGTTAGCGCGCCCCGCGGCGTTACTCACCGGCCCTTTGCGACACGGCTCACTTGAGTGGAAATTATCTTAGATAGATTAGTACTTACGTTTTCTTTTAGGTATATATACCTATACAGGCTCCTTCTCAATACCCTGACAGTTTTTTAAGGGGATGATCAGATCGTCATTCTGAACAAATTTCTGAAAGGGACCATAATGTCGAAAAAAAAATCTGCTGTTCTCCATAGTGAATGTTGTTCAGTATGATGGTCTGAAGCACCCTATTTCCGGTTTCAATTCCACGGTGTATACTTTACAGTCGTAGTTCGTGAGGAATTTACTACATTCTTCCTCCGAAGGTATCCGCATTTCGCAAAATGTAATTCTTTGTGTAAATTCATCCCTGTCGCTTTTTATTTATATCATCCAACAATCTTACAAGACACGGTGCGTTTACCTTCTAATTAGCAAAGTCAAAAGTACAATAGTTCTTAAGATGGCATGAAAATGAGCGCTACCTTTATTTATGGAGCTTATTTTCTGTTGTAATGTTGAGATTCATGTGAAAAATCATCATCAGCCTGTTTACGTTGCAACTCTTCATACAAATAAGCGTGAGAATGTGGCAACATAATGCAACATTGATTTTTGGTGTTATATGCAACACAATTGTATTTAACGGTTCGATAGCTCAGTCGGTAGTGAACCAGTGAACCTGCCTGCTGTGCCGAGGGTCGCGGTTTCGAATCCCGCATCGGGCAAATTTTTGCATGATGAATATGAATATTAAATTGTACCCAAGTCATGGATATTTTTATCTATATCTACTAATAACAGGTCGGTAAATAAAATCCACGTATGCTTGAAACCGAGTTTATTTGTTGTCGAATTATTATATCACTCACACTACACTGACACATCAATACTATTTATTACGCGATAATCACTTTACGAACAACGAACAATCTATATCCCTAGGCGCGCACACTAAGTCGGTCTTTATACCTCCTCAGTCACTGCCCGAATGAGTGCCTGAACGAATGAGTGACTGAATGGCGTGCGCGCCGTACTTCGTGAGTCAATACAATTACTATTTATGTTAAGATTTTATAACTTTCTCAATATCAGGTATATTAAAATTAATAAATGCTAACACTACCTAACAGGTGAAATTGATATTATTAGCATTCTTTTGAACTAAGAGTCTAGCCATCAAACTGAACAACTTCCTTTAAAGTACGAGTGAATAGGCATCTTCTGGGTAAGCTCGCTACATCTACGACCCCATCTTCGTCCTGAGGACTGGATTGAGGTCAAGAGCAAACCCATAGTTAATAAAAAAAAAACTTTAGGTACTATGGGAGCAAACCGATTAGAGCAACAAAAAAAATCTGCTGTTGCATACATTTGAATCGAGTAGGCATTGCAGTTTAGTATGGAACAGCTGATTTATATTTTGCTCCGTTCGGTTTGCTCCCATAATAAAAAGCGTTTGGCAGACCGCGGGCCAAGTTTCTGGTACCATCAATGGGACTTAGATAATCTGTGTGACATTGTCCAAGTTACTTAATCGTCGGCTTATCGCAAGAAGTCATTAATTCATCAAAAAGTCTCTAAGTACAGCTGACTATACTACTGAGTTCGTCCATCTTCGTCCTGAGGACTGGATTGAGGTCAAGAGCAAACCCATAGTTAATAAAAATAAAATAAAAGAGTTCACCGCGATGAGTACGCCGCCGCCGCCTTATTTTGTGCCTTTTTGTATTTTTTTTTCTCTGTATTTTACTCTTATGTCTTGGTGTAAAATAAAGTATATTTGTTGTTGTTGTTGTTGTTGAGTACTAATGTAAGCAAAGATCATTATCTGCACAGAGTTCATTAGTCCAGAGTTCAGAGTTCATGCATTATTGCTATACTTCAAACGTCGCCTCTATCGGCTTATCGCCAGAAGTCATTAACGTCAAAAAGTCACTAAATACAGTTGACCGTACTACAGAGTTCACTGTGATAAGTATTATTATAAGCAAAATTCATTATCTGGATAGTACTCCAAATTTCGCCTTTATGCATAAAGTCCCATAACCCTACAGAAAAAAATATTTTGCCAAAATTAATTATTGTGTTTTCTCGAGTTTTACAAAATAGTAGTTAATGACCTCTTGCGATAAGCCGACATCATTTATTATCTATTTATTTATATTATTTCACTTCAAAGTCGAACCAAAGGAGTAATAAGTCGTATCAAAAACTTATTTGGCAATTTCTCCATCGTAAAATTCGAACGAACATAATTATCCTACAGTCTAGACAATTTAAAAAGCGTTAGTAATAAAAATATGCTACACAACACATAGGTTTGTATGGAAGCTATTTAAACATCACAATAGGGCCTTCATTGTCTGAAGGCTCTTGGAGCCCGACGCGTCGCCTACAGTTGCTTTGTGGTACTAGTGACAGGTTGCAGCGATTCTAACCTAAGATACCGTTGGAAAATCGGCTTGGATTAAGTAAAATTCTAGTTCCAGCTAAAAATCTATAATTTTAATAGGTTTTTAAATTTTTGGGGATAGTTGATACAGGAATGATCGTCGAGGAATATATTGTTTTAAGAGTGAAAAACTGCCACCGTGCAACTGCCTCCGTGGTCTAATGGTTAAGAGCATTGGCTCTCGACACGGAGGTCGTGGGTTCGATACCCACGGGGGACACCTAGTGATATGTCACTTTGTGCGTTTTTCCCCAGTTGGTTAGGACATTGCAGGCTGAATCATCTGATTGTCTGAAAATAAAGATGATTCCGTGCTTCGGATGGCACGTTAAGCCGTTGGTCCCGGCTACTATCTCTGGTGGTAGTAGTCGTTACATAAAAACCATGTCAGAGGCCGTAAGGCGGTCTGAAAAAACTCTGACACCAGGGATCTGCCCACACGATAAGAAGAAGAGTGAAAAAAGTTTGTTTGACAGTAGGTATATGATAGGATAAAGGAGTTATAGTGACAGACTAAAAGAATATTTGCACATCGGTAATTAGGTATAGTCTTATGATTATGACTTATGTATAGAACATACATTCAGACAGAAGTGACTTACTAATACTCACTACACATTTCAGACACTGTAAAAATCGACGAACAGTAAACTAGATAAGTTTTATAAAGGTGCTCTCCCACGATATCCCAGCGTACCCAGTGCGTGCGAGTGCGACCCAGTTGAGGAAAGTCATTGTGCATGCTGCCAAAAATACGTTTATTTCTATGCTCATTTTTATTTTGGCGATGACGATTGATGAAGAGATAGCAATAACGCTAAAATCTCTTAACTTAGACCAATCGGACCTGCGTTATCGAGGTCTAAATTGCAAATTTAATACAGCCATTTGCATTTGAAAGGAGCTATGTAAAGTCGTTTTTGTATTCAGTGATTTGTACCGTTTATCTAAAACTCTTTATCTAAATTAGATGTATGTTAAGTTTTGCTGAGAATTTTGTCTTTTCTCCTAGACAGAAGACAAAGCTTTTTGAGACAGTTATTTGAGATTAAAGTGGCTATAAGATTTGAATACAAAAATGTTGTGTACTAAAGCGTATTTAGGTGAGTCAGAGTAAATATGAGTGCGAATATAAATCATGTGAAAATGAATCAAATTGTAAAAAAAATAACGAGGAATGAATAAGAAGGGTAGCAAAATAAGAGATATAATTATATCGCAGGAATATAGCAAAAAATAAAGTATAATTGATTGATTAAATATTAAAGAAGAAAGGCAGAATTGGACCCAGCCATTTTCTACGAAAACTAATAGCCAATCAGGACGGCGGTAATAATTATTATAAACAGAAAAAATTAAGGCATTTTTTTAAAAACTTCCACATCTCCAGAAGTCCGGATTCAAAAGTAGAAAATACTAGTAAAATAGACATATCATCTAAAAAGCAGTAGCAAAACGCAACGACGACAGCTATTTTCCATCTAATATTATCACTGAGGTATTTTTTGGTCGTTACGGAAAGTATTTGTCTTGGTTGAACTGATAGTGTGTGTGATTTCGTTTTCTTCCATTATCGTAATATTGTACGCTTATCGTGAATTTTCAATAAAATAAACACAATGAATGCGTAGAAGATTGTGTGGACTATCTTTGGTATCTAGTATACTATCGTAGGTATGTAAGTTACCATCATTGTATAATGAAATGCCACCCTCTTTAAGAACTGAGGAAAATAAGCGTAGGTTCGGTAGATTATTTAAAATTCATCTGCTCAACTCCATTCAATAAATAGATATTTAGTATTATGTACCTAAGTCACCCTAAGTTTTGTTTTATGTTATAAAATTTATAAAAAAATTATAAAATATTGTATTGAGAATTTGAGACTCTTGATCCCACAGACAAACCGTGGAAACGGTTTTGTGGGTCTTTCCTATGTATGTGTATTCAAGAAATAAAGTTTTTGAAATTTGAAATTTTTTTTTTATTTTTTTAAGAAAGATTATGAGTTTTACAAACTTGATACAAAAGGTATCACAAGGAGAAATACCTTTCCCCCAACTTCTACCGGTTACAACCCATTTACTTTTTTGTTAGTTTTGTTTCACTTACACATATTACTAAGTTTCATTCATGTATGGGACCTCTATGTCTGGGTCTCAAATTACATGGCCTTCCGCCAAACTTCTTTACAAGGATATTTATGATTAGGAGACCGCTATGAAATGACCATAATTTTTTTAATTCGAGAATCACTTGCGGTCGTCCCCGACATATTTATTGACCTAAAATTCTTATAGAGTTAAAAAGTAAAACATAAATTTTTTTCACACTTTTGTTTACATAAAAAATACTAGGTGACCGAATTTTGTTATTGGCGTTAGGGGTTTTTTAAATTTGTAATTTAATGTTATTTTGTAATTTTATTAAGTTACTGAAACTACTGAACCGATTTTTATGAAACAAAGCTGAGCAAGAATTAGCTTTCTATTAGAAAAAAAGGAATCGAAATCGGTCCATCCGTTTAGGAGCCACAATGCCACAGACAGACAGACTGACAGACAGTATACAGACAGACACCTCTTTTTTCGTCGAGGGTTAAAAATAGGAATCTCCAAGAACTGTCAAAAATCACTATCACAGAAGCATCACTTCATCATCATTCAATAGTCACTACTGTAACACCATGTCCATTTGATTCCGATCGAATCGTGTAGTTACATAATAAGACCCCTGCAGTAAATTGACAATAATCTATACAGGATGCATGGTCAAATTAATTTCATAACAAAAAGTACCAAATGAATCATCATTAATATTACATTAACATGTCAATTGAATCGCCGGATACATCGGCGTCACAAATAATATTAAAATAATAAAGTTTTTACGTGTGATTAAACATCATAATAATATCACTGATTCTGTACACCATTCATTACTTACCGTTACCAAATTATTGTCAAGCCCTTATTGTACAGGATGAAAGATGAAATTGGCGTGAAATTGTGATGGAAGATAAATTTGTTATGTTAAGAGTGCGTGTAATGAATGCATTATTTTCGCTGTCCATATTCAGTGAGTAAGTTGATTGTTAAAATGGATTGTTTTTAAGGTAAAATGATAAGTCAATGGGTCAATATGAAATATTGATGCATCGTCGTGCCTGCCAATGGAATTAAAAGGAAAAAAATAGTTTTTATTTGTTTCACCTTCTTCAATTTTGCCTGAGGCTTTAAATAAAAAAAAAAAAAAGCTTTGCCCGCTTGGAATTCGAATTAACGCAGTATTAGGCAAAAGAGGAGTGGGTCGTACGGCAGCTAGGTGCGTTGACGACATCTGGAAAAGTATAGGTAAGACCGGAAGTGCGATTTTTGAAAATCATACGAGCGACTTGGCAGTAGAAAATGTCAAAATTACTATGGAGATTATGCATCTTTCTACTGCCAAGTCGCTCGTATGATTTTCAAAAATCGCACTTCTGGTTGCGACTGGCACAGGATCGAGAAGAATGGCAAACTAGGGAGCAGGCTTATGCACTGCAGTGGGTGGATATGGGCTTAAAATTATGATGATGATGATGATAATCTTTGCTAAAATCTTTGTAATTTATTTATTCTTTGCATTGAAAAAAAACGTAACCAAGGAGATTTTAATGTTCAAATATTTGAATGTCACTAGCCACTCGACATCAAAAAATATAACCCATAAGCCTTTTGATTAAATTAAGAAACAATAGATTTTATTTTTTAAATCGCAAGTGGCTTTTATATTATTTTTTTCGTGGAATATCAACCAGTGTTATCTTCGAATCACATACGATCTTTTTTAACAACAATAAGTGTTTGTGATTAATTTATTTTTAAATAAGATTTTATTCGTTCGTAAAATTCTTCAACATGATTTTTTTTAACTAAATTATTTTGCCAACACTTTGATCATTTTTATGTTGAATTTTTCCGTGTTATATTTTTGTAAATATAGGATTTTTTTTTCTCTATGTCAAAAACTGAAGATGTTCAAAATGTCAATATTTCGAGATCACCCAACCGTGTCGGTTCCACTCTCTGGCGTCCCTACACTTGAACTTTATCTATAGATAGTTGTAATTATGTTGTCATCTGTGTGTCATGGGAGTTGAGTCTTGTCTTACGAAGGGTATCGCTTTATTTCTGTATTTTTTGTAATGGGATATTATGATTTCACTGTCTGTCTTTATTGGAAGAACAATGCCTTCATTTTGGTATAAGGACTCTTGATTTCCTGATTGGCTAAAATAGATTTTTTTATCTTTTTAGGGTTCCGTACACAAAGGGTGAAAACGGGACCCTATTACTAAGTCTACGTTGTCTGTCCGTCCGTCCGTCCGTCTGTCCGTCTGTCCGTCTGTCCGTCTGTCCGTCTGTCCGTCTGTCCGTCTGTCCGTCTGTCCGTCTGTCCGTCTGTCCGTCTGTCCGTCTGTCCGTCTGTCCGTCTGTCCGTCCGTCCGTCCGTCCGTCTGTCCTACCTATTTAGGGCTGTAACTTTTGAACCGTAATAGCTAGATAGTTGAAATTTTCTCAGATTATGCGTTATTACGGCGGATTTGTTAAACAAATAATAAAAATGTCAAAAAGTTAAAAATTAAGGGGAGTTCTCGACAAGAAACTAGTTTTTATCAACGTTTTTTTCTTTACGCTCTATCGTAAAAACGGTAATACATACAGGCGTCAAGCTTAGTGTGATTATAGAGCAAACTCTACAGAATAACAACAAATACTAAAAACCGGCCAAGTAAGAGTCGGTCTCGCGCTAAAGGTCTCGGACAAAAAAAGTTTTTTTTCTATGTTAGTAATGTTTTCTGCGGTGGTGTGGTACGGAACCCTCGGTGCGCGAGTAGCCCGACTCGCACTTAACCGGTTTTATTTTAATTACCTACAACTTAAATGTTTAGTGGCATATTATGAGGATACAAAAATCTATCAGCACGAAATACCATCAAGACGACCGTGTTTTGCTTTTAATTTTTAACAATGGCAAGTTATACAGGATGTTAGCTTAAATGCGTTACATACCTACTTAAGAGGCTAAGGGACAAAAGTGGAAATCGCGAAAAAAATCTGCTTTTCCATACATTTGGGTTGAGCTGATTTTTTGCAAGCAGACTTAGTTTAAGTCTAGTCTATCCGTAACTGCAACAGAAGTTGTCTGTATATTGAAGATATTAACAAAAAAAAGTTACGATATGGTTTTAAGGTGTCCCTGATTCCATATCACCAATTTTTTGATTTTTTGTTTGTGTGTTTGTTTGTATGATCGAGCATTACGCAAAAACTACTGAACGGATTTTGAAGAAACTTTTTTGTTTGATAGCTTGTGATCTGACTTAAAATGTGGTAAATACCTACTTTGTGCGGACGAAGTCGCTGGTTAACTCTAGTGTTTAATAAACGCGTACATCTTAAGTTTTTTCATTATTATTGCCATTGTACACGGTCCTACAAAGTTGTGAATTAAAACTGAGAATCCCAGATTTCCTCATCAGACCAAAGTTTGGGTTTATTCCACAGTAACTTCACGTCACAGCAAAGTTTTAAGATAAAATAGGAGTGAATATTAGACCGGCGCAGACTTGCCTCGTCAGCGACCCTATCTCGGCGACATGAATAATAACTACAAGGTGGACAGGAAGATTACTCTATTATAAGATTTTCTTGACTATATTCAGTGGAACGAAAAGATCCACTTTCCTGATAATTATTGTCTTGTTTCTGACAAATATTTTCCCCTAAGAGCAAGGATCTCCTTTATTCTAAAGCCATAGAGGGAGCCATAGCATTGCAAGAATGTCCAAGAGTGTCTTTTTTGAAGTTTGTGTTTAAAGTGTGCAGTGTCAAGTAGTATGGACAATAGAGACCAATTAGACCAATCTAGTACAAAAGTTACAAGTGAACAACCGCATAAACAAAAGATCCTTAGATTAAAAACTTTCGCTTAAGCTGAAAGATGAAGCCAAGAAATGAGAGAGCGAGATAGCCAGTTATGAAAACTTATGTGAACAAAAAAGACAGAAATATTATTTTTTGTTTCGGTCACCGTGGCCGGTTTTTTTTGTTTGGCAAGATGTCAAACCATTGTCAAACCTATGGAATGTTGAGACATCTTGCCAAACAAACCATCTTTTTGTATGCAAAAGTCGCACTATTGCTGTTTCATGTGCGGCCACGGTATGGTTTTATCTAGTTAAATCGATGCAAAGATCTATAGTTCCGTCTCCTTCTGCTATTTAAGGTACGTCATAAGACAAAAGAGACTTAACTACAATCGTAAATTGATGCGGTCTCTATGCTTTAGAATAAAGGAGATCCTTGCTCTTAGGTTTTCCCCAAGGATAAAAATAGGAACTTATTGAAGAATGTCCGGAGTTTCCCTGCAAGATCGAATCAGAAATGAAGAGATCCGCAGAAGAACCAGAGTAACTGACATAGCCCAAAGAATTGCTAAACTTAAGTGGCAGTGGGCGGGGCACATTGCTCGCAGAACCGATGGCCGGTGGGGCCGAAAAGTTCTCGAGTGGCGACCGCGTACCGGAATGCGCAGCGTGGGTAGGCCCCTCACACGGTGGACCGACGCCCTGGTGAAGGCGGCGGGAAAACGTTGGATGAGGGCAGCGCAGGACCGGTCGTAATGGCGATCCTTGGGGGAGGCCTATGTCCAGCAGTGGACGTCCATCGGCTGAGATGATGATGATGATTGAAGAATGTATACCTACAGTGTTTATGTAGGGTAAAGGCTTGCCACCTCTCACCACTTGAACACGTTATTCCATCCTGTGATATCATTGCTACAACTACATTTTAAAACAAAAAGTTGGTAGTTGTAGCAATGTTTCTGACCACCCCGAAAGGGATTACGGTCGTGAGTTTATGTATGTAATTTACCTGTGTAATTTATGTGTGTAATTAGTGTGTAATAAAAATACGAACATAAATTCATAGGTACTAAATTAAAAATCACTACATAGTACAATACAAAGTCGCTTCCCGTTGTCTGTCTGTCTGTCTGTCTGTCCCTATGTATGCTTAGATCTTTAAAACTATTCAATGGCTTCAGACCATCAAACTGAACTACTTACTTTTACTATCTATTGGAATTGGAACCAACAATGAAATAGCGAAAAAAAAATTGTTTCATACCTACATTTGGGTCGACTTTCTGACATTTGCCATGGAAAACCTAAATTGTTGTTGTTGGAGTTTGATGATGTGAAACACCCCGTTAGCAGTCTTTCATTCCAGGCTGAATCACCTGATTGTCTGAAAAGAAAGATGATTCCGTGCTTCGGATGGCACGTTAAGCCGTTGGTCCCGGTTACTATCTCTAGTGGTAGTAGTCGTTACATAAAAACCACGTCAGAGGCCGTAAGGCGGTCTGAAAAAACTCTGACACCAGGGCTCTGCCCACACGATAAGAAGAAGCAGTCTTGATCCCACAGACAAACCGTGGAAACGGTTTGTGGGACTTTCGTATGTAGGTATGCATATATTTCAGAAATACAGTTTTTGAAAGTTTTTTTTTAATGCCATCGCATTCAATTTTACAGCCTGTTAGGTATGTACGAGTATATTGTCTATACCTACCATAAAGTTATTATACCTGTCGGAATAGAGTAACTGACATGAGTTGTCAAATGAAACCGTTTTTTGTGCATTTGTCGGCACTTATCGGCACCCTAAAACTTCGACGTTTGTGTATAATTGTGAATCTAACGTGAAATCGTAGGTAATTTAATTTTTTTTTTTTTTTTTTTTTTTATGTGTGATAGGTAAGCATTTGACCCCAATCTCACCTGATGTTGAGTGATGATGAGGCCGAAGATGTAGCATGCTTACCTAGAAAGATGCCTATTCACTCTCGCCTTGAAGAGGCCCAGGTTGTATTGCTCAGGGAACAGGTCCGCAGGCAGGGCATTCCACTCCTTAGCCGTGCGCATTATAAAAGAAGAAGCAAACTTCTTCGTGCGAATTGCTGGTAGGTCAACGACATAAGGGTGGAAACCCAGTCTGCGTCTCGTCCCCCGCAGATGAAAGGGAGATGGTGGTATCAGAATTAATGAAATAGTGTTAGTATATTTAAAAAAATAATCTACGACTTCACTTTAGATTCACTAATTATTCACAGAGCACGAATATTTACCCAGTCGATTGTGCTGACAAGTTCCCAAAAACGGTTCTATTGCCTCGCGTCACGTATCTCTTTCTATTATACAGTGGTGCCGCTAGGTACATCTCGCTCTCTCAGCTGTCAGTTCCTCTATATGATACCTTTATGATACCTACTGACTTGATACGTAATACCTACCTTTAGGTGTATTGGGCTTTCCCGTAACTTTGATTTTCAAAAACCTTCTAAATCTTTGTTACGCATTCAGTTCAAAACACTATTCGGACACATTTCGGTCGTAACATCAACTACAATAGTGTACTTTATTCCAACTATACAGAGTACAAACTGCTGTAACTTTCGTTACAGAATGCCTTCAAAGCTCTGTTAGTTATTGTCCGTTCTACACAAGAAGACTCATGGTAAAACTCTTATAAACAAAGCTTTAAGATTCATATTGCCATGATTCACCGGATCTCTTGTATAAAACACCCGTTACGTTCAAAAAACAAACATATAACGCTTTTATCTCACAAAGAGATATGAATGGATAAACAAACCTTTTACTGTTCCCTTTTTATATACGGAGTACGGAATGTTTGTCAGTTTGTTGTGATGATTTGATTAGGAATAGTTGGATTCAATTTGGCATTTCATGGTGCATAGAGACTGACTGCATAGTGAAGATCGTTGTGCAATATTCGCCAATATGGGTTGAATGCATTTTACCTCAATCATTATTGCATTCCATGATGTAGAGTACCTACAGGAAGGTGTTAACTCATACAGGGTGTAAAAAGGGGGTGGGTGTATTAAATAGCCGGGTCCACACCTGACGATCCATCGCGCTCCGATCGCGCGCGGCACATCCAAACGCCTGCAATTCGCTCCTGCCGCGCGCGATCGGAGCGCGATGGATCGTCAGGTGTGGACCCGGCTATTGACCAATATCGAAATCGCGAAAAAAAAATCTGCTGTCCCATCCATACATTTCAGTCAAGTTATGTTTGCAGTTTTGTATGGGATAGCGATTTGTTTTTTCGCTATTTCAGTGTTGGTCCCGTAGTAAAAGTTGTAAAGTTTGATGGTCTGAAGCACCCCTTTAAGTAAGCGTCCCATTTGATTTTATTATGATTTATATATTATATATTATAATATAAATAATATATTATTATATAATATTATATTATATAATATACAACGTGTTAATAAATTAGCGCAAAACCTCATACACCCCAACTGATTTATAACAAAATAATTAGATAGAAACAATAATTTCATTATTTTGATAATTAAAATTTAAAGTTATTCACATTTTAAGTTTTGAGGCAAAAATTATTTGTTATCATTTCAGCAATTAATGAATGTGCTAACATACTCATGGATACATTTTAATAATCTTGTTTTGGTAGTAAGTAGGGTGAGTGTGCCCGTGCCGTGGGTTGACATCGGTTTCAGTAAATTTTAAATTTTACAAACATATTATTTAATATTTTGAAAAAATTACCTATGTTGAAACCATGATATTTCGATTCTGCTCTCGATTCTAAACAAACTACTTTCTAGTTTTGCGTTAATTCATTAACACGTTGTATATATATAGTTATTATTTTTATTTATATATTATATTTAATCTGTATATGGAGTGCGTTACATAATAAAGGGGGTGCTTGAAACGATCAAACTGAACAACGTTCGAATAATAATCGAAAAAAAGTGTTGATCAGTCATTGAGTAATTGTTCAGTTATCGATTCGTTAAAAATTCATCATTACCATCATCTTTCCAGCCAAAAGACTTCTAATAAGTAGATACTATAAACGTAGGCCAAACAAATCTGTCCAAATTGCGCTTTCACGTTTAAATTACTTCTTTATGCTTAAATTTTTTAAGTGGATGTTCAGATTATCAATTTAAATAATTTTGTCTAATAGGCTCAAATCGAAGAGCAGGGGAGAGGCCTTTGCCCCGCAGTGGGATGAAATAGGCTAATAAAAAAAAAAGGCTGTTCCATACAAAACTGAAATAAGGAACAGAAGGTTTTTTTTCTTTTTTTCGATTTTACTCCCATAGAGAAAGATGTTTAGTTTGATGGTCTGTAAAGAACCGTCAGTATAATATTTGATTAGGCATACCCATGTCAGATTATTAGTATCGTATACTACCTTGAACAAGCTTATTTAAACTCATAATATCTTTATCAAACCGTCGTTTAACCGAAATGTTTAAACGTCCATAAATTCGTTGATAGGCTGGTAAACATTTACACTTTACGTTCTATCTCCCAAACATTAAGTCGTAAACATAAAAAAAGTGTGAATTATGATTTAATAAAAGGTGACATTACCAGGTGCTATCAGAACGTAAGATGTTTAACTTGAGACCGTTAAATAAGAATGTGACATTAAAAACATCGCCGTTTTTATTGCGAAAACATTGGTGGAAAGTCATAAAATATGCGGTGAAAATGTACTTGATACAGCTTAAATTGCAAGTCAACTTAAACACTCGAAGTGTCAGAATATATTAGGTATATTATTATATAAACCTTTATCAACACGGAGATGTGCATTCAACTTGATATGCCAATGATAGGTACAAAGCTACAAGGTGTTGAAAAATAAACGCTTAATCTGATAATAAAAACAATATGTACGGACGGAATCAATGAATTTTTATAAAAAACATCGATAACAGAACACCATTTGTCAGATATGAATACCTAAATCATTTTTTTGAAATTCGTAATATTTTTGCATTGATATCTTACATAAATAAATAAAATAAAAAAATTAAATAAATAAAAATAAAACAGAACTAGATTCACAATTTTATGAGACTAGAGTTTTATAATACCTAGTGTTTATGTTAGATGTATTTTTTACCTGGATACTGAAGTCCAATCCAATCTTTATGAAAAGTATATCGATTTTAAAGACAATATTTTGGGTTACGCGGTTAGCTACTGGGAACAATAAAAATTTTTATACTCCAAAAACACGAACTCGGAAGCAACAAACTTAAGACAATGACTTCAAAATGATCCCCAAATCAGGGGTAAACACCCTTAAAACACAAATTAAAACGTTCTATCGAGATAAGGTTACCGTCACCGAGTTTAAAATCGTTGCCCACAATACCTGCACCATTCCAACATCCTGTATTAATTCAGTAAATACCGTGAACAACCCTAATTGTGTTATAGCGTGATTATAAAACACCCAATTCAAAGTTGTTTATACTTTTATAGCAGTAAAAGTTACATTAGGAACGTTAAGGTAACAGACGACATGTTTAATGACTTTATTTGCATAGGAACTTTTGGAGAATTTATTTGAATGCGATTTTGTAGAAGAACGACACGAAACTGAAGGTATGCAGAGTGCAGACACTGTGGTCTCATTAGGACGTCAAAATACTCAGTGGGGCTTATGTATATGACTCAATTTCCGCAAAATTTCGTGTTAATTGTGTGCTTAGAGTCGAGACAACGTTTTGTTTTTAAATTGATAATTTTCTTCTTAATAGCGTTATATTTATATGTTATATAGGATATGTTCTTCTTAATATGCTGAAACTTTTTCAAGGGGATGATCAGACCGTCAAACTGAACAACTTTCTCTATGGCACCAACATCGAAATCGCAAAAAAAAATTTGCTTTTCCATACAAAACTGCAAATCTACTCTAGCCAAATGAATATAGTTAGTTTTATAATGGTAAAGAGTCGATCAAACATAGAGTGGAGGGGGCTAGGGCCTTAGACACATTCATACGATTTCCTCATTCGTACAATTCCACAATCCACATTCTTACAATTCCAAATTCGTACAATTCCACATTCTTACAATTCCATATTATTTTTACTTTAACTGACTGACACCGCTTGTTGTGCCCTTTGTATGGGAAATGAGCAAGAGAATGATGAGTAAGAATATAATACAAAGCACACAAAGGGAAGGTCGGCGCAATGTCATACTCTTCAATTCATCTCTCTTGGCCGTCATTTCAGCACTCACTCTTTTCTTACACATAAAATTCTTCATACAATCCATCCATCTTTTCTTCGGCCTGCCTCACCTACAGCAGCCATCCACATTCATACTTAACACTCGTCTCGTAACATGACACTCGTCTCTTCAAATTACATGTCCATACCACGATAATCTATTACACTGCAATTTTTCCGTTATAGGTGCTACTTTAAAACTTCCTCTAATATACTCATTCCTAATCTTGTCCATTCTAGTTACACCACACATCCATCTCAACATTCGCATCTCAGCTGCATGCAGCCGTTTCTCATCCATCCCTTTTGTGGCCTAGCACTCTGATCATACATACAACATACATGACTACTAAATAAAATACCTACATTGAAAATATAAACAACTATGTCCGCATTCACTTCCGGTTTATCAGGATCATATCTGTTCTCTCTGTCTATCCCGGTGGGATACAGGCGTGAGTGTACATAATTAACACGGAAGTTAAGCTTTATTTAATTTACTGATCCGTGTGCAAGACTCGGTTCTAACTAACAATTCCCATGTTGAAGTCAGAACATACGAGAGGCGAGTACAGTCTACTAGTCTGTATCATGATTATAGTAATAACGAGCTTTTACCCGCGACTTTGTCCGCATAAATTATATAGGGTCTTTCTTAATATGCTGACACTTTTTTAAGGGGATGATCAGACCATCAAACTGAACAACTTTCTCTATGGGACCAACATCGAAATCGCGAAAAAAAAAATCTGCTCTTCCATACAAAACTGCAAACCTACTCGTGCCAAATGTATGGGGCAGCTGATATTTTTTTCGCGATTTCGATGTTGATCCCATAAAGAAAGTTGTTTAGTTTGATGGTCTGATCATCCCCTTAAAAAAGTGTCAGCATATTAAGAAGGACCCTGTATACCAGATTTTAAGTCAGATCATAAGCTATCAAACAAAAAAAGTTTCATTAAAATCGGTTCAGTAGTTTTCGCGTGATACTCGAACAAACAAACACCCAAACAAACATACAAACAAACAGACAGACAAAAAATCCAAAAGTTGGTGATTTGGAATCAGGGACAGGTAAAAACCATGTCGTAATCTTTTTTTTGTAAATATCTTCAATGTACAGACACAATTCTGTTACAGTTTTATAATAGTTTAGATAGGTATTATTTTGATTGTTGTGATGTATTTGCTCCTGACCGATTTGAAGCACAGCGACTGCTTTGTTTTGATTTGCAGTGTAAAGAACCTATTTGAAACGTAAGCCACCAAGAACATTGTCACAATCACCTGTAT
Organism: Agonopterix subpropinquella; assembly: GCA_922987775.1. Taxonomy (NCBI): domain Eukaryota; kingdom Metazoa; phylum Arthropoda; class Insecta; order Lepidoptera; family Depressariidae; genus Agonopterix; species Agonopterix subpropinquella. The sequence continues at coordinate 20,929,859 of OV277703.1, read as the reverse complement.
GTATCGCAATTAAGCTTCTGCTAAACATGCTGCTAGGTAAAAGGTAGCTAAGTACACCAGCATTGCAGCACTCATATTTACCTCCATTTGCCCTCAGTGCCTCATATGTCCCTATTAGTTAACCATGAAGTTAGCATACATTTCAAATTAGTTGACTTACGTGTATTTGTATTGCTGACTGTACCAGGAACTACAATGCTGGTAAATAGTCCAACTATTAACAGACATATTATTTCCATAGAGATTTGATAGCTCTCTAGTTTAACGTAGACTCTGCTTAACCAGAATGTGTGCACAGCATAGAGAATTCACACGCTCCCATGTTCCTGAATTACATAGCAATTCAGATTGACTCCGTGTCCTAGAATATAGAATGGTACGAATTGGCAGGAGTAGTGTGGGACGCCTTTCGGAGCTCAACGACCTGAGACAGGGAGCGAGGAGCGACTGGATGAGGAAGGCCGAGGATTATAGTTTTGTGGCGCGTCTTTAGAGAGGCCTATGTTCTGCTGCCGATAGCATAGTACCTAAGTTAGAGCTCGTTGAATCCCATTGCAGGTCAAATGCCATATTAGACAGAGTCCAAAGTATTGTTGAACCTAATCAAATTATCATAGCACCATATGCTCACTACGTCATGACAATATTTCCACAGTCAGATATATTCTCAGTAGTGAGCCCGTGAGCACTTTTAATGGACAGTACCTAGATGTAATACAGGCCTCGAAGTTGAAGCACTTAATTTAGCCCCATATACAGGGTGTTAGGGTAAACAGTTGTATTTTTTTTTTTTTTTTTTTTTCTTTATTTAAGGAGCTTTTTCTTTACAGAAGATGTCGCTCCATACGTTTACAATTTGATACCATTAATCAGTACACTGTGATACACTACTCTGATACATTTTATATAGTGCTCTGGCTGTATCCGAAGAAGGAGAAGCCAGAACACTGTTACATATACCTATTTGACTTAAATTTCTAAAGATCTGTCTTCTAAGAGTATCATTCCGAGCACACTCCATCAACACATGGTGCACATCTTCGACCACGCCACAAACGTCACAATTTGGGGAGGGAACTTTGCCCATCATAAACGCAAATTTGTTCATCGGAATGTGCCCGGTGCGAAGTCTTAGAGCAATCACAATTAGACTCCTAGACATGGAACAGTTATTAACCCAAGGAATTTGTAGGGGTTCTGGCTGGATGGTCCTATACCAAATACCTTTCTCTTTACTTCTCTCGTCAAAAAATTCTTTCCAGAGCTTGTAACAACTGTTTCTTACATGATAAACACAATCTGTATAAAAAGGTACAACGGCTAGAGACGTCCCTTCAGAGGATGCATGCTTCGCTAAGATATCTGCTGTTTCGTTCCCAACTATACCTACGTGAGATGGAATCCACTGAAGTACGATGATTTTCTGGTCCTGTTGCATTTTGCGAATAAGCTCTATAATTTTATAAGCTATCGGAAGTCCTCGAATGGTCGAGGTACACCGAGCTATGTGTTGGAGCGCACTTTTCGAGTCCGAGAGAACTACGAATCTACCTAGATCAATCGAATCTATATAAGAGAGAGACTCGTATATTGCTATCAACTCCAAATTCATTATAGAAATATTCTGTTCTATCTTTAAGACCATGTGGGAGTTTGTCTGTGCATCATGAAATGCAACGCCAGATCCACTTTTGTCCTTTGACCCATCTGTGTATATTTTATAGAAGTCCCTGTACCGTTCGTTTAAATACTCTATGCAAGTGTCTCTCAGGTGAGTAATATTATATTTGCCTTTTGGTCTGTCCACGTTTTCAATTTTAGTTTTAAGAATATCTGTCATATTTATATTACTCATCCATGTGTCTAACGTAAACATCTCTAGTTGTGTACTTGTATCTACTATTGTATGTTTAAAAGTTTCATGTATTTGTGCTAGTAATGGTATCTTTGATCTGGTCCATAAGTGGATTTGGTCTAAAAGTTCATCTAATAGTCTTATCGTTACGTAGTTATCTTGTAGTGATTTTGATTTAAACCAGAATTTTCCAGCTAGATATTTACGTCTAATACTTAGAGGTTGCAAGCCGAGTTCACTTTCCATAGCGTGGATTGGAGTGCTACGTATGAAGCCTCCTACGATGCGCATAGACTGATTTTGAATAAGGTCAAGTTTGTTTAAATGTGTTTTGCCGCTGTCACCGTATAGAAAACATGCATAGTCCAAGCGGCTACGAATGATGGAAATGAATAGACGACGGAGATGTTTAGGGTGTATACCCCAGCCGGGACCCGCTAAAACTTTGAACACATTGAGGAATTTATGGGTTTTTTCTCGTATTTCGTTAATGTGTTTACCCCATCGGAGGGTCTTATCCAGCCACAGTTGTATTCTTCTTCTTCTTATTATCGTGTGGGCAGAGCCCTGGTGTCAGAATTTTTTCAGACCGCCTTAAGGCCTCTGAAGTGGTTTTTATGTAACGACTACTACCACCAGCGATAGTAGCTGGGACCAACGGCTTAGCGTGCCATCCGAAGCACGGAATCATTTTTCTTTTCGGACAATCAGGTGATTCAGCCTGCAATGTCCTAACCAACTGGGGAAAAACGCACAAAGTGATATATCACTAGGTGTCCCCCGTGGGAATCGAACCCATAACCTCCGTATCGAGAGCCAATGCTCTTAACCACTAGACCACGAAGGCAGTTACAGTTGTATTAATTTAAGGGGTTATTGTGTCCATGATACTGAACAACTTTCCCAAAGAAACCTATAGGGAATTCGCAATTTTTTTTTCGACTTTTCATACAAGCTTTCGATCGCAATTGGATTGCAAATCGCGATTGCATTTAGTACCTATGGAAAGACCAATTTTTTTTTGTGAATTCCCTATAGGTTTCTTTGGGAAAGATGTTCAGTGTCATAGGTAGAATCACCCCTTAAATTAATGCAACTGGTTACCCTAACACACTGTATTTCTTCAGGTCTTGTATGAGTTCACTAAGGGATATGGTTTCCTTATCTCTTAGTACATCACTATAGTAAAAAAGCGGTGTTCTGTGCCAAAGAATTTCTATTAAATAAATTGTTCATTATCAAGAACTAATCGACATTCTACAGTTTCAACCCTCGGGTCATACTTAAAGATTGATTGACCTCCAACGCACTCTAAAGTGACAAATAGCTTCGTATCACAATCACCCACTATTGACAGGTGCCTGTCAAGTTACGATACAACAAAATGGCTTTATAATAAAGACTAATTACAGTTTGATAGAGACGCGTATCAGCCAGGCGACGACGCCCGCATTTCGGCGGCGGACAATCTATTACTGATGCCCCAATTACCTTTCCACGAGTCCTGAGACACATGGGTTGTGAAACTGACAAACAGGTTCTCTTTTTGTTGAATCCGTTTGACTTGCCACCGCGGTGAAGAGATTTTCCAATCAGCAGCGGCTTGGTTCTCTAGGATGCGCTGAGCGTATCGCTTCGGGGGTTTTATTTAAGGCGACTAAAATAAAGACCCCGAACTGTAATCGTGATCAGAGTGCACCTTTGGTGCGTTATCCACTAGCAACGGATCATGTGATCCGAGTATAACTCAGGACCTAGTACATTACTCGAGGAGACTTTCATCATGCATTTCAGTTTAATATCGTAGCGCCAAGGATACGAATATGGAACTACTTAATTATATGCCCTATGAAAATTTTAGAACCTCTTCTGCTGTTCGTAAATGGAACATAAAGTAAATTCCCAAGGGTTCCTATCCCGATTAGGTCATTAGCTTACCTCAGTGGCCAAAGCGAAAAGACTTACCATGGAGAAACTTGGCGTCATTGACCCAAGGAAAAAATGTTTTAACTCTATGTAAGACATAAATTGTTCAAGTACAGCCTTTTTCATTAAAATGAAACGGGAAATTTAATTGTAAAACATTCATTACTCTCCACGACAGTATGTAGCACGAGTTTTCATTACTGTGACTGATAGATATGTGATAAATAATTACGGGCTGACCGCTGTGGCTTCCCGATACGATGACATCAGAGACAAGTCATTTTATTTATTGCTACTCGATTTTTACCCTTATTTGCTATCCATGACTGTAGCATGTATCTTGGGTTGGTTGGGATAGTGATGGCATTACAGTTGAGAGGACATGAATTGAAACTGTTCTGACAAAAACATGCTATTTTTGAAGGTTTCACATCCTTATTCTTACCTCTTATCTTCTCTTATCTTATCACAAGATGTAGCTCACCCTAGACCACAGTCATACATAGTGTAAATAAAATAAGTGATGAAGCTCAGCGGTCGCGGCGGGTCTATGCCCGCTCGGCGTGCGTGTGGGGTACGGCGGGGGACGGGCGTACCCTAACTCAATTCGCTGTTAGGGTACGCGCGCAGGCAGCGTGGGCCGCCACGCGCTCCTCCCGGCCCCCGCACGCCCCGCACGATTGGCCTGCCGCGACCGCTGAGCTTCACCACTATTAGTTCTTTACACTATGCCACAGCTGCCGTGCGTGCGGAGAGGAGGAGGAGACCATGGAACTACAATGTCTTGGAGGCTAAGCGCATGTGCCTCCTTGGAGATGGATATCCTAAATCAGGAGGTTGCAGGTTTTAGTCCGATCACCGGAGGGGTTTCACCCTAACAGTAAATCGTCTCTCGCTGAAACTTTGTAGTGTGATAAAGTGAAGTATAAAGATAACGGTTGACAAGTATCTAGGTTTTTTTTTATTTGGAAGTTAGGTATTTATACCTAAACATAAAAATCATTTATAGCTCTCGGCGGAAAAAGTTTCTCTCCAAAATTCCTTTGGTATATGTTAGTATATACTAATTACCATAGAGGTGATCGGTATCTAGGAATTTATCGATTTCACGAAGGGAGAAACATAAAAATACCGTTTTTAATCCATAACTACTGCAGGAATAATAGTCTCACAATTGTTGTCTTTTGGTGTGTATTAATTTCATTACATGTATCGTCTTGCACAAGAAGCTAGAATATTTTCGTTTCAATTATAGTTTTATGATTTTTGGGCAATAACTTACTTCGGAAAAGTATTCTCTTCCTCTTTATCCATTTACAAGTTACAATACACTTTAATACAACAGGATTACTAAGAATCTATTAAAATTTCGCCCTCATTAGTATATTAACATTTTTTCAATAATATTCTTCCCGCGCTAGGCCCCGATCTACGAGCGCGGGGTGCGGAAGGGTTGAGGGGAGTGGGCGGTGGCGGGCACCGCATCATCACAAAAAAGATTACCGATTGCCGTTTTGATATTGTTGTAGGGTACGAAATTACTAATATAAAAACCCTATTCCTGCGAAATTACTAATATAAAAAAAACTTTTTGTATACTGTCATGTTCTTTGCCTTAGTTCAATACTGTAATAGTAAGACTGTCTAAAGTTGTCATACAAAGCTATGGGACTAGATGAAAACGTCTATTTTGATAGGTCTTATAGCTTTGTATGGCAACTTTAGACAGTCTTACTATTACGTATGGGTAGGTGTTGATATTGAACTAATAATTACTATAATTTACAGTGCATAATCACTTAATCACTGAGATAGATAGAGACTCTTTACTAAGAAGTGCCATATTTAACCTCAAATTTTACGTAATTATTTTTGAAAATCCACTTTTTTGTCTGTAAGTTCTTAACATTTTTAGCCATTCTATTCTTTAGTCACTAGTCTAAAAATAGTTTCTGCGAAAGATTTGTGTACCTGCATCTGTAGTTTAGCTTTTATTGATTATTCTCTGTTCTCCTGTTTTTTGATCATAACTTCGGACATAAGTGTAAGAAATAGCTGAAAATCAGAATTTACATGTTTCAATTTATGCTCTATTTTATAAGACGATAATAATTTTTGGTGAAAAAAAAAAACAGAATAATCGGTCAGGGTTGCCTATTGCCTCTCATTTTATTCAAAATTACTCGATTTTTTTTCTTTTTTTCAGTTTCTTTTAGTTCACTATACTATTACGTACATTCATTCAGCCTCTCGGCCGAATTCATATTTTAGCTTCATTTTTACGTAAATAATTTTCGAAATGGCAGCGCGGGACCGGTCGTTGTGGCGATCCTTGGGGGAGGCCTATGTCCAGCAGTGGACGTCCATCGGCTGAGATGATGATGATGATGAATTTTCGAAAACCAACTATTTTATTTATAGTTTTTAAATTTTTCCATCAATTTTATCGTGTTGCTGGGTACACAAAAATAGGCTCAGAGTCAAAATTTCTCTCACAGACCGTCACAGTTTTGGTTCTATAAGGGTTTTTATTTTCCACTTTTCAAATTCTAATTGTTTTATTCTCGCTGTACAACTTTGTAGGTTATCTACAGGGTCAAGGGTGTGACAAAACACCCTAGTAATACTTAAGGGGGTGCTTCAGACCATCAAACTGAACAACTTTCACTATGGGGCCAACATCGAGAAAAAATTAAAAAAATCTGCTGTCCCATACAAAACTGCAGTACCGACTCGACTAAAATGTATGGGATAGCAGATTTTTTAATTTTTTCTCGATGTTGGCCCCATAGTGAAAGTTGTTCAGTTTGATGGTCTGAAGCACCCCCTTAAGTATTACTAGGGTGTTTTGTTACACCCTGTATATGACCATAGATCCTTTAAATTTCAGAACGGTTGAGCATACTGAAAAAATATTCTAAATTATTCTTGTACTTTTATTCACTTTTATTATCATTTTAACGATCTAGTCTGTCTTGGCATCAACCATAGCTTCATATCTCTTAGTTTAACAACTCACAAATTTTACTGAGCATCGAGAGTGCATAAGTTTATCCTACCACTATCCATCATCTACATTCATCATCAGATAAGCTCTTGGCCACCCTAATATTACATTGTCATTAGGTTTATCTTTGTGTACCACATTGCAGTCAATTCTGATAACGGGAACTGGTTTTTAATCTTGCATGTAGCTAACATGGAACACGATTTGTACAAAACTCTTCAAGCGAAGCACAAAAATAAATGCGGTCAAAGTATATAATAAATTGCCATACGAAATGAAGACTCTTCCGAATGAGAATTTTCTCAAGGACCTAAAAACCTATACTAAACGTATCAAAATTTCCCTAATGACCTAAACGAGCATTTAGATGATTTTAGAGTAAACAAATTATGGCCTGCAAGGAGACAGTTTTCAAATCTCGCTTAAATGTGTTTGACTAATAAATTCAATGTATATTATAAAATGACATTTTTCTATTTTTATAATGTACCAAATGAAATCCAAATACCAAAAAAAAAAAACTGAATGTCAAAGTGACTCGACTAGCTACCTATTTAAAGTTTTAAAAATAGTCAGTGTCCTTCCCCGCAAGCAATTCCGTGGTATATAGACTGCCTAGTCTGAGCTGTGCCTTGTGAAGTGTTGGTAGCCTTTTTCGGCGCCTTAATACACAGTTTTTTGATAAACTATAGCCAGCTGTTTTGTGTCATTTTTGGCATTTTTGCATCACCTGACGTTTGCGGGTTGTGACACGCAAACAACGCCGTTACTTGGAAACCGAGAGGAATCCGAACCCGAAGTCAAGCCGAAGCGCAGTCATTGGCCGCCGAACGGTTGTTTCCCGAGCAACCATTTAACTCCACATGCGCGTGGCTGACCCGATGAAGTGTCAAGAAGGACCTTTTTGATGTTTATAGATTAATTTTTGTATGCTATTTATTACTCATTGTTCTCAATACTTGCCTAGTCTTAAGTTTATTTGTTATGCTTTTTTGTATTACGTATGTCTCAGACTACTGTTAGCCACTTGCGGGCGGTGGCATCACAAGAGCTTGTGCAGTGCCCGGAGTGCTCCCAGCCGAAGTTTTTCAAGGGGCAGAGAGGTTTAAACATACACAAAGCCAGGACACACCAGGTGCGTACAACAGCAGCCCCGAGCAGTGGTCCTTCAGCCCAAACATCAGCACCGACTCCAAACCGAGAGCTGTGGGAAAAACTCAGTTCTTTGAAATCATCCTCCCCTTTGGTTAAAAGAATTCCCCGGGGGGCGAGGACCAGTGTTGCAACCTCTGTATCGTCCTGCATCAAGAACGTTACCAACCTAAATGACAAACACAGCTGGGAGCAATTCCTCTGTTTCTCATTCAGAACACTGCACATATCCAATAGCTCCGAAAGTGGCTCTCTTACCAGTAAAATAAAGAGGAACTGCCTTCATCCATCACTTATCTCCAACGTCGACCGACCCAACCTCGGAAAAGACTATCCGTACAGGATAAATAAAAAGATTGAATCAAAAGTCAACGATGGAGACATAAAAGGAGCAGCGCAACTTCTGTTCTCAAGTGATGCAATCGCCCCAGACTCACCCGAGACCCTGACCTCCTTACAGAGCAAACACCCATCTCCAGCAGCTACCAGCCAGCTACCAAATGCCCCCGACCCTTCAGCAAGCACACCAGAGGCGACAGCTGAGGAGGTACAGGCCGCGATTTCTTCCTTCAGGAATGGATCGGCCGGTGGTCTAGACGGTCTTAGCCCACAACACTTCAAGGATCTAATCCTAGGAACCACAGGAGACACCGGTCGGGCTCTTTTGGAGGATGTGACGCGGCTTATCAACCTCATGCTATCGGGGAAGGTGTGCTCAGAAGTTATTGACGTTTTATATGGTGCCAATTTATGTGCACTGAAGAAAAAGGACGGGGGCATTCGACCAATAGCCGTAGGAAACACTATCCGCCGCGTAGCGTCCAAGATCTGCTGTAAACACATTTTACCCACCCTACAGAACACCTTTCAACCAACACAACTTGGCTTTGGGACCCGGGGAGGTTGCGAAGCTGCAGTGCATGCAGCTCGTACCTTCCTAGAGCGCGGTGGCGGAGAGGTGTTGTTGAAGGTGGATGTCTGCAACGCGTTCAACTCGGTGGACAGGGCCGCCCTACTGACTCAAGTTAAAGAACATATTCCAGCCCTATACCATTATCTATGGCAATGCTACAGCTCGCCCTCGAAACTGGTATATAGAAACCATCTTCTACACTCTTCGATTGGCTGTCAGCAGGGCGACCCACTCGGACCGGCCATCTTCAGTCTAGCCATACACCCGCACGTATCATCCCTTTCATCAAAATTCAATGTATGGTATCTAGACGACGGGGCGATAGGAGGCGAAGCGGCATCCGTTCTGTCTGATCTAGAGAGGTTAATTCAAAATTTTCAGTCCATAGGCCTCGATCTGAATAATTCAAAATGTGAATTATTTATTAAAGAGTCTCTCACCCCTTCCGAAAAAAACGACATCACTTTAAAATTTAACAGTTTGACTCCAGGTATCAAAATTATAAACAAAGAGTCACTTCGCCTCCTAGGTGCTCCTATTTTAGAAGATTCGCTACCCAATTTTGTTTCGGACTCAATTTCCAAATTTCAAGAATCTTCAAGCCGTCTTAAAGAAATCAATCCCCATATGGCATACTGCATCATAAAATTTTGTTTATTCGTACCTAAATTAACGTATGTATTACGCTGTTCAACCCTCTGGAAACACACTACACTTTTGCTTCTTTTCGATAACGCCATGAAAATCACCCTATCAGAAATCCTAAATTGCCCCCTGTCTGATAATGACCATAGTTGGTGCCAAGCCACCCTGCCTATCAGGTTTGGCGGTCTTGGTATCCGAAAAGTGTCTGATGTAGCGCTACCGGCGTTTCTGTCTTCAGTTCACAGCACGCTTGACCTCTTCGGTAGAATTATAAACCCATCACTTGGTGATGCGGAGGTCACGTACTTGACTGAAGCCAAAAACTCCTGGACAATTGCTGCCGGTCCGAACTGCAATGTCCCCGTAAACCCGGCCTCGCAGAGGTTATGGGACGAGCCACTCTGCATTCAGCGTCAACAAATCCTTAGGGACAACGCTCTCAATCTTGCAGAGAAAGCCCGCCTCCTAGCCTCAAACGAGCCAGAGTCTGGCTATTGGTTGAACGCGTTGCCATCATCGCACGTGGGAACACTCCTCGACAGGAGTTCTTTTTCGTTAGCAGTAAGCCTGAGACTCGGCATAAAGACAAATGAGCCTCACCGGTGCCGCTGCGGCGCCAGCGTCGATCCACTCGGCCACCATGGCCTCTCCTGTCGACACAGTGCCGGCCGCCTCGCCCGCCACGCCACCTTAAACGACGTCATCCGTCGGGCCCTTGTCAGCATCAACGTGCCAGCCATTCGCGAGCCCAATGGCATTTCACGGGACGATGCCTGCCATCGATTAAGGCCCGATGGTATGACCCTCATCCCCTGGAGGAATGGCAGAACCCTGGTGTGGGATGCTACCTGCGTCGACACCGTAGCGCCCTCACACCTCTCTGCCACTTCTCGAAGGGCCGGCTCGGCGGCGGCTGCTGCAGAGAGCGAGAAGCGGCGCAAATATGTAACCCTCGGCGAGGGTTACTTATTGGCGCCGTTCGGTGTGGAGACTCTGGGGCCATGGGGACCAGACGCCCGACAACTATTCAAAGAGCTGTCGTCGCGATTGGTCGAAGTGTCCGGCGACCGAAGGGCTGGCGCGTACCTCGGGCAACGGATATCAATCGCCATCCAAAGAGGTAATGCTGCCAGCGTCGTCGGCACACTCCCACAAGACGGCAGCCTCGAGCACATCTTCTATTTAGCATGAGCCGAGTAGAAGATTTGCTCGACGAAGACCCTCCCGGGACCCTGTGCTCCTTTGCCTTTATGTCTTATTTTTTCTATTTTATAATTATTATTTTTTTAAAGTTTTTTCTCAGTTTGACTAGGCTAGGCTATTGTTAAGATTATTGTTAATGTACCTACACTGTAAATATTGTAAATAAATTGTAATTAATGACCGAAATCCATTTAATTATTATTATTTCTTTTGTCGTGTGTTTTAATGTAAAAATGTCAATGGACATTGTATTAATGTTGTATTATTGAGTCGAATGTTACAATATGTTCATTCATTCATTCATTCATTCACCGCTTCCTTTGCGTCGCCAGCACGCGGCACCCATGTAAAACAAAGTTATTTAAATACAAGCAGTTTATCAACTGAAGACTTTCATTATCACCGACCTCACGACTTCACATGGTGTCAGAAATACGGACGGATCCATAGCCAGCAATCCAAGTCAAGGCAAGTCGCAAATCACGATCGATTCGGTACCTAGGCAAAATGTCGGACGAAACAGAAGCCAAGCACAAGCAGCCGTCGACAGGTATGGGAGGGTTGCAACCCCTCGACATCAAAAACTCTAACATGCCGATGCAGTGGAAAAACTGGGTCACTAAATTCAAGATTTATCTCCGAGCAAATAACCTAGAAAGTGAGTCAGAACAAAGGAAAGTCGCCATTTTGTTACACTTTATTGGTACTGACGCTTTAGCAATTTTCTACTCATTTAATGTGGACATCGACAAAATAACTACGACAGAACTACTGGAAAGCTTCGAGACTTACTTTCTACCACAAATTAACGTCACTATGGAACGCCATAAGCTGTTTAACCGAAAACAAGGAGCAGACGAAACTATCGACGCATACGCCACAGACATCAAGAACATTGGTAGACAATGTGAGCTAGGAACCTTAGAAGACAACATGCTTCGAGACGTATTCAGCTGGAACCTACACCAGGCCAACCACTATATCAAAGAGAAAATTTTAACAGACAAACCGAAAACGCTAGACATGGCGATACAATTGTCCAAAAATCTAGAAGCCACAAGACAGCAAGCAAAGATTCTACAAGGAACAGATTTCATCGAGCAGACAGTAAATTACATCAACAAGTCACTGTCGTCAAACGGATCACCAGCACACGCGAGACACAGGTTTGAGTCCAGATCTGCACAACAGTCAAGGCAGAAGTCACCGTCAAGAGGACCAGCCAGTCATCAGTCGTCACAGTCAACGTCCACGTGTGATAAGTGTGGCCAGCTACATCGCTTCAAGTGCCCTGCAATAGGCGTTCAATGTAAGAATTGTAAGAAATATAACCATTACGCTTCACAATGTCGCAATAAAAATGTTAAAGTAATAACGCAGTCAAATCAGGATGAAGAGCAGTCTGGAAATAACGATCAACTACTATTTTTAAACAGTGTATTTTGTCTTAATTCAAACAGTAATCAGGAGGGTCAGTCATGGATTGTAGTTTTGGATGTTTGCAATCAAAACATTAGTTTCTTACTAGACACTGGCGCGGACACCAACATCATTTCGCTGGACACCTTTGGAAAGCTGAACGTCCCTATGAAGTCGGTCACTAAAAGTAAATTTAAACTCTCCACGTTCAGCGGTGAGCTGATACCAACTGTAGGTCAATTTCATACTATGGTCAGTCATAATAACAACAAATACACAGTCACTTTTCACATTGTCGATCTAAAATGTCAAAATATTATAGGTAGGGAAACATGTAAGACATTAAAACTACTAAAGAAAATCAATAACGTAACGTTCAACATGTCTCATGGCCAGTCATCGAGTCAGTCAATCATAGATGCAAATAATGATTTATTTCAAGGTATAGGTTGCATAAAGGACTGTACAGTCAATTTAACGTTAAAGCCAGATGCAACACCAACCATCGCTGCATGCAGAAGAATACCGTTTCAACTACGAGAGCCGCTCAAACAGGAATTATTGGAACTGGAAGAAAAGCAGGTCATCTGTCGAGTCGACGAGCCTACGGAATGGGTAAGTCCTATAGTCATTACAACTAAAAAGAATGGCAAACTACGTTTGTGTCTAGACCCACACAATCTAAATCAGGCAATCATGAGACCCCATTTTCAGTTACCATCATTAGATGAAATAAAGTCAGACCTTTCCGGGGCAAAATACTTTAGCACGTTGGATGCCAACAAAGGATTCTGGATGCTCACTTTATCTGAGGAGTCCTCAAAGCAGTGCACTTTCATAACGCCCTTTGGACGCTATAGGTTCCTTCGTCTCCCTTTTGGCATAAACGCTGCTCCAGAGCTTTTCTACAGAGAGATGGTCAAACATTTCAATGATATAGAAGGTGTCAAAATAATGATGGATGATTTTCTCATCTACGCTAGTAGCCTAGAAGAACATAACGAACGTTTACAAAAAGTTCTGGATAGAGCGAGAGAAATAAACTTAAAATTCAACAAAGAAAAGTCAAAAATTTGTGTGCCGGAAGTCAAGTACTTAGGTCACATTTTTAGTCCCGACGGAGTCAGTGTCGATCAATCAAAAGTAGAGGCAATTTGTCGAATGTCCAGCCCTACTAATCGTACAGAGTTACAACGGTTCATGGGCATGGTCAATTACCTTAGTCCTTACATAAAGAATTTGTCACAACAAACTAGTCATTTGAGATCTCTTTTATCACAAAACACAGAATGGTCATGGTCAGATAAACATGAGACAGAATTCAATAACCTCAAAAGACTTATTAGCACTGCCCCGGTGCTCATTTATTACAATCCCGGCAAAAGTATTACCCTGTCCGTGGACGCTTCAAAAGATGCTCTAGGAGCAGTCTTATCACATGACACTCGACCAATTGCCTATGCTTCAGCATCGTTGTCAAAATTTCAACAAAACTACTCCCAAATAGAAAAGGAACTGTTAGCAATTTTGTTCGGGTGTACTAAATTCCACCAATATATTTATGGCATTCAAATCACTGTAGAATCAGATCACAAACCACTTATTAATTTATTCAAGAAAGCTTTGTATGATATCCCGCCTAGGCTACAACGTATAATGTTACGCTTACAACCATACAATATCAATGTTGTTTACAAACCAGGTAAATACCTATACATCGCAGACACTCTGTCGAGGTCAGCAATACCAGAACTAACACTGACTGATTTGGAACAAGATATAGATTTACATATTAACTTACTTAAGTCAAGTCTACCCGTCAGCCAAGAGAAACTAGAGGAAATACAACTGACAACTTCTAAAGATCCAATCCTGAATCAAATCATTAAATACAGTCAGCAAGGTTGGCCAGAACATAAAAGATTAGTCAGTCAATCAGTCAAGCCATATTACTCATTTAAAGACGAACTACATGTGATTGACAACATACTCTTAAAGTCATTTAACATAGTCATACCAGATTCAATGCGGGAAGGTATTCTAAAACTAATCCACGAAGGCCATCAGGGTATCAGCAGTTGTATACGACTAGCTAAAACTGCAGTTTTTTGGCCAAACATCAGCAGTGATATAGAGAAATATATTAATAACTGTCATGTATGTCTGACTTACCGCAGGAACAATACCAAAGAACCAATCATTCACCACGAGTACAAATTGTTGCCTTGGAATAAAGTAGGAGTCGATATCTTTGAACAAGACGGTATAAAATACCTCTTGGTAGTAGACTATTTTTCAAAGTTCATAGAAATAGTTCAGCTAAAGTCTGGCTCAAAAGCCAACATAGTTATTTCACATTTAAAGTCTATCTTTGCCAGACAAGGAATACCTAGTGAGTTAAATTCAGACAATGGTCCACCTTTCAACAGTAAAGAATTTGGTGATTTCATGCAACACTGGGGAATCAAACACACCACATCCAGTCCATACTTGAGTCGCTCAAACGGCATGGTCGAGAGAGCAATAGGTACAATGAAAAACATGTTAAAGAAATGTAAAGCCGACAACACAGATCCATACCTCGCACTCTTACAGTACAGAAACACTCCTAAAAAGACAGGGTTTTCACCATCACAACTGTGCATGTCCAGGAATCTACGTACACGAATACCCGTCAGTGAATCTTTGTTAGAACCTAAACTGGTAGACTTGGTTAAGCTTAAACAAAATATTGAGAACGAAAAACATAATTCAACACTTTATTACAATCAACACAGTAAAGATTTATCACATTTGAACGTAGGAGATAACATTTATTATAAGCACAAGCCGAACAATGTCTGGATTCCCGGAAGAATTGTTGAGACTTGTATCGAACCCCGCAGCTATGTTGTTCAGTCCCCGGAAGGTCAATTTCGTAGAAATAGGGAACATATCCTCAAACCTGCTGCTCCATTGACTGATTCTCCTGAAAATAAACAAAAAGTTAATGATCATGTACCAATAGCCAGGTCCAATAGAACCATTCACAGGTCAGTAGTTCCACAACAAACAAAGTCAGGCAGATTTGTATACCCACCAAAGCGATTCGGCACTGAGTATGATTAAAATTATTACAGTTTCAGGAAAAATTTCGCATTGTTTGTATCAGTTTGTATTGTTAAACATAAATTTCCAAATAAAATAGAAACTAACCTCTATACTGTCAGTGTCATTTGACATCCTGTCATCCGATTGTCAAACTGACATAATGTTGCGTTCCGTTTCTCTTTGTAAAGTTTCATGGCCTGGATACTTGGCAGTATGACGAAATTGTTTATTTTTCCTTCAACAGTAAACGATTTTTTTTTTTTATAAAAATCATATTTCACTCAAGGCCATGATACTAGTAAATTCATCACATAGCATAGAAAATAGGTACCAAAGGTAGCCTAAGCACTTTAAATATAGCAGTCAGACGAGGATAATTTATTTTCTATGCAATGTATAGATTCTTAGTGTTAAGGGGAGATAACCCATTAGTATTAAAGGAAGATAACCCAGTAGTAATAATTTTTTAATATAATTTGTAAAGGGCCAACAACCCTTATCGTATAGTTTAAGTTCGGGCCCTATGAAGCCGGCTGGGCTGGGCCCTATGAAGTCGGTCACTAAAAGTAAATTTAAACTCTCCACGTTCAGCGGTGAGCTGATACCAACTGTAGGTCAATTTCATACTATGGTCAGTCATAATAACAACAAATACACAGTCACTTTTCACATTGTCGATCTAAAATGTCAAAATATTATAGGTAGGGAAACATGTAAGACATTAAAACTACTAAAGAAAATCAATAACGTAACGTTCAACATGTCTCATGGCCAGTCATCGAGTCAGTCAATCATAGATGCAAATAATGATTTATTTCAAGGTATAGGTTGCATAAAGGACTGTACAGTCAATTTAACGTTAAAGCCAGATGCAACACCAACCATCGCTGCATGCAGAAGAATACCGTTTCAACTACGAGAGCCGCTCAAACAGGAATTATTGGAACTGGAAGAAAAGCAGGTCATCTGTCGAGTCGACGAGCCTACGGAATGGGTAAGTCCTATAGTCATTACAACTAAAAAGAATGGCAAACTACGTTTGTGTCTAGACCCACACAATCTAAATCAGGCAATCATGAGACCCCATTTTCAGTTACCATCATTAGATGAAATAAAGTCAGACCTTACAGGGGCAAAATACTTTAGCACGTTGGATGCCAACAAAGGATTCTGGATGCTCACTTTATCTGAGGAGTCCTCAAAGCAGTGCACTTTCATAACGCCCTTTGGACGCTATAGGTTCCTTCGTCTCCCTTTTGGCATAAACGCTGCTCCAGAGCTTTTCTACAGAGAGATGGTCAAACATTTCAATGATATAGAAGGTGTCAAAATAATGATGGATGATTTTCTCATCTACGCTAGTAGCCTAGAAGAACATAACGAACGTTTACAAAAAGTTCTGGATAGAGCGAGAGAAATAAACTTAAAATTCAACAAAGAAAAGTCAAAAATTTGTGTGCCGGAAGTCAAGTACTTAGGTCACATTTTTAGTCCCGACGGAGTCAGTGTCGATCAATCAAAAGTAGAGGCAATTTGTCGAATGTCCAGCCCTACTAATCGTACAGAGTTACAACGGTTCATGGGCATGGTCAATTACCTTAGTCCTTACATAAAGAATTTGTCACAACAAACTAGTCATTTGAGATCTCTTTTATCACAAAACACAGAATGGTCATGGTCAGATAAACATGAGACAGAATTCAATAACCTCAAAAGACTTATTAGCACTGCCCCGGTGCTCATTTATTACAATCCCGGCAAAAGTATTACCCTGTCCGTGGACGCTTCAAAAGATGCTCTAGGAGCAGTCTTATCACATGACACTCGACCAATTGCCTATGCTTCAGCATCGTTGTCAAAATGTCAACAAAACTACTCCCAAATAGAAAAGGAACTGTTAGCAATTTTGTTCGGGTGTACTAAATTCCACCAATATATTTATGGCATTCAAATCACTGTAGAATCAGATCACAAACCACTTATTAATTTATTCAAGAAAGCTTTGTATGATATCCCGCCTAGGCTACAACGTATAATGTAACGCTTACAACCATACAATATCAATGTTGTTTACAAACCAGGTAAATACCTATACATCGCAGACACTCTGTCGAGGTCAGCAATACCAGAACTAACACTGACTGATTTGGAACAAGATATAGATTTACATATTAACTTACTTAAGTCAAGTCTACCCGTCAGCCAAGAGAAACTAGAGGAAATACAACTGACAACTTCTAAAGATCCAATCCTGAATCAAATCATTAAATACTGTCAGCAAGGTTGGCCAGAACATAAAAGATTAGTCAGTCAATCAGTCAAGCCATATTACTCATTTAAAGACGAACTACATGTGATTGACAACATACTCTTAAAGTCATTTAACATAGTCATACCAGATTCAATGCGGGAAGGTATTCTAAAACTAATCCACGAAGGCCATCAGGGTATCAGCAGTTGTATACGACTAGCTAAAACTGCAGTTTTTTGGCCAAACATCAGCAGTGATATAGAGAAATATATTAATAACTGTCATGTATGTCTGACTTACCGCAGGAACAATACCAAAGAACCAATCATTCACCACGAGTACAAATTGTTGCCTTGGAATAAAGTAGGAGTCGATATCTTTGAACAAGACGGTATAAAATACCTCTTGGTAGTAGACTATTTTTCAAAGTTCATAGAAATAGTTCAGCTAAAGTCTGGCTCAAAAGCCAACATAGTTATTTCACATTTAAAGTCTATCTTTGCCAGACAAGGAATACCTAGTGAGTTAAATTCAGACAATGGTCCACCTTTCAACAGTAAAGAATTTGGTGATTTCATGCAACACTGGGGAATCAAACACACCACATCCAGTCCATACTTGAGTCGCTCAAACGGCATGGTCGAGAGAGCAATAGGTACAATGAAAAACATGTTAAAGAAATGTAAAGCCGACAACACAGATCCATACCTCGCACTCTTACAGTACAGAAACACTCCTAAAAAGACAGGGTTTTCACCATCACAACTGTGCATGTCCAGGAATCTACGTACACGAATACCCGTCAGTGAATCTTTGTTAGAACCTAAACTGGTAGACTTGGTTAAGCTTAAACAAAATATTGAGAACGAAAAACATAATTCAACACTTTATTACAATCAACACAGTAAAGATTTATCACATTTGAACGTAGGAGATAACATTTATTATAAGCACAAGCCGAACAATGTCTGGATTCCCGGAAGAATTGTTGAGACTTGTATCGAACCCCGCAGCTATGTTGTTCAGTCCCCGGAAGGTCAATTTCGTAGAAATAGGGAACATATCCTCAAACCTGCTGCTCCATTGACTGATTCTCCTGAAAATAAACAAAAAGTTAATGATCATGTACCAATAGCCAGGTCCAATAGAACCATTCACAGGTCAGTAGTTCCACAACAAACAAAGTCAGGCAGATTTGTATACCCACCAAAGCGATTCGGCACTGAGTATGATTAAAATTATTACAGTTTCAGGAAAAATTTCGCATTGTTTGTATCAGTTTGTATTGTTAAACATAAATTTCCAAATAAAATAGAAACTAACCTCTATACTGTCAGTGTCATTTGACATCCTGTCATCCGATTGTCAAACTGACATAATGTTGCGTTCCGTTTCTCTTTGTAAAGTTTCATGGCCTGGATACTTGGCAGTATGACGAAATTGTTTATTTTTCCTTCAACAGTAAACGAAGAAGAAGAAGGAAGAAGGAAGCTGAGGCCCAGGGGCCGAACTAGGCCGGCCGGCCTTTTAGCGGAGCCCTATGCTTCAGCATCGTTGTCAAAATGTCAACAAAACTACTCCCAAATAGAAAAGGAACTGTTAGCAATTTTGTTCGGGTGTACTAAATTCCACCAATATATTTATGGCATTCAAATCACTGTAGAATCAGATCACAAACCACTTATTAATTTATTCAAGAAAGCTTTGTATGATATCCCGCCTAGGCTACAACGTATAATGTTACGCTTACAACCATACAATATCAATGTTGTTTACAAACCAGGTAAATACCTATACATCGCAGACACTCTGTCGAGGTCAGCAATACCAGAACTAACACTGACTGATTTGGAACAAGATATAGATTTACATATTAACTTACTTAAGTCAAGTCTACCCGTCAGCCAAGAGAAACTAGAGGAAATACAACTGACAACTTCTAAAGATCCAATCCTGAATCAAATCATTAAATACTGTCAGCAAGGTTGGCCAGAACATAAAAGATTAGTCAGTCAATCAGTCAAGCCATATTACTCATTTAAAGACGAACTACATGTGATTGACAACATACTCTTAAAGTCATTTAACATAGTCATACCAGATTCAATGCGGGAAGGTATTCTAAAACTAATCCACGAAGGCCATCAGGGTATCAGCAGTTGTATACGACTAGCTAAAACTGCAGTTTTTTGGCCAAACATCAGCAGTGATATAGAGAAATATATTAATAACTGTCATGTATGTCTGACTTACCGCAGGAACAATACCAAAGAACCAATCATTCACCACGAGTACAAATTGTTGCCTTGGAATAAAGTAGGAGTCGATATCTTTGAACAAGACGGTATAAAATACCTCTTGGTAGTAGACTATTTTTCAAAGTTCATAGAAATAGTTCAGCTAAAGTCTGGCTCAAAAGCCAACATAGTTATTTCACATTTAAAGTCTATCTTTGCCAGACAAGGAATACCTAGTGAGTTAAATTCAGACAATGGTCCACCTTTCAACAGTAAAGAATTTGGTGATTTCATGCAACACTGGGGAATCAAACACACCACATCCAGTCCATACTTGAGTCGCTCAAACGGCATGGTCGAGAGAGCAATAGGTACAATGAAAAACATGTTAAAGAAATGTAAAGCCGACAACACAGATCCATACCTCGCACTCTTACAGTACAGAAACACTCCTAAAAAGACAGGGTTTTCACCATCACAACTGTGCATGTCCAGGAATCTACGTACACGAATACCCGTCAGTGAATCTTTGTTAGAACCTAAACTGGTAGACTTGGTTAAGCTTAAACAAAATATTGAGAACGAAAAACATAATTCAACACTTTATTACAATCAACACAGTAAAGATTTATCACATTTGAACGTAGGAGATAACATTTATTATAAGCACAAGCCGAACAATGTCTGGATTCCCGGAAGAATTGTTGAGACTTGTATCGAACCCCGCAGCTATGTTGTTCAGTCCCCGGAAGGTCAATTTCGTAGAAATAGGGAACATATCCTCAAACCTGCTGCTCCATTGACTGATTCTCCTGAAAATAAACAAAAAGTTAATGATCATGTACCAATAGCCAGGTCCAATAGAACCATTCACAGGTCAGTAGTTCCACAACAAACAAAGTCAGGCAGATTTGTATACCCACCAAAGCGATTCGGCACTGAGTATGATTAAAATTATTACAGTTTCAGGAAAAATTTCGCATTGTTTGTATCAGTTTGTATTGTTAAACATAAATTTCCAAATAAAATAGAAACTAACCTCTATACTGTCAGTGTCATTTGACATCCTGTCATCCGATTGTCAAACTGACATAATGTTGCGTTCCGTTTCTCTTTGTAAAGTTTCATGGCCTGGATACTTGGCAGTATGACGAAATTGTTTATTTTTCCTTCAACAGTAAACGATTTTTTTTTTTTATAAAAATCATATTTCACTCAAGGCCATGATACTAGTAAATTCATCACATAGCATAGAAAATAGGTACCAAAGGTAGCCTAAGCACTTTAAATATAGCAGTCAGACGAGGATAATTTATTTTCTATGCAATGTATAGATTCTTAGTGTTAAGGGGAGATAACCCATTAGTATTAAAGGAAGATAACCCAGTAGTAATAATTTTTTAATATAATTTGTAAAGGGCCAACAACCCTTATCGTATAGTTTAAGTTCGTAAGAGGGAAGATGTTACAATATGTTCATTCATTCATTCATTCATTCACCGCTTCCTTTGCGTCGCCAGCACGCGGCACCCATGTAAAACAAAGTTATTTAAATACAAGCAGTTTATCAACTGAAGACTTTCATTATCACCGACCTCACGACTTCACATCGAAGACGTTGAGGATGTCGAAGTAATTGTATAAATTAGTGAAACAAAGATGTTGCTGACACAAGTGTTTATATTGAAGTGAAGTAACCAAGCACATAATCAACTTTAAAAAAGGAATAAGAATATGTCAATATGATTATGCATAAAAAAGAAAATAACTTATAAAGAGTCTACACAACAAGAGATTAATATAGACAGTATCTACAACAATTAATTATTTTGTACTTGGTAAATTCCTATAATGTAAAGTATGTATTATCAATATCACTATTGTAAAATTGCCACACCCAAAATGGGTAAAATTACATTGAGACTGTATTATCACTGACATCTACCTATTGTAAACATTCATTTTGTCGCAATAAATATAAATGAAATGAACTAACATAATATAAACTTACTAATAACTAACAAGACGTTAAATGAAAGCTTGTAAAAAAATGCACATAAACTGGAGATGGATTACGGGATATGTTAATATTCCGTGTGCATGTGCATTTTTATGTACATGTGTAACTTAACTTGCTCAGTTCAATTCGGCCGCAATTTCACTTGCGCCGGCACGCCGGCCTCAGTTGTCGGTGCACTGGCGCAATAGCGCTAATAATAATCTACGAATAAGAATGTATAGAAATGTAAATCAAGCTCAAAAAGTAGCACCAAAAAAACTGTACCGTGTTCTAAATTTGTTCTTTAAAAACTGTACCTTGCCACTAAAACTCATACAAAATGGGTAGATAGAGACTACCACTTGCCACACGCTACGATTCTTACCTACTCCCAGGATTTTTTTGCCGCGCCAGCGCACCACCGTCACCACGATGTCTATTGCGCCGGTGCGCCGACTACTGAGGCCGGCGCGCCGGCGCAAGTGAAATTGTGGCAAAGTTGAAC
This sequence comes from Agonopterix subpropinquella, assembly GCA_922987775.1. Classification (NCBI taxonomy): domain Eukaryota; kingdom Metazoa; phylum Arthropoda; class Insecta; order Lepidoptera; family Depressariidae; genus Agonopterix; species Agonopterix subpropinquella. Next base: position 20,907,657 of record OV277703.1, on the reverse strand, counting down.
TGAGCAAGTCAAGTTCCACCAAATACGTTAATATCCCGTAATCCATCTCCAGTTCATGTGCATTTTTTTACAAGCTTTCATTTAACATCTTGTTAGTTATTAGTACCTAAGTTTATATTATTATGTTAGTTCATTTCATTTATATTTATTGCGATAAAATACATGTTTAAAATAGGTAGATGTCATTGATAATCCCCTGTGGGGGTGCGATGGGGTTGAAATGTCTAAATATCGTCAATTACGAAAATAGCATCGATTTTAAAATTTAACAAAGTGGACATGAAAATCTGTCTAAATAGATTAAATTTTATATATATTAATCTAAATATATAAAAGAAGAAAATGACTGACTGACTCACTGACATATCAACGCACAGCCCAAACCGCTGGGTCTAGAGATTCCAAATAGTAGTTTTTACGCGATGCTTGAACAAACACAGATATCTAGTTTTTATAATAGTGTAGAAAACTAGATTTTGCCTGCTACTTCGTCAGCACCGGTTCCCGGTATTGTAGCAAGATAAAAAATATACCTTGTTTTAAGTCAAATTTTATGCTTTAAGATACAATAAATTTCATCAAAATCGGTTCAGTAGTTTTTACATGACAGTCATACAAATACTAATTAAAATAGTGAAAATGCCTGTTTTCGTTATAGCATCACCTAAAAACTACTTGACCGATTTTGATAATATTTGATGTGTTTTAAAAACCAGTTCCCGTTATAAGAATTCACTGCAATGTGGTACACATAGATAAACCTAATGACAATGTAATATTAGGGTGGCCAAGAGCTGATCTGATGATGAATGGAGATGATGGAATGATAGTGGTAGGATAAACTTATGCACTCTCGATGCTCAGTAAAATTTGTGAGTTGTTAAACTAAGAGATATAAAGCTATGGTTGACGCCAAGACAGACAAGATCGTTAAAATGATAATAAAAGTGAATAAAAGTACAAGAATAATTTAGAATATTTTTTCAGTATGCTCAACCGTTCTGAAATTTAAAGGATCTATGGTCATATAGATAACCTACAAAGTTGTACAGCGAGAATAAAACAATTAGAATTTGAAAAGTGGAAAATAAAAACCCTTATAGAACCAAAACTGTGACGGTCTGTGAGAGAAATTTTGACTCTGAGCCTATTTTTGTGTACCCAGCAACACGATAAAATTGATAGAAAAATTTGAAAACTATAAATAAAAAAGTTGGTTTTCGAAAATTATTTACGTAAAAATGAAGCTAAAATATGAATTCGGTCGAGAGGCTGAATGAATGTACGTAATAGTATAGTGAACTAAAAGAAACTGAAAAAAAGAAAAAAAATCTAATAATTTTGAATAAAATGAGAGGCAAGAGGCAACCCTGACCGATTATTCTGTTTTTTTTTACACCAAAAATTTTTATCGTCTTTTAAAATAGAGCATAAATTGAAACATGTAAATTCTGATTTTCAGCTATTTCTTACACTTATGTCCGAAGTTATGATCAAAAAACAGGAGAACAGAGAATAATCAATAAAAGCTAAACTACAGATGCAGGTACACAAATCTTTCGCAGAAACTATTTTTAGACTAGTGACTAAAGAATAGAATGGCTAAAAATGTTAAGAACTTACAGACAAAAAAGTGGATTTTCAAAAATAATTACGTAAAATTTGAGGTTAAATATGGCACTTTTTAGTAAAGAGTCTCTATCTCAGTGATTAAGACAAGTGATTATGCACTGTAAATTATAGTAATTATTAGTTCAATATCAACACCTACCCATACGTAATAGTAAGACTGTCTAAAGTTGCCATACAAAGCTATAGTGTGAGATCCGACCGTAAAATTATGCACCTATTTCTTAGGCGAACGAAATGTGATTCTAGTTTATGCTTACACAGAGGTTAATTCAACGCCACCAAGTTGCCTAGAAAAATCTTGCCGCAAGTATCTTTTCCATTATGATTTGTGGTATAACTTTTTCCACCTGTCTGTTAGGGAAGTAAATGAGGTGCCATCGGAAGGAGACTGATTTAAAGTACTGGAAAAACTAGGGTTGCCACCTCTCAATCTGCCGCAACTATAGGGTTGCCAGGTTCAAAGAAGTCATTTTTGAACCTGGAAACCCTAGAGTTGCGGCAGACTGAGAGGTGGCAACCCTAGTTTTTCCAGTTCTTTAGACTGGTGTTCTTCCGATGGCACCTCATTTACTTCCCTAGCAGACAGGTGGAAAAAGTTATACCACAAATCATAATGGAAAAGATACTTGCGTCAAGATTTTTCTAGGCAACTTGGTGGCGTTGAATTAACCTCTGTGTAAGCATAAACTAGAATCACATTTCGTTCGCCTAAGAAATAGGTGCATAATTTTACGGTCGGATCTCACACTACTATAAGACCTATCAAAATAGACGTTTTCATCTAGTCCCATAGCTTTGTATGACAACTTTAGACAGTGTTACTATTACAGTATTGAACTAACGCAAAGAACATGACAGTATACAAAAAGTTTTTTTTATATTAGTAATTTCGCAGTAACAGGGTTTTTATATTAGTAATTTCGTACCCTACAACAATATCAAAACGGCAATCGGTAATCTTTTTTGTAATTAAATAGTCCCGGGGCTACAGTAGGTACTATTATAAATCAGCGGCGCGGCGCGGGTAGGGTAGCACTGAGCAGTGAGCACGTGCGATGATGCGGTGCCCGCCGCCGCCCACTCCCCTCAACCCTTCCGCACCCCGCGCTCGTAGATCGGGGCCTAGCGCGGGAAGAATATTATTGAAAAAATGTTAATATACTAATGAGGGCGAAATTTTAATAGATTCTTAGTAATCCTGTTGTATTAAAGTGTATTGTAACTTGTAAATGGAAAAAGAGGAAGAGAATACTTTTCCGAAGTAAGTTATTGCCCAAAAATCATAAAACTATAATTGAAACGAAAATATTCTAGCTTCTTGTGCAAGACGATACATGTAATGAAATTAATACACACAAAAAGACAACAATTGTGAGACTATTATTCCTGAAGTAGTTATGGATTAAAAACGGTATTTTTATGTTTCTCCCTACGTGAAATCGATAAATTCCTAGATACCGATCACCTCTATGGTAATTAGTATATACTAACATATACCAAAGGAATTTTGGAGAGAAACTTTTTCCGCCGAGAGCTATAAGTGATTTTTATGTTTAGGTATAAATACCTAACTTCCAAATTAAAAAAAAACCTAGATACTTGTCAACCGTTATTTTTAAACTTCACTTTATCACACTGCAAAGTTTCAGCAAGAGATGATTTATTGTTAGGGTGTCCATACAAGAAATCTCCTCGATGATTGAACTATTTCTTGCTCTGAACGGTATTGCCTCCCTCATTTACCACTTTCTTGAAGGAAAAAATTAAATACGTAGAGATAAACCCAGAAGATTCCATTGAGTCGAAGTGTTGCTACAGCTGGCTTGCCAGCCCCCATAATACGATAAGACAATCCTTACTCGACAGTGACATAAAATTCCATAGAATTTGGCATAACTTTCGTAATCGAATTGGGATTAGATAAGTGACTTTCAAAAATAGCACTCCAGGGTCGTATTGTATTGGACCTGTGGTGTATTGTATACTGTACCTATAGCCCACTTGTTTTCAAGTGTAGGATAGAGCTTTATGCTCAGCGGTGGAATTCCACTAGCTAAAAATTAGCCTTGTTGCAACTGTGGGCTTAACAAGATAGTTTGCAGTTGAAACTGTGTTTCTGACCACTCCGAAAAGGATTATGGTCGTCAGTTTATGCATCTATTGATGAGTCTATGAGGTTCTTAAATATTTCAGAATTTGATTAGTCTAGAAATGTACCTAACATTTAAAATTCTGATAAAATCATGTGAATAGAAGAGCGAGATTATTTTAAGAACAAAATGCTGATGTAATTAAAAACGGATTCCAACGTAATTACGTAAAGCAATAATAAGTCTTCAGTTCCCGGAAAATATTAAAAATCTTCTAGTTACTACGGTTCATACTTAGGTATACTTACTTATTACTTTTCAAGAGGCTGGTGCTTCATTAGAAATAGCCCAGAAGACTTAAAGGTGAACATTATGGGAAAAGATTTGTTGAAAACAGTTTTCAAGCTAGTGTTACATAACTATCGAAAAAATTACGATGCTATCTATCAATATTGTTACTATTTTCAAGTCACGATAGTATCGATAGACTATAGATTGTTTAACTATTATTAGACAACACTAGTAGATGCCTCAAACACTTACATATATTATGTTCACACCCGTTTCCGACAGGGCTTTCATAGTAAAGTCAAAAAACACTAATAACCCAGTAAAATTAGATAAATCAGAAGAAATAATTTCCGGAGTTTTGGAACTTTTTTTAAACGTTCCTTTGGTACGTAATATTGAAGAAAAAAGAAAGTCCTGGTGAGGGGGGGGTTGAGCTCGAGGAAGGCTCTACTAATTTCATAATTTTTGAAATGCTGTTACTTTCTCGGCCCCGTAGCCCTCAAAGGTTAAGTCTTATGGGGAAAATGTATATTACTTGTTTTGTAGGAAATTTTGTCAGGTTTAATTTGTTCCTACAAAACATTTCGATACGACTTGCAGATTTCGAGAAATAAGTGAAAAACTGAAAAAAGTCACCTTTAGAGCCCCCCTCCCCCCTCCCTCCCCTTCCTCGAGCTCACCCCTCCGTCACCAGGACTATTTTTTTTCTTCAATATTACGTACCAAAGGAACGTTTAAAAAAAGTTTCAAAACTCCGGAAATTATTTCTTCTGATTTATCTAATTTCAGCTTAATTTTACTGGGTTATAATTTAAAAATGGTTTCACCATTTAGGCAGTTGAATGATCTTGAGTTTCATACAAAGTTTTTGAAAACATTTAGATATAAAACCGAACTAAATTTCTCATCCAATTTTTGATACAATACACTTTGTACTTGTCTACTCTTTGTTAAAATGTTTTTATAATGTTTGTTAAATTTTCGTCCAATTAAGAGCTGATAGAGTTTGGTTACAGATCTCACAGACTTTATTAAACAACAAAACGGATTTTCTAGCTAGAAAACTACCGAAATACCTAACAACTATATAGCATAAATAACATGAAATGATGAAACAAAGTGCTTCTTGATTGACGTGGTGGCCGCAAACTCCCTGGGGCCAGTCCTACTGTAATTGATTCATAAATGATTTGAACAAAATGTTGTAGTAGCCGCATCCAAAGGCTAAGGGTTTATTACTAAGCTTTATTTTTTAGGTTGGTTTTGATTGATTTTTACACTTTAGAATTGACATTTTTTCTGCCCCTGGGTGTCGTACGAGGCGACTAAGCAGTGATTTCTTGTGCAGTGTCTTTGTAGGCGAAAGGCAAGCCTACTGGACACTGTAAGGCCATCACTTTCGATGTGTATAAAGAATCATTATTATTTTCACTATCTATATCACTGAGAGTATACTAGAGTCAGAAAAATACTCAATATCGCATAAATCTAAACTATTATAAAACTGTAACAGAAGTGTGTCTGTACATTGAAAATATTAACTAAAAAAAGTAACGATGTGGTTTTTATGTGTCCCTGATTCCAAATCACAAATTTTTTTATTTTTTGTCTGTCTGTTTGTTTGTTTGTTCGTGTGTTTGTTTGAACGAGCATCACGCAAAAACTACTGAACCGATTTTGATGAAACTTTTTTTATTTGATAGCTTATGATCTGACTTCTGGTATATAATTTGTGCGGACAAAGTCGCGGGTTAACACTAGTTCTGAATATTATTTTACATACATACATACATACATATTCCCACGCCTGTCTCCCACTGGGGTAAGCAGATTTGGTATTATTTTACATTATGATTTATTTTATAAGTTTACACTTAATTTATATCGCAAGAAAATTAATTTCGTGCAAAAAAGTATGGTTTATGATATAATTATTTCTCAAAAGATTAAATCCTTCGAAAGATTATTTTCAAACCAGTACCCAAAATTGTAGTTAAAGTACGTAGGTTTTTTCACGATGTTTTTCGAACGAAATATTTGTAACTAAAAATACGATACAAAATAGCGAATAAACCTTGTATCGAGCTTTTCTTTCTTACCTCGGCCCGGGTCGAACGCGGGGGGGGGGGGGGGACCTTTGGGAGTCCCATTACTAAATTAAGTATAGTTTCACTTGGGACCGTCTACGTCTTGCAAAACTTTCTATCATCCTTTATAACGTATTAGTTTGACGGTAATTTGACGCGGAGACGTAGGTCGGATGTTGCTTGGTTTTTCTTTATATCTTGTGTAAAGTAGGTACATTGTTTTACCTTTTGCAAGAAATGGTAAGGACTTTATTTGCTAATATGTTACTGACAGCCTTTCTGAACGGCTCTAATGACTGTCGAATGAATAGTGCTATACCGAATATGCTATAAATTGTGGTTCGCACGTGGTCTAATCATGGTTCAGTTGCGATTTATTTAGCCCGATTGCTCTCCTGTGCTCGTGATTTTCTACTCCTATTCCATTCAAATTCCATTGACCGACATGACATGATTTTTTTGTATACTTTGACACGTTTGACGTTTGACTTTAACACGTTGATCGCCGTCGGGTCACAATAACAATAGATTTTCCATTGTTTGTCGGTCATTTGGCAGTCAAAGCCTTAATGGTGTTTTGCTTATATCTAGCAAGCGAGTTTTGGTAGTATCGTGATCTCAAGAATTGTTTTATGTACAAAAAAACATTTGAGTTGATAAAAAATGGTGCAGCCACATGCAAGCCGTTGGGAACCCGATATACGCGACCGCCCCCTAACACACTTGCTTATGATATTTTTAAAACTAAAAATGTTCCTGATTGTTTTTAAATTAACAGATCACCTTGAAAGACAAAATTTTCAAGGTATTTGGGAATTGGTATAAAATATAGTCTAGTGTGAAAAATGTGCAAAAAGAATTACAGCGTAATAAAGGAAGTCTGCTAGTTCTGCTACCGCATACTCAAATAAAATCTGTTTCTTTCTTAGTAAACATAAACCTAAACACCTTACTACAAGTAGTTAATTCTTGCTTATACCGTAGCATTAACAATTCAAACACTTTTGTAGGCAATAAATTAGCCCCGCCCGCCACACAGGCTAGGCCATCGCATCGTGGGCAATCTCAAAATGGCGGCATTTGTATACTTGCAGTTTTTAATAGTGTAAGTGTAGGGGTACATCATTGCTTTCTTCTTGGGCAATGTAGAGTAGTACCAGGGCCTCTACCCGCACATTCGAACTTCGCGATTGCGTGAATGTTTTCGTTCCAATGTCAACTCTATTACAGTGAAGTGCGGACAGAAACAGTGGCGATATATCGAACGTCGAAAGTCCAGGTACAAGGCCAGCCCAGACGCACTGCTGTCGAACCTAACAGGCGACTACCGCTTTCGTTGGCATCGTCAACTGCTTAGCGTTGCCGGTCGATAGGCGACTATCGATAGTAATGTATCGATAGTATATGGCAAGACTATGGATCAGGCTATCGATAGTATCCATAACATGGCGTTATCTGATCGTAACGCTCTCCCGTTTCATTCCCTCTTCATCAGATTACTATTTAAAGGGAATTAGGGTGGCATTGCACTTACACCAAAATGTCCGATGTGCTAAATGGACTAGTGCTCAAATAATTATATGGTAAGAACTTGACAGTGCATTTACTTAAGTACAGCTAACACAGTAACCGTGAGGAAAGGAGCATATGGAGGTGGTATTCGGAATTGGAATACTCAATCTGCAACTGCTCTGAATCACGAATCTGGGATCAATGATTGTCACCAATCATAAATTGAGTCCCCGTTCCCCTCTAATAACAGAATTAACCTTGGTACAATAATGATAATGCTTAAAAAAAATGTTGGTCAGTAATTGTACCAAAGATTCTGAGAAGCTTAACTCAGAAAGGGAATCAGATAGTGAGTTATGTATGTTGTATGAAAAACTATCGATACAATAAATGAAAACTAAATCAAATTCTTATCTACATTTTCTAAGGCCTTAACTCAAATTTACAAGAATAACTATGCGTTAAGATGGTAGATAGGTAGGTATAGAAGATAAGTGTATATACGCGCACAGTGAATGTATCCCTTGACATCCTGCACGTCACTTCCTGGAGTCGACACAGGCTTGGTTGACATGTGACGCTTTATACCCCTATCTGGGACACGATAGTACTGCGTTCAAAGAATGAAAATGCGTTGAGTTACAACCACAGTATAAGAAAAAGTATTACATAGTACACAGTTAAACGCTAACCTATAAGTAATGAAAATGTGTTATTTATTGTATCCATACTGTACAAGAATAATAATGGAATTTTGAGGTTAGTTTGAATCACAAAAACAGATCAGAAAAACTTCCTCTTTTTTCTATAAGTAGGTATATCAGGGTTCAGGACTTTACTAATCCAAGATTTTGATAATTACCTACTATAAGTAACTAGGCACTAAGCAGTCTTGGTCTTTATAATAGGCAAACTAGGTCCGCATTTATCTCGCTGAAAACTCGTTTTTCCAGAGATGAGACTATCGATTTTTTGCCCCCATAATCTGAAAATTGTATCGAAATCTATAGGGCCGGCGTTTTCTAGATCGCGATCTACGATTAGGTATACAATAAATGTTGCTCGTTGAATAGTCTTTCTCTAAATAAATTGTAATTGTTGACTAGAATTGGCCAGAAAGCTAATTAGGTATCGGAATAGTAATAAAATTGTCAACGGAAAAATAATTTATTCGATACGGCCTCATCACTTTTTCAGTGCCTAAGCACTGAAATGCGGATATCTTAAATATGCAATAATATCTGACTACCTCTTCTCTTTGGCGTCTAAAGTCGTGACAATATACTTATGCTACTTTGTTAATACAGTGTACGACTATAACTAGAAATCCGGTGTAGTCAGAATGTAAACTAGCGCAGCAATAAATCTAAGAATCAGACCAGTTCCTTTCCGTTTCCGGTTCGAGAATGAAGATCACACTTATAAAGCCAATTTTTGCCTTCGCTTAGTCGACAACGCGATCGTCTCAGAGACAGAAATAACTGCTAGAATTAACAAAAGATTACATACATAGGTATAGTATAAGGTACTGCCGCACTTGTAAACGCAGCTCAGAAATTTAGATGACACGATTGTATAGAGATGAGACCGCTTCTAGACAAAGTTGTATCACGTTAACGAAAATCTAACTTATTATAAGCATACCTAGACATTAGTTCCTATTTCTAGACTGATTCTGAAAAACCACAACCAAGCTTCGTTTGTATGCAGCGCGCATTAGCGCTTTAGGAATAAACTTCTTTTAAGCGCGTTTTTATCGGAATTACTAAAGCTGCTATTTTATGTTGCAGCATAATTTAAGACTAATTGACGACGATTTTTCGTATTATCCGAGGGCAAAGCCGAGCTGTATACCATTATGTACAGAATATACACATTTTACCAGCAGTGTGCAAATGTCCAGTGTGACAGTTGAGGAGAGAGCTCATCGCCTCTTAACAAACTATTATTTAGTTTACCTTCTGAAAAATTCTATCTACAATTTATATACCAGCGTTGCTCTTCCAAAAGAATTTCTTTTAATCAAACAAATGTAAAAACTAATCAATGGCTTCCCAGAAAAGCCTCTCATTGAAAAGTAAGCATTTGTCGTCTCCCCAGGGTCCATTCCCAAGTAAGCAATGGTAAATCATCACCCCTAGGCTAAAAGTTGCGTTTGCGAAATGGCCGGCCGCCTATTAAATGTCGATTTTTCACATTCTGAATACTTCGTCCCCCTTTTCGGAGGGAAATTGACGATTTTCAAGGGTGCTGCAATGGGGTTGCACTGCTTTCATTGTGTGGGAATTTTAGAGAAGTTTGTCTGGATTGATGTTAGTGGAAATTTAAATATTTTGAACTGGAAGCCTACGTGCGTTTAATATGCAGTTTATGAATGGTAAAGAGATCAAAGCGATATTACAAGGTTGTAGCTAATTGTGGTGTTCAAATAAAGGCAATATACCAAACATTTTTGTCCAGGCCCAGCTTGTTGCTAAAGATTATTGACTGCAACCTATTTATCAGACAAATGTTGAGGATTCACCCTGAGGACACACAGGAGGTATGACGCCGGAAATGAGGCGGTAGCTGATGTCGCTGCTATAGGTGAAATCCCAACCTAGTATCAATCTAATTCAAATAGGTAATGAAATAAACTATTAGAATAATACTCACAATGTATGTTCTATATGATAAATTTCTAGGCAAGACCATGGGATTATCCTAAAGTATCTTAAACTGTCTTGGAACTAGCAAAGACTCAAAAAGAAAAGAAAGAATCGAAAATATAAGTCTCTGCATAATCTTAAATGAAGATGGGATACAGCTATCGGAAAAACAATATCAATATTAAGCTTACTACCAACAATAGGCCGGCAATAACTTGGCCAAAACCTTGACTGCGCTGAACAAAATTTCTAGGCGAAAGATCTACCGTGCTCGCCCCTTTACCTTGATCAAGTTGTTTACTGGGTAGTATACCCTTAAAAAGGCCACTTCATTTGGAACCTCAGATGTAGGGATATCACGCACTTAGCTGTTTATCCCAACCGGCTCACCGGTGATAAACCATGACAGTCTTAATTATTAACGAGAATTGATGGCCTCTCGGGTCCCACAGGGTCCTACATTACCTTCTACGTACGCATGTTGTGATGTATCTTTATATCAAAGACAGGTATTAATTTGTTTGAGAAATTCGGCGAATGTAGGTAGTTAGGTACCGTACAGCGAAAGTATGTACCGTAGTAATATTTATTAATCTGCAAAAAGGTGAACTGTGTTCTTCTGTTAGAGGTATAATTGTAGTAATTGTTATTAATGTCATGCAGTTGGCTAATGTTGATATATTAACTCAAAAAACATACGTTACAGTAGATAACAGAGGACTTGACATACAATGAAAATTATTTGCAATAGTTTGAAAAAAGACATTGCCCACTTGATGAAATTTATTCGTTTTAAAATCGTTTCACGAATGAGTATGATCATAGAACACATACAAATAGTATGATAGCTAAAATTTATACACAATTTAGAAGGAATATCCTACTTCCCAAGAAAATGGAAATTATCCTATTCTATTGTAGCCTTTCTTGTAAAATTCAAATTCATATTTATTTACCAGTTTTGAGGTGAAACGGGATTGGGCGTTTTCCTTTTCATAGCTTAATTATACTAATCCTTTTGAACGGCAGCTATAATATCACTGATCAAGAAAATAAATCACATTATATAAAAAGAAAGGTAGCGTTCGATAAAGGCATACATAATTTATAGCTTACATCTAACAGTGTTACTAAGAATGATTAAAGTAAACAATGTCACCCTCCTCAAAGATATCTTTTTTGTGAAATACTTAGTGAGATACGAATTCCAGGAATGATAAGAGAGCACGTCGTACGTCTGTCATTCAGGATTGGTACAAGATGTAAGTATAAGGCGTAAATTTAAACATATTATTTGTGATAGTAATAACTCTTTAACCATATTAAACCTTTATGGAGTATAAGATACCTATATCTTTCGATCAGCTTTCGATACATAGTTGAAGGATTGGAATCTATAATAGAAGTAATAGTATAAGAGATAAGTGTACTTTTTGCAACCATCAGCAGCAAGGCTGATTCAGTGTTTATGGGGTGTAGAGCATCTCTGTGATGGGGATGGACCAGGTTTACCTGCATAACTCCAGTCGGTTTAGGAGTTACTGATGATTAAAGGTCTGTAAAACATTTACGATCAGCTGTACGGCTGATCGTATAATATTGTTGTAGTATGCACTGTAGCTATGTGAACAGTACAAAAATTTTCAAGTTCTGTCAGTCGGTTTAGGAGATACAGCCAGTCAAAGTTCCGATCTTTAAACAAGTGTATCTCCTAAACCGACTGATGAACCATGACAGTTAATGTACTGTTCACATAGCTACAGTGCATACTACAACAAAAACATAAGATCAGTCGTGCAGCTGATCGGTAATTTTTTACAGACCTTTAATCATCAGTAACTCCTAAACCGACTGGAGTTATGCAGGCAGACCTGGTCCATCCCCATCACAGAGATGCTCTACACCCCATAAACACTGAATCAGCCTTGTTGCTGATGGTTGCAAAAAGTACACTTATCTCTCGGAATATAATTAATAGCAAATAAAATAATGTATTGTTTGGTGTGTAAAATAAAGTGTTTAATAATACTAATAATAAAACGAACAAATCAGAAGATTTTATTAATTTATAATGATGTCTCCAAAAAACAGACGTATGAAACAAAATTTGACATTGGTACCTACTAAGAAAAAAGATAAGAACATCATCAAGATAAGGCCACGTCATCCGGGTGCAAGCGTCGCTTTCCTACAAGCATAAGTTTGCAATTAGCACTTCAATTGAAAGCAGGATCGCAAAAAAACTTATTTTTCATAAATATCTATTCTCTTGGGTGTTTGGGGTAAAAACCAACCTTTCAAATCTTAATTCAATACAAAGGGCCTGCTTCACCACTTCTTTGTAAGTTCTTGTTAGCATATCTGATAAATTGTTTGACAAAGCATGTAACAATAGCATGTACCACAGCTTGCTCTCACATGCTGCAGGGATTTCATTGATGTATTGTAACTGTTATGTGCCAAATAAACGTTCTTCTTCTTATCGTGTGGGCAGAGCCCTGGTGTCAGAGTTTTTTCAGACCGCCTTTTGGCCTCTGACGTGGTTTATTTAATAAACGTTTATTATTATATTATTAATGTTTGTCAAACGATCTGTCAGATAAACTAAAAAGAACTGGTGAAACAAGCCCTTAATATACCCTAGACACAATGATAAGTAAAATAGCATAATACTCTCATTAAAAAGCTTTATATATTTATTATTTATTTAATACTTCATTGTACACATAACAATACAGACAGCTTTTCTTCCATCTCTTACACCAAAACTCTCCCCTCGTGTCACCTGGTGGCAGCTCAGAATAATTTATTACATTTCTTAAAAGCCATTACCGAGTGACACCGCCAATGGACCGACACTCCCGCAATTAGCATGAATTTTATACCGGTACTGAAATGAAGTGACATTGATGGAAGTAAGTAGCCAATTATGAGACGATGTGAGAAAGTCGAATTTAAAAGATGGGTTTAAAGCATCTGGAGATCCATCATCGAAGTTAACGGGACAGAAGGTTGGAGTAATTGATGGTAATGAATTATTGGTGAAATTTATGAGTTGCAACGATGCAACGGTTAACACGTTTTGCAAAGCAGGTGTAGCCATATTACTTGATTTTAATGTTTTGAAAATCGCACCTTATATTGTTATATTCCAAGGAAAACACCTTATAAAAATTCTTGCAATATATTTGCTGTCAATAGAAACGGATTAAACATAATTCTAGACTTTGAAACCAGTGGGTCAGTAGTCAGTCACATAACATTTCAAACAACGAACGGAAACAAGCCACATTTGCTTTAAATTCAATTCAACATTTAGGACAGAACCAAACAGCGAACATCCCTCTTCACTACAAAGTAACATCCCAAAACTACTAAATGAACCATAGCTTCCAGAAATACCAATTTCCTATTACAAAGATTTACGTTCCGTACCGTCCCATTCTTTACCACTTGTACTTAAAAAAACCGTTTTAAGAGACGCCATTTTATTTACGATCACTTCTAAGAAGTGGTGTGTAACTGTAACCGAGTTAAGTGTAACGTAAACTGTTTCCCTGTTACGTGAAAAATGTACGGAAATAGAGGGGGATTTATTTGACGATAGATTTCGGGGTCGACTGAGGGGACTGGGGAGTCCAGAATCAGATTTGGACGTTATGAGCGTGAACGATGGTTTTTGTTGTACACCTGTGAAATAACAATGAAGAGCAAGGGTCAAGCGATTGGCCTTTTAGACGAAGGGGCCTTTTTGAAGAATCGATTTGGGTTTCGGGTGTTATTGGGAAATTGTTGGCGGAGAATTGAATTAGATGAAGAAAGCTTTCTTTGTAAATAAGAATTGATCAAAGTAGATGAGTAGGTCTCAAATAAGAATATTGATAGGAAAAACCTGATGAAATTTACTACTAGGGAGAAGACGTGTTGATGATTTACAAAAACATTAAATAAGAAGTACCTACCTATAATATCTTTTTCCAAAAAGCATATTGTTAATACAAGATGTACGTTTAGATTAATTTCTCGTGCGTTTTTTTTTATTTTGCCTCAAATCTAGTAAGGAGTGAACCACGTCAGAGGCCGTAAGGTGGTCTGAAAAAACTCTGACACAAGGGCTCTGCTCACACGATAAGAAAGGAGTGAAGAATTTTTAAAAAACGTTGAGATTATCATTGCATTAGTTAAACAACCGATGAAATAAAATTTTTTAGTTTATTAAAATGGTATAAATATAAACGTTAACTTGCATAATATAACCTAAATTACCTACAAAATAAATTCACGAGATAACTACATACAAAACATGGGTACAGTAATAAATGAGGACAGATCAGCGATGTACAGAAAACCATCCATTACTCGAACATTGGCCAGACTCGGTTAATTGCGGCCTGAACGATCAGATTGATTACGAGATTAACAAATTACACCATCCTGTGAATTAACATGTTTCTTCGAATCGATAACGTTGTAGAGATAAATAGGATCGTTATTTGAGTTAATCGAATGGCGAAATTGATGGCGTGTACTTGTTAAGAGTTGTTAATTGTCGTTGAAGAAATTTTATGATCTTACATTGAATTGAGTAGATTGCTGTTTAAAGGAATTTTGATTTAATTGAGAGGTTCTAATTTACAAGAAACCGAAGGGATGGTGAAGCAAAAATAGAAAGAGTTGTACTTATGATGTTTCTAACATGATTCGCTGCTCCACATTGTTATTTTGCTTATCGCTGTGTTTTTTTAAGTATAATGGAATCAGCCATACGATCCTATAAATTAATTAATAAATTATTTAATTACGGTCTATAAATCAATAAATAAGCAGGTGACAATCAACTGTCATTGTACGTATGAATAGAGTAAGTGACATAAGTTGTCAAATGAAACCGTTTTTGGACGTTTTTTGGAGTCCTCGGCAGGGTAAAAATTCGATTTCTGTGTATTAATTCTCAATCTAACGTGAAATGGTGAATAATTTAATGAAACAGTGTTAGTATATTTAACAAAATTATCTACGATTTCACTTTAGGTTCACGATTATTGACAGAAACTGAATTTTTACCAGGACTCCAAAACCCCAAAAACGGTTCTATTGCCTCGCGTCACATATCTCTTTCTATTATACAGGCATGCCGCTAGGTACATCTCGCTCTCTCAGCTGTCACCGTCTCTCTAATGTAGTATAATATGTACCTTTATGGTATGTATAGTGAACATTGACAGAACAAATAATTCGACAATTTTATTAGACAAATCGACAATACTATACTATATACGTTCAAGTCATTCGGCCCAATCATTATGCTGTTACATACAAATGAAACAAGGATAATTGCAATCATATATCACTACCTAGGTTTAAAGAACTTAAATTGATCACAATAGAATACATGATGTATTTATATCTCGAAGTTGAACAATAGCAAACAATGATCTTTTGCGATCCTTTACCATGTGCTTTAAACAATACCATTCACATCTGTATTAAAGTTCACAATGCTCATAAAGGAATCGCCTGCAGTACTTTGCAAGTGACGTATGTATGAGGAGGTGAACTCCAATCATCCTACAGCCATTTCAGTGAAAATTTCTCGATTCTGATCTTTATTACCAAGGTGTAAATCTTTATCAACATTTTCATGATGGAATTGTTAATGTTGTTCAGGTGAACGAAGCTTAATTGTTTTTTTTCTTTCCTAATGAGGCACAAGTGGTCGACAATGACTGTCATTGTGTCGCTGACTTCGGAACATTTTTAATTTTTTTATCGCTTTAATTTGTCTCGTGTTAATTTCCGTGTGTGAAAGAAAGGATGGGTGTGAATACAATCAACTTTCTTTTGTTTGAGGGTGATTAAACTATTGTCACTTAATTATAAAGTTTATGTCGCTAATGTTAGAACAATGTTTAATAATTCATTATGTACGGTAATTGTCAAGTTGTGGAATTTTAATTAAACTTTTGTTCCGGGTGAGATTCCGCTTGTCTAAATAAAAATACAGATATCAAAAGAAAGAATTACTTTTCATTAGAACAAGCCTAACGCAGTGTGATTGTAGCGAAACTTATTTAGTCGATGGTATACCTGCTAGAATGTCCATCGTACGCGAACACTAGAGGACCTTAATAAAGCTACACTGGATGCAGTCAGGCTCACCGAATACCTGATCAATAAATATATATAGCAACACAATCGTAAGACAAATGTTATTAAACAATATGACGTATTTCCTCTAAAAAAAATGCAAAGCCTCCAAATATTTAGGATATTATATAGGAGTCAAAACTAGTTAAATTGCACTCAGATTCAAAATCCATCTTCTAGGTTAGTCTATCCATCGATATTGTAGATTAGCAACCCAGTCACAGCGCGGGACTGGCGACTGCAAAGTCCTGACCGAGGGGCTCGTTAGCACACGCCAAACAAATTTGATTACCTAACGAGGTAGACAGAGTTAGACGTGTCTAACGTTTGCACAGATCACGTAGACGATTTTGAACTTTAATACGAAGATATTGGAGAAGATTTTGGTTGTTTAGATGCTGGAGGTAACCGAAACGATGTGGACAATTTTAGACGTTAAGAAAATGGCTTTGGGAGGAATTTTGGTTGTGGCAATGAAAGTGTTGAAACGAAAGTTTGGAAGATGAATTGCTAGGTATGGAAATGTAATTTGAAAGGAATCGTAATTATTAATTGTGCGGGAAATCGGTAGCAATGCAAGATAAAGGTAAAGTGCAAAGTGATAAAGGCAATTTTATCTATAGTATAATCGGTGTCTTAAGCAAACAGACGCTGTTTGAAACATCTATTTAGATGAAACAAGGCCCATGATGATGATGATAATGAAATCAAGTTATCAATTCTTTTTATTTGGTATGTGAAACGAAATAGATTGAAGCATTAAAATATTCCTGTGAATATAAACGTTTGTTACCAAATTGTTTTTCGGATAAGAAACGAAAAATCCTCCATTGGATATGGAAGACTAATGTACCTATTCTGTTCAGAAACATGGCATAAATTTCTCGAAGATAACGAAAAGAAAATTCGAGCTCATGAATATAGTGAATATTATGACGGATCTTCATTGCGTGACATACTTCACGATAAACTCCCGATGGGATGCGTTGATGGAACACATCCTGATGTCTTATCTGGCACGTTTCGGTTTCAGAGCACGCGCTGTCAAAAGGGTTGAAGAATTTCCAAATGTCAAAGGTTCATCGTAAGTAAGTGGAAATCAGTTTTAAGAGCGTTCCTGGATTCTGGGAAGGTTACTGTAGGAAAATACCCAATTTGTATACATTTCTAAAGACAACTAAACCTAAAGCCCTGGTTTTGGATTCCAGGGTCGTCTTTTAGGCCCATAAGGATATTATACCTTTTAGGCCCCAAGAAACCAATCTTCGCTTGTTTTTCATACACGGAAAAATTAGAACCCTTATGAAATAGAATGTTTATTATTTTAAGATCCTAGTACGCAATAGGTACTACAGTGTGTAATTGAAATGAGTTGACAATACATTTTCAGAAGTGGTTCAAATTCAAACTGTCCCACTTTGACTAAGCTGTTCTTCATACATTTGAGTCGAGTAGGCGTTGCAGTTAGTATGGACCAAATGATTATTTTTTGTGATTTTAGATTTGTTCCCATAATAAAAGTTGTTCAGTTTTCGATTCATTTTGATTAGGGTGTAATTGAGTAGATGTTATTATGTAACTTCATGTCCAAGGTCTTTATATTTATTTTAGACTAGCGACCCGCCCCGGCTTCGCACGGGTGCAATGCTGATATAAACCTTCCTCTTAGACAATTTAAATTGTCTAAGACCTTCCTCTTAAATCACTCTATCTATTTAAAAAACGGTATCAAAATCCGCTGCGTAGTTTAAAGATCTAAGCATACATAGGGACAGACAGACAGCGGGAAGCGACTTTGTTTTATACTATGTAGTAGTGATGAAGGCCTCTATAACCATCCAGAGAGACAATGTGTAATTAGAGTTTCAGTACGAATTCATCAAAACCCAAACCCGTATGACGAAGTAGGTACATAACAAGCGGACACCTGACTCTGCTCGCAATTAACCGACATTGTTTCAATAAATCCTTATTTGTATGTTCGGTACGACCCTAGCTTTTTACCGAAAGCAGTCAACTCGACACTCGTTAGTGGGGGTCAACGGCATGAGTTTACTATTTGTGTTTATATTTAGTTGATTCCTTTTTGTGGATTTGATTTTCTTTTAGCTCCAACAGCAGTGCAGTTTCAGTGGAGTTTTGTAGGAATTTCATCAAATGATTGAACAAAATCGGTTGCTGGGATTTGGATAATCTTTATAGTTTTAACTTTTTAAAACTACAAAGATTAACCTGCTGATGCTGATTATTTTGCTTTCCTTTGAATACAGATCTGTAAAAACTTTTTATGGTGATTTGTACTTTAAAAATATGTCAAGACGTACCTTTATTATACCCATCACAGAGTGATGATAGACCACACGAAAAAGAGCTAGCGCCTCAATCATGAGGCAGCGGTTCCATGCCTGGGCCCCGACTGCGGTAAATAAATCGCAACTGAACCATGATTTGACCGCGTGCGACGCTTAGCTTTTTACACATTTGGCATTGCGCTAATCGCGGTACAGCTCATGACAGCCGTTAGAGCCGTTTTGACAGATCGCTCAGACGTTATTGGCTGTCAGTTACATAGAGTTTAGTGCGATGCGGAATTCAGCACAGTTGAATAATAATTGAATTGCAATGTGATTAGAACTGAAATTGGATAAGAATAGAACTTACATGTTTTAAATTAGCGCAATCGGGCTCCTGGGTTGTTCGGAATTGATGTACGGTTGTATTTATCATTTACTAGCTCGGCGGTGAAAGAAAACATCTTGACGAAACCTGCATTCCCGAGAATGATAAGAAAATACCACAAGTTCGGAGGTATGCGTAAAATTTGGGTGAGTTTAGGGCGAACATAAAGGACCAGCGATGGTCTCAGTGTTACAATAACGACCCTTGCTTGCAATAACCCAACCACAAATAATAATACCGATCATCGTAACCAAATTGATACCGTCTATAATTTAAGTATTTAGCCTACTACCTACCTACTACTTCTCTTCGAATAAATTAAAAATCTAAATCCCAGAATAGATGCGAGAGTAGTGAAATAAAAAAGATTTTTCGAAACAGCCACTTTAACTTGAACAGCCTCTGGCTATGGCAAAACAGCAACCGTGCGAACGTCGCGGTTGGCAAAACAGACTGCACAATCTACATAGGTAACGTAGATGCAGTAAATCAACTTCGAAAAGTAAGTAGGAATAATATTTATAATGTCTGGAAGATTACCTAAGTTACCATGTTGTTCCCTTCAGTTTTAGGCAGTTAGCTTTTAGTACCCCGTGGTGACGCAAGGTTAGGTACTTCTACCATATGAATAGATAATAATAGTACCCTATAGCAGCGAAAATATGGTTAAACCAACATGAGATTGGTAGACGGATCTTGACATTTTGTAGGAGAATCTTGATATTTAACGCGACGGGAGTTTCGTTTCTATAGTGTACTATTATTATCTATTCATAACTATTATTATTCATATGCTTCTACCTAAGGGTGCGTCCACATCTGGCGAACGCGCCGCAAATGCGCAGCTCGCGAGCCGCTTGAGAGTTGCTCGCGAGCGGCTTCCGATCGGCGTGCGAGCTGCGCCAGTACATTTTTTCCTTGTGTGTCGCTACTGCGCAGCTCGCGCGCCGTTCGCAAGCCGCTCGCGAGTAGCTCCCAAGCGGCTCGCGAGCTGCGTATTCGCGGCGCGTTCGTCAGATGTGGACGCACCCTAAGATTCTCGAGCTTTTGATGTGTTAAAATTACTAAATTTACTCTTTCGGTAGAAAGTTTCCTGTGTTTTTAGATCTTAAAGTAGTTTTGCGTCAAGTTAACGTTTAAATTATTTGCATGTTGCACATTGATGTTTTTTTTCTCAATGTCTTGTATTGTGAATGGTCGCTGTTTATATCCTGATCATGTGATCATACAGGAGTTGCAGTGATAGCTCAAAACCCGAATTCGTTTATCCATGTTGTTCCACTCCACGTAGCCACTCTGTGGCGACGGGCAGCGACGGCTGGCGCAAAACACGAAAACTCGATAAATTTTAATGTACTCCATGCTTCACGCCTGCAGCCATCCGTCGCGAGTCTGCTACTGTACTGCCAAAATAGGCGCCATTTTTGAACCCTCATTAATATTGCGTAAAGGATCACTTTGTTTCCAAATTTTGATCCTTTGAATTAAATTTTTGTCGAGAGGAATAAGGGTCGGTAAATATTTAAGTGGAACTCAAACGATTAACATTGTCCGAACTGTTGTTAATGTTTAATGTAGAGCTTTATCTATATGAAGGAAGGTGAATACTTAAATAGAATAAAATAAACAAAAACTAAAAAAAATTATGGAACATGAATATTTTATTCTGTACCTACCTACGAGTTTGCTAGCGTCAGTGTCTTTTTGTTGAAAGCGTTAAAACAATAACCATCTATTAGTATAGTAATTAAATGTTCTGTTGTCGTGCAATGGATGTTCTGAGATTTCAGAATATCTCTGACTAACCCCTCGGGGAATATAGTCGTGACCATAATTATGATATGCTATGGTATTGGTGTATACTATAGTTTGGGTACTGCTAGTAAATTGATATTTTAAATACAACATTTTCTCGTGAGCCACGCTATGCTGTGTGGTAGTACATTAATATCGTTGGCTCCTGTGCTTAGTATAGTAAGTAATTGAAAAAATAAAGTTACAAAACTGAAATATTTTACATAACTTTACGATATCACTCAATCGGCATTTTTAAATAAAACGAGCTTTTACCCGCGACTTCGTCCGCATAAATTATATACCAGATTTTAAGTCAGATGCTAACCCAAATGGCACATGTAGCATTATAAGAGACCACTTTTGGTGTAACTCGGAACTTGTTGCATTAATTAACACTTAATAGGGTTCAACTGAGAACTTAGAGCTGCTTATTACGCTTTAGTCTTTATAATAGCATTATAAGAGCAGGAACGGATACTATTGTAACGGGATCAGAGTTAGAGCAGCTGTCAAAAATGCCTTCTTACAGCCTATATCGCATTGGTTGCTTAAGAGCATTATAGGGGCAGTAAAATATGATTATTGCTGTATAAAGGTGTAGAATTATACCACTGTAATGCTAGCATCTTAAAAGAGTCAATGTGAACTACTGTACAGCCAATAGAGTTAAAGTGGTGTACACGTAGAGTGATTTAACGCTTAAAGTTCTATATTGGTTCACCTCAACTCTGTTATTCAGCCTCTTTTTCAAAGCTGCTTAAAGGTGTTATATTAGCACTCGTGAACACCATAGGTATTCCGAGATACCCTTGTAACTCAGAAATACAGAATTTGGCAGTAAAGTGGTGTACACGTGGAGTGATTTAACGCTTAAAGTTCTATATTGGTTCACCTCAACTCTGTTATTCAGCCTCTTTTTCAAAGCTGCTTAAAGGTGTTATATTAGCACTCGTGAACACCATAGGTATTCCGAGATACCCTTGTAACTCAGAAATACAGAATTTGGCAGTAAAGTGGTGTACACGTAGAGTGATTTAACGCTTAAAGTTCTATATTGGTTCACCTCAACTCTGTAATTAAGCCTCTTTTTCAAAGCTGCTTAAAGGTGTTATATTAGCACTCGTGAACACCAAAGGTATTCCGAGATACTCTTGTAACTCAGAAATACAGCATTTGGCAGTAAAGTGGTGTACACGTAGAGTGATTTAACGCTTAAGGTTCTATATTGGTTCACCTCAACTCTGTTATTAGCCTCTTTTTCAAAGCTGCTTAAAGGTGTTATATTAGCACTCGTGAACACCAAAGGTATTCCGAGATACTCTTGTAACTCAGAAATACAGCATTTGGCAGTAAAATGGCTACAGAAAATACCACTATATTGCTTTAGTCTGCATAATGGCGTTTAAGTAGTTCACATGAATGGCTTAAGCGTTGATGTGAACCATAATAACACTAATATAAGCCGACAGGCTGCATATTGGTTCACTTGAACTCTTATTTACTGCAATAAGCGTTATAGAGGAACCGGTGTGTACTCTTGTACAGCCATAGTCGTTAATTCAGGATTATAAGAGTTCACATAGGTTTCTTAAGAAAGCGCCATTTTGTTATAACTTTATAACCTAAACCATATGATAAATAAAATTATGGTGTTGTTTATGTTTTACTAATGATTTCTGCTTTTATTTACACGTGAAACACATATTTATTATAATATAAAATAAAACTTTGTATGATTTAATGTAAATCAGACACAAAAAATGTACACATATATTTTGACGTGTAATTATTTTCACAATATTTCTAATTATAAACGAAATATTTCCGAGGCGCGTAAAAAATTTGCTATAAAACCATATAAACATTCACAATGAACTTGCATTCCCAAATGTATTCACAGGCTAATATTATAAAAGTGTACTTAACTAGTTTATCACAAATTCTCAATAAAACTTCACTTCACGCCATTAATAACCAACACTCACGGAATTTATTTAAAGAATTTAACTCTACTAATAAAATAAATTCAGGTTTTTATGTACACACTCTGCTGATGCTCGAAGAATAATGTAGAACCTCAAGCGTTATTTAAGTATAGCAGTAACCCCAATCCTAGGGCTTAGTCTGTATAACAGGACACTTGTACTCTGTTAAGCAGCTGATATAATGCCTTGTGGCCCATTATAATTCCAATATAGAACCTTAGGCTGTATAACAGGACACTCGTTTTCTGTTAAGCAGCTGATATAATGCCTTGTGGCCCATTATAATTCCAATATAGAACCTTAGGCTGTATAACTTGTGCCCAAATAAGAGTTATATCGGTGTTAACAGCGCTGTTAACACCATTGTAACACCATCTTATACAGCCTTTAGTTTCCGTGTACACCAAAAGTGGTCTCTTATAATGCTACATGTGCCATTTGGGAAGCTATCAAACAAAAAAAGTTTCATCAAAATCGGTTCAGTAGTTTTTGCGTGATACTCGAACAAACAACCACCCAAACAAACAAACAAACAAACGAACAAACAAACAAACAAACAAACAGACAGACAAAAAGTCCAAAAATTTGTGATTTGGAATCAGGGAAGCCTAAAAACCATATCGTAATATTTTTTTTGTAAATATCTTCAATGTACAGACACACTTCTGTTACAGTTTTATAATAGTTTAGATGTGTCATTGAATGTTCGAAAGCATTGAACAGTAAAACTGTTTCAATTATCATTTTAATACTTCCGACCCAGAATAGATGTATTAATTACATACAGGTATCTACAAAATATTCATATTACGGTGTCCACCTTGTGTCCACATAACTTTACCATACCGTTGTTATTTTAAAACATTTGAAACACAACATGTTGATTCAGTCGCATTGTCTTACACTGCCATACAAAAGGCTGTATTCAAAGAAGACTGTAGAACAAAATCTTTGTAAGGAGTAACCACATCATTATAAAATACTTTGTTATGATACCGTCACAAATGAGAAGCTTAGACATTTTGTTGATAACTTACTGTTTGTCTTCTTTTTTGCATAGATTATAATATTTATAATGTATATTCGCTTCTTTGTTCGGAAATAATAAAAGTTATGCTTCATCAAATCAAATCAAATCAAATCAAATATACTTTATTTTACACCAAAAATAAACAGTAAAATACAGAGAAAAAAAAAAAAAAAATCGTCATTTCCGTTCAAACATTTTCAACCAAAAGAAGTTCAACAATTCCTTCTTATAAACTGCCTTATAAAGAGGGGATCGAATAGGGATCGAACGATCGTAATACAAGGTTCTAAAAATGCACCGAACTCAAATCGGTCAAATTAAAAATACCTGACCTCTCAAGGTGGGATTCACTGACAGATCAGACCTCTATCGCCATGCACGCACACAGAGCTAAGTAATCTCTTGTTGACGCCTCACGCAGACCAACCTAAGTTGGCCCATTTGTTTTAGTACGTTAGAAGCGTCAGGCTCTATCTTTACATAAAATTAATCAAGGGGTACCTAAATATTTTTTTTTGTATCTGTGTTAACATACAAAAGTAAAAGTTGTTCAGTTTGTTGGGTAGAGTATGTGGTTTAAAGGTTAATGATACTTTTCCTTTTTTTTTTTTATTTTTTTTTTTTTATGTTCGATATGTAAACATTTGACCCCAATCTCACCTGATGTTGAGTGATGATGAGGTCGAAGATGTAGCATGCTTACCTAGAAAGATGCCTATTCACTCTTGCCTTGAAGAGGCCCAGGTTGTATTGCTCAGGGAACAGGTCCTTAGACCATGTCTATGGTTTTTCAGGTTCAGTGTACTGTGTATACAGGGTGAAATTGATATCATATTAGCTTTCTTTTAAACTAAGAGTCTATCCAACAAACTGAAAAACTTTTACTATGGAAGCAAACGGATCGGAGCAAAAAAAAATATCAGCCGTCTCATACTCAACTGCAATGCTTACTCGACTTAAATGTATGCAACAGCAGATTTTTCTCTTGCTCCGATTGTGTTGCTCCCATAGCAAAAGTTGTTCAGTTTGATGGGTAGACTCTTAGTTTAAAAGGATGCCAGATGATAATCAATTTCACCCTGCATAAATTAATATTAGGATTCAGAACCTAAATAAGTTCTATTGTTCACTATTTATCCTAAGATTAATTTCAAACTCAACTTGACTTACAAAAGCCAAGACAGAAGCCGTCATCTGGTAAGACGGTGCAATGAAATTAACGCGGCCCCGATGAAACGGGCGCTTTAATTAAAAAGCTCCGAGTGTCGCTCCCAGTTGAGTCCCAGTGCAACGAGAAACCTGCCATTGTTTTGCCTTTATACATGGTCCTTCTTAATATGCTGACACTTTTTTAAGGGGATGATCAGACCATCAAACTGAACAACTTTCCCTATGTGACCAACATCAAAATCGCGAAAAAAAATCTGCTGTCCCACTGCAGACCTACTCGAGCCAAATGTATGGGACAGCTGATTTTTTTTCGCGATTTCGACTTTGGTGCCATAGAGAAAGTTGTTCAGTTTGATGGTCTGATCATACACTTAAAAAAGTGTCAGCATATTAAGAAGAACCCTGTATGCTTCTATTTATCGCTGTTCTTATATTTTTTAACTTTCCGTACATACCTTACTAAATATACTTACTACCTTTTGAAAGCAAAATCCGAAAACGCCTAATTAAAGAGTACATCTGGAGCATTGCACTGTATGGTAGTGAGACGTGGACATTGACTAAACGAGATCGAGATAGGCTGGAAGCTTTTGAGATGTGGTGTTGGAGGAGAATGGAGGGGATAACTTGGACGGAACGAACAAAAAATGGAGAGGTGTTAAAAATGGATAAAGAAAAGAGAAACATTCTAAAAACAATCGAAATTTGGAGGGGAAAAATGATCGGACATTTGATACGAAACGACAATTTCTTTAAAACCATACTGGAAGGGAAGATAGAGTGGAAGAGAGGCAGAGGAAGACCTAGACAGAGTTATCTAGCCCAAGTGAAGGAAAAGGTTGATGTCGTGTCCTCAAGACACTGGCGGAAAAGAGACAGGATTGGCGAATACCCCACCGACAAGAGCGTAGCTCTTAAATAAGATAATGATGATGTACTGAATATCTTAGATCCTACATAAACCAGAATCAATGTTGAACCTTTGCAACTGCAAAAATATTAACTTATTCGCCCTAGAAAGAGATGGCAAGATGATCTGGATACTTTCGATGACAATGGCTAGAGCATGCCCAGAACAAAGATAGTTGAAGAGTTAAAGGAGGGAGAGAGCCTTTGCGAGCAGCGGGATGAATCAATGAATGAAATATACTTTATTTACACCAAACACATAAATACAGTACAGAGCAGGATATAAAAATGATTATGGTACAAATAAGGCGGTCTTATCGCTAAAAAGCGATTTCTTCCAGACAACCTTGGGGTAGAGGAAACCTAAACTTCGAATAATACCGGTCGGTGTTACAAATTTTTTTTTCAGAAAAACAATGATATAAAAACAAAATACCTAACAAGCGACCGAGCCGAGCTAAATAATGAAAATAATATAACTTTAGATAATGATATATTGCATTTCACAAGTAATACTGTATTTTTAGGGATAAAGATTGACTCGAGGCTGCAATGGGGTCCACATATAGAAACCCTAGCGGGTAGGCTGAGCTCGGCAGCTTATGCAGTTCGAAAAATTAGACAGCTAACTGATATAGCTACTGCAAGACTTGTATACTTCAGCTACTTCCACAGCATCATGTCTTATGGTATTTTGCTGTGGGGCCGTGCTACAGACGTCGAGGCTATCTTTATCCTTCAAAAGCGGGCAATTCGAGCCATTTATAATCTGCGTTGTCGAGACTCACTACGAGATCTTTTTAAAGATATCAGTATTTTGACTTTCTACAGTCAATATATTTACGAAAATATTTTATTTTTGAAGCGGGATTATGCAGGCTGAAAAAAAAAAACATAATTATGTCGATGACTTTGACATGACTATTGTGTTAATTTAATATGACAGCAATTTACCTCTCTCTTCTATCCCTCTTTTTTCGTTTTCACAATTATGAGATATATTTTTAGAGCAAAGTTCCTATAAATAATAATATTTACAATTTTACAAAAGTTAGATTCAAAACTACGAAAAGAAAAAAGTTTACTTCTGCTTTGCTGTTTTTAATATGTAAACAAGTAATGTTTTAACCAATTAATAAAACCACCAAATTATGTAACACAACACAAAATTATTACATCAATACAGGGTGTGCAATAAAATGAGACAGCTACTCAAAGGGGTGATTCAGACCATCAAACTGAACAACTTTCTCTATGGGACCAAGACCGAAATCGCGAAAAAAAATCCTCTCTCTCATACAAAATTGCAAACATAACTCGACTGAAATGTATGGGACAGCAGATTTTTTTTTCGCGATTTCGATATTGGTCCCATAGAGAAAGTTGTTCAGTTTGATGGTCTGAAGCACCCCTTTAAGTAGCTGTCCCATTTTATTGTACACCCTGTATAAACATACCTATCTAGTATCTACACATAAACTAGTTAGTAAGGTCCACCAATGATACATTGTAACCAAAATTTACGACAGCACAAAACCTATAAATCATAGAACTAAGAAGTTCTTTCATTCGCCACTGCTCACAAATTATAGCATTTTAATTGAAAACAGACGGAAAATGAAATAAAAACGCCGCTTCTAATCCAATTAGTTGCGATTGTAAAAACTATACTTTGAAACTTTTACGATTTGCCTTCTGACACTGCGGTTCATAATAAAATCTTAGAATTGGTCATAAAATTGAACTTACTGAGTAATAATATAATAAAACAGAATTTTTTACTTTACTTATCGATAAAAACTGTCTCATGATAAGATTAAAATGATAAAATAAGACCCACAAGTAATACAATAATGAGATATAAAAAAAATAACTGCCAATTTTGTAGGCCCAATAAAATCAAACAACGTTATTGTTGAGTTTCTTTCTTTTTACAAGTTTATGAGGCGAAAGACTGTTTTGTCTCCAGTCTATTCCATCTCTGCTGGTCTCCCATTCATAATCTGTGTAGGTATTCCTGTCTTGGGTCTGCATCGAATGCTACCAGGTCATATCTCTTCTGAGGTCGACCTGGACGGTGATGACTATTCTCTGGGATAGTAAGTTTACATTGAAATTGTTGTGTCCAATGATATTTATCCACTCTGAAACTGTTGTGTCCAATAATGTTTACACACTTAGTTGAAACATAATAAATGCTACGAGGTACCTTTCGGGGAAGGTACAAACGAACGGAAACAAAAATTGCAGACATTTGTCAAAGTCCCCCCCACGGAAATGGTGCATAAATAAGGTCCAGTTAAAAAATGTGCAGAGCTACTACTATTGTAAAAATTTTGTCGATGTAATTACAACTTAATATCCATATTATATAAATGGAAAAAAAAAATCTCAAAACTGTGTAAATAACAAATAAAAGTATACAGTTTATTAGTTAGATCATTGGAAAGTTGAAATTGAAATTGAAATTGAAACAGATTTATTGTCACAGCAAAAAAAATTATACATCATTTCATCTTGTACAAAATTGTCGAAAATTGAAGCAAAATTCGAAATTTTTGCGGGAATCCGTTAACTCGTTAGAGAGGGTACATTTCAGAATCAATATAAAGCTTGGCGGTTAAAAAGAAAATCTAAAAACATCCAAAACTTTGTGAAGTCTGGAGCATTCCAAAACTTTCCCGTTTTTAATCCAAACTTTATAAACAGCAAAAAGCGAATGTCACTTGTAACTGTCACTTCCGTGGAGTCACTTGACTTAACAGTTCATTCTTTACGTAAAGGCACCTGAAACAACACTTGATCCAGCGTATTAAGTACCAAGATGCAGCGATCCTCACGACTACGTCAGCTAAACTATGTCGTGATCGCGTGACTTCAGTTCGACGATAGCGGTTTTTTTTTAATTTCAAGTCTATTAAAGAATAGTGGTGCTCAGGGAATATCTATTCTATTGCTTGTTAATGTACATTATTGATGGATTTCTCTGCTCCGTACTTTTCGGCGATAACTCGAAAAGAGAAGTTGTGTTTGGGTATGTTGAACATTATACTTTATTACCTATTCTGTGGTTTGGGTTTGAAAATTCGGATAATTTGTTTTTTTTCTAGTAAAAGTGACATAAAATTTTACTGAAATCCTTTCCTCAAAGCGAATTGCAGTATTTGTGGTGACGGGTGACGCAGCAGTGAGATAATTATTGGTGTGAAACAATGGGTGAGAACTAGTGGTAGGGGCAATGATCTATCGCACATTTTACGAAATAGGCCATAAAATTTGGCGAATAAGGGATAGTGTTGTTTGCCCATCTTTTACTATGTAGTTAAACAACAATATAAAATATTCGCGTTTTGAAATATACATTTTATTAAAATTATATTTGAAAATCTCATAGAGTTATTATATTTTTTTCTGTAATGTTTTTGATAAGACGGGATGTGCGTTTTGTACGTATGTACCTACATGTGAGTACTGATACATTTTGATAGCTCTATTAGATATTATGAAACACAAAATTACAAAAAAAAATAGTTAGGTATTTGATATAAAAATTAGGAAAAAGTTGCGTACTTATTTCAAAACTTTGTTGTTTTTCTTTTAACAGGTAAATATACAAAGTAAGGAGGAAAACTGTATATTTGCATGAAAGGAAGTCGGAACATGCTGTAAGTACTCCAGTAATTTACTCTGAATAAGTAAATAGAGGGTGTAGTTTTCAGTAATGGATGGAAATGAAGATAACAAGCAGGAGAAGTAAACATAAATAATGTTTTAAAAACTTTCGTTAAAGAAAATACTCTGGAACGTATTGGACAGCTAAATTACAAAGTGGAATGGACTGGAATATTTACTGTAGGAATAAATAATCTAGAAACGTAAATTCAACGTTTAGATAGAAACTTTTTTTTTTAATAGAGACTTTATTTATTTCGTTTGTCCATATTTTGTGTTTTATTTTTGTATAATATAAAAGTTACGGCTAAAAGCCGATGTGCGGTTACACCTACTTTTAGCCGGCTATAACTAAAACCTAACCTAACCTAGTAGTTAAAACTAGGTTTAATCGCACTTCTCCTATAGACAATACCTACACAAAAGTACAGACCGGCAAAAAATGGCGCATGCTAAGAATCGCATAGAATATTAGTTGCTTTAAGGCTATTCTACCGTTGCGTTAGCGCGCTCCATACAAACGTAGTATGGTGATATTTTCAATACTATACAATAAAGTCAATGAAATTTTTCAAAAACAATCTAGTAACTAATTTCTATGTCGGTATGAAGTCAGATTTTCGATAAAATTTATAGTTTTAAAGTTACAGTGCCACAAATATTTCCATACAAATCTTAAATTAATCCTAGCATTGAAACTGTATATTTTAACGAAAATCTGACTTCATACCAACATAGAGATTAGTTACTTGATTGTTTTTGAAAAATTTCATTGACTTCAATTAGATAGTATTGAAAATATCACCATACTACGTTTGTATGGAGCGCGCCAACGGTAGAATAACCTTAAGGATATAATCAATCTGATATCGATCGCCACTTACAGGAATCCCCGAATTCACTTCGAATTGACGACCCGGTTGGTGTAATGGTTACCACGCCGGACTGCCAAACCAGGGTCCTGGGTTCGAATCCCGGTTCGGTCATGGATGTTTATATGTTTGTGCCGTTGTTGTATGGTTTCCATAATAAACAGCCTATAAATAGTGCTTTCTTGGAATCATTACAATGTATGTGCCTGTGAGCGTTATTTATTTATTTATTTTAATTTCCAAGATATCCACAGAATTACCAAGGTACCCGAAATAACCCGAAGAGTTGGTAACTCAAGTGACAAATGGGCGGTGCACATAGCTCGCAGAACACTTGGCCGATGGGACCGAAGAGTTCGCGAGTGGCGGGGATGGGAGGCTTACGTTCAGTAGTGGAAATCTTTCGGCTGAGATGAACATAATGCTTTTTCAAATATTATGGATTTTTAAACATGTTACAGCCATGTTGTGCTATTTCGAATCAAATTAAAGATTGACAAATTAAGTCTCCGGCGGGACTTGAACCCGCACCCTTCCAAACCGGAGAAGTGCGTTATCCAATTTCGCTACCGAGTCCACTAGCCAGAGAACGAAATTTTGAATCTGTTGTGTCTTGAGGGGACGTGTGCGACATCTACTGGAAGTTATTACAAACTAGCTAAATTTCGTTCTCTGGCTAGTGGACTCGGTAGCGAAATTGGATAACGCACTTCCCCGGTTTGGAAGGGTGCGGGTTCAAGTCCCGCCCGAGACTTAATTTGTCAATCTTTAATTTGATCATAATGCTGTCCAAGAATAAGACTGAAAAGAAGGATAAATACGTCTTAACTGATACCCTCATCGACCATGCAACGCGACGTTGGTAGAGCACTTAGAAAACCACCCACAAAGTGCTTTAATAACCCTGTGTCGAAACAACGCATCCGACGTCCAGTCTAGTCAAATTCCCGTAAATTCCGCCGAACACAAATACAACTGAACAAATGAGGGCCGTGTCCACTTGATTGATTTATCACGCGCCGACGACTCGTGTCCGACCGACATGCACGTGTCGACGTTTAATTAATTTACCGATGCCCGATACTGTTGGCTAGCTGACCACTTGGTTATCTGCTTTGCGGCCAGAGCCTTTGAGAGTTACGGTTTTTCGGTTTTTGAAACGCACGTCAATGGAACCATCCGCCCCGTTATGATGGAGGCCTGAATTTCAGTAGGTAGTGGGGAATTTAGATGAGTGAATAGAAACATACATCGTCATGATGGAAGCCTGTGTTTCGGTATAGTGGGGACGATATCAATAAATAGATTTGTGCAATATTATCATCATGATCATCAACGTTTACAATCCACGCCTATACGACCCATTGCAGGGCAAAGACCTCCACTCAAAGGTGAGCATGATACAGACGCTAAACCACGCATTGGTTATGCGTGGTTTAGCTGATTGTGATTAATAATTATGATGTCAGATTGTTTCAAGTCGCCGCAATCGGTTTCTGAGCCGACTAAATGTATACAGGGTGAAATCGAAGACATTCGACACATTTTGGTGGCGAGTTGTACTCCTGATTTAGATCTTATATTGCAGGGTTTTCTTGAAATCTAAATTATGAAAATAAAAGACATTCTAAGCATGCCAAAACATTCAAAAGGGGTTCATAATAAACGCTCTGTGTCATACACACTTTAAATAAAAAAAATGTTTTTTAAATTAAAATTAAATAATTCCTTAAATAAACATTTTCTCATTCGAACTGTACCTACATTTCCACCGGCCGGCGGCCCGGTCAACGTCCATCCCCTCGCAGGCGGAGCACCCCCGCACAACTCTAGCGAGCGCATCCCCACCGCTCGGCAAGGTCGCACGCACCTCCCGCAAACAAAACAAAACAAAAACAGTTTCCGTTTGATCGCGACCTGATTAAGAGGTTACCGCGCTCTGTAATCAATCAGTGCCCGCTTACGTATCGGAACTTGGATTTCAGTGCAGTGTCGTATTAGGTTCAACCTGAATTTGTAAAAAAAGTCGTACACAAATCTGCAGTTTTTTGGATATGATGATAATTTATTAGTGAGAAACACGGAGGCTTCGTGAAACGCAAAGACGCTATCGCGAGATGCACCCTGCTTCTCAAGTATCATCCCTGGATATAATTTTACGGTCTACTCAGAATTTGATAGATTTCCGACAACTTAATGTGCCAGTGCGGCGCATTTTTCCAAAGGGACGTTCGCGCAGTTTCGAACGGTGAGTTTAATGACCGTTGGATAGCGCGAAGTGGGATGATCAGCTGGCCGCCGCGATCTCCGGATCTAACACCCCTAGACTTTTATTTGTGGGGGGAAATTAAAAGATGTGTGTATGAAACTGAATCGACCACAGTGAGTGAACTGAGAGAAAAAAATGTCAGTGCATTTGAAGCTGTAAATCACAACCAGCGCCGTGTCGGGCTCAATTTGTGCATACGAAATGGAGGTGGTCACTTTGAACATCTGTTAAAATTAGGTAAGGACATTTTCTTTTAGTACTTAACGGACAATGGTATACCTACCATCATAAAAATATCGTGCTTTAAATGCTTAAATTCGCCAAAACTCAACAGATGGCGCTATTGTTTCGTACCGCTCACTCTCGCTCGCCGCGTATCGGCCGCGCATCTGTACAGTCAGTCACAAATTAAATCAGCCACAATTAATAATTACGATATTTTAAAATCTCGGACGTTATTTAATTTGGTCTAAATCTATTTTTAAAACCAGCCATATCTCGAGTATAACACTCTCTTAAATTTTGTCGATTGATTTCAATTTCACCCTGTAGACATAATCTAAAGGCACTATCCAGGACCAACTGAAGGCGCACGGTATGAAATAAAAACACATTACAAAACAAAACGTGGAAATTAGCAAGGTACAGAAACTATTCTCATTTATACATTTTCATGAATTCGAATAAACGATTAATACAAAATGCTTGATTCCTAATCTGTCCCTCTTTTCGTTTATGCTCTTATTCTAAAAGAATTCAATAAAGTACGGAGAAAAATCGTAACACGAAAATGTTGTTCAATCGATAAAAAATAATTGGCACTTTTTGTAATGTTGCCGTTGTAACAAGAATTCTCGATTCGACAATTTAGCGAAATGCATGTCCAACTGTTACATTATGGCTTTAATAACAATAAATGTAACGCGATGGGATCTCGTTATAACGGTTATAATAATAACGAAACGGTTATTATGATCCTGCCTTAACTTTAAATTCTATCATAACAATTCATTCAAAATTGGTCCGGCTTGAAGGGCCAGTGGCAACTGCATTTTGTTACTTAAATTATGCAATATAATTGTTGTAAGAACATTAAGTTTTATTGTTTTATTTAAAATTGAGGTAATTTGAGGGTCGTTGAGATATGAAATGGTGTTGAAATGTTCTGTTCGTTTACAGTAACAGGTTGTGGTCCGCGGAGTCGCATTTTTTAGAAACGAATGCGACAATACTTTTATAAAGATAATTCACGCTGTATTTTGAGGCGCTGTAAGATCCCACTGCAGTGCAAGGGTTTGCTCTCACGAATAAGGGTGTGAGGGAGTGGGACAGGTCAATCGAGCGCGGTGTGCGGGGCTGGGGGCGCGTCCCGGGTACCGATTTGCCTGCACGCGGTACCGAATTTGCGAATTCGATAGACCTGCCGCGACCACTGAGCGTCACCTAGTACTAACTAGTAGTTTTTATTACTTACACATACATTAATTCACCAGGCGGTCTCAGTGCGGATTTGTGGAGGGACAGATAAAATAATACTATACTATTATAGGTGAAGGCAAGTTAGTGGTAAACTTGCTTACTTGCTTGTTTTATACTTTTTAAATCAATTTCATCCCGTTGTTGGGTTTGCCCGTTTTTTTCCTTTTTGTGGTAGGACCGTGGAACCTTTGGGTAATACACGTTCCTACCACTAAAAATAAATTTGTTCTCATATTTGATTTAAACTTCAAAAACCAATGCATTAAATAACTGATTGAATTTGAAAACCGTATAAAAGTTAACGTTGGCCGTAGAACGTAAAGTTAAATAGGGGAAAAAGGAAGTTTAATCATTGGCACGGAGACTCTCGGGAGATCTGTTAATGTATAAGCGATAAGTTAAGGGGAAGTACTATACAGTTTTAAATTAAATCTTTATTCTAAATCTGAGTGTACTTACTCTACTGTAATGTTAGAACTATTCTCTTTCTATCCAGGTACAAGTTTCAAGTTGAACATGGGCTGACATAGCCGTATGACTAAAAGGTACATAAAAAAACATTTACATTGTAGGCAGAGGAATATTTAACTGTGTATAATGTATGGACGAATAAAATAAATGACAATGATAATAGTTCATCTAGCTGCTGGATTTCAGTATTGCGTAAATATTTATATCCATTAATGTTCAATATATTAAAGATTGTTTAAAACTTCATTTTTTTACTAGAGTAGAGTAGAAGATTTAAAAAAAAATGCTTTTTTGTTGCGGTTTTGATATATATATATATTAACCAATGTTTTGTCTAACGTTTACATAAATTTATTTATTCGGTAGATAACCTACCAAAGAATGTACAACAAAGTACGTTACACACAAAGACGCACATAAAAAGCAAACTTTTTGCTAGTCATTAAATCAATTTCTGACATAACTTTTCATTATTTCTGAAATAGACATAAATATCTTGGACTTTATTTAATTTAGTCCGCAATAGATTATTTTTTCAGTTCATTCTCCAACATTTACTTATTTTAATTTTCAGTGTATACCTTAAAAATATTTTAAAGGTAAACGTACAGCCTTCTCCTTAAGTGCAGAGCGCATCGAGGTCGCCAATACAATCGGAAGTAAGAAACTGGAAGACCTCTCGGCACGAGATCCTCTTACTAATGTACTGACCCATTGTTTTAATTGCTATACAACAGCGGGCGAGAGATATCGGGTTCGATTCACGACTCTGCTGAAATCATAATTGAATTCTCTGTCTTGAAAGTTTAAAAGCTTTGAAAAATAAGTGTATTAGATAGAACCGGAGTTGGTTTTGTCACTTCTGATGTTTGGTTTAAAGTTTAATTGCAAAAAAAAAATACAATTTATATGTTTTTAATAGGCTTTAGTCCAGGCTATATACTGGTACTTTAAATGTGACTAGATAATTTCTGTGACAGTGCCCATGATATTTATATTTATTTATTTTATTTAAATAACATAAAATTATTAAGTAGCTTGTTCTGACCTGATCCCTACAAATGAATCGATAATCTACAAATGTTGGGCTCATGAAGAATATTGTTTAGTTTGATGGTCAGATTTATCCTCTTAAAAACCTACAGCATAATTAAGAAGGACTCTACCAACGTAATATAAAAAGTGTAGTGTAACAAAACATTCAAAGACAAATAAAAAAAGAAATGCTGTCCCATACATTTGTGTCCAGTACGAACTGCAGTTTTATATGAAACTGCAGATTTTTTTCGCGATTTCGATGTTGGTTGGTTGTTCCGTTTGTTGGTCTAACTAAACCGCCCCGCCCCTTTAAATATTTATAAAGTTACACCCTGTATATCCCAGCTAAGTACGGCCAGCATCAGAGAAATATAACCCCCTTATGCGCTTACAAAGATTAAGTAGAGGGGTCAGTTCTTTATGATGCTGACTGTACCTAAATCCAAACAAAAAGTAATTTATCGGTAGTCAATATGGGTCAGATTTCTATGATGCTGACTGTACCTAAATCCAAATAAAAATTAATACCTATATCGGTAGTCAATTTATTTATTTAGTAATCTGCCCATTCATTTTAGGATGGGTATAAACAGGTTGTCTGGTAGAAATCACTGTTAGTGATAAGACCGCCTTTTGTAACCTTCTTTTTCATGTATATTACTGTGTTTTTTTTGTGTATTTTGGTGTGCAAACAAAGAATATTTGTCTTATTTATCTTACTACCCACTTTGGTTTGTAACTTAGACTACTTATATCCGGACCGGCCTTGCGGTAGCATTTCCCCTCTGCCACGGTATAAGAGCAATGATCATGTACATTCAACATTCAATTTTATAACTTATCACTAAACTAGACAGCCTATTATTGCGAAACAATAATTTTGAACTTAGAACGTTTGGGGTTTACACGAGACTACTTTTCATGATTTTGAACATTCAAAATTAGAATCTAAAGTCATCTAAACTATTATAAAACTGTAACAGAAGTGTGTCTGTACATAGAAGATATTTACAAAAAAAAGATTACGATATGATTTTTA
This sequence comes from Agonopterix subpropinquella, assembly GCA_922987775.1. Taxonomy (NCBI): domain Eukaryota; kingdom Metazoa; phylum Arthropoda; class Insecta; order Lepidoptera; family Depressariidae; genus Agonopterix; species Agonopterix subpropinquella. The sequence continues at coordinate 20,870,840 of OV277703.1, read as the reverse complement.
GATGTCCCTGATTCCAAATAACCAATTTTTGGATTTTTTGTCTGTCTGTTTGTTTGTTTGTTTGTTTGTTTGTTTGTTCGTTTGTTTGTTTGTTTGTTTGGGTGTTTGTTTGTTCGAGTATCACGCAAAAGCTACTGAACCGATTTTGATGAAAATTTTTTTGTTTGATAGCTTATCATCTGACTTAAAATCTGGTGTATAATTTATGCGGACGAAGTCGCGGGTAAAACGTAGGGAATAAAATCCAAAGTTGCGGATAACATGTTACCTCGCCCCCCGCAAAAAGTGGCAGAAAGTTTGTTAGTAGAATGACACGTGGTTACGCGTCCCGATATAATTAGTCTAAGGTTTGTAATAATAACCTATAAAAATTGTTTCGTTGCACTTGCACCGAACCCAGTCTAACCCCCTATCGTTCCTTGCACAAAAGTGAAGCAAGCAATAAGGATCTTATCGAAGCCGCCACGGACGAGTGGCTTCTTGAGACGCCGCGATCCCATTACTAATGTCCAGACCTATTGTTTCCGAACGACTGCAGTTTAGCGCCCCGCCCTGTACTGAAATATACGAAACAAATATAGGTTTTCGAAATGAAAATATAGCTGTGGTGCAATTTGCAAACATTTTTTTTCCCGGCTCGTTTTATTCGAACTTAGGTACACAGTTTTGTAAAACCACTGGATTTTCATTCACATCGTGAGGAAAATTTGGTACACATAGAAATATTGCTTCAGTTTTAAGGCATTCTATTCGAGGTCGAGGGTCGCGGGTTCGAATCCCGTAAGGGACAAATATTTGTATGATGAATATGAATATTTATACCCGAGTCATGGATGTTTGTATTTATATATGTATTCTATATCGTTGTCTAGTCATCATAATACAAGTCCAGGCTAGATTCTGGTACTTTAAATGTGACTAGATAATTTGTGTGACATTGTTCAAGATATTTATTATTATTATTTTATTATTCTATTGTGTCCAAAGTCCATTTAAAGTACGAGTAGCTTTATCAGTTTATCACCTGTCCGTGTTTGTCTAGCTAGTGATAGTGATATGTGGATATTCTGAATATATTATGTTAAGGATATCTAAGATAGTGAGCATATCATGCTTATGATTATGACAACAATGAAACGATCTAATTCTTCCCTTGAACTTTGAATTCTTAGGAATCTTCGATTTTCTACATTGAAAAGAATATCGAGCATGCCTGTTAGTTGTTTCTGTAGACTTTTAAGTAAAAAAAAAAATCATCCCATTGTTAGACACTGAAAATTAAGTGTTAAAAATAACTGAAGCTTTTTTTTCTATAATGTTCCTTGCTGACGGTATAATTATTTAAGGGGATAATCAGACCATCAGATTGACGAACTTTACAGCGAAATGACGAAAAAAATTCTGTTGTTTCATACAAAACTTCAATCCAACTCGGCCCAAATGTATGGGACAGCTGGTTTTTTTCGCGGTTTCAATGTTGGTCGAATAAAAAACGATATTCAATTTATAATCAAACCCCATGCTAGATTGTAAGAATCTCAATACAAATTGTAAAATTTTTAATGGAACCTTCAGGTACGTTTTTACGACAAACATAATCTGAAAGTTAAAATTTTTACTTCCATCAAGGGACCATTAACGATGTGCTTTTCGCGACCACTCAGATCTTTAGGACAATAATAAGTGGCGCTTGGGTTTTAATATGTCATAAACTATCACAACTCTGTATTTACCACTTGACACGTCTCTTTACCATCAGCATACGGTTCAGATCTCCATTGAATAAAAGTAAAGCTAACTTTGTTTAATGGAAAGGAAATACTACGTTACCATTGCAGTTTATAAACAGAGATTTCTTTAGTTACGGTTCTTCTGCAGTTGAAAATAAAGCAGTGATTCGAGCTACTAAAGTTGAAGATTAAGTTGGTATTGGTGATAGAAAGTCCTGAGTGCATGACTGTCCTTGGTGCGAGCTTTATGTCTCCGCAAAGATACCTAGTAAAATGCTTTCCTAGTACATTCCCGGCGACTTTTACTTGGAAAAAACTGACACTGTCTTACAATGTTGTTTTTATGTTAAAATGTCACAATCTGAGCTGATTTCATGTGAATCAAAACTAATTCAGACGTATCTATACAGTACGTATGCGGGTCAAATTGGCAGTGTACTTAAGAATAAGAAGCCAGGAGTGCGGTTGAAATCAGCAGAAGAATATTACAAAATTACTATGGTGATTATGCTCTTTCTACTGCTGATTTGAACGTGCGAGTTTCAAACAGTTGAAACGTTGAAATCAACAATAGAAAATGTCAAAATTACTATGGAAATTATGCATCTTTCTACTGCTGATTTGTGAGTTTCAAAAATCGCACTCCTGATCTAAAATGAACCCGAAACCGACGAGCGTGTATGAAATGACTTATGACTGTGGAAGAGGCAAAAGAGGTCAATCAATCAATATACTTTATTTTACACCAAAACATAAACAGTAAAATACAGAGATAAAAATACAAGAGGCACAAAATAAGGCGGTCTTATCGCAGAGGTGAATCAGGAACGTAGCAGATGGCGATCAAATTGTCTCTGCTTACCCCAATGGGACACAGGCGTGAGTGTATGATATATCTTGCTTCGGTATTGGAAACAATCACCAAATATAATACGCTAGATTAAATCTTTGGATGGGTAACAGTTTTAGTGGTATTTCAACTCGAAGGCCTAGCCTACATCGGAATCGGTTGATGGCGATCACCTATTTGTTAGGTTAGTTTATGCTCCATACCTTTTACCTCTGCACTTATTAGTGTTCATGAAAAGTCGTTAAACCCTTATTTTGATTTGTTGAAAATCATTGTCGTACAAGATGTAATTTGCGTACAAAGGTCGGTGTGCTACCGACCCCATAATGTTACCTTTCCATGCGAATTGACACAAATATGAATATTATATACCCCATATTTCTGCCCGAGTTGTGGATGTTTTTATCTATTATGTATTCTATTCTATATCGATGTCTAGTCATCATAATACAAGTCCAGGCTAGATTCTGGTACTTTAAATGTGATGTCCAAGCTATGTATTTATATTGTATCTCCTGACGGCAGACCACCATAACGGTGGTCTGATGACATTGTGAGGGTGACGCAGATCGGATCAGATTAGCACAAAACCGTCAGGAATGGCGCAATAAAAGGGAGGCCTATTCCCAGCAGTGGGTTGATGTGAGCTGATTTGATGGATTGATTGATATCTCCTGAAATAAAAGTGCGCTTTGCTTTCTCACGGTCATCATATCAGCCGGTTGACGTCCACTGCTGGACATAAGCCTCCCCCAAAAATGGGGGGATTTGCCATAATCGCCACGTTTGGCAGGCGGGTTGGCGATCGCAGTTGGAATGAATGTGCAGAGGATGCTGCTGCCCATCCTCCATGCTCCTTTCTCACGGTATTTATACTTATTGTCAACATCTCACCCGACTAGATAGCTGATCCATGTAACCGTCTAACCACGTATTCCGTCAGCAGCTTACCTGAAAAGAAACATGTCCTAATTAATAACAACACTCATAAATATCAGTCGCTCATTTATATAGGTCACCGGACTGCTGATGCCGCGGGCCTCAGTGACTGAAAATATTAAATTTTCCGTGTCGCAGAGTAACGGCTTTCATATGCAAATCGTTTGTGACGAGAGTTTGGGAATATGCGTGACGTACGGTAGGTTAGGAGGTCGAATATTGATAATTATGATATGCTACTCCAGAATGTCTGTTGTACAAAAAAAAAAATTACTTACAAGAAATACAGAAAGTTCGTAAAGGCGTCTTAATCGTCTTATCGTGTCTGAAAATAAAAATAATTTCGTGCTTCGGATGGCACGTTAAGCCATTGGTCCCGGCTACTATCTCTGGTGGTAGTAGTCGTTACATAAAAACCATGTCAGAGGCCGTGGCGGTCTGAAAATACTCTGACACCAGGGCTATGCCCACACGATAAGAAAGAAAAAAGAGAAAGAAGAAGAAGAAAGATCGTTAAGGCCAGGCATCTCTAGTGCAAGCGTCTCTTTCTTACAAGAAAACGTTTGCAATTAGGCATCCCGCTTCAATTGAAAGCAGGGTCGCAAAAAAAACGTATTTTTCATCAATATCTTTTCTCTTGGGTGTTTAGGGTAACAACCATCGGGTAGAATCGCTGCCTTAAATTTCCTTTCAAATGATCGTATATTCAGAAGAAATGGTGTACAGTGATTCTTGTAAAACTGGTTATAAATCTGAAATCGAACTTACTTAGGTACTCTTTTTTATTCATCGAGTTTAATTAAATCATGTTTTCAACGCATACATTCACTGCAGAAAGAACATATCTACACTGTTATTTGAACTATAATATATTAAATGTAATAATTTGATTATCAAAAAACGGTTCGAAAACAGACAAGAACAGTTCAACCGGGCCCTTAAAAAGAGTCTTCCAAATAACTTTAGGGTAAAGGAATGAGTAAATTAAAAAAAATAGGTAAGTTATGGCTGTCAGGCAACAAAAAAACTATATTGAACGTAGCACTTTTGAACAGTTTGTAGCCAAAGCGTCACCAACTCTACAATATTTACAAACACAATTTTACAAACTCATATTAAAAGTCAAAAACAGTGTGATAAGGGATGGGTGTAAGTTGAAGAATGATGTGGTAACGGATTTAAAGAGGTATGCTTAGATGGTTCGGTCACTCACAGAGGATGAATGAGAGTAGACTCACTAGGGAGATTTATCGATGATCCAATGTGAGTGGAACAGCCGAGAGAGAGCATCCGAGGAGAAATTACCACGACCAAATAAATGGTCTTTTCCGAAAAGGATAAGTGCGTAGAACCCTCAACCGATGGAAGTGCACGAAGAGATATTGTATGAAAGTGGATGAGGCGAGAGAAGTATGTCAGAATTGTAGTCTGTGGCGAGCTGTATGTAGTCTCTGCCTACTCCTGTGGGATAGTGGCGTGAATATATGTATGTATATTAACAGTCCGGTGGTGTGATACCATGCGCGGCTGCCAAAAAAAGTTCACAACGTTATTTGCCATTTTACTACAGGGTGTTAGGGTAAATAGTTTCATTACTTTAAGGGGTGATTGTACCCATGATACTAATGTGTAAATGTGTAATTTTTATTGTAAATGTAAAGTGTAAAATGTAATATGGATCAAGTAATCCGAAATAAAAATTATTTTATTTTATTTTATTTTTTTTATTTGGGAAAGTTGATCAGTATCATGGGTTCAATCACCCCATGCAACTGTTCACCCTAACACGCTGTATAGGTTTCTTAGGGAAGGTTGTTCAGAATCATGGGTACAATCATCTCTTAATATAATGCAACTGTTTAGTGTTTACCCTATTAACACCCTGTGTACTACAATAAAAAGCTTGATTCTTCATTATGTGCCTGTACCTAAGCACCTATTTATTATATTTGAGTGCCGTATCCTCCAGGACCGTGTGTCTACTTATTACAGAGTTTGACGTAATATTTATTTAGTCTCCATATCAATCACGCTGTTGAAAAGCGAATAACTGAATTTGCATCGTAATATAAACGTAAAGCCAGACGAAAACTAAACTACTGTATACGTTACCATACCTACATATTCGGTCCATCATAATACTTTGAGAATTTTAGGGGTAGTTCAGACCATTCAACTGAACAAGTTTTACGAAGGGAGTAGACCTGAAATCGCACAAAAAATCATATGTTCCATACTAGACTAAACTGCAATGGAGAGTGCTTACTCTACACTAATGCTTATAAAACAGCAGATTTTTTTTTGCATTTTCACCTTTGATCTCGTAGTAAACGTTGATTAGTTTTTCTTGTATGTTTCAGGGCATGGAAGTCTTAGATGAGTTTTTTTCAGAACCGGAAGTAAATTATACAGGATGTTACAAAAGTAAAAATAAACATTTTTATCTTTTATAGCAAATTGTTGAGACCATCAAACTGAACAACTTTCACTATGGGACCAACATCAAAATCGCGAAAAAAAAAATTGTCCCATACATTTAGCTCGATGGTAGGTACCTACCTAGCTCTGTAGTTTAGTATGGAACATCTCAAACGCATCGCATCTTGGCGATTATGGCAAATTAACCCAATTTTGGGTGAGGCCTCTATGTCCAGCAGTGGACCTCTATCGGCTGATATGATGATGATGATGATGGAACATCAGATTAATTTTCCACGATTTCGATATTGGTCCCATAGTGAAAGTTGTTCAGTTTGATGGTCTTAACCACCCCCTAAAATGTTTATTTGTATTTTGTAACAGTATAGGAAGATTCAAAATTTTTAATTTCTTAGGTATTGCGAACTTTTGTTTGTATGGAATGCTGCAAAATTCTCTACCTAAACATTTTCTTTGAACCAAGATACAAAAAGTCTAAACTATTTTTGTTACCATAAAAGTTTAGGAAACAAGGATGGTAACTACAAAAAAACTTTTGATCTCAACGTTTACGCTTTCAAGAAGCATCGACACTAAGTTAGTCCTAACCCATTTACGGCAAGTTACAAACAATTGTGGACGAAAGTGTCCCGGGTACTGTCCTGGTACACACTATAATATAAAACGACGCACCATCGCGTTACTAAAGGTTTGTAAAACAAAGTGAGATTGATTCGAGATAGTATATACATTTTAGGTCACGATTTTGCTTCGTAAATTGTATGTACCCATGTATCTATACAGGGTGTAAGGAAAAGTATCATAACATAACATAACATAACATAAATATTCTTTATTTGCACACCAAAACACACAGCTACAAAAACAGAACTTAACTTAACTTAACATCAACTTTTAAACTACATATACTCTACCTATCAAACCAAAAAACTTTTACCATGGGAGCAAACCGATCGGAGCAAAAAAATTATCAGCTGTCCCATACTAAACTCTAATAAAGTCTAATACCTACTCGACTCAAATGTATGCAACAGCAGATTTTTTTTGCTCCGATCGGTTTGCTCCCATAGTAAAAGTTGTTCTTTAGTTTGATGGGTAGAGTATGTGGTTTAAAAGTAAATGATACATTTCCCTATACCCTGTATAAACGTGAGTTTAAAAAAATATCCATGGTAGGAGCAGTGATGTTTCTAGTAAAGTGCACTTCGCGAGGCGGCAACGAAATGAAAGTTTTGTTCCCGTTTCGTTTATTTCCCGCTCCACTGTTCTGTCGATTTGATTTATTGTTTGCTCTGAGAACGTTTGCCTCCAAATTTCCCCTTTGAGTTTTGATAGTCATTTCGCTTTTAATTTTATACGTTGTTGCATTCGTTAGGTTCAACAGGTTTTGAAAAACTTTCTGTACTTTGAAATAAAACCGGTCAAGTGCGAGTTGGGCTGCTCGCGCACCGAGGGTTCCGCACGGACAGACGGACAGACGGACAGACGGACGGACGGACGGACGGACGGACGGTCAACGTAGGCTTAGTAATAGGGTCCCGTTTTCACCCTTTGGGTACGGAACCCTAAAAAAGATCTTTGATTCATACAGAACATTTCAACAGAAAGATTCTTGATTCATACAGCGGATATAGGTAATATACAAAAAACAAAATCACAATGCAACTTTGTTTTGGATTGCAAATATTTATTTAACAATGACATTGATACAGTGAAAAGATTTTCTGTGAAGAAACAAGCAAATATAATGTTTTGAAATCGGTTTCTCATGAACATATTAAGTACAATGCGTAAACTCATGACCCTGTTCACTTTCGGGATGATCAGCAGCCCCACTAGAACTACAAATAACCGTTTTAATCGCTGCATTGTAGGAGCATAAATTATTAGCATTATTTTAGATGACGGCAAGTGTTTTGCCCACCTTTTCCCTTATGCGCCTCGAATGCCGCCAAAAGGCACACCCAAGATTTTCGCTCACACAGCACCTTACATAGTTGGTATACAGGATAATAAACCTCAACTGGCATTTAACTATAACCTATAGACCTTACAGTACATTAATCAAAAGCTGCTAATCCCAACTGTCATAGGCACAAAGATAGTAATAAATCTAGGCAAGCATGATAGAAGTACAAATGGCAGTTAACACCGCGGTAATTTATTGTACACTGTGTCTCGCTATAACACTGATTGTTAATCTATATTGATGGAATGGATAGTGGAATTACAATGACTTGTGGAAACTCTATTAAGTATAAAATGGAATGTTAAAGAGGTGTTAGACTTGATGACTAATTTCATTTTACCGTTGTTTGTCTTCTTCTATCGAGTTGATGGCATGACATTCTTTTATCCAGCCCAGTGTTTTGCCACATAGACTGCACTACCGACAGCATCCCTAAAGCTCTTTTCTCGTGCAGGTGTCCGGATAAGAAGGGCAAGATTCAAGATGGGCCATAATCTGAGGTCTGTGAACTAGTGATAAACTATTGAACAAAGAATCAAAATTCGCCAACGGTTATAATTATATAATGCTCATTATATACAACTGCAAAGACTTGCTTGATTAGAAAAATTGTCAGGTGGGTAGGACATATTTCAGGGCCTATTATTGTCCACTGCTGAACATAGGCCTCTCCCAAGGCGCGCCACAAAACTCTATCTTTGGCGTTCCTCATCCAGTCGCTCCCCGCTACCATTTTAAGGTCGTCGGTCCAGCGGGTCGCAGGACATCCCATTCTACGTCTGCCAGTTCGTAGTCTCCACTCTAGAACTCTGCCTTCCCATCGGTTGTCAGTTCTTCGGCAGATATGACCAGCCCAGTGCCACTTCAGTTTGCTAGTTTTCAGAGCTATGTCAATCACTTTAGTTCTCTTACGTATCACCTCATTCATGATGTTATTGTGATCTCAAACGTTCGATTGCTGCCTCCTAAAATAATTAAGTATAACATCTCAGAAAATTCTCCAAGTCAGTCCGTCTATAGTCAGTAAGGTCACGGAATATACTATAAGGTGAAGAAAATGCTTACTGAGCTTTTACTAAGGTGATTCTTAGGAATAGTACTGTGTATACTGAAAGGTACTACGAGCAGATTGTACCCCATGATTTCGAACCTCATATTCTCGATGGGCATCTGCTTGGAAAATGATGATGGTGCAAATTCTGACCGCTCGAAAATTTGTTGATTCGAATAAGTAGAATTGAAGTAATACTAGAGTAACCGGATGAAGTAGGCGGGGTTCTACAAATAAATGCTTGTTTAAACACAATTTACAGTTGTTAATTCTACAGTTTACAAGTTAATTGTACGGTACAATAAGTATGCATTATTAATACAAAGTTAGACCGGCGACGCTGTCAGTCTGTCCCACAATAACTCAAGACTTTATTCGCGTTCCACTCGACCACCCGTACCGTTACTTGTGATTTATAAACTATAACAAGACTGGGTATAGAAACAGACTAAAATAATCCTGTAGACATTTTGTTGCAAGAAATTAACGTAATATTTAAAGATTGAAAAACTTCAACGTCCCAGAGCTACCTCGACTACCAGTTGAAATTGATGATTGATCAATTTAAAGTTTAGATCAAAAATCAAGTAGGTATAGTGTGCATATCTTCATGCGTTATCTTATCTTATCACTATCAGTAAGAACTTATCACTGAATAACAATCCGCAAGTCAAATGTATAATTAGAATTTTAGAATACTTTCTTTTATTTTTGATACTAAGCAAACACTTAAATAAAATAGCTAATATGATTGATAAAAATTTGTGACATCTTCTCGACTTGTGTTTAGTTCTACTAACATACGTAGGTATTTAGCCCTGTGAAAAAGTATTTAATAATATACTATTTGCAAATTAGGAATTGATTATTGTATTAAAAAATTAGTAGCCTCTGATGGACGCTAATGCTAATATTCAGAGACTTTTTTGCGTTGGATTCCGAAATCACGTATGGCAAAATCTTAGACTACTTATTATGAGGACCGGCCTTGCGGTAGAATTTCCCCTCTGCCACGGTATTAGATCAATTAATCTTGCGCATTTACATTCAATTTTATAACTTATCACTAAACTAGACAGCCTATTATTGCGAAACAATAATTTCGAACTTAGAACGTTTGGGGTTGACACGAGACTACTTTTCATGATTTCGAACATTCAAAATTAGAATCTAAAGTCACAGGGAATAAAATCCAAAGTTGCGGATAACATGTTACCTCGCCCCCCGCAAAAAGTGGCAGAAAGTTTGTTAGTAGAATGACACGTGGTTACGCGTCCCTATATAAGTAGTCTAAGGCCAAAATCTATACTTTTCCATCCTACTCAGACTCAACTCACGTTAAAAAAAAGTCTCTGAATTTTGGCCTAAGTTTCCTTTTCATAAGCAGTAGAAGAATCTTTAAAAAGTTATCTAAAAATATCAGGAAGCAAAGTTCTCCCGTTACCAAAATAAGTAAGAAATAATCTATAATCATCATTTTCCTTTAATAAATCACTTATGGATTGTACATGGCATTTTGTTTCCGATAATCCATAAATAAAGGCCATATTTCTTCCACTTAAAAATATGTAAGCGTTTATCCACATCCCGCTTTTGAAGCCGACATCATAACAAAACGGTCTCGTACAAACGAACTTAACCATTATAAACAGATCTCCGAAACCCTCAAACATTCCTTGAACTACCTCAAATATGAAAGACAACGAAGATCAAGTTTAATTGGACATTCATGGTACCATAAATACTCTTAGTTGCATCGACAATGATACATTTTCTGTCGTCGAATTTCAAAGATTTGTTATTACCAAGTGTCAAGGTTGAAAATTGAAAGGATTTGGTGGAACTCAATGGTATGCTAGTGAAGTTTTTCGGTAGCTTTTAAATAGACGTTGAAAGAAGTAGACAGACACCTATCAAGATGTCCTAATAGGCGTAGCGTACGCCAGAAATAATTTACAAATTGCCTTGTTGCTGAGATGGACGGCCTGCCTTGATACACTGTTTGTATTTGCGTTTATTTTTGGAATTTCAATTATTTTGTATTAATCAGAGGAACAAAGGAAACAAAGAAGAGATAATACAGACACTCTGGATAAATCGAGCTGTTTGTATGGATCCATGTCCTTTTTTAAGGACTAGAATAAGTGCCTAGAAGTTCAAACTAAAGGTATCAATTGGTGTTGTGTCAGTCAGTTGGTACCAAAATTCAAAATTTTTTATTCAAAATAATATCATATAGTTAGGTTTTTGACGTCATTTTTTGACTCTACCACCGCGTCGGAAGGTGTTCCGTTGAGAGAAGATGCGGCCAGAAACCCTACAACACACATTTTTTTATACAAAACAAAATGTACAAAGTACAATTAAAATACAATATTGCATTACATAGTGTAAAATTGTCAAGACCAGACATTTTGGTCATTCAAATAATCATCGAGTTACCTTTAGGTTAGTAGTAACCTTTTTTACAGAGGCCTTAAACTTAGGTAAGTTTAGAATATCCTCTGGTATCTTATTATAAAAACGTATACAGTGCCCCATGAAAGATGTGTTGACTTTACTAAGTCGAAAATGTGGGAATACTAATTTATTTACCTATACCTGTCCTTCCTAACTGCCTTTCTAAAGTGGAGTATCTCTGTTTATTTCTCCTGAGAAAGGCGTGTGTCCTCTTTACTGTTTCGTAGATAGATACTTACTGCAAATAAACTCAAGTCTGAATTTCCTTTCGAGGTGATCAGAAACTTTGCTGCAACTGCAAACTGTCTTTTAAAGCTTTTAATTGTACAAAATCACCACTCAGGTTTAAAAATCTCGGTTTTATTCCAAACCATAAGTCCACCCGCAACTCACCTTCCCAGCTATTCTATTCGCTCACTAGCCAAGTTGACACTACTCTGCTAACCTGACCAGCCACTCGACTTGCCTTTGTGCCAACTATAGTCGAGTGCTAACTAGTTCGATACTTGATTAAGGCTATAGAATGTCATTGTCAGTGGCGTGCAGTTTGAGGGGTGTTGAGCTTCAGTTGGGTGATAGGGTTATGTTTATAACTTTTTAGAGTACTCAAAGAGCTAAAATTAAAACGGGACCCTGTTCATAAGCCTACGCTGTCCATTTGTCTGTCCTACCTATGTAACTTTTGAACGGTACCTAATAGCTAGACAGTTTTACACAGAATAGGCGTTATTACAGCTGATTTTGCTACCAAATAAATATAAATGTCAAAAAGTTAAAAATAAGGGGTCCTCATACAAGAAACTAATTTTTATCAATGGTTTTTCTTCTCGCTCTTTCGTAAAAACGGTAGGTACCCGGTAACCTACCCGACTAAAATGTATACAGGCTCGTAGGTAGGCTCCATAGTGAAAGTTGTTCAGTTTGATGGTCTGAGTTCACCGTTTCAGTATTTGCTAGGCTGTCACTTACACCCTGTAAAATGTACACAAAGCTAAAACGACCAGAATTTTATTTACCTACCTTTCAAAAGACAATTCCAATTTTTCCGCAATTGTAATTTATTTTATCAAAGCACGAGAGACAACATTACCACATTATTACATAAGAAACATTAAATATTGACGCGACATTTAATCAATTAGCTACACTTTTGAAAGGCGAGGTTCGCGTTCTAAAACACACGACGACGTGCCATTTATAGCCAATGACCTTTGCCAATGCCGAAATACTGCAACTTGCACTGTGCACTTAAGGTAATAGAACTATTGCACCCTGGAGACCGAGGACTTTGACTCCACTTGTGTACGCTACTTAGTGTAGCGTTTGGTCTTGAGGTAAATTAAATTTCAATAGGAGAGTCTAGCTAGATAAAGGAAAGACTAGGGTTGATAGACGAAGAAGAAATTATCTTTAAAAAAATGCTTTTAGCAAAATAAATATCAACTTAAAATTAAAAAATAAAATATTCTACAAAAATAAAATTAAATTACCCATATTCTAAATTCTACCAAAATATAATAAATAAATAAATAAATATCTTGAACAATGTCACACAAAATATCTAGTCACATTTAAAGTACCAGAATCTAGCCTGGACTTGTATTATGATGACTAGACAACGATATAGAATACATATATAGATACAAACAAAAACATCCATGACTCGGGTTCAAATATTCATATCCATCATACAAATATTTGTCCCTTACGGGATTCGAACCCGCGACCCTCGGCACAGCAGGCAGGTTCACTACTGACTGTGCTACCGGGCCGTCAATCTTTAGTAGAATTCTTATTGTAATAGGAAAACAAAAATGATCTCAACAATATTTGGTTCATTGACTGAATCCACTAAGTCTGAGCCAGGAAGCTGCCATAAGTATTGTCTAGGTATACCTTGGAGCGCAGACTGCCTAACAAGCGGTGAAACATGATAATACTCCTTGGTGATCGGTAATGATAGGTTCTTCTTTCGTAAATTCCTGTCGTTGTTTTCGACGTCACTTCGTCCCTTTCTAATCCAATGACAAAAATTGTAGCTCCTGTCATACATTACGCCACGTCATTGGATGGAAAGGGACACAAAAACGTTGGAAATATCGACGACGGAGACGTACGAAAGAAGCTCGAAGCTCAAACATTACGAGGTACTCGTACCAACCACCATGGCCAATTTTCTTGTTTGCATGCTTGTAAGGAGGATTTGGTATCCTTTATCGTTCTAAGTCCATGGTCTGAGCATATACGTGAAATATTTCAGAATACCTACACTGTCCTCTCCTTACCCTAGGAGAGCGTGTAATTTCTATATAAAAGAGTATTCCAAGCGCCATATCTGGGTACATTTTTACTACAATTATTATCTCAAAATTCAAAAATATTTCAAAATTCAAAATTTTTTATTCTTATATATCATATAGATAGCTTTTTGACGTCATTTATCTCACATCACGAAAGCGAAAAACTTATAAAAATAGGTAGGTACCGTTAAACATTTCTTGTAACGAAACTGTATTGTCACGCAAATAACATATCCAAAAATTTAAATCAATAAATGAAATGCAAAAATAAGTTTGAAGTAAAGAGTAATAACAAACAGAAATTCCAAACCCAATGATTTTAGGGAATGCCGGTAAACACATAAAACAAGTCAAACGGCACGTGTGCCCTTTTTGTTTTATTTCTTTTTTTTAACACGTCGCCGAGGTTCGGAGCTATAAAATTAACAAGCTTACACAAAAACTTAACTAACGGGTTCTTGTTAAATGTGACTTTTATGACACATTTTTTATTTTTGTAATCGTAAATTTCTAACATTTTGTCAACTTGTGATGCCACATGTGGGTATTAAACATAGCATTGCATTGCAGAGGTTGACGAAAAATTCCTCAATGTGTCGTGATTCTTTACTAAATTAATTGATATTCTGTTACTCAATCTTTATTTTGTACTAGCAACACCTTTCATATAATATTACATTCAAATTAAATAACGAATGGCTTAAAAGGACTTGTATCCAGAGCCGTTTAATATATTACTAACGATTCATTCATATGGCAATACTTGCTTTTGCGATTGGCTGTCGCTGGACCAATCAAACGTCAGGCGCGTTTGGTTGGTAAAGTAGACTGAAAGAGTGGGGAGTGCGACCGAGGTGGGTCAAAACGTATCGGACAGTCAGTTCTCGGTCAGCACTCGAAGTGATAACTAGTATTTGTGAAATGATTGTGATATATTTCAAATTAAAATAGTTTAATAAAATTATAATAATTAGACAGTAAAAGTGAAAATAAAACGGAGTGTTTAAAAAGTCAGACGGAGTTTAATTTCTTTACACTTCAGCAGCGGTATCAAGACCTTCAGCCCGCAAGGTACGTGAGTTCGGTCAAAGTCCACTGATATTCTTTGGCTATTGAAAGATTATTGTTTTCCTTAAGTACCTACTGAGTTATAGATTAATCTTTCTTGTGGATTTTAATAAAAGAAATTCGTGATGGTTGATTGTTACGTCGGATTTATCATTTGGTCAGCCTACCGCACAATTTTAAATCTGATTTTATTTCGGAGACCATTCGGTCAGGGCAACTCCCTGGCATTGTGCTCCGATTTTATTCATAAACCGTTAACCACCGAATTTGAAATTGCAAGCATTTTGATCAGTTGCCAGACTAGCGTTCGGTCGGGGCTACTCTTTGACACCGCTTTTCTGGCATTTAAACGATGCTGTGTGATCGTATATGACCATTTGGTCAAGGCTACTCCTTGATAATGCTATTGTGCGATAAAACAGTATTCGAGCTAAATTGCTTGCAATTATTTTATGATTTAGTTAATTGATATATATACTTTTATACCTACATTGATCGGTACTTAAAGAAAATAAGCCGCAGATTTAATATTGACAGAATTTATGAAATCACTGGCAGAGTAAGTCATGTGGACAAATCGAATTCATATCTTTTATTATGCATGGTGGCCAAATGTGTCACGCAGTTTGGGCTAAAATAATATGTCCATCGTTTTATATGTATCCTGACTAGGTGTGTCATATAATTTGGACCATGTCGGTCCATCGCTATTATATGCCATTGTATAGTGGCCAGATGTGTCACATAATTTAGGCCATATGTGCCTAGGTGCTATGTATGTTCCTCAACCAGTTCAGGGCCATGTGTGCCTAGGAGTTACGAGCTATGTATGTTACTCAATCAGTTCAGGATCCATATATGCCTACGAGCTATGTATGTTCTACAATTTATACTCCGTGGTCTAATGGTTAGGAGCATTGGGCTCTCGGCAAGGGGGTCGTGGGTTCGATTCCCACGGGGGACGACTAGTGGGGTGTCACTTTGTGCGTTTTTCCCCAGTTGGTTGGGACTTTTCCGGTTGAATCAGCTGTATGTTTGTTCTTGTATGAAAAGAGAAGGGATTCCGTGCTTCGAATGGCACGTTGGGCCGTTGGTCGCGGCTTTTCCGGTTGAATCAGCTGATTGTCTGAAAAGAGAAGGGATTCCGTGCTTCGAATGGCACGTTGAGCCGTTGGTCCCGGCTACTATCTCTGGTTATGTAACGACTAACTTCGTTACATAAAAACCACGTTGGAGGCCGTGGGGCGATCTGAAAAAGGCTGACACCAGGGCTCTGCCCTCATGATAAGAAGAATTTACGAAGTACATTTTTATTCTATCTCTTTCCTGTTTGTTTCATGTTTCCCACTGGATTGTTGAGTGGGTTTGTTTCCCGCTGGATAATGGAGTGGGTATGTTTCCCGCTGGATAATGGAGTGGGTATGTTTCCCGCTGGATAATGGAGTGGGTATGCTTCCCGCTGGATTATGGAGTGGGTATATTTCCCGCTGGACTATGGAGTGGGTATATTCCCCGCTGGATTATGGAGTCGGTATTTGTCCCGCTGGATTATGGAGTGGGTATATTTCACGCTGTTTTTTCTGTATTTATTTTACTTATTGAATATAATTTACCTAAAGTATTGGATGAACAGCGGTGGACGTCCGTCCTCTGAGATGATGATGATAATGATGTTGACTGTGATGACAATGATGATGATGATGACGATGATGATGATGATGATGATGATGATGATGATGATGACGACGATGATGATGACGATGATGATGATGATGACGATGTTGACTATGATGACGATGATACTAACGATGATGATGATGATGGCGATGGTGACGACGATGATGTCGATGATGACAATGACGACGATGATGATGATGGTGATGATGATGATGACGATGATGATGATGATGATGGTGGTGATGATGATGACGATGATGATGGTGGTGATGATGATGATGGTGGTGATGATGATGACGACGATGACGACGGTGGTGATGATGATGATGATGATGATGGTGATGGTGATGATGATGACTGGACGATCAAGGATTTAATTTTTTATCGCATTCGTTGAATAATAAGCGAGTTCAAACGAAACTTTTGCGAGGTTGGCCAAGACAAAACAGATCGTGTCGAACGGTCGATAAATTGTATCATCATCCGCATGGTCCGTGCAGCCTTTAATAACGGTCATGCCAGTTAATTTTAATTTTACTTTATTACAAACTTACAAGAGGCCTTATTTTTGTTAAATTGTCTCTAATACAAACAAATTTTAAAATACTGATCTTTAACAATTCTGAGAGATGTTGAGAGATGTTAAAAGTTGCTGCGAGTTGTTGAGAGATGTTGAGAAATTTTAGCGAGCTAATATTCTAAGTTACAATAATTTTTCTTAATGCACATTTTTATTCCGAGGTACTTGTGAATCTGAAGGAGGTCGCCTTCGCTGTCAGAGATGCTACCACGTGCCGTCATGAATGTTTGAGATCCGTCATGGTTATGTTATTTATCTCCCGAGATGTTCACGGCAGTACTGCAGCAAATCTTGACTATCATACTATTAGTGTCGAAATTTTACGATACTTTATCAAATGCACCTTAGTCTTTCTAGTTATGACTGTGATAAGCAATTGTCGGATGTTAAATACATTATTAAGTAATGTACCTACTAGTAGACATATTGATATTTAATGAATTAGATTCTTTATTTTACTCATAATATTGGCATAATATGTGGATGATAACAAAAACGTATTTCAATTGCTTATAGCATTTTGTTGTTACATTTAGTTTTTTTTTGGACTTCTTCATAAGATTTGAATTTCCAGGATCAGTTATCATCCCAATTATGTAAACAGAAGCTAGCATAACTTATATACGAGATTTCCTCCAGGAAACCACTGGGTAAATTTAGTGTAATTGTTTGTTGTTTACAAAATGGGTGTAGATTACTTTGTTTGTCGAATAATACTCACGACTTCCGGAAGTTCTATTTCTTATCATTAAAGTAACGATGATGTAGGGTTCAGTTCATTACAGTTGTAGTTAAATTGTAGAGTTGATGTTACTCGCAGAGAAATATGTTGGAAAGTTTATAAATTTATTACTTAATTTCAGTAAGGTAAGATGGCGCTTCCTTCTCTTAGATGTCGACCGTAGGACGGTTCGATGCGAACTCACTAATTATACTGTAAAATATTAAGAACTAAAGTAAACGCGCGTGCGGAGGCAAAAACTGCACGGTAGTGCGACCGTACAGATGCTTAAGATCAGAATATCAGTGTGCAGTTATAGCTTTTAGAAGACAAGATTTCGCCTTTTCGTTTGTCTTTTACGTGTTTGACAATTTTAGATCCAGATTTGGTTGACTGTGTAACGCCCTGTAGGTATCTTATCGCAAATGCTGCTTAGTTTTTCACCAATTTCATTGCATTACATTGCATTTTTGGCTAAATAGGTATGTAGCCTAACCCTTGTAGGACAACCGTTCAAAGTAAGATTTCCATTATGAACAGGATCGAATACTCTAGATGTTGAAGAAAAATAAAAGGTAGAAGCGTATTTTCTTCTAGTCAAATTAGTTGAGGTACCTACATCCAAAGAACCATTAACTTATTTATTGTTATCTAGGATAGCTAAATTACTTAATTTGCAAAAGTGTTCACTTTAAAACCATTTTGGCCAAGGTGACTTAATGAAAGATGTGTAAATTCAATGAACGTTGACAATGGAGTAGGCGTTATATAAGTAGGCATTATAGGTATATGAAGTTAATTATTCTACTTCATTCCATTTCACAATGGAAAGATGTTCCATAGTCTGTTTCCTTGAATGTATTTAGATATCTATAAATATTACAATTATAAATAGATATTATTGGCAAAGACGCTAGATGGCGTTAGTTGCAGTAGTCATCATAATTATTTTTATAACCATCTTCAAAATTTACGATCGTAATCATATTAATTGTAGAAGGGATTCGTAACCAATACTTACTCGATGAGTTTGACAATGCCATCTAGAAAGTGCGGTAGATTTGTTTATTTTAAAAAGAAACGCTCGTATGCAATCACTTCATAACTATTATAATTATTGCATTATTCGGACGTAGTTAAAGCGAACGACGAGCGAAGCGAGCGACGTTCTAAGATTAGAATAAATAAATAAATAAAGACAATGTCACACAAATTATCTAGTCACATTTAAAGTACCAGAATCTAGCCTGGACTTGTATTAGAAAGTGTTCAAAATCAATTTTTTGTTGTACAAAATGAGGATAAAGCTCTTCTTTATGTGAAATGTAATAAAAGCAATGCTGCTACTGTATATGGTATATATGTATTCAAGTTGTAATAGATTTAATTCCATTATTACTGGTATATTTCTCACAAATTACACAGTATTTAGCAACTGTAACAAGTAACTGTTTTATAGTTAATCCCAGTAAGTTGGGCTGTGCGAAAGGCATGAATTATTGCAGACAGTTTAACTAGCTGATAGTCATGGCAGAAAATTGAAGTGAGCTCAAGGCAGGATTTGTTATCAGATGTCTTGTTTTGGGACTACCAGATTTAATCGATAGATAATATTATACGTTATGATACTGTTTTTCTCTAATGAAGTAAATATTAAAACGCAAATAATTATATACTTATTCACGTTCATCTGTCTATTTGTAAGAAATAAGAATGGATTTACGAAATTAATAAACTAAATTGTAATTTTCTTGTTCCTCGCAATAATAATACGCGATACGCTTCCTGATAAAGAAGCAGGTTAAGAA
The DNA here is from genome assembly GCA_922987775.1 of Agonopterix subpropinquella. Taxonomy (NCBI): domain Eukaryota; kingdom Metazoa; phylum Arthropoda; class Insecta; order Lepidoptera; family Depressariidae; genus Agonopterix; species Agonopterix subpropinquella. The sequence continues at coordinate 20,851,248 of OV277703.1, read as the reverse complement.
AATGCTAAATATCTGAATGCAGTGACTGATCCGGCTGCCGTTATAACTTTTGTCACTGTTTTAATTTATGGATATTGAATCAATTTAAAAACAGTATAAACGGGGACGGTATGGTTATAGTAAGCAAATAAGGTGTATGTTGTATTTTATAAACATAAGAAGCATAAAAATGTATAAACATAAGAAGTATAAAAATGAGAACGTTGTGGCCGCAAATAGAATAAAAATCAAGAATTGTTATTATGTTTATTACATACATTTAAACTTTGAATACCTTCTTAATATTGAATACTTCTTCCTCTAAAATCGGAAGGTGCTATTCCAAAATAAATCATTAGACAAGGAAGATCACAATTATTAGAGCTGCCTCTGTTAGAACTGCAGCAACGTTCACAAACATTAAAGTTGATAAATATTGATATTAGTGTAAACGGCCAAATGTCGTGATTTGTTATTATTATAACACTTAATTGTACACACGGACATAATTGGTTCATATAATTATTACTTAAATTTTATTATAAAGGACAACCAGCACATCCCCTTTACGAAATGCCAAAAAAATTTATGAAAGTTTGGACTGTAGTAAATATTTATAATAGATTATGGGGTTTTATAAAAACTAATTAGATTTTATAATTTATTTTTAATTAACGAGTTTTTGTAATTTATTACTGGTACATTATAATAAAGCAGCAACACCGAAGTGGCTGTCAATATTGTTCGATAGGAGGTGAGGCAAGCACAATGTTTTTTTAAATATAAAAATGATCTGATGCCTGCAATCAGTTTCTAGTGTTCCATGGTCCACAATAGGAATGGAAGGACGGTTGTACGTTTTTGATATTAAGTGCCAGATGTCCTTCAAATTTAGAAGACATAAAATAATGTAACCAGTTATGAAGATAAGATGCAAGAAATTAATCTCTAAAATTAAACTCAAATAGGTACCTACTTTTTGTGTACCAGCTGGCATTTTTAAATAATTTTTTACATAATAAAACTAAATACAAAAGTAAAAACGCTGAATACTAAAATGTTTGGTCCTGATATTGTAACCGAGTGTATAACTAAAAAAAACATTGTGTTGCTGTAGAGTTTCTGGCCGCATCTTCTCTACAGCCGTAACACATTACGAAGCGGTGGTAGTTTTAAAAATAAAATATAGAAATAAGAAATCCAAATACTTTTAATGAATGATTTTGAAAAACCTGCTGAGAAATGTTTCAATGTTGTGATTGTATAAAGATTATTCTGAGTAATTTTGACTAAATGGTAATGAGAGCTGACTGTTGGATGGCTGTGCACCAGGAGGTTGCACAGGGTCGGATGGCCGAATGTCGTGATTCTTTACTAAATTAATTGATATTCTGTTACTCAATCTTTATTTTGTACTAGCAACACCTTTCATATAATATTACATTCAAATTAAATAACGAATGGCTTAAAAGGACTTGTATCCAGAGCCGTTTAATATATTACTAACGATTCATTCATATGGCAATACTTGCTTTTGCGATTGGCTGTCGCTGGACCAATCAAACGTCAGGCGCGTTTGGTTGGTAAAGTAGACTGAAAGAGTGGGGAGTGCGACCGAGGTGGGTCAAAACGTATCGGACAGTCAGTTCTCGGTCAGCACTCGAAGTGATAACTAGTATTTGTCAAATGATTGTGATATATTTCAAATTAAAATAGTTTAATAAAATTATAATAATTAGACAGTAAAAGTGAAAATAAAACGGAGTGTTTAAAAAGTCAGACGGAGTTTAATTTCTTTACAAATGGATTTTTTACAACACGTATGAAGTGTTCTTTTAGACATTATAAAGCACAAACGGACAGAGAGAAAATAAAAAATTATAAAGAAAATTGTTCCTTGTCAAAATAACATTGCATTGCTTTGCATTGATGAGAACATAGGCCAAAACATCACATTCTATCTACCATAACATCGAATCAAAACGTTGTAATAATCATAATGTAATTCATTCATAACATAACTAAGGTGTTACCTCATGACATCGTGTTAGGAATTTAACGGTATTTAATATTAGATGCAGTGTCAGATTGTCAGTCCATCTGTCAGACGGTGACATGGAATTGCTTTCTGTTCCCCCTACAATATTGCGACTCTGGTTAATTAATCTTTGCTTAATATGGGGGGAAGAAAGGGGAACATTTTTAAGATGATTTTTAAAGTCTGTTATTGAAGATCCTAGACTACCTACTCACTAATAAAATTCATGTATTGAATTGTAATGAAAAGATAGTTCGTAGTTTTAGTGGGGTTTCTGATCGCCCTGAATGAGATTTAAGATCGTGAGTTCATGTCTTCTAAGGTTCATGTACTACTTAATGTGTAAGTAGGTAGGTTAGGTTACGTAGGTAGTGAACAACTTTTACTATGGGAGCAAAGCTGAAATCACAAAAATAAAATCAGTTGATTCATAAAGAATCTAGTAGGCATTGCAGTTCAGTTTAGTAGAACAGCAGATTTTTTTGTGATTTCTGGTCTTCATTTAATCAGGAATATGGGTCGTATCGTAGTAAATAATAGGTACCTACTATCACAGTAATAGGTAGGACTATAACAGCGTACCTACTATATTAAATAAGTAATTAAGTACTTATTAAGTTACTGCAGAAAACCAGAAAGATGTCCACAATAATTTATCACTAGGTAGATTTTGTTTACAGAATTAATAATATTTTTAAACAAGAGTCGACAAAATTAAACGTGTTTTTCAATACCCACGAAGGCACCTACATAAGTACCTACTTACATATTTATTTGGGTATTATTTTCGTTATCAATTACGTGAACTTCCCTAATATTAGCTTAATTAATCTGAAACCTGATAAAATTAAGATAAATTTTTCAATTTACTTTCACTCTTCAGTCTTCTTAGAAAAGAAGATTTTTCCGCAATTTAAACTCCACAAGTAAACAAATAAAGCGACAAGGAACGCCATCTATTCCGCTGCTTAGGAACTAATTCGGAACATCCCTTCTTTCCTACGGGAGCTTACGTGAGCTTTTGTATTCAGTTTCAATGTTTGCCACGAGACGACACCACTGGTCCTTTATCAGTTTCAATGTTTGCCACGAGACGACACCACTGGTCCTTTATTTTGCATTGTTTTATTATCGAACTGGAAATGTAAAAATTTTGGATTTTGATATTTTCTTGTCCAATTTATTAAAAACATATTCCTATTAAAAACAGGTACCTAGGTATTTTTGATAAAATACCTGTGTGGTATTAATTTTAGTCGTACAAATCAAAGTTTAATAATCTACTCGTGAATAAAAACAAATCCAGAATGATCCCAATTGTGTAGTGAATTTTAGTGATCATTAGGTACTATGAAGCTATGTATAGTAAGTGTTTAACTAACTTCACAACCATAATATTGAAAACACGAACGTCACAATAATAAAGATTTCTCAATAAAGAAAGCCTAAATTAAAAAGTGCTCAATATATAAACTACAAAAGCCTTCAAGCCATTGTTTACAATACTTTTATTAGGTTCTAAACATTCAACTTTTTGACACCTAATTTCGAATAAAAACAAAATCGACCGCTTTTTTTTTCTTTTTTTTAATTGTATGTTTAGTTAGACCTTTACAAAACCTATAAAAGTATTCTATGAAAATAGCTTGAAGACTTTTGTAGTTTATATGTAAGTTTATATGTTGAGCACTTTTTTAATTTAGGCTTTCTTTATTGAGAAATCTTTATTATTGTGGCGAGGGCGCCACTGGACTCCGATAGCCCTCATAAGTGAAAAATATGAAATGGCAACAGCATCAAATATGGTGGTCAGAGCACGGAATACAGGGTGTAAATTAAAATAGGACAGCTACTTAAAGAGGTGCTTCAGACCATCAAACTGAACAACTTTCTATATGGGACCAATATCGAAATCGCGAAAAAAAAATCTGCTGTCCCATACATTTCAGTCAAGTTATGTTTGCAGTTTTGTATGGGAGAGCGGATTTTTTTTTCGCGATTTCGATATTAGTCCCATAGAGAAAGTTGTTCAGTTTGATGGTCTGAAGCACCCCTTTAAGTAGCTGTCCCATTTTATTGTACACCCTGTATATGGTCAGGGTTGGACCGATTTCTTTATTCATACATCAAATCAATTCTAAATCAGAACACCTTTGGGAGCGTACTGTTTAGGTTCGTCATCATATAAAAAAATAAAGTGAAAGATTATTTTTTATCATACAACCAAATTGCATTGCTTAGAGGTACTTACTCACCAAAATATTTCAGTATAGAAATGGGTCAAATTCCCCAAGCACGAGTTTGAAGCGACATCCGCTAATCCCTCATTAATCCGTGGGATTTCCCCGGTTTTACACAAACTCAAGATAGACATTCTATGAAAAAAAAAAAATAACGTAATAGGATTTATCAAAATTGAAAATATTAACGGGAAGTGTTTCGAAAATAATGATGTCCCTTTGAATTATATAAAACGAAAGATTTTGTCTTTTCGTTGTTTTGTTCAATCTTTGTTCATTTCATTTTTTTCGTTTTCCATACGATGATAGCAAACAATAGACAAGTCCGTTCCGTACTCAAACGAATTGCTTTTTATTTATTATTTCTTCGATTTTGTAAATTGCTTTCTGTATAAAAAGGTATCTACTTTATTTTCTGCTAGCTGTAAGAGGTCCGCGTAAAGAATCAGTTTCGATTTCAGATCCTCTATTGTAAGCATAAAAAGTAGCATTACCTAATATATGTGCCTATATCCTCGGAAGAGGTGATGTAATGAGCATAGGCCGTTATTTCCCTGAGGTCAGGGTGTGTGTGTAAAAAAATATAGGGCATAGGCCCACTACACATTCCCACCGCTGTAACTCCTGTAAGCCAAGATCAACAGCGGCCACCACTCACAACACTGGACAATGAGGTCCAGCGAGCCCAGGGGATGACTCTAAACTGTCTTGGAACCCGCAATGAATTAATCAAAGAAGATAGGATGAGTAGGAAAAAGAAATATCAGCGGGTGTATATGTGTGATAGAAAAATAGAAAGTCTGTTTCTGATGACTCTACAAAAGTTTTACCACTCAGCTTATAGGTAATACCTATGTGAAGAAAGGAAGTAGGACAATAAATATTTATTATATATATTATTTAAATTACTAGTGCTTCTGATTTCATACTCTGTAAATCGTTCCTGCACCCCTGATTAAAGATCATCGCTTCATCATCTCTTGGGTCTTTCTCGACGTCGGCAACCTTCTTGTGGAACACATTCTATAGCCATCTTGGTCCACCTCTCCGGGTTCATCTTGGGATGAATTATGTATGTCTGTGCCAAGATGAATTATGTCCCGCCCAGTCCCACTTCAGCTGAGCTGTTTTTAGGCGTACGTCTGCTATACCAGTTTTGGAGCGCAGGAGGGCAATTGCGGTAAATCAATAGCAACTGAACCATGATTGGACCACATACGACCCACAACTTTTAACATATTCGGTATTGCGCTATTCATTTGACAGCCGTTAGAGCAGTTTTAACAGATTGCTCAGACGTTAAAGTCTGTTAAAATTGGATTGCAATGTGATTAGAACTGAAATTTTATTAGGATTGAACTTGGATGTTTGAAATTAGCGCAATCGATTTCCAGATCTGTGTTTCGCACCCGATCGGTTAATTTTACACCTAAAGATACAATCCTTTATAGTTAGGACGGATGGATGGATTAACTGCGTGGCGGGCGTTGGCCTAGGTAATAGGGTCACGTTGGCATACCTTACGGAACCCTTAAATATTCAGTTCTAATAGGTACGTAACTGTTCCTTGATCCAATCATATTCGCCCGAAACAAAGAAGGCCCGTCACTTCAAAAAGTCCGTAATTTAACACCATTCTTCTCATCCGACGACGATTAATATTCACGTCTGCACCCAGCTCGTGACAGTTACGGCTGTGTCAAAGCGCCCGACGATGGTTCAGTAACACAGAGCAAGGAAAACGAAGACGCGCGACGCCCACTTAGCAGAAATATCATGAGGTACCTACTCGTAGTTTTATGCTAGGGAATAAAAAAGGTAAAGAACATGATACTAAAACATTTTACAAGTAAATACGTAATTGGTATTTACAAAAAACTTTTTGACTTGGCTTGTTAATTTATGGGAAAAAAGTCTTGATAGTTCAACTGAATTTAGAGTATCTTGACGTGACTTCGTTGTATAAAGACAAATGAAAATAAAAGATTTATTTTAAAAAAATGGGCATCGCCAGCGTCGTAGAGCCATTCCGTCTGGCGAGAGATAGACAGAACTGACTGCTAATTTCCAGTAATTGAGAGAAACCCACAGAAGGAGAAGAAGTACAAATAGCGTCAGATACAAAAGCACCTTCTACACTGAATGCGAGCCTACTAAGACTCTTAATTAGCACCAAAATAATTGAAATGACGTTATTATTGTTTACTAAAAACAAAAGATGGTTAGTCGTAACAATAAACCGAATTCGTTTAACAAAGTTCTCTTAGTCGGAGAAGTCATGATGTTGACAGGCTCATATGGATTCATGATGTTGGTTGAAGTAAACAATTTTTTTTTTCAGTGTAGATGTAGACACAATAGCTCTTAGATTAACACACACTACTAAACTTTACTACATTGCTGAACTTGTAGCAAAATCGTTTGTTTATTTTATAAGTTACCAATTGCTTTTTCTGTCGAGTCGATGGCATATAATTATATTTGACTTGCCCATGGTGTGCCTCTCTTCGTATACCGGACAAAATAAACTAGAAGATAGATAGCACGTACGTCGTTCGTTCTTAGTAAAGACCGATCGTTATAAATTATCGCTACTCCGCGGTTACAACAGTGTCAAAGCTACACCGACGTTTCGGTCCTCACGAACTCGAATTACGACGGTTCTGTGACAAGAATTCTGGAAGGTATCGCCGAGGAGACTCGTTGGTGGTCGTTACGCTGATTTGAGGGCCGTTTGGAAGGCGCGTGCCGATCCTATGATGTCTTATTAACCTATCCGCCGATTGGTAATTGACGAGCTTTTGCCTGACAAGGACGTTTTGACAATGTTGTGTTATCTAGTAGAAAGTTCTGTTCTACAAAGGCAATGACTGATATATTGACGAGTTAAATTGTTTTAGATATCTAATTTCGTTATACTGAGTGATTTTGTAATCACCTTCCACATTATTAGGGATGGTTTAGACCATCAAACAAGACAATTTTGTGCGGATTTTGATTGTGATTTCATCTTTGCTCCTCCTTGTTTCACCTTTGCTTTGTGATTACAAAATCACCTACTAGGTATTATGAACGCCTTCTGTTGGCAACTAACTTATGAAAAAATATAATAAACCATTTTTTGCTCATTACGATGGGGGATTTTCTGACAGAGAATTAAAAAGAAAAAATAGTTCTTAATGTCTTCATAGACGGCGCGGCGTTGTTGAGAGATGAGATGAGTAATATACATTTTCTTTTCAAATAAGCGGAAAATATGAAAAGATACACTTTAACAGATGCGTCAAAATCAGGGACCACATTTTCTATTACTTTAGTTTAATCAAAGTTTAATATAATATAATCTATGGGTTTAACCCATAAAGTAAGTATACCTACACGAGTAGAGGAACTGACATGAGTTGTAAAATACAACCGTTTTTGGAAATTTATTGGCAGGGTAAAAATTCGGGCTCTGTGTATAATTGTAAATCTAAAGTGACATCGTGGATAATTTAATGAAATAGTGTTAGTACATTTCACAAAATTATCGACGATTTCACTATCTCTGTCTATTATACAGTGGTGCCGGTACATTTCACTCACTCAGCTGTCAGTTTCTCTATTCCTGGTAACTATACCTAGTAACTTCATGGTTTATCCCAATGATATCTTTTTTTGTATATGATATCATTGGTTTAACCTAATTAACATAGAGCCATGTCTTAGCTGTCAGAAAATCCCTCATTATGCGCTCGTTACGTAACTCTTAAAAGTAATCTCTTTATAGATTATTTTTACCTTAATAAAAATCATACACACGGCTACAGAGTACGTACAACAATGAGTTGTGAACTATGGCGGGTGGGGGGTTATTTTAATGTGATTGGCGGGCAGCTTCCCCTGTCTCGGCTCGGCTCGAGCGTCACTGCATTATTAATGCATCCCTTATTGTAGGGACACACGGCTGCGAAGGTTAGGCAACCTTATCGTCGAGCAATATATGTTTGATAGCTGCAATGTTTTGTGCTAGTCTTGCTACAACTGCATGGTTGAAAGTTAACTATAGTTGGGTGTAACCAAACACTCTATTAATAATTAAGTGGGTGCTTCAAACCATCAAACTGAACAACTTTCACTACGCAGCCAACATCGAAATAGCGAAATAAAAATCAGCTGTGTCATACAAAACTGCAATACCAGCTCGACTCAAATGTATAGGACAGCTGATTTTTTATTTTTTCTCCATGTTGGCTCCATAGTTAAAGTTGTTCAGTTTGATGGTCTGAAGCACCTCTTTAAGTATTTCTAGGGGCTCTTACGGACCGTAAAATGTATGAGCGCGACACTCTGCGACCCACCGCGACAGCAAAGTGTCGCTCGTCTGTGAGAGCGCTAGTGTTTTGTTACACCCTGTATAGTTGTTACAATGTTTCTGATCGTCCTGCAACGGATAATAGTCGTAAGTTTAGTTACAACTGTGTTAGATAATTATTTGTTGATAGTTTCAAGACACAACATTGTGTGACGTAAATGGAAATTAATTTAATTATAACAGTTCTGCTCTTCTATTTATTCAACTTTGCTGTAGGTACGGTAAACTGGGGTATAAAATGGCCTCTGAGGAAAGATCATTGCAATGAAAATTATGGTCTAATGAGACCAAATATATTTATTTGTTGCTGGCAAGATGTGTAAATGTGCAAATGCTAAGGCCGACAAAGGTCGCGGCGGCCAGTGAGTTCCGGGATTTGCAAGCGATCGCCACATTATTCATTCGTCGCCTGGTAGCACGAATAAAGCGATCGGTCGCTTGCAAATCCCAGAATGCACTGGCTGCCACGATCAAGAGTGCTAGTTTGTAAGCGCTATTTTTTAAAGTCATCCTGATTCGTTTATATATAAATAATACATAAATTTCATAGAGTTTGGCGTCACTTTCGTATACGATTAAGGATGTGTTACTTTCAAAAATATCACTCTTGGTCGTCTAGTTTGACGACCCGGTTGGTGTAATGGCTACCACGCCGGACTGCCAAACCAGGGTCCTGGGTTCGAATCCCGGTTCGGTCATGGATGTTTATATGTTTGTGCCGTTATTGTATGGTTTCCATAATAAACAGCCTATAAATAGTGCTTTCTTGGGATCATTACAATGTAGGTGCCTATGAGCGTATAAAAAAAAAAAAAAAAAAGTTTGTAGGCACGCTAAGTTTAGTTTTGAATTTAGTGTACTAATCTGTATGAAAATATCCATGATAATTAATATACAAATAATTAACAATTTGCCGAACGCCGTGCTCGTATGTCGCAAGCATTATACGCTCGCTTCGTAACTAATTATTTTGCTGCATTTAGGAATTCCCTTTGCTTCGTCAAAGTCGGTGAAAATATTGAAATAACTCTTATGCGTCGGCAAATTTTATTGTTTTGCGACTGCCGCGTTAGAGTTCATTTCTCGTTACTTATTCAGCAGTTTGCAGCTTTGAGTTTTATACCGGGTTTTTCTATTTTGACATTTGAGAATGTTAAGGGTGACAGTATATTCGTATTTCTTGAATCTTGTTTATCATACATGAGTTACTATAAAACAAAGTCGGGTTTGTTCGAATACTTATAACTCGAGAACGGCTAGACCGATTTTCAAGATTTTTGAAAAAACATTGGAAAATTGACGAAAAAATAAAATGTCCACGCGTACGAAGTCGCGGGCAAAAGCTAGTATAACATAAAAGCTTTAGGACGGAGATGCATTTTCAATATTACATACCGATAGTGGTAATACAACAAACCAAATCAAATTTGGCATGTCGATAAAGCGGAGGGAAGCTACCAGCATCCATTTCCCTGTCACGGGCCATAATCAATGAAGGAACTAGACACGATTTTAATTTGTGCAACTGCAAACCACGCTGTCGTTTATTGCCAGTCAATAAATCAAGCTACAAGACACTTTCCCGTCTCCGCCCTTGCCTATAAAACTGATTACCAACAAGTGCTGTTCATTGAATCGTCTATGCAACGAAACTACAGTAGGTAGGTATATACTAAAAAAGAGAATGGAATAATTTTCACGGAGGAAAAAATCCCAGAGGTTCTGTACTAAAAGATCTAGTAAACCTATTGTAAGAATATTTTTAAACTACCAGAGACTAAAAGGGTGAACGCACACTTGGTCGCACCTCAGTCACCGCTCGCAGATTTTGTATGAAATGACATGCGCCACAGAGCGTTTACATCTTGAAAGATGCACCGAATGAAAGATGATCAGAAAACTGAAGTTCATACAAATTCCGCGTGCGGCGACCCATTTGTGCCGTTCACTTTAGCATGCCTTCCAATCCGAAGCATGGAGCCATGTAAAGCAAATCCAAAAATGCTTCTACCCATCCATATTTTATGATAATATTTCAAAAACAATTGTTTATTATGCTACATATCTACACTGACTAACGTTACAATTCATTTTGGGGTGGTCAGAATCTTTGCTACAACCATCAAGCGTATGTTGTATAGGAGTAAGTATACAGTGTGTAAGGAAAAGCATAATTAACCTTTTAACCACACACTCTGCCCATCAAACTGAACAACTTTTACTATGAGAGCAAACCTGTCAGGGCAAAAAAAAATCAGCTGTTCCATACCTAGATACCTACTCGACTCAAATGTATTGAGCAGCAGATTTTTTTTTTGCGCGGACATGATTGCTCCCATAGTAAAAGCTGTACAGTTTGATGGGTAAGTATAGTATGTGGTTTAAAGGTTAATTATACTTTTCCTTACATCATGTATGTTGTAGATACTGTCTATACTAATCTCTTGTTGTGTAGACTCTTTATAAGTTTGTGGGAACTACTACAGATGGTCAGCACCCACAAGTTATAGCAAAGATGCCAACAGATGGCGATACCGTCGCTCGCGGAAATATGCTCCATACAAAGACAACGTTCATCGTAAATACGTAACTCGTAACCTACTACACATAAGGTTCACAATCGAATGCGAGACATAAATCGCGCAAGAGAAATAATCACAGAGATTCGATATATATACAAGGTCCAACTAAGAACTGTTGGACCACGGCCGGTCCCCAGGCATCACACCTAGCCTGGCGGAAGTACTTCCCTTTCCAATGGAGGAACATTCCCAAGTAGCACCTCCATATTGGTGACCCTCGACAAAGAACATCACAACCTGAACACCGCAGAGCACCACCACCACAGAGCAGCAACCAGCTTCAACCAACCCTTCACCCCATCGACCAGGTCAAACAAGCAGCAGTCACGCCATCAACCCGAAGCCGCACCAGGTCCATCGCAGCTGTCTTCACACCGCTTCCTGGGCCTGCAGCTTCCTCAACGACAGTCAGCGTCTGCATAGAAGGATCTCCCGCAGCCCACGTGTCTGAGCTCACCTCCACGTGGCAGTTCTGTTCGCCTTCTCCACGCCTGTCACTCGCCCGCATCACATCAGGACTGGTCTCCCTGACAGATGCACACACACGCAGCACATCGCTCGTCAGACTCACTTGACTGGAGCCCTGCACCTACACTACATGGATACAGACTGCACACTTCGAACTACTCAACGACCTCCGGTCTGAGGGGGGAGTCCTGTGGGAACTACTACAGATGGTCAGCACCCACAAGTTATAGCAAAGATGCCAACAGATGGCGATACCGTCGCTCGCGGAAATATGCTCCATACAAAGACAACGTTCATCGTAAATACGTAACTCGTAACCTACTACACATAAGGTTCACAATCGAATGCGAGACATAAATCGCGCAAGAGAAATAATCACAGAGATTAGATATATATAGAAGGTCCAACTAAGAACTGTTGGACCACGGCCGGTCCCCAGGCATCACATCTAGCCTGGCGGAAGTACTTCCCTTTTCAATGGAGGAGGAACATTCCCAGTAGCACCTCCATATATATTTTCTTCTTTATGCATTTAATCATATTGACATATTCTTATTCCTTTTTTAAAGTTGATTATGTGCTTAGTTACTTACTTCAATATAAACACTTGTGTCAATAACATCTCTCTTTTACTAATTTATATACAATTACTTCTACATCCTCAACGTCTTCGACTCAATAATCCAACACGTTATCAGCACGAATAGAAGATAGTTCATGTAAAGTTTGAATTGTGATATATTTTTAGTAAATTTTTTATGTGATTGATAGAAACAAAATTTTTCTTTAAAATGTCACATGAATCTGGAGAAGGGTCAAGTGTTTGTAAGTCGAGTTCCTCTTCGTCAATACCATCCTTTTGCCTGAGGACTTATGGGAAATAGTAAGTGGTTATCCTAAAGATGATACCACCCCCGCCTCGGTATCCTACTTGGAAGTTTAAGATGCGTATTTACCTTTTTGCGAGGACTTATGGGAAATAGTAAGTGGTTATCCTAAAGATGATACCACCCCCGCCTCGACCAAGGTACGTAACGATGCAAAGCGTGACCAAAATATGCTTAACAGTAGACGGTGCAGCTATTACTCACGTCAGATGTGCGAAAAACTGCAGCCGAAGCGTGGAAATCTTTGCAGAGAGCTTTCGAGGATAAAGTTATGGGACGAAGACTAACCTTAGAGCGAAGATTGTACAGATTGAACTTGTCAGACTTTGATAACATGGAAATGTGCATCATGTTGTGGAGTTGGTACACCAGAGAATGTTGTCAACAGTATTGGTGAAGTTCCTTTTGTTCCGGATTTAAAAACCAACTTGTTATCTGTACAAAAGGCTGTTAATAAGGTTTTTTGTATGTGTTTTTTTTTCTTGTGTCCTTGTTAACCACAACATCGATTAAGGGCGGCTGTTGTAGATACTGTCTATACTAATCTCTTGTTGTGTAGACTCTTTATAAGTTATTTTCTTCTTTATGCATTTAATCATATTGACATATTCTTATTCCTTTTTTAAAGTTGATTATGTGCTTAGTTACTTACTTCAATATAAACACTTGTGTCAATAACATCTCTCTTTTACTAATTTATATACAATTACTTCTACATCCTCAACGTCTTCGACTCAATAATCCAACAATGTATATTGCACTTTTTTCCAATATTTAGGATTTCAGGATAGAATGTAAAAAAACACGTATCTTAAAACACTAAACTATTCTCATTTCTCAGCTAGATGGTGAACGAAAATGAAAGTCATAATAACTTTGGCTATTAAATAAATTTTACGTGCGGTATCTTCAAGTAAAGCTCTCTTACATGAAGCTCCGGCACCTCTCTTAATAAATTTGTACTCAAATTCTGATTACAAGTTTAGTTTATGAACATACTAAAGTAAGGATCTTCAAAAGTTACATAACAAAGTCTTTTAAGACTGAATTTGAAGGCCAAGAAAATAAAGTCGTAAAGAGAAAACACGGCATGTGAGACCAGCTGTCTTATAATTTATATGCCTTTTGGATACATAAGTGGACCAGGGGTCTTCCTTTTTCATTTAGTCAGAAAACTGAGGTTCATAAATTATTGATGATGAAAAGATGACTAAATTCTTTAATGAGAAGATTTTCTACCGAGCTGAAATTGAAGCCGGAGCACGGACTGTAACACAGACTACTTACAAGTTACTTCGTAACAGATATCACTTTCTTATAAAACGATAAATTTTCACGCATTTATTACCTACCTGCCAGACGTTACGCGTAAAAATTTACCTTGTGAAGCTTGCCACAGTGTTATTACTTCGTACAGCGTGCGACGTATGTGACGTTGCCGTCTGGAGCGAATGACAGGTAATGATGCGCCAAATTATAAGGTGTTTATCTCGGTACCTATACAACGTGTTAATGAATTAACGCAAAACCTCATACACCCCAACTGATTTATAACAAAATAATTAGATTGAAACAATAATTTGATTATTTTTATAGTTAAAATTAAAAGTTATTCGCATTTTAAGTTTTGAGGCAAAAATGATTTGTCATCATTTCAGCAATGAATGAAGGCGCTAACTTACTTATGGATACATTTAAATAATCTTGTTTTAGTAGAAAGTAGGGTGGGTGTGCCCGTGGGGTGGGTTGATATCGGGTTCAGAAAATTTTAAATTTTACAAAAAAATTATTTAACATTTTGAAAAAAATTACCTATATTGAAACTATGATAATTCGATTGTGCTCTCGATTCTAAACAAACTACTTTCTAGTTTTGCGTTAATTCATTAACACGTTGTATACGGCCGAGTGACGGAGGTCTATTGATTAATATTATTAGTTGAGGTTTGGCCTATAAGGTAATTTGCAAGCAAGGGTCGTTATGTAACACTGAGACCAGCGCTGGTTCGGTCTGTTCGCCCCAAGTATTTTACGCATACCTCCGAACTTATGGTATTTTATTTTCATTCTCGGGAATGCGGGTTTCCTCACGATGTTTTCCTTCACCGTCGAGCTAGCAAATGATAAATACAACCGTACATAAATTCCGAAGACCTTAGTGGTACAGGCCAGGAATCGAATCGTGGCCTCATGATTGACGCGCTAGCTCTCTTCTGTATGGGCTATCATTGCTCTCGCTCGACGGAGGACTAACCTAACCGTATAGTTATAAACAGCGCGAGCGAAGATTATTAGCGCAATTCGACGACCCGGTTGGTGTAATGGTTACCACGCCGGACTGCCAAACAAGGGTCCTGGGTTCGAATCCCGGTTCGGTCATGGATATTATATGTTTGTGCCGTTGTTGTATGATTCCCATAACAAAAAGCCTGAGGCTTACGTGGGATCATTACAATGTATGTGAGCGTAATTTATTTATTATTTATTATTATAATTCAGGTTTACGTGATTGGATTGGTTGAAACACGTGGCGTTTCCTCTCGCGCGACTGTAGATGACACCACAGGTTGTTAATTCATCTATCTAGTAAATAAAGACCTAAAAGACCATAAACCTGGTCAGCTATCTACTGGGTACCATATCGTGCAGAAGTGCGAACACAGCACATACCAAGCGTACCCCACAACCCTGACGAGTCTAACCTTAATTGTTCCGGCCGAGGGGTAAATAAGACAATGGAAATAATTATTAGTCCGATAGCCAAGCATTCCGCACCGATGGGCCTCTTACAGACAATGCGGGCAGGTTCCATTGTGGTGAAATTCTAATTGAATAGGTCATAATCAGAGGTTGGGACGATTGCGGTGAAAAATTGTGTTTAAACTGTCATTTTGTGTCGTGTTTCCAATCCTATGGCTTGCAGAACTTTTTATGGTTTCGATTGTGTATGTATTTTTCAGTTAATATGTATCTTGATCGTTACCGTGGATTTATTATTGGATTCTCTTATTTGTACTTCCTTATATTTATGCGACAATGCTTAAGAAAGTTTATAGATTGTAGGATCCCACTGACGGACAAAAGATTCCTCTCATGAATAATGGTGAGAAGGAGTAGGCCCTCCACCAAGCGGGCTCAATGCGGATTCGAGGAGGCAACTTAGTGATCAACTTGCTATACAAGAGAATTTTAAAGTTTAGTATGTGGCCTATAATTTTATTCATCATCATCATCATCATCTCAGCCGATGGACGTCCACTGCTGGACATAGGCCTCCCCCAAGGATCGCCATAACGACCGGTCCTGCGCTGCCCTCATCCAACGTTTTCCCGCCGCCTTCACCAGGTCGTCGGTCCACCGTGTGAGGGGCCTACCCACGCTGCGCTTTCCGGTACGCGGTCGCCACTCGAGAACTTTTCGGCCCCACCGGCCATCGGTTCTGCGAGCAATGTGCCCCGCCCACTGCCACTTAAGTTTAGCAATTCTTTGGGCTATGTCAGTTACTCTGGTTCTTCTGCGGATCTCTTCATTTCTGATTCGATCTCGCAGGGAAACTCCGAGCATAGCCCTCTCTGGGTGACTTTCAGCCTTTTTATGAGGCCTTGAGTGAACGACCACGTCTCTGTTCCATATGTCATCACTGGCAACACACACTGATCGAAGACTTTCGCTGATCGAAGACTTTCGTTTTAAGACACTGCGGTATTTGGGACGTGAAGATACTACATAGCTTCCCTATATATTTTATTGACTTACCCTAATTCTTTCCATGCATAACGCAGATACGAGGTGACAAAGAGCAAATGATTCTTTCACAGTGCTTCAATGGTGGCCAAGTCAAGGCCGGGACTTGATTTTTTTTTGTCCTTTTTGTTATTGTGGCCAAGGCTAGGAGGTAGAATTTTCAGAGGTCAGTAGACATACCACTTCCATGTTGATCTGACGACATTGCAAGGGTCACGGAACACACGGGTCTGTAATTTGTCAGATTAGAAAAGGCATTGATTGATGTGGGCTGAGTTGATTCATGAAAAAGTTGATTCAAATAAAGTAGACAGTTAAAAGTAATAATTTTCACGTAAAATTCGAAACTATCCAAAACTGTTAAACCAAATTAAACCTTCTAAGCCCTACCAACTAGCATCATCTGATTAATAACCCAAAACCCGGCTTTCGCGCCGCAAGGGTGAATTTTAACTAAGCCGTAATTCACGAATTATATTCATCTACCCACTAAATTTGTCTTTGCTTCTTTGTTCTGTTGCGTGATTGTTTCAACGTGTTTATGTTATCTTTGGATCTAAAGCTTTCAGCGGGTTGACAAAGAGCTTCCTTTTATGGTATAATATTTGGGTCACTGAAATATGCTGATAATGTTTTACTGTATAAATTAAATTAATAAAAGAAAGTCTTATTGACGCTTTGAAAAATATCACTCCACACTATAGGCCCGCGTGCAGGGGCGCTGACTTCGTGGATGCCTCTAGATCTAGATCCTCATTCTCTTTCCCATTAATTATTTGGGGTCGGCGCAATGTATTATATCATCTTCTTCTATTTATCTACTAAGCCGTCATTACAGAACTCACTCCTTTCCTACACACAATCCATCCATCTGATCTTCGGCCTTCCTCTCCTACCACAGCCATCCACATTCATACTTAGCACTCGTTTCGTAATATAACACTTGTGTCTCCGCATCACATTCCCATACTAAGATAATCTATTACCCCGTTACCCTGCAATTTGACCGTCATAATTATAGGCGCTACTTTCAAACTATGGGGAGAGGTGTTTAGTTTGAAAGTAGCACCTATAATTATGCTCTATACTATAGACTCTATAGTATAGAGCATTGAAATCAAAACTGATCAATTCAGTAAATCGGCTTTGAGTAAAATACTCTCTATATTTATAAATGCATCATCTTTCTGTCCTGCAGAAGATGAACCTGAGTTCTGCTGGATGGACGCGTCCGGCCCATAGTCACACCGAGTTACCACACCGGTGTGACTATGGATCAATAAAATGATCCTTAGTCACACCATAGAATAAGCGGCGTTATATATTTTTTTATTTTCGGAATTAACCAGTGCCTGTTAATGGAAGATGGACAGACAAATAAATAAATATCATTATGTAGGATACATTCATAATTCACCGACGAATAAATATTTGTCGGTCGGTTTGCATTTCTCTTCTGGAGTGCGATTTTTGAATCTCATTCGCTGAGTTCAGCAGTTGAAAATGTCAAAATTACCATGGAGATACGCATCTTTCTACTGCTGATTTGTCTTTCGAAAATCGCACTCCTCAGTATGATTTTTGAAAGTCAAATCAGCAGTAGAAAGATGCGTATCTCCACAGTAATTTTGATATTTCCAACTGCTGAACTCAGCGAATTAGATTCAAAAATCACACTGCTGATCTTCTTTTTCTTTGCTAGCTGCTACAAGTAATTAAGTTAATGATCTTGAGCACCCAGGAGGTTTTCTAAAAGTCGGCACCCCTGCCTGCATGGTGGAGAATGGTCTGCTGAGAGGATACCTGAGCCCTGCTTCGATCAAAGTAAGTGCTCTGTAAATAACGGTGAAAACGATAATTACCTACGTAATAAATGTGACATGATATTAATTTCTTTAATGTTTGGATAGATTTCTTTTATTACTGTTTTTGAAAACCAAAATTCAAAGTCTTGCTTTTTAATGTAAATGAGTTCCCAATATTTCAACAGTATTCATAGTAGGTTGCCTAAACGATTAAAGATATTATGAGTAAATAATCTAGATTTTAGAATGACCTGCCCTGAATCGCTGGAATTAAATCGGCACTAAAAACGAACTCCTGAATTTCTCATATTTCATAGGAAGATAACAGACACTTATCGTAAAAACCAACAACGAGGAGACCATTAGTTTAGGTAACAAACCCTGGTCTAACCGAGATAACGCTAAATTGAGTCCGTGTACCTTTCCTGTACTTTAGGTAGGTACCTATCCTGTTGGTTGGTACACTTGACAAAAAACAAGGATTTCCGTGCCAAAGATTGAAATTTGAAATTTATCTGTGGAAACTTTTAGTTGGCAATGTTGTTTTAAAAAATGTTGATACCCTACTATCATGTAATTAGTCCGTAAGTTTTCCTAAAATGAATAAAATAAAATAAAATAAAAATAAAATAAGATTCTGGGTCAGCAATTCCGTACGCTCGACAAAACCTGAATATATTTCAAGAAGCTCATCTCATGAATTTTTCCGCAACCTTTAAAATACGAAAAATGCTAAGCAGCCCTTATCTAGTCCAAACAAGGCATTGTTACTAAAAAAACTCACACAAAACTCACGTGTTTGTCGCCGCTCGTTCATCATATCAAGCATAACGTAACTCATTAACTATACCTTATCGCTATTAAAACAATTTTAATGATACTTTAAAAAGGGGACGTTAGTCCAAATATCGTTCGTAGTTATTTAATCGGGGCCCATGTTTCACTGGCGACCGTAGTGGCATCTAAATGTATGTCAGCACGCAAGAAGTGGTGATTAAAATTAATAAAATTAGTTTGTAGCACAGGTGAGTATAAACATTTATTTAGGAAATAGGACACGTAGAGTAAAAAGGTTTTGTTGGGACGAGGCGTAGGCTTTCGTGTTTCATAAATGTTAGTTTTACGCGCCTACGCTACGTGTTAAGGTGTATAGTTTAGGTTTTAGACTATCTAATTATTATAAGTACTACGTATTTAAAAAATGTATACGGGATGTAAACTTAAATACCTATGTTACATACATATGGCGGTGAAGCACCGACCGACCCATCAAACCGAACCAAATTTTATATTTAAACAAATCGCGAAAAAGGTACTGCGTGGAACACCTGATTTTATTTCCGCGATTTCGATGTTGGTCCCATAGTGAATGTTGTTCAGTTTGATGGTCTTACTTCAGACCATCAAACTGAACAACATTCACTATGGG
The DNA here is from genome assembly GCA_922987775.1 of Agonopterix subpropinquella. Classification (NCBI taxonomy): domain Eukaryota; kingdom Metazoa; phylum Arthropoda; class Insecta; order Lepidoptera; family Depressariidae; genus Agonopterix; species Agonopterix subpropinquella. The sequence continues at coordinate 20,831,722 of OV277703.1, read as the reverse complement.
ACCAACCAAAACCAAAGGTGCTTAAGTGTGTAACGAATTTAAGTTTCCATCCTGTATTTTATTTAATATTATGTAAGTAAGTAATAATTGAACCGTTTGAGCCCGGTAGCACAGTCGGTAGTGAACCTGCCTGCTGTGCCGAGGGTCGCGGGTTTGAATCCCGTAAGGAACAAATATTTGTATGATGAATATGAATATTTGTACCCGAGTCATGGATGTTTGTATCTATATATGTATCCTATATCGTTGTCTAGTCATCGTAATACAAGTCCAGGCTAGATTCTGGTACTTTAAATGTGACTAGATAATTTGAGTGACATTGTCCAAGATATTTTTATGTATTTTTTATTTCTATAGAGGAAAGATTACAGAAAATGTGTTTTCAGATGCTAATACAACCTCGGTGTCTTCAATATAGGCATTTTCTGGTCATTCCGTTATTTTCTTCACAGTCTACTATACAGGGTGTTAGGCGCATCGTGTGCCAAATCGAATGGGATGATTGGAGGGGTCTTTAGGTACCTCAGAAAAAAAAATAAAAAATCCTGGCCCAAAGATTTTTTTTTAACTGACTTTCAATGGTTTTGGGTGAAAATTGCCAAAAATCTACATTCAAATTTTTTAAAAAAAAAACCTGTTGGGTATAACTAACTTTTTTTGTTAAACCTTTAATCTGTGATAGTGTGCGCTTCTATCGAACCCAAAATTACTCGCCAGTGACATCTACTTTTTTTTTTACAGCCCCCCAAAGTTTTTTTTTTACGTTAAAATAAATGTGATAGTCAACTTTCGATCTCAATAAAAAAAAAACTAAAAGTGATCATGCTCTTCCAATTTTTTCAAAACATCTCTGGACTGTCCCCATTCTAATGGTATGCAATACGTTATGAAATAAAATGAGTAACATCGCAATTTTTTTTTTTTCTGTAATAATTCGCAATTTTCTAATATTCAATAGGTGACGTAAAAACTAGTATTTCCGGTAATTACACTCACAGTCAGGTAAAAAAATTAAATTTTGAAGGGTTTACTTGAAGTAACCGCCTCCCGTTCTTTGTTTGATACAGGTAAAATTTGCTTTCTCACTCTAACGTAGTGAAATCTATCTTGTATCCCTTTCTCCCGGGGGCTGTTTTTTTGAATAGACCCAGGGGGATTTGTAATACTGACTGAGTAATGAGTATTACAAATCCCCCTGGGTCTATTCAAAAAAACAGCCCCCGGGAGAAAGGGATACAAGATAGATTTCACTACGTTAGAGTGAGAAAGCAAATTTTACCTGTATCAAACAAAGAACGGGAGGCGGTTACTTCAAGTAAACCCTTCAAAATTTAATTTTTTTACCTGACTGTGAGTGTAATTACCGGAAATACTAGTTTTTACGTCACCTATTGAATATTAGAAAATTGCGACTTATTACAGAAAAAAAAAAATTTGCGATGTTACTCATTTTATTTCATAACGTATTGCATACCATTAGAATGGGGACAGTCCAGAGATGTTTTGAAAAAATTGGAAGAGCATGATCACTTTTAGTTTTTTTTTTATTGAGATCGAAAGTTGACTATCACATTTATTTTAACGTAAAAAAAAAACTTTGGGGGGCTGTAAAAAAAAAAGTAGATGTCACTGGTGAGTAATTTTGGGTTCGATAGAAGCGCACACTATCACAGATTAAAGGTTTAACAAAAAAAGTTAGTTATACCCAACAGGTTTTTTTAAAAAAAAATTTGAATGTAGATTTTTGGCAATTTTCACCCAAAACCATTGAAAGTCAGTTAAAAAAAAATCTTTGGGCCAGGATTTTTTATTTTTTTTTCTGAGGTACCTAAAGACCCCTCCAATCATCCCATTCGATTTGGCACACGATGCGCCTAACACCCTGTATATCTGTAATTCTTTATTTATATCTACGAGGAACTACGGCGTTCACGGGTGAAACAAAGAAATATACTTTTATGATGTCGGATAAAAATATGACCGCAAGGTACGATCTTTCTCCTATTTATTTAGTAAATACGGCACGTAGTCAGGAAAAGACAGTCAGTCAGAAACATAACTCGGAACATAACACGGGGACTTTAAATTAGATGATAAGGGCCTTGTTTTTGTAAGAGGACAAATTGGGAGCTTATTTAAAAAGGTCCAAGTCAAATGTACCCTAACCTGCGAGCATGCATGGACCGACTTATAATTTTTGATGAGGGAATAGGTAAAAGACGTAAGGATTGAAGTCCCGTAAATTTTTATCATCAGTGTCAGACTGAGGATCTAAGGCGATGTTAAATATTTAAATAAAAGCGGTCAAGTGCGAGTCGGGCTACTCGCGCACCGAGGGTTCAGTACCACACCACCACAGAACACAACATTATTGACATAGAAAAAAAAACTTTTTTTGTCCGGGACCTTTAGCGCAAGACCGACTCACACTTGGCCGGTTTTTAGTATTTGTTGTTATTCTGTAGAGTTTGCTCTATAATCACACTAAGTTTGACCCTTGTATGTATTACCGTTTTTACGATAGAGCGTGAAGAAAAAAACGTTGATAAAAACTAGTTTCTTGTTGAGAACCCCCTTAATTTTTAACTTTTTGACATTTTTATTATTTGTTAACAAATCCGTTGTAATAACGCATAATCTGAGAAAATTTCAACTATCTAGCTATTACGGTTCAAAAGTTATAGCCCTAAATAAGTAGGACAGACGGACAACGTAGGTTTAGTCATAGGGTCCCGTCTTCACCCTTTGGGTACGGAACCCTAAAAACGAAAAGTTATTAGTTCAACGTAAACTTGAGCGTATACCTACTCCTTCCAGTAGTTCTATCTTAAAACAATTAACAAAAAAAATACAGGGAATTTTTAAAGAGATGATGAGACCATAAAACTGAAACACTTTCTCTATGGAACCAACATCGAAATCGCGAAAAGAAAATCAGCTGCCCCATTGCTCATTGGGGTCGAGTAGTTTTGCAGTTTAGTATATTTTTGTGTATATTTGTTTGTGAAGAAATTTTTCAAATTATCTTATGCATTACAGGTCTAGAACATTGTGATCGTAAATGAGCACATAAGTTGTAATTTTATATTTTGAAAATAGTGTTTTATTTTGCTAACGAAATTAGCATAAACTTATAGTAGGTACTCCGTGGTATAAATAACACATATTTAGACACTACACTTTTTACACTTATACTAGAAGAAGCCTTTCTTCGACTGAGAAAAAAGGGTTTCTCAGAGAAAAAACGTTTTTGTTAATATAACACTTATATTCAATAAAATGTATTTTATTATTGATATTGATTATTGTATACGATAACACACAACCTTACCTCCGTTTTATCAATAACACCAAAAGGGCCTTTTAATATTGCACAAGCGTTCTCCCAAAAGTGAAGATATCCTGAATATTTTATTCAGGAAGGTAAAGAGGCTGACAAAGAAATGCGAGTTAGATCGCGGCCTAAATAAACTGTAATGTTACTATTGTATCTCGAATTACAATTACCTAGTGAGTTGTTGTCGAGAAGAGAGAGAATTCGACATCCTGTATTAATAAGGGATTGGTTTCAGGTTCCAAGAAGACCTGGAATAATAAAATTCGATTGGTAGATCGAGTTTCTTAAAACAAATCAATCGGACCTCTAGTTATGATTGCAGAAACTTCCAAGATCAGGGTTTCCAAGAAAATTAATCCAATATGGGAAATTTACGGGAATAAATTATGATATTTTGACGAAGCCTGTCGTGGATACGCACTTTTTACTTTTCATTTTAATAAATCAATTATGATATTTAGGCTGCCTGTCCATTGACGCGAGCTGACTGGGCGAGCTGTGTAGCTGTGTAAATATTAAGCTCCTGATTGGTTAATATTTACACAGTTACACAGCTCGCGCAACCAGCTCGCGTCAATGGACAGGCAGCCTTAGTACCAAGATATGATTTGACAAAACGAGAAATGAAAAACGGCATCCGACTCCTGTGATTTTGGTTTATTAGATTGAAGAGGATAAAGGCAAGAAAGCACACCTGTGTTCAACTCACAGGTTTATGCGCAAAATTATATCCTAATAATAGCTTATTTTTTTCTCCAACAATTTCTTGGCCGGTCCGTAAACAGACACTGAAGATTGAATCTCACGATAAACTCACTCGAAGATCTTGGATACCAAGTTGATCAATAAGACTTAGTAGGGGTAATCAATAGTAATACCAACTCGACCCGGCCCCAGGCTCCGACATTATTTATTTAACACACTCAAACATCTACCAGTAGTTAGATAATTGTTCTTTTACCATTCTTCTGAAAATACGAAACATTTTTGAAAATTCATACGAAAAATTTCCTATTGATTACTATAATTCTAAAGGTATAAACAGCATGTATAATACTTATTAGCTTCCTGCTGTTCTACCTGTTTCCAGAGAAATTATTTTTAGAATTTTTCTGTTTTTTTTTGACCACTGGAAAACTATAACGACTTCAGAAAAAGATCGCTACCTTTATCGAATTATACATATGTAGGTAATAGATACCATTTCTATAATTATTTATGGGGTGCTTTAGATCATCAAACTGGAACCAACATTGAAATCCCATAAAAAAGACATGGTTTCATTAATTTTGGTCGAGTAGCTATTGACATTTTCAATGGAACAGCTTTTTTTTGCTATTTCGATGTTGACTCCATAATTAAAGTTTTTCAGTTTGGTTTGAAGCGCCCCCCTCTACAGATTTCTATGTTCATAATTTTTTTTTCAGACACCCTATCAACCCAATAGATACGGTTTTATACGAAGAGGAAAAAAATGGTTTGCTTCAGTGTTCATAATATTTAACCCTTCAGCTGACGTTCGTGCTAATGGACATTTCCATAACTAGCCTCATAAATAATAGTAAACAACTAATTCTGAGCTAAAAACGTAACTAACACGGCCATTACGAATTTAATGCCTTTCTCGTGTTCATTAGTATAACTTAGCTAATTTAGGTTTACTTTCAGACTTTTGTTTATTTTATAATTAGAATAACTACAGTTCTACATACATAAGCTCATATGGCCATAACTAATCCCATTCGGAGTGTTCAGACACTTAATTTGCAGTAGCATCTTTTAAAATTTTTTGTTTTTGCATGGCTTAGTTAAGTATAGAGGTTTCACGATAAAATATCCTAATTATATTTATACTCCATTCCAAGTAGCAAAGTAAGGCTATTTTGAATTACAGAAACAGAGATTTGCAAACACTTACCTAGTCTCAATTATTCTATGAATAGCTTTAGTAACGTCCAAGATATATGTCGGATGGATAGTGGATAGTGGATCTTTCTGATAAATAAATTATATTTGCTAATAAATGCGGAATCGGAATATCTTTTAGTCCTTATGTGGAATGTGATGATAGGCTAACCTTTCGCTCGAAAAAATATTGCAGAAGCCGTTATCCCTTAGACCTGCTTGCGTCAACCTGGATAAGCAATAAACTCCAGGAGTAATAGATACTCTTTCTTATACTGTGCTCCAAGTTAAGTGGATAAGGCCATGATTTTTTTGTATAGAAAAAAACAACTGAGAGAGCTATATGTTACCCGGAGTTAATTGCCAACCCAAGTTGACGAAAGGGCTATTGCTTCGTAGGACAAAATAAAATACGTCGTTGCGCTTGCCAATCCCGCCATGTGTATTTGCACTACTTTTCAGGAGAGCAAAAAAACTGATTAAATAATAATTCGCCATACTTAGCGATAGTCAAACTACTACATCAGATGACCAAAAAATCTATTTTCGTTTCGGCAACAACATCAATGTAATATTAATCATTCTTTGGGTGTAATAAATTTTTTCCTAGTTTTCTTGCACATGTAAGTTTTGGTTTATGCACATGTATGATTTGTGCACATGCCATTTGGTGTATTTATGGTAACTGAGCAAAAAATTTATCGAAATGTAAAGGGATTTAAGACCATTTACGATGAAGTAGTAACCGGTAGGTAGATGTCGAACCAAGACTGATTTTCTGTCACAACCTCACAAAATCACGTGGATTTTAAATCAATCTAACACATGTCAGGAATTTTTTAAATCAATCTAACACATGAACGATTATGCAATTCCTGTTCCAGCTGGATTTTGTACATGACTGTTTTTGCATTAGATGCGGCTTTGAAAACTAGCGCCATCTAGCGAAAAAAAGAAAAATCAAAAAAATACACATGTCGGGATTGGCAAGCGCAACGACGCAATATGGAAAAAAATGGAACCTGCAGTTTTAAACATGAACAAATACAAAGCTTCATACAATAGCGCTACGCTGGGAAATATACGTAATTATACTAAGCGCGGCGGTGTTGTGCGTGAGCCTGAATCATTCATCGAAGAGTTCACCTATGAGCCGCCCGTGAACAATCTATGGTTTTACGCGTCACTTGATCATTTTTTGCGCTCTTTAGAAGCATTTTCTCTGTGGGGTATTTACTCATTGTGGTTCTATTAAGTCGAAAAAGCATAAAGATGTTTTCCAAAGATATAAAATTTTTTGATTCGAAGCAACTCTAAATAATAAATGTAATAAAAATGTATATGGGCAGCATGAAAAAAATATGTAAGTACCTACCTTTATTTTAACTAAATAAACAAACCCTTTATGGGATTAGTTAATTAATCATACTTACCTACCTATAACATTTTGAGCGATCCTCTAACGGAATTATTAATAATTCATTAAGTAATTATCCTTAATAACATCAAAAATTTTCTTTGGTTTTTCCTCAATCATTTGGTAAATTATTAAGATTTTTGAACAATTAGACTTCTCTAAGCTCCTTATTTGATACCTAGTTGCTAAGACAGATTAAATCGGCATCTTTGAAGTTCAAAGTTTACTATAATTATGTACTATGATGAGACTAGAAATACATTGTGGGCCGTGAAAAAACAGTCTCCATACAAAAAAAGAAAAAGTTTTTATCTCACTGAAACCTTACAGAAATTGAAAATACATTTTCTCAAACATGCTTGGAAATGTGAGCATTATTTTGACAACCTTCTTCGAGATAAATCGAAATTGCAGTACTGGCCAAATACATGCGCGCAGCGGCCGGCAATGTTGTATGAAAATCCATATCTGTCGTGTTTAGCGACCAAATAAATTACATACTAAACTCATATCTGTCGTGTAATTTAAAAATGGAACGATCTTTTTCTCCGAAACATGGCGACCAAGGAGGTAACTTATCAAAGGTTTTATTTAAATTTCGAACTGACTTGCAAATAGAAAGCTGTTTATTGAAAAAAAAAACTAATTGTTGTTCGATGTTCGTCAAATGTTCGTCATTGATTTTGAAAAGAGTTTTAATTTCCGTGAATTATTTGAGAAAATTTACTGTTTTATTTTCCGCGCATTATTTGAGAAAAGTACTATACAAGCCTTGGCCACAACTACAACAACAACTTGGCTCTGTTGCTGGCCGCTGCAGTAATGTACTATTACTGTCTTAATTTTCATACTAGTCTTAATATTATGTGGAACATTATTGTGACAAAAATTCATAACTAAACATCGAAATTGATAGTTTGGGGTAATAGATACTCTTTCTTATACTGTGGTTTGGGTCTCATTTGATTCAGTGATTTTGTCTTCACTATACGTTAATTAAAATGCTAACATCTACAAAAAAATTTGAAATTGAAAAAATAAAAAACACTTTATAAGATACTTATTAAAAATTATTAAAAAACCTACGTTAAGGTTTAGGAGTGTAAAAACGTTTTCGCATTTTGTATGGAAACTGCTAAACAATCCTCTATTTTTAACTTTTTGCTACGGAACCCTGAAACGTCATCCCAGAGAATAAAATAGAGAATAAAATAAAATTTCTTCGCAGAATTGCTTGCAATGAATGTAAAATTAAAAAATTAAGAGGATCACCATGACGCCCCTTTAGAATTTTAATAAGGCGAGACTTCTTTAATTATTACAGTTAATTCCGTATAAGAAGACCACTAATATGGCTCTTATTCCTACAGCTTTAGTACAATAATTACACAACAAGTGGGACTTTGAAAATGGTAGCAACTGTAAGAAATAAAGCTTTCACGCTATTCGTCCAGCCACTTCCAGCTTCTCGTCTAATTTACTCATTTCCACTATGGGACAGACACTATTCAGGGTTGGAATTATTTAGAGCTACACAGAAAGTACTTCACAGTCTAGTTATCCAATTAGAATAGTAAAATAAAAATAAAATTAAATCTTGTACATTTCAAAGTGGGCCCAGTGCGAATTGGTAGATGCAAGAAGTGGTTAGTGGTCTTGAAATTAGGAAAATTAAATAATGTAAATACAGGGTACACCCTAGTAATACTTAAGGGGCTGCTTCAGACCATTAAACTGAACAACTTTCACTATGGAGCCAATACCGAGAAAAATAAAAAAATCAGCTGTCCCATACATTTGAGTCGAGCCGGTACTGCAGTTTTGTACGAAACAGCTGATTTTTATTTCGCGATTTCGAAGTCGGCTCCATAGTGAAAGTTGTTCAGTTTGATGGTCTGAAGTACCCCTTTAAGTATTACTAGGGTGTTTTGTTACACCCTGTATATGCCTCGTGGACCACCGCATTTCTTCCCTTCTTAAGAGGCGACTAAGGGATAAGGATTCTGTTATAGATTTCTCGCCACTTGACACGTCATTTGACACCTGAAACATTTAATATGGTAGAAAGTAATAGAAGGAAGTACTTTGTCTTGTCGTATTCACAAAATAAGAGATACATATAAAAATTCGCTCTAGTTAAAAAAGGAGATAGCTGCCTATCGACGACGTAACCACTTTTTTCAACTACGACGGCGGCCGTCTGACTCCGGAGTCACTTCATAAAAAATTTATGATTACGCTATCTCATACGCGGTTACACTGATATAACAAGCGAAAAAAAAAACATTTATGGGTGGAAAAAGCCTTGCTCCAAAAAGATTGTTGCAAGTTGAAACAATGTTTCCGAGTATCCCGAGATGGCTCACGGTCATCAGATAAAGAGAGTGAAGATATAACGAAAATTGAAACGGAATGCTTGCACAAGAAAAAAAAGCTACTAATTTCGACCTGAATCGTGCTATCAACGCTTTCACGTGAGCTTAAAAAGTACAATTCTGATTTCCGTGCATCGCTCCTACTCTGGTAGGTATAATTGTCATCTATGTTCATCGAAAGAGTTCCACAGATCGCATCACTATAATTTACATCGGTGGTTATTTGATTGGCGTAGCTTCGGTAACGGAAACGATCACGGAATTTAAGCAACATCAGGGCCGGTTACTCTTTTGATGGGTGACCGTTTTAGTGATATCTCATCGTGAACATCTCCTTGCTTCAAAAAGCATGCTAAGCAGTTGGTGCCGAACTAATGTCATATGGGGTTCTTGGGCTAGCCTGAACAGAATTAGAACAGGAGTCACTCGGTGTAACTTCCATCTTCACAAGTGGAGCATAAAAAGCTCACCAGAGTGCGACTGTGGTGCTCCGGAGCATACTATCGAGCACATAGTTGAAGAGTACCCGCAGTAAATTTGACGGTGGTACTCAGGAACTAAACGAATTGACCCCGAGAGTCAAACTATGGCTTAAAACCTATGAACCTAAAGTAATCTCTAGGTATAAAAGAATGATGAAAGATGGGGTTATTTTCAACTACGGTAGAGGTCCAGTATGCTGGCTTGGAAAATTCTCTAAAAGCATGTCGACCACTAACTTGTCTCCACCAACCCGCACTGTGCCCGCGTGGTAATGTATGACCCAACATCATCATCATCTTATTTAAGAGCTACGCTCTTGTTGGTGGAGTATCCGCTAATCCTGTCTCTTTTCCGCTTGTCTCTTGAGTTCTTGATACGACACGACATCAACCTTTTCCTTCACTTGGGCTAGATAACTCTGTCTAGGTCTTCCTCTGCCTCTCTTCCCCTCTATCTTCCCTCCCAGTATGGTCTTAAAGAAATTGTCGTTTCGTATCAAGTGTCCGATCATTTTTCCCCTCTTCGATTGTTTTTAGAATGTTTCTCTTATTCTTAACCATTCGTAACACCTCTTCATTTGTTATTCTTTCCGTCCAACTTATCCCCTCCATTCTCCTCCAGCACCACATCTCAAAACCCACTCCCTCCAAAACTGTTCATCAGAAAGGCCTGCAGTCGGATCTTTCAGACTATATCATGTTCCAAGAACCAATAACAGATGGACTACGGCCGATTCCCATGCATTCCTACCTTCTAAACTGGTAGAATATCAGTCCTTTTGAACGGAAGAGTTCCACAGCTCGCTTCGCTAATTACCCCGTCGCTCACTTGATTTAATCTTGTCTTACCGGTGTAATATAACTTCAGTAAGTATACTAAGTACGTACAGGATGTGATTTCCATCTCTCCGTAGATCCGAGGCAAGTCTGCGACAACTCTGCTTCTGTATTTGACTAATACGAGAACTGTCCCGTACCATTTGCTGAAGTTTGTGAGACGTAAACGAATTTTACGTGATATTTAGAAGGCATTTGCAAGACAGGAATAATTTTCAACACCACCGAAACTTTTCCATAAATTGATCTACTTACTTAATTTTCAATGGGTATATTAAAATATCATTTTATAGAGGACGAGCTTTTACCCGCGACTTCGTCCGCATAAATTATATACCAGATTTTAAGTCAGATGTTACGCTAACAAACAAAAAAAGTTTCATCAAAATCGGTTCAGTAGTTTTTGCATGATACTCGAACAAACAAACACCCAAACAAACAAACAAACTAAATTCTTTTTTCAAATTTACAGTTTTATAATAGTCAAGATCTAACTTTATGTGAAGATTGTTTTTAAGGGGATGATCAGACCACCAAAATGAACAACATTCTCTATGGGATCAGCATCGAAATCGCCTTTGGACTTTTGACTTTGGTCCTATGGAGAAAGTTGATCAGTTTGATGGTCTAATGATCCTCGTAAAAAACCGTCAGTATATTCAGAAGGACCCTTTATTTATTTATTTTTGTTAATAACTCCGGGGAGGTCCGTACAGGCAGTTATTATGTTTTAAATATGCCTGGCCACGAATCACGCAGAAGATTACCGTATGGATGATGCAGAATATTTTCTACTTTATTATTAAATGGCAAATAGGATGAACAAACAGATATTCAGTAGGTGTCCGGCGCTTTTAGTGTCAATCGTAGATTAGGTACCTATACGACTTCAACTTCCTGGTAGCCCTAAGCCCAACACAATGTGTTTTGTCCCTAAGGTACACACTTCACGCGGTTTGACATGAAACAGCATAGGTTGAATGATAATATTTTACATTCGAGTATCAAATAGTAGGGGACGCATGAATGAACGACGACTTGGTTCGTAGTATTTGACTAATTCCACGTGAGTCTAGATATATAGGGTTTCAGTACTAGTTCGCCTTCTATGTTAGTGGACTGAATCTCACAGAAGTTCATCATTTCAAGCTGGTTTGTAGCGCTGAATAGAATTGGTTATTGAATTGGGAATTATGCAGGGTGAAATTGTTGGCATCCTTTTAAACTAAGACTATCTATACACATCAAACTGAACAGTTAATAACTTTTGCTACCTATAAAAGCAAACCCTAAATCGCAAAAAAAAACTGCTGTTCCATACATTCGAGTCCTAGAACGAGTCGCTGGTAGGGTTTCTGCTCGAATTTTCTTGAAGCGACAATTTTCGAGAAACCGAGACAAGAAAAAATTTCTTAACAACTCGAGAACTCGAGAAATCAATTCAAATAACACTTACTAAAGAAACGATACAACGTTGTCTTGTTTTATTTAGGGCCGATTATTCAATTGACTTTTTGGCAAATTATAAATTATATTCAACAACCTCCATTTAATGGAAAGGAACCCGAGGAAGAAGATTATATGAAACAAATCTTGTAATGCAGGTTATTTTTTCGGAAAAACATTATTTCTTGCTGTTAGGAAAAAACTCTCGTTGTTTTTTATTTAATTTAATTTAGTTTGGAAAATAGGCACCATAGAGACATTATTCGTATTATTTGGGATTTCATAATAAAAACTATTTATTTATTAAAAAAAATTTTATCTGAACTGGCAAGATGTCTTGGAAAAAAAATCAAAAACCATAAAACTAAAAAGGAAGAAAACTTTTTTCTTTTTAATTGAAGTATTTGGCGTAACGTCATTTTTTTCTGACAGATAGCTGCCAGTTCTGTATTTCTTAGATGTGATGTGAACTCTTTGGTTGTATGAAAAATATATAGACGTGAAATAAAAACTTTTTGGATTCCCTAAATTATGTATCTTGATTTATCAATTCCAATCCACTTCCAATCGTACTATGTCTACTAAAAATATTAGGCAAAATAATATCTTTGCTCGTATATTTTTTATGTTTTAGTATGAAGTCGGTGATCATTATTTCTTGCTTCTAGGTTCAGTTTAGAACCCAGGGAGGTTTCTCTGTGGTTCAGAATAGACAGAACATTGATGAACGCCGAGGAAGATTAGGTATCCTACCTAAAATGACAGATGTATGCCCATTTTGGTAACAGGTATTCAGAAAGATAAATTATTGGTACATTCTATGGATGTTTCAACTTAAAACGCCCGCAGAATTACCTACTCAAAATTTTAAAAAGCTATTATAAAGTTGGTCATTACAGCTTACAGTCACAAGTTATAACACCATGATATGTAATTTAAAGGCTATAAAATTCAGGAGTGAATATCACTTTCCCTAAAATAGTAATTAAAACGGAGAAAGTAATTAGTCTTTGTTTAGAAATAACAATAGGTGTTTTATGTCGTTATTAGTCCGTCGTAAATGCAACTTAAATTGTAGGGGATGCGATGTTTTACGTCTTACGACACGATTTCGATCCGAACTAGTTTTGAAACGTAGCGTTGGTCAATCGTGTTTCGATGAAATGCAAGTTTCGAAAAAAAGTGCTTCGTTCTAGTAATCAGTCCATGATTCAATAGTTCGATGAATCGTTCGTTCTCGCTCAGTAAATGCTACTTTTCAATAATAATAAAGAATTTATTATTACGCTATCGGCCCTCAGGAGTGCGATTTTTGAAACTCATTCTTTGAACTCAGCAGTTGAAAATGTCAATGTTAGTATGGAGACATGCATCTTTCTACTGCTGATTTGACATTAAAAATCATACACCAGGAGTGCGATTTTTGAAAGTCAAATCAGCAGTAGAAAGATGCGTATCTCCATACATTTTCAACTGCTGAGTTTGACGTACGAGATTCAAAAATCGCACTCCAGATCTCATCTTGACCGTTCTTCTTTACAATCCCTACAAAAACAGTCTTCCACCGGACTTCTTCAAAAACCGTCACGTCACGACGACGGTCGTAATAACTAAAAGTCAGCATCGGCGATTCATTTCGTTTAACTCCGTATTTTAATGCCGGGGCACACATTAAACGTTTAAACGTTTCAGTTGTAAACTCCAGTCGTTTTGTGACTCCGAACGACAGTACTGCATCCAATGAAACAGTAACGCATGTATTAAAATCCTGGGACGTTTTTGGGTTTTGATTGCATACTCATTCCTGTTGAATGGAAATGCGCGGTTTGACGACTCAATGAAGAGCAGGATTTTGTGTATGCGAATTTCATAGTTACCTTCTTATTCGGGTCGTGTGATTTCCGGCTTCGAATAGCCCACAATATTCCCATAACGATAGGCAGCTAATTAGAGTCGCTGCATCAGACTCCACCGTTGATCCCAGTTTCCGTTCCATCAGATTCACGAGGGTATAGATAGTACATCACTTATGCTCTTCAAATATCTTGCTTCAAGTCTTTCGGGGTACCTAATTGCAACTATGGAGCAATAAAATTGATCTTATAAGAATCACAATTAAGTTCTTCTCTTTGTTCCAATACCTACCTTCTAGATGATTACGATTAGACATGGTTTCTAAACTGAATCGTGATTCTTACAAGTGAAACTCCATAGTTGAAAATGAGTTTCCCTGACTTCTGTAATCAAGCTGTAGTCGAGATCCACTATGTGAAAACAAACTGAATTCCTTATTATATGTAAATAAATAAATAATAAAATAAATAACGCTCACAGGCACATAGATTGTAATGATCCCAAGTAAGCCTGAGGCTTTTTGTTATGGGAACCACACAACGACGGCACAAACATATAACATCCATGACCAAACCGAGATTCGAACCCAGGACCCTGGTTTGGCAGTCCGGCGTGGTAGCCATCACACCAACCGGGTCGTCTGTAGTTCAGCTATAATTTCTATACAAGAATTGGGCAGTCGGTGCTTGTAAAGAAGTTGTAACATACAACGTGTTAATGAATTAGCGCAAAACCTCATACACCCCAACTGATTTATAACAAAATAATTAGATTGAAACAATAATTTCATTATTTTGATAGTTAAAATTTAAAGTTATTCGCATTTTAAGTTTTGAGGCAAAACTGTTTTGTTACAATTTCAGCAATAAATGAAAGCGCTAACGTACTCATGGATACATTTTAAGAATCTTGTTTTGGTAGTAAGTAGGGTGAGTTTGCCCGTGCGGTGGATTGACATCCGGTTGAGTAAATTTTAAATTTTACAAATAAATCTACACTAATATTATAAAGAGGAAAGATTTGTACCTATTTTTGTATGTTTGTATGTTTGTAATGAATAGGCTCAAAAAGTACTGGGCCGATTTAAAAAATTCTTTCACCATTAAAAAGCTGCATTCACCCTGAGTAACATAGGCTATATTTATTGCTAGAAAAGATTAGACGTCCACCCGTGCGAAGCCGGGACGGGCCGCTAGTTATTTAATATTTTGAAACCATGATAATTCGATTCTGCTCTCGATTCTAAACAAACTACTTTCTAGTTTTGCGTTAATTCATTAACACGTTATATAACTAAGCACTCCATGGTCTTCAGGCATGAAACCACCCCAACCTGGAGGAAGATCCTCTCTGAGTTAGTATAAAATGTTCTTAAAAATATATCACAAGGAACAAAGTGACCTTTGCCCATCAGTGGAATAGAGCAGGTAATTTATTTGGAGAGCATATTATTGTACAAACAGCCATATTTATCTTACAAATAAATAGTCACATAAACTCGGAAGCTTAGCTCCCGTGAATAAGCACGTTTTAGCACAACATCTTCAGTTTCAGTAAGGATGGTGACACAGCCAGCATTTCTTATGGAAATTAATAAATAATAAAATAATAATTGGAGAAGTATTCTAAAGTTGTGTTTTTGCGAAAACGTTAGTTATTTCTCCGGAAACCCTAAAATAATATGCTAAAGGTGAGACTTATTTTTATTTTACTTGCTACAACTTGTATGTGTGTATGTTGCCGTATTCTGTTTGACCACAGAATGATATCTATTCGGTGGTTCGGCTTCGAATAGCACGAAGCTTATTCCTTCAGGCATCGATAACATCTCTATTTCACCGTGTGGCTGCCGGTTAGCCACAAAACGTCACTTTTTAAATTGTAAAGGTTGTATGTAGTCAATGATTTTATTTGGTCTTCGCTGCGAATAATTAACTTGTTCAACATGTCAGCTTAACTCTGGTCAAGATTCAACTTGGCCTTATGAAATGTTTAGTGGGCTCAAATGACAATTGCTAAAGGGACGCGTGAACAGGTGACGGAGTTGGTAGTGAACGTGTGTTTAGGATTAGGACTACCACTGAACTTAGGCCTATAAGCGTTGACCAAATAAAATCTTTGGTTGTATACAGGGTGTAACAAAACACCCTAGTAATACTTAAGGGGGTGCTTCAGACCATCAAACTGAACAACTTTCACTATGGAGCCAACTTCGAAATCGCGAAATTAAAATCATCTGTTTCATACAAAACTGCAGTACCGGCTCCACTTAAATGTATGGGACAGCAAATTTTTTTTATTTTTTCTCGACGTTGGCTCTATAGTGAAAGTTGTTCAGTTTGATGGTCTGAAGCACCTCCTTAAGTATTACTAGGATGTTTTGTTACACCCTGTATATACCTTCAATACCTTCATTGACTAATTCATTCATTTCATTTGTATCATGGCTCATGGAGCTTGCTCAGTGTACCATCGCCCTTCTCAATATAACTTGCATGTGAGATGCGCGCAGCAAACCGGATAATTTAGTCAAATATTCCTCTCCATCTACAACTTGTCATATATTTACTCATGTTAATAATAATAACGCATCACTGGGATAATCCTAGTGCATAAGTAGGTATGTACAAATAGACGTATCTAATTAATATGTGAAGGAAAACATAGTGAGCAAACCTACATGCTTCAATTTTGAGGCGTAGTGAGGAAACGTACACTGAAAAACTGTTTTGTTAAATATAATCAAACTTTTGTAACTTCCAAACTATTTTGTAGCACATAATCAAAAATATGGTTTTAAATAGCAAAAAAAGTTTTACTATTTATAATCAAACGCTTGTTAGAGTCTAAATAATCGTGAAGTACCTATACGTTACGGTACACTTGTAATAGTATAGTATATACAGGGTGTTAGGGTAAACAGTTGCATTACTTTAGGGGGTGATTGTACCCATGATACTGATAAACTTTCCCTAAGAAACCTATAGGAAATAAAATAAATGCAATCAGCTGATCAATCGTTTCTATGAAAAGTCGCAAAAAAATTGCGGAATTCCTATAGGTTCCTCAGGGAAAGTTGTTCAGTATCATGGGTACATTCACCCCTAAAAGTAAAATAATGCAACTGTTTACCCTAACACCCTGTAGATTCCACTCAAAACGGTGGAGTTCTTTACAAGACAGTTGAATTTTAGAACATGTTATAAGTATTTTCAAGCCACCACAAGAAGGTTTTCTACCAATTGACAGTAACCTAAACAAATTGCTTGACAGTTATCAAGATTTAGTTCAACAATGTTTAGAAGCCAGATCAATTAATATGGTCATTAAAATTTTAAAAAGTACCTAAATCCCTTCAAACTGATCCCATTTTCCAAGATTTCCAGATTTGCCTGCACTTTCAATTCCAGGAATCCCGACGAGTCCTCTATTCAGCAGTACTCCAGTCAAGCGTACCCCGAGGCGTCACCTAGATTAGCTACTTTCTTCAAAACTGAGGACTTGTCAAGATAAAAAGAAGTAGTTTACTGAGAAAAGTAGACTTTACCTTATTTTAGTTGTTGCAAAAAATATACTTCGTCCTTCTAGCGGTATTAAGAAATAAAAATATTCCTATTTCTATTTTTTTCTATCCAAGCTCATAGACAATTACAGTTGGTTTTTCAGAAAGCAATTTCGACGTAATCTTGGACATGTAAAACCTTTTTAGGGTTCCGTACCCAAAGGATGCCAACGGTACCATATGACTAATCTTAAGCTGTCAGACCATCCGTCTGTCCTACCTATATAGGGCTATATTTTTTAAACCGTAATAGCTAGCTAGCTAGACGCTTAATATTTTCACAAATTACGGCGCGCGGCGTATTTGCTAACAAATAATACAAAAAAAAAAAAAAATTAAGGAAAGAAACGTGTTTTTTTCAAAATTTTTTGTTTTTCTTCTATCTTAAAAACTGTAATGTACATTGTTCTTCTATCGTAAAAACTGTTATTGTACATTGTTACAAGCGCCAAGCATCAAACTTGGTGTGATTATAGTGCATGGTCTGAAATAAAACACCAAATACAAAAAACTAGCCAAGAGTGTGTCGGGCTCGCGCTGGGGATCCTGGATATTTTTTTTGGTTAATATTGTATGGTGTTACGGAACCCTCCCGTGCGCGAGTCCGATTCGCACTTGGCCGGTTTTTTTAGAACAGGATGAGCATGAGGTACCTGTAATTGGTATATTTCATTATCCACAAGCACACCTGGTAAAACTAAATAATATTTAATCTCTAAAATATCCTCTCAAAATTAAATACAGAAACCAATTCTCAAAGAATTCTGCTATAAAGACTGACTATAGGGAATACTCAAAAACGTTCGTCGAAGTTATGATAAGATAAACATTGGAGTATATTCTCCAGAATCCAGAACTAAGGCACGTACAATGGAGCTGCATACAGGAGCAGCAGCACATTGAATCGCTACATAATTCAGGTCCAAGGCACCCGTTTCTGTGTACTCGGTTATTTATAATGTAATTTAATTTCTACTCTCACAATTGGATATTAGCTACATTTTTCCTTGTGAAAGGGTGGAATTACCTTTCGAATTACCTTTGTGTTACAGGTTGTAAAGTATTTTGTTTTAGCGAAGAAGGTAGGCAGAGAATAAAGGCATTTATGATTAAAAGTAAAGGTAAATGTAAGTTAGTAAGTAATCATAATCATGGACAACCCTATTTCTTGCTGTGACTACGAGACGACTAGGGGATAAGGGTTTCATATCCAGTGTACTTGTGGGCGAAACGCTATCACGAATTTACACGTCATTTCATCTTGAAACCTTCCAAAATGATAAAAGTGAGCCTTGCTACACCTGCATACAAGACATGGTAGTTGTAGCAATATTTCTGACCACCCCAAAAGGGCTTATAGTCGTGAGTGTATGTATGTATCATTACCATGTGATTGGTAGTGGGTATTAGCATACCATCCCCGACATAACGAGAAAAATCAAGATGTGGCTGTATCTTTATTACTTTACGCACGCCAAAATAAGCGGGCATGACGATTTTCTCGTTTAGTCGCTTTGTCGTGTATGGCATGCTGACCCTTGGCTCTAAGCTCTGAAATTACCGTTAATATGATAGAAAGAAGACAGAGAGACAATGTAGAGAGTGTTTCTAGTCGCATCTTCTCTACGACAGAACACCGATGCGGTGGTAGAGTAAAAAAAAATTACGTCAAAAAGCTACCCATGTATACAGGCTGTTAGGGTGAACAGTTGCATTACTTTAAGGGGTGATTGTACCCATGATACTGAACAACTTTCCCAAAGAAACCTATATGAAATTCGCAAAAAAATTTTTGCACTTTCCATACTAAATGCAATCAACTGATCGAAAGTTTGTATGAAAAGTCGAAAAAAAAATTGCGATTTTCGTATAGGTTTCTTTGGGAAAGTTGTTCAGTATCATGGGTACAATCACCCCTTAAAGTAATGCAACTGTTTACCCTAACACCCTGTATTGAATAAAAAAATTATGATTTGACAACATATTACAGACGACCCGGTTGGTGTAATGGTTACCACGCCGGACTGCCAAACCAGGGTCCTGGGTTCGAATCCCGGTTCGGTCATGGATGTTTATATGTTTGTGCCGTTGTGTTGTTGTATGGTTTCCATAATAAACAGCCTATAAATAGTGCTTTCTTGGGATCATTACAATGTATGTGCCTGTGAGCGTTATTGTTATATTTTAAATTCCCACAATGGGTTAAGGACAAAAGGATGGTAATGATGAGTCAGTAATCATTAAATAATGATTTTACTTCAAGACACCAAAAGCTATTAGGTAACAAGACTTAAATTAGTATTCAATGGCCTTTACAAAGTTTCAGAACTACACGATCGAGTTTGCTGTCTTATCCCGAACTTTACTATGAATAGTAATTATATAGTATAATAGGCTACCTATAATAGGCTACCTATAATAGTCTACCTATTACAGCCTCCAGCGTTATACCTATCAACATTCAATTCATCGCTGTATTTAATGCATCAAAACTAGTTGACTGCTGTTTAAATGAAATCGTGTAAGGATGGAATATCGTCCCCTTAGAAGGAAAACTCACTAACTGACATTTTTGCCAAAATGAGTTATTAACACCCCCGTACTCAGAATTACCTGCTCTATATTTCCGTCTCAATCACGTTTAAATATCTGTCATACTTTCCGAGATACGATGGTGGAAAAGTCACCAAGTACAGCTTTTGTTCTGAATTCAAACCGTAGAAATAACTAACTCGAGCCTTATTTCCATCCAATAATAACTAATGGCGGTTAGTGACTTTTACCCATTCACTAACGGCACTTAGTGACTTTTTCAACAATAAAATTATTCACTAAGTGCAATTAGTGATTTTTCCACAGAACTGAGAACCAGCTATAAATTGATCTTTTGCTTAACGCGTCTATATATTGAAAAATCATGTTAGGCGTACCAGAGTTCACCAAAAGTGAAAAAATTACAATATTCAAATTCAACTGTATGACAAAAGTCACTAACTGCATATTTTGTCGAAATCAAAAAGATGGAAAACTAACTATCCCCTTTCTCTTTTCTTGTGTGATGATTGCACATCAACACGTTTATTCACTAAATGAGGATTGTTTAAAAGATTAATAACTGCTAACAAAAAATGTATTCCCTTTAAGTATAATGTTTTTATGGCGTTTTAAACTTCAAACCTCAATATCTCAAAACTGTGTTTTTGTAGTTAGTGAGTTTTCCCTCTAAGGGGACGATATTTACTAGATTTTGTTTGATACGAATCATGGGCAAGCTTTATGGTTTAACCTACCATAATGTAGACCATTGAACTCCCCATCAATACTCTACTGATATTACAGGGTGTAAGGGACAGCCCTCCGCAAATTGAAACGGTGAACTCAGACCATCAAACTGAACAACTTTAACTATGGAGCCTACCTCAGGAAAAGCAAAAAAAAATATGCTGTTTCATACAATTGATGTACCTACTCGACTCAAATGTATGGGACAGCCGATTTTTTCGCGTTTCCTGATGTAGGCTCCATAGTGCAAGTTTTTCAGTTTGAAGTTAAAGTGATTGCCTCCGTGGTCTAATTGTTTAGAGCATTGGCTCTCTACACGGAGGTCGTGGGTTCGATTCCCACGGGGGACACCTAGTGATATGTCACTTTGTGCGTTTTTCCCCAGTTGGTTAGGACATTGCAGGCTGAATCACCTGATTGTCCGAAAAGAAAAATGATTCCGTGCTTCGGATGGCACGTTAAGCCGTTGATCCCGGCTACTATCTCTGGTAGTAGTAGTCGTTACATTAAAAAAACCACGTCAGAGAAAAAACGTCGGTCTGAAAAAACTCTGACACCAGGGCTCTGCCCACACGATAAGAAGAAGTTTGAAGTTAAGCGCAAAATAAATTCAACGGCGTATAAATGCAAATTCAAGTCATCTCCAATCAATAACCTAACATTTAACAAACAAATAAAGCACAATTAGAAAGCTAAGAGTGATCCCTACACGTGGGAACTGAGGCCCAAAGACTGCCATAGACCAAACGTGGTCAACATACGACGTGTCTTAACAGAACTCTTAAGTTGAACCTCATATAGATCAAATAAGCGTGATTCAGGAGACTTGGCTAATGGAACGGAGAGGATAGAAGATCGCTATCAAAGCACAATGGACGATTAGGAGCGATTGGTACGCGATACCGAGATCCTATCTACATGCGGCCGTGTTAGCTCTTCACTTTGATTGTGGTCCAAGTTACAAGCGTTAGCGGTTTGCAAAAGGAGGGGTGAGAAGGTAGCAAGTGATTGCGAATAGTATAATTTTTCCTTTGATTATTGAAGAATACTAGTGATGTGGCAAATAACTGTCATTTCAGAGACGAGAATCATTATACTGGGTATAATGATTCTTGTCTCGTGAAAGACGGCTGATAGACGCTCAAAGACACTGTTATTTTCATTAAATGCGAAGCTGGATGGCTCCCATTCTGACAACTGAAAGCTTAATGCAAGCAACTGAAACTAAAAGCGTAGGTAACACGATGACCTAAAGATTAAAACTTTAGGGCAAGCCTATTTATTACATCAGTTATTGTCATTCAAGTGTAATTATGAAAACATTGTAATTTGTGTGTAATTTTCTGACAATTGTTGCGTTGCGTGTGCGTCAATAAATATTGATAAGGATATTATAAACATCGAAATTTAATCAATTTTAATAGTGTTTTAACAAAAACTACTCTTGGTCTGGATAGATCACAGAGAAATAACAGGCTCCTCTAGGGTCAGCAGTGCAATTCACTAAGTGCAAACATCGTCGCATCCTTAAGATCGTCAGAAATTTAAACGCACACTGAATTGACAGCTCGCCGAGGTTACAACCGATTGCACTCCTGATATTGTAAGTGTGATGGGTTTACTTTATTCCTATAGCTTATAAACTACGTTTTACGTTCCATTATAGTTGGCCCCAATGTAGCTTAGCTTGGACACAGGTCCAGCACTTCAAACAACGTTTTAGATTGGACACGATGACGTTCACACATTTATGCATGACATATGAGTAGGTTTGACTTACCACGCATCGTATGAACGTCATTTCGTTACTTTTTATAGTTCATTCTGTTATTAAACCCGGTTGTGAGTAACTTTGTAACCATTTTATACATTAACTATGGCACTTTTCAAGCAGAAAACTAAACTGAACAATCTACAGGATATGAGAAGTGATGTGGTTTTTCTCGAAATCTATTTTAATTAATAAAATTGAAGAAAAACGACTCCAAAGTCACCTCTTTTTTTCCAGTTGTAACCGTTTTACTCTTACATTGTTGATAAGAAGAATATGAAAATTTACAATATTCTTCACAATACAATATAAAATGATGTGGTTTTCTTATTTTTTGAAAATTCATGTAAAATCATACAGGTTTTCAAAGAAAACGGAAAATTCTGACCGGAGCCGCGCAATTGAAGCGGGATGGCTAATTACAAAAGTATGCTTGTAAGAAAGAGAGCCTTGCAGATGGGAGGAGTAGCCTTAAAAAGAACCACAGAAAATTTAAATTTAGCGTAATTTTCCAACGTTTATTTTTACTGAGAGAATAGAAATAAAATATATTGTATGTAGTCAAATCCAACGGGTGCGCGCGCCTGACTGCATTCCCTTCCTCGGCCCCCCTCAAGTTACCACAGAGAGTGTGAGGGGGGTGGGGTTTCTGAAGTCAGAGGGGGGCGGGGAGTGGCCGTTCTGTATGTAGAACTATACAACGTGTTAATGAATTAACGCAAAACCTCATACACCCCAACTGATTTATAACAAAATAATTAGATTGCAACAATAATTTCATTATTTTGATAATTAAAATTTAAAGTTATTCCCATTTTAAGTTTTGAGGCAAAAATGATTTGTTATCATTTCAGCACTGAAAGAAAGCGCTAACGTACTCATGGATACATTTTTATAATCTTGTTTTGGTAGTAAGTCGGGTGAGTGTACCCGTGCGGTGGGTTGTCATCGGGTTTAGTAAATTTTAAATTTTGCATAAAAATTATTTTATATTTTGAAAAAAATTACCTATGTTGAAACCATGATAATTCGATTCAGCTCTCGATTCTAAACAAACTACTTTCTAGTTTTGCGTTAATTCATTAACACGTTGTATACTATTACCTATATTCTGTGGCTTGGATGTACCTTGTTTTATGACTCGCCATTTATTTCTCCGATCTCATAACTTACCCCACACAGTAAAACATACTAGACGCAGTCTACCGACAATGCCTGAAGCTCCTAGCTAAAAATCCCTCATTGTTCCAGACAAATTACCTATACACAATAATATAGGGAACGTCTGCATTGAAATATTGCATCGATTTGAACTTGCATCTTGACCCTAAGGTTTTAGTGAACGGTTTTAGTTATTTTAATATATTATTACAGGTTGTTCAATGGAGCTATATGAAAAGTCTCTATAATTAGGAGTGCGATTTTTGAATCTCATACGTTGAACTCAGCAGTTGAAAATGTATGGAGATACGCATCTTTCTACTGCTAATTTGACTTTCAAAAATCGCACTCCTGTAGTATGATTTTTGAATGTCAATTCAGCAGTAGAAAGATGCACGTCTCCATAGTAATATTGACATTTTCAAGTGCTGAGTTGATGCTGAGTATGAGATTAAAAAATCGCACTCCTGATCTATAGAATCTACTTGCAAGTGCGAAAATAATGTTCAATTATAGGATTTATGGTGACGGTTTTTCAAAAGTAGGTAAAACAACTTTTTTTATGAGCCTCAAATAGCGAAAAAAAAGTGGTAAGTATCCCATACATTTGTTTTTTTTTTTAATATTGAAATTACCTTTCAGACACCTTCAACTTTTTTACCTAACCAAACCCAGCCTTGCTTCTTCTGTAGTAAATTACTGCATTTTATGAACATATATTTTAATCACTTTCACTCCTTATGTATCAATAAGATAAGATAATAAACTACCCACTTCAAGTGTTACTTTTATGTTTTTGTTGATCGTTAAATTGCGTTTATTTCTTGACCGAATTTTAACACACGACAGACCGACCGATTTTTTATACAGGGTGTGAACTTAAATGCGATAGATACGTACTTTACGGGTTGTTTCAGGCGATCAAACTGAACAAATATCACTGTGGTAAAAACATTGAAATCGGGGAAAAAAACTGTTCTTTATTTTAATAAAAATTATGACAGAGTCAATCAAGCGAGTATGACTGTATCTGTACACACCAATGAAACAAACACACACAATACTTTTTTCTCAAACATGCTTGGAAATGTGAGCATTATTTTGACAACCTTCTTCGAGATAAATCGAAATTGCTGTACTGGCCAAATACATGCGCGCAGCGGCCGGCAATGTTTGTATGAAAATCCATATATGTCGTGTTTAGCGACCAAATAAATTACATAGTAAACTCATATCTGTCGTGTAATTTAAAAATGGAACGATCTTTTTCTCCGAAACATGGCGACCAAGGAGGTAACTCATCAAAGGTTTTATTTAAATTTCGAACGGGCTTGCAAATAGAAAGCTGTTTATTGAAAAAAAAAAAAAATTGTTGTTCGTTGTTCGTCATTGATTTTGAAAAGAGTTTTAATTTCCGCGAATTATTTGAGAAAATTTACTGTTTTAATTTCCGCGCATTTTTTGAGAAAAGTACTATACAAGCCTTGGCCACAACTAGGCATTGATGGACGAACGTGTAAATGTGGGCCGAGGCGAAGCCGAGGCACACATACGTAAGTCCATCAATGCCTAGTTGTGGCCAAGGCTTGTATAGTACTTTTCTCAAAAAATGCGCGGAAATTAAAACAGTAAATTTTCTCAAATAATTCGCGGAAATTAAAACTCTTTTCAAAATCAATGACGAACAACAATTTGTTTTTTTGCCTCTGTTGCTGGCCGCTGCAGTAATGTACTATTATCTCTTTAATAATATTATTATGTTACTTATTGTAAGTAACTGAATAATGGAAGTAAACTTGAACAATACTACCCGTTTGCTTGGAGTTGGCCGTCGATGACCGTTACAAAATTTCGTCACAGGCACATTAACTGGCCCTGTACCCGGACTTTCGATTTTCGATATATCGCGACTGTTTCGGTCCGGACTTCATTGTAATAGAGTTGACATTGGAACGAAAACGTTCACGTAATTGTGAAGTTCGAATGTCCGAGTAGAGGCCCTGGTCCCCTCGACAAAAAATAATATAACAAGCAAATAAAATTTTTAAATTAAAAGCGATATTAGTGACCGGGACGGACGGCCGTACGTGGTTGCGTTGCTAAAGGTTATAAAATTGCGTTTAATAGGGTCTCTTAGGGGTGCGGAACGGTGAAACGGGAAGGGAGGGAGCGGCCAACTCGAAGAAAAAACGACTAGTAATTTTTTATTATCAATCCCTCAAAATTATATTCATTCATAAACAATTCAATCAATATCTATCCTATCAATCCAAAAAAAATCTTTGCTTGCACCCTACAATTCAAACTCTAGAGAACACCCTCTTTATAGCCCGCCAATAAGTCACAAAATTATTGAAAAACAATATACATTCAGTAAGCCACGATCACAGACATATTAATCAAAAGAGAGTCATAAACGAAACGTGTGTTGTAAAATATTGGTAAACGAACAAAAAACCATAGAGCCGCGGGTAGGGTGACCACACGACTAAATTAGCATCATATTCTATTTGAGAATTTAATCAAGCAACACAACCAACAGTTGGTTTTTTTTCCACCACATACGCGAAACACTTTTTTACTTAAAATCTACCATTGTTTTAAAGAAAGGTTTGAATGGTTTTCTTTTGAGATTATTGTTGCTAAATTTATCAATAGGTTACGGACAAAATATGTACTGAAATATGAATAATAATTATAATGTTAAAAGATCGAGGAGCAAAATGGGGCTGAAAGTTTCTATTCGAAGTTCACACGGCGATAGATCAACCTACACGTAGTATAGTTGAACTGTGTCCATTTGAGCATATAGTTCAACTATTTGATTGGTAAATTACTCTTTCGCCATGTGTACTCAGCTGTACTGTACTGTAGCTGTACTGTGGCTGTACTGTAGCTGTACTGTCTAATTATAATAATGTTGGCATCTTAATTTATTAAATACCTCGATTTTGTATGTTCATTAATGACCATCAAATCCTGTATACTGCCATAATCTATGAACTGAGAACATCAAAACATTAAATTTATCCATATTCGCTAGCAAAGCCTGGCTACCCCACAATGTCAATTTGTAGATTTATCGAGGCAAACTCGAAAACATCTGTCGGCGCAAAAACGCTTTACGGACTGTTAATTGCAGTACTTGCCTTTAGCGGTGTTTCGATTAAGTTATTCGTGACAGTTAAGAGGTGAAAAATTATCCTTTTTAAGCGTAATTACTATGTATATTAATTGGTTTGATTTAAGTGGAACACAGAATCTCGGGCAAAGTAATTTATGAGGAGTAAAGTTGTCTCACCACAAGTGGTTCGGAATGTCACCCTTCTTCTTATAACTGAAGGTTGGTGTCCGTGTAGATAGCAGCCTCACCAGCGTATTGAAAGGGTCTAACTATGCCAAGATTTACTGCCTAATTAGTTCCCAAAGCATAGATTTAGTGCTTCTGTATTTTAAAAGGTATTAGAGTAACATAGTGTACAGGGTGAAATTGATATCATAATCCTTTTAAACTAAGAGTCTAGCCATCAAACTGAACAACTTTTAGAATGGGAGCAAACCGATAAGAGCAAAATAAAACATCTGCTGTTGCATACATTTGGTTCGAGTAGGCATTGCAGTTTTTGTATGGAACAGCAGATTTCTCACCCTGTAGATTATCGAAAATATAATGTATGTAGAAGTTTACTTACTTATTTTTGAGAAGTAGCAAATAATTATTTTTGTAATGTAAGTAGGTACATAACATTGATTTTCGGTACTCTATACTATGTTACTCAAATATCTTTTAAAATACAAGAGCACTAAATCTATGCTTTGGGCACTAATTAGCACTTATTAGGCAAAAAATCTTGGTATAGTCAAAACCATCGAATGC
The DNA here is from genome assembly GCA_922987775.1 of Agonopterix subpropinquella. Lineage (NCBI taxonomy): Eukaryota > Metazoa > Arthropoda > Insecta > Lepidoptera > Depressariidae > Agonopterix > Agonopterix subpropinquella. The sequence goes on along the minus strand of OV277703.1, from coordinate 20,804,416 downwards.
GCCAGTAGGCTGCTGCAACCGGTCAAGTGCGAGTGGGATTTACGCTTCGAGGGTTCCGCAGTATCACACAATACAGGGTCTGAAAAGACTTCTTCCTAAAACTCGAATGGGTGAAATTATCCATCAATATGAACAACTTTTATTATGAGACAAGCTACGAGAAAGAAAAAAATCTGCTTCTTACATACTACAATTAAATACCTAATCGCACAAAATATATGGAGCAGCAGATTTTTCGAGTTCTCATTGTTGGTCTCAGTATTAGCTAAGATCAACTTTTGCAACGACCATAATCCTACTTTCCAGGGTGGTCAGAAGCTTTATTTATTTATTATTTATTTTATTTATTTCCTTTTTGGAGAACTTACAGCTAAATAACAGTTCGGTTTCTACAAAGACAGATTGATAGTCAGATGCTGACAACAAGTTCCCACATATAAAAATAAAGAGAAAGAAAAGTCTTATATATAAAGCTAAGATTAAAAAATAAAAACTAAGGTAATACAAAATTATTATGGGCCATCAAAAAAGTCACGTGGTAGAATATTTTTAAGTCTATTGGTGCTTGTACAAAACAAATCGATATCGAAGTCCACGCAAACGTCATTGAAGCTGCTGCTGGCTCGCTGCAGGAACGCGTTCTGCTTATAATTAGTTCTCGCTACAACTAACCGACTACAGTTTTAAGCGTGCAGTTGTAGTAAGGCTCACTTTTATCTTATTCAGGTTTCACGATGGAATGATGTGTCAGGTGGTGACAAGGGCCTTTCGCCCACAAAAACACTACGCAAGAAACCCTTATCCATTAGTCGCCTCGTACGACACCCACAGGAAGAAATAGGGTGGTCCATTCTAAGCCGGAACCACACGGCTAGCAAACGTTATGGTTTCAAAATGTCAAATAAATTCTAATTCCTACCAACAGCAAAATTCTTGAGCTAAGTTCCATTCTTGAACAACAAGCAATGTTTTGTATGACGTGACACATTGAAAATAATGTCTTGAAGACATAAAGTTTACACGCTCAATAAACTTGACTCCAGTCAAAAAGACCGGAATTCCTCTGTTCGGGCGCATAATAAAACTTACCGAGTAAGTCTTACGAGATAAAAGTTTAGGTGAAAATACACGGGCGACTTTAGTGGCCACCTTAGAGCATGTAGCCCTTTATAATGCCGAAAAAAAACCGTTTCATACATTTGAGTCTAATAAAAAGTAAGTATAACACGGGCGAATTTACTAGGCACCTGCCTTGCACGTGGCTTGGAATTTGACACCCCTCCTGCTTCCCCCCCGCGGGACCCCGCCGCCGCCGTGCGAGGCTGAAGCATAGCATTTCAGTTACCGTTGCACGCGTCCCTGCGCTTTAGTATTTCCGAGTTTTTTATTCCGAGCCATGTGCGAGCCAAGTGCCAAGTTAATTCACTAGTGTTGTACTGCAGTTTTTAATTTTTGAAACAGTAGATTTTTTAATTTTTTCGTAGTGGCTCAAGTTCTTCAATTTAAATAAAGACCACCCCGTAAACCATAAACCGTGAGCACAGGTAAGAACAACCATACGAGTCAATTTCTTTTAGGACCAAAATAAAACGCGTCTTAATTGTGTCAAATATTCGAGAACAATTAAATATTCAACCATAATATTTTCTTTTGCAAAACTTCTGTTTATCATGGAAATTTTAAACTAAAATTGATACAAAACAGTTCTCAATAACTTCCATGGTCCAGGATTTAATCCTTTTTCGCCAGCTTCCTTAATTTCACGGATTCCGTTTTGGTCTGATTTTTGTTTGGACCGATTCCTTTTTCACCGGAAATGTTATCAATAAATTATGAAAATGTATCGATATCTCGGTATAATATTTATTTTCGTTTATTTTCATTTTCGCAAATTCTTATATATTACTTGCTTCATTGCTTGATTTTGAAGCCTGTCTGAACGGACACTTATCAGCAACATACGAACAGGAGAAAACTTGACAATAAATCAGAAAAAGGTCGAATATGCTTCACTGGGGGATTGGAAATATATTTTTCTGTTTTTTAACGCTGCGCTGTGCCGAAAGGAAATTCTACAAGTTTTGTATAATACAGTACTCATATAAGATAAGGTGAAAAGGTTATGGTAATGTTAAATGTCACCTAAAGCCGTGGTGGTCCAGTGGCGAGTAACCTTGCCTGTCGTGCAGGAGGCGATGGTTCAATCCCCGTCCAGGCCGACTCGTACCAATGAGTTTTTCGGAATTTATGTACGATTTGTAACACCACTGGCTATTCGGTGAAGGAAAACATCGTGAGGAAACCTGCATGCTTAAATTTTGTGGCATGTATCGTACCTACTGTCCATTACAAGTGGCGACGGGCTCACTCCCCGTCACACTGGACAGAGTTTCGGTACTACTAGTGAAACGTGGATGTTCTGAAGTTTCAGAAGATCTCTGACTACCCCCTCGGGGAATATAGTCGTGAGCATATGCTATGCTATGCTAAATGTCACCTAATATACAAAAGTATTATAATTTTAATACCTACCTACCTTCAGTTTTCTTATACACGTGTATAAATATCGTGGCATGGATGAAGAAAAGGAAGCATTTAAGGATATTCAAGATGAAATGGGGATTTTTACGGCATACACCCAGTTGAAAAAACGCTCATTAAAGTTAATCCTACATTAAATCTCTTGCTGTCACTTTTTTTTTTATTGACGTAGTAAAAAATTGCAAGATATTTAATATAGAATTAACTCTAATGAGCGTTTCTGCAACTGAGTGTATACCAGCTTCATATCGTACATTAGCTAAAACACATAATAATGAAATTTAAAAACTGAGTACCTAAAATAAAACTACTAGAAATTAAAAGGTACAACACTCACTCTTTACGTGCTAGCCTATATTTGTATAAAGAGTCCAGGGTGTGGTATAAGCCTCGAAGTGCGATTTTTGAAAGCCCCAAGTTTAAATCAGCAGTAGAAAACGTCAAAATTACTATGGAGATTAACTATGCATCATTTGATCACGATTTTGAATCTCACGATTCAAAAATAGCATTTCAGGCTCTGTGCGCCTGTCGCATTCAAGGGAGGTTTACTCCCAATGATTTTCATCGATTGTCATGGGTTCTTGATGAAGACAGCTAAGCATATTAATCATTATTTACAATTATGTTTAAAAAATTCACAAAGTCTCATCGCAAACGTCTTAATATTGCTTTATAAACCGTTAAAACCTTTTGTAAACTCAAAAGCATTGCTTTACTTTATCTTCTCAAAGAAAACAAGGTAAACTCAAGTTATATTGGAAAAGGTGGAATTAATTCAACTTTCCTACCACGTGCGGAGGATTTGACGGGGTATTTGTTGTTTTCGGATTATTCTACGGCAATCTTGTTCTTTCCTTGCTTCGGTATACCGTGTAGTCCAACAAGGAACCTTCATATGATCATTCAGTCTGTCAGTTCATTTGTCATATACATAAATAGTTTTTGTCCGAGATTTCGTTCGCCTAAAATTAGAATAACGAAAAATACTTTTCATTCTTCTCTTATCGTGTGGGCAGAGCCCTGGTGTCAGAGTTTTTTCAGACCGCCTTACGGCCTCTGACGTGGTTTTTATGTAACGACTACTACCACCAGAGATAGTAGCCGGGACCAACGGCTTAACGTGCCATCCGAAGCACGGAATCATTTTTTTTTTCAGACAATCAGGTGACTCAGCCTGCAATGTCCTAACCAACTGGGGAAAAACGCACAAAGTGATATATCACTAGGTGTCCCCCGTGGGAATCGAACCCACGACCTCCGTGTCGAGAGCCAAAGCTCTTAGTCATTAGACCACGGAGGCAGTTATATTCCGTTAAGTCCCAATGACTGACAATCAGTTAATTAATAAGGATATTCTTTCTCTGAACTTTCAATACATTTTTCAACTTTTCATTAGTGTACCCCTACGTCCTCCGTAGAATTCATGTTTCTATCTTCAGCGGTTTAAGCTGTGCGTTGTCTGTGAGCCAGTCATGGAATTGTTTTGTAAGAAGGAATGCCAACTCACGACCCTGGTTTGGCAGTCCAGCATAGTAACCACCAACCGGGTCCATCTGATCGTTACTCAGTTTGTTTGTCACTCCATCAGACATTCAGTCCGTCCACCCGTCCATCATTCTTCTGTCACTTTATCTCCATCTATAGAGGGTGTTACAAAAATACCCCTTAAGAAAAAAGCTTGTAAAGAGTCTATTGACAATGTATGACAACCGTAGTATCATATTATTAATTACCGAAAGAAAAATTTATTTATAAAATTATAAAATAAATAGTAATCGTCGAAGCGCAGCACTAGGCAAAAGTAACGTAGTAGTAGTAGTAGTCACTATAACTATCTTGTAAGTACTTAATTTAAAAGATTTTATTCTAAGTTATCTTTATTAATAAAGCTAACTTGAATATTAAGACCTACTTATTATAAAGATAAATAAACAATAAGTAACAGATTGACACAAAAGTTAAATTATTGGTACAAAAATTAAAAATAAAGATCTTACAATTCCTTTTTAGGTACAAATGACTTACAAACGCTACCCTTCTGAAAAAATAGTCTGTTTCAAATGTTACACTAGAGTTGGGATTTTTAAATAATTTGCTATTTTTATTTTTTTGTTAATTATGTAACACCCTGTATATCATTCCATCTGACCATCTACTAGTACTTTGTCCGTCTATTTGATCGTCCATCAGTCCAAATTCCGTCTTTAACTAGATCTATAAAGTAAAATATCCGGCATGTAGAGTAAACTTCATTGCACGAAAAAAATATGAAAACCTTTCCTCAACGCTACCCCGAAAAACAAATGCTAGCGACCGCACAATTTTGAAATATTTTTAATTTTATTGCAAAGCCTACTTTCACTACAAGTTACTGGTTAAGCCTTTGAAGTCTGGTATATGTACACATTCCCTTAATTATTGTGATTTTGCTTTGGTAGAGATTTCCGAGATTTAATGTTATTACTGTTTTTTGTTTGTAAAAATTCGACATAAATGATTATGAAATAATATATTTTATCCCTATTAAGGTTCGGGGGTCGTGGGTATATCTGTTACAATATAAAAATGTATAATGTAAACGTATTATAGGAGGAAATTGAGAGTTTGATTTGGAGTATCGTAATACCGTCTATCATTCCATCTCCAAGAATGGCGATGCTTCTTCAGAAAAGTATATTTTTAGACTGACTGCTTATCAGGGCTACCTAAATAATTCTAATTCAAAAAATATTCAAAACGGTTGATAGTCATAAATTGATACCATTATACATTCAAAATTAGAAAGATTAAATTTCAAACTGGCCAGCGATAATCCCTGAAGAGGACAGACCCGTAGCGTAGCCTTATAATAAACAGATAATCCGGCTAAGGTCTACAAAAGTAATTAAAAAAGTTTAATTGAATGACTGCCGGACGAGATTTAGTGTTCGAATTAATTAAAAACAAAACTGCTATATCATTGACAGTCTGAACGCTTCAGCTCCGTTGATTGTGTCCATTTGATATTGGAATAGAGTTAATTTTTTGACGCAATATAGGTAAAACGGAATGGTTATGGAATTTTTGTGTTTTTCTGTTCGTCTTTCAAACGCCAATATCGTTGCGACTATTTGAAGTATAATTTACATGTAATTAATACACATACTGTAGAAACATGATCTCACGACCAATATCCCTTTCAAGGTGATTAAAAACAACACTGCTATCATCTATTTAACCTGCAGTTGTAGTAAGGCTCAATTTTACCTGATTCCACCACGTCAGGGGCCGTAAGGCGGTCTGAAAAAAACTCTGACACCAGGGCTCTGCCCACACGATAAGAAGGAAAGCTGATTGAAAGTTTCAGAATAAAATGACGTGCCTTATGGTAACAGGTGGCTAGCTTTTTGCCCACAAAACTCTGCAAAAGAAACCTTATCCCCCATCCTGATCAAAGTTATGAGCATCAGGTAATACCACAGACAGGTAATACGTCGGAATATGATACCTGTCGATATTCAACCCAATATCCGGCCGTACTAACGGTCAATTTTATTTACCTGCCTTACCGCCTGCCTACTAGTGATATCCTTGAGATTCTGCATTTTACAGAGCACTTAATCAATTCCTTTTTTAATACGACACCACTTGACACGTCATTTCACTAAGATCTGATCAGATATTCGCGGCTGAAAAAACTCTGACACCAGGGCTCTGCCCACACGATAAGAAGAAGAAGAAAGAAGATATTCGCGGATTTGTTTACTGCCAGACAACAAGCAGCATAATACCAACCAACGTGTCTTAATCTGACTCTATCGCTCCGAGACATCTCGTATCATCCTCACGTATAGATTGTATTGTCAGTCAATGGTTGAGCATCGTCATAATTAAGCTGCTTACCATAGGTTTTGCCTTGGAGAGCCATAGGCACGCAATACAGTTATATCGTCGGCTTATGGATGAGGAAAATCCAGTCGCTCTCCGCTACCTTTCTCAGATCCTAGGTCTAGCAGGCTGGAGGGAGTCCCGTGGCCATGAACTGGTATACATAGGTTTACCAGTTCATGGCCTCCATTTCAAAACTAGGTCTCCCCATCGGTTGTCAGGTCTGATGACTACCAGCTGAATAGAATAATCAATTCTTTAGGCTCGCTGGACTTAATGGTTCAAATGTTGTAAATAGTCCTCGTTGTTATTGCTGGACAGATGCGACCTAAAAAAGGTAGCGGGATGAGGAAGGCCGAGGACAGAGTTTTGTGGCGCCTTAGGAGAGGCCTATGTTCAGCAGTGGACGATGATAGGCTGATGATCATGTTAATGTTGTTGCTTGTTATACCTGCAGAAAACAGTAATTAACTCCACTGGCTCAGAGACCTGAAGTGGGTCTTGACCTCCAAAACGAGCGCATCTTTTCCTGATCCTGCGCATCCTCTCGCCAGTAGCTGGCGTGAAGCTCACGTAGGTCAGCTTCCACTACGTCGGTTTCAGTGATACCTGGGGCGACCCGCTTAATGTTGGTCCGTATATCGACCCCGATATGCTCTGACATGCCGATCACACATTCTTTCTGTGTGGCCAAGCGAGCGTACTTTTATCTTGCCAATGATATTAAGAAAGGCTGCGGGTTCCGGACCCTCTAGCCTTCCAGTTACCTTAATAGTTTTGTTCTATACCCAGGATTTGCACTTTCTCCTCAGCAGCGGCCGAAAGTTTGTATGCTCTTCTTTCAGTGTTAATGTCCTGGCCTATTAACGGTCTTATAAAAAATTCAGAATTTAGTGCTAGAATAATTAATAGTTGTATACTAAGAAGCCTAGTTAGTGTCCAACACCTGGTGTAGGGCTACACTGCAATCAATGCCCGAGAAAAATCCATAGCACCCAGTATTTGCAACCGGCAGCATATTAACCGAACTGTCAAGCAGAATCTATCGCTCCAGACATCTCTATGGATGTCCTCACGTATAGATTGTATTGTCAGTCAACGGCCGAGCTGAATAGAACCTAATTAATACAGGTCGATTCAACTGTATTTAGCTCCGATGATATAATTAACGTATTGATTACTGATTCTGTCATCTGTATTTATGGGAAAGATGAAAGAAAGGTATAGTTTACGAGAAGGGCTTTGAATGGAGCAGTGTTGTAATAACGAAGGTTGAATGTAAAGTCAGTTTGTGTTATTTTTAGTCTGATTGAGACAACTTATGACTAAATGAAAGCACCCTGATAGTGGAAAGGCATGACCATGTCTACAACTATACAAACTATCGAAACAAACAAACGAACTTCTCTTCAGACCGATACTATGTTACAAAAATATAAAATAAAACAAATTATTTAAATCTACAGAAAATAACTCACTTGGATACTTTTTTTTAGGGTTCCGTACCCAAAGGGTAAAAACGGGACCCTATTACTAAGCCTACGTTGTCCATCCGTCCGTCCGTCCGTCTGTCCTACCTATTTAGTGCTGTAACCTTTGAGCCGTAATAGCTAGATAGTTGAAATTTTCTCAGATTATGCGTTATTACGACGGATTTGTTAACAAATATTTAAAATATCAAAAAGTTAAAAATTAAGGGGGGTTCTCAACAAGAAACTAGTTTTTATCAACGTTTTTTCTTCACGCTCTATCGTAAAATGGTAATACATACAAGCCTCAATCTTAGTGTGATTATAGAGCAAACTCTACAGAATAACAACAAATACTAAAAACCGGCCAAGTGTGAGTCGGTCTCGCGCTAAAGGTCCCGGTCAAAAAAGTTTTTTTTCTAAGTTAATGGTGTTGTGTTCTGTGGTGGTGTGGTATGGAACCCACGGTGCGCTAGTAGCCCGACTCGCACTTGACCGGTTTTATTTAGGTATTTTATCAACATTAAACGTCAATGATAATGATTATCAAAATAATCTATCTAATAAATTTTTTACCCTTCCGGGCGGAAAGCGAACTTTCGTCCCTCTGCGCTAAACGAAGTTGCCGCTTTCCGCCTCCGTCGAGGCGATAAATACTATACTAACCTCGGGCAGTAAATAAGAAATTACATGAGATCTGAGACCTTTCTTACTTTCCTGCCCTCGGTATGTAATCTACTATTATTATTTTAAGCTTGACACTTCGTCCAAAAATGACTTGCCAATTATTACAAGTAGCTATATTCTTTCTAACCTACTCTTGTTTGTATAAGCCCATCGTATAGGTAAGTATATTTAGTGACATTTTTTTGCGTGTATTCACCTCGTGGCTGAGATTACTCGGGAGCAGGCAAGTTTTATTGGAAACGGCCAACTTAGCCAAACCTACTTTGCGAACTTTGCGATTCGAACTGTGTCACTATTCTGGCTAAATATACTTTTTTTTTGCTTCATCAATTCACATTCAGTATATACAGGGTCCTTCTTAATATACTGACACTTTTTTAAGAGGATGATCAGACCATCAAACTGAACAACTTTCTCTATGGCACCAACATCGAAATCGCGAAAAAAATCTACTCTTCCATACAAAAACAAAAACCTACTCGAGCCGAATGTATGGGACAGCTGATTTTTTTTCGCGATTTCGATGTTGGTCCCATAGAGAAAGTTGTTCAGTTTGATGGTCTGATCATCCCCTTAAAAAAGTGTCAGCATATTAAGAAGGACCCTGTATAGGGTGAAATTGATATCATTGGCATCCTTTTAAACTAAGATTCTACCCATCAAACTGAACAACTTTTTCTATGGGAGCAAACCCATCGGAGCAACTAAAAAATGGGCTGTTGTATACATTTGAGTCGAGTAGGCACTGCAGTTTAGTATGGAACAGCTGATTTTTAGTTGCTCCGATGGGCTTGCTCCCATAGTAAAAGTTGTTCAGTTTGATGGGTAGACTCTTAGTTTAAAAGGATGCTAATGATATCGATTTCACCCTGTATATACAACGTGTTAATGAATTAACGCAAAACTAGAAAGTAGTTTGTTTAGAATCGAGAGCAGAATCGAATTATCATGGTTTCAACATAGGTAATTTTTTGCAAAATATTAAATAATTTGTTTGCAAAATTTAAATTTTTTGGAACCCGATGTCAACTCACTGCACGGGCACACTCGCCCTACTTACTACCAATAAAAGATTATAAAAAGGTATCCATGAGTACGTTAGCGCTTTCTTTCAGTGCTGAAATGATAACAAATCATTTTTGCCTCAAAACTAAAAATGCGAATAACTTTAAATTTTAACTACCATAATAATGAAATTATTGTTTCAATCTAATTATTTTGTTATAAATCAGTTGGGGTGTATGAGGTTTTGCGTTAATTCATTAACACGTTGTATAATACTGGATGTGAATCGCTTGGAATTTTGAAAATGTACGTGTAATCAATTAAAGTCATAACTGTATTCTTTGTCTTTATTCAAATGTATGTTTTGTTTTGGTGTGCAATAAAGTATAATTGAATTGAATTGAATTGAACTGTAATCCTCTTTTGGGTGACTAGAAACGTCGACCCAACAATTTTTTTTATAATGGACAACCGTTATAACAATTTCACCAATAAGCACTGAGCATGTGTGGTGGAGTTTGTCTTCACTGCACCTCTCCTTTTATTTATTTACGAGCTTTTACCCGCGACGTCGTCCTCATAAATTATATACCAGATTTTAAGTCAGATGATAAGCTATCAAACTAAAAAAGTTTCATCAAAATCGGTTCAGTAGTTTTACCGTGATACTCGAACAAACAAACACCCAAACAAACAAACAAATAAACAAACAAACAAACAGACAGACAAAAAATCCAAAAATTGGTGATTTGGAATCAGGGACAGGTAAAAACCATGTCGTAGGTAATTTTTTTTTGTAAATATCTTCAATGTACAAACCATAAATGTCTATGGTACAGACATATTTCTGTTACAGTTTTATAATAATTTAGATGAGAGGAAGCCTTTGCCCTAAAGTGGGAAGTATACAAGGTGGAACCGTTTGTAACCTTTTTATTTCTTTTTATGACCTCATTCCGTGTATATAGGGATTCATTCTAGATTGGACTGTGGTCAGAGTCATAGAAATCTCAGATATTGTGAAACAAACTATTACTATATCTTGCATAAAAAACTAAACAGAAAAGAAGTTAAAATTCACATAAATATTAAAACAGCTCTAATTCAATTTCAAATTCAAATGAATACTCTTGCTCTCTCTGTGCCATATCTCTTGCCCTTGTCTTATCTCCTATTTGGGGTTGAAATAGCAATGATTTTCAAAGAATGAATGATGTAAAGCAATTAATTTACCCCAGTCACGCCATTTCAGAATAAGACCATTCAAGTCGACGGACCCCGTGACACAGAAACGTCCCTATACATTTTTAATGTCCTCTTATCCTAATGCGTTTGATAAAAAAAAAATATACATACCTACATAAACTTACGACCATAATCCCTTCCGAGGTGGTGAGAAACATTACCACAACAGTTAACAATCTTTAGATGCTCAATTTCAGTAAGTATAACAATTTTTTTTTTCATTATTTTAGGAATTTTTTGAACAGTTATTTATAAATAATATTATTACAAAGCAAATGAAAGACTATAATCCAGCATAAAAGTGATACCGCAATTTATTGGATTTGTCACCCATTTGTCTATCAGAACCTTGTATACATTGCCTAGAGTGCTCCAGGCAAGATACCAAAAGCGGTTACCCATTCAGAATCAGTACCCTGCTCAACGTTGAACAACTGTTACTAAAGAGTTTTAATCAGTATTTCCTCCACTGACACTTCATCACCAAGTCTCGAAGAACTCTCAAATGCCTTTTATTCAGTCTCAATAAATCAAGGGAAAAATTGCGGGAAAGTTAAAATAAGTAAATGGAATAGCTTTCGCTTTGATTAAAGGTCATTCCTAAGTAAACTTTGCCTTCTTCGAAGTTGCTTTACTTAGCTATAACTACATACTAGATATAGTTGTATGGTCTTCTATATTTTAAGCAACGTATCTACTAAGAAGGTATCATTACCCGCGTGATTCCAAACCCGTGAGCCTTGCGCCCACAGAATTATGCAAAAGAAACCTTTATCCCTTAGTCGCCTAAACGACTTCAATGGCAAGAAATGCGGTGATATACTCTAAGCCGGAATAACAGGGCAAAGAATCAGGTGGCAAATGTCTGTTCCACCTCTTTTACAACGTCAAAACCATGCATACCTCAACTGATTTATAAGTTACTAGCGGCCCGTCCCGGCTTCGCACGGGTGGACGTCTAATCTTTTCTAGCAATAAATATAGCCTATGTTACTCAGGGTGAATGCAGCTTTCTAATGGTGAAAGAATTTTTTAAATCGGCCCAGTACTTTTTGAGCCTATTCATTACAAACATACAAACATACAAAAATAGGTACAAAGCTTTCCTCTTTATAATATTAGTGTAGATAATTATAACCAAACAATTTATTGCATTGAAACAATAATTTCATTATTTTATTAATTAAAATTTAAAGTTATTCGTATTTTAAATTTTCGTGGAAAAAATGATTTGTTATTATTTCTGCAATGAATGAATGCGCTATAGCGTGCTCATGCATATACATTTTTAACAATGTTATTTGGTAGTAAGTAAGGTAAGTGTGCCAGTGATGTGGTTTGACATCAAGTTCAGTAAATTTTAAATTATACTAACAAATTATTGGATATTTTGAAATAAATTAAACTATCTTGAAACCTTGATAATTAGAGTCTGCTCTCGATTCTTAACAAACTAATTTCAAATTTTGCGTTTATTCATTAACACTTTGTATACTCCGTGGTTGCACCCAGTAATTTTGTAGTCGGTTCGGCATATTGTGATAAGTCTATGGATAAGTAGGTACCCCTGTTTTTAATTTTACCAAAAAAAAAATAAGGGGTGCATTCAAATAATAACTAAACAACTTTTCCTAAGGAACTTTGGTCGAAAACGAGATTTTTAGATCTTCCTTAGAAGGCGGATACGATCGATTTTCTACAGGATGTTGAGAACATTTTCTCGGTTTTTGACCCATGGTCCTCAGATTTACTTAAGTTTTACAATAAAACAGTAAATTTACTGTACCTAGGCTGTATCTAATAGGTCTAATAACATGACAAACTTGTTTATCACATTATTCTGTCACACAGTTATTTAATATTCCATTCAGACTGGCATTTTAGTCGTCGTAAAGCAGCCAATTCGCTTTATAGTGTAATTTCTCGCTTACCCTAAACTCATTATGAGCTGTAAAATCTATACAATTACTTCATTCGACGCACATTCGACGTATAAAGTTCTATTAGCTTGTTGAATATTAGATTTAATAACGGAAACTGCTTTGTATCGAGAACGAAAAAGAGTTGATTAGGTACAAAAATGCATGTAAACATTTCTTTTCTATTACTTTTTTCGGGGTTTGATACAAGAAATTCGTAACCCAAAAATCGCTTCAGAAATAAATAATAAGCTCGGTACTTTTATTACATTATGTCCAAGAAAAACAAAGGGACACAATATAATTACGTAAAAATACCTAAATCTATGAAGTGAAATATTTAAGGTTACTTAAGTACTTTATTCTTTTAGTATAAAAGGTTTTTATAGTAAAAGTATTAAAGTATTATTTCGTCTGGCAACGGGTAAACGGAGCTGATGATGACGACAAACATGAAGTAGACACCTACAAGAAATCTAAAGTATACAGGGTTTTAGGGTAAAAAGTTGCATTACTTTAAGGGGTGATTGTACACAAAAAATGATGATACTCAACAACTTTCCCCAAGAAACCTATAGGAAATACCCATTGGACCCATAGTTGCTTAATTTGATGGAATAAATTAAAAATTTTCGTTTATTTCATCCTAAATTCTTAGTTATATTATATTTATACTAATAGGGAAACCTTACCACAATTGTGCGCTTGTAGTTATTAGCAAAGATTCTGACCTCCCTTAAAGGCATTCTAATCGTGAGTATATATATATTAGGTACGTAAATTAAATCTAAAGAAACCAACATAAAACTGATTTACCGAAAATCAAGTAGCAATCTTTAACGAAATAAAAATAAACCATTCATAAAACGCCGATTAATAACCTGACATATTTCAAAGTCCCTTTTGTGCTTTATTAACCTTCTGAGCAAGAAAATTTGACAGTCACTTTCATAAATTCGAGAGGCTTTAAAAAAATCACGACGAAATTCTTTTTTTATTTAGAGTAGCGAGACGTCATCCGACGTGTTATTAAGGGAAATTTATAACTGACGTCAAATTATGTTCAGGCCGAAGGGTCAAACTGTACAGGCTACTAAGTGTCGATCAGGAAACCATTGCAAATGAAGTGGCGTCTTCTTCGCAAATATATTTAAAAAAAAATATTATAAATATTTACACTTTAAAGAACTGTGCAAAAGCATAATTATGTACTCATCACGCATGTTAGTTGGTGCGAAACCGTGGACCCAGACGACAGGACTACTTCATCAATTCAAAGTCGTTCAGCGAGCTACGGAGAGAGCTATACTCCAGTGTTTCTTAGAGAAATCACATCAGGAATAAGGTGGTACGTCAGAGAACTAAAGTGGTTGACATAACTCCGAAAAAAGCTGAAGTGGCAAAGCTGGTCATATCTGCCAAAGAACTGATAACTGATGTGGAATCAGAAATCTACAGACCACCTACAGGTAGGTGTAGTGTGGGACGTCCAGCAGCCCGCTCTGGACCGATAATAGCAGGGAGCGACTGTATGGAGGAAGATCGATTATAGAGTTTTGTTGCGCACCTTGTGTGAGGTCTATGTTAAACAGTGGACGATGAAAGGCTGATGATGCGTGCATAGTGGTAGTATGCAATACCAACTACTTATCGTAGTACCCAATAATATTAGTAAAAGTACCTTCCAAAACACGGAGAATGTTGAGATGAAATATCACAAAAAGTTCCTACCCATGCTAAGACGCGCAGTTTTATTACCTATGGGTTACTTTTGAGCATAAATAGATCTCCACACAAGATAACATGTACCTGCACTCAAATACCCAATAAATGCCACTAATGTGATTCAAAACAGCTACCAGGCTTCACAGGATATTATTTTCAACGTTACAACTGGCAAGCCACCTGTTAAGACGCAAGTGTATTTTGACCGTAAAAGAATTATGTAAAATGACCTCAGCGAGAAACTTCATAAATCGACACTCCGGGCGTGATTACGAACGATTTACGATAATATGGCTGAGGTACGTCAGGTACGCCACTTTGTAATAAATAACAAGCTCTTTAAGGTGTAATGATGCAAATCTCGATGCAATACTCGATACCTCTAAATAATGTACAATTCAGAAACTCTTGTTTTTTTTCCCTACATGTCTTGTGTTCGAAACTGTTCTCAGAGGTAACAGTAATAAAATGTTAAAGAAGAACGGCAGATTTGGACCCAGCCTTTTTTTACGAAAACTAAAAGCCATTCAGAACGGCGGTCATAATTATTATAAACAGAAAAAAATAAGGCATTTTTTTAAAAAACTTCTACATCTCCAGAAGTCCGCATTCAAAAGTAGAAATTACTAGTAAAATAGACAAATCATCCAAAAAGCAGTAGCAAAACGTAACCACGACAGCTATTTTCATCACTGAGGTATTTTTTGGTCATTACGGAACGTATTTGGCTTGGTTGAACTGATAGTGTCTGTGATTTCGTTTTCTTCAATTATCATAATATTGTACGATTATCGTGAATTTTCATTAAAATAAACACAATGAATGCGTAGAAGATTGAGTGGAATATCTTATAAGAAAGATTATGAGTTTCACACACTTGATATAAAAGGTATCATAAGGAGAAATACCTTTCCCTCAACTTCTACAGGTAACAATCGATTTCTTTTTTGTTACTTTTGTTTCACTCTACACATATTACTAAGTTTCATTCATGTATGGGACCTCTAAGTCTGGGTCTCAAAATACATGCCGTCCACCAAACTTCTTTGTTGTTTTTGGTTTTATTTCACTGAGAGAGGAGGCAATCAAAAAATTTATAGCAGCGTATTTAGCTACAACGGTTTTCGCAAATAAATGATTAGACCTACACGTTTTCGAACGTATGAGTTAACATAGTACTCTGTGGTATAAGGCAGTCAAAAAGTTTTTCACAGCAGCGTGCTTCGCTACAACGGTTTTCGAAACTGCATAATTATATGACTCCCGAGAGGCTCTACATTGAAGTTGTACGTCCACTACCACTCTTACAAGTCCAATAGCATATAGGAAGACTTTAAATTATAGGAAAAGTCCTTATACAGGGTCCTTCTTAATATGCTGACACTTTTTTAAGGCGATGACCAGACTATGAAACTGAACAACTTTCTCTATGGAATCAACATCGAAATCGCGAAAAAAATACAGTTGTCCCATACGTTTGGCTCCGAGTAGGTTTGCAGTTTTGTATGGAAGTGATGATTTTTTTTTTGCAATTTCGATGTTGGTCCCATAGAGGAAGTTGTTCAGTTTGACGGTCTGATCATCCCCTTAAAAAAGTGTCAGCATATTAAGAAGGACCCTATATGCGTTCCTTGCGAAGTATGTGTGGTGTCACGCTGAGAGATAGAGTGAGAAATTGTGTAATAAAAGATCTATGTAAATTGAAAGAAGATGTTGTGACAAGAATAGAGAAAGGTATGCTTCGTTGGTTTGGCCATGTGGAGAGGATGAGTGACAGCAGATGTACGAAAGAGATATATGTTGCTAATGTGAGTGGAAGTGTCGGCAGAGGGCGCCGTCGTAGGACGTATGCTGATCAAATCAGTTGCATCCTACAAAAAGGGGAGGTGCGGAGTACTCGAAACCGACGGGCATGTATGAAGATATGTATGGATGTGCATGAGGCAAAAGAGGTATGTAAGGATCGTAGTAAGTGGCGCGCCCTGGTCTCTGCCTACCCCACTGGGAAAGAGGCGTGACGTTATAGATAGATAGATAGATAGATAGATAGGAAAAGTCATACTAACACATTTGGTGGTTTCTTTTTAAAATATGCTATTGGATAAACTCACGACCAAACCAATTTCGGGGCGGTTAGAAACATCGTATTGCAATAGCATTTATTATAATATTATGTAATATACGTACAGTTGAAATGGGATCATTTCCGACTACCCCATCAAAGAATATAATCGTGAACATACCTCGTATTGATTCCTTATTTACCTACAGCTACAGATCTCTCTTTCACGGATTTTCAATAAAATCGTCAACACTAAATTTGAAATAGACTAGTCGCGTTTGTAACTCCCACTAATTCAATTGCAAATCGGTCACATTTCAGGTCAACTGTATGCAGCTAATTAATACAACAATTTAATTAGCTACTAATCTAATTAGTGTATCATACCATGCCATTAAATCACTATTGTGATCCACTGGGAATTTCTCATTACATCTGTCTACCTTGACAATGAAATGAGTGTGAACAAAGTCCACTATTCGTTATCTAATCTATACAAGCTTTGGAAACCAGTAATTTGTTTCGATAATGCTATAAAAACTTATCTAGTTTTATAATTAGTCATGGGTGGGTGGGTTTTTTTACTTTTGAAGTCTTTTTTTTTAAATTACTTATGTCAATCAAAATGGGTTTAGTTAACGCTTTGGATTACAACCGAGTGAAGTGGAGTTTTGCTCTCCCCACTAGGGAAAATAAGCTAGAAAATGTATATGTACAAACCGGGCGAATTAACTTGACACCTGGCTCGAACGATTTTGGTGTAAACAATGACAAATAACAGCAAAAGAATAACTCGAAAATTCTAAAGTCAGGCCAGTAGCGATAGCATCTCAGTTACCGTTGCACGTGTCCCTGCGCTTTAGAATTTTCGAGTTATTCTTTTGCTGTTATTTGTTATTGTTTACACCAACATCGTTCGAGCTAGGTGTCAAGTTAATTCGTCCTGGTTGTAGGTATGTACTAAAACTGTAACGGGGAGTTTTCTAAGAGCTAATAAAACAAAGTTCAACATGCAGCTGACGTCAGTTGGATCCGAAGTCGGAAAAGAAAAAAATATGCATACGTCACTGAGGTCAGTCAATCACATGTTAATATTTTTCTGCTTCATAAAATTTTAAAAAGGGACGAATTTTTTATAAGTATATCATTTATTTTATTAACGGCAAAACTACTCATCCATCTCATCAACGTGATCGAGACATTTGGAACTATGTTTTCTTTTCAAGCTACTTTTTGAAAAATCCCTCACAATCCTGAATGGGCATCACCATCAGACGAACCTATCAATGAAAACAAAATCAATTACTTCCCAATTCCAAAACATATCAACTGCCATTATTCTCAAACATTTTCAATATCGTCCCAAAACGTCTCTGCTCATTAAACTTTCTTAATTTTGGAGGGAAAACGTTTGAAAAGAACTGTGGATGTGGGCCGGCCGAACATAAAGCCTTACTCCATCACCTCGTTAAAACTCGAGGAGTAATGGATGCTTTATTGTTGAAAAATGTATTGAAAGTTCAGAGAAAGAATATCCTTATTAATTAACTGATTGTCAGTCATGGACTTAACGGAATATGCACAAAAAATGTTTGGAGTTGCATGTGCTACACATAGGTATATTCATATACTTACTTACAAACTGAATTCCCTTTCGGTGTGGTCAGAATCTTTGCAACAACTACAATTCACCTGCCCCTCTAGTACGATTTGCTCTACTTGCGCGCGACTCGGCTTTTTTCATACTATAATGTGCCGCGACAAGAGCGGGGAGAAGTATTCTATGCAGTAAAGATACCATACTAGAGCAGCTTGGCGAGAAGTCAGCGAGCCTGACAAAATGTACTCCTAACTTAGACTACTTATTATAAGGACCGGCCTTGCGGTAGCATTTCCCCTCTGCCACGGTATAAGATCAATGATCATGTACATTCAACATTCAATTTTATAACTTATCACTAAACTAGACAGCCTATTATTGCGAAACAATAATTTCGAACTTAGAACGTTTGGGGTTTACACGAGACTACTTTTCATGATTTTGAACATTCAAAATTAGAATCTAAAGTCATAGGGAATAAAATCCAAAGTTGCGGATAACGTGTTACCTCGCCCCCCGCAAAAAGTGGCAGAAAGTTTGTTAGTAGAATGACACGTGGTTACGCGTCCTATATAAGTAGTCTAAGACTCCTAAGCAATGAGCGTGTATGAAACGACTTATTATAACTATGAAAGAGGCAACAGAGTTGAGTCAGGATCGTACCAAGTCTCTGCCTACCCCAGTAGAACACATGTGTGAAAATAGATATGTAACAAAACAACCAACCACCTTTTAATGTCGTAAGAGTAGCAAGGTTAACATTTAGCATTGCACTATGTGGTGCAATTTTGGTTGTAGCCGGTTACAAAACTAAGTTGCAGTAGATTACTAAAATAAAAAGGCAACCTAAATCAGTACCTAAAAGACCGTCAATAAAATAGGGTCCTTCTTAATATGCTGACGGTTTTTTAAGAGGATCATCAGACCATCAAACTGAACAATTTTCTCTATGGGGCCGAAATCGAAATCGCGAAAAAAATACACAGCTATCCCATACATAATGGGACAGTAAGATTGCAGTTTTGTATGGAACACCTGATATTTGTTTTCGAATTTTGTCCCATAGAGAAATGGTCTGATCACTCTCTTAAAAAACCGCCAGCATATTAAAAAGGACCATTTACTAAAAGGGGTGCTTCAGACCATCAAACTGAACAACTTTCTAAAAAAAAATCCGCTGTCCCATACAAAACTGTAAACATAACTCGACTGTTTGTATGGCACAGCAGATTTTTTTAGGCGATTTCAATGTTGTAAAAGTTGTTCAGTTTGATGGTCTGAAGCCCCTGTCCCATTTAATTATACACCCTGTATATTATGTGGTTCTCATTTTAAACTTTTGCATTAGCGTATATTTAACAATGTTCAATCTATTAACTTGATAACACAAAGCTCTCAAAGGTCAATTACCGCGACCAGCTAATCGTTAGGTACCTAGCTATTATTTTTTTATAGCCCAAGTGCATTAGCTGGACGTAATTGTTCGTGACTGCAAACCTCGGGTGTAAAGAGGTGTCAAGTTTTTTTACTTTTAATGTTTATTAAGTGCGCTTTATAGCGCCCCAAGACTGCTTGAGGAGACATTTCAAAAACAAAACCTTGTTTAGGATTCTTAAAATGTATTAAGAATTTTAAGTTAAAGTCTTAGACCATGGTTAAAGTGTATGTATGTAGAGAGAAAGTATTATAGGAAAATATCGTGAGGAAACTACATAGGTACACTGAAGAAGAAATTCTGATGCGTAGGTAGGTATATTGTGAAGTCTACCAATCCGCATTAGGGACGCGTGGTGGACAGACGCCCGTACACTTTCCTCGAGGGTAGGCCTGTGCCCTGCAGTGGAACGTATTCAGTATTCAGTATTCAGTATTTATTTGCAGTATCACAATAATGAAGTACATACTCACGTGTAACACAAGATCTTATTAAATTATTGTGACGCCCTGTTAGGGCATGGCAATATAATTGCAGAGGGCCTGAAAGTTTTATAACAATTACAATTGTCTACTTAATTATTAGTTTAAGTAATAGAGATGTCGACGTTAACGTCAAGAGCCTAAAATATTAGAACATTGTTGTCCTGGAAAAAATCATTAAGGTTGTAGTAACTTTTTGAAATGAGGAAGCTTTTTAGTTTTTGTGCAAAAGAATTCTTTGTCTCAATTTTTTTAATTTCATTAGGGATAGCGTTAAATATTTTAATTGCCATTAAGTGGGGTCCAGATGCGAGTAATTTTAGTTTTGAGAAGGGTTTTTTTAGTTGGTTTTGGGTACGATTATTTCTTTTTATTGTTTTAACTGGGGAGTACAGGGTTTCGTGGGTCCTGACAAATTTACATGCCTCTAATATATAGATTGATGTTAGTGTGAGTATACCATGTTTTATAAAATACGGTTTGCACGATTCCATTTGATCAATATTAGTTAGAATTCGAATACATTTTTTCTGTTGAATAAAAATCTGATCGATGTCAGTGCAATTTCCCCATAGGATGATTCCATAGGTAAGTCTAGAATGAGCAAAAGCGTAATAAGCCGAAAGGGCCGTTTTGAAATCCGTGACTTTTTTCAAATGGGAGAGTGCGTAGCAGAATGAGGTTAGTTTGTTAGATAATTTTTGAATATGTGTTTTCCAATTTAAATTTGTGTCTATGTCAATACCCAGTAGCGTGGCTGAATTTACAGTTTCTATTTTAGTATTATTGTAGTTATAAGTTATATGTAATGGTATTTTTTGAAAAGGTCGAAATTGAATTATATTGGATTTTTTGAAGTTAAGTAGCAGGTTATGGCATTCAAGCCAGTCTATTATTTTTCCTAGTGTTTCGTTAAGTTTTCCTTCTAATTCAAGGGTGTCGTATATAGCGTCAAATTTAAACCTACTTTTAAATTAATCAAACTGAACAACTTTTACTATGGGAGCAAACCGATCAGAGCAAAAAAAACAGGTGCATGTTCCATACTGAACTGCAATACCTACTCGACTCAAATGTATGCAACAGCAGATTTTTTTTGCTCCAATCTGTTTTCTTCCTTAGTAAAAATTGTTCAGTTTGATGGGTACCTAGATTCTTAGTTTAAAAGGATGCTATGATATCAATTTCACCCTGTATAATGCTGATGATGATGATTAAGAAAGTGATAGGAAAATATCACCCTATTTCTTCCCGTGGATTTGTGGGGTTGTTTGAGACGACTAAGGGATAAGGTTGGCCGAAAAACTAGCCATCTATTGGGTGTCACGTGACATTTAATTTCATCCCTAAACCATTAGGCACAGTATAAGAAAGAGTATCTATTACTAGATAACACAACTCAGTAAACCAACAATCACACCCCTAGGTAAGTAGTTGATGCT
Organism: Agonopterix subpropinquella; assembly: GCA_922987775.1. NCBI lineage: Eukaryota > Metazoa > Arthropoda > Insecta > Lepidoptera > Depressariidae > Agonopterix > Agonopterix subpropinquella. Next base: position 20,782,934 of record OV277703.1, on the reverse strand, counting down.
AACTTTCTGCTCATCCCAAATTGAATATGGACGTGAGTTTATATTATGTTTATACAGGATTCAAATCTATAATTATTAACATCGCAGGCAGATTCACTAAGGCTATAAAGCCGACCCGACAATTTTCAACAACGAACTTTACAAAATACCTAATAGTCATTTAAAAAGTAGGTACACAAAGGGATATGAATCACCATCTAAACTATTATAAAACTGTAACAGAAGTGTGTCTGTACATTGAAGATATTTACAAAAAAAAAAATTACGGTATGGTTTTTAGGTGTCCCTGATTCCAAATCACCAATTTTTGGATTTTTTGTCTGTTTGTTTGTTTGTTTATGTGTTGTTTTGTTTGTTTGTTTGTTTGTTTGGGTGTTTGTTTGTTCGAGTATCACGCAAAAACTACTGAACCGATTTTGATGAAACTTTTTTGTTTGATAGCTTATCATCTGACTTAAAATCTGGTATATAATATATGCGGATGAAGTCGCGGGTAAAAGCTCGTATGGATATAAAACTTTATGAACACAACTAAATCTAAAATTTGATAGTATCCGTTCCCAGATAACAGCCTATTTCCAGCAGACGACCCTAACAAAACAATCCATTCAGGCATCCCGTCAATCATGCCAACTTTGTTTTCATTCCATTTTTCCTGACAGAACTCAATCGTTTCTCTCTCTATGTCTATGTTTTGGTTCACCACACATTTTTCATCTACAACTAACCTATCAATATTCAACTCTATGCCTTTCTTTATAGAATTCGTTTTTAGGGTTCCGTAACCGAAGGGTGCTAGCTGGATCCTATTACTAAGCCTACGTGCTGTCCGTCTGTCGTAGCATTAAAGAACTGTATCTTTTGAACCGTTATAGCTAGATGGGGGATTTTTTTATAGAATATGCGTGATTTATTACTCGATTACTTATAACGGCGGCTTTGCTAACAAATAATAAAAATAAACAAACCCTTCATACAAGAAACGTGTTTTTTTTATGTTTTTTTTTTTGTTTTTGTTCGACTGTGGAAGCATACTAAGCTAGTAGTATAGATTGTATTGCTGTTTTCTAGCACCAAACCTGGTGTGATTATAGAGCGTACTCTAAAGTAAAACAACAAATAAAGAAAAGAAAAATAAAGAAGGAAATAAAGAAAAGAAAGAAAGAAAGAAAAAAAAGAATATTTGATTTGATTTGCTGGTCAAGTGATTAAAGCATAGTTTTTCTAATATCGCATTTTGGTACGGAACTCGGCGTGCGCGTGTCCGACTCGCACTTGGCCTGTTTATACTTTTACTAACTTTCAAGTTTCAAAACGTCATGTATTAGATATGTTGCATTATTATTATTAATCACGTACCTCTCCCTTTTATGGTAAAGAGGATTATAATAAAGCATGACCGCGTATGGAATCCAGTACCCATGTCGGTACGGTCGCAATTATACGGAACTTATTAGTGAATAATTGAACATTCTCGTGGTATCTGATTGGTGGATGTAAAAGGAAGACTTAGTAAGAATTAATTGGGTGTACCTTGAATTGTTTGGCTTGAATACGGGTCATGGGATGCATGGGCATCTTTAGAAATTTCTTTAAGTATTTTTTATCTTTTGCTTCTTTCTTATTTTTATTTAGATATATATGCGATTATTTATAAAATATTGTTGAGATATAACTAGTTTGCTACAAAATAGCCTTACCATTTTCTATAGTAGTTATCATATTTCGTATAATATAAGTAACTTAATAGTCCATTCAAATCGGTTGAACAATTTTGTCGTAAAATATCCTACAAAAGGTTAGAATTACATAATATTTATTACCTAAGTTCATCTACATGTAGTTTTTTTTTAATTTATAATTAAATGGACTCTTGCTTGTGCGTTAGCACTGCATTTCCGCCAGTGTTAAGTATTTTATGGGAGAATCTATCCCAATCTCAGGGATTGTTTTTGGACAAGAACAAGAAGAGACTGAGGATTGCGGAGCCTCGTGGCAGGCAAAAACGCGACGCGCGAAAACACGCGAGACGTGTGCTCGGGTCAGTCCCTGCAAACGTGATACCTACATGTAGTTCTCACGGCATTTGTCAGTTCAGTTAAAAATTACACTTTTGCCAATTAGGGTCACATACATTATTATACTTACACCCATAAACTTTCCCAGAAGGACATGGGTCGAAAAAAAAACAAAAAACAATTTAGGACCTCCCATATAAAATTGAGCGGCTGATCAGCACTTTTAAGATAAGATATGATAAGATAAATATTCTTTATATTCTTTTTTTTTTATCTTTCTTTTTTTTATCTCTTTCTTTTTTTTTTCTTTTTCTTTTTTTTTTCTTTCTTTTCTTCTTTCTTTCTTTCTTTCTTTCTTCTTTTCTTTCTTTCTTTCTTTTGTATGGGAGATCCCAAAAATGTTCTCGCATTGACCCATAGGTATGTTCCTTAAGAAAACTTGTTTAGTTCCACTGTCTGAATACACCTTTCTTTAGTTAAAAATTAGCAAAGAACTATAATTATAATAATGGTGTATAACTAATTATGCCTGAATTAATTTTGTGACTTTTAATTGGAAAAAGCGTTTATATAAATTTTCTAAATTATAAAACTGTAACAGAAGCGTGTCTGTACATTGAAGATATTTATAAAAAAAAGATTACGATATGGTTTTTAGATGTCCCTGATTCCAAATCACCAATTTTTGGATTGTTTGTCTGTCTGTTTGTTTGTGTGTTTGTTTTTTTTTTTTTAATTTTTTTTTTTTAATTTATTTAATAAGTTACAAAATTACAGCAGCAGCAGTTACAGTTTATTCGAGCATCACGCAAAAACTACTGAACCGATTTTGATGAAACTTTTTTGTTTGATAGCTTATGATCTGACTTAAAATCTGGTTTATAATTTGTGCGGACTGCGGACGAAGTCGCGGGTTAACGCTATATTTTCTAAACTGATAATTATGCCGTTTTTAATATGCCTGTTATAATTATAATGCATAAAGTGTGTTTATGTTCACAACAATTCTCAACTTCATTAAAACTTAGTCAACTAAACGTAATATTATCATCTAGAATAACTTTAGTAAGTTCAGAGTCACAGTTATTTCAAATTTCAATTAGCTTATTGCACTACCCATGGCTTTTAATGTCGGGATCCTTATTAATATTCATTTTCTAGTTGAAATCCCTGCGACCGACACTAACTGAGTTTGTGCCGTTAAATATTTCACAGACGATAATTGCATTTGCATAAATATAAACATAATGTTTAGTAATTATTAATTGATTACTGATTACGCCTGCAGTAATTAATATTGAAGTTGATTTTGTATTCAGTATTAATCTACATCTACACTAATATTATAAAGAGGAAAGATTTGTACCTATTTTTGTATGTTTGTAATGAATAGACTCAAAAAGTACTGGGCCGATTTAAAAAATTATTTCACCATTAGAAAGCTGCATTCACCCTGAGTAACATAGGCTATATTTATTGCTAGAAAAGATTAGAACGTCCACCCGTGCGAAGCCGGGACGGGCCGCTAGTTTCATATATAATCGGGAATCAAAATATGTTAACTACTATTGCTTTACCTGTTAATTCAGGTTAATATTATAATTTGTTTTAATTAGTAATCTTGTCATTGTTACTTCTTACTTTTATTATCTTTTTACACTTCGTATATAATACAAAACACTTTTGTTATATTTTTGAGTACAAAAATATTTTATTTTATTTTTATTTTATGTTTCAAACTTTTATTCAATAAACCTTTTAAGTGTATAAAATAGAAATTTTTCATTTTTTTTTAAATGTTATTAATACAGGGTGTTAATGTAAATAGTTGCATTACTTTAAGGGATGATTCTACCCATGATACTGAACATCTTTCCCTAAGAAACCTATAGGAAATTCGTAAAAAAAGGTGGAACCTCCCATACTAAATGCAACCGGCTGATCGAACTTTTGTATGAAAAGTCCTTTTTTTTTGCGAATTTCCTATACTTAGGTTTCTTTGTGAAAGTTGTTGAGTGTCATGGGTACAGTCACCCCTTAAAGTAATGCAACTGTTTACCCTATCACCCTGTATAAAAAAAATTAAATCACTAACCTCAAAACAGCCTGCGAATGTCCAGGTATCCTTTGCTCCTTTTTCCTCCTTCTACACTCACTTTCTCTCTTATCACTGTTTTCACGTATCGTATGATATCTCGGCTGGTAACTTTCGAGTTGCGTGTATAAACGCGCGCGTGGCGCGGGAGATGGGCCTCGCTGCGTCATGGGGTCCACACGTTCGCTCTCCGCGACTACCGGAGCCACACTGACTTGGTAAATCCTCTCCGCCACCCCTGGCCTACGCTTTTCGTCCACGAAAGCCACTCTTGGAGGCCTAGGCTGCATTAAGCTGATCTTTTTCTTCTTTGCCGTAGAAGTTACGTAGAAGAAGTATCCGTTTCGGTCCATTTTCGGTGCTGTTGCTTTCACCTGGAACATATTGGTTCTTGTTATCCATTTAAGTATTATGAAAAAAGGTAACGTCAAAAAGATAACTTATACAAGAAAGTTTTACGGCGGGTGAAGTTTTCTTATTTGCTTTTCGGACGTGTAGTAGTTGATTAAATTCTTAAAGCTTTTAAAATCTGTGCTTTTTATGAGCATTGCAAACTTGATTAGCTCTTTCGTCGTTCGCTTCTACTATAGGTACCTTGATTGCTTTCAGGGTATAGATACGTTCGTAAAGCGATAAAAGTTTCAAATTCGTTTTGTAGAGTTAGTTTTTTTAACGTTAATATGCAGTAGCTACTATTAAATGATTCACCGTGGCTGTTACCTCCGCTCGCGTCAAAACAATAGCATTTTTATCGGAAACATTTCAAAGGTGAAAAGCGTTCGCTTTTCACGATTGTGAATTTCGCTCGTCCGATCGGCGCGATTGACGTTTTAGATATAAAAAGAGCTTTGTTTTGACGTTTTTGCTTTGCAACAATGTTTTAATTACTAACTTTTCAATTCGGTTTGTTAGTATATTCCAAACTACCCTTTATACATTGTGTAAAATTAAATGGGACACTTACTTAAAGGGGTGCTTCAGACCATCAAATTCAACAACTTTTACTTGGACCCACAATGAAATAGCGAAAAAAAAATCTGCTGTCCCATACAAAACTAAAAACATAACTCGACCGAAATGTATGGGACAGCAGATTTTTTTCCGCGATTTCGATATTGTCGCATAGACAAAGTTGTTCGTTGTAGTTTGATGGTCTGAAGCACCCCTTTATGTAAGTGTCCCATTTAATTTTACACCTTGTATATTACTAGGGTGTGTTGTTACACCCTGTAGAATATCTCAGACTACTCCTGCGTGGAAAAATGTCCTATACGTATGTATAATGCTTATGCGTTAACTATTAACTATAGAATCATCCCTAATATTAGGTATAAATGTGAATGTGAATGTAAGTTTGTTGGTTAGGCTTTCACGCGAAAACTACTTAATAGTATAAGAGATAAGTGTACTTTTTGCAACCATCGGCAGCAAGGCTGATTCAGTGTTTATGGGGTGTAGAGCATCTCTGTGATGGGGATGGACCAGGTCTGCCTGCATAACTCCAGTCGGTTTAGAAGTTACTGATGATTATAGGTCTGTAAAAAATTAACGATCAGCTGCACGGTTGATCGTATGATATTGTTGTAGTATGCACTGTTGCTATGTGAACAGTACAAAAACTGTCAAGTTCTGTCCAGTGTTCCCGAACCTCCCGATTTTACGGGAGATCTACCGATTTTCGATCCCATCTCCCGATCTACCGTAACATGGTCAATTTCTCCCGATTTTTCTGATTCTCTGATTAATTCATAATAAAAACCAACATTCTATTAAAAATAATAATAATTAATGCATCCATTCATTTTTAAATAAGTTTTCATTATTGCATTTATTTGTTTTCTGTCAGTAACAAAGTTTAAGGTATTTTTCTGGTAATAATAAATTAAAATACAATATTTTTTTTTTTGTTTTTTTTTTTTTTTTGTTTTGGTGTGCAAATAAAGAATATTTATGTTATGTTATGTTATGTTTATTGTATACATTGTTACTAATCGCCCTACTAACAACATTATGGATTTTTTTGATCCTAAATAAATCAAACAAATAAAATTAAGATTTAGTTAGGTACTGTAGACGTGGGGAAATTATTGCAATACGGATTAAGTTACAGGTTTTTAAAGAAAGAAGACAAAACACTTCAAATTGTAAGAAAATGCCTTTTGCTCTATGAAAAAATATAATGTTATGTTTAAATTAAGATTTAATGTTTTTCAAATTACTTTTTAATTACATCTAACATACTTTTGATGAGAATCTGTACAAAAAAACCTTAAATTAGCTTTATTTAACAACAAATTTCAAAATCTCCCGATTTCTCCCGATTTTTTGACCACTCTTCTACCGAATTCTAATTTTTTGTTTCGGGAACACTGGTTCTGTCAGTCGGTTTGGGAGATACAGCCAGTCACAGTTCCGACCTTTGAACGGCTGTATCTCCTAAACCGACTGATGAACTATGTCAGTTTTAGGTAGTTCACTCTCAGCAGATCTTTTGTGATTTTTTTTTATTAAACACATTAAAATAATCCATCTACCCCAATCCGCACTTCAAGCTAACCAATTAAAAACTCTCAAATAAACCTTTGTAACGACTGACGAGACGGCAATCTAAATCGCACAGTAAAATAGCCTACAGGCAGGGTATCAAAGTGGTTCCGCAGTACACAGATGTCGTAGATAGAGCCTTTGCCAGCATTGAGCGTCCAGTTAGCATTCAGAAAGACGCCGCGGGCGGAGGCGCGATAACATCGCATCGAGGAGATGTCGCGGGGTTGCGATGTGTGACGAGCTCTGGAATGAGCTGTGTTGAAAAATATGTTTTGCTACAAATAGTTGACGAATTTGGACGTATGAATGCGTCAAAGAAAATTGACTGTTCGTTTCGTTCGGAAAGTTCGGATACTTCTTCTTTTAGTTCCATATCTTCTAATCTAAACTATTATAAAACTGTAGCAGAAAGTTTGTCTGTACCATAAACATATTATACTTCCGAGTAGACCAAGGAACTCCTCATTATCGCATCACCGAAACCGAAATGTCAATATGTGCGAAATTGATAAGAGTGTGAGTTCTAGTGATGTGACATTGACGTATTCACGATTATCGATATCAAAACCATCGATATCAGATTATCGACTACTTAGTAGTCGATGTGATTTTGATACCGATAATCGCGATTACGTCAATGTCACATCAATAATTATAGTAGTCACTACTACTATTATATTTTTATATTATGAAGTCTAAATCGGCTAGGCTACTATCTATCTACCTACACTGTTATAAAACTGTAACTTAAGGGGCCATAGGTTCAGACGAATATTTTCTATGAAAAACGCGATTGCCCAGCCCAGCCCAGCCCCACGAAAAGTGCGTGCGTGTGCCGTTTTTTCGATTAAAAAGAATTAACAAAAGTACTTTTTACAGATTTTTTTATGATTTCACTAGATAAACCAATGGTGAATATGTGAATATAAATACTAAAAACTGGAAACTATTTTAAGTTCTTCTAAAAGGAGAATTTTTTTAAAAATACGAGTTCAAGAAAATACGTCACCGTAATTTTTAAAGATTTGTAATATGGTAACGTAGCCAAAAGGCTAGTTTCAGAGTTTAGCGGTAACACTTTGGTTTACCGCGACATAAACGCATATTGCTTGGGTCAGCGATACCTACTCATTATAAATATCGATGAACGCCTTCAATAAAGCTCTTTGTACCACCATCTACGAGCCTCTCAATTACCTCCTGCTCTCACCATATTTCATGGCGACCTATGGCCAGCGAGCTAAGGACTTTTGAAGAATGAAGATCAAGTCCAAACAGAAAAATGAAGACGAAAATTAGAAGAGAAATTCTGAAGAAAGAATAACCATCCCAGAAGAAAGAAAAATAATTAAAAAAGACCAGCATAAATAAAGCAATAAACTGAAGAAAGAAAATACTTATAGAAGATCATCGTGATAAGAAGAAAGAAGCGTAGGGGAGCAAGGATGTGTCCAGGGTATAGCCCGGCACGAGTAGCGGCAGTATTGGAGTACGAGGAGTCCAGGGTTATCCCGGCCCAGTCATCGAGCAGCATGCAGTCACCGAGCAGCATGCAGCCTCGAGCGCCACGTTCGCGCCGAGTCAGCACGACGCCGACGTCAACGCCCTGCCTCACCCGCTTAAAATAGGTATCTAAGATAACAGAGTAGTTCCATTACAAAATTTTTACCTTTAGTTGGTCAAATTTACTAATTTTTCTAATCAGGAATTACTATTCCTTTGTTTGTTTAAATCAATACGGCAATATTTTAATTGTTTTGGAAGTTAAATATAATATAACCAAACCAAATTTAGATGTAGAGTGGTATCGCTGAATTAAATTGCTAAAATATTAACTATAAAGTAACTAAGTCATTAATCAAAGCAATGTAGGTATTTTGTACATACTTCGCAATAAGTAACATCGGTCAGTGCACCTCGCACCAGTGTCAGCAGAAATTAATGTAGGTCGAGCATTAGCGCCGACAATATGCGACTTTTAAATAATGTTTGAATGAAATTTGATAACCACGGGATACTAAAACGTTCTCGTAGAGTTAAATGATTAATTTTGGGTTTTGAGTAATGATTTAATATTGAACTAGTTACCAGATTGATCACCTAGTAACTTAGCGAGATTTAATGTCTCACTAATTTATTTTTTTGTTCTCTACATACTAATTGCGAAAGATGAATACAGCATGATTAATTATTTTCTCTCATCGTTATTACTTTGAATTTTTTTATTAATTGATTAATAGAATATATTGATACTAAGGTATGGTACATAGGTATGTTTTGAAGTTAGGGTACTAGTCCTTTAGTGATTGATCATAGTGTGAACTATCGTATCCTCCGTGAAATCCTTTTGGAACTTGTAACTGTTTTATAGGTTCACTAGAAAGTGGAACCTCGGTAAGGCCAACGCACAATTATGGTTAGGGCGTGCGCAGAAGCACAGCCGAGTTAATGTCCTTGATCATAGTCGACCTTCACAGGTGTCCGTGAAAGGCTTAACGATTTATGGAATTGTCAGGAGTAAATCTCCAAGTGCGTTATGGCAAAAAAAGTTTTTTTTACTTTGTTTATTTTACCTAAGGGTAAAGGTACCAATACCGTAATACTAATATGTAAGTATCTACTTGTTAATAATTATGAAAGTGTGTAATATGAAAAAAAAAAATGTTGTGAAATGAATAATTTGTTTATTAATAAAACATTATAAAATATTAGAATTGACTTATAAACGATGTTTGAGATAAAAATTTTATTTAATAACTTGTAATGAAATGACCTGTAATAAATTTTTATTTGTATAATAACATGAATTATGTTTGTAATTGTCAATTAAGTTAAGTACCTACTCTGTCAATTAGCAGGTTTATTTTGTAATATGGTAATCACAAAAAAAAAATATTTTCTTTTTTAATTACTTTTGTAAACAAGTAACATGCGTTAAAAAATATACTACCATCAATTGGAGCATTATTTCACCAACTCTCTTCCTTACACTTCAATTCAGTGTTCTGTTCAAATTATAATCAAAAAGATCTCGTCTGTTATTTTGTTAGTTCTTAAATAGAGTACGAATATAATTTACTTAACTTTGCTTTTTTATTTATTACATTATGTGGTCGTATTTACTCACTTTGTACTAAACAACGACAAGTGGACCTTTTTACTAAACTTTGTATCAATTCTTTGTTTAGATCGTAACTTTTTATTTTATAAAGTTTCACATATAATTATATGTGGATTTCATGCAGAATATCTTAATCTAAATTAATAAATCAAAATCTATGTAACAAATAAGTAGAAGTGTTTTTTATCGTACTTTAAAAATGTTTTTTCTCAAAACAAGCTTTTTCAGAGTTTCAACTACAAATGTCAGATAAAAAAAAAACTATGCCAGTTTTTGAAAATTTTGTTAATCAATATTATCAATTGACTATTCTAGATTCCGAATCTAGTCTTAACTCTATACCCCACTACTGAACCCTTTATGTTTGGACGCCCACATATAACGAATAAACACCTACCAACACCGGGACAAATTCAGTAGGTATAGATCCTTTCTATTAAAGACGCCGATCGGTGATTTCGTGGCACGAAACAGTTTTCTTTGAAATGTCGACTGCATACCATATATTTGTTTTAGGCTCCTAGCGTATTCTATTTGACATTCGTACCCATTTTTTGTATCGTTATTGCATTTGCAGGAAATCTGGAAGTTACGAAGTTACCCAGTCAATAATATTAAGCATTACTTTGGCCCGGTCGCACAGTGCATAAGTGCGCAGTGTAATATCGGACCCTAAAATCAGACGTGGTCAATTTTTTGCCAGAAATATAGTTAATAACATTTTGAATACAAGATTGAAACTCCCGATTGTCTGCGATTTATAGTTTGAGAGACAAAAAAAAACTGAAAATCGCCTACTTTTTATGCCGGATATCAGAAAATAAAAAAAATTAAAATATCTAAACCTGTTACTGCTTTGCTGCATATACATGTCGAAAGACCTTTAATTTACACGTGTTTTAAGAATAGTTTGAGACTCGTGCAGGTCGTAGAAATTTAAATATTAATTATTTAATATTTTTCTTCTTTATTTTTTTCACTGAAGTCAACCATATCGGGTAAAAAAAACTAGCAACCAATTCCATGGACTCTCTAATATAATATTATAGATTTAGAGTTTGGGTTAGAGTTGTTACTTTTAATTCCTCAGAAAATATCCGGAAATCAGTAATATTTCTTAAAGGACTTTAGTTCGCTTTTATTAAATTCGGATTTCCAATATGGAATCGGGAGTTTCACTATTGTGTTCAAATTGTATTTATTAACTATCTATTTCTGGCAAAAAATGGGCCACGTTCGATTTTAGGGTCCGATATTACACTGTGCAATGTAACAAAATATCGCTAAATTATTATACTTATTTTATGTGTCAATCTGTCAGTATGTATCATGGGTTATGGACATGCTAAATAGTAATGTTATAATGTCGCAATTAGTAAAACCATTCCGTCAAAATCGGCGTGTAAGAATTTTTCGGACAGAGATTTTCTGGCAATATTTGGTTAGGCTAAATCCGCCTTTCAATAAGTTAAAAAAAATAACAGAAAATCTCACGTGACATGAACGGAGGGAGTTAGGTGGTAGATTAGAAAAATAAATTTCAAAACTATCGACATATCGATTAGATTTTGGACAATCTCTATGCGAAACGGTTTCTTTTTCACGTACACAATATTTTTTTATCTTACACATAATTATTTGAAATGATATATTATTTAGAAAATAGGACGTTTACTGCATATAATGAATGTATTACGAAATAATTTTAAGAATAAAATATATGAGAAAAAGTGTTGTGAAAGTAGTACTGTACTAATCCTATTTACCTTTGTAACGTCTCTTTATTTGGGTTTTTGGTGGAATTTACACTGCACTCCATTACAGAACATGATACCATAATGTTTTTTTATATTCGTCTTATAAAACACAAAATAAATTTAAATTAAATCAATAAAATAACGAGAGATAATTTGTTGACAGGACTCCAAAAGACTCCAAATAGTTTCAAAATGGTTTCACGGCAATTATATTATAATCTCTTTCGCACTCGTAGTTTTTTTCATTATGATCGGAATCTCATTCACACACTTACTTGGTCTACTCACGGTAGTAGAATAATAATGTCTATGGTCTGTACATTGAAGATATTGACAAAAAAAAATTAAGACATGGTTTTTACCTGTCCCTGATTCCAAATCACCAATTTTTGGATTTTTTGTCTGTCTGTTTGTTTGTTTGTTTGTTTGTTTGTTTGGGTGTTTGTTTGTTCGAGTATCACGCAAAAACTACTGAACCGATTTTGATGAAACTTTTTTTGTTTGATAGCTTATCATCTGACTTAAAATCTGGTATATAATTTATGTGGACGAAGTCGCAGGTAAAAGCTCGTTCATAATACATTTATTGCATAGCCACATGGTTGTCTTAGATGTAAATACATTATTTATAGTCCTTTAGACATGTCGCACCCCGTCGGGGCACTGCAATATTTGAGAGAGAGTTTGAGATTACATTATCACTTATTACATTTTTACAGAATTCAAAATGAACTAAGATCTTCTATTTAATGATCATTGAGAGTGCTGCTAATTGCCATTATAGCTCTATCAAAATTATCTCGTTAACGTTATGCATATTTCCCCTACGAATTGAAGCATTTTATAATTATACATAAGTTTTTGATTTTTGTATGGAGAGTGCTATCTTTACAATTAATCCTCTTAACTTAAGCATATACTTAACTTTTAAGTCTTAATTGTTATACAGAGTGTAAATATAAATGCGTTACACACTTAAGGGGGTGCTTCAGACCATCAAACTGAACAACTTTCACTAAGGAACTAATACTGAAATCGGGAAGAAAATAATTTTGTTTCACAGGTACATTTGGGCCCAGTCTTAGACTAATTATATCCGGACCGGATATATGTATGATCCGGACCGGATGTAGTATTTCCCCTCTGCCACGGTATTAGATCAATTAATCTTGCGCATTTACACCCAATTTTATACCTTATCATTAAACGAGACAGCCTATAATAGCGAAACAATAATTTTGAACTTAGAACGTTTGGGGTTTACACGAGACTACTTTTCATGATTTTGAACATTCAAAATTAGAATCTAAAGTCATAGGGAATAAAATCCAAAGTTGCGGATAACATGTTACCTCGCCCCCCGCAAAAAGTGGCAGAAAGTTTGTTAGTAGAATGACACGTGGTTGCGCGTCCCGATATAATTAGTCTAAGGGCCCAGTAGCCTTTGAAATTTTCTATCCAACAGCTAACTCGAGGGTAGTCGAATAAATGTCCCATACTAACATGAAAATAAATCCAAATAATTATTAAAATTATATTTAACGAAAGAGGGATTTGAGATGGCTTGTACAGTCGCCATCAGATATATCGTAGCATACAAGGTGTTAAAATATTTCTGAGCAGTGCTAATTTTTCATTAAATAATTTACAGTAAATGTTACCAATTATATTTATACGTGTATTTTGTCATAAATATGTGAACAGCGAATTTTCAATAATTTCTTTACAATGTTATTTAAAATTAACATGTAAAACAACGGAGTAAGTTTTTTAGATAAGATAAGATATATTTGATGTTCTCGGCCTTCCTATATTTTTGATTGACTATGAGTAAAGAAATTATTGAAAATTAGAACAGCTTAGAAATATTTGACCACCTTGTTTGCTACGATATATCTGCTGGTGACTGTAGAAACAATCATTTTTTAATAGCATTGTATATGTACATATATACCAGTAATATGTACAATATGAAATGAAAATTTAGCGATCATTCAAATAAATATTTTGTATTTTATAAAATCATGAAAAATGTAGAGGTCAATGAGCAACTAAAAATACTTTTGTTACTGTTAACAATAACCAATACAGCCACACGTTTATCTCTGTCGTCCCGATGCTCAATGCAACAAGTAAACCAAGAATAATTGAAGTACATCGACCAGAGAACATTGTCCATAGCAAACAGCTTAGCTTTATACAGCTAGAGCAAATACACCCTTTCTTTGCTCTAAAATACCCTCGAGTGGACCGGACACTATGAATGTGATGAACTGAGATGATGTGTAGGTATTTAGAGTTCGCAGCGTTACAATGACCTTTACGTTCGAGTATAATTTTCTTTGCCTTTGCAATGTAACAATTGTAAAGTATCTACAATTAAAAAAATTTGGTAAAAATTTTAGAAACAAAGAAGCAAAAAAGCTGTACAAATGAGTTTCTACAAAGTGTTAGGGTAAACAGTTGCATTATTTAAAGGGGTGATTGTACCCATGATACTAAAGAACTTTCCCCAAGAAACCAATGGAAAATTCGCAAAAAAAGGACTTTTCATACAAACGTTAGATCAGCTTCGTGCATTTAGACTGGAAAATCCAATTTTTTTTTGCGAATTTGCTACAGCTTGCTTAGGGAAACTTGTTCAGTATCATGTGTGCGATGCAGCTGTTTACCTTAACACCCTATATAGTCAGTCTGCCTTTCTATTGAATATTCATTGTACGTTTTGTATCCTTCCATGACAGGAAAATTTCAAAATTCGTATTCAGAACTCATTATCAGCATTCTCATTTAAGCTGGCCCATTACTTTACATAAGTCACCCCCAAAGAACTTCTTGGATCGATTGATTACCTGCAGCCTTCACAAGGTCATCCAAACTGGTTTCTAGTAGTCCGAGATCCGACCGTAAAATTATGCACCTATTCCTTAGGCGAACGAAATGTAATTCTAGTGTATGTTTATACAGGGGTTAAATCAACGCCGCCAAGTTGCCTAGAAAAATCTTGCCGCAAGTGCCTTTTCCATTAACATTTTTGGTATAACTTTTTCCACGTGTTTGTTAGGGAAGTGAATGAGGAGCCATCGGAAGGAGACTGGTCTAAAGTACTTTAAAAACTAGGGTTGCCACCTCTCAATCTGCCGCAACTAAAGGGTTGCCAGGTCCAAATATGTCATTTTTGAATCTGGCAACCCTAGTCTTGCGGCAGATTGAGAGGTGGCAACCCTAGTTTTTAAAGTACTTTAGACCAGTCTCCTTCCGATGGCACCTCATTCACTTCCCTAACAAACACGTGGAAAAAGTTATACCAAAAATTATAATGGAAAAGGCACTTGCGGCAAGATTTTTCTAGGCAACTTGGCGGCGTTGATTTAACCCCTGTATAAACATACACTAGAATTACATTTCGTTCGCCTAAGGAATAGGTGCATAATTTTACGGTCGTATCTCCGTCTATAGGATTGGATTGGCTATACGAAAATAAATAAACCGTAGTTACTATTTTATGGTGTATAATTTTTTTTAGTTTCGTTTAATAACACCTTGTTATGTAAAATGTACCCTGTTTGTTTCAAATAAATGATTTATATTTCTATTAGATTTAGATTAATCATTTTAAGGAGTCACTATACTGGGTGTAAAATTAAATGTATTACAGACCATTAAACTGAACAACTTTCGCTATGGAGCCAACATTTAAATTGCCAAAAAAAAACCTGCTGTTCCATAGAACCTAGACCCTACCTTAAAATGTCCTACCCTCGTACCTGTGGTCGTACCTTCCATTTTTTTTCGCGATATCAATGTTGGTCCAATAGTGAAAGTTGTTCAGTTTGATGTAATGAAACAAGAATGAAACACTTAAGGGGTCAAGTATTATAATGCAATTAACTTTACACCCTGTCTGTATTAATGATGATGTTCTGAGTTTTTAGAATATCTCAGCAAACCATATCATCATATACAGGGTGAAATTGATATCAATAGCATCCTTTTAAACTAAGAGTCTACCCATCCAACTGAACAACTTTTACTATGAGAGCAAAACAATCGGAGCAAAAATAAAATCAGCTGTTCCATACTAAACTGCAATGCCGACTCGACTCAAAATTAAATGTATGCAACGCTGATTTTATTTTTGCTCCGATCGGTTTGCTCCCATAGTAAAAGTTGTTCAGTTTGATGGGTAGACTCTTAGTTTAAAAGGATGCTAATGATATCAATTTCACCCTGTAGATAGCCAAATATTTACCTTCTACATTTGCCAAGCCGAAAATCCTTAAGTGAAAAGTATGATTTCGCTGGAGGCACTATCCAAACCCAGCAAGACAAATAAAGATAATCTTCCCTAAACATCTCTGAAACGTAGCACAGTTCCCACTTACATCCGGGGAGTGTTTGAAATGTCAATATTTGGAACTAGAGACAAACGTACAAACAAATTGAAGACAAAGACGCTTTGGATCGTAGATAATTGGCATGCAGGTGCTCTGAAATAGATGAGCTTTTGTATTAGTTCCTTTGGGGAAACTGTTTACTGTACTATGAATAATCTTTCATTATCTCGTATCTATGTCGGATATAATAATAAGATTAAGGAATAAGAATAGGATTAAAGGTTAATTTCTTATGCAGTGTTTATGCGAGCGAAAGGTCAGCTCCTGAAACTAAAATTGATAAATTCACATTTGATAATGCGCACGCATTATTGCTACGACTTCATTCTTCATTAAGAGGCTCCCCATAGGTAAACGCTAGCTCGGGCCATATTTTACTGGTTTTTAGAAGCTATCTTCTCGTTATTTGAAAGACACAAATAATTGAAAAGTGTAGCAATATTAAATAAATAAATAATAATAAATAACGCTCACAGTTGAAGTCACATTTACTTGCGACACACACCTTTGTATAGACAATATTAAGATCTAAAATTGCTATTTAGGAAATTTTTTGAAGACCAATATTTAATGAGTTAATTAGATAATTGTTAAATTTGGGGCGAATTTTTATGATTTTAGAATGTGATTTCCTTGGATTAGAAGGCTCCACTGTGACATAATGAAGGACAAGCTAGTCAAAAATAGGTATACCTACTAAAATGACGTAGTTTAGTAGAGGTGAGGTGGCTCTGGAAGAGTCAAGGTCGTTCGGTCAAGGAAACCCCTTAATTTTTATTCATACAAGGTGTAACAAAACACCCTAGTGACACTAAAGGGGGTGCTTCAGCCCATCAAACTGAACAACTTTCACTATGGAGCCAACTTCTACATCGCGAAAAAGAAATCAGCTGTTCCATACAAAACTGCAGTAGGTAACGACTCGACTAAAATATATGGGACGGCTGATTTTTTATTCGCGATTTCGCAGGTGGCTCGATAGTGCAAGTTATTCAGTTTGATGGGCTGAAGTATTACTTAAGTATTACTAGGGTGTTTTGTTACACCTTGTAACACACATAATAGGTATGTGGCACTCCTGACTCCTTCTCTAGCTTGACAACTTTCTATGTTCTAATTTCATATATCATGGATTTTTAAACATGTTACAGCCATGTTGTGCTATTTCGAATCAAATTAAAGATTGAGAATCGCGACGCAACAGAATTTGAAAATTTCGGTTTCTGAGCAGTTGGCTCGGTAGCGAAATTGGATAACGTACTTCCCAGGTTCGGAAGAGTGCGGGTTCGAATCCCGTCCGAGACTCAATTTTTCAATTTTTAATTTGATAATTTGAATCGTGTACAAAGAAGCGATACGAAATGAAATAACGTGACAGCTACGCCTCTAGCGCAGATTAATCCTATTTACCGTGGCTTGAAATACTCCACAATTATTTCATAAATCCTCAAGAACAAAACAAAAACATTATAATCCCGTAATCCGTCAACAATTAATTACCTACGAGTGAATGCACTTGTGTAGTACAGGTCGTATGTTAATGCATTTCTTGCGTGATTCCCCTCCGAGAGGGGCAAAACCTTGATGTAGAAATTAGCTAAGATGTTGTACAACTAACCACGAAAGTAATACCAGTGAACATACAAATATCAACCTTGAAAGATGGAAATAACGTTGGAAGTGATAATGATGAAGGTAAGGCTAGGTGGCCTAGGGTACAAAGACTTGGTAACTATGTTTTAACGAGGTATTAGCGTTGTTGAGCTTTCAGACAATTTTCTGCGAAACGGTAAATAATAAGAAGCTTATTAAGAATTGTTCAGTTAGTTCAATGTTGTGTCCACCTTCGCTAACTGTTGCAATGAAGACAAGATTACTGTTGAAAATGAGCAAATAATATTAAGGATCCTACACTTTATCGAATTGAACGGAATCGGCTTTGGTCCCATAGAGACAGTTGTTCAGTTTGAGGGTCTGAAACTGAAACCGTCAGCTTATTACGAAGGACCCTATATACGCGTATTCGTATAGTATACATATACAACGTGTTAGTGAATTAACGCAAAACTAGAAAGTAGTTTGTTTAGAATCGAGAGCAGAATCGAATTATCATGGTTTCAACATAGGATTTTTTTTTTCAAAATATTAAATAATTTTATAATTAATAACCCGATGACAACCCACGGGCACATTCACCCTACTTACTACCAAAACAAGATTATAAAAATGTATCCATGAATACGTTAGCGCTTTCTTTCGGTACTGAAATGATAACAAATCATTTTTGCCTCAAAACTTAAAATGCGAATAACTTTAAATTTTAAGCATAAAAATAATTAAATTATTGTTTCAATCTAATTATTTTGTTATAAATCAGTTGGGGTGTATGAGGTTTTGCGCTAATTCATTAACACGTTGTATACAGAGCTAATTCTTTATAATACCTACCTATGTACAACTACTATTATAGTTGCAAGAGCGAATATAACGAATATAATCCAGAAAGTCTGCCAAAAATCGGGGAACTTTCATCAAGATAGGTTTCCTCGGAACAATAATATCAAAATATGCTTCCTCTCCAATTATTATAACGCCAAGGTTTTTATTTATAGCAGTTATCCTTTGTATTCTTTACAAAACTCTGCGGGATTACAACGTCTTACAAGAATGCCTTTGAAGTTTATTAAAAAAACTTTATGGAAAATTATTATTTACGCAAGTCTCCAACAGTGTTCTTTGTAATTTTAAGACTGGAGAACAAGAGATTGTAATATTATACTTGTTCTTACTTTGGCACATAAAGTTAATTCAATAATTGATTGATATCAATGATAGATCAGTAAATAGAAAATGCTAGCTTAGAAAAGAAAAAAAAAAGAATTTCACTTTATTTCGTGTCGTTTCAATAAAATGAGCTTACTCCATTGTCCCATGAGGGTAGGCAGAGACCACGCTACGACTCTGACATACCTCTTGAGCTTCATTCACATCCATACATCTTTACATGCACTTCCGTCGATTGAGGGTACTACGCATTATACGGCCCGGTAGCACAGTCGGTAGTGAACCTGCCTGCTGTGCCGAGGGTCGCGGGTTCGAATCCCGTAAGGGACAAATATTTGTATGATGAATATGAATATTTGTACCCGAGTCATGGATGTTGATATATGTATTCTATATCGTTGTCTAGTCATCATAATACAAGTCCAGGCTAGATTCTGGTACTTTAAATGTGACTAGATAATTTGTGTGACAATGTCCAAGATATTTATTTATTATTATTATTACGTTCCGTAATCACGGGCAATTAAGTCCCGGACCTTTGGAAGGCGTGCATGGGGCCGAAGCCAACATGTAGAGGCCCGTTCAAAAGACAAGTTAATCTAAATGTAAGGGATAGACAAATGGCGGATACCATCCCCGAGCGCACAACATTATACACACGGGGATTATTTATTATCATTATCATAAAAGGTCATTAATTTGATCATGGTATTTCTTGTAAGGCCTCTCCCAACACTTCCGCTCACCTCCGCTTGATGTATTTCCTTCGTAAGTCTCCTATCATTCATCCAGAAACAAATTATAAACTACTGAACACTATTGCCAAATTAAGTCTTTGAAAGAGACTAAAAAGAAAAACATACAATTCTTAGCTATTTTCGAGTGTGGCTTTGTTTCTGTTTTTGTTCGCAAAATATGAGCCGAGAACAGCCGATATTCTTGGTCTCGTATCAGGCTATTCGCTATAGCCAATAGTGTAAAGAACAATTTCAATCCAACCTCCAGTAATGTAGAGGAACCCCAAGAGAAGAAGAGAGGAGAAGAAGAGAGGAGAAGAAGAGAGTAGAAGAAGAGAGAAGAGCGATTTCAGAAAGTGCGCTGTATGTAATAAATAAGTTACGCAATTTTTTTGTGCCTAGCATTCGATGGATAGGAGTTTGATAGTAAAATGCTGTTTATTATAAAGTTTCCTTTGCATTTCCGCAGCAACTTTCGTGTGGTATTTTTATGGACCGCGTTTTCCTAAAATGAAAAATGATTCGTGTATTGACATTTCAGAGTATGTTTTGGGGGAGGTACTCTATGAGTACACGGTTCAAAATTGAGCAAAGGTAGTTTGGAAGGGAATGTCTGCACAAATTGATTGATTGGTAACTGTGAGGCTTTCCGCGTTGTATTTGAACGAAATATCACAAATTTTGTAGCACCGGTTTAGTATAATATAGTACGTCTACGTAACAACGTAACGTATGTACGTGAGTATGCGTTTCCATTATGACGGAAATAATAAAGAATTTCATTTGTATGTCGCTAAAAACAGAGTGCAATTGCAACCCCGGCTCTACCTATAAGTGTTGTTTGTAATTTGATTAAAGTGTGTTTTCCTTTTTTGAAGTCAGTTAATAAGAATTAGATTTTTTTTTTACGAATTCGATGGGTATACTATTCTATAATGTGTGACCTCACACTCAAGG
Organism: Agonopterix subpropinquella; assembly: GCA_922987775.1. Taxonomy (NCBI): domain Eukaryota; kingdom Metazoa; phylum Arthropoda; class Insecta; order Lepidoptera; family Depressariidae; genus Agonopterix; species Agonopterix subpropinquella. The sequence continues at coordinate 20,762,521 of OV277703.1, read as the reverse complement.
CTACCTACTTATATACAGGGTGTCCGGTAAGTAATGGATAACCCTATACCTGCTGATAGAGTACCTCATACCCGTTCTGAAAATGGACTTTTATGTCCAGTTAAAGTACCATGATTTTCGAGATACTTTTAATTATTTTCTAAAAAACGAGCTATTTCTGCTAAAACGAAATTTTATTCAAAATCCAGTTACTGGGTTATCCATCGCTTACCGGACATCCTGTATATATGAATTTTAACACCCTATGCAGACATAGAAATATCTACATATAATTAATATGAAATGCTCTAATAAGTTAAGTAACATATCAGAGAGGCGGTTATGTAGTTGAGTGCTTCTGGATTGTGCTATTATGATAGCATACAGAACACGTATATCAAATTAGCTATGTAATTAACGCTTATGCTCAATTCACACCAAAATAGTAGCGGCAGGCGTGGCTCTTACAAACCAAATTCTCCAAGTTAATGCCGCTGCCTTCAGAAGTACGAAAATCTACACTAGATTCGCGAAATTTAGTGAGTATGGCATATTTCGCTTATCTTATACGTGAAAAGGTGCCTATAGTATACTTACGCCTAGGCCGAAAAAAGCTAGGTATTGGCTGTGTGCACGACACTAGCGCTATCTAGCGCACTACGGCCCCATGGATTATTTGTACATGGATTATTTGTACATGTTAAGATAAAGTTTGTTATTTTAATTTAAAATAAATTGCGATAAATAATAAAATAATAAAATTGTAATACCTAACTAGCTGGGATTCCCATTCTTTGTTACAAAATTCTCATACAAACTTTCAAGACCATTTTCACACCTTTGGGGGTTGAATTGCGAAAAATCTTTTTTTTTGTGAACATCTAGATGGCAATAAAAACATCTTAGCCAAATTTTAAGTATTAGTATTTGCTGGTTTAGATATTTGAGTATTGAGTGAGTGTGCGGATTTGCATAGATTCAAGCAAATCTGACACAGCTTCGCCGTCAGAGGTACAAATTTCTGCTACAGCGTGCGCTGCGATCGACTTGACAGTTCCCAACACCTACTTCGCACATAGCCAATATGGCCACAGTATAAGAAAGAGTATCTAGTACTACATACAGTAGATACGGACACTCCCTGTCCCCCCACCAATTCTAACCTCACCCCCGCTTGGTAGGAAGAGTGGCATAAAATGTAGGGAATGGTATATTCCTGTCTCGCTCGCACTCACTCAACATCACACATGCTTACTTTTTCTTGTAAATTTTTCTTATTGGTATGACGTGACAGCTAAGTGTCCAAGGTGTGGTATGTGCGAAGATTCTCCAGAATCAGTATCTTAAAGAAAAATTTAACATTTTTAAATTCGAGTGATTCTGTCCCCTCGCAGGGCAGGCAGATTGACCCCAGAGATCAGGTCCACCAAGTTCTAGAGGGGCTACGGTGCTTCGGCCTCGCAGCTCCGTAAAAAACAATTCCACTAATTGATTTCCAAGCCAGCGTAATAGAACGAAATACCATAAAACACGATTTCAACATCACCAAACATAATCCCAAATAATGCATCGACATCTAATACCTTTCAAGGGTAATTTCAGTACCCCCCCACCCCTATTATTTGTAAGGGACAAACACAAAAGACGTAAAGTATTAATCTTGCTCGACAACCTTGGATTGGAGCCCCCTGCAGTTTGCAGATTTTATTCTCTGTTCGGTTCCTTCGTGAACCCTCCTCGTTGTACACAGTCAGCAAGGATGGTAATTACGAGAATAAATGTAGACGCAAGTAAAATTAAGGCATTATACAGATTAATCAATTTTTTTGGACTTTACTGCGATCGTATAGACCAAAAAAATCTTTGAGATTAATATTCAACAAAACGGATAACATAATGATACACGGTAGAGTCAAAAGTGATAGAACTTAAAGTATTGGCGACATAGTTTTGACTTCAATTACAGGTTGAACCTCGAATATTAAATAAGCTTATCATCCAGGAAACTAAAAACACAAAGATTGGAAACCAAGTGAACAAGGACAAAAGATGAAAAATAACTTAAAGCTAACATTTTTCACCTGATAAAGGAAAAACCGGACCGGAGGATGGGCTGCAGCATCCTCTGAGTACACACACAATACACACAACAAACAATCACACACACACACAACAATCCAATCCAACACGTTTTCCATGTTGTACACATTCAATCCAATTGCGATCGCCAACCCGCCTGCCAAGCGTGGCGATTATGGCAAATCCCCCCCTTTTGGGGGAGGCTTATGTCCAGCAGTGGACGTCTATCGGCTGATATGATGATGATGAAAGGAAAAACATAAACAAAATCCTTCGTTTTATTTCCAGCGATGACTTTCCCAATCTTAGATTTTCGACCAAATTCTTCATCAACGAAACAATTGCCATATTGAATACCGATTGCCAAACAAACTACCCGTGTGACACAAAACATAAGAAATCAACCCCCCGATGTCCTCACCCAATGCACTTTTTAAGTGATTTCTTTTATTACGAGGCACGGACATGAAAAAACCGAATATGAAACTTTCATATCGCAGAAAAGTGCTCCCGATCTTTTATGGACTTAGTTTATGGCGTAATGAAAGATAGATAATTTAATTAATGGCGGTGTTGGTCTTGGGCCAAAGAATAGGTGGTCGATAGACAGTCTTGGGTTTAGGTCCTTGGACATCATCATCACACTTTTTTATACAGGGTGTTAGGGTAAACAGTTGCATTACTTTAAGGGGTGATTGTACCCATGAAACTGGACAACTTAGAAACCTATAGGAAATTCGCAAAACAAAAATTAGACTTTTCATAGAAACTGTCGGTCAGCTGATTGCATTTAGTATGCAAGTCCACAATTTTTTTCGTCAATATGTGATAGGTTTCTTAGAGAAAGTTGTTCAGTATCTTGGGTAGAATTACCCCTTAAAGTAATGCAACTATATTTTACCCCAACACCCTGTAGAGAAACCATCCATATTGTACCTAATGTTATGAAAGCAAAAGTGTTCCCGTCTGTCTGGTTTTCAAAGCTAAACCGCTGAAACTGAATTTTGAAGTATGGTATAGAGCTACCTTAAACCCTGGCGCAGGAAATAGGCATATAACGCGTAGAGTACGCAGACGAAGAGCAGCCATTATTTATAATAATCAGTAGCCACAGGCAGAATAATTACTTACTTTAGATACACTGCAGGTAAAATATTTTATTTCGCTAATAAAGGAGATAGGAAAGTTAAACCACAGACAAACGGACCAAACCACATATTATCTAATTATTTTTATTTTAAGCATATTTTTCGCTATTTTATTACAAAAATGTGGGCGTCCACGCAAGAAGGGTCCAGTTGTTGGCATTTTAACACCCCTTTTTTATTATTCCATATGATTATATGACTGATATAGCCCCCCTTTTTAGTGTTTAGTGTTATTCTGTAGAGTTTGCTCTATACTTACACTAAGTTTGGCGCTTGTATGTATAACCGATTTTTTTATTTTTACGATAGAGCGTGAAGAAAAAACGTTGATAAAAACTAGTTTCTTGTTGAGAACCCCCCTAAATTTTTAACTTTTTGACATTTTTATTATTTGTTAACTAATCCGCCGTAATAACGCATAATCTGAGAAAATTTCGACTATCTAGCTATTACGGTTCAAAAGTTACGGCCCTAAATAGGAAGGACAGACGGACGGACGGACGGATGGACGGACGGAAAACGTAGGCTTAGTAATAGGGTCCCGTTTTCACCCTTTGGGTACAGAACCCTAAAAATTTATAAGTTTTACAAGTGGAATTCTTTCGAACATTGTTTACATAAAGAAACTTCGACATAATATAATGTCAGTTCTACAATTTTAACCTGTATAATCTATGCTCTATTTCATCGGACATAGAAGTATTTTTACGAGCATCGAGACAGGCTCGACTCGAAGTGCTGGAAACTCCTGGAATCCTATAACCTTGTTTTATGTGTCGTATTATCTCCTGCTACTACTACTGTTATAGGAGCCTTCACAGCGATGCACCGAAGGGGTTTCACTATGACAAACAACACTTACATTGTTTTCACCTCAAAACTAGTTTTATTTGGGTGTTCTGTTGATGAAGATGATGATGATGATTGATTCCTAGTCAATGCCGACTGCGGCGATTGCTAACCTTTATAGAAAAGAAGTCAATATTTTGAAGTGCATTATCTTGTCTTTAACCTCCTATTTCTAGGTTGGTTATAATAGGAAGGAAACTCAATTTTGTATGGCCTAACTTTGTAACTAGTGTAACTCAATACGAGTCCTTTTAATCTTAGAACAAAGGCAGATTTGGACCCAGCCATTTTTGACGAAAACTAAAAGCCATTCAGGACGGCGGTCATAATTATTATAAACAGAAAAAATTAAGGCTTTTTAAAAAAAAAATCCACGTCTCTAGAAATCCGGATTCAAAAGTAGAAATTACTAGTAAAATAGACAAATCATCCGAAATCAGTAGCAAAACGCAACCACGACAGCTATTTTCATAGAACATTATTAATCACTGAGGTATTTTTTGGTCGTTACGGAACGTAATTGGCTTGGTTGAACTGATGGACTGTGATTTCGTTTTCTTCCATTATCATAATATTGTACGGTTATCATAATTAAAATAAACACAATGAATGCGTAGAAGATTGAGTGGACTATCTAATAAGAAAGATTATTAGTTTCACACACTTGATACAAAAGGTATCTTAATAAGAAATACCTTTCCCCCAACTTCTACAGGATACAAGCAATTTACTTTTTTGTTAGTTTTGTTTCACTCTACATGTATTACTAAGTTTCATTCATGTATGAGACCTCTAAGTCTGGGTCTCAAATGACAAGGCCGTCCGCCAAACTTCAAACTAATTAATACTAGTGTTTTGTGCTGGATAAAATGGTGGAATCCAAACGTGGATAATTGTGGAATAGAGCTTGATTTAGAACGTTCTTACTACACCCTCGAAGAAGCTGAATATTGTGTACCTAATGCAATAAATAGCAAATTATAATTTTTAAAATACGAGATTGAGTGAGAGGAAGTCATTCTCTTCTCACTCAACGGTTTGATGGAAGAAAACTTTTAACCCCGCACTACAGTCTCGCCGAGAATTCTCGCCGAGAGTTCTCGGAACTTTCAAGGAATATTACTATGGCTTAAGACGCCACGAGAACAATGAAGGGCATTCACACTCTCGTTCTCGGCCTGTCTCGCCCGTTCTCGGCGAGAATGAAGAGCCGGCATTAGAGTTCAAATACTTTATACAATGTTCTTGTTAGAGTTAAGCTTGCCTTTGTGTTTGTACATTACGACTTATTGTTATTTTTCATAATGATATTGTTTTTGTGTACAATAAAGAATCTTAAGAGACATAAAGAGAACTGCCAACTGCAGATTTGTAAATTTTGGTACCAATAAAGTAAAATAAAAACCGGCCAAGTGCGAGTCGGACTCGCGCACCGAGGCTTCCGTACTACCATAGAATATATTTGTGGTTTGTTTGTATTTACCAAACAAATTGTGTTTAATTGTTGTTTTGATAGAAAGGGACGAACCTAAAGTTGGAAACATCGACCTACAAAAGAACGTTGAACATTACCGACCGCCAAGGAGTATTTTCATGTTTCACCGCTTGTAAGGAGGAGTGGTATTCATTATCCAAACCCAGGAAGGTTGCTTCGGTATTGTGGCATAGGTATTGATTAAACCATAAACTTAATTATACTATCGTAAAGTAGGTATATTAAGTTTATGGGTTAAACTAGGAAGCTGGAAATATGTACTATTTGTCTATATCTATAATAATATAGTACCTACGGTTAACGCGGGAATTTCGTTTTTATAGTGATCGAGAACTTTTCGGCACCATCGGCCATCGTTTCTGCAAGCAATGTCCGCCCACTACCACTTTAGTTAAGCAATTCTTTGGTCCTACTCTGATTCTTCTGCGGAAGAATTCCCCAAAATCGGAAACCAGTTTTAATGAACCACAAAATATAACGAGAAGTCAAAGTCAAAGAGTAATTTATTGCAACTATAGGTTGGTTAAAAAAGTTGTTACAATGTATCTCTAATAGTTTGCCTAGAGAGGCATACAACAATGATTATAATAAGGAAGTAAACAAAATTAAGAATCAAAAGAAAAAGAAACAAAACTATTACAAAACAATCTGATTGATATGTAATTATTGCATTTCTGACCACAAACCAGTCAAGGAATGAACCCTTACAGCACATTTCCTATTGACTCAGCTCCTCTGCCCATCTCCTATATTAAGATAATGAAGATATCTATCACGCATACTACATTAACCGTTCCTTTCCTCATCAGATTTATGACGATGCATCTCCAAGAGTGCAACGTCATTGTTTAGGGTCTCTGTCTCTCCTTGCTAGAAAAGATTAGGAGGGATGAGATGGAAAATAATGAGCTTTCAATGAGTTGTATAGCGTTTAGGGTTCGGATAGGCTGCTATGTTGCACATTTATGTTTAGATATAGGTACATAAAAATAATAAAATAAAATTAAAATAAAATAAATAAATAACGCTCACAGGCACATGCATTGTAATGATCCCAAGTAAGGCTTTTTATTATGGGAATCATACAACAACGGCACAAACATATAACATCCATGACCGAACCGGGATTCCAACACAGGACCCTGGTTTGGCAGTCCTGCGTGGTAACCATCAATACCATAATAATAAAGATCATACTTAGTGACTAAATGAAATACATTATTTGCAAAAGCATCCCGAAGGCTATTGCTGAAAGTAACCAGTGTCCACACATGTCCCAAATTACGAGTTCTGTTTTTGTAAAAAACGCTAGAAAAAAACATTTTATGCAAAAAATATAGTTACATTAAAAACTCTTTGGTCCCTATTTTTTTTTACTCTTTAAACTACTCTTTAGATTAGACTGGCAGCGTGGAGTGAAAAAATTTGACAAGCGGCCATTAAATATAAAAAAGAAGACAACTTGTTTTCTCTTTAAGGCGGTACTGTAAATTTTTTTATACAGAAGTCACCAGGATTGAGCTATCTGCGATAGTAAAAACTTTTTTGATTCTCGAAATTAAAATCTTTTTGCAAAATTTCCTTTTGGTTTGATAGTATACCGTAGTTGGAAAAAATATTATAACTACATTAAATTTTCAGAATTGGTGTCGCTAATAATTATCCATAGATAAGTCATAAATAGAGAGAGTTCATAATTGAACGTTAGTGGTAATCGGTGCCCGTACCTAATTCAAACCATTTCAAATTAATATTGTTTATTTTGATATTGATTATGGCTTTGTTATTTGCCAATAAACAAACAACATGAATGATTGAGTAATAACCATAGATATAATATCCAATACAGGATCGCGCTGTGCCAAATTATCTTTCTCTCGGTTTAATCAAAAATAATTCATAGCCCAAACACATAAAAACTATTTGGCACGCATAAAGTTGACCATTCTAGAAGAAGAAGGCATGAGTTGCACCCGGTGTCCCATTCTACAGTGTACTGGTGTTGCCATATGTATATGTAATGATTTCAGCCGAATTGGTAAGATCAAATGAAGCAAAAATGTATCAAATCTTTTTAAATTATAAATTTATGTGTTGCAAAGCCGTGGTAGTAAAAAAGAAAAAAATTGACAACCCAATCTGCCATATTATTTGAAATTGCCGCTAGCCGTCAAATTAATTTTTATTATTTTTTATCCACATTTTACGTTAAAATGGTTCGTATTTGCTTAATCTACGGCTGTAAAAGCGAATATTTTCCAGATTGTGGCTTATCGTATCAAAGGTTTGTATTTTTAATATGTTTTAGTTTTGAAAATATTAAATTAGTTAGGGTAACAACAAACATAGAAGGTAAGCATCGGAAGCAAATAAAATTTTAGTTGAATTAAAATCCAATCCTTCATATACCTACATTATGATAAAAATTACGAAGATAAAACATAGTAGGTTGGTAGATATTATTTTATTACCCACGACCGACAGAACATAGAAGGTGTTCACACGGCGACACATCAAGCTATACAAAACCAACATAAGCTGGCCGCGCGTAGATCGAGTAACGTATAACGTCGCGCGGCCAGCTTATGTTGGTTTTATATAGCTTGATGTGTCGCCGTGCGTACACACGGCGTCATTATAAGTTACGCGACCTACCCGCGGCCAGCTTATTTTGGTTTTGTATAGCTTGATGTGTCGCCGTGCGTACCTACCTATGCGTTTAGGGTGAGAGGTTGTTTGTTTGTTTGTGTGTGCCAACGAATGTTCCCATTTATCTCCAAAACGGCTTGACCGATTTAGATACGGTTTTCTGCAAAGGGTTTGTGATTTGATTAAGGGTGGTTCTTAGATAGGTGTTACGGTGTTCATTTGCCAAGAAAAATATTAACTATATTTTTCTTTGGTCAAAATGACTTTTTGCGCATTTACACAGAAACGGTTTGACCTTATACTGGATGATTTTTTTACCGTTTCGAAACTTTCAGGGGTGGTTCAGACCATCAAACTGAACAACTTTTACTATGCGAGCAAACCTGAAATCGTAAAAAGGAAAGCAAAGTAAAAGTTATTCACATTGATGGTCTGAACCGCCTAAAAGTTTCGGAACGGTAAAAAAAACAGAAGTGCGATTTTTGAACATCATACGAGCGACTCGGCAGTAGAAAATTTCAAAATTACTATGGAGATTATGCATCTTTCTACTGCCGATTCGCTCGTATGATGTTCAAAAATCGCACTTCAGGGTGTTCGCGTTAGGTCCGCCACACACATATGGAATTGCAATCAGGAATTCCAAATCAGGATTGTGATTTTGTACAGGATTTGACAGCTGCGCAATTCCGAATGCAATTGTGGAGGGGGAAATCCATACGAAATCATAATCCTGATTCAGGATTCCGGATTGCAATTCCGTATGTGTGTGCCGGACCTTAAGGTACCTAGTCCATAGAAAATTCTGGTATTGTGAACCTTTTTAGTCACATACAGGTGATCCAAAAGGTATCGCAGCCTAGCACCTAGTACTATCGAGTCTTTGCTCTCTTCTATCTATTTAGACGCGCAACATGCTCCGGTTTCAGGATTATTTTAATGTCAATAAATAGTTTCTTAAAAGTGCCTAGTAATTAGTGCCTAGGTCAGATAAAAATAGTGCCTTTAACGAAATGAAGTTTACGAAATATTTATTTTTTTACCATAGTACGCTAGTTTGATGTCAAAGTAGCGTAAATAGGTTAGGTATAGGTACACATTGTCTGTAGCAAAGCAAAACGACTACACAAATAGTGAAAATATAATAAAAGTCCTAAAAGCATAATCGCATTGTCACCCTACTAAGGAAAGGGACACCGCGTCCAGGCTGCTTTATCCCGCTTTTCACAATATTCCGAGAAGACCGCATTCCAGGTTTTACGTAGTAAATTAATATTTATATGGTAATAACTTGAACTATCGAGCTTGCCTGTATTATTTTTTTAAGAAAGAAACAGCAATATTTTTTATAATTTTCAAACGGTCATAAGTGAAAAGTATACTTGTCGAGATTGTGGTCGACGAAGCACTTCAAGTAACACAGCGGTTTGAAATAAACCTAGGCTTTTCGTTGGCTTTTCGTCTGAGATGCGGTCAGTAATCCGGCTTGAAAAATATTATGAACAAAGGTTAGTTTTGATAGAAATATCAAGTTATTTTTGCTTTACACTAAGATCAGCTTAAACAAGTGGCGCTTACTTCTTTCTTTTTTGGAATCAAAATTAGCCTTACTTCTTTTCTCTTCCGGTTACGGGCTACCTCTCAGCAAAGTTTTATTTTCGTGTTTTAATTTGCTAAAATTATAGTTGGCTAGATTCTTATTTTGTCTTTGTATTCCATCGGCGCTACAACCTTTTGAGGGTTTGAGCCCATGCCACAATTTTATCTTAGTAATCAATTCTACATTTCTTCAACCAGCCTTTTGATTTTGTGGCGACGTCCATCTGGTTCTTGCCCCCCTCTGAAATTATAATATATAGTACGATTTCTTTTACATTGTTGTTGCACTGAACCAAATATCTGGATATGTGCTTGATCTGGTCATAATTTAGGTAGCCCTGCTGTCTGGCGTCCCTTCCAGATAATCCACCTACAGAACCACAACCAACCACTTACAGAAACTGACTATGGTCTCTTGTTCCATTAGTGCCTCCAATTCGTGATTGATTCGATATTAAAATAACTAGGGAATTGCTCCACTGTTTTTGCACAACCAACTAATTTGGTGGTCGTCAATCAATAAGGAAGGGAGTTTAGTTTTGCCCATCAGACTTTGGTTACCAAAGAACAATATTAATAATTTGCAGATGCGTTATTCTAATGAAATAATGATAAAACATGTTTTAACAACATAAATCTATTGCAAAGTTGTTTTAGATCTAAACCACTTCATGAAACCACGTGCTTCGGAGTTGTAAAACAATGCATAACAGCCGAAATGGCCGAACGTAGAACCTCCCCCTTTTTTAAAGTCTGTTAAAAATCTAATGTCGTTCTATAACAGTTTTCAGTAGAGGCTTTCTTTTCGGTTGTATATAATTTATTGTTTCAATGAATGCGTCATTATTGTTACAGAAGCAATATAAATGTTTTCTCAAACATGCTTGGAAATGTGAGCATTATTTTGACAACCTTCTTCGAGATAAATCGAAATTGCTGTACTGGCCAAATACATGCGCGCAGCGGCCGGCAATGTTGTATGAAAATCCATATCTGTCGTGTTTAGCGGCCAAATAAATTACATAGTAAACTCATATCTGTCGTGTAATTTAAAAATGGAACGGTCTTTTTCTCCGAAACATGGCGACCAAGGAGGTAACTTATCAAAGGTTTTATTTAAATTTAGAACTGGCTTGCAAATAGAAAGCTGTTTTAAAAAAAAAAAATTGTTGTTCGTTGTTCGTCATTGATTTTGAAAAGAGTTTTAATTTCCTCGAATTATTTGAGAAAATTTACTGTTTTAATTTCCGCGCATTATTTGAGAAAAGTACTATACAAGCCTTGGCCACAACTAGGCATTGATGGACTTACGTATGTATGCCTCGGCTTCGCCTCGGCCCACATTTACACGTTCGTCCATCAATGCCTCTGTTGCTGGCCGCTGCAGTAATGTACTAATACAAGTGCGTGGCAATGGGAAAACAGTTCAATACTGACGTAAAAATGTCCTTTCATCATCGTAAATTTTAAACCCTCTTTCATTGAAATTTAAATAATTTGTGATGCTATTAGTTTTTTCATCTTTTGCACGACCGCTGCCTTTCATACACGAGTTCACATTCTTAACGTCTATGAATGATGAATAAAGCGTCTATATTTGTAGAAACAGCCAGCATGCAGCATGCATGCGACCAATAAGTACCCAAAAACATGTGTCAGATTAATTGGGAGCCTTTCAAAATGGCGTACTAGACACGTTTTCAATTTGCACGTAATCCTTGGAGTTGTTTGATTGGCGATGGTTTCCCTTCACTAAACTGTGCTCGTTGGTTTGGTACTATCCAAACGAGCATGGTTCATAATCCTTTACAAATGTTGGAAAGTTAATGGTTGGATATTTTCCCTTTGATCTAAATGGGTAAAAACTGGTATAATTGAGCGTTGCCAGGAGTGAAAAATTCCCATCTTTATTGGAATGCTATTTCATTGAAGGTATGGAAAATCCGGGATAAAATTAGTATTGTGATATACAGGGTGAAATTGATATCATTAGCATCCTTTTAAACTAAGAGTCTACCCATCAAACTGAACAACTTTTACTATGGGAGCAAACTGATCGGAGCAAGAAAAAAATCAGCTATCCCATACTAAACTGCAATGCCTGCTCGACTCAAATGTATGAAAGAGCAGATTTTTTTTTGCTTCGGTTTTTTCTCCCATAGTTAAAGTTGTTCACTCTTTCATTTCAATTTCACCCTGTAGATTATTATAACTGATTGATTGATTGATTAATCAAACAATGACTTACTCGGCTTCACCTACATTTTTCATCAGGTGAGTTGTTTTTTTGTAATAAATAAAGCCATTATTTTTTTATTAGCATTGTCAAGAGCATTCAGAGATTGAAGTTAGGTCACATATGACTAGTTCAGTCACGTAGCAGGTTTTGTCACGAGCACTTGTCTTTAGCGTGGTGTTCGCGCGGTTTGCGTTTCAAGCTGCCACGAGGCTCCGCAATTCTTTCCAGCTGTGTTCTTACTCAAAAACACACCTCGAGATTGGATAGATACTCCCACAAACTACTTGACACTTGCGGAAATGCAGCGCTAACGCACAAGCAAGAGTCCACTAATTATAAATAAAAAAAAGAAATATTACTTTGGCTATAGGTAGGTGCATTTGATAGTCACCTGCTACGATTCAGACATACCAGATACAACTTTTTTTTAATGATAATGAGACATTTATTTGTATTTTGCGATAGATTACTAATAAAGAGAACCGACACATCTGCGAGCATTAGTATAGTCTTAGTTACGAGGAAGTTCCTGAACTACTACTCCTGTGAGTCTCCCCTCATATTTGTTCTTCCTAATTTCTTTAGCTAAAAGAAAAATATTGATAAACGAGCCTCTTAAAACAAAGGAAATGTATAAATAACTATGATTCTATTTCACGAAAGTTCTTTTACTGTTAGTGATTACAAATTGTTAAGACAGCATTCATTTGTGCATTAAATTGGTTCCAGATTAAATCGGTATCTTATTTTATCCCACTTAAATTTTTTTTAAAGTTAGTATGAATTCAAAAGGAAAACGGGATGGTGATCCCGTTTAGCCTTGAATTTTAATTTTATAAGAAATTCTACAATAGAAAAGGATTTCCATTTCCTTGGGAAGTATTGATATTCCTCCTATTTTGTGTACAATTTTTGCAATAGGAATATGCATATGCTCACGACTATAAAGGGTGTAACAAAACACCGTAGTAATACTTAAGGGGGTGCTGCAGACCATCAAACTGAACAACTTTCACTATGGAGCCAACATCTAAATCGAGAAAAAAAATCCGCTCTTTCATACAAAACTGCAGTACCGTCTCGACTCAAATGTCCCATTTTTAATCTCGATGTTGGCTCCATAGTGAAAGTTGTTCAGTTTTTTGGTCTGAAGCACCCCCTTAAGTATTACTAGGGTGTTTTGTTACACCCTGTATTCCTCGAGGGGGTGGTCAGATATATTATCATACTATTTGGATGTGTTCTTTGATCATACTCATTCGTTAGGTGTGAAACGATTTGAAACGAATACATATCGTCACGTGGGCAATGTCTTTTCTAATTCTAAATTTTTCATGTTTATTCTTTTGTTTCGCCATAAGTCATTTTGTTTGTTTCGAGTTCTACAATCTCATTAACGTTTTAGAGCTCTACAATTTTAAAGCTGCTTTGAAGATCCCTTGAAGACAGCAACACAGCCTTGATCATAATTAACAACAAATTCCTACATGAATTCATGAAAATACTTTACAATTAATGCACCTAACCTTGCTTGCGTAAACCATCGCATAGATTTAACTAAACAGTTCCATGCATCAAATCATACTTTCCTCAACTCGACCCTCCCCTAAGTTTATTCTTCATTCGGATGTTTAATTTGCGACAGTGTTTAATTAATCAGAGTTTGTCTTGTTGATTGCTTTCGCGCCAATTATAAGTTCCACCATGTGTCGGTGACGTTGATTTGTGAGATGACAGTGAGATTAACATCCCTTGGATTCTTCAAGTTGCATGAAATTGTTTGAAAGGATCGGATGAAATGTTTGACAGAAAGGCGCGGCGGTGCTTGAGAGTATCTGTTGTGTGGTTATAAAGCGTATTGTTCAGGTTTCAGGATCATGTAAACGTACTCTGTAAGCCTAGCATGCCATCTGCCAGCCCCGAGAAAACGATACAAATCTTTATGTGCCTTTAATATCATTTCGTATAGCAAAAAGAGCGCGCATAATGTTTTTCTCGTCTTGTCGCTTTATCGTGCATATGCTAGTCCTATAGTAGGGCATATGTCAAAGCGATAAAACATGATTTTTCTCGTTTTGTCGAGGGTGGCATGCTAGGCCCACTGTTATCTTCTAAAAGGTTCTAAGTGTATGTATAGTGACAAACTTTCATGAATTTTTTCATACTCCTCATCACGAATTTAATCAAAGACTGCAACAGTACATTAAGCAGTTTAGTATCCTATTAGATTTCACTTTTCATTTCAATTGCGGTATTTTCAAACCGCCATGGCTATAAACTAGTTTGAACGCCAAACTAAACAGAGACGAAATTTTTTCCCACCGTAGGAGATAACTACCCTAATAGACTATTACCTTCATCATCATCATCAGCCTACCACGACAGGGTACAGGCCTACCCTCAAGGAGGGCGAGGGGAGGGGTATGGGCTTAGTTACCCGCATACGCTGAAGATGAAAACTTTATGCGTATTGTGAAGTGAAGTCTACCCTAATACCTAAATTATAACTACTTTGCACCAAATAAAGTTATAATTTGGATCCTAATGGTTTCTTGCCGTCTTACGAAAAACATTACTTAGATCGCGTCATGGAAAAAAAAACAGATCTGGAACATTAATATTATCGAAGTAGTTTTCTGACTTTTTTCGGGACCAACAACTAAACGTGCCAACCATAGCCTACCATAGTCAAATAATGACGTCGATAAGGAAAATATTGCGCAAATACAAAACTAAGAAACAAACGTCTGAGATCATTCAGTTCTCAGAGGGGTGACTGGAGGAACGTTAACTCGATAAGTCTCCCCTAACCTATGGGTGGGAGATTTATTAATCAATCTCCTAAACGCGTTTTAACTGGGCAAATTGAAAAATTATGTGCCGACGTCTTACTGCCGACGGCTGACGGTTCAACTCCTGTGTTGGGGAATCTGGGAATTTAAAACAAGTAGTTAAAATAACATGGGGATTAAAACTATCTTCATACATTCCTTCAACAAAACAGATTAATGTTCATTAATGAAAGACGTCGTTGGTATATTCAACTATTTTAGTTTTGAACAAACGCATAGTTAATAAAAAAAAAACTGTAGATTTTTTTTTTTAGAAATTTTCACCATTTTCTATTTACGCATCGACACGAAACAAATGCGTTTACCTCTAATCGAAATATAATAAAACGAAATTTGTACACCACTATTTTTTTTAAATACCAGACAATTATAATATGTGTATTAATAATTAAATTAAAAAGTTTCCCGAAGGAACTAGGAAAACTAAACTAAAAGAGAAACATTTTTGAGAGTTTCATACAAAAGTGCTGATCAACTGATTGATTTTTTATGGGAGGTTAAAAAAAAATACTTTTTTGACCCATGTTTATTAGTTTCTTGATCTGAATACACTCTTAACATTTTGCTGGTACGGATAAGTACAAAAAATTGTGCTAGGTATATCGCCAATGCATTTGTTTCCATTTCCTATCTTCGATGCAATTCACTCTCTTTACACATTTAATTATTTTCTACGTACATATTCACTGATTCTCTATTAAGTAGTAAAAATGTCAGATAATATTACCAATTATAATTATTGCACCAACACGGTTCATTATAAACTACTAATCTGTACAAACGATATTGAGTCGTCGGGGTTTCTAATTTTATTACCAACTCGTTACGTGGCAAATAAATTCCTTCGCTTTATATTACTTACTATAGAAACTCGATCACAACTCGATAGAGATTTACTTTAGTTTTGAGTAGTATCTCTACGATCCCAAATCTCACCTGTAAAGCTTTAGCTAAATCGTTTTCGAGAACTAGATTACTCATTTGTCTATTTGCTTGAATTTAATTTGGTGTGTGCTTTGGTGTACAGCTTAATCGAACAGCGATACGATATAAAAAGTATTACTTCAGAATCTGTTAGAAACTGTGATATACGACGGTTCAGTTGTTATTGTTAGACCATCAAACTGAACAAAGTTCACTGTGAAGCCGTCGAAAAAAATCTGTTGATCCATTTTAGTCGAGATATCTACCACAGTTTTGTATGATAAAACTGTTTTTTTTTCTTGATTTTGGCTTCATATTGAAAGTCAGTTTGATGATCTAGAGTCTAAACCACCGGTGTTTGTGTTACTCCATGTACCTACAGGGTGTAACAAAACACCCTAGTAATACTTAAGGGGGTGCTGCAAACCATCAAACTGAACAACTTTCACTATGGAGCCAACATCGAAATCGAGAAAAAAAATCCGCTCTTTCATACCAAACTGCAGTACCGTCTGGACTCAAATGTATGGGAAGCCAGATTTTTTTTTTCTCGACGTTGGCTCCATAGTGAAAGTTGTTCAGAATGATGGTCTGAAGCACCCCCATAAGTATTACTAGGGTGTTTTGTTACACCCTGTATAATAGCAATAATTTGTTTAAAACAAGGCAAACCCCAAAACCGAAAAGATAAGTAATAAGTTCAAAATTATATTTTTTACAACAAACCGAATTGAAAGAAAAACATAACACACTAACTTTTGTAATACACACAATGATGTAAGTACTTGTCAAAAACAAAAGAACACTTAGTAAGGGCACAAACTCCCCTATAGCAAAATTTAGTGCCCGCACCCGGGGGCGTGTGGACACTGCACTTGTGTCCGCTATAAACTGGACACCAGCCACGGACAATAATGTGATCATTGTGTGCTGGGCATGAGCATAGGTGAGCATGTCCATAACGACACCGGAAACTTGTTTGGTTGATTCTTGATACTTGACGTGTTCTATCATCAGATTTTTGACACTTGATGTTTTTTTTTTGCTGAATAGTGACTTGCTGCTTGTATTTGCTGGTGCTAAAAATTTATTCATGCTGCGTCGGTGTATATTTTTGCATTTTAAGTTACAAAAAGTCTTCATAAGTTACCTAGGAAGAAGAACAGACGACTTGAATGCTTACGATGGAAAGTGGCCAAAGCTTGCTGAAAACAGGGATAACTTACTGAAAAAATGCGAGCCCACTAAGAAGCATAATTTCTCTTAATTAGCACCAAAATAATTGAAATGACGTTGTTATTAGCATAGCATAGCATATGCTCACGACTATATTTCCCGAGGGGGTAGTCAGAGATATTCTGAAACCTCAGAACATCCACGTTTTACTATTAGTACCGAAACTCTGTCCAGTGTGACGGGGAGTGAGCCCGTCGCCACTTGTAATGGACAGTAGGTACGATACATGCCTCGAAATTGAAGCATGCAGGTTTCCTCACGATGTTTTCCTTCACCGAAAAGCCAGTGGTGTTACAAATCGTACATAAATTCCGAAAAACTCATTTGTACGAGTCGGCCTGGACGGGGATCGAACCATCGCCTCCTGCACGGCAGGCAAGGTTACTCGCCACTGGACCACCACGGCTTTTTTCGTTTGACGTTGTTATTGTTTACTAAAAAAAAAAAAAATATACGATCGAACTGAGAACCTACTCCTTTTTTTGAAGTCGGTTAAAAAACAAAAGATGGTTAGTTGTAACAACAAGCCGAAGTCATGATGTTGACAGGCTCATATGGATTCATGGTGTTGGTTGAAGTAAACAATTTTTTTTTCAGTGTTGGAAGAGAGTAAAATGAAGGATATTGCCTATCATTTTGATGATGTAGACGAAAGAAAATACTTTCGTACATTCCTGTATCCTTGTTCCAATGCTGTATGCAGCATGAGTCAGTTAGTCAGGATAAAGGACATATTTCTCCCCGAATGCACAGCCAAAACGATAGGTCCACTTGGCGCCAAGTGATTCATTGTTGATGGTGGATATTAGATTCATACACATAAACTCGTTATTATAATAGCTTACGGGGTAATCAGAAACTATTTGCTATAGTTACCAGCTATCTTTTTCTATCTATCTATCTATCTATAACGTCAGGCCTCTTTCCCAGTGGGGAAACCTATCCTAACCTATCTTTACCTAACCTATCTTAACCTGTCTTTTTAAACGTCAATTTACTATTGAAAACCTTAGATAAAAGTTGAAAACTACCGTGCTAAAAATGAGCTTTACTACCGTAAGGTTTCAGGATGCCTTTGGACCAAATACTGCAAAATAAGAGACCTTACCCAAGAAGATTCACGCTTCCTCATAACGCACGCTTAGCAGTGGAAAAGATCAGACACTCAAATTGACTCACTGGTTTACGTACTTATTGGCTATGTGCACGACACTAGCGCCACACTAGCGCGGCGTAGCGCATGAACTATGTCGGCCAGCCTTGAATTATCTACAAAAGGACTGTGTTTGTTCGAGGATTCTGCCAAAACTACTTGGACCGATTTTGATAAAACTTTTTATATTTAAAAGCTTATTATTAGTGTTAAAAGCTAGCTTATATTTTATTCCGGTACGATGACGGGAGCGGATGCGGACGAAGCCCCGCACAAAATCTAATTTGTATCGGAATTCCCATACAAACTTTTACCTCAGTTTTAACACCTTTGGGGGTTTAAAATGCGACAAGCCTTTTTTAAGTGAGCATCTAGATGCCAATAGAAACTTCCATGCCAAATTTTAAGTTAGTAGTCTTGACAGTTTTGGAGATTTCGTGTTAAGTTAGTGTGCGGATTTGCATAGATTCAAGCAAATCTAACACAGCTTCACCGTCAGTAGTTCAAATTTCTGCCACAGCGTGCGCTGCGATCGACTTGACAGTTCCCAACACCCATTTCGCACATAGCCAATAGTTTGGTACTTCGAATTTTGAAGCATAGGACAGCGCTTGATTAATTAAGAGATCGCAAAATCCTCAAAGCATCAATTCCAGAACTAATTCATCATAGGATCCCCAAAATAAAGACAAATCGCCATATTAGTCTAGCCCCAGGTGTAGCCCAAACGCTATGGCGTGGATTATCAACACCGGAACGAAATCAATGGAATATTAATTGGTTTTAAAGAGGCCGACGGATTGTGAATAATTGGACACGGACGGTGAGTGTGTGGTGTTGATTGTTTATCTGTTATTTTAAGCTGATGTATTGGGCTGCAGTGGAAAGGACAGTTGAGTTGACGATTAACATTTACATACACACATTAATTGAATTACTTTGGATCTCTATTCTCTTATCTTAGGGTGACAGTTGACTAGCGAACTGTTTTGAAATATTTTGATCAAATCAGCAGAATCTTTTACAGCTAAACATTATGAACTGGATAGACCCAACGCGCTTTTAGTTGAAGCATACTTGGTACATACAAAGTAATACACTCTTGGTCTGTCATCTCGGTACGTATTTGAAGTGTACCTGATGCAAAGATTTTATTTGGTCTTCGCTGAACGCAGCGAAGAAGTAAAATCTTTGACCTGACGTTACGTCAAAGTAAAGGTAATATCGCGTAATCCATTCATTTTTCTGTTACTTTGATTCTAAGCGTACCTATGAACAGCGTGCAGACATCTCATTACCCTCGTTCAGCTTCTATCTTATTAGGATTATTATGATTTATAATGAAATTCTAATATTAACTGAACCTAGTCCCTTATATTAAAGAATTATTGTAATTTTACGGCTTTAGCAATAATCCCGCGATATAGCCTTTCTGAGTTCTGATCCGGAATCCCGAATCAGGATTACGATTTCGTATGGGTTCCCCCCCCCTCCATAATTCCGTTCCGAATTGAAGACGTATCAAATCCTGATTCGGAATTCCGTATGTGTGTGGCGGACCTAATGCAGCACACAAACTTTTTATACTGAGATGTCCTTCGTTCAAAACCTTTTTTCGGCCAAATATTTATGAATAATACGAATAATACATTCAATTAT
This sequence comes from Agonopterix subpropinquella, assembly GCA_922987775.1. Taxonomy (NCBI): domain Eukaryota; kingdom Metazoa; phylum Arthropoda; class Insecta; order Lepidoptera; family Depressariidae; genus Agonopterix; species Agonopterix subpropinquella. The sequence goes on along the minus strand of OV277703.1, from coordinate 20,742,660 downwards.
TTATCATCAGATTGCCTTCACAAAAAAACACGCGTCCATCCCGTCCGAGGGTCAAAACGAGAGGAGCAATTAATTTATCAATCATAATTGACCACGTCGTCAGTTGACGGGAGTTTGGACGAATATTTGACGGGTGCGACCGCTTTTACGGCGAGATTGACGGTAATAAAAGCCTCCGCGTGTAAATGAAATGACCGGTAATGAAAATGTTGAGGGTTTCTTTTTCAATTTTTTATGTTGACCGGTGGGGTGAGGTTAGTGTGGATAAGAATTTTATTTTATTTGTTGAAACCTAGTAGCGCTACAAAAATTTGACTCTTAAAACAATATGTCATTGCTTAAAACGATAGTTTGATTGTTGTAGCAAAGTTTCTAAAGATCCCGAGGGAAATGAATAATACCTGAAAAGACATTGTGCTTAATGTAAGATTTTGGGATGTAATATTTTAACACAGGTACTTACAAGTGAAAATCAGGGTCTTTTCGTTTTCAGACCCAAACAGAACGCTAGCACTCTCATGTCTCAACATAAGAACATTTTAAAATACGGTGAAATACCAATCATCATAAGCCTGTCTTCGTCCACTGCTGGATATAGGTATCTCCCAAGCAAGGCGCGCTGTAAAACTCTAATTGGCCTCTCATCAAGTCGCTCCCACCACAGAACATTATAAGAGGGGTTAGAAATGCAAAGTAGGCGTGGAACGCGTGCCACACGGTTATGCAATGATTTGCATAACATCGTACGGCGTGCGGCATGGTGCGAGCGAGAGGACATAAGTAGTTTTAGGAGCGAGAGTGCTGCTTTGCATTTCTAACCCCTCCTCTTATAATGTTCTGTGCTCCCCACCCCACTATGCTTCTCAACCCTCAAGTCATCGGCGTCGGTCCAGCGGGCCAGAGAGCGTCCTAGCCTAGTACACTATGCTTACCAGTTCTTGGTCTGCAATTCTCCATATTCTCGAACGGGGTCTCCCCAGCTGCGGTTGTCACTTCTTTGACATTTTTATTAAAGCCTTTTGTTTAGCCATGTCCACACTAACCTAACAAAACGTAATGGTTATTCATGGCGCATTTTTCCCCGAATGCCGTCATAATCGGTCGCACCTGTCGCGCGCGGGGCCGACGTCGCTCCGTCACTGTCCGATCCGATAGCAATGTGAAAACAAACGCACTGCTGTTTGCTATTGTTCGCCGTGGAGAGATCTTATCGACAAGAACGAACGAAGTAGGCCTAAAGCAGAGAGTACATTACCCTACATTTAGGGCGGATTTCGGCATAGATTGCTTGCTTTGATCGCTACACTTTAAAATAGAGAGAACAAATCAGGCAATGTATGCCGAAATCGGCCCTAAATGTTGGGTAATATAATCGCTGCTTATTTCTACTGGGTAAAGTAGCGGCGATCTACCTTTAAGTGATGATTGGATAGTGAATTCATAATTACCACATCAAGGCTTTCTTCATTAAACCACAACACATAAAACTGCACCATAAGCCGTGTTTTATGGTCGAAAGGCTACCCACCCACCTATCACCAATTGACACGTCATTCATTTAAACCGCGTATAATAAAAGTAAATAAACTTGGACACATTTATCACACAAATTATTTAGTCCCATTTTTATACAGGGTCCTTCTTAATATGCTGACACTTTTTTAAGGGGATGACCAGACCGTCAAACTGAACAACTTCCTCTATGGGACCAACATCGAAATCGCGAAAAAAAAATCATCACTTCCATACATTCCATACAAAACTGCAAACCTACTCGGAGCCAAACGAATGGGACAACAGTTTTTTTTTTTCGCGATTTCGATGTTGATTCCATAGAGAAAGTTGTTCAGTTTCATAGTCTGGTCATCACCTTAAAAAAGTGTCAGCATATTAAGAAGGACCATTTATGTTTTTTATACTATTACTATTAACCATTACTGTCTTTCTCTTCAATAAATATATTTTTCAAAACTATTTAATAAGTATAAGTACCTACTAACAAAATAGCTATTTTAAGAGGATGATCAAAACATCAAACAAAATGTCAAAATCGCGAAAAAATCTGCGGTGTCCGGTGTCATACAAAACGGCAAACCTACTCAACCCGAATCTGTGATTTTTTCGCGATTTCGAAGTCTCGTTGGTCCCATAGACAAATCCCTATGTTCATGGTGATGGTTTGACCATCGAAAAGGATGTGGCATAGACCAGATTCTGAAGGAAGCCCACACGATAACTGATTAAAATATCTTAGAAGAAGAAGAAGAAATGTGTAATGAAGTTTTCATCATCTTCATGCCCTTATCCCATTATTTGGGGTCGGCGCAACATACATGCAAGATGCAATATGACATCTTCCTCCATTCATCTGTTTTATCCGTCATTTCAGCGCACAATCCATTTTTACACATCATTTAATCTTTCTCAAAACTCAAATAGCCGACGCGCGACGTCGGAGAGAAAAGCGCCAAACTTAAAAGGGAGTGGGCCGGTCATGTCTGTCGGATGCATCCTGAGAGATGGGCAAAAATCATCATGCCCTAGATCCCCGAAAACGGTCGGCGGCGTCCAGGTCGACCCAGGAAGAGGTGGCGTGATGACCTGGACAAATTTGACAACCAATGGCCAGAGGTTGCCCAAAACAGGAACGAGTGGAAGAGCAGGGGAGAGGCCTTTGCCCAGAAGTGGGATGAGATAGGCTAATAAAAAAAAAAATTGAACTTTCACACAATCCATCCATCTTTTCTTTGGTCGTCCTCTCTTCATGCAGCCATCCACATTCATATTATTTGACTCTAGTCTTGTAATATGACACTCATCTCACCTCATCAGATGCTCATACCTACCACGATAATTGATAACTGCGCAGTTTTCATTCACAAGAGCGAAGTTTTTTTTAAATGCAAAATGAGACGATGGCCTGTGATTAATACTGTAACACTACAGTTTTAATCCCGACATATCGAGTCTCCCCTTCAAATATAATGGTGAAAGCTCAATCCACACATGCGTGGGGTGAGTTGTAATTCTCAGCCTCTTATTGTGAACACGAACACACCTGAGCCCCAATTAACTGTTTTTGTGCGAATGTGTTAGAAAAATATTATATGAATTATTTGGGGAAATTGTAGGAAGATAATAATTTTCAAGTAAAGGAAAACATCATCAGTCTATTCATTTTAAGGCTAAAAACGTGGTGGTTTCTGCCGTGTGGTGTTCTGGTTCAGATTGGACCTCCCGTGCGCAAAGGGTTATATCACCCTTGAGTCAAGGGTGATATGCCCTTGACACGTTATTCCATCCTGAAACCTAAAACATGCTAAAAGTGAGTCTTCATACAACTATACAGGGTATAACAAAACACCCTAGTAATATTTAAGGGCTTCAGACCATCAAATTAAACCACATTCACTATGGAGCCAACACCGAGAAAAAATAAAAAATGTAGCTGTCCCATACATTTTAGTCGAGTCGGTACTGCAGTTTTGTATGAGACAGCAGATTTTTTTTTATTTTTTCTCAATTTTGGCTCCATAGTGAAAGTTGTTGTTGTGGGTGTTACACCCTGTATAATTATTATCTTGAACATTTCCACACAGACTGTTAATATCAGAATCTAGCCCGGGCTTCTAAAGTAACGATCCAAGAATACATCCAATACAATCCATGACTGATGGGGTACAAGTTATTCACATTCACCATGTACAAATATTTGCGCCTTGCGGGATTCGAATCCGCAACTCTTCGATCAGCAGGCAGGTTAACTGCCGACTCAGTTAGGTCAAAAGAACTGAAAACTTCAAAATAAAGTTGGCAGTTGTAGTTAGCTTAGTAGTGAAGCTTCTGACCACCCCCTAGTGGGATTACGGTTGTAAGTTTATGAATGTATGGTCCAAAAGCTTCTGTGCATGTAATTTTCATCCAACCTAGAAACGAAACACATCTATCCCTCTAAAACATATATTACGAGATAGTCTTGGTAATGTAGCATAATTCTCGTCATCTCGCGTGGCCGGGCCGCTTCTGGCGAACGAGGGGTAAATTGGATGCGAAATCAAATAAAAAACATTCGCACCCATCTCCGGGGGAGGAATACCCTGACAGTAATGGGAGATGGGACTCTTATGAGAATTACTATAGTAACTAATACGCAGGAAATGTGGGAATATTTTGAGTATTGTAGCGTTTAAGAAACGATAAGGGTTGTAGGAAATTATGCAGCATAAAATACTAACTGGAACGCGAGACGAGGACGACATTATTGTAAAATTGCATCCGTAGTCTAATGGTCAAGAGCTTCTTCATGCGGAGGTCGTGGGTTCGATTCCTACGGGGGGCCCCTAGTGCTAATGTCATTGTGCGTTATTCCCCAGTTGGTTAGCACATTGCAGGATGAATCGACTGATTGTCTGAAAATAAAGATGATTCCGTGCTTCGGATGGCACGTTATGCCGTTTTGGTCCCGGCTACTATCTCTGGTGGTAGTACCGTAGTAGTCGTTATATTAGAACCACGTCAGAGGCCGTAAGGCGGTTTGAAAAAACTCTGACACCAGCGCTCTGCCCACACGAAAAGAAGAAGATTGTAAAATTGTAATGTTCCTAAAAGAACAGGTGTTAATAAAACAATAGAAGTGGAAGGAAAGAGCCTCCCCGAGTGACGAAACCTGAGTTCGACCCTGGGCAGTCAACCTCGATACGCCCATTGCTGACTGGCTAATCTTTACACTCCTGCATGAGTGATTTGTCATACAATATAAGTACCTAATGTAGACACGAAATGCAAAGAGGCACACCTTGGAATCTTTATACAAATGGACTGGCACTAACAAGAAGAGATAAGCACGAGCAATACTGAGTCAGTGCGAGTGTGAGAGTGGACTACACCATTGCCTACTGTCGTCTTCATCCCGTCTGCCATGAGGGGAAGTTAAACATTTTCGCGAGAGCAGGGTCTGTTCGTAGTGTAGTACACTGCAACGTGTTAATGAATAAGCGCAAATCCTCATACACCCCATCTGATTTATAACGAAATAGTTACATTGAAACAATTATTTTACAAATTAAACTTTTAAGTTATCATTCAAAAATAATTTGTTACTATTTCAGAAATTAATGAAACCGCTAGCGTGCTTATGGGTACATTTTAAGAATCTTGTTTTGGTAGTAAGTAGGGTGAGTGTACCCTAGCCGTGCGGTGGGTTGACATCCAGTCCATAAATTTTAAATTATGTAAGTACAAATAAATTATATAAATTTTGAAAAAATTTTACATATGTTGAAACCTTGATAATTCGATTCTGCTCTCGATTCTTAACAAACTAGGTATTTTCTAGTTTTGCGTTTATTCTTTAACACGTTCATATTAGTATCTAAGTATTGAAAAGAATAATACTGTTCAACATATTTTAAATAAATAGCCACATTATAAACAGTTTAGCGTAGAATTCTCCCATGTTTACAGTATGCCATAGACATCGTAGATAATCCCATCTTAGGAAAAACGACGACGTGACATAACCCTATTTAGTAAACGACTTCCCCACAAATTAGATTAATTTGTAACGCTTGGAAACATTTTAACGTAATTAATTTAGCCCAGTTTGTGAAGGAACCATCAAGCATCCTTATTTTTTACCCCAACCACTTTAATGTTTTTACTATTGAGAATTTACTTGTCTGTTTTACCCTATACTACCCAGGTTGCCTCTACAACTTAAGAAGGCGTTATTTCTCTTTTGAGGAATATTTCTATGAGATATCAATGCTTTATTAATTTCACAATAATATCTTCATAATTAATAACAAAAATCTTACCACAATTTAGAATCCAGTTTCAAGGTTGTTTATCAAAACAAAAAGGAAGACTTTGTGATTTTTATCCACCTATCACCACTTGAATGTAAAATATTTTCCGATGTTTTTACTCCGGTATTTTGAAAGTTAGAGGGGGCGTTTTATGACTTAAAGTGCAAATATCTCAGGTTAGAAGCATTATAACAACTTAGTTTCTATGAGTGTTTTGTTGCAAGACATATTCCAAAAAAATGAGGGAGTAACTAGCGGGGCCTACAGACAGACAGACAGACAGACATACAGAATGGACGAAAGTTTTAAAGAACCCTTCGCCTTCATATAACTACGATCTTTATACGATTGTTACTTGTAGTCATAAATTATTTATTTTTGGGGCACTTATAATTAGATAGTACATTCATGTAACTAAAACTATCTATCTATCTATAACGTCACGCCTCTTTCCCAGTGCGGTAGGCAGAAACCAGGGCGCGCCACTTACTACGATCCTTACATACCTCTTTTGCCTCATGCACATCCATACATCTCTTCTTACATGCACATCGGTTTCGAGTACTCCGCACCTCCCCTTTTTGTAGGATGCAACTGATTTGATCAGCATACGTCCTACTAGGGCGCCCTCTGCCGACACTTCCACTCACATTAGCAACATATATCTCTTTCGTACATCTGCTGTCACTCATCCTCTCCACATGGCCAAACCAACGAAGCATACCTTTCTCTATTCTTGTCACAACATCTTCTTTCAATTTACAAATTTCTTCAAATAAAAAGCTAAAAAATAATGTCAACGTTGTTTAGAAATGCACGTTGCAGATATTCCCTTGCAATAATTTCCTCCACTCATCCATCCATCAAGGCATCACGCTCAGCTGATCGGATCACGCGTCACTTGCTTTACGATGTCTACCGTTTTTTGTTCATCAGTCTCCACCCCAAGTCATAAAGTGAAGTGACATTGAGTTATTCGCCGTGGATTGTTTTTATTTAGTTTCCGAGAAGTTTGGTCTGGCCTAACGGGGAAAAAACTGTTTTACTTTGCTGAAACTATCGTCTACTTTGGGACAAACTGGATTTATAGCTTATAGTTTGATTAGTCTATTGGGATATCGTGATAGTATCAAATAAGTTAAACATATTGTATTTTTGTAAGAAGAAAAACAAGGTGGACAGTCGACCTGGTGAAGGCGGCGGGAACCCGTTGGATGAGGGCAGCGCAGGACCGGTCGTTGTGGCGATCCGTAGGGGTTATACTATGTCCAGCAGTAGACGTCCATGGGCTGAGATAATGATGAAGGAAATAGGTGCAAAACTATGCACCGTCTTTTGTGTGAGTAAATAACGAAAACAACACGCAAGAAAAATAGCGTGTCAAATCTTGTAATAAATCTGGAATAATAAAAACCCAGTGTTCCAAACTGCACGATTAAAAACACCTCTTTTGACAGCCTGGCAACAAAAATCAAAGGATTTCACAACTGAAACCAATACTGAAGGTACAAAAAATTCATCTACAACAAGGTCTCGAATCGGTACCGTTATGCTATGGTAAACCCCTTGCATGAGTGGAAACCAAAACACGCGTTAGAGATCAAAGGGAGGGTAAATTTGTCTAGGTGACGCTGATTGCAGAGCTAGTCGGGGCTGGAAGAGGTCGTTTACAGATAGGAGACCTTTTAGATAGTTCAATAAAGTGCTTCTACATGTTAAAGATTGTCTATAAGTGCCACAAACTCTTAGCTATTCTACGCTGTCGATCCCTGCCCACTTCCGAATATTCCTCAGCCATTTCAATTACTATCATAGAAGCCAGAGGATATTAGCAAGTTCTGTGCCAAGACGCATTTACCTAACTACCTTTTGGACAACTGCGGGGCTCAATTTTCAGCACACCTTTACCCATAATTTTTTCTTTGTTTTCGTTCCTAGGTTAAGAATCTCATCTAGTATAAAATACATCAATACAAAACACTAATAAGTGCGGTGTGATAGCGTTCGTCATTACGCGTTACGGCGGAAGGGGTTCGATAATATGCAGCTCGACTTGCTGTCACGTCGTCATCATCATACCAAGCCACGGTATAAAGGTGCAACCCGTTCTGTTTTTGTTAAAATATTTCATGCGAGCGAAATACATACAATATTTTTTTTGTTTTTAGCAGTTTTGCCGTTGTTATCGACCACCTGTGTAATACGACCACATCGCAACCACATCGCGACGGCAACGCCACCACCGGCGGCGGCACCGCGGCCACATCGTCACGACATGCCGTCAAGCCGTGTTTCCTCTACGAAAGCCGGAGTATCTGCACATAACCACATGGTTACCACATCGCAACGACAGCGACAACGCAACCACATCGACATTTTGTCGGTACCACAACGCAACTGCAAAAAGCCGCTGCGACACTATTCACACTTAACCACAGCTTGACCACATTTTGTCGCTGCGACGTGGTGTGGTTGTGGTACGTGTCAATTGACCCTTAGATATCGTCGTACGTACTGGCGAGTCTGAGGAGCACACATAAGTACAAGCCGCGTTTGGTACAATTGATATGAAGATGGATTACTGTCTTATACTGTGATTATAGGGATACTAATATTAGTCCAGGTATGTCCGAAATAAGTCTGTGTTTATTTGTTGAGCTACGTCAGAGGCCAATTTACCACTAATTTGCTTGCCACATCTTAAGCCTGGACCCGCATGTGGAAGAATTTTCACTTGTATCCGAGAGAGGCCTTTTTCTTGAAGTGAGATCCTACTAATAAATAATTATTTTTTTATGATTCTGGAGAAGCTGAACCTTGTTTTATGCAATGCTTGGCAACCCTACCAAGTACCAAGTTCACTCATAATCTACTGGATGAATAAAGCTAGATTCACACCGACGCAGGAAGCGGGAAGCGAAGCGGGAGCATCTACGACGCGAAACTTGGCCTCCACACCGGCGCCACTGCGACGCGGGAAGCGAACATCATTTGTTGATGAATAGTCGTTGAAGCAACACCTCTCTAACTGTTGTTTTCGTAATGTTATTTTCGTTTAAACATCAGAGTCTAACTAAATTGAACATCTAGAGTACTTTGGTACTGTTTGGTAGATTTTATTACCTTTTAGAAGTTTCTAAAACCTACCTAGTTCTGTTGTTTTTGTTAGTTTTTTTTTAGTTTTTGGTAGTTTTAAAGTTTTTGTTGTTTTTGCTACCAAAATCTACCAGAATTTACCAAACACTAACAAAAGAAAAATTTCCAAAATCTACTAAAAAGAACCGAAAACAACCGAAATCTTGGAAAAACCTACCAGAAACGATCCAAATCTATCAAAAAGAACCAAAATCTACACACAAAGAACCAAAATGTAATGAAATTGAAAATTTGTATTTTATTTTGTTACGAGAGCGTAACATCGTACACGTCTGACCACTTGACGCGCGTGTCCGCTCCGCTGACGCTGCCTTCCCGCGTCGTGGTCGCGTCGGTGTGGGCGACTTAGCGGTACGCCATAAGATTAGATGGGCAGCGACTGCCGCGCGGTAGACGCTCCCGCTTCGCAGTCGCTTTGGTCGCGTTGGTGGGCACGAAGCTTTAATCAAATCAAATATTTTGTAATATCTGCAGGGTGAAATTGATATCATTAGCATCCTTTGAAACTAAGAGTCTACCCATCAAACTGAACAACTATTACTATGGAAGCAAGCCAATCGAAACAAAAAAAAAGCTGTTGCATACATTGGAGTCCAGTAGGCATTGCAGTTTAGTGTGGAACAGCAGACGTTTTTTACCCCGATCGGTTTGGTCCCATAGTAAAAATTGTTCAGTTTTATAGACTCTGAGTTTAAAAGGATCCTGATGATATCAATTTCACCCTGTATATTTACATTTTGTTACTGTTCCTATAATTTACTTAACATTTACCACAGAATTAATTCAAAACGGAAATGTAAACGGATCATTAGTTTCTATCAATATTCAGTTAATCAAAAGTAACAATTTGTTTAGTTTGACATTAAAATAAACATGTTTCCGTCTCCCTTTGACTGCATTTGATTAACATGAGGCAGGTATCTTTTGTTTACATTGTATGTATGCTTAGATTAAACAAAATAAGGAAGATGCGGTAATTATCGCATGTCTGCTAAACTAAGTTCATTTGTAATGGGGCAAATGCGTCCTAAAATCTAATATTTTTCCTTTCATTTAAGAATTGTATGACATGCCGCATCTTGAAGGAATAAGAGAGGGTTGCGGTCCTGGCTGTCTACAACAGCGCTGTTTAACTGATTAGTCTTCCAGCAGGAAAGGGTGCTGCTCAAGCACCTTAATGTAAGACAGTCTGAGTAAATATAATTTCAAATAAATATTTACGGAAGATCAACAGCACAATGTGATACGTTAAAGTTTAACTCTTAACAGTTTAAGCAGTAGCTGGTGCCCATGACTTTCTGCGTGGCATTTTCCATCCCATATCCGTCGTCTCTCTCTCTATACCAAATCTCAAAGTCGGTTTAGCGGTTAATCACGTGGAAACGTAACAGCCAGATACACTTACACATTTATAATATAATATAACACCGCATTTATAATCCTTAGCATACAAGAAATAGTATAAACATAGGAACGTTTGTTACCAAAAACAAATATAGAGTCGCGGTAACAACCCGTAACATATGATTCGCAAACACGTCTCGCGCGGATGCAAATGTGAGCCGAATCTGTATCATTTATGACAGCGGAGTTACTACGGTTTGTCGATCGGGCGATGTGAGAATCTTCTTCTTTTGTCGAATCCATGGCAAGACACAAGGTTTGACTTGCCAAGTTTGACCAATCAGCGTTAAATGTCTGCTGATTGTCCAGGGTGCACCGGAGGTATCAAGGCTTAGTAGACTCGGGGAGGGTCTTCTATCTATGAGTTGTTACCTTTCTGCATCGAATTCTCTCTGCAGTGAATCTCTCTGCGGTGAGTCTCTCTGCAGTGATTCTCTTTACGATGAGTCTCTCTGCAGTGACTTTTTCTCTTTATAGCACAGCCTTATGTACTTACAGTCAGATTAAAAAAAATTATGCGCAAACATAACTCCTCGAATCGATTTGAGACAGGTAGATCCCATAGCATAGAAATAACATTGGGGGATTCCATATCTTTAGATTCTGGTGATGACCAGCTCAATAACATTAGGATCGAAAGGATCTCAGTAACTATCATAACTAGATACATCAAGTGTGGCCTCAAATGTTAAGCAGCTTTTTGGTGATACCATATAATATCCTCAATTTTCAAATACTCAAAATAAATTGGTTCCGAAGGCAGGTATCAAAGACATTCGATATTACTACGTTAAATCTCTTTGGTAGGTATCAATATAAATTTTAATTAAAAGTTTAAATTGAGCGCACAGTTGTAGTATGGCTTACCTTTATCTTATTGGAGGTTACAGGTGGCTAACTTCAATTATATACCTAGTATAAGAAACCTTCAGACAGACAGAGTCAAAATAGTTTCTACGTTTTTGTAATTATACAATAATTAAAAACTAAGAATAACACTAATAATAGACACTTTTAAGTTCTACGCGAGTTCACTATGAGCATTGACCTAATGGTTCAAATAGTACCGCTTCTGCTTAGAGAAGCAAGCTGGCATAGACAATGAGAATTTTCGAAACAAGTAAGTGAAGTGCATGCATGTTTACATCATTCTGTGTTCTGCATTCGGTTATGTTTGATCATTTATGCTATTTCCTCATCTGTTTCCGTGGGAATCATGTCATAGGCCCGAAGTAACTAAGGAGTAGGTACTTAAGTTTCCCAAGCATACATAAATAATCATCATCATCATCAGCCTATCATCGTCCACTGCTGAACATAGGCCTCTCCCAAGGCGCGCCACAAAACTCTGTCCTCGGCCTTCCTCATCCAGTCGCTCCCCGCTTTTTTTAGGTCGTCTGTCCAGCGGGCAGCAGGGCGTCCTACACTACGCCTACCAGTTCGCGGTCTCCACTCTAGAACTCTGACACCCCACCGGTTGTCAGTTCTTCAGCAGATATGACCAGCCCATTGCCACTTCAGCTTGCAAATTTTCTGAACTATGTCAACCACTTTAGTTCTCCGACGTATCACTTCATTTCTGATGTGATCTCTCAGATACATTATTAATAAGATTTCTATAATTCCCGGAAACCCGTCAGTTACGGCATCGAACTATTTCCAAGTGTGTTCACTCCATAGTTCGTTCATGCCCAAGAGACTAATTGTTTTCTTGCCAGCCAGGCTAGCAGATGCGGAGTCGCAATATTGTTTGCGCGTCAATACTAGTTTACACTAGCGGGGGTGAGCTCAGCTGTCCTTAAATATACACTTATTCTGGTACAATTGTATCGTCTATGTCCATGAATATAGAGTTCAACTATGTGCAGGTTGATCTGTCGCCGTGTGTACGTAATTTAATTTAAATATGTTTTTTTAACACTTTTTTGTACACACGGAAATATGCCTACATGAAATAAAAACAACATAATACAAAGAGCGAGCGAAGGGCGAGCTTATCTCTAAAGAGAGTTCTTCCAGCAAACCGTGACAGTGAGAGAGCATACAAAGTGAGGCAGACATAGTGCGCACATTTTAACTAATAGTACAGTATTTTGCACTAATAAATACATATTATATAAAGTATAATAATTACATACATACAAATACATATTTGTACAGAATGATAAATAAATAAATATACCTACTAGTTTATTGAAGATAGTTAGTGTGCAAGTACAATATTGTACATTAATATCGTACCTCCAACACTCAAAACTTTAGACGCTTTAACCAAAAGGACTTGCCTCGCGTCTAGCATTGCCATCTGCCGAGGTACAAGACCAACTGATCAAGTGCATTTACATACAGTTATATACCATATCCAATTATCCACTAAACGAGACAGTCTATAATTGCGGAACTAAATAACTTTTTTATGGTAAAATAAAGGATTGGATATTTTAATTAGGGTAGCAATAAAACGAGTGACTGTAAATTACAGTTTTAAGTGTCAAAATTAATTAATTTGGGTTATAGAATTACTAATGGAGCGACTGACTGCGAGTGACGAGAAATCAACAGAACAGCAACTTACAAACATTAATTTGAGTTACTTAAAATACAAAATGAGCAGCTTCATAATATTTGAGCGACCTAATATTTGTTTGAGTGTCAACGTTACGTCCTGCATTTTTTTCAATATTTGGCAAATGAGTTTTCTATAATTTTCATTATTCTTCATTACACGTCTAACGTGCGTGACTGTGGACTTTTAGCTATTATACCTATTACCTAAAAAGAATAATGACTTCTTTAGCAGTAGTACAGCTTTATAACGGAAACTGACCTTTAAAAGTAATATCATCAAAAAGTTTTACCTACAGCTACAGACTTCTAACCTTTTATTCAAAACTTTATCCATAAAATTACTCAGCTCTATACAAAATTACTCTAACTTCCAAATCGTCACGTCCATCGAAACCGAAACCAGAATCAACCTCCTAACTCCGAACATAACAAATGATCGTTCCGCATCAATTTGTCTGGAAGTCGTTAAAATCGCGTTTCCTCTTATTAATTTTTACTCCCCCTGTACCCCTCGAACTAGGCACTTCCGTATCCGGTTTCTAAAAACCAGAAATACGGTGTTATAGCCAAATTTTATGTTTGATCGATGTTCAATACCTTTTAGGTGGGTGAGATAATGTAAGTTCATTGGATTTTTTAGACAATTTTGAACTTTATCTAAAGTTGTGAAGGATTGTGGTTGTCTAGGTAAATTTTTCAGGGGTGATTGATTTTGTAGATTCGGTATTGATTGTTGTTAGACACTTTTTGTCAACAGTTTATGGTGTAAAATTGATATGGAAAGAATTATGCTACCATACAACATAAGAATATACGTAAGTTAATAAACTCACGATTTTGTCTTTGTAAAGGAATAATTCACAGAACGTTAAAATTTCTGTATTTTCCAATTATGATTTTAAGGTAAAAAAGTTTATTGAATCCTAAAATCATCATAATGTCTTAAGAACCGTCGTAACCCACAATAGATCAAAAGCTCGCCTTTGTACATCAAGACTTATTGTAATTTTTCATAATTATGTTGTTTTGTGAACACTAAAGAATCTAAGAACAACCAAGTGATTGACACTGATGGAAAAAGTTTATTATTATGTTACGAAGTAGTAACAGTTCAGTTCCTTAATCTGCAATTCAGGGGGAGAATTATAATAATAATATTATGGACGCAAATATAAAATCTAGGTACAATAAACACCGTATAATTAAGGAAAATTAATCTCTAAAAGTGGGGCGGAAATGCACCTTGGTTGCTTGGTGAGCGCTTAGTCGCCTTGTACACTACAGGGTGAAATTGATATCATTGGCATCCTTTTAAACTAAGAGTCTACCCATCAAACTGAACAACTTTTACTATGGGAGCAAACCGATCGGAGCAACTAAAAAATCAGCTGTCCCATACTAAACTGCAATGCCTACTCGACTCAAATGTATGCAACAGCTGATTTTTTAGTTGCTCCAATCGGTTTGCTCCCATAGTAAAAGTTGTTCAGTTTGATGGGTAGACTCTTAGTTTAAAAGGATGCTAATGATATCAATTTCACCCTGTATAAGTACCTAGTTAAAGTGATCTTCGAGCCCACCATATTGTGTATGTATACGCATGTATGAAAGAGATTTATCTAAATCCTCGGAAATAATATCAAAGCGATCATTCAAAGTATAATGTCGTACTTCAAGTCGATTCTCAGCGCATTTTTCTTTCAAGATTTTTACACTTTCGGAACACCTAAAGCGGTACTATGCATTCAAAATTATTAAAGTGAGTTTTTTGTGAGTTCAGATAATTCAACATTAAAATATTTACTTTGTAAAATTGGTTCTAAGCTTACAATACAATCATATTCTATTTTATAATTAAAAATAAACTAAAACCTTAGACAATTTAATAGGGACGAGTTACGCGTGTCATTCTACTAAGAAACATTTCTGCCACTTTTTGCGGGGGGCGAGGTAACATGAAATCCGCAACATTGGATTTTATTCCCCATAAGTTTAGATTCTAATTTTGAATGTTAAAAATCATGAAAAGTAGTCTCGTGTGAACCCCAAACGTTCTAAGTTCAAAATTATTGTTTCGCTTTTATAGGCTGTCTCGTTTAGTGATAAGGTATAAAATTGGGTGTAAATGCGCAAGATTAATTGATCTAATACCGTGGCAGAGGGGAAATGCTACCGCAAGGCGAGTCCCTATTAAATTGTCTAAGACTAAAACAAACTTTGAAAAAAATCATCCCGCCATACCACGACGACGGTATTAGCCATTTGTAGGAAAGAAACATGAATGATTTCTCCACACCACACACAACCTGTCAAATATTTATTGTATTGTCGACCAATTTGTTAGTCCTTTGCACCAATTACCTACCTAAATGTTATATTAGTCATGTGATTAGCACTGGATAGTCCTAAAACGAAGTTTACCCATAGAATTCCACCAATAATTTTACCTTGGCAACTTCAACGATTTCAAACAATCTTCTCACCGAAAACTCGCCTAAAATATTACCGACTACCGCTACCGTAGTACCACTCCAGGATCAACTCCCCTACGCAAACTTCCGACACCATTTGAAATTCATTCTTCAAGCAACGTGTGATGTAATAAAAATAGCGTCAGATATAAGGCAGTGGCCTCTAGATGATAAATTATGCACCCCTCGATTTAGAGATTGCTAGCGCGATGCATTAACGTATCCCCTTTGATATATTTTTTTCAGAGGTAAATGAGAGTTAAACTCGTTTTATGGTGAAATAGAGAGGTATGAATTTCTTGACAAGCTATTGAAAAAATCACCTGTTTAAAGCAGATTTCAGGTCATCAGATTTTTTTGGAGTTTTGATGATAATTATATCGTTGTCTCTTAGTCATTGCAATACGGCAACTTTAATTAACCTGTAAAATTATTTTATTTATGAAACAGGTAAAGTTGACTACTGTCGGATAAAAAACATAATAATAATAATCACAACACTTACAAGTTTTTGATAATTTATGACTGATTAGTATAAATTCCAACATTTCGATTGGGGTCTAGACACAGAGGATTGTCTAGATTCGGATACTTTGATTGGGGTATTTGGAGTTGAATTCCGGCACTCCGATTGGGACTAGATTCCGGCACTTCGATTGGGACTAGATTCGGGTACTTTGATTGGTGCTAGATTCCGGCACTTCGATTGGGACTAGATTCGGGTACTTTGATTGGTGCTAGATTCCGGCACTTCGATTGGGACTAGATTCGGGTACTTTGATTGGTGCTAGATTCCGGCACTTCGATTGGGACTAGATTCGGGTACTTCGATTGGGACTAGATTCCGGCACTTCGATTGGAACTAGATTCGGGTATTTCGATTGGGACTAGATTCGGGTACTTCGATTGGTGCTAGATTCCGGCACTTCGATTAGGACTAGATGATTTTTGACTAGATTCGGGCACTTCGATTGGATTGGGACTACAAGTCTTTTGGCAAAGTCCAAGTTCCAAGACATTGTTATTATTGGTTTAGGCGTACGGTTTCTGGTTCAGAAGAACCTAATTTTTTATTCCGTGTTTCTTCCCAACGGTGACGTCTAGGCTGTTTGTTTTGCAGTTATGTTGCACCAAAAGCTTTTTTCTATCTAAACGTCATTTTATCCTGAAACCTTCATCATCCATCATAAACAGGCTGTAGCTGTTGCTAATGCTCTGCAGTAGGACATCCTACTGCTACTGTTTGGCACAGGATTCCGCTCATGAGGGTCCAGTGCAGTAAAATGGGCCTTGCTAACAACTTATCCTTGCATCTTACTATCTGATCACTCTGAAAATTGCTGCGTACAGCAGAACAGCTTTCACTATGGATCGAGCAAACATCGAAATCATCACCATCATCAGCCTATTTTGCGTCCCAGTGCAGGTCACAGGCCTATCCTCAGGTAGGGTGTATGGGCGTTAGTCCACCACGCGTGCCCAATGAAATCTATCTTATCTATAAATCTATCTTATTCTTCAGCCTATACAAGTTTCCTTACGATTGTTCCTTTACCGTTTGAGAGCAGTCGGTATTAGTTAGGTACATAAAGTTGACATTGAAATCGCCACAAAAAATTTGTTGTTTTGATTTTAAATATTACTAACCCCATCTGATATACCCCTATATATTTATAATATATAACCAACAATGGTAAATATAAACCCTATATATATTTTGCATACGTGACTAGCAATGGTAAATGTAGAAAGCTTTACCTACGTGAAAAACAAGTAGGTAAAAATAACGATTTTATATTTTATACGCATTGCGTCTACATGCCCTGAATTGCTTTGGGTTCGGTATGCTAAGCTTAGACCATTCCCTTGTTTGTTTAGAAAATATGGTAGGGCTTGTGTTATTTTAATTTGGATTCCTGAAGGTCTGACGATGTCCCACGCACATTCTTCTTGCTTTCAATATTAGTAAAATTACGATATTTAGTTAACGTAACTTTGGTACTTTAAATAGGACTAGAAAATAATTATTATGAAGGAGTGAGTGCTGAAACGATGACTAAGAAAGATGAATGGAAGAGGATGACATATTGCGCCGACCCCAAATAATGAATGAGAAATGGGCAAGGCAATGATGAAATAGAACTATAGAAAATCGATATGTCACAATAGACCGAGATCTGACCGTAAAATTATGCACCTATTTCTTTTTTGAACGAAATGTGATTCTAGTGTACACAGGGGTTAATTTAACACCGCCAAGTTGCCTAGAAAAATCTCGCCGGAAGTAACTTTTCCATTATGATTTTTGGTATAACTTTTTCCACATATCTGTTTGGTAAGTAAATGATTTGCCATCGGGAGGAGACTAATCTAAAGTACTGGAAAAACTAGGATTGCCACCTCTCAATCTGACGCAACTCTAGGTTTGCCTGGTTCAAAGAAGTCATTTAAATTAACCCCTGTGTAAAACATACACTAGAATTACATTTCGTTCAAAAAAGAAATAAGTGCATAACTTTACGGTCGGATCTCGGACTACAATGTCCATAATATTTATTTTATTTACCTACATACGGAACACTGATTTCGCATTTTCTTCTTACACTGGGCAGATTTTTACAGGTTTTACTCTTGTGACCTGCATTTCATTCGGGATTACTTTCTAGTTAGAGGCCGGTTTGATTGCCTTATTTACGGTCGCAGTAAAAAACCGGCCTGAGTTGTAAAACGTGGGGTTCTGTAATTAGACCCCAGGACATTTTAGACCATGAGACTTTATTCACTGGACATTTATTGTTACACAATTTGAGTAAATCGGCTCTGCGGATAGGATCTAAAGAACTTTGGCGAACGGCTATGTAATTTGAGACCCGACTTAGAGGTCCCGTACATGAATGAAACTTAGTAATACGTGTAGAAAAGTAACAAAAAAGTAAATTGGTTGTAACCTGTAGAAGTCGGGGGAAAGGTATTTATTTCTCCTTATGATACCATTTGTATCAAGTGTGTAAAACTCATAATCTTTCTTATTATTAGATAGTCCACTCAATCTTCTACGCATTCATTGTGTTTATTTTAATAAAAATTCACTATAACCGTACAATATTATGATAATAGAAGAAAAATAATCACACACACTATCAGTTCAACCAAGCCAAATACGTTCTTTAACGTCCAAAAAATACCTTAGTGATAATATTAGATAATAATAACTGTCGTGGCTGCGTTTTGCTACTGCTTTTTGGATGATTTGTCTATTTTACTAGTAATTTCTACTTTTGAATGCGGACTTCTAGAGATCTGAAAGTTTTTTTAACAAATGCCTTAATTTTTTCTGTTTATAATAATTATGACCGCCGTCCTGAAGAGCTTTTAGTTTTTGTAAAAATGGCTGGGTCCAAAGTTTCCAAACTTCTTTTGCTGGTTTGTCGTAAACTTTCATTGAATCTCGGTTTTTGAGACAAGACCGCTAATTATACGTCCGCGTCATAATTTCTATACACTTACAGTTATTCCTTCAAGGTTTCAGAGCAGTTGGTAAAAACTAAAACGCTACTAAGGTAATGTGACCCTATGAAATGTTTTAGATTACCTATATAAAGTATAACTGATAATGCAGGTCTTACATCTGTGAGAACTGTGTCTTATTGGGGACATCATAGGTCACGTACCGTATAAACTATACTCCATTATCATCAGATAATTGATTCCTACGATTTCGATTACATCAACTGCTAATCTTTATGGTACAGCTGCTGCTATTTATGGTTGATATTTTGAAGTGCATACTATACCTACTTAAGATGATATATACGCGCTCTCTCGTCCTTATATTAGACGTAGGAGCATCTAATGGAACGGGAGACCGATATTAACTATAAACTATACTATAATAGGTATACAATGCGACACCCTAGAAACCCCTATTTTTAACCGACTTCAAAAAAGGAGGAGGTTTCTCAGTTCGACCGTATATATATATTTTTTTTTTTATGTGTGTTCGCGGATAACTTCGTCGTTTATGAACCGATTTTGATGATTGTTTTTTTGTTGGAAAGGAGATGTTTCGAGGGTGGTCCCATGATAAGGAAACCAGAATCTGATGATGGATCCCAGAGAAATCGAGGGGAACCTTCGAAAATCGTAGTGACGACTAGTGCGTTTGTTAATTTAAAGCATTCCTATTAAATCGAACTAATCAATTCACCACTAAAAATTGTGAAATAAACAAAATTTCAACAAAAAATTAAAACCGCCTTCAAAAAAACTAAAAAGTAAAAAAATAATATTGCAGCCTATGACTTTTTCGTTCGCATCATAAGAACATTAATTTGTTTTATAGAAGTCGGTGTCAAGCCAAGCCAAAAAATGCGAGCCCTGTCGCGAATCGTACTGACTTGACAGCGACTTCAATAAAACAAATTAATGTTCTTATGATGCGAACGAAAAAGTCATAGGCTGCAATATTATTTTTTTACTTTTTAGTTTTTTTCCCTAGAAACTACGGTGTCATCCCCACCAAAACGCAGATTTACGGTACTTTATTAATTTTATTATAGTAATGTCTCAAGCAGGGAGCTCTAAAGAGTGGCGCCAAGTTCCCTACCTCTCCCTAATTCTGAACCATTAGCTGAATCACCGCTGGTTAATAGAGTGTAAACTTATTTATTTGGATTAAGACTCTTTATTTGCTGGATTAAGGATTCTTTGTCTGGATTAAGACTCTTTATTTGCTGTTAATCTTTTTATTGCTTTATTATCTGTCGCAGTTTTGGTGGTTAGCTTTTTGTTATCAATAATATTCTATGAAAATTTGGTGAGAATAGAACAGAAATAACTAACGAAATCGCTTTGACGAAACAGCTATAATAATAGTCATTTTGCAGAAAGTCTGCATTCAGTTATAAAATCGATCATATTTAATATATTTTTGTTGTTTTTATTTGTGACTTTTTGATGCATTAAATAGACAGTTAGTGGACACAATGCACGCCTCAACATTGAAGTATGTAGATGAAAGCATGTGTCACGATTTTTTCTTCACTGAAAAGCCAAAGGTATTAAATATAAATAAATAAATAAATAAATATAAATATCTTGGACAATGTCACACAAATAAAGGTAAAAGGTATTAAAAGTTTACATTTCAATTTAAGTATAATTGTAAATTCTAAAGCCTTATAATTGTAAACCGATTTGAATTGGTCTCGCGTTTCTGGTAATGAGCCAAGTACACGAGGACTTAGGCTTACTTTTTACGATAGGTCAGAGGGGGTTTTTAAAACCACGGGAGCTTTAGTAAGAACCTATCTTATTATGGAGGCTGGCAATCCAGCTAAACTTCGACCCAATAGGATCTTATGTGATCCCTAGATATTTATTTTCTTCACCCTTCAAAAACTTGGTAAATGATAGGCAATACCGTTCAGGGGAAAAAATCTGTGAACTCCCGGTTTTGGATATCCATCTCCAAGAAGGCGCATGCGTTTAGCTGCCAAGACAACGCAGTCACATAGGATAATTATGTTCCATGGTTTCCTCCTCCTCTCCGCACTAGGAAGAGCATGAGTTAACGCAGTTTTATTCAAATAATAGAGTTTACGACCTTTACAGTATGGCCATGAAAATAATTAACCTCGGCAATCTTCGTTTGCGCAGAATCCCCAACAAAACCCGAAGTCGTTTAGTAATCAAAGTAAGAAGCTTATATACCTACAGAGATGGAGATTGCATTACAATTATTTTTTTGAAGCCAGTATCTATGACCTTTATGACGTCACTGATGTTTCCCATCTCATTTTCTCTTTACATGGAGTTGTCATTGAATGACTTTGACCTTCATTTGACCTCCATGATATAGTGACAAGAATTGAGAGGGGTATGCTTAGTTGGTTCGGTCATGTAGAGAGAATGAATGAAAGAAGTCTTACGAAAGGGAGTATTATATTCCTTGCTTACGAATGAAATTTATCGAGCACAGGTGAGCGGAAGTGTTGGGAGAGGCCATCCGAGGAAAACATACCATGATCAAATCAATGATCTTTTCCGAAAAGGACAAGTGCGTAGCACCCGCAATCGACAGAAGTGCATGAAAAGATGTATGAATATCAATGAGGCTAAAGAAGTATGTCAGGGTCGTAGCGTGTGGCGGTCCGTGGTCTCTGGCAACGCCCTTGGGACAATGGCGTTAGCTTATATATGTATGTATGAATCAAAGTCGGATAGCAGCGAAAAGGGAGCGAAAACAATTAGCCAATCGTTGCAAGGCATTGAAGGTGGCACATACTGATTGGACGATTTAATTTCGCACGCTATTAAAATTTGTCAACTGCGCAGGTACATTGGGTAACTTATAAATCTGGTACTACTGTACTTTGCAATTTCATGTCCTAAGCATAACAGCCAGGTAATATCCTTTCAAAATTGAGCTCTAAATACGTCAACATAAATAACCGCCTTCATAATAAATCAAGACATTCTACAAACGGCCGAGACCTCTCATTAGGGCCCTTTGAGACCAACTGTAGGAAAAGGAAGGGTTTGACTGATTTCCTCGATTAGCCACGACAGTTTCAGGTCTAAAGTCGAAACGTTTGAGTAATTCTACCGGGTACCGGCTTATTGTGACGTGGAGTGTTGGTAATGGTCTATTAGGCCTTTTGTTCGAATGTCTAGTTGGTTATTACGGTGTCGGAAGTTTGACTCGTTTGTTGGAGGTGGTCTATGAAACTCTATAAATTCTGAAGTAGACATATTTGTCTCTAAATCTATTTCGTTTTCATTACCTAACCTACTAATTGATATATTTAGCTGCTTTTTATTTTGGAATCTTAATTTACAAACAACATGAAATGTCACTAACACGGTTCCTATTCAAAGACGTGGTTTTCTCCGGCCGCCTCCTACGTTCAAGCTGTTGGTACCGGACAGTGCTGAGTGCTGAGCTAGTTCAGGTGCCTATTGGCTTGAACACTCTTAAAAGCAGGTGGACAACAAACTGCGTCTACCAATCCATGCTTCCCACCAACTCCGACCTCACCCCGTCTCGGTGGTATGAGAGCTGGACAACGGTAAGCAGAGGTATATATTGTTCCTCACTCGCACTCACTCAACATTCATGTGCTAGCCTCTTCTTGTCAGTGCGAGCCCGTTTGCATGATGTGTCCAGGGTGTGGTGTATGGCTGATTATGATGATGATACATTGCTATTCAGTATTCCTATAGTACTAGTCCTAGCTAAGCAATAAGTATGTGAAAACAAAACAAAACACAGTGTTACCCTAATTTACAACAATGGACACTGGTGACAAATACGGCTTGGCGCCAATGCAAACATGGACATTCCTGGGGCTTCTACTTTTCTTTCCACATTAGATATCCCATGGCATCGCCCTTATACCAAAGACATAAGAACAATAACGGTTTGATTTACGTGACTTCGCAGCAGCAATGTATTTGTACCTTAAATTTCTTTAACTATAACGGTTTTATAACCTTATGGCTTTTGTAGTAGCTTATTATAGGGTTGAGTCTAATGTTTGTATATCGAATCAATTTATAATGCCATTTATAAAGTCAGATTTAATTTCTAGTCTAGAAAAGGTCGTCACACATTTCAGCAAAGCATTAGATTACCTTATGCGCAAACGTGCCTCTCTACTCCAGAAAGTACGAACCAGCCAAAACAGTATTCTGTAAACTGTTGCTGAAGGTTGGGATAGCCCCATAATGAAGCGCTAGGCACAGCTGCACAACAGCCTGCTGACTTTCCCAATGTTGGGAATTTAAATTATTTCAACAGTTTTACTTACAAAATAGACTCTATAATGTGCGTTTTCCCCCGGTTGGTTAGGACATTTCAGGCTGAGTCACCTGATTGTTTGAAAAAAAAGATAATTCCTTGCTTCGGATGGCACGTTAAGCCGTTGGTCCCGGCTACTATCTTTGGTGGCAGTAGTGTAACATAAAAACCACGTCAGAGGCCGTAAGGCGATAAGAATAAGAATAGATAAAATAAGTTCCACTGTTACTAACACTTTTGTGGACTAACTGTATGAAATAAACATTAATTTAATTTAATTTAATTACGAAGCTCGTCTCTACGAGCATGAAATGAAGGAAAAGCTCCTCGGCGATAAAGACATTGAAATAACCTAAAGGAAAATTCTCAATAATAATCAGAATTTTTATTAGTTCTTTTATGCGGAAGGTCTCTGTACATCAGACGGGGCTATGAGTAGACTAACCTGAACTAAAGACACATAGATAGATAGAGAGAGGCAGTAGACATTTAGCTTACGTAACGTAGTATATTATCCAATACTGGTTTGAACTCGTGTTTACCCTACCTATATGGTTATGTTTTCTATATCAAATTGTTCAATTTGCTGGAATAGAAAAATCCATATAATCCTGAATAGAAGTCATGATCAATGCGTCTAATTAAGTGTCAATTCACACGTACCACAACCACACCACAGCCACAACCACACCACAACGACGCCATGTGGTCGGGCGTATATTTTGTATTGAAAATGAATATTACAATTTACACGTACCACATTTTGCCGTTGTTATCGACCACATCGCACCCACATCGCGACGGCAACGCCACCACACCGGCGGCGGCACCGCGGCCACATCGCCACGATATGCCGTCAAGCCGTGTTTCCTCTACGAAAGCCGGAGTATGCCGGAGTACTGCACATGACCACGTGGTTACCACATCGCAACGACAGCGACAACGCAACCACATCGACATTTTGTCGGTACCACAACGCGACTGCAAAAAGCCGCTGCGACACTATTCACACGTAACCACAGCTTGACCACATTTTGTCGCTGCGACGTGGTGTGGTTGTGGTACGTGTGAATTGACCCTTACTGTTTGCATGATAAATTGGAATCCGATCCCGGTGTTCAATGAAGAATACATTACGTGTTCCAATTTAGGTTTTCGGGTTTCGGTATTACTAGTGAAACGTGGATGTTCTGAGGTTTCAGAATATCTCTGACTAACCCCTCGGGGAAAATAGTCGTGAGCATATGCATGCATGCAATTTGGGTTTCAATCATTCAAGGAGAGATCTTTCAAATTGAGCACCAATTTGAAAGATCTTTCCTTGAATGATTTTATTTCAGGATAAAATGGGGTTTCTGTTGCTATCTATGCATTCGATAAATATAGTGATATGCTAATTAAATTCCTGCTTACAGAACAAATTTAAACTGTGCTATATTATACGCACTTCGTATAGGTATCCTACGATACGAGACACGCTCATGTTGAGTTTGTTATTTGTCTTAGCATAACACCGAGATAACTATGTTTATTTTGCATTCAATTTAATCCCCTAACGAAGCTTATGTCAGGTTAATTTATCACTTTAGTCGTTAAGTGTAAGGGGATTGAATACAAAATTCTGTGAACGACAATACTGTCTTCGTATTAATCTAAAATTTCCTAGGTATGTCCTTGTACCTATGTCATGGTCATGTCCATGGAAAAGAATGGTGCCCGAAATTGCCAAAATTTGAGAATGACGATCAAATATGAAATTATCGAGCCGTTTCAAAAACAACATCGTAAGCCCCGATTTTAATACAGGGTTCTTCTTAATATGCTGATACTTATTAAGGGGATGATTAGTCCGTTAAACTGAACAACTTTCTCTATGGGGCCAAAATCGAATTCGCAAAAAAAAAAAGCTGTCCACGACATTTGGCTATAGTAGGTTTTCAGCTTTTTACAGAACAGCCGATTCTTTTTTGCGATTTAGATGTTGTATGCCATAGAGAAAGCTGTTCAGTTTGATTGTCTTTTCATCCCCTGACAAAGTATCAGCATAATATTAAGAAGGACCCTAAAGAAGAGACGATTTTGTTTTCGTTATAAAGCATGAAGTCTTTATCCGATAGGTTACATTTAAAAAAAAGGTAGGTAATTAACTAACCGAATTAAGGGCCTCCATTTCATAAGGGCTCAGTTTGTAGGACGCTTCTGAACCCACCAGCCGAGGTGACGATCTGAAACAACGCAACAACACCATCAATATATTTACAGAAATATACATATAGGTAAGATAAGTTTTGTTAAATTTTTAAGTATGTAAAGCCTATCTATATCATTTTACCTACTCATGTAAAACACTTTTAGAAAACGTATCACTTGATACGAAACGACAACTTCTTTAACACCATACTGGAAGGGAAGATAGAGGGGAAGAGAGGCAGAGGAAGACCTAGACACAGTTATCTGGCCCAAGTGAAGGAAATGGTTGATGTCGTCGCGTGGCGAGACAAGAGACAAGAGACTAGCGGAGAATAGACAGGATCGGCGAAAACTCCACCGACAAGAGCGTCGCTCTTAAATAAGATGATGATGATGATGATGATGTAAAACACTGGATTATTCAATGAATTAATTGACATTGACAAATGACAATTTAACATTAATTTGTAAGTGAGGAAGTATTTAATTTTGTAGTCATCATCATCATCTCAGCCGATGGACGTCCACTGCTGGACATAGGCCTCCCCCAAGGATCGCCATAACGACCGGTCTTACGCTGCCCTCATCCAACGGGTTCTCGCCGCCTTCACCAGGTCGTCGGTCCACCGTGTGGAGGGACCCACGCTGCGTTTTCCGGTACGCGGTCGCCACTCGAGAACTCTTCGGCCATCAGTTCTGCGAGCAATGTGCCCCGCCCACTGCCACTTCAGTTTAGTTTACCATTTCTTTGGGCTATGTCAGCTACCTCTGGTTCTTCTGCGCACTTAAGGCTTAATTAAGTACACTTTTTTACAACTAAACAAACATGTTAAGTAATCATTATACAGAAAAGAAACACAAGGTGTGAACTCGTATAATAAGACGGTTTCATCCATTTCGCAACCCAGGTTTCGATCGGTATTCAAGCGAGTTCTAGTTTAATAAAATTGAAGCACAAAATCAAACTTACGAGTAAACAGAAAATACTAGCTATCTGAATCTCCTTTTACCTTTTAGTGATTCCCTTTTCCCTAAAGTGAACCCTTTACTAGCTTTATATCCTGACCCTGAAATAGAAATGCCTTACCAATTTCATAATTAAACGCCAAAGAATGAAGGTAGACCTGAAATACCTAGTTGCCAAAATTATTAAGCAAACTAAATTCATAGCTTGTGGCGAGTCTGCCGTGATATAGCCCCCTTAATTATTAACATTCATAAATGTTGGTAAGTGAATTTATGAATGTGTTGCTCTCGGCTAGGAGAGGGTGCGAGTACAAGCGGTTTAAAAAAAAGAGTAACAAAGTACCGTAAATGAAACATTGGAAAACATACAACATCTAAACTAAAATAAATAAACGCTGGTAAATAGTCTGTATGATAGTGAATGATATCACACCATAAATTATGTTATAGTTGACCTAGAATGTTTTAGATCGCAATAAAAACGGGCACGGTTCACTTCGAGATGCTCGTAACTACAGTATAAGAAAGAATGTCTTATTGGTGCACTGTGTACCTAGGTGCACGTGTTATATCTACGATTCTAGCGATCTAGCTATTTAGGGTCTTACTTAACCGTCTGTCTATTCAGAAATCCATCCTTCAGACCATGTATCTCTCCATAACAGCCTTCCAGTTTACTTGGAGATCACAAGGGATGTATGTACTATAGTGTGAAGGCGCGGCCAGATGGCAAATTAAACGAAATTATCCAGATTATTTGGGTTTTATTGTACTTTTTATCTTTTGCACTCGCTTTGCTCTCGATCGTCCTATGAATCCGCGAGTTTCCAACTAGTCAAATTAACAACTCTTTATCAAACGTCAAAACGCGTGCTTTGTATGAAATATTGTACTAAAATTTGGAGAGTGACGTCATTGTTTTTCGTCGTCGTTTTGATACTTTTTATAGTTTATCTAGTTATTAAAAATAGTATTCAAGCAACAGAATTACTGAAAATGAGAGTTAAGTGTTATTTTCAAACGGTTTATTTACTGAGCAATTAAAACTAAAATATATTGTATGTAGTCAACTCCCCAATTAAAATAAACGAACAACGAGCCTAGGAATGCGCGTTCCAAATTCGAATGCAAAACCAGCCAGTAGTAGCATAACCGATCTCTATGCTACAGTACCTACTTACAGTGCAATCTTTGGAAGACTAGGTAATGTATTAGGTATAAATACCTGTGATTTAAAAAAAACGCTGCGTCTCTAATGAAAACAAAGCCAACGAAGCCAGCCAAGTCACCTATACTATATTGTAAGCCCAAAATGCAGGTTATGGTGGTTCCCAATGTAACTAATATTAAGCTCTCTTGTAACGAATTGAAAACCTGACCACAAGCGGCTATACAATATCACTATGAGAATGACGTGCTCACATTCTCGCTATGTGCAAGGATCTTCTCCAAGAAGATTGGCTATGTTAGCCACAAGAGAGCTCATCAACGCCAACAACGGATTTGAAGCAGTCGCCGTGGCCGAAATCAGTCAGGAGCAATACACAATCTATAACTAGTGCAATAAATAACGTTGACTTTGAAAGCTATTACCGCTCATCTACCCGCTAGAACATGAGCTCCACCCAGCCCAGGTAAGACAAATACGCTCATTTCCTGCGGAGAGCGCGCCCGAACGTCCGTGGCTCGACAAATTGTACCACGAGACCTTATTCTGAAAGGTTTATTTCAATATTGTATAGTATTTAGTGGTACAGTAATAATAAATGAAGGCTTTTGGCTGAGCTTTATTAGCTAGCGCCGAGCACGTCAGAAAAGGGCATAGAGAGCATGAAGCAGATATCTGCTTCAACCAGCTTCAAACATAAATTTAGGTTAGTTAGGGGTAGGGATATAAAGCAAGACATAAAAACGCTACTAGAAATCTATTCACACTTATGACAAACGTCCATTAGAATAAGCGAAATGTCAATAGATGCCATCTTGATACCTTTGTGCGCCGAATCCAGCTGGAAGCTTTTCGTATGGCCTTAGTTTAAGGTTAAAATTTGCTTGATTTGCTTAAAGAAGTGGAGACATTTGTTTAACTGATATTGCCGGTCTTTATTTGTTTAGTCAATAGCTTCAAGTTACGACAGCCTGTAAAAGAATTTGTTGTAGACAAAAAGTTTTGAAGACTATAAAGTTCAGTTCTTTCAGAATAGCAATTATTTTCCTTGAACGTTTTTATCCAGTTGGTGGTTGGTTTGTCTCATATGTGCTAGAAGCATTATGTTCCTATAACCATTTACAGCAGTTCATTGATAATAAGGTCACAGGTACAGATAACAATTATTTCCTCTTCTTCTCACACTTCAATTATACTGTAGAGTCTAAAGTGCGACAGATTATCCTGCGCTGCCCTCATCCAATCTGTTCCCGCCGCCTTCACCAGGTCGTCGGTCCACCTACCTACCCACGCTGCGAATTCCGGTAATGTCTAATATACCATACACAAAATCCTCTGAAATATTTCCTAAAATCTAGTGAAATAGAAAAGAATAGCAGAATAAGGAACCCATAACCTCAAATGGTGGAAAGTTTTGCCGCCTTCTTTATTTATGGCGCTTATGCGGTACGAAATTTAACTTTTTTTGCTCGGTTTGACTGATTGCAGCTAAATCTGATAAATATTTTTTCGGACCGGTATACTCTGTAACGTTTTGGTCAATTCGGCCTTTTCACAGTGTAGGCAATTAGGCACACGTTTTGAAAAAACCCTTTTGTTCATGGATTTATGTTTACTAGTCTATTATAGCTAGTGTATTTCGTTCTTTACGTACACAATTCCTTTTTTAACCGACTTCAAAAAAAAAAAGGAGGAGGTTTCTCAGTTCGACCGTATACAATGTGTTAATGAATTAACGCAAAACCTCATACACCCCAACTGATTTATAACAAAATAATTATACTGAAATAATAATTTCATTATTTTGATACTTAAAATTTTAAGTTATTCGCATTTTAAGTTTTGAGACAAAAATGATTTGGTATCATTTCGGCAATGAATGAAAGCGCTAACGTGCTCATGGATACATTTTAATAATCTTGTTTTGGTAGTAAGTCACACTGGCCCGCCTGTGCGGAGGTTTGACATCGGTTTCAGTCAATTAAAAATTTTAGAAAAAAATTAATTAATATTTTGAAAAAAATTACCTATGTTGAAACCATGGTAATTCGATTCTGCTCTCGATTCTAAACAAACTACTTTCTAGTTTTGCGTTAATTCATTAACACGTTGTATATCTTGACTATTATAAAACTGTAAATTTTTGAAAAAAGAATTTAGTTTGTTTGTTTGTTTGTTTGTTTGTTTGGGTGTTTGTTTGTTCGAGTATCACGCAAAAACTACTGAACCGATTTTGATGAAACTTTTTTGTTTGGTAGCGTAACATCTGACTTAAAATCTGGTATATAATTTATGCGGACGAAGTCGCGGGTAAAAGCTCGTATTATATATTTTTTTTATTTTTTATGTGTTCGCGGATAACTTCGTCGTTTATAAACCGATTTTGATGATTCTTTCTTTGTTTGAATGGAGATATTCCGAGGGTGGTACCATGATAAGGAAACCAGGATCTGATGATAGCATCCCAGAGAAATCGAGAGGAACCTTCGAAAATCGTAGTGCCGACTAGTGCGTTTGTTAATTTAAAGTACTACTATTAAATCGAACTAATGAATTCTATATACTCCGCCTCAAATACTCCCCCACTTTTGCATCTCTTTAATAGATATTAGGCATGGGTATAGGTAACAGTAACCCAAAGACATAAATGGTATTATAGCGTTGAACGAAATTAATTTCATTCTGGCATTTTCATCAATCTCTACTTATACAATATATAGGTACTTATAAAATATATTTATATTTAGCAATTTTTTTATTTGCCAAGACGTTGGAAAGGAAATTTAGCCTGGTGTGACTTATTATGAGTAATTTGTTATCCTTTTCGAAACCCGACGTTCGATTTGAAACTTTGTCTTTTGGAGATAAGTCAGCGTGTTTGAATAGAGATTAGAAAGCAATCAGGATATAAGTTCATTAATTTTTTAAATTCGAGCCTTTGGTAATCAAATACTCTATTCGTGTTCAACGATTCTTTTTGACTTCAAGTTTATTCGTATTGTTATAGTCGCATTACCTTCTTCACCTGAGGTTATATCAACGTTACAGACTGGTTTATTAAAATTTCATTTGTCTGCAAAGTTGAATAACTTAAAATGAAACTTCAAACATCAAGTCGGTCGTATTCAAAGGAATGTTCTCAAATATCCTCTATTTTATACGTGAATTTCGGTTTTAGTGAATTTCTACCAATAGTACATTACATTTCACGACCTTAACTAAAGCCTTTATGTAAAAGCAGTAAGGTTCTTTTTGGGGTGTTTGTTATCTTCTGGATGGAACTGTTTCCTTTGTTTTGAAACTGGTAATTCTTACATTATTTACTTTAAAGTTATGTTCGTACACAAGTTTAAGACTGTCTTGTTTTACGTTCCCTTGATGTTCTTGAAACTGTAAAACAAATAATTTTACGATATCGATCCCCTTGATACACATGAAAGTACCTAAGTAGGTACACAGGTGTAGACTTAAATGTTGTACATATACTTAAGGGCGTGCTTCAGACTAACGACTGAACAACTTTCACAATGAGACCAATATTAAAATCGCGAAGAAAATTTTTTAATCAAACTGCAAGCCAGTACCTACGCCAGTTATTTAAAACATCGTAGGTCGCAATAAATTATTTTGGATGTTGTTAGGATAGATATACCACTAGTGTAAAACAAAAGACATGAGCTAACTGCGTGGTGCTCGGAAAATCTCGAAATTTTCGGAATTTTTTTAGGTTTTGGCTTATAACTTCTAAACGGTGCATCCTACGCAAAAGTCAATCGATAAAATTTTCTTCAATAGTATAATTGTAGCTTTGCAAGTCTAATAGAAAAAAGTTCGAAAATGTAGAGTTGTCCTACCTAATCTATCACCAGGTGCAGATTTGGTTCGGTGTAGAGATAAAGCCCATAAATTATGGGTGGATATAGAGCCAGCAGGGGCTGGTACTGGTGACCTTACCCAAGGAACGAGTGCCGCTAACCCTGCTGAAATTCCTGTCATGCAGAAATGTGCCAGAAATGTCAAACGGCTGTCATAAGCTGTCAAATGATTAGTGCGATACCGAATGTGTAAACAGTTGTGCGGATGATGTGTGAGTGGAGATTTATTTAGCGCGATCCGCCTACTGGTCAAACAAGGACCATGTGGCCGAGACGTCTACAGCCCTGCGGCAGTCTATCCTCACTTATTAATATGCCGCCAAAGACAACCTTGCCCTGTCGTACGGATAATGACATTAACCACCACTAACGCGTTACCTCGTTGTGACACTTCGGTAATAGAGGAGTCGTCGTGTTTGAAACTATTCTCGCAGCTATGCAACATTGACTGGTTCACGAATTTGGATAGAGAAACCATCTTTAGTTAGTATTTCTTCTAATAGAGTACCGACCGAACTACGTGCTTCGTGAGAGGTGTTCGTTACCATTGATATCGAGTGATTAGGCATTATAGGCATCTTCTGGGTTAGCTCGCTACATCTTCGACCCCATCTTTGTCCTAAGAACAGGATTGAGGTCAAGAGCAAACCCATTTTTTATAAAAAAAAAAGTGAAACCAAAGAGATACATTCGTTTTAATATTTTTAACCTCACAATGTTCATGTTATCAATAGTATCAACATTTTTGAGGGCTGACATAACCTCAGGGCTAGGGTTAAAATCAGCAATATAAAAAAAAAGAATTTGAAAAAATATGTTGATATTTCAAAACCAAAATATTCTATAACAAAACTTACTGTCGAAGTAACCTACGTTTTGTATGACATACCTACTGGATCATGTTAGATTTTTTTTATTTTGTCCATGTCTGAGTGATCCCGTGATCACATCACGAGATTTTTGAGTATCATTTATAATGATTATCAAAGGAATAAAAGACAATATCGTATGGGAAAGGCTTGGCTTTGCAAACGGTGAAGAAAAATATCGTGATTCGTGAGGAAACCTGAAAAAGAAATTCTGATGCGTATGTGTAATCCACCAATCCCACGCGTGGTACAATGGTACTCTTATACAGGGTGTACATTAAAATAGGACAGCTACTTAAAGAGATGCTTCAGACCATCAAACTGAACAACTTTCTCTATGGGACCAATATCGAAATCGCGAAAAAAAAATCTGCTGTCCCATACATTTCAGTCGAGTTATCTTTGTAGTTTTGTATGGGAGAGCGGATTTTTTTTTCGCGATTTCGATATTGGTCCCATAGAGAAAGTTGTTCAGTTTGATGGTCTGAAGCACCCCTTTAAGTAGCTGTCCCATTTTATTGTACACCCTGTATATTCCGTGGCGTTGAGGACTAGCGCTCATGCACCCTCCCTGAGGGTAGGCTTGTGCCCTGTGGAACGTATTTAGGCTGATGATGTTTGTTTTGAACAATTTGACACTGTGGCATTCAAAAGACACCTCATAAATAATGTTTTGTTAAAGTACCTATCTTGGTCACACTAGCCATCATAGTCATTGTTTCTCGACAAAACGTTTGTTGTCACGATCTCTAATGCGCATGCTCCGTTACAACATACTTAGTGTGACCATCATAATCCACTCTTCGGGAAAGCTGTGTACCGTGTTGAAATGTTCTGTTTTAAAAAACACACAAGTTACAACTGCAACAGATGTTGTGTTGTGTCTGAACATAATCATATTAATCATATCATTCATATCATTTATCGTGTTATGTGGTTATCATTTATTGTGTGATTAAATTTTTAGGTGACCCAAAATACTCCGCTATGTCTATTTGTTTGATCGAGCATCGCGCAAAAACTGCAGGACTGATTTTGATGAAACTTTTTGTGTTAAAAGCTTATGATTAGATTAAAAAATGTTATCTATTTTATCTCGCTACGATGACGAGAGCTTTTACAGACGAAGTCGCGGGTGAAATATATAAAAAAAATATAAAAACTTAGCTTAGCTTGGTCACACGACCGTACCCCGTACAAAGTGTCATTCCGGCACGATTCTCACGTTACCTATCGTTTGCAAATCAGTTACCGTTAGTGTTATTGTTTTCTTTTAGTAGGTAACCGATGGTTGACACCATGTTGACTTTATTTATGGCGTCGACGAACATACAAACAAATGAGAGAAGGCAATCGCCTCTCTTGCACTGATATGTGATGGTTTTCCTAGTCCAGTTATGATGATGAGATGTTCTTTTGAAAAAAGAAGATCTTTTTAAAGTATGGATTCCTCTGTTAAGGGGCGTCCGCCCGGTTTTGAGTCACTTTTTAACCATTTTATACATTAACTATGACACTTTTTAAGCAGAAAACAAAACTGAACAACCTACTGGATATGAGAAGTGATGTGGTTTTTCTCGATATCTATTTTAATAAAACTGAAGAAAAACGAATCCAAAGTCACCCCTGTTTTCCAGTTGTAACCGTTTTACTCTTACATTGTTGATCAGAAGAATATGAAAATTTACAATATTCTTCACAATACAATATGGAATGATGTGGTTTTCTTATTTCTTGAAAATTCATAAAAAATCATACAGGTTTTCAAAGAAAACGAAAAATTCTGACCGGAGCCACGCAATTGAAGTGGGATGGCTAATTGCAAAAGGTTGCTTGTAAGAAAGAGAGCCTTGCACTAGGGAGGAGTGGCCTTAATGTGCCTGTATCTAATTGGGATAGGCAGAGACAATTGATCGCCATTAATTTAAAAATGTGACTAAATTCACCATAGATACAAAAAACGTTATCGTCCATTTTCGTTTCTAGGCTATTAAATAATCTGTGGTCTAGGTACACCATCGTAAAGCCCGCGAGGATTTTAGTCGAGTGCGAGGATTTTGCATATTAGCACTTGGTAAAATACTTACTTACTCGACTAAATTATTGTGGTTTTGACATGTTTAGCTACTAAAGTAGGTAGGTACGCTACTATACTTAAATATTAGCGTAAGTATTTAAAATGTTTCTTTATTTCTTCTCATATTAGTTCACAAAGATGACAATGTAGGACAATAGACTTAAGTATAATTTTATGTGAGAGACTAGTTCCTGCCATAGATCTACAAACACAATGTTTATAGATCTGGGTGACGGGTCAAATTTAGAACTAGGTTTAAGTTAAAAATGATTTTAAATTAACAAGAACAGTGTCGAATCCCACTAATTGATGCAACGTGTATCTGTAAACAAAAATAAACAAATTAACGGTTCCCCAACAGAAATAACATTTCCTAAACATCTGTCACAATATTCGCCACTAATAGTCGACGGGAGACAAATTGTGGGTGTCTGTTTGACACAATTTATGCTTTGGGGTTCCATTCGTCAGTGAGGCAATGAGTGCAAGATGTATCTGTCAACAGATATTGTAGGTAATGTAAACCACGGTAACGATTTGTTATTCGAAACTTTTGTACTTTTATTCCTTGTACAGTCAACACCATATTGATCTAAATTGCTGATACTACACGACATAAACCTTTTCCTTTACCAATGCTAGATAAATCTATCTAGGTCTTCCTTTGCCTCTTTATTTAGATTAAAAAGATGCGGACGATTTTTGTCTTGGAGTAGCGATCTCATTGCTGCTTTTGTATTGTCTTATTTACACCGAACAGAACACCGAAAAAGTACGAAATGCTCTATTATGTGATAAACAAACAGACTCCTGAAGAAGTTTCTAAATAAATCCTAGCCTCTTCCATTCTTATTATTCCAGTTACCTACCTATTTTCATGTTGACCATGTTGTTAACAA
The DNA here is from genome assembly GCA_922987775.1 of Agonopterix subpropinquella. Classification (NCBI taxonomy): domain Eukaryota; kingdom Metazoa; phylum Arthropoda; class Insecta; order Lepidoptera; family Depressariidae; genus Agonopterix; species Agonopterix subpropinquella. The sequence goes on along the minus strand of OV277703.1, from coordinate 20,707,409 downwards.
AAGTAAGTACCTACCTAGTTTAATTCGCAATGAAAATCGGACTGCACGTTTTTTTTGCTTCAAATGAAACCCGGGGCCTATTATAAGTTATCGTATCGTTTGTTAAAAACTTGAAACGGAATCCATTTTTAAAATCGTGAAAGGTTAAGTAACGTCCTATTGTTGGTTTTAGACTTTTCGCTCACTTAGTCAACCTGTCCGTTACCAGGCCTGTCTCACTCCACAGCTCAGGTAAGTTTGACAGCCGGACACCTCCGAGGTGTAAATCGCAATAGGTTGCCACTCACCCCTCGGTGGTCACCAAAAAGATTAAAATAAGGTACAGCTTGGCCAAAAACGCCACTGTCGCTTTACATTGCAACACTACACTTCAACCTAAACTATTTTGATACTTGCTGTATTTACTCCAAAAGTTTATGCAAAACGTTATCTATATTTAGCTAAATTTAGCTCTGGCAGCTGCGAAGCTAGTACGTCAACCCGCGATAGCGACATTTAACATATCCATCTGTAAAATTTAGTATTTTATCTCGTTCGTTCGCGCGCAAATAGAAAGAGAGCGGAAGCGTGATAGCGCTGTATCACGCTACCGCGGGTTGGCGTACCTACTAGCCCCGCAGCTAAATTTTACTCCTTGCAGAAAATTTAAATTTATGCAACTGCATGGCTAGCATGGCAGCGAGATATAGAACTATCACACCTTCACTATCTTTCTATTTACGCACGAACCAGCGAGATAAAAGGAATGATATAGCCGTATCACGTGCAACATGCTATGCCTTCTGTATTCTAGAAGAAAATAATGAAAACGCATAATAATATGGAAGTAATAAATACACTTTATATTGTACTTTCAAATTATTTGTTTCTGAATTTTATCAGTTTTGCAGATTGTCATATTTTCGAAGGTCCGATATTTGCATTTCTTCTTTTTACCATTTCCATTTCCTAGCATGGCAGTTTTTAATTTATCGATGCATTTCGGGCGGATTAATTTTGCGGTTTAAATGTTTTCCTGAAAACAATAGAGAAAAACCATAAAAAAACAATCGAAAAAATGTTTGTCGCTGTTAAGATAAACTAAGCAAAACAAAAAATATCACATGCGAGAATGACATGCGACGGTCAAAATTATGCGGTCGACGCATACCTACTTAAAATATGTACAATTTGGAACCTCGTGCAACCCAAACTCGAAAGGAAATCCCCTAAATGATTATCTTTCAGATGATAACTTACGATAATTGATATAATTTATTGACAACTATTGTTAAAATGCAATATTAGAGTAAATAAATACCTACCATATCAGCTAATCGCTTGTAAATAACATACAATTTGTTCGAAGTTTCCCAGCATGATATACCTCCAAACGTAACAGAAAATAACATACTGAATTACTAGACTAGCACCACTTTTTGTTGCTTTATCCATTTGAAATAATAATAAGGACAAAACTAAAGATTTTACGGTAAATTTTGATTTGAAACGCATAAAACTGCACTCGATGTTTGACAGTTTGACGTTTTCCATGATGTCATGATAATTAAAAAAGTTTAGTTCCGATCGTAGAAAAATTCTTCGTCTATGACTTGCCGTCATTTTGTGAGTACTGAAAACCCTAGCGATGTCACGCTGTCAGCACGTTAAAGAATGAAAGAAGGAGACTTTGTAAAGGAAGCTGTCATGCCTAATGATTCGGTTCATTTTTGTTTGCACGCGCGCCGTTGTGACAGTTGGTAGGTTATTCGCGAGTTGTACGATAGGACGGGTGCGAATAACTTTGCACCTTATTGCTGTGACGAGAGAGTCGTTATTTATTTAAATCTGTTTTCGAAGTGATCCTTCTGTACGGGTAGTACTAGTATTTATTCTGTGCCGTTACACAGTTTTTGAGTTTGAATCATTTGTTATGCCCTCTAAAGTTTCGGTCGGAACTCGGAACAGCGAAAGTCAAAAACATCTTTGAGATTTGTAAAATGTTACGAAGGCAAAATTAAGAGTAAATATCATTTCATATTGCGGTAAAATAAGATAACATTTTGAATTGTTGTTTCAGTATGGTCAGAAACCTTACTATAACTACCAAAACGATGTTTTTAAAAGTGCAGTTGTAACAAGACTGACCTTTAGTATTTTTTTTATACAGGGTTAATTTTATATCACTGCGGATAACTTCAGCATGTATTCTACTCATCAAACTGAACAACTTTCACTATACAGGGTGAAATTGATATCATTTGCATCCTTTTAAACTAAGAGTCTACCCAACAAACTGAACAACTTTCACTATGGGAGCAAACCGATCGGAGCAACGAAAAAATCAGCTGTTCCATACTAAACTGCAATGCCTACGCGACACAAATGTATGCAACAGCAGATTTTTTTTTGCTCCGATTGGTTTGCTCCCATAGTAAAAGTTGTTCAGTTTGATGGGTAGACTATGATATCAATCACCCTGTAGAGCCAACTTCGAAATCGCGAAAAAAAATCCGCTGTCCCATACAAAACTGCAGTACCGACTCGACTCAAATGTATTTCCATAGTGAAAGTTGTTCAGTTTGATGAGTAGAATACATGCTGAAGTTATCCGCAGTGATATAAAAACCCTGTTTTCAGTTTTTTTTTTATTGGAGCTTTTAACCCTGAGGTTATTTGTCAGCCCGACCTTTTAGTATATAGGTCATATTTCAGAGGTGGTTTTCAAGGACCATCTTAATGAACATCTTTTACTATGGGAGCAAACCTGAAATAAAAAAAAAATAAAAAAAACAACGGTTCCATACTAAACTGCAATGCCTACTCGGAAACAGCTGCGATTCCGATTTCAGCCTTAGACCATCAAATTGAACAACTTTTACTATGCTCGCTTAGTAAAAGTTGTTCAATTTGATGTTCTGAACAATGTTTCACATTATCAGGGATGGCCTGATAATTTGACCTAGTATTACGGCTTCATGATTGAATGACGTGTCAAGTTATGATAGGTGGGCTAGTCTTTCGCTAGCAAAAACACTGCATAAGAAACATTATCCCTTAGTCGCCTCGTACAAAACCTAAGGGAAAAAATGGGGTGGTTCTTCCGAAATCACACGGCTGTTTAACCGTGTTGTAAAAACTAAAATATCACTTTAAGAATCTGTCACCTATCCAACAGGGTGTTAAATATTATTAGGGTTCCGCAGACTCGTCCTATTAATATCATCGCACATGGTATCGGTAACACATTAAGCCCGACCTTACCATCGATTGCCACTCATTTATTTTTACAACATGACAGTTTTGGTTGGAGCAGATTTGATTTTTTATCTCCCAGTAGGCCAATGTTATTTGGTGCGAGCTTGCAAGTTACTTAGTTTTATTTTATTTGAATGCTATTGGAATAGATTCAAGTCTGAGCAGCTGGTAATGTAATGACTGTGTAGATTTAACAAAGACGTTACTTTGGTCATTATTTTAGATTTTTCTTTTTTTTTTCGAAATTTTGTGGATTTTCCTGAAAGCGTTGTTTGTAGCTTGGAATAAGATCAATGTGCCTTATTTAAAATAGGTACATCTTTTTTTAAAGCTATTGTTACTTATACAGGATATAACAAAACACCCTAGTAATACTTAAGGGGGTGCTTCAGACCATCAATCTGAACAACTTTCACTATGGAGCCAACGTCGAGAAAAAATAAAAAAATCTGCCATCCCATACATTTGAGTCGAGACGGCGGAGAAAGAGCGGATTTTTTTTTTCGCGATGTTGGCTCCATAGTGAAAGTTGTTCAGTTTGATAGTCTGAAGCACCCTCTTAAGTATTACCAGGGTGTTTTGTTACACCCTGTAATTTTAACGAGTCTGAGTTTTTATTCCATGTTAAAAATAAAATGTTGTAGCCATATTTTGCTTCTTTTCGATTTTTTTACCGCCTCCCACATGTCTCAAATTACAACGTTATTATACCTACTCATCATCATCATCATATCAGCCGATAGACGTCCACTGCTGAACATAGGCCTCCCCCAAAATGGGGGGATTTGCCATAATCTCCACGCTTGGCAGGCGGGTTGGCGATCGCAGTTGGATTGAATGTGTGTACTCAGAGGATACTGCTGCCCATCCTCCGGTAGATCCCTTAGTCGCCTTTTACGACACCCACGGGAGAAAAAATGGGGTGGTGCTATTCTAGGCCGACACCACACGGACAGCATGCATGCATTATACCTACTGTTATCATTCAATTAGCAGCAGATTATCTAAATTAATTAGTAGGTATACCTGCTAGAACTCTCGCTGGCAAATTAATTTGCAGTTGAACATTGATAACATTATCATAGCTGTAGAATTCGTCATGTCTCTAGAGATGTGAACCTGTATTATAAAATAATAATTAAATTGGCACCTAGGTCACTGAGTAGCAACCTATACCATTTATTTTAGTTTAGACAGAGTTCTAGGTCTAGAGTCGTATTGTAGGTCTGCCATTGGGTGGTCACGTCGCGTGTCGGTCGTCCGTTGCCCCCTCCCCGGCCTACAACGAAGCTCCAGTGGTGGCTCAAGATAGTGTTCTTTTCGAAAAACAACCCTTGAAGACACTAAAATTCCTATGTAAACCGTACAACGTTCAATTTTGCTATGCAGGGTGTTAGGGTAAACAATTGCATTACTTTACTGAACAACTTTCCCTAAGAAACCTATAGGAAATTAGTAAATCAATTTTTGGACTTCCCATACTAAATTCAATTGAATTTATGGGAAGTCCAAAAATTGATAATCAGCTGATCGAACTTTTGTATGAAAAGTCGAATTTTTTTTTTTTCGAATTTCCTATCCTATAGGTTTCTTTTTAGGTCGTCTCTCCAGCGGGCAGCAGGGCGTCCGACACTACGCCTACCAGTTACCGCGGAGAGCGACTGGATGAGGAAGGCCGAGGATAGAGTTTTGTGGCGCGCCTTGGGAGAGGCCTATGTTCAGCAGTGGACGATGATAGGCTGATGATGATGATGATGATGATAGGTTTCTTTGGGAAAGTTGTTGAGTATCATGGGTACAATAACCCCTTAAAGTAAAGCAACTGTTTACCCTAGCACCCTGTATAGGGTCCTTAATTCTTAATATGCTGACACTTTTTTTAAGGGGATGATCAGACCGTCAAACTGAACAACTTTCTCTATAGCACCAATATCGAAATCGCGAAAAAAAATCTGTTGTCCCCTTCGCTGTCCCATACAAAACTGCAAACCTACTCGAGCCAAATGTATGGGACAACTGTTTATTTTTTCAGGATTTCGATGTTGGTCCCATAGAGAAAGTTGTTCAGTTTGATGGTCTGATCAGCGCTTAAAAAGGATCAGCATAATAAGAAGGACCCTATACAGGGTGTTAGGGTAAACATTTGCATTTCTTGGCAAAATCATAAATACCAAGATGAACGACGTATGGTACCTACACTGATTGCCCATTTTCGACTTACACTTGACCGCTTTCAACTTAAGAGGGCTATCGCAGTCCAGTGGCGCCCTCATCACATTAAAAAAGATTTCTCAAGAAAGAAAGCCTAAATTAAAAAAGTGCTCAACAGATAAACTACAAAAGCCTTCAAGCCATTTAGCCTAGTAAATGTAAACATTTTACCTTGCAAAAGGTCCGGTATCCACGATTTTTTTATATGTTATACGGGTATAGGTCCTTATTAAAAATCCAAGTTTTCGACCTTGAGGTGCTGCCGCGGGCTCTGCCATGTCCCTAAAAGAACGAAAATTTCGAAGATTTTTCAGTTTTAGTTATTTAAAATCTAAAGCTTAGGTTTTAGAGTCAAATTATGTTTTAGAGTAATTAAGAGCACTAAATGCGCTACAGTTTGGTTTTTGAATCATCTTTTTATACAGTATAATAGTTACCGAGATACAGCACTTCAAAATAAGGGCAGTTAGGGCTAATTCCTAACTGCCCTATGTCTGTGGGTGCAGAAAAGCTGGGCTCAAGAGGGTTTTTTGTATGTAGGTAATCTCTGGAAGTACCAAACCGATTCGTGAAATTCTTTCACTGATAGAAAGCTACACTATCCCTGATTACCATAGGCTACATTTTATTTTGTAAAAAAAAAATTCTGTTCGATATCTAAGTATTTGTTTACCAATTGATATTTGCTGAAAATTTACAAGTGTCGCATCTTATGGTTCAAAAAACATATTGTAGCGCATTATTTAGACTTCTTCTGAACAACTTCACAGTGAAACCTAAAGTTAATAACATATATAATTTAAAAAAAAAAACGAAATTTTAAGGAATTAGTCATACCTCTCCATACTTTGAGGTGTTGTATCTTGGGAACTATTCAGTATATAAAGATGATTCAACTATCAAATTGTAGCGCATTTGGTCTTGTTTAAACCTTTAGTAAACAAGTTTGCTCTAAAGCCCAACGTTTAAGTTTTCCGCTCTTTTCTTTTTTCAAAATTTGAATGTTTAGACCTTTAAAAAACCTATAAAAGTATTCTATGAAAATAGCTTGAAGGCTTTTGTAGTTTATCTGTTGAGCACTTTTTTAATGTAGGCTTTCTTTATTGAGAAATCTTTTTTAATGTGATGAGGGCGCCACTGGATTGCGATAGCCCTCTTAATACTGACCCCAAAATCTGACCTGGACAATAAGGTCACGAGAGCTCTCAAATAATATCCTATCCTCATCGCATTAGGTCCTCACATTCTCAAAGTGATCCACCGAGGATTCCTTCGTGCGGGTTATCATATCAGTGGACCGGATGTAATAAAACTAGGGTATCCGATAACATTTGATTTGATATCGTCGTGATAAAATTTAATATCGGGTTAAATTTAATGATTACATAATGGTCTTCTTTCACGCTATTCAGTTTTATACAGGGTGTAAGTGACAGCCTAGCAAATACAGAAACGGTGAACTCAGACCATCAATGTTTTATATTTGTATGAAAAAGCTGTTTTCCTTTTTGCTAATTTGATGTGGTTGTTCAATTATGGCCTGATCATGCTCTTAAAAAACTGTCAATTTTTATTTTTATTTTGTCTGAATTCTGCTTTCTGACATAACTTTGATAATTTGTTCAACAATGGCCTCGATTCGGAGTGTGCCACGACTTAACTAAACTAAATTTATTCCTGTCACTTTCTAAAATAAGATTAAGAAAAGAGACAGAAAACCAACAGCTGACTTTAGTGCTGTCAAAGTGACGTTACGTGCCCAAAAACGCTTTAAATAAGATGGCGTACATTATGATGGCATCTTATTTTGGGCGTGTTACGTCACTTTGACAGCACTAAAGTCAGCTGTTGGTTTTCTGTCGCTTTTCTTAATCTTATTTTAGAAAGTGACAGGAATAAATTTAGTTAAGTTAAGTCGTGGCACAGTCCGAATCGGTACCAATGTTATCCTAAGCCTATTAAATCGGATGTCCTATTAAATCACCAGCTACGCTATTACCACGCATTCCAACCACCTACAGTTTCACTCTGAGTCTAGAAAATATCTAACAAATATGATAAATTATCATCTATTCACGTCAATGTTAATATAGACATTAAATTCTCACATTAATACGTCTTGACGGCCGATACTATCGACTTACTGGATACTGAATTACCTCCTTCTAACCAAAACTAACTTAACTTTATCGTTGACTAAAACCTTTGCTATTCAAAGTTCAACTTTAACAGCAAGGAGTTATGCTGTTGTGTTTTTAGTAAAGGGTAAATTTAAGATGGTAATAATGGCAACAGTATTGTGGTTCAAATGTTTCTAAATAATTTATTGGTTAGATTTAATGCTGGCTATTGTGTTGAATGTGGCGATATACTGTGTGGTACGTTTTCACTGGACAATATTGCTGAAAATTTAATCAACATAGCAAAGTAGGTAAGAGCTACATTTTCAGTCAATTTTCCAGTTCAATGTTACGTAAGTTTGCTTATGAATCTGGTAGGTTTAGCACCCATTGTAATGTTTTTGGTGTGTAATAAAGAATAATTGATTGATTTACTTACACAGGTCGAGATGGTTTAGTCTAAGTAGGTAGAGTCAAAAATGTCGTAGGTTTTGATCTTTTGATGTAGGTACGGAAATTCGAACTAACACAAACAAAAATTACATTTATTATTATATATAAAACGTGTTAATAAATTAGCCCAAAACCTCATACACCCCAACTGATTCATAACCAAAGAATTAGATTGAAACAATAATTTAATTATTTTGATAGTTAAAATTTAAAGTTATTCGCATTTTATGTTCAGAGGCAAAAATGATTTGTTATCATATCAGCAATGAATGAAAGCGCTAACGTACTTATGGATACATTTTAATAATCTTGTTTTGGTAGTAAGTAGGGTGAGTGTGCCCGTGGGGTGGGTTGACAACGGGTTTAGTAAATTTTAAATTTTACGAAAAAATTACTTAAAATAAAATTTTGAAAAAAAAATCCAATGTTGAAACCATGATAATTCGATTCTGCTCTCGATTCTAAATAAACTACTTTCTAGTTTTGCGTTAATTCATTAACACGTTGTATTATGAATAAAACACAAATCGAAAAATTAACAAGAATTATTTTGATTCTCCTAAAGGTAGTTATTTTTAAAAATTACTTATTTAACCGAATTTAACTTTCGCCCATTATAAACATTGCAAAACAAATCTTTTTAGACGTTTACCTTATTAGGTCACCAAAACTGGAAGAAATCGTTTTGATCATGGTTTGATCTATGCGTGATCTATGCTAAGCTGAAGCTACACTTAATTAAGCACGTTAGGTAAACAATGGATACAGTCCACATCTCAGTCGATCGGTTCGCAGATGTGATCCGCAATTCACAGATAGGGGTGCGTATGAGCGATTACCATGATGGGCGAACCAGTTCTAAGCCATACCTATAGTACGAGTAAATAATAAGAAAGGAGCCATCGTACTTTTGACTAGATTATTAAATGATATTTAACTGAGCTTTCACACGGAGTCAATGGAAGTCAAAATAAACCGGCTAATCGACCCGCGCATGTTTGGAAAGTTGAATGAGAGAATGAGCAAAAAGCATCGACCGTGACCAAGGGTAATCGTTTCGCCTACGCTAGGTAAAAAGCAACAGGCTGACTTCTTGTCATTCGTGACAACTTGACTAGCCCAAGACCAAAAACATTGACCAAGAATTTTCGCTTATTCTCTCTACGCCAAGAAGCTTAGATGATAGACGTGTTGTCTCCCAAGGTGGTTGGCGTTAGCGGTCCGAGGACTAAGCGATTTGAACGAGTTGCTATAGATAGTAGGTACCTATCGAAGCTTGGAATTGAATTTATAACCGAGCCTAGAAGAGCCTTGAACTTAGATTAATAAGAAGCGTTAATCGGTTTCAATTAAATACCTATCTTTCTTTCTAACCTTCAAATGACTCGGATCGTAAAGATAATGACCAAAGCATGCGTCTGGGAACCCCAATACATTAGACATTTCCTAAGACGCCGTGCGCCTAACATAATGTAGGTAGGTACCCTAGATAGCTGTTTCACTAAATCATTCATTCATAAATGATAAACTATTAACCAAAGCCATAACAACAGTACCTTACAGCAGACAGTGAGAGAAATGAGACCCATCCAAGGCACAATACGCCAGACGAGCATCGGAGCTCACAGCTTTCAGCACAATACTACGAGTAAACCAGGCGAAAGATTTATTAGCTGCGACGATTCCTTGGCTCCCGGTCCGAGTAATGGATGTTGGCTCCCGATTAATGGACTGTATTATAACTTTGATGGTTTTTACTGGACCGTTTAATGTTCTCCTGTGGTTCAGGCATAGAATTTATTCCGGCATGATAATAATAATTAGGTTGTTATCTCACGCCAAAGTTTTCGTTCATCTATGCTTACTTACAAGTATAGGTACCTATTATTCTTCCTACACATAGCCTCAGTAATAACTTTTTCATTCACTTTTAGTTCACTTTACTTACGTACTTACTTCTATTTCAAACTCATGAAAATGTATATCTCATCGAAAAATAAAACTTTTCATAATTTATACTGCCATCTAGTGCAATTTATGTGAAGCTTTAAGGTTGCTCTTCGTCCGTGGTGACTAAAAGCGCCATCTAGTCTATGTCGGTCGAACTATTTGGTAGATTTCGTCAGGTTGATGGCTTGAACTTGTGAAACAAGTTCGCCAGATGGTGCTTAAACTACAAGCTACATTTTTTACACATGAATTCGCTAGATGGCTCTGCATGATCCACTATTTATATTTTGGTAGCATTTTTCGTAGCATTTAATCTGGAAATATGAAAATAATAACCAACTAATTAATAATAACAACAACAACAAACGACAATTTAACATTAATTTATTAATTTTTAAGTGAACGTATTTAATTTTGTAGTGCTTATGAATATTCGAACACAACAAAAAATAAAAATTCACCTGAAAACAGTGACAACGCTTCCACGCAAAACTTATTTTGTTATGTAGGTACCTACTTACCTACTTCTGCAGACTACCTAATACCTATTATATTATTTGTAAGTATTTCGACGCCCAGCAAAGTCCCTTCACGACGCAACGTCAACTGCACTCGTAAAACCGCATTCGCTTCCCCCATAACATCTCCCCAAGTGCAAGTGCATTACCCACACAGGTGCAAAGAGCATAAAGTTGCGTTCCGACACATCCTCCGGCAATTAGACGTGCATTCGCACCCTGTCCCCTGCACTTTAGTGAACTATTTGCGAGTTTTGAGGTTGGAATGAGGGAGTTTTTGAGATAGGTAACTGCTAATTTTCGGTTGGGAAACTTTTAGTATAGGTACCTACCTACCTATCCTAGACGTAGTAATAGATACTCTTTCTTATACTGTGCCTAGATGCACTGCTGTACTTAGTAAAACGCAGGTGTTCCTACTTTGTATACAGGACCAGTCCTGGATTTGTCAATAGGCCGTATAGGCCGCGGCCTAGGGGCGGCAGCATCCTAGGGGCGGCAGATTTCAGAGCACGATCACTCGATTTCAGAAGATAAAAGTCAAACAAGTTCAGTGGTTTTCTCATGGAACATAGAATTTGTTCTAAAAACAGGTGGTCTCATTTATTTGTTAAAATCTTGAGCTCGCTACGCTCGCTCCTGACTAGACACATTCCAATAAAATATCAAGCTCACTTCGCTCGCTCCAGAATCCGGTGAAATCTCGAGCTCACTTTAGCTTCGCTCTCTCCAGAATTCAATCCCCCCCCCCCCCCCCCTCGGGAAAAATCTTTGCTACACCCATAGGTACATGGGGCGGCGGAAATAAAGTGGCCTACACTCATAAAAAATTTAAATCTGGCACTGTACTGGACAGTGTGTACATTTAAATGCGTTACATACTTTAGGGGGTGGGTGCTTCAGACCATCAAACAGGACCACTTTTTCTTTGGAATCGCGAAATAAAAATTGGTTGTTCCATTAAAAATATCACTTCGCTACTCGTTAGATCCAACTAATGATGGAAGAAGGTATCTATTCTTGCGATTTCAATTTTGGTCCCACAGTAAAAGTTGTTCAGCTTGATTTTGATGGTCTGCAAGGTCAATTTGTGAGAGTCACGGTTGTTAAATTAAACTAAATTATTTTTCATAGAAATATGACTGTATAATCCCGATTATTGTAGAAGTGTTACAAGTTTACAACCGCCAATAGATCTCCGGATAATGATAATAATTATGGTCAATATAAGTCAGATAACACCCCAAGACCAAATAAGAACCAAGGAGTATAGTGCTAATAATTATGACAGACATATTACCACTTTTAGACGATGAGTGACCACCTGTGATAGTAAAGTAGCTGCACGCAATCAATGTGCGTTTGATTAACTTCCCCCAAATAAAAAAATCCGTACTTCATTAGTCAGACCTTCATGGCTAATGCATATTGCTTATTGCCAGATCAGATCCAGCTGACAATCAGACACGTCCGGTCCCGTTTGATCTCCAAACGGCGAGTCAGGGCTACAATAATGATAGTTTGCACGTGCTGATCGCCGGGATAAGCCCTTTGAGGAAGCAAACATGATCTGAAAGGGGTGTTTGGAATATAGGATAAAGCAAAGGTTCGTCATGTTTTGTTTTCCTTCTTCTGCATGCATATGCTCACGACTATATTCACCGAGGGTGAATATTCTGAAAAGTGAATACACAGAATATTCACGCTTCGCTAGTAGTACCTACCGAAACTCGGTCCAGCGTGACGTGGAGTGAGGTGGGTACAATACATGCATGTGAATTGAAGCATGTAGTGTTCTACACACGTTCTCCTTTATGGGATACAGAGATTAGTTACAGGAAGGTGGCATAGGTATTGTCTATTTAATATTTGTCATTCATTTTTAATGAGAAGAAATCACTGCGTTTTTGTTTTATGTCATGTCGTGGTGCCTTGAAAAAGGGAAAATTATAAACTGGAATTTCAATTCGTTATTTTATTGAATTTGTAGAGAAGAACACCTTGAGCCTCTACAGTTGGTGACCCCTTCATCGAAAAGCCAGTGGTGTTAAAACCACACATACTTGTAAATTCCGAAAAACTCATAGATACGAGTTGGCATGGACGGGAATCAAATCGTCGCCTCCTGCACGGCAGGCATGGTTCCTCGCCACTGGACCACCACGGCTTCCTTCTATCACAGAGTACTATAATTTCTTTGGTAAAATTTGCGGGTTCCAAGAAAGATATAGAGTCATCCCCCGGGTTCGCTGGACTTCATTGTTTAGTGTTGTAAGCATTCGCTGCAGTTGATCCTGGTTTACAGGAGTTACAGTGGTAGTCCAAAGTCCGTTATAAGAAAAAGGTGCGATCAATCAATCTTGGAAACTAAGTTTCACCTGACTACTGAATCTTTCTCCGTGTTATTCTGGAGAATGTACTAATATATTTCATCCCATTTTGGTATAGTATAGCTAAGGGATATGGTTTTTCTTTTGCAGTGCTTAATTCGGCGAAACACTAGCTCAGCAGCTATAACATCATCGCTTGTTATAGTCATAAATTGAACCTTGTCTACTTAACATACTTGCCTACCTTAAAATGTGTTTGGTAAAAGTAGAAAAGTTTCTGACCATCCGAAAGGAATTTTGGTCGTGTGTTTATCAAGTGACAACTCGTATGCGAACTAAGTCCTAAAAATAGATTAAGTATCTAGGTATAAGTCGTTGAGTAAGTACTTACATTGTAATAAAATAGATAGCCGTAGCCTCAGGGAAAGTTTTGTATGCACATTAGAATGCACAGTTTCACATGGACACAGGTTGGTCTTTATGTGAATTGATCTCCTAAACAGATAAGTATTGGTCGGTAGTTAGGGTTGCCAAAAACAGATTTCTTGTGTTTCTGTATTTGGGAAGTAACTTCGACGTCTCCAGCTCATGGCATGTTCGTTAGATAGTTACGCAGATTCTTCACGATCAAAATACAAAAATCTTTGTCCAGTTTGTCAGTCCAGACCTCAGAGATGATTTACACCTTTGGTGTAAATCGTGAGTGCGATTTTTGAACATCACACGTTCAAGTTGATAGTAGAAAGATGCATAATCTCCATACTAATTTAGACATTTTCTACTGCTGATTACGTGTGATGTTCAAAAATCGCACTCCTGTTCGTTCAGATTTATTTAGTCTCGCTTTACAGCGAGAGATTTGAACCAGACTGAAGTAAACTTTATAATTACCGACATTGATCATTTTTGTATGTTACCCGTAGCTACACTGAATAATTTTAATAAACCTGAACGAGTCAGTGTATCTTCAAGCAGGTAGCCCTAGGCAGTCAAAGAATGTAACTATCAACCATCATTCACGACAATGCCCACACACTAATGACGTCTGTTCAGATATCGAGACGGCAATTGAATACCCTCTTTGTGGTCCTTACTACGTGGACATGTCAAACGGTCAATGATAATGCGAGTATGGTCCAAAAGAAAACTTTTACTTCGTATGAAGTTTATGGGGTTTTTACCGTCTCGTGGTCCTGGAAAATAGGGTCGCTCACTCACTACTCTTAAATATCATACGAAACTACTAAACTGTGTTAATAAACCGATCTCTAGATCTCAAGACAGTATTCGCGTCGCGTACTTTCCAACGGGCCTAACAGTTTCCGAGGGAGATAAGAGGCGCGACAGAAATTTCTTGCATACTTACATCTTATACCCTGATCACTTCCCAGTCTTCCTACAAATGGGCTCGCACTGACAAGAAAAGGTAAGCAGATGCGATGCTGAGTAAGAGTGTGTGAGAAAGAACTACACCACTGCGCAGCTGTCTAAGAGCAGGTGAGGTCAAATCTAGTTGGGTGCAGGGAGTGTAAATACTGTTTGTGCCATGTGCTTTCTATACTTACACTGTATCTTTGGTAACGTAAACCTCTAAGTCTATAGTCAATTAGTTTCAAAACATCGACATGATTATTCTATTATTAAAACGCAGTTCCTTTAGCAATTCCAGAACTAGCTGAAGAGACTGATTGTTGCAAACAAGAGCCCATTGTTAACACTTAACTTGCTATAAATAAGATCCATTTCACCGAAGCAATACAATTCGCAAGTGTCTGCGCGGCGCAGCGCACGCGCCGGAACCACATGGCGCAGGATCAAAGAGACCGGACGCCATGTTGTCCCGAGTGTAAATCTGCAGATATTGACGATTTTCCTGCATTTATTGGATATTATTTGAATGTTTACGGATTTATGGGTGGCCTGAAATACTTAAGTATACAAATTTTTTGCGTATTGCTTGTGACTGGCACTGCATTTCTGCGAATTTCAAGTAGTCTGTGGTAGCTATCTCAATATCAAGGATTGTTTTTGAGTAAAATACTTACACATTAGAGAATAGAGATTTGCAACGTAACTCAATATGAAGTACCTACCTACTTGTCTATTTGTTGGTTGTCCGTAAAATTCTTTCAAATCTTTTATGATAATATGACAACACGTATGATATCACGGTTGCAATGCCAAACCAGAGGTCCTAGGTTCGAATCCCAGTTCGGTGATATGAATGTTTGCATCTTTGTTCATGGTTTCCATACTAAAAAGTCTTAGTAACTCATGTTTTTTTTGTACCTGTGAGCCGTGTAGGTAATTTACTTTTATCATAGAGTAAATAAATTATACATGATTATACACAACTTTTATTCAATCTTTGGAGACGCCGATTAAAATTATACAGTCCAGCTTGAGTCCAGTGTGGTCCAGTCCCAGATTTTCCCAAAATAACAGCCAACCAAGAGTAAAGTTTTATTGTGAAACGTGTAGCGTATTTTCGCCACTTCTCACATGGTCAGGATGGCCGAGCGGTCTAAGGCGCTGCGTTCAGGTCGCAGTCCACTTCTGTGGGCGTGGGTTCGAATCCCACTTCTGACAAATCTTTTTAGTTTTTATTTTATTTTTATTCTGTATCAGAAAGACAGATAAGCGTAGATAACCGACTCCTCGAGATTCTTGACCCTAACTATTATCATTATCTTGGTTATCTCAATACAATGCAGACAGTCATCTTCCTATACAAAAGACTTCCGTTTATTATAACTACAAAGTTGGGTACCTAACAAAAATAGATTTATGGTTTCTTTCCGTGGGTAGCGTACGAAAGGACTGAGGGATAAGGTTACTTTGCTGCATATTATGTTTGTTTATAAAGTCCATTATAATTTTTTTTTATACAAATTAAAAATCTACATTTTTTTCTTCTGTATCTTGTAGAGATCCTATCGGAGGTTGGCTATCATTGGAGCTATTCGGACCCTGGAGACTGAAGTTCTGTACAGTGAAGTGGTTGTTCATTTCGAACCATTCACATAGGATCTTAAGCCAGGAAGTCCTTCTTCTACCAGGCATTCGTCACCCAAAATTCCCCTGCAAAATGATCGGGCGAAGTAGAAATTTTACTAAGGACTAGCTTTTGCTCGCGACTTCATTCGCATATCAAAATAAAATATAGCCTATGTTACTCAGGATTAGTGTAGCTTTCTATTAGTGAAATAATTTTTACAATCGGTTCAGTAGTTCCAGAGATTACCCCCTACATACAAACAAACAACCAAGAGCAGATGTAGACTACATCGGCTGAGATGAAACATATTTAGGTATCAACAATTTAGCTTCACTATAGTTTACAACAGAAACAGTAGTTATTGTCCGTGTAGAGAAAGAAAAGCGGCCATTATAAGTCGTTCAATACCAGCAGTGTTCACAATTCCGCTGTGAATGTAAGACTGGTATTGTCCACGGCTTACATAATGCCTGCTTCAATGGCTGCAAGATGAGTGACCTTACGATAGAGATACTGGATGCGGTATAAGATTGGTATGCCTTTTTGATAAAGACAGGATAAAACTTGAGAACTTTTGATCAATGTCTACAGATCAATATTGCATTGATAACAGCGCAAAATCACAGGTATATTAGGTACCTATACAATTATAGGGTCCTTTTCTAATATGCTGATGGTTTTTAAGGAGAATGTTGTTTAGTTTGATGATCTGATCATCTCCTAAAAACGGAGACCCTGAATGCGTAAATTTTGAAACTCACGCAACTTTTTTTATCCTAGGATTAATAAAAGTTGAGTCTACACATTCATAAGTAATGGAAAATATTGCCAATAGCTAATCCTTAAAATAAAATCAGCATAAATTATGATAAAGGGAGTTCTCAATGCAAAATCAGAAAAGGAACCAAATAATTTGAAAAGGATACAAAACAAATATGTTATTATGAAAATAAGGAAATTATTGACTGAATTTTTATGGCCCAAGCATTCAAAATAAATGAGGAATTGGTTGGGTTCCAAAATGATTGGGTTTAGGTACATATTTCATTTAAAATAAGATACTTTACTCAGCTGTTGCACAATAAATTACAGATTAACAAATTAAAAAGATGCGAAAGTATCTCTGAAGAGATCTAGTAGACCGTATCACCGCCACCACGTGATAAAACCGCCATTTGTGTAACCTTACGTTTTTTTTATTCAGTTTTTGTTGCTGTATGTTTTTGGTGTGCAAAACATAAATAATAGTACATTACTGCAGCGGCCAGCAACAGAGGCATTGATGGACGAACGTGTAAATGTGGGCCGAGGCGAAGCCGAGGCACACATACGTAAGTCCATCAATGCCTAGTTGTGGCCAAGGCTTGTATAGTACTTTTCTCAAATAATGCGCGGAAATTAAAACAGTAAATTTTCTCAAATAATTCGCGGAAATTAAAACTCTTTTCAAAATCAATGACGAACATCGAACAACAATTCGTTTTTTTTTTCAATAAACAGCTATCTATTTGCAAGCCAGTTCGAAATTTAAATAAAACCTTTGATAAGTTACCTCCTTGGTCGCCATGTTTCGGAGAAAAAGATCGTTCCATTTTTAAATTACACGACATATATGAGTTTAGTATGTAATTTATTTGGTCGCTAAACACGACAGATATGGATTTTCATACAACATTGCCGGCCGCTGCGCGCATGTATTTGGCCAGTACTGCAATTTCGATTTATCTCGAAGAAGGTTGTCAAAATAATGCTCACATTTCCAAGCATGTTTGAGAAAAGAATATTTATGTTATCACATCTGCTTGTTCTTTCCAGCATAGTTAGATCTTGGCAATAAGCTGAACGCGACACTTGAGGTCACACTACAGCGCGCGTACATTTTTGAAGAGAGGCTAACAATGCATGTCGCACTGCCTGTCTGAGTTGAAGCTATATAGGCTTACTTTACTTCCCTATTGATTGCTTTGGTTAGTTTGGTTTCTAGATAAAATATGTTTTGCATCAATATCTTATTCTATGGTTTTGTAAAGCTGTTGTGTTTTTTTATTTTATTAAACCGTAACCGTACCTATATACAACGTGTTAATGAATTAGCGCAAAACCTCATACACCCCAACTGATTTATAACAAAATAATTAGATTGAAACAATAATTTAATTATTTTGATACTTAAAATTTAAAGTTATTCGCATTTTAAGTTTTGAGGCAAAAATGATTTGTTATCATTTCAGCACTGAAAGAAAGCGCTAACGTAGTCATGGATACATTTTTATAATCTTCTTTTGGTAGTAATTAGGGTGAGTGTACCCGTGCGGTGGGTTGACATCGGGTTCAGAAAATTAAAAATTTTGCAAAAAAAAAATTTACTATTTTGAAAAACATTACCTATGTTGAAACCATGATAATTCGACTCTGCTCTCGATTCTAAACAAACTACTTTCTAGTTTTGCGTTAATTCATTAACACGTTGTATAATACTCCTTAGGCGGGAGAACCGTATCCATTGACATGGTTCAACTCTGTGTACGTAGTACTTCCTATCTCTTTGGTTTTACTATGAAGTCTCTTTGTAAATAATAAAAAAAGATTATTATATAAAATCTCTTTGGAGATGCATATGGATAACGATCCTGGCTTTAGAACCGCCATAAAAAAATCAATATAAAAATTTCTTTATTTGCGTAAAAGGCTATTCGTGTCAATTTTTTTTCGACAATATCAGCCAGTCAGCCAGCCTCTATATAGCCACCAAATCCCACAAGCCCGCCTCAAGAGCCGAAGGAGCTTCCAGCGCTGTACGTCGGCTATAAATGGCGACCCATCCGTCACTAGATGCACTCTGTGGAAGGAGAGGGCACCTCCACCAGCTGAATTTATTTCCCCACAGGAATATCTACCTCCCGGGCGCAATCTGCAATGGCCAGTGTGGAAGTCTTTAAATCGGCTCCGCACTCAAGTCGGCCGTTGCAGACAAAGTTTATGCAGCTGGGGTTACAGGGGCCCTGGCCTAATGCAGTGCGATTGCGGCGAGCCTATTCAGTCGATGGCCCACCTGCTAGAATGCCCGTTGTGCCCAAACACCTGCACGAGAGAGGACCTCAATAAGGCTACACTGGACGCTGTCAGGCTGGCCGAATATCTGGCCAATAAAATATAGAAATAGTAGAACAATTGACACGAAAAGAAGAAGAGCCAGTAGCCAGTAGGCATACTTAAATCACATGAAATCTCCTTGCATGAACCAGGAGTGCGATTTTTGAAACTCATTCAGTGAGTTCAGCCGTTGTAAATGTCAAAATAACTACGGAGATACGCATCGTTCTACTTCTGATTTGACTTTCAAAAATCGCACTCCTGAAGTATGATTTTTGAAAGTCAAATCAGAATTAGAAAGATGCATATCTCAAAAGTTATTTTGACATTTACAACGGCTGAACTCACCGAATGAGCTTCAAAAATCGCACTCCAGAGACCAAAGAGTTTAAAACACAATATTGGCTCGGATCGGACGAAAGCCATGGGAAAAAATTATTGATCAATGCACGTCGTCGTAACAAGATAAAATATCATATTAATATACTTACTTACCAGATTTTTTAAATCATACGCTTTTTTCAAATGTTGGTAACATTGCATGGTGACGTTGAGATAGACGTACTGCACATATTTTCTGTACTCCTATTTTTATACTGTACCTACCTAGTCTAGTACCTAATTAATTTTATTATGCAATTTAGATATTTGGTTGATTCAAAAAGATTCATCTAAATTAGACATTCATCAGTCTCAGTTCATTTTGCGTTCTGGGAGACGAGACGTGTCGTGTCGAAATTATGAAAGGTTTATTTATAAATAAATACGGTCATGCGTTTTATGCTGATGACACGGTAATACCAACATTCGTTTGTGGTCTAATTCAGAAGAAACAGATGCGATAACATGAATATGGGAATATGTTTCTGTATGGAAAAAGAAGGCGCAGTGGACGTCCATCGGCTGAGATGATGATGGAAAAAGAAGATAAAGTGAGACAGTAAAATACTTTTAGTTTTTTTGTTTGCCTAGTAACACTAGCATAGAATAGGTAATATTATATAGTTCGCACTAATAGAAAGCGAATAGAATTCGGACAAAAAACCACATCGCAAAAAACCAATATATAGAAGGAATTAACTTTTGCTATCATCCAAGCGACAATATTTATACATAATAGGTATACCTACTTAATATTTAGAAAATCAATGACTGATAAGTACACTTTTGCTATTTCTAAAAGTTTACTTACTTGGTGTTAGGTATAATACAAATATAATATATTATTGTGGATAAGATATTCTTAGATTAATTACCTATTTTATAAACCAATCTCTCTGTAAATATACAAGCATTGACAGCTTTTTTTGCCTACTGATATACCTGCCTCCTGTAAAAATCTACTACAAAGCACAGAACTCCACGAAGTGGAGCTACACTACACTATTTCTTCAAGTTAACACATTCGCGGACAGTGACCGGCTATAGCAGTGATAACAATAAAAGTTCTAATGTGTCTCGTTCACTGTCCGCGAGTGTGTTAACAGCACCAATGTGAGTGTCTTCAGGATAGCGAAGTACTCGTAGCTACTCTAAGGTGCTGTTTATAGGTACATCAGAGACCTATGGCGGTTGCGGACAGTCAAAATTACACCAATATAAACCTTATAGTACGTAGCATAGCGTCGTTTTTGTCGTAAAGGAATATCGCGCCCATGCTACCAGGCGACGTCGCCTGGAGGCGCAGGCGTAATCCTCCAAACGATGCTATGCTGCGTCGTACTATGAGGTTTATATTGCCGCGCCACGTCACTTCTGTTTAAACAGCACCTAAGGCCGAGATTCAGTCTTGTCTTTTAAGCGTAATTTTAAAATGTGTGGATTTTACATGCCAAAAAAACTTATCTGCACATCGGACCCAAAAGTCGTGAACAAAACCTCTTATCTCCCGAAACTTGGACCAAATTCCCTCTAACACACGTGCATTAATGTTTGTATGTGCTGTCATCGAGTTCCAGTGCCTTCACAGCTAATGTGACTTTTAACTTTTAATTTTTACTCCCTCCATTAAAGTACAATATTTATTTTTAAATATGGCCAGCTGTTAGGGATACTGGCTCTAATTGTACTAGAATTATTGCCCTTTCAACATTATCTTGTTTTGTTTCATCTCGTTGGTCCATTTGTTTGAACACCTGGTTTTTAAATGAGATCATATTAATGCTGATAAATGTTATTAGTTCGTGATCAAATGATGTTTTCTAAAAGTAGTCTTCATTATACAGGGTGTTAGGGTAAACAGGTGCATTACTTTGAGAGGTAATTTTACTCATAACACTAAACAACTTTCCTTATGAAACCTTATATGTAGTAGGAAATGCGAGAAATTTTTTTTTATCCTAAGTGTTTGTTCAGGAAACCAATAGTCAAATTACAGATGAATGATGAAAATGTTTAGACTTTCCATACTAAATGCAATCAGCTGATCTTTAATTATTCTGAAAACTCTTATTTTAACTTTGCGAATTTTCTTACTAAACTCTACACCGTTAATTCTACGTTCTAACCTAACCTAACACCCTGTATATCTCCGTGTAAACTCTACGAAAAAATATACTGCTACAATGTTCTTGTTCAGGTGTGATTAGCTTGTTTATAAAATAACAAACGTAAGGGACTCTTCAAAATAAGTAAGAAATATCGTTGAGTATAAGTAACAGGACCAAATTCCATGTAATCCGATAATGCACTTGTGGGACTGCAGTTAATAACTCCAGTTTTAGTTCCAGTTACGATGTAACTTAACTTGTTTTGTTTTACATGGTTATTGTTACATTGTTACGGCTTATTTTGTAATGGAGGACGATGAGATTGAAAAAGGAAGGAATTAAATATTTTGCCTCTACATTCTGTACTATCAGCTACCCCACACACAACACCGATAAAATAAGTAGGTATTCCAAAGTATACAGGGTCCTTCTTAATATGCTGACACTTTTTTAAGGGGATGATCAGACCATCAAACTGACCAACTTACACATGGGACCATCTTCAAAATCGCGAAAAAAAAATCAGCTGTCCCCTTTGAATAAATTAAAATGTCCCAGTGGGTTTGCAGTTTTGTATGGAAGAGCAGATTTCTTTTTTGTGATTTCGATGTTGGTGCCATAGATAAAGTTGTTCAGTTTGACGGTCTGATCATGTATACCCTATATTTAGGTAGGGGGCTAGCATATGAAGAACCCTATATTTAGGTATACCATCGTATCGAATAGCTAAAACAAAAACAATTCCGTAAGTAGGTATACAACGTGTTAATGAATTAACGCAAAACTAGAAAGTAGTTTGTTTAGAATCGAGAGCAGAATCGATTTATCATGGTTTCAATATAGGTAATTTTTTTCAAAATATTAAATAATTTTTTTGCATAATTTAATATTTACTGAACCCGATGTCAATCCACCGCACGGGCACACTCACCCTACTTACTACCAAAACAAGATTATAAAAATGTATCCATGAGTACGTTAGCACTTTCTTTCAGTGCTGAAATGATAACAAATCATTTTTGCCTCAAAACTTAACATGCGAATAACTTTAAATTTTAATTATCAAAATAATGAAATTATTGTTGCAATCTAATTATTTTGTTATAAATCAGTTGGGGTGTATGAGGTTTTGCGTTAATTCATTAACACGTTGTATAAATTGCTAATTCTTATCTCTAATCTAATTTGGGGTTTGTTGTTACTTTCCTGTTACTTCGCTTACCAATATACCTAAGTTGCGCAACCTATTACACTAACTTATTTTTATGGCTTTATTTTTCTTTTCTATGGGCTACGGTCTGAAATAAAATACTTTATTATACTACTTATTATTTACAGATTTCCGACTCTTTTGTACGCACGGCGACACATCAAGCTATACAAAACCAGTATAAGCTGAAATGCGATTTTTTAAAATCATACGAGCGAATTGCCAGTAGAAAGATGCATAATCTCCATAGTAATTTCGACATTTTCTAAGTCGCTCGTATGATTTTCAAAAATCGCACTTCAGGCCGCGCGAGACGTTATACCTACGTTACTCGACCTACGCGCGGCCAGCTTATGTTGATTTTGTATAAGGGGCTATGTAAAAAAATAGGATTCTTCAAAGCTCCATATATCATGAAGTGCTAACAGTAGGAGTATGATTTGCGGATATGTGTAAATTGAACATATTATAATTGAAGTTTTGATTAGAGCCAAAACACGATTAAGACAAATTTTCTCGATAGAAAAACAAGCCAAAGTAGCCTCCGTTTTTGTCTATAAACGCTTGTAACTGCTAAACGGTGAATAATAGAAACATGAGACTTGATTTAACAAAACACCCTAGTAAGTGTCAATTCACACGTACCACAACCACACCAAAACCACAACCACACCACAACGACGCCATGTGGTCGGGCGTATAATTTTGTATTGAAAAAGGGATTGCTATTATCTAAGTTTTGATTAGAGCAGAATTGAACTTACATAAATAGTACAATCAAAATTAAATAAAGTTTGTTTTTTCGCTTGATTCGATCCAGGCGCGCGCGCCGCCCCATCTCTTTCTCTCGCATCTGGCAGTAATATAAGCTATCACACGCCCGTTTCGCTAAAATTATTTTTCGACATAGGCTCACAAAGAAGGTTTCAGATTTTATTACATACTTTTCATTACCTAGGCACGAAGGCCGAGGACATAGTTTTGTGGCGCGCCTTGGGAGAGGCCTATGTTCAGCAGTGGACGATGATAGGCTGATGATGATGATGACCTAAGCACATTTTGTCATCATAGTTCCGCAAAAGTAACATTCTTTGACCGTTATGATTATGACATAAGACGTAACAGTAAGTACTCAACGTTTGGCTGTAATAAAAATGTACGTTATGTTGGATATAATATGTATATACCTATAATTATTCTAAAACCTAACGGACACTAGAAAAAAAACAATAAGAACAGTAGCGAGTTAGCGACTGTTCATAACATAGGTACTATAGTGGCCACGTGTGTAGTTTTAGGAATTAGGGTGGTAACACTTGATACTCTTGAAGCGTTTAAAAACAGTATAGTGTATCGGTTACCGAATGTCATTTGTTTTCGTCTACATGTCACCTGTTATAGACTGTTTGACTTGCACATGTTAATAAAAGCGGTCAAGTGCGAGTCGGGCTACTCGCGCACCGAGGGTTCCGTACCACACCACTACAGAACACAACATTATTAACTTAAAAAAAAAAAATTTGTCTGGGACCTTTAGCGCGAGACCGACTCTCACTTGGCCGGTTTTTAGTATTTGTTGTTATTCTGTAGAGTATGTTCTATAATCCCACTAAGTTTGACGCTTGTATGTGTTACCGTTTTTACGATAGAGCGTGAAGAAAAAACGTTGATAAAAACTAGTTTCTTGTTGAGAACCCCCCTTAATTTTTATCTATTTGACATTTTTATTATTTGTTAACAAATCCGCCGTTATAACGCAAAATCTGAGAAAATTTCAACTATCTAGCTATTACTGTTCAAAAGTTACAGCCCTAAATAGGTAGGACGGACGGACGGACAACGTAGGCTTAGTAATAGGGTCCCGTTTTCACCCTTTGGGTACGGAACCCTAAAAATTATTTAAGAATGATATCCCAATATTTAATGGTTTCTTAATTCCCAATTTTCTTCTATATTTATAAAACAGTTCCGTGACTGACAGACTGATAACGCACAGCCTAAACCACTGAACATAGAAACATGAATTTTGGAACAAAGATTCTACGGAGGTAGAGAAAGGATTTTTCGATTTTCTAATTTCACGCGAACGAATTCGCGAGCAAAAGCTAGTCATAAGATACAGTATACCTAGTTGATACCTCAATGTTCCCAATTAATCAAGGCAAAGAAAATATCTAAAGGTATGTAATTTTGTATAAAAACAAAATCCTTGAGATCATCCAAAAATATGCGATGTGAAAATTCCCGAACACCAGTGACACCACGATGGATCCACAATTTTAAGATCAGAATTACCTAGAATTAGAAAATGGAACGTATTTAACATAAAGCATTTTCCAACTTTTTGTTTTTATCCACAGTCCAACATAAACTCAAGTTTCTAAATAAGCTGCATTACAATCTGAACATAATCATACCTGCTATAATGCACATTTTCCTTCGGCGGAGGCATGGGAGTGGGGATCCTTCGTCCCCCCCTCGACCCGCTCATCTCGCACCAATTGTCCTCAACTTGAAACTGAAAAAGAAAAAAAAGAAACCTTGAGAACACTCTAACGGATGAGCCAAGGGATTCAGTGTCCTGATCATTATTTAAATTAAGATTGTTTATTTTTTTTTCGTTTTCTGCGGCCAGTCTTGTTTCTTAAGAAAATTCTGTTTTTTTTTTCGAATAAAAGAATACGGTTTTTTCCTTGTAAAGTGATGTAAGTGATAGTAGTAGCACTCCGTTAAATCTTTATTAAAATAATAACTAGGTTTTCCGACAAACTACTTATGTAATGCTCTGTGTATGCGGGACCTAGTTTCCTGAAATAAATGATTTTTATTATTTATTTATTTATTTTTAGGTACCTACTTACTGGACATAGGCTTCCCCAAAAAAAAAACATTTTGTATAGAACATAATTTGTAGGAAGGACTTATATTTTTATTTGTCTTATTTGTAACAAAACACCGTAGTAATAAAATTTAAAGGGGTAGTTTTTTATACCATTCAACTTTTATTTTATTTCGATGATAGCATACCTATCTAATTTATAATAATGATGAAAATGAAATGCGATTTAGTAATAATAATTTGGAATTAAACCAAAACTATACAATATTTGTATTGGTCATCCTTTCCATGTCTCTGCCTCTAAATTGGCACTCTAGTTCACGAGTCTCAAGAATACTTACCTAGCACACAAAGGGAACTAAGGAGTGTGGTCGCTGTGAAGAAACAACCACTAAAGAAAATTGAATGACTACTCCTTTGAACTTTTATTTTTGGGGAATAATAAAACTTTCCTTTTGTAAATAAAATGTGTGTTCAAAGACATGAAAGATCATTATAGGAGCCAATATTTAATTTTATCACGATTATGTTCTTCAATTTTTAGGTTTTTCAATCGATTTCGTTATCTGGCTGTTTGTGTTTGGTACAAATATTATCGTACCTACCTAATTTTATACATAAAACTACAAACAAGCTAGTAATATTTTTAAATTGGTCGTTTAGACCACCTAACTGAACAAATTTCACTACCTATGGAGCCAAGATCGAGAAAAAAATAAAAATCGTCTGTTTCATACAAAACTGCAGTACCTAGTACTACGGTACTAGTACTACCCTAGGAAAGCGCGTAATTTCTCTGTACCTACTACCTACTCACTTACTCGACTCAAATGTATGGAACAGCGGTTTTTTCTTTCGACTTTGTCTCCATATTGAAAGTTGTCCAGTTTGATGGTCAAAACCAGCCCTTAAAATATTACTAAGGGTTTTTGTGTTGTTAAAATAAGTATTTATATAATCACAAAATGAGTTCAATGACCCATCTAACCCTTCATTAGAGCATCTTCATTAAAAGAGATACACTTTTTTCACAAACAGCGTATCTCACGATCTCACGATATTTCCCAGTCATTCGTTAGTGGGAAACGTCAATTCAGGAGGTGCTTTGACGACCATTACAATAGCACCAACGTTGCAACTCCTTTGACAGATTCCTACTGTGGTACATCGCAAAAACAACACCATCCCCAAACAAGAATAACCCCTAACACTTGGAGATAAGGTTGGTAGGATGTGAAGGATGTAACGTGGGTTTTGTTGGTATTCATCATTCATCTCGTCTTCAGGATTATTAGTCGTGATAGAAGGATATGGAATAAACTTCGGAGACTTTTGGATGTAAAGTTTCAAACTGTATTTTGTTAATGAAGTTTTTAGTTTGGAGGTGTAGCATAAAGGGCGAACGCAAACGAGGTTTCCGGACGGCATGGAATTGTATTAACTTTAAGTTTTACAGGGTGTAAAATTAAATGGGACACTTACTTAAAGGGGTGCTTCAGACCATAAAACTGAACAACTTTTACAATGGGACCAACACTGAAATTGTGAAAAAAAATCCGCTGTTCCATACAAAACTGCAAACATAACTCGACTGAAATGTATGGGACCCCTAATTTTTTTACTCGCGAGTAACAGAAGGATATGGAATAAACTTCGGAAACTTTTGGATGTCAGTTTCAAACTATATTTTGTTAATGAAGTTTTTAGTTTGGAGGTGTAGCATAAAGGGCGAACGCAAACGAGGATTCCGGACGGCATGGAATTGTATTATAAGTAGTAAAGTTGTCTACCACTCCAAAAGAGTATTCAACACTTCTGAAAATAATACAGGAAATCATTTTCTGACTGTATTATTATTTTCTAGCTTAAACTTTAAGTTTTACAGGGTGTAAAATTAAATGGGACACTTACCTAAAGGGGTGCTTCAGACCATCAAACTGAACAACTTTTACTATGGGACCAACAGTGAAATCGCGAAAAAAAAAATTGCGCTGTCCCATACAAAACTGCAAACATAACTCGACTGAAATGTATGGGACAGCAGATTTTTTTTCGCGATTTCGATATTGGTCCCATAGATAAAGTTGTTCAGTTTGAGGGTCTGAAGCACCCCTTTAAGTAAGTGTCCCATTTCATTTTACATCCTGTATTTATAACTGGAATTGAAAATAAAGCTTATCCAAAATCGGATCTGTCGAAACGATGAAAACTCTACTAACCAATTTCTTCAATAGTTAGATTTGTTTGAAACAAACCAGAAAGCAATTAAATATGGCTGCTTTCTAGGCCAACAAGATCCTCAACAGCACAAAACGATTTCACTGAAATCTATTTCAACGCAAAATAAACAAAAATAAAAATTCAAATCCGCATTTCAACACCCACAGCGAAATAAGCGGTATTATTGAAGAATGTAAAGTAGCACTCGGACCAAAACGAACGTAGCTCCTACTGAATACGGATGGATGAATCTTATCACTTAGCCCCATCTAGAATCTAGATGCGACCTAGCTTACTGACCGAGTTGTCGAGGAAATAGAAGAGTTTTAGGTTTCAGTTACAGAAGCGATAGAAATATCGACAGGAACTCTTTTGAGCTCTAGTTACAATTGGAAGATAGTCGAACAATGAGATGGTTTCCTAAAAAAAATAGTACAGGCTTAGAGTACCTAAGAAAAAATTCAAAAATTCAAAATTTTATTCAAAATACATACATAGATAGCTTTTTGACGTCATTTTTTGACTCTACCACCGCGTCGGAAGGTGTTCCGTTGAGAGAAGATGCAGCCAGAAACTCTACAATCTTTTAAACAAAACAAAATGTACAAAGTACAATTAAAATACAATATTGCATTACATAGTGTAAAATTGTCAAGACCAGACATTTTGATCATTATAATAATTATAGTAACCTTTTTTACAGAGGACTTGTTTAACACCTAGGGCACCTCCTTACTGACGGCCTAAGGGATGATGATGATATTGAACGAGAACGGAGGGCGTTGTCAGTGAGAGCGAACATGTTGGCTCGTAGGTTTGCACGGTGCTCGAAGATAGTCAAAATCACATTATTCCGAGCCTATTGCACATCTTTCTATACGTGCAGCCTGTGGGCTAACTATACTCAAAAAGCTTACAACGCCCTTCGGGTTCAGTATAATAACGCGTTCAGGATGGTGTTGGGGCTGCCGCGCTTCTGCAGTGCATCAGGTATGTTCGCAGAGCATCGTGTGGACTGTTTTTATACCACGATGCGCAAACGCTGCGGGTCCCTGGTGCGCAGAGTGCGTGGCAGCGGCAATAGCATCCTGAACATGATCGCGAGAAGGCTCGACTGCTCTTACATAAACCGGTGCTGCATGATGCATAGTCCTGCATGAGTCACGCGGCACTGGCAAATGTAAAATGTAAAATGTGTTCTGATTACTAACCTTTAAGTTAAGTTGTATTACTAACAAAACGAGTCCTGGTCACTTGAATAAATGATTATTATATTATTATATTAACATGGGACTTAAACTTTAAGAGTACAGGGTATAATGTATTGAGGGACAACTTTAACTATGGCAGCAAACCGATCGGAGCAAAAAATAATCAGCTGTGACATACATTTGCATCGAGTAGGTATTGCAGTTTACAAATAAATAAAACAAATAAATAAATGTTTCTTTATTTCTTCTCACACATAATATTAGTATGGAACAGCTGATTTTTTTTTTGCTCCGATCTGTTTACTCCCATAATAAGTTGTTATAGTTTGATGGGTAGACTCTTAGTTTAAAAGGATGCTAATGATGTCAATTTCACCCTGTAGATAGACATAGAGTAAATTTTATGGAGTAAGGTAATTCGTAAATTGGATTACCTTGATGATTGCATTATAAAAGACGTTTTGATACTTTGATCGACTTTTTGTACAGTCAATAATCGTTTATAATAAAATAACATACTAAAATAATTTATTTATGTATCCTACTGGACTTGTTGTGTTAGTAAAACAACATAACTTAATTAATGTTTATGTACAATAGACTAACGTGTTCGAGTATTTATGGGTAATGAGCAGTTTAGCTACTGGCAACACCAAACAAATGATGCTCTGATTGAGGTGTTGTTTAATAGGTAACAACGTATGGGAAGTATAAGTATCGTCAACATATCGGAAGCATCGAAATAAAACTATTTTGAACAACATTATTTACTAATATTTTAAGTTAGAAAGTTTATGAGTATGTTTGAACGTCTATAAATAAAAATTTTCTTTTCTTATACGGATTTCGGTGAACTTAAAAATCTATCTATATAGGGTTTTTTAAAGAAGATGATCAGACCATCAAACAGAAAAACTTTCTCCATGGGACCAAGGTCGAAATATCGAAAAAAAATCTGCAATCGTCAGCATATTAATTTGAACCCTGTACTGTAACTTTCAATGTACTGATATAACAGTAAATGTAGGCTTATCTACTCTTCTATGTAGGGTATATAATATCTACCTTTCCTTTATCATTACCAACCTTATTTCCAACAGCTTACCCCTTTCATAACTTCGCCCAGGTTCAAGATTATTATTAATATTTATAGAATCTTAAACAGTTGCGTACTTAATTAATGCATCAGTTAATTCAAGAGTGGCTCCCCTGTTGCATTAATGGTAAGCTTGACATTTATAAAGGCCTGACGCACTGTTGCCAGATCTCCCGATTTTCCGGGATATCTCCCGATTTTTGTCAATGTCTCCCGATGTCCCGGATTCCCACTCAAATCTCCCGATTTTTTAAGAACAACTTTTTTTTCGAAAAAACTGCGTAAAACGGAACAAAATTAAATGCTAAGCTATGCAATGGTATGTTAAATGTGTACATAACACTACTCCTCTCAGGCCGTTTGTGGCTGTGATATCATTCATCGTACAGAAGAGATTAAGTACCTTGGGGTCACGCTGGATGAACGCTTGAATTTTCGCTCTCACATAGCTTGCCTCACCAATAGAACTCGCAGGATTGTAGGCTTAATGAAGAGGCTGCGTGGCTCTGCCAATCTCAGCGTACTCAAACAGGTTTACTTTGCCAATCAGTTCTCACTTACTGTATTGGGGTTTGGGGAAACGCAGCCAAGACCTTTATGATCGATGTAGAGAGGGCTCAACGCGCCGTGTTGAAGGTTTTGCTTAAGAAACCCTTCAGATTTCCCACAGATGATCTGTACAGAGAGGCTAAGGTACTTCGAGTTCGCCAACTGTATATTCTGAGGGCTAGCCTCAGTACGCATAACTCGCTCCTCCTCTCTGAAGAGTACAAATCTATGTTGCAAAAACGAAACTTTCGCTTGCCTGTACCTTTTACTAAATCTTGTTTCGCTAAACGGTTCGGTCGTATTGCTCACTGCTATATCTATAACAACGTAATGAAACACTGTGACATAAGACTATGCACGTCCAGAAAAGCTAAGCACATAATCTCCGAATGGTTGATGAAGCTTAATTATGAGGAAACAGAGACCATTACCGACTATCTCACTAAGGCCTGGTTTTGAGAGCTGATAATTATCATGTATCTTAGTTACCTAACTTATATCATTATTATCATTTTATAATATAACTCATATAAACATAATATATTAGTTCTATTCACATCATATACACATACTTATATACATAATTTATTAATTTTATTCTCACATACATCATACCTTTATTGAGCTCACTAGGTACTCTTCACACTTCCACATCCACACCAAATCATAATTTTACATACTAGGGTTACAATCACACACCACCTATAAACAGTAACTAACTTTAATCAACTAGAAACTGGTTTCCCTAGAAACAAGCAGGCTTTCGCTTGCCTACGATGGGAACCCCTGGTAAATGAATTCGGTATACATAAAAATTTTTTCTGCATTCACCCCAAGTGTACTTTAGTTAATATTACTTTAAGATTTTTATGTAACCATTTTTTATACCTTTATTTAAATAAATTATTTTCATTTTCATTTTCATTTTTTCAACTTTGTAAAATGCGTAGCCTAAACTATACTTTGACTTAATAACATAAAGTTGAATACCTATTCAATGGCAAGCTTTGGCAGTTATAGTTTACTAATTTTGCAACATTGAAAGTAGCGAAATAAACCTGCTTTTGCTTTGGTTAACCGGCCAAATTAGGAAATTCAGGGATCTTGCACACGAAAAATATTAAAAAAAATTGCAATTGCTATGATTTTAAAGTAAAGGAAATAATGTTAAAAAAACATTGATTAAAAGACCATGGTCTGATTAATTTTAAGGAAAAATTTATCTCCCGATTTTTTCATAATGTTGCCCATACATCTCCCGATTTTTTATTGGTACACCTCCCGTATTTCGAAAATTGGATCTGGCAACACTGGCTTGACGTGTCGGTGCATAATATTTACTATTATACACTTTTTAACTTAATTGGATAATACTATTTGTTTAATGAAGAAGACGTGGGTGAATTTACATTCAGTTGCAGTAACTCTCATTAAAGTTAATCCTCCATTACATATCTTGCTGTCACTTTTTGTCTTGTTGACGAAGTAAAAGCTGGCAAGAGGTTTAATGGAGGTTTAACTCTAATGAGCGTTTTTGCACACGAACGAATGACTGATGCTAGATGCTTCAGGTTTTTAATTTTTATAGGGTTTTAATGAAAACTATGAACTGGCAGGTTTAGAGTTCCGGCCCGCTGACCGATTTGAATATCAAGATGGCAGGATCGAATCGTCGATTCATTTAGCATATCGATTACAAATAGTAGGTGCTCCATCATCATCATCATCTCAGCCGATGGACGTCCACTGCCGGACATACTCGTAGGCCTCCCCTAAGGATCGCCATAACGGCCGGTCCTGCGCTGCCCTCATCCAACGGGTTACCGCCGCCTTCACCAGGTCGTCGGTCCACCGTGTGAGGGGCCTACCCACGCTGCGCTTTCCGGTACGCGGTCGCCACTCGAGAACTTTTCAGCCCCATCAGCCATCGGTTCTGCGAGCAATGTGCCCCGCCCACTGTCACTTTAGTTTAGCAATTCTTTGGGCTATGTCAATTACTCTGGTTCTTCTGCGGGTCACTTCATTTCTGATTCGATCTCGCAGGGAAACTCCGAGCATAGCCCTCTCCATTGCCCTTTGGGTGACTTTCAGCCTTTTTATGAGGCATTGAGTAGGTGCTCCTTTTGTACTAAATGTGCATTAAGTTTGAACGTTTGGACCTTTTGTCACAAAGGAACTACAATTAAAGCTATTTGACCCCGCCACCTTGACGTCAAAGTAGCGGGATGATTGGGAAGTGTTGCCCACATGTCTACGACTCGGGCATGGGTATTAGTACTACATTTTTACTAAAATATGTATACTCGATGTTCATACCATTTAGCCGTATGGAATCATACACTATACGTATTCCGAGAACGACATACACTTGACAGGTTTTTAGTCTACATCGACTACCTACTATGCTAGAATAATGAATGAAGCCAGTGAATCTGGACAAATTGAAAACCGAAACTTCTATTTAGATTGAATTCTAAAGTCCTGAATCAAATTCACTGCCGATTTGTTTTAAGACTTATTTTATTTGGTCCTAGTTTTAAATTTAAATGAAGGGACGGACGGAAAATCTCTAATGAATGTTGACTTTGGAAGAATTAGAAGTGGTATGTTAGATGTTGGAATCGTGACATTTCCTTTGTCTTATTGTCTCTGTACATACGATAATATAACAAGCGGTACGTCTGTTCTGTAATGTAAGACAATAAGTTTGTGTCTGTATTGTAGGTAGATATGCATAATAAAGAAAATAATGATCATCGCCATCAGCCTTTATACGTCCCACTGCAGGGCACAGAAGGCCTACCCTCAGAGAAAGTGTATAAATAAACATAATGCAGAATTAATTTGAGGACAAAAAAATGTTCTTTATCAAATAATTACATATATTGCACTGAAAAAAATGCGAGCCTACTAAGACTCTTAATTAGCACCAAAATAATTGAAATCACGTTATTACTGTTTACTAAAAACAAAAGATGGTTAATTGTAACAACAAGCCGAATTCGTTTAACAAAGTTCTCTTAGTCGGAGAAGTCATGATGTTGACAGGCTCAATATGGATTCATGATGTTGTTTGAAGTAAACAAATTTTTTTTTCAGTCTGTTTTTATTATTTCAATAGGACATTTTTCTTCTTTCTTCGTGCCTCTACATAGATCATTTAGGGTTGGGCCTCTGAATAATATGTTTGCGACATTCAGCTCTGTCATTATAATCAGCTAGTACCTATGTTTTTTGAGTAATTTTTTCCATGAGCTTTGGAGCGCCCTCGGGGTTGTTTGTCTGCGTCAATTTATACCGCGCGCATCACAATGTCCATACAATACTATCATCTGAGTTTTTCTGATAGATGAATAAACTCAAGACTGTATTCCGGGGTGGGCAGAATTTATCTACAAGGAACTACTAAAACATGCAATTATTAACAAGGTTCACTTTCAACTTTCTTCAGAACTTCATGAGCGGAAGCGATGACCAGTCTAGTAAAGGTTAGTCACTTAGCTTTAGCTTTCCACCTTCGCTTTTTAGTGTTCCGTACCAAAATTGGAAAAACGGAACACTTATGGAATCAGTCCGTACGTCTGTCACAGGCATTTTTCTTAGAGACCGTAAGACATAGGAAGTTGAAACTCGGTACAGATATATAGCAATTGCTGGTCCAATATCATAAATGAAATAAAAAATGCAAAATTTTTATACTGGGGGGCAATTTGGGGAGTAAGAAAGGGTAAATAAAAAAAAAAATTCTACCCTATGTTGTGGTCATGTTGTGGTTTATCGATTGAAAGCTTATGAAAAGACGAGTCTAAAATATATTTCAAATATTTTGTAAAAACTTTGTTTAACAAAATTTTCAATTAAATCCGAGAAATTGCTGTCCCCACTTCTATTTCAAAAAATATTTCCGTATAAGATCTGAAAAAAATCATGAACATCAGAAATAACGTGTAAATGGCGGAAAAATTATCAGGGTGGCTCTAACTTGGATAGTTTTTTTCTATACCCAAAAAACGAACACCAGAGTGACCAGTGTAAAATGATCTTCAGTTACTATGTGACCGCACATACTAAGTAGGTGTCAATTTATAGTGGGTGTCTTCAATGACCCATGTTAAACAACTGATAGTACGAAACACTAATTGCTCGAGTCGCGACTCGTACTTGGCCGTTTTTTTTATTTATTTTATCGAATTGACTTTTTTTTGTGACTAGCTAGCACTGCATTTCTGCCAATTCTCGGTATATTTACCGCAACTTCAAGGATTGGTTCGTGAGCTAAACCACAGTTGAGAAGAGATGGTGTAGCCTTGTGGCAAGCTCAAACATGAACCGAGCGAACACCACGCTTGACATTGACACCAACGGCTCACGTAAATAAATGGAGTGGTCTAGTTCTAACCAGGCCCTGTACCCGGACTTTCGATGTTCGATATATCGCCACTGTATCGGTCCGCACTTCATTGTGATAGAGTTGACATTGGAACGAAAACGTTCACGCAATTGCGAAGTTCGAATGTGCGGGTAGAGGCCCTGGAGTGTGATTTTTGAAACTCATTCTTTGAACTCAGCAGTTGTAAATGTCTATATTACTATGGAGATGTGCATCATTCTACTGCTGATTTGACGTTAAAAAATTATACTCTAGGGCCCGCTTCCGCCAGGCAGGGTTATCGATATTAACTCAGAACTAGACGCTACTTCGGAATTAAATTATAATTATGTCTTGCACCATCCTCTTTTAGGGGACTAAACTTGTGTTATATTTAAATTTTAAACCGTCAATGTGGTAGGTTTAAGTCACTAAACTACGTGTTAAATATGGCTAAATGTCAAAATTGAGGCAACAGCTGTTTTTGTTGCCATGATTGAAAACTGAATGATTTTAAAACAAAACGATGAAAACGAAATGTCATTGCCAAAATAAAACAAATGAGACAGACAAATACAAAGAGATGCAGTGTGAAAGAGACGTGCATATAATGTTCATTCATCATTCACTTTTCATATTTTGTCGGATTACATAAACTCTATGGTCATTTAGGATGTTGCCAGCGAAAAATAGAGAACTGTCAGGTTAGTTAACTCTGAACTAGTTTTCATTGGCGCAAGACAATCTTCGATAACACTTTAGGTCGGTGCTACAAAACACAGGGTTACGCAATATAACCCAGCATTTTGGCGCAAGTGGGCCTTGGAGTGCGATTTTTGAAAGTCAAATCCGCAGTAGAAAGATGCACGTCTCCATAGTAATATCAGTAATATTAACATTTTCAACTGTTGAGTTCAATGTATGAGATTCAAAAATCGCACTCCTGAACCACAAAGAAAAATAAACTGCATTTTAATTAAGATCCTTTCTATTCATTTCTCAACTCTACAGTCCTTATTCGTTCCGATTTACCGTTTATGCTTATAAAATTTCAATATCGCAGTAAAATGAGCTAGACTTCGGAAATGGTATCCTCGTTCCTAGCCAATGAAATTGCATCTAATTCTCTCCCCATCTCCCGTCCTCTTTGTTCCCGGCGAAATGAAAAAGGACGATGAATAACGATATTCAAAGGTAATGAAGAATTGAAGTCTGAAAAGGATACATTAGAGCCGCTTTTGAAAGTCACTGATGTGATGTTGTAATAATTTTGATGAAAATTTGTTCAGATTTGTGTTTTTTAGTATCCAAATTTTCAGGAGTGACTCGGATCGTTAAACTGAACAACTTCTTTTGAAAGCAATATTGAAAGTGGAAAAAATAGCTGATTCATTCATTAGCATATCATAATTTTATTATGCTCACGAATATATTCCCAGAGAATTCAAATGTATTTTAAATAATCTTAATATTAATTCAGAATAACTCTCATGGAGAAAAAAAAAATTTTTATTTGTTCAGATTTGGGATTACTAACAAGGTTAACACAGATTCAATCACAGTTCTAAAGCATGTGCCACCTCACTTATAAGTAACCACGGCATTCAATTGGACAATTGTTACAAAATTTATAATCATCTAGATATACATGCGCAGGCATAATTAAAATTTAAAAAAAAAAAAATAGCTTGAAACACAATTAATTGACAATTTGTTTAAATTATTTTAAACAGAAATATCTATTAGCGTCTTTTAGTAGGTACCTTAATGTGACAACTATTTTATTTTGAAGGTTTCTTTAACATGGGTAATCTTATAATCTAAGATATAATATACTTTGACTGCGGAACTCTATCATGGGCAAGTCCGACACGCTCTTGGTTGGTTTTGATTTCGCCTTATCTAATACTAACTAAACTTGAAATTGGAAACTCGTTCATGTTTTGCATTATGAAATCATGATGAAGTCATATAAAATTTTGTTCAGTTATAGATTTTTTTGTGAAGGGGTTTCAGTTTTTATTTTACCAACCGCGTAATAACAAAAATCTATGTAACATTTTAGGATTTTCGCCTATAAACGTCCCACTCCAGGGCATGCCTACCCTAATGTGGCGTCAGTCCACCACGCGTACCCAATGCAGATTGGTAGACTTCACACTGAAAAAAAATGTTTTGTGAAATATAAAAAAACTTTTGTGCCTTCCAAAGTTTTGCTATTTATAACCAACGTTTGTTTATGTGCTACAAAACAGTTTGGAAGTCACTAAAGTTTGGTTATATTTAACAATAAACTTTTTTCATACCTATCAGAATGGAAGTAAGCCGGTTTACTTACGATGTTTTCCTTATCATATCGTTTGTGAGCAGTCGGTACTACGAACTTAAGTAAGAAAAACTCATTGGTACATGGCATGTAGTCGATTCGAACCAGAAGCCGTAGCATGCTACACGTGATACGGCTGTATCACGTCTTTTATCTCGTTCGTTCGCGCGCAAATAGAAAGAGAGCGAAGGTGTGATAGCGATGTATCACGGTGGCATGGTTCCCACGCAGGAGTGCGATTTTTAATCTCATACGTTGAACTCGGCAGTTGAAAATGTATGGAGATACGCATCTTTCTACTGCTGATTTGACTTTCAAAAATCGCACACCTGGAGTATGATTTTCTAATGTCAAATCAGCAGTAGAAAGATGCACGTCTCCATAATAATATTGACATTTTCAACTGCTGAGTTCAAAGAATGAGTTTCAAAAATCGCACTCCTGAGTGTATACCACTCCGCAACGCATTACAGGAGTGCGATTTTTGAATGTCATTCGCTGAGTTCAGTAGTCGAAAATGTCAAAATTATCGTGGAGATATGCATCTTTCTACTGCTGATTTGACATTCAAAAATCATACTTCAGGAGTGCGATTTTTGAAAATCAAATCAGCAGTAGAAATATGCATATATCTCCACAGTAATTTTGACATTTTCAACTGCTGAACTCAGCGAATGACATTCAAAAATCGCACTCCTGATGCACATAATCATAACTTTAGGTATACTTGTCACACTTAATCAAACTTACAAACTTACAGATCCACCAATTACAAAGGAACTAGTTACCGGAAACCAAACATAGTTGCAATTCACAGAAATTTCAAGCACCAAATACCTATGCACATAAAAGCAAAGCTTAACATCCGCTAAGGGGCGTATTGCCGACTCGTTCGATACTTGTTATAATCAAACTGCTTCTAGTTACATAGTTGTAAGTGTAAACATGGCAGTTAAAGTTAGTTTTAAACGTTAATAGGTAATTAGTTATGAAATATGTTTACTATAGCCACTTTGCGGCGGCTTTAACAGATATTTATTTTGGTTGGTTATTCGAAGAGAACGGAACTATGTGGAGAGGAAGACCAAGGAAAATATATGGTTGGATTCTTCGTTATAATCATGGTACATACTAATAATATATCTACTGCGCCTGGTATTCTCTTCCGATCACGTGACTGACACAAGCCTACGTCATCATACCCTTTTACCATGTTTAGCAGCCATTTTTTTGTGACGTAGGCTTGTGTCACTCTGGGAATAGAAGACCTTGTTTTTTTAGACTATGGTTATAATGAGATTTTCTTTGTAATTATGCCATATTCAGAATATTCACATTTTCACAAGTAGTACACAAAACTCTGAGAGCATCGGTGGGGCATTGTGTTGAAGTGCTGGCACTTCTGAAAAAAAAAATCTGCTGTTGCATACATTTTTGAGTCGAGTAGCCACTGCAGTTTAGTATGGGACATCACATTTATTTTTTGCACCGATCGGTTTGATCCAATAGTAAAAGTTGTTCAGTTTGATGTGTAGACTCTTATGCTAATGATATCAATTTCGACCTGTACCTACTTATAGCCTTAGGAGAACTGTATGGAAATACTCTAGGATGAATATTTATGACCATTTACCATCTAATAACGAGCATATTTATTTTTATTTAATAACCAGTGGGCAACGCAGGACCGGTCGTTGTGGCGATCCTTGGGGGAGGCCTATGTCTAACAGTGGACGTCCATTGGCTAAGATAGTGAACCAGACAAGGATTCAAAATTAAAGTCTCCTACGCGAAATATCTCATCACCTCCCTTTATACAGTACGATTAATTTGTAACATAAAGCCGCCTGAAGTAGATCCTTGCAAATAAATCCCCCTCTATTTACACAGAGACGTCAATAAGCGGCACTGCATTCATGTTTGTTTAAAAATCTACATAAAAGAGTATTGTAAATAAACAGCACATAATTTGCTGCTTTGTTGTTATTTAATAGGGAAACAGAGTCGTTTATTGCTTGCACTAGGAAATGCAGAGCAAGCGCCTGCACTTTCTAAACAGTGAAATAATGAAACGCTGGTATTTGTGCAGTGCTAATAAAATACAGATTTGCAACAAGGAGGTAATGTTAATTTACCTAATATATAAAATAAGAAATCTTTTCATCATCATCAGCCTTATACAGGGTGAAATTGATATCATTAGCATCCTTTTAAACTAAGAGTCTACCCATCAAACTGAACAACTTTTACTATGGGAGTAAACCGATCAGAGCAAAAAAAAGATCAGCTGTTGCATACATTTGGGTCGCGAACTCGCGCGTCGACATTGCAGTTTAGTATGCAACAGCAGATTTTTTATTTGCTCCGATCGGTTTGCTCCCATAGTAAAAGTTGTTCAGTTTGATGGGTAGACTCTTAGTTTAAAAGGATGCTAATGATATCAATTACACCCTGTATAGGGTGTAACAAACACCCTACTAATATCTAAGGTGGTGGTTTAGACTTAGACCATCAAACTGAACAACTTTCACTATGGCAGCAAACCAATCGGAGTAAAAAAAAATCTGCTGTTTTGTATATCTCTAATTCTGTAGCATTTCTGCGCGCGGTGAACGCGCGCGCGAACCCGTGCGACTCTTGCAGGCGAAGACGCGCGCATTTCGCGCGTCGCTGAGCGTTTTCAAATTTTCGCAACACAAATTCGTACCGTTAATAGAGAAATAGAGATGAATTTAGAACGGTTGAAAAACGTGACGCTTCACGCCGCGTCGCAACGCTTCGACTCTGCGTCAGTGGGAATTGAGCCTTAGCAGCTAAAGTTATTGGAGCCCTAGACTCCGTTTCGCATGTGCTGACGTCATCTTGTCAATTTCTGATTTTTGTTAGCAGTGTCCGGGGTGTGCTACATATTCACCTCTAGCGTTTACAAAAACTTTCTCTATCTTACGCATTCCTGAAAAAACCTCTAAACATAAACATTATTTTTTAACGGATTCTGTTTACTTTCAGCGGCTTTTACAAAGTAACCTGCGGTTCAATGACTGTACTGTTATTGTTGCACCTTGATGAAGTTCCGTCTACGTAAACAGAGGGCGCTGGCGAGCACGTGTTTAGATGCGCTGCGTGCGCGCCGATTGATCTACAGTCGGATAGAAGTTTTATTTCAGGTAGGTAGGGGTATACGTTTATAATATTGTCAGGAATGCAATTGCGGTAAATAAATCGCAACTGAACCATGATTGGACCGCGTGCGAACCACAAGTTTTAATACATTCGGTATTGCCTAAGAGGGAGGTTACACGGTCAGTATTTCATCAGTCTGGTCCATCATTCTGAATGACGCCAGAATGACGCCAGAATGATGCCAGAATGATGAGTAGGTTACACGATCAGTTTCCCATCAGTATTTCATCATTCTGGTCCATCAGTCTGGTCAAACGTTGAATGACGCCAGAATGATGGAAGACTGCAGGGTTGCCAGACGTACGAGGTACTGAAATACCGGGATTTATTTCTCTTTCAAATTAAAAAAAATTAACTTTTAAATTAAATAATTTTGAAAAGTTGATTTTTGCTGTGCATGCGTTTACTATGCATCCGATTAGTTATGCATTCCCGCATTTTCATGGCATCCCGATAAATATTAAAAATAATAATTTTAAGAACCCGCTTCCATAATTTTATTGCTAAAAATGAAGTTTAGGTAACTATGCATCCGAATATCCGATCTCTTATTATTAGGCCCTAATTTCGTAACATAAATCATAGTGCAGTCTTAAAATTTTATTTAATTAAAGCCCCCACTATTCCCCACCTTTATAATTTTTTCCCCATAAATTTCCCCAACGATTTCA
Organism: Agonopterix subpropinquella; assembly: GCA_922987775.1. NCBI lineage: Eukaryota > Metazoa > Arthropoda > Insecta > Lepidoptera > Depressariidae > Agonopterix > Agonopterix subpropinquella. The sequence continues at coordinate 20,666,336 of OV277703.1, read as the reverse complement.
CTTCTCCAAATTTTCCCCAAAGGCCAAATTTTTCCCCAAAATCGCGTAAAAAACCCCCAATCTGGCAACCCCGACGGTGACTGACACCAGAATGATACGACCATCAGTTTACCATCAGTATACCATCATTCACAACGGAATGACAGTCTGGATGGATGGTTTACCATCATTCCATCAGTCCATCATTCTCGCATCATTCTCCCGTCATTCAGACCAGACTGATGAAATACTGACCGTGTAACCTGCCTCTTAGAGCCGTTTTGAGAGATCGTTCAGACGCCAAATAAAGGATGTCAGTCACATAGTAAATAAGTCAAGGATACGGAATTAACACAGTTGAATAGTAATTGAATTGCAATGTGATTAGACCTGAAATTGGATTAGGATTGAAATCGGATGTTTAAAGGACAACGGCCGCTCTCCCTTGAAAAAATACCTTAAAATGTATAGATGTTTTGACTGAAGTCAAATGTGTAATAAATTATGAGGTTTTATAAAAACTACTCAGATAGTATCATTTATTGTTATTTAACGAGTTATTTAATCATTTATTATTAATAAATTATAAAAAAGCAGCAACCCCAACATGGCTGTCAATGTTGTTTAGTAGGAGGAGGTAGGAGGTGTTGCAAGCACAATGTTTTTTTTATATAAAAATGATAAAAACTAATAAATCATTAAGATAAGATAAGATAAATATTCTTTATTTGCACACCAAAATACACAAAAAACAATAATAAACATGAAAAAGAAGGGTACAAAAGGCGGCCTTATCACTAAAAGTGATTTCTTCCAGACAACCTGTGAATGGAGGAAGTTTTTAAAGAGATAAATGCTAAGGCGGTGTTCTAGTTGATACATAACAATTTTTAAAGTAAAAGTTAAAAATCATTATAAAATAAACTAATGCCTGCAGTTAGTTTCTAGTGTTCCATAGTCCATAATAAAAATAGAAGGACGGTTATACATTTTTGGGTATTATGTGCCAGATATCCAGTAGCGCGATCGCCCTCCTTACTTTTGGTTTGTTGTAGTTTTTTACAACTGGGTTGATGTATTTTCGTGGTGTTTTAGCGTTTAAAAGTATCTTTTCTAGTCACTAGGTGGCGAGTCGAGGGTGGAGGAAGCTTTGACTTCCTAGAATGATCAGACTCTTTACTGATCTAACAAGTCTGCTGTTCCATACAATACTATCTACTTACAAGCATACCGACATGGGACAGTAGATTTTTTTTCGCGATGTCGAAATTTGTGTTTGTTCAGTTTGATGGTCTGAAAATTCGTTTAAAATAGTTTCAGTTAATGTTTGAAACGATAATAATAATTACCTCATTTGGTACTTTCAGGCGATCAAACTGAACAAATTTACTATGGTATGGAGTCAACATCGAAATAACAAAAAAAAAATCACCTGCATCATCTGCCACAAAACTCTATCTTCTGCCTTCTTGTTTCATCCAGTATCAACTATCTTAGATTTCTCTTCCTCTGTCATGATTTCTATACTTACGCGCGACTCAGCTTTATCTCATACTACATAGTTGTCGTGGCAAGGGCGACTGAAAAGCCGGGAAGGGAAATTCTCTATGCAGCAAAGGCATGTCGTGCGCGTGTAGAGATACGTAATATACTAGGACTGCAGAACAGCCCAGAGAGTCGGTCGGACCCAATTTAGAATAGAAACGAAAAACCTCCAGAACACGATAACAAATCAAATCAAATCAAATATACTTTATTTTACACCAAAATATAAAGAGTAAAATACAGAGAAAAAAAATACAAGAGGCACAAAATAAGGCGGTCTTATCGCTAAGAAGCGATTAACGATAACAACTTTAGGTATAAAAGAAAATTATGCTCATCAACCCAAAATCACTGAAACAAGGACCGTGAAATTTAGGATACTACTCTACCTTATCTTAACGGATAAATTACCCAATTTGAACCCTAAGGAAGCACAGAATGAGATTTAATTTTGCACTAGTTTTACGACGAAGCCTCTCACTAGCAAGAGCCACGTACGAAGTCCCGGATAATCAAGCAATTTTGACACTAATGCAAAGGATTAAGAGTTCTAATAGAGGACTTTGTGGAATAATCTGTAGAGATAATCTTGGAAAGTGGGACTAATTAGGCTACCAGTCGAATATAGCAATCACGCAGTAGCGACAGTACAGCGATACTACCCGGAGAACATAATTCGGTTTTTATCTCGAATCTGAAAAATAGTAGAGGCTTTGTAGACCAAACGGTATAACCACATAACACCACATGATAAAAATAATGAATAATTTTGGTTGATTGATACAATATTTTGAACGATTAGAAACAGAACACGCACATTCTTGCTAGAAATGGCACAGATTACTTAATAGTTACTACGGAAGATGGGATTCGTGAATTAAGTATAAAAATGTACACAGAACTGAGCAAGATATTTTGATCTTAAAATCATGAAAACCAACTCATTACATTATAACCGGGGGTGCGATTTTTTAATGTCACCGGTGAGCTTGGACGGTTTTTGAATCTCATACAAAAGCCTTATCATCATACCCATGAGTTCAATGAGAGAGAATTTTAGTCACCGGTGCGATTAAAAAAAATAGCTTTAGGAAATCTGTGAATATTGGCCATTTTACTCAGCCGGTGACTTTTAAAAATCGCACTCCAGAGTACCAACATTAAATAATTATGTTTTTGATTCTGTAAAAAAATGATATTAGTAGTTTTGAATACTTTGTATAGGCATAAGAATAATTCATACTCTTAGGTTATTCTAGAGTACATGCACTTACTGTGATTTATGACAGCGCCTTCGGGATCGGTTTACAGCTCCGCGGAAAGCACGAGACGACTTGTGCAATTCACTGTCACTAAGCTCAGGTAATCTCGGCTTAGTGCCCGTACTTCTTGATTACTGTATTGTGCTACTACTACCTATTGTATGTGGAATTGTGGGCTATTGCAGGATGAGTAGGATAGTAATTAATACATTGCTAGCTTTCAGTAGTTATTAAATTTTAACTTGACATAGAAGCGAGGAATGAGCATTGTCAGTGAGGGCACGTTTTAATAAAGTGTATCGTCATTCTGTGATGTATGTACCTATTGTGTGTAAATGTTTTTTGTGTGTGTGTAATTGTGTATTAAGTAGGTACGAGTATGTATGTATGCAGTATACTTAACTATGTTTTTTTTCGAGATTTTACCGTATGTCTGTATAGAAACTTCATTACAAAAAGACCATTCGCAATATTTGCGACTGCTTTAAAGATTGTCAGGTTAATACAACAACCAAGTAATGTTTAAATGGGTGGTATAGATCATCAAACTGAACAACTTTCGCTATGGAGGCAGCATCGAGAAAAAATTATAAAAAATCTGCATTTTCATACAAACACTGAAAAAAAATTTTGTTTACTTCAACCAAGATCTTGTTTATGATAATTATACATCATGAATCCATATGAGCCTGTCAACATCATGACTTCTCTGACTAAGAGAACTTTGTTAAACGAATTCGGCTTGTTGTTACAACTACCTTTTTTTTTTTAGTAAACAATAATAACGTCATTTCAATTATTTTGGTGCTAATTAAGAGAAAATACTTCTTGGTTGGCTCGCATTTTTTTCAGTGAATCTGTAGTACTTACTGACTCGACTCTAATGTATGGGACAGCATATTATATTTATTTTTATTCGTCGTTCTATCCATAGTAAAATTCGCTCAGTTCGATTGTCTAAACCACCCCTTTAAATATTACAAAAGGTATTTGTTACACATTGTACCTATATTTTAACGTTTCCATTTAATTAGTGCTTTCTTATTCAGTGTTGCAAAAGTCACTTGGATAAAATCGGTAGTATTGGCGACAAAAAATCGGTAGAAATCGGTAGATTGCCTTAATTGCTTGTAAAGTTCTGGTTTTAAGTTCTATTTTTTCCAAAAGAGCTCAATCGCCGTCAAATTCTGGAGGATGAGACATGCTGACACTTAATAATTTCGTGCCTATGCCAGTTGCGCATTGACAAAAATTGTAAAATTTTAGTAGTTTCGATTAATATTGATTTTAAGGATTTCTGTGCAGGGGGAAAAAGCCTGCATTACATAACATTTCATATTTCAGTTCACATACTTTCAAGGGGAAGTCCAAACTTTCTAATAGGACCATATAAAGATTCTTTTCTCACCTTAATTTCTAATTATCTGCTACATTAAAGGCAAAATAACTTAATATTTGGCTAAAACATCTTCTGTGTAATAAATCGGTAGATCACAACCTAAAATCGGTACATCGGTAGACAGTACCCGAAATCGGTAGATCTACCGATAAATCGGTAGCTGTTCTTATTTTGTAATTTTCGCAAATTGGACTATAATCGTCAGCTATAGTCGCATGCGATATGGTAAAATCCGCATCATATCTCATCCTCGAAGGCTCGAGTTACAAGACAAACCTCTTGAAAAAATTAATGTTCATCTTGTTGGATCGTATAAAAGAGGGTAAAATAAAAGTATGAAGTATAGCACGAACAAGAGAGAAACTATGAATTTATGATGATAACCTTTTGTAATGCCACCATATAAAATAGTCTGCGAGTTTATTTTTAATAGAAATCGTGACTTGCATGCATCTATTTCTAGGCATATTGTATTATGCCCAATGCCAATTTAAAGTGGCGATGGGCTCACTACCTGTCACACTGTAGGTACAGAATTTGGGCATAGCTACTAGTAAAATGATCCTCTTTTTTGTCCTGGAGTGCGATTTTTGAATCTCATTCGCTGAGTCAGCGAATGATTCAGCAGTTGAAAATGTTAAAATTACTATGGAGATACGCATCTGTCTAGCTGATTTCACTTTTAAAAATCGCCCTCCTGAAGAATGATTTTTGAAAGACAAATCAGCAGTAGAAAGATGTGTATCTAAATAATAATTTTGACATTTTCAACTGCTGAACTCAGCGAATGAGATTCAAAAATCGCACTCCAGAACATATAACGGGTGCTACAGAAAGGTGTATTTAAAAGGTTGCTTCAGACTATAAATCTGATTAACTTTTGTCTATACATTTCGTGACTATAATATGTGGGCGTCCACGCAAGAAGGGTCCAGTTGTCGGCATTTTAACACCCCTTTTTTATTATTCCATATGATTATGTGACTGATATAGATGCCGAATCTAACTTTAACTCAAAACCCGACAACTGGACCCTTCTTGCGTGGACGCCCACATATAATTATTATGTAGAGCTAATATCGAAATGGCTAATTCGATGTTGGCTCCGTAGTAAAAGTAATTCGCTCCGTAGTAATTGTTCGGTTTGATGGTATCTAAGACCTCTGTAAATATGACCACACTACCGGCTTACACTTTCTGCAGTTTCCTCTCTATTTTGTTTTTCTAAGTACCAACCAATCACAAAAACATCAATCACATAAGACACATGTAACACCAAACTCCATCTCCGACCCCTAATCAATACAACCTAAAACCTATATAGAGCTGATATAGAGCTTTTCAATGAAACAATAAAAAGGGGAAAAAAGAAATTGGGCGCTACTATTGGCGCTACCACATATTTTGCTGCGACCATTAGTAGGTACCAGGCGTGTCGACAACAAAAGAGTAGTGATGGGAAGCTTTCGTACTTCAAACGAGGATGAGGGAGGACCTCATTGTACCTGTTGCAGCGTTTGAATGTAGATCTAGATTTAATAATGTTTCGAGGAGTAAACAACGTAAGGTAAGGTTACCGGTAAGGTTTGGAACTCTCTCCCTGCGTCTGTTTTCCCAAGCAAATACAATCAGGATATTTTTAAAAGAAGAGTAAATAGGCTTTTTCTGGGCGAGCGCGCTACATCCTCGGCTTCATCTACACTTTCCATCAGGTGAGCTGAAGCCAAGCGCAAACCCATTATGAATAAAAAAAAAAAAAAAAAAAAAAACAACGGAACTTATGAAATCCTACTAATATTATAAACGCGAAAGTTTGTAAGTATGGATGAATGTTTGTTCCGCTTTCACGCAAAAACTGCTGAACGGATTTTGACGAAATTTGGCATACAGATAGACCATGGCCTGGATTAAAACATGGGGTACTTTCTATCCGGGTAACGCAGACGAAGTCGCGGGCAATAGCTAGTTATATATAAATAACTCTCACTGGCACATACATTGAGCATTACATTGGCATTGCATTGGCATTTAACTCTCCCAAACGCAAGCTACAAGTTCATCCGTCGGCAATAAGAATGTAAATCAGCTTATTTTGACAACATCGGCTGCTTTATAAGAAAAGCAGTCCCGAAACGTAGGATATCTTTAAGTGCATAAGTGTGTGCGCTAAAATACAGGGAAATCGCAAGCGAGCGCAATGATCAGAGGCTAAATCGGATGTAATTATGTAAACGTTATCGGTGGCATTACTTTAGAGTTGTTGACTATGTCTGAAGGTATTAGAAATCACTTAAGTCACCCGTCTGGGTTGGTTGGTGCTATTAGAAGCTGGAAACCATACAGCACACTCTAAAATACTATTTGTATTCCTATTTTCGTAAGCGGATAGTATGAAAAGCAAGACCGACCATGCAAAATTATCTTGACCCTGCACAGTTTTGCATCTAAAGTAGGTATCCCTTAGCCAAAATTTCAATGCATTTCGGTTCATAGGTATACAAGTAAGGACAAATAGCTAATTGAACTGGACAATCTTGTATAGATTCTTTATCTTTATTGTGCACTAATTTTGAGCTTGAGTCAGACATCTTTCGTGGAACTGAGGTGGTTCTTCTTTGGAATACGAGTAACGCGTACCTCAAACGAGGTACCTCATGAGTGCGGGACATCACTATAAAAAAGAGTCCATTGAAAGCCGAGAACAATAGTTAGGCCGTGTTCCTACTGGTGCATTTTTATTCGGGCTACTGTCGTGTCGACATGACAGCTTGCGTTCAGTTTGCGAAAGAGATTGTCACATGCATTTTTTGGTTCGCAAATAGAGACGAATGATCGTAGAATTCGCGGATTTTGGAACGCTTTTGAATTACCTACTCATTACAGTTTCATTGACAAGAGAAAAAAAATTGGAACTAAGGTATTTATTTATTTACGTCCAATTTGTAGTTTTATCAGTAGCTGAGATGAGACTAAGAGAAGGACTGTTTTGATTAAAGGGAACAGGAAAAAGGAGCCTATAAATAAGTAGAGGCTTTACCGGACTTTAAATTATAATGATGAGAACGAAGAAAGAGACTGAAAGAATTGCGATACAAAAATTTATGCGAAGATTGACGGACAGAGGAACAAGCAACGAAATCTAGTCCATAGGTTTTCTTTTCCCGCAGCTTTCTAAGTAACGGAACCCTACGTATACAGGGTGTAAAATTAAATGGGTCACTTACTGAAACGGGTGCTTCAGACCATCAAATTGAACAACTTTCTCTATGGGACCAATATCGAAATCGCGAAAAAAATCTACTGTCGAGTTGTTTGCAGTTTTGTATTTGTACAAAGGATTTTCTTTTTCGCGATTTCAGTGTTGGTCCCATAGTATAAGTTGTTTAGTTTGATGGTCTGAATCACCCCTTTAAGTAAGTGTCCCATTTAATTTTACACCCTGTATAATAAAAATTAAGCATTCATTAATAAAATTCAATAATTAATCAAACGTAACTAATTTCATTACCACATCCAAATTGAATTAGCGTAACAAAAAAATTACACATTCCAAACTACCCTTAACCCTACGCACGCGACCGAGTTAACCCGTCAATCACCGAGGGTCTAAAGACCCTACACTCGTGAAAAAATCCACCCCCTTTAAAGTAAACAAAGAAACTATAAATTGGATCCTTCTAATAGAAGTTTGAATTTTTTATAAGAACTCTAATAGGTAGGGCGTGATCAATGGACTCTTGAAATTTTGATTGTTAAAACTTTTTTAGGCGAAAAAGAAGTTGGCTGCAATTTGTAAATGATTATTTTTCTACACTACAGACTTAAGAATGTTCAGTGTAGACACAAACATAAATATTTGTTTAATGGGTACACTGAAAAAATGTTTTGTTAAAAATACAATACAAATATAGCCAAACTTTAGTGACTTTTGCGAACTATTTTGTAGCCCATAATCAAACTTTGTTACTAACTGCTACAAAATCCTTTTATCTACTGGGTGAAATTGATATCATTAGCATTCTTTTAAACTAAGAGTCTTCCCATCAAACTGAACAACTTTTACTATAGGAGCAAACCGATCGGAGCAACAAAAAAAAATCTGCTGTTCCATACTAAACTGCAATGCCTATGCGACACAAATGTATGCAACAGCAGATTTTTTTTTGCTGCGATTGTTTTGCACCCATAGTAAAAGTTGTTCAGTTTGATGGGTAGACTCTTAGTTTAAAAGGATGCTAATGTTATAAATTTCACCCTGTATAGAGGGTGTACAATAAAATGGGACAGCTACTTAAAGGGGTGCTTCAGACCATCAAACTGAACAACTTTCTCTATGGGACCAATATCGAAATCGCGAAAAAAAAAACTGCTGCATTTCAGTTGAGTTATGTTTGCAGTTTTGTATGGGAGAGCGGATTTTTTTTTCGCGATTTCGATATTGGTCCCATAGAGAAAGTTGTTCAGTTTGATGGTCTGAAGCACCCCTTTGAGTAGCTGTCCCATTTTATTGTACACCCTGTATATACGCCAAAACTGATTATGGTAAACAAGTAACTCTGAGTTTTTGGATCAGTGTAAAATTGCCTAAATAAAACTGAATTCCCAATTCCCTGAAAACATTGAATTTTCTCACAATTTATCCCACAATTAATCTTTCCAAAAAGTCCACTAAGTTTCCAGTAAAAGCGGCCCGTTTTTCACATTCTCATTAGCAAAAAATTACCAACAAACGACTTCTTTCTACCCCAAAATGTTACCTCCATTTTCTATTAGGCCAAATTGGAATAGCTAGGTAGCTAGGTAGATATTTAGTGTTTACACAGGTAGACTAACGAGAGGCTCGTTAGAGGTCTAAAAAGCACAAAGTATTTTGTGTCTGCGAGTAGCTGACGTACGTTCAAAACTACCCTTATTTACCAGTTATTTACGTTCCTGAAATCGTTTGTCTTTGTCAAACATTACGTGTGATTTTTTAAAAATGTTTTTGAAGCTACCTGTAGTCTGTGGGTAGGTAGGTACCACTCTTTGTGGCCAAAAACCAATATTCAGTATCTTTCTAGGCAAAAGGCTGGTTTCATGACTTGACACGTCATCATAATTTATCATGAAACCGTGATCCTTCCTTCCTTCCTTTCCTTGTTTTGTTTTAATTTATGATGACCACTGGCATCCCTAACATTATATAAATAATAATTTGTAAGCCGTAAGGTAAGACATGTAGGACTTAATAATTATTGTAACAACTGCCTGTAACTACTCATGTCTGACAAATAAATGCATCTTTATCTTTATCTTTATCTTCCTATTGGTAGTTGCGGCAAAGTTTCTGTCCACTCTTTCTGTTCCAAAATGTACATCATCATCATCCTATATAACTTACTGTATAAGCCCCACAGCAGGGCCTCGTTTACTCTCACCACGGGTGCCCAATGAGGATTGATAGAATTCATATATGCATCAGAATTTATCTTCTTGCATAATGCTGGTTTCCTACGGATATTTTCCTTCACCGTTTGAAAGCAGTCAGTCATTACAGGGTGTAAGTGACAGCCTAGCAAATACTGAAACGGTGAACTCAGACTATCAAACTGAACAACTTTCACGATGGAGCCTACATCAGGAAATGCGGAAAAAACCAGCTGTCCCATACATTTGAGTCGGGTAGGTACAACAGTTTTGTATGGGACAGCTGATTTTTTTCACGTTTCCTGAGGTAGGCTCCATAGTGAAAGTTGTTCAGTTTGTTGGTCTGAGTTCACGGTTTCTGTATTTGCTAGGCTGTCACTTTTACAACCTCTATTAGATCACCAAAAGAATTTTCTGTTACTAATAGGATTAATATTTGTAAAGATTGTTGAAGAATTTTGATAACATGTTTTGTAAAAGATGTTAACAAAATTCTTTAATTCTTTCAATCCCCAGGCGTTTTTTACATACCACGTAGGAAGTGTTCAAAGGATGAAGAAAATCAGAATGAATAAAGCAACTCCACCAACCACATACCATTCTTAAGCCAACCTAAAGGATTATCTCGACAACTTGTAATTCGCGTCTCGATCGATTACTCGAAGATAAAGGCTGGCTTCGAACCAAGGTCAGGAATAAACTAAGGCGGTGATAGCGAGGGAACGTGACTTGGTTCCTGTTACTGATAGGCTTGCTTCGACAAATCGTGCTATCGACTCATCTGTCTTACAAATACCTTTATGTATATGTAGTAGCGAGATACTGTTATGCTTGCATCGTATTGGAATAGTTAAATAAAACCCTTGGTTTAAAGGAATTAGTGCGTTAGAGCGCTTACAGACGAGCGACACTTTGCTGTCGCCGTGGGTCGCAGAGAGTCGCGCAACCGTCGCGCGGACCTCTGCAACCGCAAAGTGTCGCTCGTCTGTAAGAGCGCTTAAGGCTGATGAAAAGTAGTATTTGACATTTTTTGCTAATTGAGCTCCTAATGTATATCAAATTACGTTCATAGAAGTTGGGTCGCGTTGGGCGAGTTGGGTCAGACACGTGAAACGAAAGCCACCCGAATACGTAGGAAATATGGCACTGCAACTGTCGATTCCAGGACAGAGACCAAGAGGACGTCCGAAGACTAGATGGATGAACACAGTTCGTAGTAACATGACCGAGTGCAATGTCTGCGAAGACGACACGTCACACGTCCCTAAATAGGGCAAGGTGGAGAGAACAGACGCGGAAGGCTGACCCCACCACCATATGGGATTAAAAACCAGGAAGGTTCCTAATGATAAAATATTTACAAACAACGATAAGAATCGTATTGGGGATGTACCCTATAGTTTTTGATTATCATACGTTTTTAAAGTTACAAATGGCCGTATCCTTTGATTGTCTTGACCTAGAAGCTTGCATCTTTTACACCTTCAAGAGGTAGGTACTATGTATAAACTTGATATTAATTTCAACTTTATACGTCTACCGGAACCCCCAAAAACCATGTTTTCCTCATTCTGACAGAATACGATAGCTAATACAGGGTGAAATTGATATCATTGGCATCCTTTTAAACTAAGAGTCTACCCATCGAACTGAACAACTTTTACTATAGGAGCAAACCGAATGGAGCAAAAAAAAAATCAAGTGTTGCATACATTTGAGTCGAGTAGGCATTGTAGTTTAGTATGGGACAGCAGATTTTTTAGTTGCCCCGGTAGGTTTGCTCCCATAGTAAAAGTTGTTCAGTTTGATGGGTAGACTCTTAGTTTAAAATGATGCCAATGATATCAATTTCACCCTGTAGATTAGTGTTTCTCTCATTTATTTGTTACGCCTCTAAAGTATAACAGAACCAGACTTGCTGCCATGTACCTGGAAGCTCATTAAGTTTCACATGACAAAGGAAAAACACGAATAGTGTTAAGTATTTTCATTAATGTTTCAGTCCTGCAAAACTTTCCTCTTATTACAGGTCTAACTACGATTTTTTTTTATTTTCTCGGCGCTCAACAAAAAATTCAAAAATTCCCAGTGCGCCGCTTCTCTGCTGTTGCATGCATGAAATTTCAATGACCAGTGCAGTGGTACCACGATATTTAAAATCACACATGATTTTCGCTCATAATTACATTTTGATTCGAGAAAGGAATGACACGGAATCTCTCCGTTTTTAAATACTACATTACGATACGTGTGACCTAAGTAGTCCATTATAATTAATAAATCTTAAAAAAAAAAAATAATAATAATTAAAATTAAAAAATTAAAAAAAAGGAATAAAATCTTAAAAAGAAAAAGAGGATAGATGAAACCGAATCGAAATAATAGAAATAAAAAGAACACAGGACTATGAAGTCAGAATAATCCTTAACGTTTTTAATTTGCCAAGAAAATGCAACGGAACTGGTCAAATTGGTCAATACTCAATACACATTTTAAAGAACTGGAATGTTAAGAATTTAATAAGTAAACATAATAATTATTAGAGTTAAACGATTACTCTGTTCTTAGTCTAAAATTCTAAATTATATAAGACAACATCGGGAACTCGATAAAATATGATCTAATGTAGGTAAGTATGACAGTTTGACAATTTTCTAAAATAGTTAGGGTAGTAGAACCTACCGATACTACGTAAGTGCTTGCATTTATAAAATAATCAATGGTAATCTGGAGAGAAGCGAGCAAAGGAACAACAAAGATTGCAGATAAAAACGTTGTGCTAAGTTTTACAGGCGAGAGAGATATCTGTATTCGTTTAACTCTGCTCTTATCTCTCCTATATTTTTGCTGGAACAGGACACAAAATAAATTGCAATGAAAATACTGTCTTAAGTTCAAAATATTAATGTAATATTATCTGACTTGTTATTCTGTTTCAGGTGATTCAAAAAGGTAAGAAATGTACAAGTAGATAATTTTTTTCAAATAACTCAAAAACATACACACATATTACATTTTGTATATTTGTTTGGAAGCCCTAATAGATTATCATATGTGAATATTGTGCAATTCCAATAAAATTACGTATAGAATTGATAACCTCCTTTTTTGAAGTTGGTTAAAAAGGCACTGAGTGAAACGTTCCTACAAATTAACTTGTAACGACATAATTTTTATTTAAACAGTAGGTTTTTATCTGTTAGTGTCAAACAAGGCGAACAAGGCAAACAAGGGATATTATTTTTTTATTGCTTCTGCGTTTCTTACCATCCAAATTATGAATACCTATGTAGTGCTGAGTTTAATTTAAAAACATTATTAAAATAAGATTGCAATCTTTCTGTACTTTATGTACTTTATCATCAATATCCAAAAGTGCGATAAAATAATTTAATTATTATTATCTTATTACTTTATTTATTACCTACCTACTCGACTTTAACATGAGTTGACTTTGATCTAACAAACCACTAACAAACTATTACAATAGTACCACAGAAAGAGTATCAATTCGAACATCATGAAAAATAAAAGCTTGTTAAAATGATTTTTACAGACGATTCGTAACTCTATGCCCTTCAATTTACGTATGAAATTTATTTGCAAAACGTTTCGTTGGTATTTGGTTTGTAGGTTTAAAGTACATTAACCGTTTATTTACGGTCTACGTAGTTCATCCCATCAATTCCTATCATAAATATATTTTGTATTTATTTAGTATGTTGACTATGGACTATAAATTCCATATAATTATGTTTAAAAATATAGATATCAGATGGTATTAACTGCCTCCGTGGTCTAATGGTTAAGGGGGGGTCAAAGTGTTTTTGTCTGTTTTCGAAGCGGTTTTTGATAACCAAATTATTACATTTAACATATATAGTTCAAATAACAGTGTAGATACGTTCTTTCTGCAGGGCATCTAACCGTTGAAAACACGATTCTATTAAATTTTCTCGATAGAAAAGACGACCAAAGTAAGGTCGATTTCAAAATTTATAATCTGTTTTATACAAGAACCACAATACCATTTCTTCTGAATATACCATCATTTGAAAGGTAATTAATTATAGCAGGGCTTTTAACCGATAGTTTTTTTTCATTACCTTTATTTACTTTTTGATTAATCATTCATGTGATTTTCGACGCCATTTCGACCCGCACATAGACCGCCATTGTCCCGAGGGACGTTGTCGAGGCTAGACCTATGTCACTCTGCTACGAAAAATTACGTAAAATAATAAAATTGACAAATATTATTATTTTAAACAAGAAGATTATAATCTTCTTGGTTTTAAAGAAATTAATAAACACTCTTTAAACCATACCTCAGAATTGCCAACCCAAATGTTATAACAGTAATTTAGTATTTTTTTAAAAGAGATTGGTTATAATTTCTGTTTAATGTTTTAGTCCGTCCGTAGTCGGTAGTCAAACTCTACTTTGATTCTATTTGATACCCAGGGTCTGATCATGAAGGTGGCTATTGTAACTCGGCAGTGAAATTAATATAAATTCGTCCAGTTTGATTTGTCTTGAAGAGTTCCTACTCTAATTTTGCACTCAGATATCGAAGAGCAAAAATACTCTTTCCGAGATGGTGGGATGAAAAGGTTCTACCTATATATAGTACACACTTTAAATAAATTATGTTACAATGTTTCATTATTTTAATCGAAAGTAGCAGAGCTTCATGGCATTTTATGGTTTATCTGCTGAAAACATTACTCGCGTCACTGCGTCACCCGTGTGTCATACCATGCGACGTCGCCGCGGTGCTGCATTGACGCAGCGGCAATGCGTCATTGTGTATGCTCTTCTCCTACGTGCGGTTTCATACAACTCCTTGCTTCACAAATGACGGACTGCCGTATGGAGCTCCGTCATGCGTCATCTTGTGTGATCCACCTTTGGTATTGGTATTGGTTGAGCGGGATCATTTTCCGCAACTCGACGACTCAGGCGCCTATTTTGCGTGTGGTGGGAATGACTACACCTGCCATCCCAGCTCCTCCAGGAAGTCCACCAGCTTGTTAATGCTGCCGAATACATCTGGAAGAGACTCCGGTGATGCGAGGTGTGAGGTTGTGCCCGATAGTGTGCTAGCCCGTTGCGTTCTAGCAGTAAGTGCGCAGACATAGTAAAACAGGCATGTCAAACTTGCAACACACGGACCGCAGTGCGTTTTCTTGCGGCCCTATCAATTTTTAAGAATAAATTCCCAATGCAGCCCTCACGCGTGCAGACTTGACGTAGGTAGTTATATTACATTGGAACCATCACTGCATTGAGTCATGATGTGAAAAATTCGCCTTTTGTCATCATTATGTCGTGACGATTATATCCACAGAACATTATAAGAGAAGGAAGGAGGAGGAGGTTAGAAGTGCAAAGTAGGCATGGAACGCGTGCCACACGGTTATATGCAATGATTTGCATAGCACCATAAGGCGCGCGGCGTGGTGCGAGCGAGAGGGCATAAAGTAGTTGTAGAAGCATGAGTGGGAAGACAAATGGCGATAGTCGTCTCGTAACCCGTCTTGTAATGTTCTTTGATTATAACAAAGAGGCGTTTTGATAGCAAAAATTTTCCGCAGTAATTACTAAACCAATGCTTGCCAAACGTATTTCTCTCGATTTCCAAGTTTAGGGACTTTATTCATAAATTAATACGATGACGATCATAACGATTTGAATGAAGTCAGAATAATTTTAGTAAAATTTTTAAGAAAAAATGTTTTTTCGAATTGTCAATATACTACGCCATCTGACGGATTTTTTTCATAAGTCTTTAAAAAAACTTCATTGAAACAAAGACGAACCACATGTGCGCACCACTGCTTCTTTAGGTCTTTCAACATCGCGATTTTGTTGTTAGATACAATATTCATAATTTCTTTAAAGTGTGTACCTCTTATATATTCCGTGGAATAGGTAACCTGCCTTCTCTGTTTGAACATACTGATCTGTCATTCGTTTAGACTGTGGTCAATTTTGCACAGATAGATAAATTGAAAAAACTTCAAATATTATTGATTATAAACATGTTACAGCCATGTTGTGCTATTCAAATTCAAATAAAAAATTTAAAAATTAAGTCTCGGGAGGAACTTGAACCCACAGTCCATTGACTTGACTGCACTCTTCAGAACCGGCGAATTGTGTAGAAAAAACATAGGTACCATGTTTCTTTAGCAATTTGTTTCGCCTTCAACTGAGATTTCATTTTTTTTTATTTCTTATGTTACCCATTTTAATAGCGAAAATTAATTTGTTTATCAGTCTTGCATTCATGCTATTTTTTATGTGGAGTGACTTTTCTATACATGGCAATATTTACGTACATATGGCGGGGAAATGTGACAATGACAGTGCTGGAAAAAGTTTTACGTCTGGTGGGCGGGGCCTGAGCGGGGAAGCGGGGTGTAAAACAGATTTTTTTCAGGACTAATACCCAGCCTTAAGAGCATTGGCTCTCGACACGGAGATCGTGGGTTCTACTCCCACGGGGAACACCTAGTGATACGTCACTTTGTGCGTTTTTCCCCAGTTCGTTAGGACATTGCAGGCTGAATCACCTGATTGTCTGAAAAGAAAAATGATTCGTGCTTCGAATGGCACGTTAAGCCGTTGGTCCCGGCTACTATCTCTGGTGATAGTAGTTGTTACATAAAAACCACGTCAGAGGCCGTAAGGCGGTCTGAAAAAACTCTGACACCAGGGCTCTGCCCCCAAGATAAGAAAGAAGAAGAAGATGATAGTAACATTAACATTTTTGTATGTACTTACGTGGTACTTACCTACCTATAAAGTCAATTAATTTAAAAAAAATAGGCTAGAATACACGGTCTAATATCTAGGGTTCTTCGGACCATGTGCATTTTTTTGTATTGTTCTAATAAAAAAACGTCAATAACCCAAATGTACGGAACCGCTGATTTTTTCCGCGATTTCGGTGTTGGCTCCATTAATGATAGTTGTTCTTAAGCACCCAACTAGCAAAATAGTCGAGACATTGCAGAGCTTTTTTAGCACTTAAAATCAAAACGTAGAGCTTATAGTCGTAGGCTTATAGTATAAGAGATAAGTGTACTTTTTGCAACCATCAGTAGCAAGGCTGATTCAGTTCATGTTTATGGGGTGTAGAGCATGTCTTTGATGGGGATGGACCAGGACTGCCTGCATAGCTCCAGTCGGTTTAGGAGTTACTGATTTGTAGATTTTTGTACTGTTCACATAGCTACAATGCATACCTACAACAATATCATACGATCAGCCGGACGTGCAGCTGATCGTTAATTTTTTACAGACCTTTAATCATCAGTAACTCCTAAACCGACTGGAGCTATGCAGGCAGACCTGGTCCATCCCCATCACAGAGAAGCTCACACCTCATAAACACTGAATCAGCCTTGCTGCTGCTGGTTGCAAAAATTACACTTATCTCTCGGAATATTATCCCGACTTTTTGCCATTGATAAATGACACACAAGCAATTTTGATACGAAGGCGAAACTGCTGCTGAAATAAACAAAATACGATTTAGGGCAGCACAATAGGCTCGGTGCAGCCTTAAGCAGACGCTGTTGTCAAAATTGCCAACGAAAAATCATAATGAATTTCGATCAACAAAAAAATTCTATTTAAAATTCTACTTTTAAACACAAGCAATAATAAAGTTTAATTTTAGTTCAACCATTACCGAACAGGAACTTGTGAAGTGCAGTCAAGCTGCATCGCGAAATGCAACATAAAACATAGGTACCTTGGGCACCAAACGTGTGAGCATGAAGCCATGAAATGAAGTTTTACTGTCCTCGAGAAATAACCTGCTGTAAAACTAATTTGTTCCAGAACCCGTGGGGTTGCCACGTTGTCACATCTTAAATTAACTTTTCACTGCACTTGAAGTTAAATATGGCAACTAGAGAAAAAAAATCTAAAATCACATAATTTATCAAGAGTTTTATTATTACTACTACACTATTCACATACCTGTATGTGAATAGTGTAGTACTAATTGTCTGGTCAGTTCCATACATTGTAGATGTCGCTACAAGTATCATCTGGCCTGAACGAGAGATAAATCTTAATTAAACGTTATGAGATCACTAATATTTGAGTTTTGTTCCACGGAAATAAATTATATAGATAATTTTTTTTTTTAATTTTAATAACAGATGTGTTTAACACGTATCTAAACGTAATTAAACTTTGCTGTAGTACCGTCACCCACCCTGGCAACTAAGAAGGTGGCATCTTTCTTAGTATGGACATTGACCCTCTGTTGTGTATAATTTATTTAGGTACTCTATGCCTATACATACACTATTATAAGCATTGGTGCGTGTTACGAACGTGAATGTGGACTGTATTATGATGAAATGAGAAGATTATGATGATGTTTAGCTGGGTTTATTGAACTATTAAAAGGCAAATTATAACACGTACACTCGCTCTGACTAAGTCACAAACATAGAGTAAAAAACAAAAGCATTTAAAAACATTTCAAAAATATAAAAGAAAAAGTAAAATAAATAATATAAAGCCAAAGAGTTTGCAACATCCCGACCCCTTGTGCATGCACAAATTAGCCAAGTCGGTTAGGTTAATATCCAACTACCTATCATCCCCCCTTAAGTGTCCATGAAAGTACAACATCGCCTTAAGTATCTATGACGATAAGTTATTATCAAATAAGGAACAAAGAAAATTAGTTAGACGTTCAACTTAACTAGCTTTTTTGAAGGCCGACGAAGCAAACCCCCTGATGTAGCTACGTCCACCACCCTTACCACTCCATCCTTGCCTGGGAAAACTGCGGCAATGCGTCCACGTGGCCAAGTTCCTCTTGGCAAGTTCTCGTCAACCACCAAAACCAAATCCCCAATCTTGAGGTTTCGCTCAGCATGGGTCACCTGACGGGGTTGCATGGTAGGCAGGACTTCTCTCACCCAACGGCTCCAAAAGTGGTCAGCCAATCTCAACGCTTTCTTCCAATCCGCCCTTCTAAGGAGGTCTTGGTCGTCTAAGGTTATCGGCAGGGTCTGATTGGATGAGGCACCGATTAAGAAGTGGAACGGTGATAGGGTCTCCTGGTCATTGCTGTCTACCGAGACGTAACTAAGAGGTCGAGAGTTGACGATTGCTTCAGCTTCAAGCAAAAGGGTGACTAATATCTCCTCTTTAGGCGCCTTCTCTTTTAGGGCGGCGTACAATGCGACCTTCACGCTGCGGACTAGTCGAACGTGAATGTGGACTGTATTATGATGAAATGAGAAGATTATGATGATGTTTAGCTGGGTTTATTGAACTATTAAAAGGCAAATTATAACACGTACACTCGCTCTGACTAAGTCACAAACATAGAGTGAAAAACAAAAGCATTTAAAAACATTTCAAAAATATAAAAAGAAAAAGTAAAATAAATAATATAAAATCAAAGAGTTTGCAACATCCCGACCCCTTGTGCATGCACAAATTAGCCAAGTCGGTTAGGTTAATATCCAACTACCTATCATACCCCCTTAAGTGTCCATGAAAGTACAACATCGCCTTAAGTATCTATGACGATAAGTTATTATCAAATAAGGAACAATGAAAATTAGTTAGACGTTCAACTTAACTAGCTTTTTTGAAGGCCGACGAAGCAAACCCCCTGATGTAGCTACGTCCACCACCCTTACCACTCCATCCTTGCCTGGGAAAACTGCGGCAATGCGTCCACGTGGCCAAGTTCCTCTCGGCAAGTTCTCGTCAACCACCAAAACCAAATCCCCAATCTTGAGGTTTCGCTCAGCATGGGTATTTGGTTTTGGTGGTTGACGAGAACTTGCCGAGAGGAACTTGGCCACGTGGACGCATTGCCGCAGTTTTCCCAGGCAAGGATGGAGTGGTAAGGGTGGTGGACGTAGCTACATCAGGGGGTTTGCTTCGTCGGCCTTCAAAAAAGCTAGTTAAGTTGAACGTCTAACTAATTTTCATTGTTCCTTATTTGATAATAACTTATCGTCATAGATACTTAAGGCGATGTTGTACTTTCATGGACACTTAAGGGGGTATGATAGGTAGTTGGATATTAACCTAACCGACTTGGCTAATTTGTGCATGCACAAGGGGTCGGGATGTTGCAAACTCTTTGATTTTATATTATTTATTTTACTTTTTCTTTTTATATTTTTGAAATGTTTTTAAATGCTTTTGTTTTTCACTCTATGTTTGTGACTTAGTCAGAGCGAGTGTACGTGTTATAATTTGCCTTTTAATAGTTCAATAAACCCAGCTAAACATCATCATAATCTTCTCATTTCATCATAATACAGTCCACATTCACGTTCGTAACATTTTGGTCCTTCGAGCCGGATTTAGAATGCGTAGTTGTGTTTATGTTTTCCCGTCTCATTTGTTTTTTAAAGGGAAACTGTGTTTGTAGGGCCGAGCTAGATTCGGGTGATAAACCAAACCGAATGTGCTGATCTAGCTCGCGCCTCAAAAAGTCAGATAGTATTTCGAGTTTGGGGCGGCCTGTGCCGTCCTGCACGGCAAAATCAGTCCATCTCATTTTTAGCGTTGGATTTAATTTATTCAGCACTGCGTGGAACAGTTCTGGGGAATATAAATACTCTACCTGCTTTAAGAGTTTTATAGTAGCGATGGAGTTACGTACCTTATTGGTGAGGGTTCCGAGCTCTTTGAGTTCGCTACCTACGCGTGGAAGGTTTCTTAGTGAAGTCACCTCCCGGTAGACGATAAGCTCGGGGCGTGCGAAGTTGTCCTCCAGTGCGCGCATGACATCCTCTGGGTCCGTTGACGCCATCAAAAGCGCAGCGACGGCCTCACGAGCGGGCCCGCGCAGTGCGTTTTGCAGTCGATTTATATTCTCTAAAGTAGAAAATGTTGCTTTAGTGACGTCGTACGTGCGTTTGAAATATAACCACTGTGACGCATCACCAGAGAAGGGCGAAAGCTCCATCTTCTTTGCGCCTGAGGAGGCGAGAGCTTTTGCCGCTGCGGCCGTGTCTGCGACAGCCTTTAACAGAAGCGAGTTGTCATTGTCAGGCTCCGTGGAAATGAGCGGGGGCGTGGCGCCGGCCGCCTCGGAGGCTAAGGGCGAATTTTATTTCAACAGGCGTGGAGATTAAACATTGGGTGGGATACGGAGCTGCCAGATACGGAAGCATCAAGGTGGTCGGATTGGTTTCGCGAACTCTCGTCAGTTTCGTCTTTAATAATTCCGCGGTGGTACTCAAGGGCGTTGGATTCGGATCCTTCACACAGAGAGCTACACGTCCTCGCAGATGCGAGTGAGCTTGCGTATGCCTGCGTCGCGTATTGGCGCTTAATCTACCCAGACGGCAGTATCAAGCTCGCTCTTATCTCTAGTAAGGCACGAGTCTCCCCCTTGAAGCCAATGTCGATCCCGCGTTTGGAGCTTCAGGCCGCTTTGATAGCTTCCCGCTTAGCTCTCACCATTAAGGATAGTCATCGCAAAAAACCAATACGCACTTTCTTCTGGACAGACTCGATGACTGTCCTACAGTGGTTACGTAGTGACGCACGCTCATTTAAGCCCTTTGTGGCCCATCGTTTGGGTGAGATCTCCGAAAACTCCTTGATAAAAGACTGGCGTTGGGTACCAACGGACTTAAATGTAGCCGACGATGCGACCAAAATGCATTCAATTAATTTGGACCTTAGTCACAGATGGTTCGTCGGCCCATCATTTCTTTTCAAGTCCCCAGAGGACTGGCCCACGGAGCCCGTTAACGTCACGCCAGGTCGTGAGGAACGCAAATGCCAACCAAATGAACTGGTGGGACTTACCTCTGTTGGCACGAATTTGCCCACGCCTATTACGGCGAATTTAAGTCATTTCAGCGACTGGCTACGTTTGTTACGTGCTACAGCCCGGGTACATCAAGCTGCAGCAATATTTGGCAACATTTTGGCTTCAATTCGAAATTCCAAAACAGATGGTGGTGTAAAGCCTACCGGACACCCATCTACGCCCACCACTCTTAAACCCTTGAACTCCGATATGATTAAAGCCGCTGAAAGGCACGTCCTGCAACAAACGCAACTGGATAGTTTTACAGAAGAGTTCCGGTATATCATAGACTCCAAACCAATCCCGAAGAGTAGCCGTCTTGTGAAGTTGACACCTACGTTAGGAGAAGACAATCTGTTGAGGCTGGCCGGTCGGATCAAGGCAGTAATTAATGTCGACACAGATGTCAGATCGCCCGTGCTTTTAGACGGCCGACACCCAGTTGTTCGCTTGTTGGTACAACACTACCACCGCAAGTTCGGCCACGCAAACAATGAAACGGTCATTAATGAGATCAGACAGTCATACTGGTTACTCGGCTTGCGCAACGTGGTGCGAAATATAGCTAGTCAATGCCTCCTTTGTCGGATCCGGAAAGCAGGACCTATGCAGCCCATAACCGGAGACCTCCCGCCGCAAAGACTCGCTCACCACCGTCGGCCCTTTACCTTCACCGGTTTGGACTATTTTGGACCAATTTTCACCACTCTCGGACGAAGAAAGGAGAAGCGATACGTAGCACTTTTCACATGCATGACTTCGAGGGCAGTCCACCTAGAGCTGGTACACACTCTCTCTGCTGACTCCGCAATAATGAGCATACGTCGTTTCATAGCTAGAAGAGGTATGCCGGAAACGCTGTACTCCGACAATGGCACGTGTTTTGTTGGCGCAAATCGACTATTGAGGGAATTTTACCACAGTGACGTACAGGACTTCGCCGCAAACAAAGGGATACGCTGGAGTTTTATCCCGGCTGCTGCACCGTTCTTTGGAGGCTGTTGGGAGCGACTAGTCCGCAGCGTGAAGGTCGCATTGTACGCCGCCCTAAAAGAGAAGGCGCCTAAAGAGGAGATATTAGTCACCCTTTTGCTTGAAGCTGAAGCAATCGTCAACTCTCGACCTCTTAGTTACGTCTCGGTAGACAGCGATGACCAGGAGACCCTATCACCGTTCCACTTCTTAATCGGTGCCTCATCCAATCAGACCCTGCCGATAACCTTAGACGACCAAGACCTCCTTAGAAGGGCGGATTGGAAGAAAGCGTTGAGATTGGCTGACCACTTTTGGAGCCGTTGGGTGAGAGAAGTCCTGCCTACCATGCAACCCCGTCAGGTGACCCATGCTGAGCGAAACCTCAAGATTGGGGATTTGGTTTTGGTGGTTGACGAGAACTTGCCGAGAGGAACTTGGCCACGTGGACGCATTGCCGCAGTTTTCCCAGGCAAGGATGGAGTGGTAAGGGTGGTGGACGTAGCTACATCAGGGGGTTTGCTTCGTCGGCCTTCAAAAAAGCTAGTTAAGTTGAACGTCTAACTAATTTTCATTGTTCCTTATTTGATAATAACTTATCGTCATAGATACTTAAGGCGATGTTGTACTTTCATGGACTCTTAAGGGGGGATGATAGGTGGTTGGATATTAACCTAACCGACTTGGCTAATTTGTGCATGCACAAGGGGTCGGGATGTTGCAAACTCTTTGGCTGTATATTATTTATTTTACTTTTTCTTTTATATTTTTGAAATGTTTTTAAATGCTTTTGTTTTTTACTCTATGTTTGTGACTTAGTCAGAGCGAGTGTACGTGTTATAATTTGCCCTTTAATAGTTCAATAAACCCAGCTAAACATCATCATAATCTTCTCATTTCATCATAATACAGTCCACATTCACGTTACGAACGTGAATGTGGACTGTATTATGATGAAATGAGAAGATTATGATGATGTTTAGCTGGGTTTATTGAACTATTAAAGGGCAAATTATAACACGTACACTCGCTCTGACTAAGTCACAAACATAGAGTAAAAAACAAAAGCATTTAAAAACATTTCAAAAATATAAAAAGAAAAAGTAAAATAAATAATATAAAATCAAAGAGTTTGCAACATCCCGACCCCTTGTGCATGCACAAATTAGCCAAGTCGGTTAGGTTAATATCCAACTACCTATCATACCCCCTTAAGTGTCCATGAAAGTACAACATCGCCTTAAGTATCTATGACGATAAGTTATTATCAAATAAGGAACAATGAAAATTAGTTAGACGTTCAACTTAACTAGCTTTTTTGAAGGCCGACGAAGCAAACCCCCTGATGTAGCTACGTCCACCACCCTTACCACTCCATCCTTGCCTGGGAAAACTGCGGCAATGCGTCCACGTGGCCAAGTTCCTCTCGGCAAGTTCTCGTCAACCACCAAAACCAAATCCCCAATCTTGAGGTTTCGCTCAGCATGGGTCACCTGACGGGGTTGCATGGTAGGCAGGACTTCTCTCACCCAACGGCTCCAAAAGTGGTCAGCCAATCTCAACGCTTTCTTCCAATCCGCCCTTCTAAGGAGGTCTTGGTCGTATAAGGTTATCGGCAGGGTCTGATTAGATGAGGCACCGATTAAGAAGTGGAACGGTGATAGGGTCTCCTGGTCATCGCTGTCTACCGAGACGTAACTAAGAGGTCGAGAGTTGACGATTGCTTCGGCTTCAAGCAAAAGAGTGACTAATATCTCCTCTTTAGGCGCCTTCTCTTTTAGGGCGGCGTACAAGGCGACCTTCACGCTGCGGACTAGTCGCTCCCAACAGCCTCCAAAGAACGGTGCAGCAGCCGGGATGAAACTCCAGCGTATCCCTTTGTTTGCGGCGAAGTCCTGTACGTCACTGTGGTAAAATTCCCTCAATAGTCGATTTGCGCCAACAAAACACGTGCCATTGTCGGAGTACAGCGTTTCCGGCATACCTCTTCTAGCTATGAAACGACGTATGCTCATTATTGCGGAGTCAGCAGAGAGAGTGTGTACCAGCTCTAGGTGGACTGCCCTCGAAGTCATGCATGTGAAAAGTGCTACGTATCGCTTCTCCTTTCTTCGTCCGAGAGTGGTGAAAATTGGTCCAAAATAGTCCAAACCGGTGAAGGTAAAGGGCCGACGGTGGTGAGCGAGTCTTTGCGGTGGGAGGTCTCCGGTTATGGGCTGCATAGGTCTTGCTTTCCGGATTCGACAAAGGAGGCATTGACTAGCTATATTTCGCACCACGTTGCGCAAGCCGAGTAACCAGTATGACTGTCTGATCTCATTAACGACCGTTTCATTGTTTGCGTGGCCGAACTTGCGGTGGTAGTGTTGTACCAACAAGCGAACGACTGGGTGTCGGCCGTCTAAAAGCACGGGCGATCTGACATCTGTGTCGACATTAATTACTGCCTTGATCCGACCGGCCAGCCTCAACAGATTGTCTTCTCCTAACGTAGGTGTCAACTTCACAAGACGGCTACTCTTCGGGAATGGTTTGGAGTCTATGATATACCGGAACTCTTCTGCAAAACTATCCAGTTGCGTTTGTTGCAGGATGTGCCTTTCAGCGGCTTTAATCATATCGGAGTTCAAGGGTTTAAGAGTGGTGGGCGTAGATGGGTGTCTGGTAGGCTTTACACCACCATCTGTTTTGGAATTTCGAATTGAAGCCAAAATGTTGCCAAATATTGCTGCAGCTTGATGTACCCGGGCTGTAGCACGTAACAAACGTAGCCAGTCGCTGAAATGACTTAAATTCGCCGTAATAGGCGTGGGCAAATTTGTGCCAACAGAGGTGAGTCCCACCAGTTCATTTGGTTGGCATTTGCGTTCCTCACGACCTGGCGTGACGTTAACAGGCTCCGTGGGCCAGTCCTCTGGGGACTTGAAAAGAAATGATGGTCCGACGAACCATCTGTGACTAAGGTTCAAATTAATTGAATGCATTTTGGTCGCATCGTCGGCTACATTTAAGTCCGTTGGTACCCAACGCCAGTCTTTTATCAAGGAGTTTTCGGAGATCTCACCCAAACGATGGGCCACAAAGGGCTTAAATGAGCGTGCGTCACTACGTAACCACTGTAGGACAGTCATCGAGTCTGTCCAGAAGAAAGTGCGTATTGGTTTTTTACGATGACTATCCTTAATGGTGAGAGCTAAGCGGGAAGCTATCAAAGCGGCCTGAAGTTCCAAACGCGGGATCGACATTGGCTTCAAGGGGGAGACTCGTGCCTTACTAGAGATTAGAGCGAGCTTGATACTGCCGTCTGGGTAGATTAAGCGCCAATACGCGACGCAGGCATACGCAAGCTCACTCGCATCTGCGAGGACGTGTAGCTCTCTGTGTGAAGGATCCGAATCCAACGCCCTTGAGTACCACCGTGAATGTGGACTGTATTATGATGAAATGAGAAGATTATGATGATGTTTAGCTGGGTTTATTGAACTATTAAAAGGCAAATTATAACACGTACACTCGCTCTGACTAAGTCACAAACATAGAGTGAAAAACAAAAGCATTTTAAAAACATTTCAAAAATATAAAAAGAAAAAGTAAAATAAATAATATAAAATCAAAGAGTTTGCAACATCCCGACCCCTTGTGCATGCACAAATTAGCCAAGTCGGTTAGGTTAATATCCAACTACCTATCATCCCCCCTTAAGTGTCCATGAAAGTACAACATCGCCTTAAGTATCTATGACGATAAGTTATTATCAAATAAGGAACAATGAAAATTAGTTAGACGTTCAACTTAACTAGCTTTTTTGAAGGCCGACGAAGCAAACCCCCTGATGTAGCTACGTCCACCACCCTTACCACTCCATCCTTGCCTGGGAAAACTGCGGCAATGCGTCCACGTGGCCAAGTTCCTCTCGGCAAGTTCTCGTCAACCACCAAAACCAAATCCCCAATCTTGAGGTTTCGCTCAGCATGGGTCACCTGACGGGGTTGCATGGTAGGCAGGACTTCTCTCACCCAACGGCTCCAAAAGTAGTCAGCCAATCTCAACGCTTTCTTCCAATCCGCCCTTCTAAGGAGGTCTTGGTCGTCTAAGGTTATCGGCAGGGTCTGATTAGATGAGGCACCGATTAAGAAGTGGAACGGTGATAGGGTCTCCTGGTCATCGCTGTCTACCGAGACGTAACTAAGAGGTCGAGAGTTGACGATTGCTTCGGCTTCAAGCAAAAGAGTGACTAATATCTCCTCTTTAGGCGCCTTCTCTTTTAGGGCGGCGTACAAGGCGACCTTCACGCTGCGGACTAGTCGCTCCCAACAGCCTCCAAAGAACGGTGCAGCAGCCGGGATGAAACTCCAGCGTATCCCTTTGTTTGCGGCGAAGTCCTGTACGTCACTGTGGTAAAATTCCCTCAATAGTCGATTTGCGCCAACAAAACACGTGCCATTGTCGGAGTACAGCGTTTCCGGCATACCTCTTCTAGCTATGAAACGACGTATGCTCATTATTGCGGAGTCAGCAGAGAGAGTATGTACCAGCTCTAGGTGGACTGCCCTCGAAGTCATGCATGTGAAAAGTGCTACGTATCGCTTCTCCTTTCTTCGTCCGAGAGTGGTGAAAATTGGTCCAAAATAGTCCAAACCGGTGAAGGTAAAGGGCCGACGATGGTGAGCGAGTCTTTGCGGTGGGAGGTCTCCAGTTATGGGCTGCATAGGTCCTGCTTTCCGGATCCGACAAAGGAGGCATTGACTAGCTATATTTCGCACTACGTTGCGCAAGCCGAGTAACCAGTATGACTGTCTGATCTCATTAATGACTGTTTCATTGTTTGCGTGGCCGAACTTGCGGTGGTAGTGTTGTACCAACAAGCGAACAACTGGGTGTCGGCCGTCTAAAAGCACGGGCGATCTGACATCTGTGTCGACATTAATTACTGCCTTGATCCGACCGGCCAGCCTCAACAGATTGTCTTCTCCTAACGTAGGTGTCAACTTCACAAGACGGCTACTCTTCGGGATTGGTTTGGAGTCTATGATATACCGGAACACTTCTGCAAAACTATCCAGTTGCGTTTGTTGCAGGACGTGCCTTTCAGCGGCTTTAATCATATCGGAGTTCAAGGGTTTAAGAGTGGTGGGCGAAGATGGGTGTCCGGTAGGCTTTACACCACCATCTGTTTTGGAATTTCGAATTGAAGCCAAAATGTTGCCAAATATTGCTGCAGCTTGATGTACCCGGGCTGTAGCACGTAACAAACGTAGCCAGTCGCTGAAATGACTTAAATTCGCCGTAATAGGCGTGGGCAAATTCGTGCCAACAGAGGTAAGTCCCACCAGTTCATTTGGTTGGCATTTGCGTTCCTCACGACCTGGCGTGACGTTAACAGGCTCCGTGGGCCAGTCCTCGCCGAAGGACCAGGGGAGTCCGTTTCTACTCAGTACAGTAGTGATTATGGAATAGAGCTATTCTAACTCTTTCCTGTTGTGTACACGATGAGCTATAGTGAAAGCCGTCGGTGTTATCGAAGGTGGTCACGGGGTGCCGGTTGACCCGGGCCACGAGTTGAAACAGGATCTGGTAGAATCCTTGTTGTAATGGGCTGAAAGTATGCCTAACAGTGCAGTTCCTACGGGACGGTTAACGTAACTAAGAGGTCGAGAGTTGACGATTGCTTCAGCTTCAAGCAAAAGGGTGACTAATATCTCCTCTTTAGGCGCCTTCTCTTTTAGGGCGGCGTACAATGCGACCTTCACGCTGCGGACTAGTCGCTCCCAACAGCCTCCAAAGAACGGTGCAGCAGCCGGGATGGAACTCCAGCGTATCCCTTTGTTTGCGGCGAAGTCCTGTACGTCACTGTGGTAAAATTCCCTCAATAGTCGATTTGCGCCAACAAAACACGTGCCATTGTCGGAGTACAGCGTTTCCGGCATACCTCTTCTAGCTATGAAACGACGTATGCTCATTATTGCGGAGTCAGCAGAGAGAGTGTGTACCAGCTCTAGGTGGACTGCCCTCGAAGTCATGCATGTGAAAAGTGCTACGTATCGCTTCTCCTTTCTTCGTCCGAGAGTGGTGAAAATTGGTCCAAAATAGTCCAAACCGGTGAAGGTAAAGGGCCGACGGTGGTGAGCGAGTCTTTGCGGCGGGAGGTCTCCGGTTGTGGGCTGCATAGGTCCTGCTTTCCGGATCCGACAAAGGAGGCATTGACTAGCTATATTTCGCACCACGTTCCGCAAGCCGAGTAACCAGTATGACTGTCTGATCTCATTAATGACCGTTTCATTGTTTGCGTGGCCGAACTTGCGGTGGTAGTGTTGTACCAACAAGCGAACAACTGGGTGTCGGCCGTCTAAAAGCACGGGCGATCTGACATCTGTGTCGACATTAATTACTGCCTTGATCCGACCGGCCAGCCTCAACAGATTGTCTTCTCCTAACGTAGGTGTCAACTTCACAAGACGGCTACTCTTCGGGATTGGTTTGGAGTCTATGATATACCGGAACTCTTCTGCAAAACTATCCAGTTGCGTTTGTTGCAGGACGTGCCTTTCAGCGGCTTTAATCATATCGGAGTTCAAGGGTTTAAGAGTGGTGGGCGTAGATGGGTGTCCGGTAGGCTTTACACCACCATCTGTTTTGGAATTTCGAATTGAAGCCAAAATGTTGCCAAACATTGCTGCAGCTTGATGTACCCGGGCTGTAGCACGTAACAAACGTAGCCAGTCGCTGAAATGACTTAAATTCGCCGTAATAGGCGTGGGCAAATTTGTGCCTACAGAGGTGAGTCCCACCAGTTCATTTGGTTGGCATTTGCGTTCCTCACGACCTGGCGTGACGTTAACAGGCTCCGTGGGCCAGTCCTCTGGGGACTTGAAAAGAAATGATGGTCCGACGAACCATCTGTGACTAAGGTTCAAATTAATTGAATGCATTTTGGTCGCGTCGTCGGCTACATTTAAGTCCGTTGGTACCCAACGCCAGTCTTTTATCAAGGAGTTTTCGGAGATCTCACCCAAACGATGGGCCACAAAGGGCTTAAATGAGCGTGCGTCACTACGTAACCACTTCTGGACAGTCAAAATGTTACGAACGTGAATGTGGACTGTATTATGATGAAATGAGAAGATTATGATGATGTTTAGCTGGGTTTATTGAACTATTAAAAGGCAAATTATAACACGTACACTCGCTCTGACTAAGTCACAAACATAGAGTAAAAAACAAAAGCATTTAAAAACATTTCAAAAATATAAAAGAAAAAGTAAAATAAATAATATAAAGCCAAAGAGTTTGCAACAGTGCGCGTTGCGGTATGGAAGCTCAATTTTGAGGTCCGGATTCGAATCCGCACGGACGACGGTATATGCCATACCAATGAGTTTTTCTAACTTATGTACGTATAATACAGACTGTTCTTAAACGGTGAAGGAAAACATCGTAAGGAAACCTGCATACGCTGAAGAAGAAATTCTGATGTGTATGTGAAGTGTACCAATCCGCATAGGTCACGCGTGGTGGACTAACGCCTATACAGGGACAACAGGGAGCGTGCTCCTAGGGCAGGCTTGTGCCCTGCAGTGGGACATAGAAAGGATAATCATGATGACCCAACATAAACAAGTGTACATTGGATTGCCGTACGGGACATCGAACTTCCGCTGGTCGATTAACGCTTGGTCGAAAGAACTACTGACTTTACAGGGTGTAACAAAGCACCCTAGTAATACTTAAGGGGGTGCTGCAGACCATCAAACTGAACAACTTTCACTATGGAGCCAACATCGAAATCGAGAAAAAAAAATCCGCTCTTTCATACAAAACTGCAGTACCGTCTCGACTCAAATGTATGGGAAGGCAGAATTTTTTTATTTTTTCTCGACGTTGGCTCCATAGTGAAAGTTGTTCAGATTGATGGGCTGAAGCACCCCCTTAAGTATTACTAGGGTGTTTTGTTACACCCTGTATAAACACCGATCGAAAGAACCATTGATCGCTTCACGCTTGGTCGAAAGAACTACTGTGAAGTTAATTAAAATAATATAAGCGTGTTAATAAAACGATGT
Organism: Agonopterix subpropinquella; assembly: GCA_922987775.1. Taxonomy (NCBI): domain Eukaryota; kingdom Metazoa; phylum Arthropoda; class Insecta; order Lepidoptera; family Depressariidae; genus Agonopterix; species Agonopterix subpropinquella. Next base: position 20,635,886 of record OV277703.1, on the reverse strand, counting down.
TTTGCTGTCCCTGACTCCAAATCAGTGCACCCCGGACGTAATTTGGGCAATGCTAGGAAAATTCGTATGTTTGAAATTTGCTATGCTTAGAATATATCTAATCTATGGATTTACGGCAATCTAGCAACCCTAGGGAGTGGTGAATTCGCCACACAACACGTCAACCCCACCGAATTGAGTGTGTACGCTTTATGAGCATCAGGTTACTGCCTTTAATAAACAGCACTTTTCACTCATGTTTGAAAAGTTAATATCATCATCATCATTACTAGAGATGACTGAGACAAAAACACTTTAAAAAATAAAAAGTATGTTATCAAATAAGTATCCTATTATCGGGAAAACGATGAAATGTTTTATGCGGGCAGATTGCATTATTATCACAATCTAAACTATTATAAAACTGTAACAGAAGTGTGTCTGTACGCACGGCGACACATCAAGCTAGGTATACAAAACCAAAATAAGCTGGCCGCGCGTAGATCGCGTAACGTATAGCGTTGCGCGGCCAGCTTATGTTGGTTTTGTATAGCTTGATGTGTCGCCGTGTGTACATTGAAGATATTAACAAAAAAAAAGTTACGACATGGTTTTTAGATGTCCCTGATTCCAAATCACCAATTTTTGGATTTTTTGTCTGTCTGTTTGTTTGTTTGTGTGTTTGTTTGTTTGAACGAGCATCACGCAAAAACTACTGAACCGATTTTGATGAAACTTTATTTATTTGATAGCTTATGATCTGACTTTAATTCTGGTATATAATTTGTGCGGACGAAGTCGCGGGTTAACTCTATATTATAAGTGCATCATACGGGTCATGACGACCCGGTTGGTGTAATAGTCGCCACGCCAGACTGCCAAACCAGGGTCCTGGGTTCGAATCCCGGTTCAGTCATGGATGTTATATGTTTGTGCCGTTGTTGTATGATTCCCATAACAAAAAGCCTAAGGCTTACTTGGGATTATTACAATGTATGTGCCTGTGAGCGTTATTAATTTATTTTAATTTATTTTATAGAATGAGCACAGAATCCAAATTAGAAAATAGTGTAGGGTCAAAAATAACGAAGTTCATAGATTGAAACATTTTGGTCTCAACCGGTGAAAGAAAACATCGCGAAGAAACCTGCATGTATACGCAGAAGAAGAAATTCTGATGTGAAGTCTATCAATCCGCATTGGGCACGCTCTCTCCTTGAGGGTAGGCCTGCTCTGCAGTGAGACGTAATATAGATCGATGATGATGATGATGAATGTGTAGCGTATGTCCGTTAATTTAAGGACGTAAGCGTCTACCGAATTTACGGTACTATGCCGTAGATAACATCGCATTTGTCGTAAAATCCGTCACTTTTCTACAATTTCATGGTCCTGTAACAGCCCTAATGGGAGTGGAGAATTCGCTACACAATATTATGCTACCCCGAATGGCTTATGTTTTGTTATACTTTGATGTTTTCCTATCAGATATAAGTATTATACAGGGTGGCCGGGGAGTTGACGTTCAAACGTAAAATTTAGGTCCGGTATGTAGTGGGGTATCCGAATCACCCCCATGTATGTTCCGCGATTTTTTATAGTTTTCGAGTTATGATGATTTTTCCGATTTTTTGAGGAAACTCGACATGACCGGCTTAAACAACTTCGAAAAAAAAAGTGTAAGACTTTTTAGAGATTCTTTTTTTGCAACTTAATCTTCATGAATTGTGCCTTTATTCATAACATCATCAGCATCGTAACTTTGATAAAAGTTATGAAAATATTGATCTAAAGTAAAAAATTTGCGATCCGTGAATTATGACTTAATTTTCAACTTTAACCAGGTGATTTTTAAGCCAATCTCAAAAATGCGCACAACTCTCAGCTTTCATAATCATAAATAAAAAGTAGTACTTAAGAGGGCTAATTTGGCTAGAATTTTATTGATCTTCAAAGACAACAAGGCGGAAAACTTTTAAAATTAATTTTTTTTTTATTTTCGGATACCCCACGACATACCGGACCTAAATTTTACGTTTGAACGTCAACTCCCCGGCCACCCTGTATACATTAGGTATACACTCCTCAAATGGAAATTTCATAATTTTCCTACACAGGTTGTAAGGAAAAGTATTATTAACCTTTAAACCACATACTCTACCCATCAAACTGAACAACTTTTACTTTGGGAGCAATCCTCAAAAGTCAGATCAAAAAATCTACTGTTCCATACTTTCGAGTCGAGTAGGCATTGCAGTTTAGTATGGAACAGCAGATTTTTTTGCGCTGAACGGTTTGCTTCCATAAGTTGTTCAGTTTGATGAGTAGAGTATGTGGTTTAAAGGTTAACGATACGTTTCCTTATATCATTATACCCGTAGGCATAATGTAGCATTGTAGCATAGCAAGAGCATCGGTGGCGCGTTGAGGAGAGATATGGACACCCAATTATGGAGGTCCGGGTTCGAATCCGCACGGAAAACATGCCATGTACCAATGAGTTTTTCTAACTTATGTACGTAATACCGACTGCTCTCAAACGGTGAAGGAAAACATCGTGAGGAAACCTGCATACACTGAAGAAGAAATTCTGATGTGTATGTGAAGTCTACCAATCCGCATTGGGCACGCGTGGTGGACTAATGCCCATATACCCTCCCTGAGGGTAGGCCTGTGCCCAATGGGACGTTTATAGGCTGATGATGAATGTAGCATTATGTCGATTGCACCCGGAAACATGGGCCAATGTTTTAACACAGTGGATCCCGGAGAATGGACGTCTATGGAAGAGATGGATGAACGACGTAGGTACCTCCACAGTGATGGGTGTATGGAGCTAGATCAAGACAGGGCTGCGTGGAGGATGAAGGGGAAGCCTTAACCCAGCAGTGGGATGAAATAGGCGAACAAAATTATAACACAAAACAATTTTTTTTTTGTAGTAGAGCTAAATATGTACGGTAAGATAGAGCAGACTTCAAATATAAAAAAATAAAAGAATGTAGCGCTGACGGCCCGATGGGATTCTTGATAGTGAACCGCCTTCTAAGCTGCGGGTCGAGGGTTTTGAGAGTTCGAGGCAAGGTACTTTTTGTATACATAATTGTTAATGTAGAGTACAGTACAGGCATAGTGTAAAGAACTAATAGTGGTGAAGCTCAGCGGTCGCGGCAGGACAATCGTGCGGGGCGTGCGGGGGCCGGGAGGAGTGCGTCCCGGCCCACGCTGCCTGCGCGCGTACCCTAACAGAGAATTGAGTTAGGGTACGCCCGACCCCCGCCGTACCCCGCACGCCGCGCGGACATAGACACGCCGCGACCGCTGAGCTTCATCACTTATTTTATTTACACTATGGTACAGGTATGAAGTGGCGATTCAGTTTATCATAATAATATCTGAAATGGTCTATTACTATGATTCTAAATTGAGTTTATTTCGCAACTTTCTGTTAGCTTTCTTCTAGTCACTAGAAGAAAGTTTCGAATCTAGTCCATGGTTCTTTATAACGAAAAAATTATAGTTCTTGTGACCTTAATCTTTTATTGAAAGCGAGGCAAGCAATAATATCCACAAATGAAGAAGAATGACAAACGGTCGATTGTTTTCATCATGCGATATTAATCTTAGCTTTTAATTAAATGATTTAGGCCTGTCTGGGCGGTCAATATGTTACACAAAACTTTGAGTTAAGTACTTCGTTTGTGGAATGCATAGAATATACTCCCGTCTACACTGAAACAAAAATACGGTTTTGTAAATAAGCCAAAATTTAGTGACTTCCAAACTGTTTTGCAGCACATTCTTAAACAAAATATGTTTGATTATGTGCAGTTCGGAAGTCACAAAAGTTTGGTTACATTTAACAACATATTTTTTAAGTGGATATTCTTATATGCTTAGATACCTAAAAATGCTATCTTTCTTTCTACGTGTATAAAAAACAGACAATTATTTTTTTAGACAAATATTTGCTCTGCTCGCTGAAAACGAGTTTTTTCAGTGATGAGATGAGTACGGGAGTGCGATTTTTGAAACTCACACGTTAAACTCATCAGTAAAAAATGGCAAAATAACTATGGAGATATGCAACTTTCTACTGATGATTTGACATAAAAAAATCATACTCCAGGAGTTCGATTTTTTAAAGTCAAATCAGCAGTAGAGAGATGTATCTCCATACATTTTCAACTGCTGAGATTCAAAAATCGCTGATGAGTCCTATCTATTTTTTTCCCCTTAGACACCAATTCTGAAAAATGTATCGAAATCCTTAGCACCGTTTTCTAGAACGCGAATACCTACAAATAAAATTACTTTTACAAACAAAATGTTGCTCGTTTAATTAGAAGATGAAGATTTATGGCCTGTTACTCCATTTCTATAGTAAGATGTTATCTGACAGATCGTTAGGACATGTTTCATATATAAAAAAAATTTCAAACCATCTGTCAAAAAGGTCAGGAACTAATCCAGCCCTAAGTCTTACTTGTGTATAATTTATTTACTCTATGGTCTTACATTTAGTCACAAACTACCTGTTGACATAATGATTATCAAAAATGGTCCTCAAAACAAAATTATAAATGCAAAAAACGGTTAAAGTAATCTCTATTCGTTTTAAATATTTCATCGGCAGGTCGTCACAGTCGGATAAGGGTAGCTAGTAATACTAATAATGCTGCACCCCACTCTCTTTGACTTTCACACATGAAGTCCACTGGCATCACTTTTATTTCTATAGAGATAAGATTGACAATGGGTTGACTCGTGGGTTTTTGGAAGGAGATTTAAAATAGGGTTGTCGAATGCACGCACCCTCGCGTATAAATCTAAAACAATCTAGTGGTATGCGTGGGTCAAACAGATGACTGGTTCGGATAGATACCTAGACGTAGTTGTTATGATGTATGGGACATACATCCTCTAATAATATTAAATACAAATACTGTCAATAGGTAGACAGGTACAATAATTGTTGTGTAAACATAAAAATGCATATACAGGGTCCTTCTTAATATAATTATGCTAATGCTGACACTTTTTTAAGGGGATGATCAGACCGTAAAACTGAACAACTTTCTCTATATTCCGAGAGATAAGTGTACTTATTGCAACCATCAGCAGCAAGGCTGATTCAGTGTTTATGGGGTGTAGAACTTCTCTATGATGGGGATGGACCAGGTCTGCCTGCATAACTCCAGTCGGTTTAGGAGCTACTGATGATTAAAGGTCTGTAAAAAATTAACGATCCGCTGCAAGGCTGATCGTTATTGTTCTAGTATGCACTTTAGCTATGTGAACAGTACAAAAACTGACATGCCGGTTCATCAGTCGGTTTAGGAGATAGGTACAACCGTTCAAAGGTCGGAACTTTGACTGGCTGTATCTCCTCCTAAACCGACTAACAGAACTTGAAAGTTTTTGTACTGTTCACATAGATAAAGTGCATACTACAACAATATCATACGATCAGCCGTGCAGCTGATCGTAAATTTTTTACAGACCTTTAATCATCCGTAACTCCTAAACCGACTGGAGTTATGCAGGCAGACCTGGTCCATCCCCATCACAGAGATGCTCTACACCCCATAAACACTGAATCAGCCTTGCTGCTGATGGTTGCAAAAAGTACACTTAATATCTTATACTACTATGGCACCAATGCAATATACAAAACTGCAAACCTACTCGAGCCAAATGTATGGGACAGCTGATATTTTTTTCGCGATTTCGATGTTGGTCCCGTAGAGAAAATGGTTCAGATTAATGGTCTGATCATCCCTTTAAAGAATTGTCAGTATATTAAGGACCCTGTATACCTACCTATTGAACCAGATCATAAAACAACTTTAATTCACTATTGGATTGGACCAACATTTAAATCTCGAAGAAAAATTGCATCTGATGTTTCATACCTATATCTCGTACCAGGTACAAAAGATAAGTACATTTGGGGTTTGTGACAAGTGACAACTAGGGCATGAATCTCGGAATCTCGTAATATCGCAATATCGGAATCTCGGAATCTCGGACCGCGAGTTCCCATAATACAATTCCGATACTGATGATATGAATATCGCAATATCGGTATCAGACGAATTGCCTATTTAAGTTTAAAATAAATCTTTTAAGCGTGTCAATTGGTAGAGATCCGTAAAATTACCAAAGTCATAATTGAAATGTGTACAACTCAAGCGCGCTTAGCTGTTGCCAGCTCGCTGTCGCTCGCTGACCATGCAACATGCACACTACCTACGCTACGCAGGGCATTCGATGCGTACAAGAGCCATTCCTTATAGAGCGTTGTTTACTAAACTAAACACATATATTTTATCATCATCGTCATCATCAGCCTATCATCGTTCACTGCTGAATATAGGCCTCTCTCAAGGCGCGCCACAAAACTTTGTCCTCGGCCTTCCTCATCCAGTCGCTCCCCGCAACTTTTTTTAGGTCGTCTGTCCAGCGGGCAGCAGGGCGTCGCGCATTTCGCGGTCTCCACTCTAGAACTCTGATACCCCACTGGTTGTCAGTTCTTCTGCAGATATGACAAGCCCATTGCCACTTCAGCTTGCAAATTTTCTGAGCTATGTCAACCACTTTAGTTCTCCAACTCCTATGATTTTTGAAAGTCAAATCGGCAGTAGAAAGATGTTTATATCCATAGTTATTTTGACATTTTCAACTGCTGAGCTCAGCTAATGAGTTTCAAAAATTGCACTCCTGGTCTCGATCGAGTCGAAGGCTTTCTCATAGTCCACAAAGGCTAGACACAGAGGCTGATTATACTCTTCAGTTTTCTGTATATTCCGCCTTACCGTGTGGAGGTGGTCTTTGGTACTGTATCCTTTTGAAAACCCGGCCTGCTCTTGGGGCTGGAGCTCGTTGAATTTTCGAGCGAGACGGTTCGTAACAACCCTCGAGAATACTACCTTGAACTTATAGATGTGGCTCAGAAGTCAGATCGGTCTGTAGTTTTTGAATAGGGTTTATCTCCTTTGAAGAAGTCCGCACGGCAGTCCGATGAAATTTTATAAACATGCGCAATTTCGATATTATATTAGAAAACTATCGTGAGAAATCACTCGTTTTCAATAAAAAAAACATTAATTTTCTACTTATTTAAAATTCCGATATTAATATCGGAACTCCGATATTGAGATTAAATATCGAAAATCAGTATCGGAATTGAAAACCTTCCGATATTACATGGCCTAGTGACAACCTCCAGACAATTTCTGCGAAAAAAAAAATTCGCTATTTTAATATTGGTCTCATCGTAAAAGTTGTTACTAAACCGAAGGCCTGAAGCACGTCACCCTGCTGTAATGTAATGCATTTAAATATACTGAACCTATTAGTATTATTAAAAAAATTTAATAACTAAAAGTTAGGTTATCTAATTAAAGATTATTTCCGACCTATTTATAAAGTAGGTAAGTACCTAATATTGATAGAGCTACAAAATCTTGACTCAAAATAATTATAATGTACTTAATTATAATTAGCGATTGTTAATTAAATTTTAATAAAAGGTATTGTAACTCACCTTAAAAATTAACGTCCAACTTAAAAAAAAAACGATCACATCACGCACTGAAAAAAAATTTATTCCATATTCAAATTCATTCAAAGTTCCAAAACAGTCTTATTCTGAAAACATCGATGTAAGTTAGCGAACGAGCGAACACGTCTCACGGGCCGAAGGGACGCGCGCTCCCGCCGAAAAGCGCGCGGAATCTGCCGGCCGGGATGATGTAGGATCGACGGGAATTTGAGGTGACAGGAATCACAGGAGTCACGGGAATCTGGAGCGTAAACTAGGGAAAATGTTCAGGAAGATAAGAATTTAGGAACGTTAGAAATATTACAAGGTTTTGGAAATAACCTAGGTAGGGTTCTTTTTTTAAATGTCTGGTAGGAAAAAGGGATTGCTAACGGTATACATCAACCTAGGTTTGGTAGGTAGGTTTTAATTTAATTATTGTAGACCTTACCTGCTAGGTTTACGAGTGGGGCGATTATTTTTTTATTTTCAAATAATTTGGATGTCTGTCATTCATTTCTGTACTATTAACCTGAGCAGCACCTGCGAAAGTGGACATAAAGTAAAAATAACAAAAACGGAAAACAAAGGATACCTACGAACGGGGTCTTATCATTATCAGTTATCAACTTATCAATTAAGTTACTTACTTTTTCAAAAAAGTTATTTATAAAACTGTAACAAAAGTGTGTTTGTACTACATTTAAGATATTTATACAAAAAAAAAAGATTACGATATGGTTTTTAGGTGTCCCTGACTCCAAATTAACCATTTAGAATTTTTGTCTGTCTGTTTGTTGTATGTTTGTTTGTGCGAGCATCACGCAAATACTACTGAACCTATTTTGATGAACCTTTTTTAGCTGATAGCTTATGAGCTGACTTAAAATTAGATTATTTAATTATGTAGAGTAAAGTCTGGAATATAACTTGTTCGGCCGAAGTCCTTAACTCTAGTTATTACATAAAACATTAACACTCAGTTGCAGAAACGCTCATTAGAGTTAATCCTCCATTAAATCTCTTGCTAGCTTTTACTACGTCAACAAGACAAAAAGTGACAGCAAGAGATTTAATGGAGGATTAACTTTAATGAGCATTTCTGCAACTGAGTGTAAGTTATTAAAAAAACAAAATTGTTTCGCGATGGTGCTGCCCTCCCTAAAACTTAGTTGGAACTCTTGTAAATTAGTTACATCACAGTTCACCAACTAGTTGGTTAACCTAAGTTGAAGTATTTTAAGTCACTGACGCTAGGTGGCAGTTAGGTCGGCATAGTCATAGAGTAAATAAATTATACACAAGCATAGTATATTAATATGGGTACAAACTGAAAATAAATGCTTACATAGGGGGTACTTTAGGGGTTGCTTCAGACCATCAAACTGAACAACTTTCACCAGAGGATCAATGATGATACCACAAAAAAACTTTTTTGTTCCATAGCAAATATTCGTAAAATAAAAAATTGCCCCTTCCGGGATTCAACCCCGCAACCCTCATCACACCACGCAGGCAGTTCAATACTGACTATCTAGCTATCGGGCTTCCAACTACACCGCAAATTCAGTTAGTCTTTTTGCTCAATTAGTGTTTACATAACGGCTATAAAGTTACATGATGCTAAATTGCAAATAGTTTCAAATATAAAGTAAATTAAAACGTCTATTAGTGGTTACCAAAAAGTTGTTCGCGGATTTCTCTTTTCAGCTGTCGTAATACATTTTTGTCAAAACCACACAGCAATTTTACAAGATCCCGTTTGCAACGGAGGGGAGTCAGTTATTTACTCGTACTCCTCCTATCTTCTTTGATTGCGGGTTCCAAGACAGATTAGAGTCATCCCCGGGCTCGCTGGACTGCATTGCAGCGTTTCCCATTAGCCGGGTCGCGATCCGGTACGAGGCCATCAAAATAAAATACCCGGGACAGTCGCAAAATCCCGCCTTGTTTTGCGAACTTGGATTCTTTGGTAAAAAATAAGCAGCAGCTCCATACTTCGCACTAAAATTTGGTGACTAAATACCAAAATATGTAGTAAAAGAGGATGTAGTGACAAAAATAGAGAAAGGTATGTTGCGATGGTTTGGTCATGTGGAAAGAATGGATGAGAGCAGATTGACGAGGGCAATTTATAAGGCAAGCGTAAGTGGAAATGTTGGAAGGGGACGGCCTAGACGTACATGTACGGACCAAATTGGCGACGTGCTTAAGAAGGGCCAGGTTAGATCTACCCGAAACCGACGAGCATGCATGAAAGGTCTTATGAATGTGGAGGAAGCTAGAGAGGTATGTCAGGATCGTAGCAGGTGACGTTCCGTTGTCTCTGCCTACCCCAGTGGGAGACAGGCGTGAGAATATGTATGTATGTATGTACGTTAATAAAAAAATATATATTACTATCGGTTTAAAATAACAATGTGCATGACCTTGAAGTGCCGTTCGATAACTTCATTCGGTTGTAAAGGAATATAGACTCTATGCAAAGGAAATAATCATTTGAATGACTCGAGTGAAGTACGTGCGATTGAGTGACGTCACATTTGCAGGCGAGATCATGCACATTGTTATTTTAAACTGATAGTACTATTAATAAATGTGTATTATTTTACCTAATGGAACCAGCTTGGGTTTAAAAGTACTAAGTGGGTCATGAAGGGGCAGTGTGAAAATTACCGGGTCATGACAGAACAATGTTTGGGAAACACTGGTCTAGTGTTGTAAAGTGGTCTCCGCTGTTGATCCTGGTTTAAAAGAGTGACAGTAGTGGTGGGAATTTGTGGAGAGGAGCAAGAGAGCTAGGCTCTTGTTAGTGGAATATTCGCCATTCTTTTCTCTTTTCCGCAAGTGTCTTAATTTCTTTTTCTTTCACCTGTGCTATTAGATTAACTCTTTCTAGGTTTTGTTCTCCCTCTCTTCCCCTATTATCATTTCAATATACAGGGGTCCTTCTTAATATTATGCTGACACTTTTTAAAGGGGATGATCAAACCATCATACTGAACAACTTTCTCTATGAGACATGCCGAAAAAAAATCTGCTTCTCATACAAAACTGCAAACCTACTCGAGCCAAAAGTATGGGATATTTTTTTTCGCGATTTCAATGTTGTCCCCATAGAGAAAGTTGTTCAGTTTTATGGTCGGATCATCCTCTTAAAAATTGTCAAGTAGGACCCTGCAGTTGTATAGAAATTTTTGCGTCACATAAATATTTAGTATTTTTTCATTTTATTATCAACATATTTGATGTACCTAATCGCCGTGCATGTTGTGTGTTTGCAGTATTATCTATGTAAAAAAGACCCTTAATAGGCAGGCGAGACCACAATCTTCAAGGGTATTGTCGATGTGCTCGAAGGTGGACCGGGCCTGGGCCTCTACCCGCACATTCTAACTTCGCAATTGCGTGAACGTTTTCGTTCCAATGTCAACTCTATTACAATGAAGTGCGGACCGAAACAGTGGCGATACATCGTACATCGAAAGTCCGGGTACAGGGCCTGTCTAGTAAAAGCATAAATTCACTCTAGACTTAAAAAAATACTGTTATTTTATCGATTGACGCACCCTGGGTTAGTCAACGCTGATACTACCATTGCTGACTGCCTAATATTACACTATAGCACAGTATAAGAAAGAGTATCTAGTACTACATAACTACTATTGTATTAATACTGAAAACCGAAAATCAAATCAAAGACCTCAGTAGAATTTAAAAGAATTATAAAATGAGAGTCAAATACTCAAATCTGAACAAAAAAAGTCAGATTTAGCTCAAAATGAGCTAAATGCAAGCTAATGGCAGCGAGAGATCAGATTTTTTTAAGGTTGTTTTTCTGTTCTAGAATCTAGTATTCAGGTCTGGTATTTATCAACAAGTGCAATCCCATTGAAGTTTTCAATTCGATTTAATAATTGTACGATTCTTACTACGGTGCATTGCATCGTTTTAAATCGTGATTATTACGATTACAGATGCAAAACGTTGCACCGCTTCGTCACTTTTTTTTCAGCGTATTCACTTTTTACCACTGTTTCACCTTTTTTCTTTTATTCACTTTTTTCACTTTTTCACTTTTTTTCAGCGTATTCACTTTTAACACATTTTCATTTTTTCACCTAATTCACTCACTTTTTCACTTTTTTATTTCTTCAGCGTATTCACTTTTTTCACTTTTTTCACCTTATTAAATTTTTTCACATTTTCACTTTTTTATTCAGTTAGTGTGTTTAGTTAAAAGTGAAAAAAGTGAATACGCTGAAAAAAGTGAAAAAGTGAAAACTTTTTCAATTTTTTTCAGCATATTCTTCTATTTTCACTTTTTCATTTTTTTTCAGCGTATTAATTTTTTTCACTTTTTTCACTTTTTTTTTGCATTTTTTTCACTTTTTTCACTTTTTTATTTCTTCAGCGTATCACTTTTTCAATTTTATTCAGCGAATTCACTGTTTATCACTTTTTTACCTTTTTTTCTTTTATTCACATTTTCACTTTTTTTCAGCGTATTCACTTTTTTCAGCGTATTCACTATTCACCTTATTCACTTTTTTCACTTTTCAGTTTCACTTTTTTTCAGCATTTTCACTTTTTTCACTTTTTTCAGCATATTATCTCTTTTCACTTTTTCACTTTCTTCAGCGTTTTCACTTTTTTCACTTTTTCATTTTTTTTTCAGCGCATTCATATTTTTCACTTTTTTCACATTTTTACTTTTTTCACCTATAAATTTTTTTCAAATTTTCAGCGTATTCATTATTCACCTTATTCACTTTTTTCACTTTTCACTGTTTCACTTTTTTCAGCATTTTCACTCTTTTTCACTTTTCTCAGCGTATTCACCTTATTCACTTTTTCACTTTTTTCAGCGTATTCCTTTTTTCACTTTTTTCAGCGTATTCATTTTTTTCACTTTTTTACTTTTTTTAACGTATTCTCTTTTTTCACTTTTTCACTTTTTTCAGCGTATTCACTTTTTCACTTTTTTCACCTTATTCACTTTTTTCACTTTTTTATTTCTTCAGCGTAATCACTTTTTACCACTTTTTCACCTTTTTTCTTTTATTCATTTTTTTTCATCCTATTCGGGCCATTATTTTATTCAGGATACAATTTGGATAAAATTTTATTTCCTTTTATTGTACAAATTCTTTAAGTCTTTTTTTACCGTCTTATGCCGATTTTTGTTCATCATTATTTATAGAAATCATTAAAGACATTTGAAGCGATGTTTTCTTGCTACTTCTTACATTTATTGATGTTTTTTTCAGCAAAATAACCACTGCGTTATCGTCCCTCAAAATTATATTGCATTTCATACCACAAACAACTGAGTTGCCATAATTTGCAAAAAAGTATAGTATTTTACTTAAAGTCCGTTTACTTAAAGATACGTTTTTCTAAGACTGGTTTCTTATTCAGTAGCTACCGATAACAGTTTTATTTCGGAATTTACATATTTTACTAAAAAAATCGCCTTTGTTCCGTTGCCTTTGAAGGGGACCGGATTATGGTACCCTGAATAAAATAATGACCCATTCACTTTTTATGCTTTTTCATTTTTTTCACCTAATTCACTCACTTTTTTCACTTTTTCATTTCTTCAGCGTTTTCACTTTTTTCACCTTATTCACTTTTTTCACATTTTCACACTTTTTCAGCATATTCACTTTTTCACATTTTCACTTTTTTTCACCTTATTCAAATATTTTTTTTTTTTTTTTATGTGTGATAGGTAAGCATTTGACCCCAATCTCACCTGATGTTGAGTGATGATGAGGCCAAAGATGTAGCACGCTTACCTAGAAAGATGCCTATTCACTCTCGCCTTGAAGAGGCCCAGGTTGTATTGCTCAGGGAACAGGTCCGCAGGCAGGGCATTCCACTCCTTAGCCGTGCGCATTATAAAAGAAGAAGCAAACTTCTTCGTGCGAATTGCTGGTAGGTCAACGACATAAGGGTGGAAACCCAGTCTGCGTCTCGTCCCCCGCAGATGAAAGGGAGACGGTGGTATCAGATCGTGTAGTTCAGTCGCACACTCTCCGAAATGTATCCTATAAAAAACAGACAGACAGGCTACCTTGCGACGATGCTCAAGACTTTGTAGCTTCGCCACCGAGGTTGGATCACCTTTTTTCAGCAACAGTACGTACCTATATTTCGTTCTAAAATAATAAGATGAAACTGTTTTAATGGGATGATTGGATCATCAAACTGAACAAATTTTTTTATGGGAAAATAATCACAAATACGAAAAAAGCTGTGCCATACGAAACTGCAAACTGACTCGACTGGATTCGGAATTTATGAGACAGCAGTTTTTTTTAGCGATTTTGAACCCATAATAAGAGTTGTTCAGTTTGATGATCCAATCATCCCTTTATAACAGTATCATTAAATTATTTTAGAACTCATATAGGTACGTACTGTTGCTAAAAAAAGTGAAAAAGCGAAAAAGTGAATAAGGTGAAAAAAGTGAAAATGTGAAAAAAGTTAATAAGGTGAGAACAGTGAAAAAAGTAAATACGCTGAAGAAATGAAAAAGTGAAAAAAGTCAGTGAATTAGGTGAAAAAAATGAAAAATCGTAAAAAGTGAATACGATGAAAAAAGTGAAAAAGTGAATACCCTGAAAAAAAGTGAAAAAGTGAATAAAAGAAAAAAGGTGAAAAAGTGATCAAAAGTGAATGCGCTGAAGAAATGAAAAAGTGAAAAAAGTGAATAAAGTGAAAAAACTGAAAAAGTGAGTGTTTGAATGAGAGTGAATGTGAGTGAATTAGGTGAATAAAACGAAAAAGCGTAAAAAGTGAATGGGTCATTATTTTATTCAGGGTACCATAATCCGGTCCCCTTCAAAGGCAACGGAACAAAGGCGATATTTTTTATTAAAACAGGTAAATTCCGAAATAAAACTGTTATCGGTAGCTACTGAATAAGAAACCAGTCTTAGAAAAACGTAACTTTAAGTAAACGGACTTTAAGTAAAATACTATATTTTTTTGCAAATTATGGCAATTCAGTTGTTTGTGGTATGAAATGCAATATAATTTTGAGGGACGGTAACGCTGTGGTTATTTTGCTGAAAAAACATCAATAAATGTAAGAAGTTAAATTATTCTCTTAAATTATTTTAGAACTAATATAGGTACGTACTGTTGCTGAAAAAAGTGAAAAAATGAAAAAAGTGAACATGGTGAAAAAATGAAAATGTGAAAAAAGTGAATAAGGTGAAAAAAAGTGAAAATGTGAAAAAAGTGAATAAGGTGAAAAAATTTGAAAATGTGAAAAATGTGAATAAGGTGAAAACAGTGAAAAAAGTAAATACGCTGAAGAAATGAAAAAGTGAAAAAAGTGAGTGAATTAGGTGAAAAAAATGAAAAAGCGTAAAAAGTGATGAAAAAAGTGAATAAGTGAAAAAATTTAATAAAAGAAAAAAAGTGAACAAGTGGTGAAAAGTGAATACGCTGAAGAAATAAAAAAGTGAAAAAAGTGAATAAGGTGCAAAAAGTGAAAAAAGTGAATAAAAGAAAAAAGGTGTAAAAGTGGTAAAAAGTGAATACGCTGAAAAAAAGTGAAACTCTTTGAGTATGTTAAGCATTTAAGTCTACACCCTGTATAGTCAGTCTTCTCATGTAATATCATGATAATATAGCAGAAAATGAAGTAATCTTTTCTTTGACGGTACTCATTCCGTAAATGACTCTCTAACTACAGATTAATTTACTTACGGACTATTTGTTTCCGTTACGCAATTTTTCTGTACCTAATTATTTCCTCGTTCAATGTTTGCGAAACAACGGAATAGTTAATTAATTTTCTTGTTTCGTCTTTCGGTTTCATTAAAAAGGTTTTTGTTTAGAGTTTTCGTTTTCTTTTTTCGCGCTGTCTTCTTTTTAGGGTTTCGAACCCAAACAACGGTGAAAACGGAACCCTATTCCTAGGTCTAAGCTGCTGTTCGTGCTTCCGTCCTAGCTTCAGAGGGCTGTATCTTCTAAACTGTAATAGGTAGCCAGAAGAAATTTTCACAGAATATGTGTCATTGTATTGGGTTTTATTGCAAATACTAAAAATGACAAAAAAAAATAAATTAAGGCGGATCTCCATACAAGAAACTCTTTCTATTAAAGTTTTTTCTCCTCTCTATATCGTAAAAACGGTAACACATAAAAGCGTCAAACTAGGTGTGATTATAGTGGAAGCTCTACAATATAACAACAAATAATAAAACTGGCCAAGTGTGAGTCTCCCAAGGTTCCCAGGAAAAACACATTTTTTGTTAATTTAATTTGAGTGATGGTACGGAACCTTCAGTGCGCGAGTAGCCCGACTCGCGTTTGGCCTGTTTTTTTTTAGGACGAAAAGAATGTCCTGCACAAACACGGCAGCTTGGCGAGCTGTTGGTGAGTGGTTTTCTATTGACTCAAGTTTTCCCGGGGAAGTCTTTCTTCGTTGTAGTGTAGAGTCGAAGGTCGGAGTGTACAGAAGAGCATAATTTTTTAGGGTTCCGTACCCGAAGGGTGAAAACGAGACCCTATTACTAAGCCTACGTTGTCCGTCCGTCTGTCCGTCTGTCCGTCTGTCCGTCTGTCCGTCTGTCCGTCTGTCCGTCTGTCCGTCTGTCCGTCCGTCCTACCTATTTAGGGCGGTAACTGGACTGAAAAAGGACTGTTTTCGGAAATTAATATTTCGTGTGGTGAATGTGGTACGGAACCCTCGGTGCGCGAGTAGCCCGACTCACACTTGACCGGTTTTATTGCTATTTGCATTTTACTATTGCTATTAGGTGCCTCACAATCACAAAGAGCTCTACATAACTCATAACTGTTCCATACAAAACTGCGCAATCCTACTCACCATAAAACTATGTAATGCTAAACGAAAATCACGGGAGAGAAATATAATCTCTATTCGGTTTAACTTATAGCACAGAATAGGTAATAGTATATAGTTCTACATACAGAACGGCCACTCCCCGCCCCCCTCTGACTTCAGATACCCCACCTCCCCTCACACTCTTTGTGGTAACTTGAGGGAAGCCGAGCAAGGGAATGCAGTCAGGCGCGCGCACCCGTTGAATTTGACTACATAAAATATATTTTATTTTTCTCCTCATAACAAAAATAAACGTTGGAAAATAACGCTTAATTCACATTTTCTGTGATTCTTTAGCTTAAAAACTATTTCTAATCACAGAATGAACTATAAAAAGTAACGAAATGTATAATGTAGTTCATACGATGCGTGTTAAGTCAACCCTACACATATGTCATGCACAATTTTCGCAAAGTGCGCATGTGCGAACGTCATCATGTCAAATCTAAATCGTTCTTTGAAGTGCCGGACCTGTGCTTATAGCTATAGGATCCTACTGCAAGGCAAAGGCCTCATATTTTCAAAGGATGAAATAGTGTGAATTATACAACGTGTTAATGAATTAACGCAAAACTAGAAAGTAGTTTGTTTAGAATCGAGAGCAGAATCGAAAATTATCATGGTTTCAACATAGGTAATTTTTTTCAAAATATATTTTTTTTTTTGTAAAATTTAATATTTACTGAACCCGATGTCAACCCACCACCGCACGAGCACACTCACCCTACTTACTACCAAAACAAGATTATAAAAATGTATCCATGAGTTCGTTAGCGCTTTCTTTCAGTGCTGAAATGATAACAAATCATTTTTGCCCCAAAACTTAAAATGTGAATAATTTTTTTAACCATCAAAATAATGAAATTATTGTTTCAATCTAATTATTTTGTTATAAATCAGTTGTTTTGCGCTAATTCATTAACACGTATAGGTCGTGTCTCGTGTGGTACCTATAATTATACCACGAGCAATTAATTAATTGCATCTAAAAATAGAGTCTTAGTAACAAAAGAGATGCATTGTGTTGTGTTACAGTCACCAACCTAATTTGCGTTGTAATTAATTGAAAACTTTGCAACAAAAGCTTAAACCTTGAACACCGCACGCGTGAAAACAATGCAATGACAAAATTAAAGCTGCCGTGCGTTACGCACAGCTCAGTGCAATAGCACAATATCACAACTGCGTAAGTTCTATTTTCGAGCGAGGTGTCGAGGACCGATACGCGCATGACCGGCCTATCTGCCAGCATTATTCTGTGTACTAGGTTCAGTCCGTACGCCGCTGCTCGAAGCGCGGCCGCGCGCCGCAAGCCGTATCGAGATTATTAAACAAATAAAAACAAACGCGCATCGAGTGTATCGAACGCCTTTGACGTTCCCAAAACAAGTGTAAATATTTTAGTGACAGGTTCTAATTTTAAGTTTCTGCAAAAATGCGGCGTAACGTCAAAATTTTGTTCCTTGTTGGGGCCGTGTGGATGTTTTTCCTATTTTATTACATGCAACCAGATTCTGCACAATCGAAGGTGAGTTTTTTAATATTTTTTGTTTCTTTTTTCTGGACGTGCGCCAGTTGGAACGTTGTTTAGAAGGATCAGCTGTTAGGTTAGGGACCCCTGCAACCTGCGTCGGCCGGAGTACACTGCGCATGATCGAACCTACCCACGCGATGCGATAACTGCAATGACTCTGTTTTTATTCCACTACATTTGATGCGAATTTAAACTGGAACTTTGAAGTCAATTTGATAGTGAAAGCGTTCTCTATGTTTTATTTTAGACGCATTTTTGTTCACCTTGACCTGGAATGTAGATAATTGTTTGTAAACTGAATTGCTCTCATTTCGACAATTGAGGAAAAGCATGAGAACAATATTTAGTATTAATTGCTTCTGTTTCTAGTAGATCTTAAATAAAGTTAAAACTATGTAATTAGTAGAGGCATCGCTCTATTGCAGCTAATATAGAGCCTCCTTTCATTTTTTTACGACAAATATTATTGGTCCAGACTGACCTAAAACTTATCTTAATATTGTACTAATAATACAATAATACGTCGTACAATTTATCTGCTTATTGAGTTAAAGAGCTATAAATCATTAAATTAAATAACTTCGATGCCCAAAGTAATAAAAAATGCCTAAATTAGGAGTTACATCATTATGACACCGGTTTTTTGTCACGCTACTCTTGTTTTTGCGAAGTTCGTGCTTGCCTCTCTATTTTTTGAATTCGGAGTAACCTTTGCATGTTAAGTTTCCTTAAGATATTATTATCATGGCCTCGTAGGTACTTTTAATTGTGATAGACGTAAAAAAATTGTTGAACAACAATAGGTACTTATCTATGTTGTTAAATATAACTATTAGCTGTTAAGTTTTTATTCATTACTCACTTGATAAATATAATTCATATTCTGTTGATACAAAACTTCAATGTCATTAGAATTTTTATTAGGTTCTAAAATTATAACTTTACATACATACATACATAAAATCACAACCATAATCTGTTGCGCGGTTGTCAGAAACATTGCTACAACTACAAACCATGTTTTGAATCTTGCAGTTGTAGCAATTAAGGCTCACTTTTTCCCGTCGCCGTCGTTCCATAGAAAAATGCAAACCTCGAGTAGGTTTGCAGGTTTGATTTTGTTTCTCGATTTCAATGTTGGTCCCATAGAAAAAGTTGTTCGTGTAGTAGTGTAGTTGTTGTTGAAATCGCGAAAAAAAATTCCGCTCTCCCATACAAAACTGCAAACATAACTCGACTGAAATGTATGGGACAGCAGATTTTTTTTTCACGATTTTGATATTTGTCCCATAGAGAAAGTTGTTCAGTTTGATGGTCTGAAGCACCTGTTTAAGTAGCTGTCCCATTTTATTGTACACCCTGTATAGTTACAGCTAATTTTGTTTGACCTTTGTACATACATAAACTGACGCCCGCAATCCCTTTCTGAGTGGTCAAAAACTTTGCTACAACTAACGAACTTAACATTCTTAGCATGCAGTTGTAGCTAAGAGAGATTAAGTAAAATTACAACATCACCATGCAAAAGTGTAACCAACTATTTGTTTGCCAAAAACACTCTCATTAAAATGCCATTAACTCTTATGACTTCTAACTACTTATAGAGCTATTGCGTGCAGTACAACAAAGTAATACATACACTAGATGGGTTTATATACGTATCATCTAAGGTTGAAGGTGATGATGAAATCCTCAATGCTAAAAGTACACTTTAACTACAGAGGCTGCTTTAAAAAACAGTCAGGTAATGCATGATATCTAGATATAAACAAGTGCATACGATTTCGCGCTAACCACAGGTGCACTCTCTCGGCTTTACCCTCCTGAATTTGATGGAACAGGAAACTGATATACGATCAGAGAAGGGGTCGAGTGCAATGGCTCTAACCAATAAACACACGTTGTGGGCAATGACGGTGTTAACCACAGAAAAGAAAACCAGTTGATAATAGCATTTAAGTTCGTTGCTAGAACGGAGCTCGGGAGAGATGGTCGTTGAAGTAAAGACGAGATAAGGATGATGCAACTACAAAAAAGAATTCAATAACACACAGACACGAACACACACGAATTGCACATAACATTCGAATTAACAAAATGCGAGAGAAAAAATATCCAAGCAACTTTTCTGACGTTGGTCGTCAAGGCAACTCCCCGCCGCTCATAGATTTCTATCGCATGCTATCGCCGAGCAAAGGTTCCGCCACGAGGATTATTACGTTCGATGGCTGACATAACCTCACGGTTAAAAGCTCCAACAAAAAAAAACAAAAAAAACTAGCGTGACCAAAAGAATAAAAACTAATCAATTAAAATTCACCCATATCTTCATAAGTCTTATGAATAAATCTTCATAAAGTTGTCATAAAGCCTTTTTTCTGAACGAACTGTGTAACCAGATATGGTACATCAACCATATCAGTGGCACGCGGGCTTCTCTCTTCTGTGATCGTAACGATGCCTGAAGAGTTTAATTGACTCTTCACATCTTAAGACGTGGTGATAGAGTCCCTCAAAATTTTACTTCGAAAAGCTAGGGTGTTCCTGTTCCGTCTGGTTTGATGCTATTCTATGCTGGACACCTCATGGCACTTTACACACGGCGACATAATCCAGCTAAGGAAAACAAACATAAGCTCTACTTATTTTGGTTTTGCTTAGCTTGATGTGTCGCCGTGTGTACCTTACCTGAACACAATATTTAAATCTACTAGAACGAAACACTTTGGGGAAAACATTTCTTTCTAATACAAATAGAGGAAACAAGATAAAAGCCTATGCCTAAAAATGGTGCCTTTTTTATTTTTTTAGCGCGGCCATCAATCAAACTTGAATATTATAGTTCAGAATAAAGTTAAAAACAACACTTGTTATTACAAATATCTCGGAACTCAGTCCGAACTGAGATATAAAGGCTTGAAGTGCACGTAATGGTATTATTTTCAACTTCAAGCCTTTATATTATATCTCCGTCCGGACTGAGTTTAGGGATATACATGTTAATAAGTTTTGTTAGTTACTTTATTCTGAAATAAAATATTCAAGTTTGGTTGCTGGCCGCGCCAAAAATGATGGCGAAAAATAAGGCGCCAACCTAACATACAAAACCCGCATTGTCTTTTAACATAACGTCATATTTATTTTCTAAATATGATATTTTTAGACTAGCTCTGATTATCCCCTCGGGGAATATAGTCGTGAGCATTTGATATGTTTCCACCTGCAGTGATTTAGACACCGGTTTTGCCTCTTTCACATTAATTAGTCTTTCGTTGCATGCACATCTTTACAAAAAATAACTTTCCAATTTTATCACAACTGTCAATCAAGTATGCGCTGCTACATTTGCTTTGAATTTTTCCGGCCAATTCTACCTATGCCTATTACTATTACAGAAAACGTTATATTATAACTGTCTTATAAAAACTAATACGCGTTCCTGAAACTATAAAGCCACAATATTTAAGCTATAATAGTAAACCTTGGTACAACTTTACGCTGAAAGATGTTGGTATGACTGCATTAAGTATGAATTTTTATGCAAATAAATGTTCAATTATACTGACCTACTCACGGAGTTTTATATCTAAAAAGGGCACTTTTGACGTAGATAATTATATTTAATTAACTGTTGCAGGTTAAGTATACAGAGTGAAATTAATTCATTCAACAAACTGGGATTGATCTACTTATCAAGAAGAGGGTAAATATTATGTGGTTTATCAAGAAGGCATGCTTAAAAATATCATGAGGTTTTTGTTATAGAAGTCAAAATTTGTATTTCAGTTTCTTTGGTTTGATCATACATATAACTGTAACCTACAATTAGTAGTAGAAACCTAAAACCTCTAAAAGTTTGTCAAATGTTTACAATTTCATCTTGTATAGATAGGCGTAGATAGATAGGTATGTAAAACCAGCATCAGTTAATTAAATATCCACCTTGTTAAAAATGCAAAAAGCGTCAGATAAACTCATGTCAATCAAGAGCACTTCCATCCATTTAACATCTTCGTCAGCCTTGCCGGATTCGAACCCAAGACTCTGTTGGCGGATTAACGCAATCAGCACATTCACTTTTCGAATCTTCATTTATTTTTACATCATCCGTTATGTCTTTTAAGTGCTTTTTGGAGCAATGTTTTTCAGTTCATCCGTATTTAATTTGATGCTTTTACTTTTAAGGAGAATAGGTACTTTTGAACATAAGATAAGATTAACTAATTTATTCTTTATTTTTCGTTTATTTGTCTCCGTATTGCTGTTAACTTTGCCCTTCGGGTCGCGAACTGTAATTTAAGGCACAAGGACCTTTTTCGGCAGGTATCTTGAGTCAGGCACCAGTCTCCACAATAAAAAACTGAACGCTCTAAATATTTAGTACTAATTAGTATTCCTGTATTTATATTTTTGGAAATTAACTCGTGAACACTCTAAAAAACAGGCGAAAATGGTCATGCCCCAAAACTATGGCCAAAACTCAGATGGTCTGATGTCGAAAAGAATAATTATGAAAAGTTACGAGCTTTTCTTCGACGATCTCCAAGTCTGGTTGTCTGATGACAGCAAAAAGGATATAGACAGTAGCGAGTTCTTCTTTGATGATCTCCAAGTCTTGAACATAGTTGAAGAAGTGCTCGCAACTATCCAAGATACAAAGTGGAGGACGTAGGCAAGGAAAGCTGACTAGCTGTCTCTCTAAATGCTGTTTGGCAAGTCTCCTTACCACAATGATAAATGCACCTCAATAACATGCTATGGACTCGAGAAGATAGGCAATAATGCCTGTACTACCACCGTGGACAGTTTCCTGAAGCATGGAGTTCTCCTGATTTTGCGGTTTTTAATTATTAATTAGTACCTATATTTATGCTATTGTATGTTGGACTGTATTATACCTAACTTTAGTATACGGCTTCGATCGCGTGATCTTTTAATTAGTTAATAATAAGGAAATCTGGTCACAAAATATTAATGCTTGGTAGCTAAGTCTTATCAAAATCAGACACGCTGTATTAGTGCGATTGTCTTTTAAAAATTTCCTATGATTAATTACAAATGATTGTGAATGTTAAAGTCATCGGCTGCATTATTATTTTTAACCTTTTCGTTTCGAAGTCAGTTTAATTTTTTTTTTCATTGTTACCCATGTTAGTTTGACTCGGATATTAGTTAAAGCAAGTGGTATATATCCACACGAAACAATTACCTTAATCGCCGACGAATTCCAGTCATCTATCTCTGAAGCGCTACATCAGATATTTAGAATTTGTTCCAAATGCCAAAGTTATGTTATGGCGAAATATACATAGAATATAGGTATTTTTATGAAGAGTATTGTATTGTGTTGTGTGTATTTTATACATACCTAGATGAAAAACTAATAACCTGGAGCAAGTCATCAGTTTGTCGTCTAGGTATGTAGGTATTTTCTAAAGACATTTTTTAACACTGACGGACTGCAGAAAAAATATAAATATGTATTTATCGCAGTCAAGGAGCGGAGAAATATCCCATAAACTACGTCACGGCTTGTCACCCTATCATTGAACGTGATGTAACGCGTTATCTATAAATATTTAGAGAATTGTTTACATTAGCTGAGTGCGCTCCCGAAACGCTATCTCACTTGTTTGATTACCTCGCGGAGATTTAGACATTGTCAAAGCAATTTTCTCAATATTTGTGAATTTTTTGGTTTATTATTACCAATTGTTAGGTAGAAGTAAAAATCATATAACCTTAACCGTTAACCGTTTCGTGAGTTACACAAGTATAATAAGGAAGAAATAATTATTATAATACGTGGTAGGTATCTGTTTTTACTTTATGTTAATGTCATTGACTTAATAAAAAAATATATAGAATTAGGTACAGTGTAGTAGTCATGATTATTTTAAATTATTAAAACTATTTTTCAATGTTGATTTTTTTTTTATAACTACTTTGACATAATATAATACTTATTAGCAAGTAGAGATTAGTCACTGCCGCATCGACCGAGTTTTTTAAAAACGTTATTTCCGTAGTGATACGAGTAGTAGGTTGGTAGTTTTTTTTTTCTTGCTGAAATAATCTCATGACAGCACGTAATGTCATATCTGTTTGTTGAACCTACTATACAACTAAAATAATGTAAGAGATAAGGATGCGATAATAAAAGGTTTTTAACCTCTTTAATATGGGTCAATAAAGAACTTTTAATAAGTAATTCTATAGTTCGCAATTTTATTTATTTTAATAATTTAACAGTAGGTACACAGTCATAATCAAATCAATAAACAATAAAAATTATGTTTGAATTACCTATCCCGTAATATCGTAGTAGCAATTACTTCTTAACGATTAAAATATCTTATATTAAGAGTTTTTTTTTTTTCAAATATTACGATGTTATGATTTACAAAATGGACCTTGCAGTTCGTTGTACAAGTTGTTTAAATTAATGAGTGGCACCTTATCGGTTTTCATTAAAAACCTTTTATAATTTTAATAATAATTTATAATATGTATTGTACCTACCTTCAATGCTACATACCTACGACGGTCAGTGAGACAATGATAAAAAAAACCGCCTTAAAAAAAACTAAAAAGTTAAAAAATAATATTGCTGCCGATGAGTTTTTCGTTCGCATCATAAGAACATTAATTTGTTCTATCGAAGTCGCTGTCAAGCCGGTACGATTCGCGACAGGCTTGCATTAGTTTTTTGGCTTGGCTTGACACCGGCTTCTGTAAAACAAATTAATGTTGTTATGATGCGAACGAAAAAGTCATCGGCTGCAATATTATTTTTTAGCTTTTTAGTTTTTTGAAAGCGGTTTTAATTTTTTTTTGTTAAAATTTTGTTTATTTCACAATTTTCAGTAGTAAATGCGTTAGTTCGATTTTATAGTAGTGCTTTAAATTAACAAACGCACTAGTCGGCACTACGATTTTCGAAGGTTTCCCTCGATTTCTCTGGGATCCATCATCAGATCCTGGTTTCCTTATCATGGGACCTCTCTTGGGATATCTCCTTTCCAATAAAAAAAGAATCATCAAAATCGGTTCATAAAAGACGAAGTTATCCGCGAACACACATAAAAAAAAAATGTATATACGGTCGAATTGAGAAACCTCCTCCTTTTTTTAAGTCGGTTAAAAATGAAAACATAGACAAAACAAGAAAAAAACATAAACATGATAGATAATAAAAACTAATTGAGGAAGGTCAGTTTCTAACCCAAAATCAATTAAAAATTCACATACCTACATACTTAATGTAATGTTAGAAAAAAAAATCCATTGCAAAATTTGCAAATGAATCAAATGATTAAAACATAATTTCTTGCTCAAAAAATATTTACTTTTCCAACAATAATAGACAATAATGGATGAAGTATGTAACAACTAGCTATCTCTCTCGCACACCCTTACTAAATATCCCCTTTAGCTATATTGATCGGGACACAAACAAGTCGTGGTCTGAGGAAATCTAGCTGACCCTTTCTGGTCAGATACTTCTGTCTCAGATACCTAAATGTATTTTTTTTATAATTATTTTTGTAAAGTTTTATTCTCTTTCAATTTTGATTATTATTAAATTTCTTTTTATCTTTTGCTCATGTCTATGATTATTATCTGAGTGGGTAGTCCAAGATATGTGATAAATAATACTTTATTAATATTTATTGAACTTTTTAATTTAGCTAGTTAGGTATCTGAGGTAATAAAGCCTTACCAAAAAATTAAAAAAACAATTTCAAAACTTTATTCTTATTTTATATACTTACTTATATACTTATTTTGTTTTTTATTTTAATAAAACAACGCATTATAAATACCTAGCTTTTATTAAAAAAACAAAACAAATACCTATTAGTTACGCGGAATTTCGAAAAACCTTTTATGGCTCTACCATTCGAACTAAAATAAAATAGTTCTTATTTTGATCAATTGCTACCATAAAAAATAAATAGAAATTTAGTACTACAAATAAAATTAATTAAAAAATAAGTAAACGAGTTAATTTTGTGTAGAAACCAGTTTTAGGGTATTCCAATTTATTTAGCATTATGTAGTTTTCCAAAAATTTTACCAAATCATCCTATTTATAGATATTTGTCTAATAAAAAGACCTCAAAGGAAGTCAAAGTTTCACTCGTACCTAAAATGAGAGCAAGTGAGAGTAACAAAACTTCAAACAGGATGTTCTTTATGTCACTAAAAACGTCTTTATTTCCTTCAACACGGTTAAACTTAATTCACAACACGAATAAGAAAGTTTTAACTCTGAATCAAGTCACGAACAGAACTTAGTTGCCAAGGTCAATATTCGTCACAAAGCTAAGGGAAAACAACTGTTTTGAATACAAGAAAAAACAATTATATTTTCATGTCAAGCACAAATAAAACCGGTCAAGTGCGAGTCGGGCTAGTCGCGCATGGAGGGTTCCGTACCACACCACCACAGAACCCAACAATAATTAACTTAGAAAAAAAACTTTTTTTTTCCGGGACATTTAGCGCGAGACCGACTAACACTTGGCCGGTGTTTAGTATTTATTGTTATTCTGTAGAGTTTGCTCTATAATCACACTAAGTTTGACGCTTGTATGTATTACTGTTTTTACGGTGGAGCGTGAAGAAAATGCGTTGATAAAAACTAGTTTCTTGTTGAGAACCCCCCCTAATTTTTAATTTTTGACATTTTTATTATTTGTTAGCAAATCCATCCATTCTGTGAAAATTTAATTTATCTAGCTCTTTCGGTTCAAAAGTTACAGCCCTAATTAGGTCGGACAGACGGACGGACGGACAACGTAGGCTTAGTAATAGGGTCCCGTTTTCACCCTTAGGGTACGGAACAATTATATTTTCATGTCAAGCACAAAAAAGGTTCCGGCTTAATAATGCCACCCCATTTTTCCCGAGGATATCGGAAGAGTCGTCATTCTGCCACTGCCAGCCGCTGCCTTTCGCTGCCGATGATCCCGGCAGTTTCTTAGGTTGCTAAGCAATTTTCTGAGCAGTATTTTCACAGAAAGGCAAGCCGCCTATAACCATTTGACATGTCCATCCTGAAATCTATGGGTATAAAAGTGAGCCATTCCACAACTGCACGCTCAAATAAAAATAGTAAGTAGTTTTATAGCCGGGTTTCTGACTACCTCGAAAAGGATAATGTTAACCAAAAATGTTCTTATAATGTCCCAGTTATAAAGTGGATATGAACATGACCTCGACCCGGTATAACCTTGGCTTCGTTTCATACACTCGAAATTCAAGAAGTCACTATTAATAAAATTGTCTATTTTTCTAATATTGAATATTATAAAACTGTAACAGAACTTTGTCTGTACATTGAAGATATTTACACAAAAAAAATTACGATATGGTTTTTAGATGTTCCTGATTCCAAATCACCAATTTTTGGATTTTTTGTCTGTCTGTTTGTTTGTTTGTTTGTTTGTTCGTTTGTTTGTTTGTTTGTTTGTTTGTTTGTTCGTTTGTTTGTTTGTTTGTTTGTTTGTTTGTTTGTTTGTTTGTTTGTTTGTTTGGGTGTTTGTTTGTTCGAGTATCACGCAAAAACTTCTGAACCGATTTTGATGAAACTTTTTTTGTTTGATAGCTTATCATCTGACTTAAAATCTGGTATATAATTAAAAATCAGTAAAAATCCCAAACCCAGTCATGAAATTATAGAATTCCGACAAAACAACTAAATCATGGTCACTACTCACGAATCTCACTATATTGGGAACAAAATGTACTTCATGTGCCGCAATTTGCCGCAGTGACTTTTTGTCGGATCCATTTTGTCACAGAGTCGATGACCGTTTACCGACTTACAAAAAGTGCTATTGTGTCAACTGATTAAATGGTGAGCTGGATCAATGAAGCGGAAAGTCTAGGAGATAGATGAGTACATAAACTATTCTTGTACTATTACGAGATAGTCTTGCTTAGGTTTAGTTCCCAGATAGCAATTAGTTTGATGTAAACTTGTGGCAAGTTTATGTCAAACTTTCTAGTAACCCTTCGACAAACTTGTGTAATGTTTGCTAATGCAAACCTGTGTAATCTTTATCATCATCCCATTTCCATTCCAATTCGGTACGTAGGAGTACTCTGGTGTAGACATAAACAAGCCTGCCTATACTACAAATTGGTAAATAACTCCTTCCTTACTGGATTGAAATGTGAGTGTGAAGATGATAAAGGTTACACAAGTTTGCATTAGCAAACATGGAGCAAATATTATACAAGTTTGTCGGAGGATAACTAGAAAGTTTGACATAAACTTGCCGCAAAGTTTATTGCTATCTGGGTTAGCACCTTGGTTTCCTAAAATGACGAAGCTAAAGCCAATTCTGGTACAGTAAAAACCATGTTTATACATAATTTTGATTCTATAGTAATGATTGGCTGTTTGATACGCTTGATATCCAGTGAAAGAACCAAACTTTTGCCAAATGACCCTTTCAAATCTTGCCGTAAACAATATATTGTACCATTCTTTGAATAAGAGAGAGAGCAGAGTTTTTCAGCTAAAGCGTACCTACTTTAGCACCATAATTGGTTTGAATACATCATTCCTTCTGATTGTATGTATTGCTCCGATATTGGCCTCGGTGCCTGCTTCAACTCCGTTGTTGGCGTTGATGAGCTCTCATGTGGCTAACATAGCCAATCTTAGAGAAGATCCTCCCACATAGCAGACACGTGAGCACGTGCATCTAATGAGCGTTTTTCTTTTGGTTTTTTAGTGGATCGATAGATGACGTTACGGTCTGTGCGAATAAAAGTCAAAATTTCAAAAAGTGTTTCTTTAAAATAATAAAGAGGGAGAAAATAATCAAAAAGATGCCAACGCATCTTTTGATTCAATATTTCATTATTTACGAATCATTTTAATCGAAAATATGAAACTGTTTACGTCTGACATGGTTGTATGGGCTCGATCCCTTGGCCTTTAAAAAAAAGTCAGGCACAGTCTTGACATGATTTTGACAGGATCTCGCCTACGTCTCTATGGAGCGATAAGCATGTCATCTGTCGAGTTTTTTAGGAACTAAATTTAAAAAAGAAAAGAAAAACGCTCATTAGTTACATCCTGAAACTGTAAATATACCTGGTGAACCTTACAACTGTGGCCTCGAATAGAAAAATGGTCATCCGTTTCTGTACATAATAATCATTATTATAATGCTTACATACAGGACGCAGGAAAAAGGTGTTTAAAACCATTATAGGAAACGACTGAATCGATAAACGTTACAAAACATGCGATAAAAACCCTTATTAGCAAAGATTGCCTGCACAAAGGATATTGTTATAACTATCTAGTCTAGATATTATAACAAATTGCAGTTGCGTGCTGTGAAAAACTTGTGAATACATTTTCTTAATAATCTACAAGACTGTGGGGACTTGCTACTGATGTCAGCACCCACAAGTTATAGCAAAGATGCCAACAGATGGCGATACCGTCACTCTCAGAAATATGCTCCATACAAAGACAACGTTCATCGTAAATACATAACTCGTAACCTACTACTATCAGTATTAAAATAACAATGTGCATGACCTCGCCTGCAAATGTGACGTCACTCAATCACACGAACTTCACTCGAGTCATTCAAATGATTATTTCCTTTACATAGAGTCTATATTCCTTTACAACTGAGTGAAGTTATCGAACGGCCCTTCAAGGTCATGCACATTGTTATTTTAAACTGATAGTACACATAAGGTTCACAATCGAATGCGAGACATGAATCGCGCAAGAGAAATAATCACAGAGATTCGATACATATACAAGGTCCAACTAAGAACTGTTGGACCACGGCCGGTCCCCAGGCTTCACACCTAGCCTGGTGGAAGATCTTCCCTTTTCAATGGAGGAACATTCCCAAGTAGCACCTCCATAAAGACTAAACGTTTACTATGAAACCGTATTGTGTTATCAAAGTAATAGCCCTGCTCTACCATAAATAACGCCGCAAAAACTTCGCAGGGAATTGGATCCGCTAAATCCTAGGAAATAAAAAAAAGAACAGTTGCTTGCTCTGATTGGTTTCTTTCGTATAGGCGAAGCTAACGACACCAAGTCGTAGGGATATAATGTTGGATATCTTCTTTTTCTTTCGCACATGAAAGGGGTTCTTACATAAAGCATAATAATTATAAATACCCGCAAATAACTGGATGTGCGCTTTCGATCCCGAGGAAAAAGACTACGGTGCGTGGTACTTTTATGTTAATTTTCGTTCGGATACCATATTGAATTATTGAAAGTGTATCAAAAACTAAATTAGGTACAGTTAGGGAAAAAACTATAAATAAAGTATAATTTCAGCCAAATGACGACCAGGAGTGCGATTTTTGAATCTCATTCGCTGAGTTCAGCAGTTGAAAATGTCAAAATTACTAGATGCGCAACTGATTTAATGGCAAATGGAAATAGTGTAATTTTTGTTATAAAATAAATAAATAATAAATAATTTGACTTTCAAAAAACGCACTCCTAAAGTATGATTTTTCAAAGTCAAATTAGCAGTAGAAAAATATGCGTATCTCCATAGTAATTTTGACATTTTCAACTGCTGAACTCACCAAATGAGATTCAAAAATCGCACTCCAGGTCTAGATTCATATATGAAGTACAATTTTAAGCCTTTTCCCATGCAATTCTATGCCTTGTATTTTCATAGCTGCATTTAATCCGATTTAAAGATGAAAACCTAAATCTTTATCCCCGCTAAGATTGTTTATCTTAACCGCAATAAAATGATCGATTTTATCGTATAACTAAATCAAGACAAGGAATGTACAAGCACTTGTCTAGTATCAGGAACAAGATATTAACACTTGGGTTATTGGGTTTCAAGATTATAAAGACGTGTCGCAAGTAGAAGAATGGGTGAGTTTTCATTGTTAACTTCACAATCGAATGCACCTTGCTTCTTTATAATAACGTTAACATTCAAATAGTCTATGGCATTATTTAAACGTTATACCGCATTACTGTAGGTATCAAAAATTATGAAGGAAATCGAATAGCACGAAGCCGGGTGTCATACAACGATAGTAAGAGACGATTTATCAAATCAGGCTAAAGTCAATATCTTTGATAACCACAAATAATATATTACAAAAATATCACATGGATAGCTTTTTGACGACATTTCTTTGACTCTACCACCTAGTCGGAAGGTGTTTCGTTGCAGAGAAGATGCGACAAACCCATGTGTCTACCTATATACCGGGTGTGTCCGACCTCACTTCTAAATAGATTTTTCAGTCGTAGGTTCCAATTCACGATATAGTATATTCAGGCAGGAGGGAAAGGAAGAGATAATGCATCTTTATTTAACCAGAATATATTTGTAAAATACAAGTAAAATATTCCTCAATAATTACTGCTTTTAAATAGTAGTCGAAATTGGCTATTATAAAACCAATCAATAAAGGTAATTAGGTAATTAAAATAGCCAAATATGGTGTAGAGAATAAGTACGTAAGTTCAATTAACGAGGAAAAAAAAATATATTTAAATGTATGTATCATCAATTAAATAACTTGTATTCAATATTACCTGCAGCTTATCAAGAACATTATTTAAAGATAAGAGTAGAGGTTTAAAAGTTTACATTGGCATCATCATTTACTTTCGATGTGAACGAAGAATTCGGACTGTCTCAAAACTGAATAAAAACATGTACAATGTCGACGGGTTTTTTTTTTACTCAAAAGGCATTTGGAATCGAATCACGCAGCGCGTTCCCCGGCGGTACGTGATCACCCTGTATAATCGTTTACCATACAAGACTATATGCTGAACTAATCGTTCGATCAGTTGCATTCAGTTTTAGTTTTGATTTTATTTAATTTTGTTTGGAAGACTCATATGAGAAAGGTGTAGTATAAGAGTTAGACGTACTTTTTGCTATCGTCAGCTGCAAGACTGATTCAGTATTCATATTAAATTAAATTAAATTAAAAATTATTTATTTAAGATTATTCATCCATATTGTGTTAGTAACAATTGTCATATAACTAAGTTAGTTCGCAAATAAATAAATATCTTGACTATTATAAAACTGTAAATTTGAAAAAAGAATTTAGTTTGTTTGTTTGTTTGTTTGGGTGTTTGATTGTTCGAGTATATAATAATGACTCTGTATTTTTGTCTTGACATCATTTTAATTGTATTGAATATTGTTTTTAATTTGTACCTATATTTTAAGAGTCATGCTGTATAATCTATCTTGTGAAATGTAGCGTCCTTATTATCTTTTTTATGCCTGTAATATTCGCACACGATAATTATTATTGTTTATGAATAAATGAAAATGAAAATGAAATGAGTATCACGCAAAAACTACTGAACCAATTTTGATGAAACTTTTTTTGTTTGGTAGCGTAACATCTGACTTAAAATCAGGTATATAATTTATGCGAACGAAATCGCGGGTAAAAGCTCGTATGTAAATAAATTTATCATAGGGCATAAAGAATCTCTGTTATGGGGATCGACCAGGTCTGCCTGCATAACTCCAGTCGGTTTAGGAGTTACAGTCTAGCCGTTCCAAGGTCAGTTATGGTTGCAAAAAATTAATATTCATGAATATGCATATTGTAATATGCACTGTAGCTATGCGAACATTACAAAAACTGACATGGTCTGTCAGTCAGTTTAGGAGATACAGCCGTTTAAAGGTGACTCTAATAAAAATTTGCATGACTCTAACAACTATCACAAAAAGTGAAATGAAAGATAAGAATAACTGTCACCAACCGTCACTTAGCAAGTTTTCACAAAATACATTATTTGATCAAAAAATTTTTAGTAGTCTACCTAAATACCACCCATGCACAACTAAGTTTCTAAACCAATTTCAACTCTAAAACCGTTAAGTATCGGATTCAAAATGTTTCTTTGAAATTATTGTCCAGAAAATTAACACTTCCTATTATAGAGTGTTGACTAAATGTCCCATATTCACTACTAATTGAGTCATGAATCAAATTCCACATAATAATACCCCAGATACAACTCTTATAACATAGTCTTAAGTAACAAAATTGCCTGATTAGCGGGACTACGTGCTCGGAACGGAGCGCAGTGGGTCAAAAATAATCGGTATTTAGGGTCTACGCGGTCGGAATAAGTTATTCAAGGCTCCGGTACTTCCGGTCTGTGGGCAGAATAAGTTTGGGTATCAAATGATTTATGTTTCAAAGAAAATGTTTACCTATTTAGCTAATCGCTGACCCGAATCAACCTGAGTACATTTACTCACGACCGTTATACTTTTCGGGGTGATCAGAAATTTTGCTGCAACTACCAAGTGTCCAGAATTTGGATTACACCCATATTCTCATAGAACATAGAGAGAGAGGTATATTCAGGGTATTAGGGTAAACAGTTATATTACCAAAAGCCGTGGTGGTCCAGTGGCGAGTAACCTTGCCTGCCACGCAGGAGGCGATAGTTCGATCCCCGTCCAGGCCGACTCGTACTAATGAGTTTTTCGGAATTTATGTACGATTTGTAACACCACTGTCTTTTCGGTAAAGGAAAACATCGTGAGGAAACCTGCATGCTTCAATTTCGAGGCATGTATTGTACCCACTGTCCATTACAAGTGGCGACGGGCTCACTCCCCGTCACACTGGGCAGAGTTTCGGTACTACTAGTGAAACGTGGATGTTCTGAGGTTTCAGAATATCTCTGACTACCCCCTCGGGGAAAAATAGTCGTGCGCATGTGTGCCAGTTATATTAATTTAAGGGATGATTTCACCCATGATACTGAACAACTTTCCCTAAGAAACCCATAGGAAATTCGCAAAAAATATTTTCTACTTTTTATACAAACGTTCGATCAGCTGATTGCATTTAGTATGGGAAGTCCAAACATATTTTTGCGAATTTCCTATACTTAGGTTTCTTAGAGAAAGTTGTTTAGTATCATGGGTACAATCACCCCTTAAAGTAATTCAACTGTTTACCCCTAGCACCCTGTATACCTGAAATGCTGAACAGGGTTTGGGCACAGCTATAATGTATAGTGGAATGTGTATATTCGTGAGTTTCTCGAGAAAGATAGTCCTGAGCATAATCAATTATGCCCACACTATGCTTATAGAGATTTATTACTATTCCGTAATTTTTCGTTGGTCGTCTAGTACAATTATCCATAATTATTGTTTCGTAAGAAATACCTTTTTAAAACGGTCACAATTGAACAGCTTAATACAATTACTATTAATTACTTACCTGCTTCTTCTTCTTTCGAATCGACCGTATGTCGTTCTTTTGTTAGCCCAGTATTTTGCCACACAGATAGCACTACCTCATACTCATGTGGAACTTAACAGGACACTGCAAGTTAAACAAGCATCTACACAGAATGGGGCTTGTAGATTCACCCACCTGCAGATTCTGCTGCGAAGCAGAGGAAACGCCCATACGAGATGTATGCTCTGCGAATGCGAAGTGCTCATTCACAGCAGGAGTCGCCATCTAGGTAGATACGTTATAACACCTACTGACATTAGGGACCTCCGCTCCAAAAGCATAACACGGTTCATGAAGTCCGTGGGCCTAGGAAATGACCTTTAGGTCTAGGGTGAGAGCTACAATAGATCTATTCAGGTCGCAGTAGCTATTGGTCATTGACCAAGCCCTTACAACCAAAATAATAATAATACTCATGTGGAACTACCGGCAGGCAGCGTCCATATAAGCTCCGTCCCTGCTATAATACATAACTTTTTTTTTTTAGCCTATTTCATCCCACTGCTTGGCAAAGGCCTCCCCCTTTATCCTCCATGCATCCCTGTCCTGAGCCAGTTCCATCCACTCTTCGCCGAATGTCTCCAGGTCGTCTCTCCACCTCTTTCGGGGTCGACCCTGACGGCGACGACGTCCTTTCTCCGGGATCCAAGGTGTTAAGACTTTGGCCCATCTTTCCGGAAAGATGAGCCAATACATAACTAGGTACAATAATTATAACCAGACTTCCTGATCTTACAAATAGGTACTCAAAACCAATAAAAGTTGTACCCAAACTGACCAAGGTGTTCCTAATCCTAATCCGCCTGACCGCCTACACCTGACCTCAAAAATACATACAACAATAATGACTAAGTTTGCATCCTCATTGCACCAAATTCGGTCTCGACTCCTTACATAATACTTACAGACAGAATAGATACTTCACAAGATAAATCTAAGTGCTGTTACAATAGCTGTAATTCGCTTGTTACCTAATTTGCAAAAAAAATAACGATGTTATACACCACTAGTTTTTAATTACTAACATAACTTTAAGGGTATATTCGGACCATGAATCTAAACAACTTTCCCAAAGAAACATGGGTCGAAAAATGAGAAATTTTTTTGGACCTTCCATACAAAAGTGCGGATCGGCCGATCGATTTTGTATGGGAGGTCCAAAAAATTTTCTCGTTTTTCGACCCATGTTTATTTGGGAAAGTTGTTTAGATTCATGGTCTGAATACACCCTTAAAGTTACGTTAGTAATTAAAAACTAGTGGTGTAAAATGGATCGAGCTATTTGAACCTACTTTCATTTATTGTTATGCATATTACGTGTATGTTTATCAAATTTTGAAGTAATATAAATAAATGCTGGGTTATAATTTTTACATCTTTGTCTAGATTTTAATAGGTACAGTCAACCAATTTTAAATGTAGGCTAACTTAGAATTGTAGTCACAATCAAGTAACGTCATAAGCTTCTGTGAAACATAACCTGTAGTTTCTTGTGACAAGGTTCTTCAGTGGACTACATTTTAAATTGGTTGACTTTACTTGTACTTGACGACCCGGTTGGTGTAATGGTCGCCACACCGGACTGCCAAACCAGGGTCCTGGGTTCGAATCCCGGTTCGGTCATGGATATTATATGTTTGTGCCGTTATTGTATGATTCCCATAACAAAAAGCCTAAGGCTTACCTTGGTATCATTACAATGTATGTGCCTGTGAGCGTTATTTATTTATTATTTACCTATATTTACTTCTTGTAGTGAGAGCGATGGTGGCGCGTTGCGGAGAGGTATGGACTGCCAATTATGGAGGTCCGGGTTCGAATCCGCACGGACAATGTACCAATGAGTTTTTCTAACTTATGTACGTAAAACCGACTGCTTTCAAACGGTGAAGGAAAAGATCGTGAGGAAACCTGCATACACTGAAGAAGAAATTCTGGGTATGTGAAGTCTACCAACCCGCATTAGGCATGCGTGGTGGACTAATACCCATACACCCTCCTTGAGGGTAGGCCTGTTCCCTGCAGTGGGACGTTTATAGGCTGATGATGATGACTTGTAGTTCGAACATTATAACGTTGTGATACCTGCCCGCCACACTGGTGTGGCAGAGCAGTGTGACAGTCAGTTAGTCGCGATTCTACGCAACCTATTTTGAAAAGCAGATTCTTTTTCGCAATATAAAAGCTATCACCATCTAAGATATTTTTATATGTAGATGCGTTGCCCGCGCTCCAAAATGGCAACAAAAAAAAGCAAGGTAATTGCCCGGCTTTCACATAGTCACGCGCCGTCTAGTGTACGGACTACACGTCACAACACAATATCGCCACAGAATAGGTAATAGTAGTTCCACATAATATCGCGCCATTTTAAAGTGCAGTGATGTTAGCGTATGACGCGTCTATTTGTAAAAAGTCATTGATCACCATAATGAAAGTAGTCCACATAACTTTAATCACCCCCGTACATCATTAATACAGATTTACCCCATCCATATAACAATACTAAGTAATCGTTTTAGTTTTAGACCAACATAAGTTATCGTAACTTAGATAATAAATGAACCACTTCTCATCAATATAGTTTGTTGATTGTGGTTAATAAAAACCAAGAATTTCATTTCGAAGAATAATTTCTCGAAGAAATCTGAATACACATGAATATGAACACATGAGTGCGTTCCATACAAATGAAGTTCAATTCTATTTTTAATATCAACCAATTTAATTCAGTGAAATTTTTAACACGACGTAGAAAATAATACCTATCTGCCTGTGGTTTGTCTGATTTTCATTAAAATAAATAGGCAATTTGATAGTTACAGTGGTTCGAAGATTTGTATACGGATCTTAACATGAAATTATAAATCCTAGCATTTAAATTATAAATTTTAATGAAAATCGAACAAACCATAGACACAGAGATTAGTTTTTAGACCGTGTCTAAAAAGTTTCATAGACTTTAATTAGTTAATATTGAAAATAGAATGAAACTTCGTTTGTATGCAGCGCAGTGCACTTGGGCGCCTGCCCTCACACTCACAGGTAGGTAGATATATCCTCTTGACCTCCCTCGTCTGCTTGAGACTTATGTAGCAGCTGTAATACTCTAGCATTAGAATATGTTGCAGTGACCTAAAGCACGTATCTTTTTAATGAATAATTTAAACAATGAGAAATAAGCAGAGCGGAACAAATAAAACCAAAATTTCTCTACTTGCATGTCGTAAGGTTTGAATAAGCAATGATCCGTTAAGTTGGAGAGGTTCATCAGATTCTACTGAGTGGAACAAATCGATCTATCAATGTTTTTTATTTGAACATTGAGCGATTTCCTATTGCTATTTAATAAGGGTATTGAACTACTGGCTTACATTTTATAGTAAAAGTTGTGCAACTAAGTAAAGGGGAAGAAAAATTTATAAATATTTTGTAAATTAAATTTTTTTTTTATTTTTTTTTTTATTTGATTCAGGCAACAGTACAATATAAAATTATCACGGGCCCATATTATAAATACCTTAACCTAAAATACATAAAAATATAACTCTATAATTAAACACTTAACACTCCCTAGGGATTATTGTCGTCGCTTCCCTAAAGCGTCTAAACACGACTCCGGTAGGCCATACTTCAGGGAGCAGGAACGTCTTCAGGTTAGCGACTGGGACCCGGAGCTTGAAGGCCTTGAAGTCTGTAGACCTGCTCTCCAGTTCCCGTACCCTCACAGGGAGAGGCCCGCCATCCTTAGTAGAGAACCTGGTGCTAAGGTGACTTAGGATGTCGTCCGCAGTCGTCTTTCTGTCCAGGCAGGAGATATATACCGTATATTATATTATAAATACCTATCTACCTTCTTTGAGAGACCAAGAGGACGTCCGAAGACTAGATGGATAAACTCAGTTCGCAGTGATTTTGACTGAGTGCAATGTCTCCGAAGATGGAATTGAAATTGTTTATTTGCATTGAATCGGTAGGTACAATAGGGTGCTATAGTAATAGTATAGTAATAGATACTCTTTCTTATACTGTGGTAATAGGTAGGTACAACGGGTAAGTACATAGGTAAGTGACGTCATTAATAGAGCGAAGTGGAGAGAACAGACGCGGAAGGCTTATGAGATTAATTTGCCAAGAAGAGAAATAGAATTCTATGTACCATCCTTACACAAATAAGAAAAAAACCTTTACAGGATTTTCAAAACTTATCATTATCATTGAGACCTGTGCGAAAATTAACATGTACGGAAATTTAACTGGCGAGTATTTTTTTTTTCTTATTACAAAAATATTTTTGTTTTTATTTTATATAAAGCTGAATTTACAATATAGGTAAATTAACAATTTTACCGGAATTTATTACAATATAAAAAAAGAACGTTTCTAATCATTATTGCTTCTTAGGTCCGCCGTACACATACGGAATTACAATGGATCCCCCCCCCCCCCCCCCCCCTCCATAATTCCGTTCGGAATTGCAGAGGTATCAAATCTATACAGGTAGTAACAAAACACCCTAGTAATACTTAAGGGGATGCTTCAGGCCATCAAATTGAACAACTTTTACTATGGAGCCAACATCGAGAAACAATAAAAAAAATCCGCTGTCCCATACAAAACTTCAGTACTGACTGGACTATAATGTATGGGACATCGGATTTTTTTTTCTCGATGTTGGCTCCATAGTGAAAGTTGTTCAGAATGATGGTCTGAAGCACCTCCTTAAGTATTACTAATAGGGTGTTTTTATATAAAAAATCACAATCCTGGAATTCCGTATGTGTGTGGCACGTCTTATTGTCTTGCAGAAGGTGTGAACAGTAGAGTATTTTCCTTCGGGAAAAAAGTTTTTTACTTTGCGAGCCTGAACCCCTCGCTGCTAGGATTCTAGTCTTAACTTTATCCCCATGGTGACTATCTTTATCCCCGTTTAAAATAACTTTAAATGAAAATTATTCAGTCAGTTAGTCGCACATGCAACTTACATTGTTCTCGACAGTCCATTTCAATGATTGCACAACACTGATCACCCTTACATTACTTAACTTGAAACTTACCACACTTACCACACAGTAAGCACCAATTGCACACATTACCGACCACAGACTTACAATCTAAAGGTAATGTCTAGAACAATCACTTTCGTTCACGTCACAATGATAGTCTAAAGGCTCATTTGTTTCATTATCGAAAGCTATGGGGAAAGTGTGGAAACGATTGTCACAGTTACCAGCTTGCCCCACGCTGTGAACTCTAGTTTCACTGTAATTAAAAGTTTTCCAGTAAAAAGTTGAATAGTAACAGTAAAATTTTGCTTTGGCGTTCGATAAAAATCGATCGGCTTAAGCTGATAAGAACTATAGTGCTTAAGCTAATCTATAATTTATCTTACACACTCAACTTACTTGTTTATGTCTGTGTAAAGTTTATTTCACAGATATTATAATACAAGTCTATTTATAGTATTCTGTGTAATTAATTAACTAACAATACATTAATAATCCATCACGCGTGCCCAATGCAGATTTGTAGACTTCATATGACGCATCATAATTTATTTTTCAAAGTATGCAGGTTTCCTCACGATGTTTTCCGCCCAACGCCCATACAGCCCATACCTCCCTGAGGGTAGGCCTATGCCCTGTGCTTTGCAGTAGGAGATGAGAGGCTGATGATGATGATGAGTTTATTCGTTGTTCGTTCCCTGCAGTGGGACGTATATATAGGCTAATAATAATAACCAACTAACAACCATAACCATGATCTGTAATTCGTTCGGGTTCGAATCCGCACGACGACATAACAAGATCCAATCAGTTTTTCTAACTTATACGTTATACTGACTGCCCTCAAACTGAGACTGACTGAAAACATCGTGAGGAAACCTGCTTACGCTGAAAAATAATGTCTGATGCGTAATTAACACCCATACACCCTCCTTGAGGGTTGGCCTATGCCACAGTACAGACCTTGTGCTCTGCAGTAGGAGATGAAAGGCTGATGATGATGATGAGTTTATTCGTCGCATAGCAGACCGCTTAATATACAACGAAACCAATACCTACGAGTGGAACATATTATGATAAGGCGTCCTTCACATTTTACCGCAGTCCTTTAAGACTTTTTACTTCGGTACAAAACGGTTCAGTTACCCGAAACGAACGAAGAGTGCATGCAGAGATTTATGGGTTTGGATAAAGCGAGATAAAATATGCTACCCTACCCAGCGAAAAATTCATCGTCTATGTACCCTACATAATAATTGCTTGTTGTATCTCCATAACAACCAAGAATATTAAATTAAGGTAAATAATAAGTACCTATATAGGTATTATTCATTGCATAAATTGCATTCCATATTATATGATTCATACCTACTTTATCGGTAGCTAACTTGCATAATTTATAACTTAACTCATAGTTTTTCTCACGAGAATGATTAACTATAATTTAGTTGTGGATCATTCTGTCAATGGAGCTCGTCGACCAAATCGCATATCAAATCTGTCGTATTCGTTACTATAGAAAACACTTGCTTTCTTTACATACTTAATTGAAGTTCTTTTTTTTAAATGCTTATAACAACTTTTTTTTACTGTGCTCTTTGGAAGTGTTGTAAGTAAATCGTTTGGTTGGCACTACTTGAATTCACTCGCCAGCTTACTTCCTTGAAGGCCTCTACCAGGGTTGCCAAACCTACTATATAATATAGTATCCTACTATATGTATAGGGGCCCACTATATTACTATAGGCAAAACTACTATATTTTGATGAGCAAATAATTTATAGAGAATTTAAATATATTGGTACTTAGGTCTAATAAAAATAACCAATATCTTAACGTTATTTTAACAATTTTCTTTCTCTTCATCACATTTGTTCTATAAACAATTTTCTACTGAATATACTACTGAAAAGTGACAACATGTTTTCCTAAAGTCAGATTCAACTATTTTTTTAGAAATTATATTATTTATTTATTTATTTATTTAACAAATGTATTACATTGCATTACAGTTAAAACCTTTTCACAATGATTTATTATTTGTTTCGAATCCATTGTATCGAATCCAGCGTCTTCTACGTTTACAGGATGCATTATTTTCTATAAAGAATACGAAATAGAGAAATGATTGTTCCTTAAAAATAAGAACATGGTATTCAAACCAAAAAGTAGCAAAAAATATCTTTTTGAAAAAAAAAAATTCTTATTTTTCCCCGATCTACTATATTTTTTCGGGCACTAAGGCTCGAAATACTATATTTGGTCTTAAAAAAGTTGGCAACCCTAGCGTCTACGCCTAGCAGTAGATATCGTAGGTCTACGAATAAGAATGTATAGAAATGTAAATCAAGCTCAAAAAGTGACCCCAAAAAAAGTACACAGTGTTCGAAATTTGTTCCTTAAAAACTACACCTTGCCGCCAAAACTCATACAAAATGTCATTTTTCAAAGGGTGCCAAAAATTATGTTGCTTTTGTTTAGAGTTATTCGAAATGTAAATCAAGCTCAAAAAGTGACCCCAAAAAAAGTACACAGTGTTCGAAATTTGTTCCTTAAAAACTACACCTTGCCGCCAAAACTCATACAAAATGTCATTTTTCAATGGGTGCCAAAAATTATGTTGCTTTTGTTTAGAGTTATTCTTCCATAGTTATTCTTATTCGTAGTCGTAGGTGCAATCAGGACTTCCAGTATTATTACCATCATCATGGTAATATTTTGACGTTGAGAGGTGCACGCTAAGCTAAGGGTGGGTTAGGGACAAGGGTAAGGGCTTCACGGTGAAAAAAATTGGGTAATTCAACACATTTAATTTGCACAACGTTATTGCCAAATTCAGGTAGTTGTTTGTCTGCAACGCGTTCAACTCGGTGGACAGGGCCGCCCTACTGACTCAAGTTAAAGAACATATTCCAGCCCTATACCATTATCTATGGCAATGCTACAGCTCGCCCTCGAAACTGGTATATAGAAACCATCTTCTACACTCTTCGGTTGGCTGTCAGCAGGGCGACCCACTCGGACCGGCCATCTTCAGTCTAGCCATACACCCGCACGTATCATCCCTTTCATCAAAATTCAATGTATGGTATCTAGACGACGGGGCGATAGGAGGCGAAGCGGCATCCGTTCTGTCTGATCTAGAGAGGTTAATTCAAAATTTTCAGTCCATAGGCCTCGATCTGAATAATTCAAAATGTGAATTATTTATTAAAGAGTCTCTCACCCCTTCCGAAAAAAACGACATCACTTTAAAATTTAACAGTTTGACTCCAGGTATCAAAATTATAAACAAAGAGTCACTTCGCCTCCTAGGTGCTCCTATTTTAGAAGATTCGCTACCCAATTTTGTTTCGGACTCAATTTCCAAATTTCAAGAATCTTCAAGCCGTCTTAAAGAAATCAGTCCCCATATGGCATACTGCATCATAAAATTTTGTTTATTCGTACCTAAATTAACGTATGTATTACGCTGTTCAACCCTCTGGAAACACACTACACTTTTGCTTCTTTTCGATAACGCCATGAAAATCACCCTATCAGAAATCCTAAATTGCCCCCTGTCTGATAATGACCGTAGTTGGTGCCAAGCCACCCTGCCTATCAGGTTTGGCGGTCTTGGTATCCGAAAAGTGTCTGATGTAGCGCTACCGGCGTTTCTGTCTTCAGTTCACAGCACGCTTGACCTCTTCGGTAGAATTATAAACCCATCACTTGGTGATGCGGAGGTCACGTACTTGACTGAAGCCAAAAACTCCTGGACAATTGCTGCCGGTCCGAACTGCAATGTCCCCGTAAACCCGGCCTCGCAGAGGTTATGGGACGAGCCACTCTGCATTCAGCGTCAACAAATCCTTAGGGACAACGCTCTCAATCTTGCAGAGAAAGCCCGCCTCCTAGCCTCAAACGAGCCAGAGTCTGGCTATTGGTTGAACGCGTTGCCATCATCGCACGTGGGAACACTCCTCGACAGGACTTCTTTTTCGTTAGCAGTAAGCCTGAGACTCGGCATAAAGACAAATGAGCCTCACCGGTGCCGCTGCGGCGCCAGCGTCGATCCACTCGGCCACCATGGCCTCTCCTGTCGACACAGTGCCGGCCGCCTCGCTCGCCACGCCACCTTAAACGACGTCATCCGTCGGGCCCTTGTCAGCATCAACGTGCCAGACATTCGCGAGCCCAATGGCATTTCACGGGACGATGGCAGG
This sequence comes from Agonopterix subpropinquella, assembly GCA_922987775.1. NCBI lineage: Eukaryota > Metazoa > Arthropoda > Insecta > Lepidoptera > Depressariidae > Agonopterix > Agonopterix subpropinquella. The sequence continues at coordinate 20,592,454 of OV277703.1, read as the reverse complement.
AGGCCCGATGGTATGACCCTCATCCCCTGGAGGAATGGCAGAACCCTGGTGTGGGATGCTACCTGCGTCGACACCGTAGCGCCCTCACACCTCTCTGCCACTTCTCGAAGGGCCGGCTCGGCGGCGGCTGCTGCAGAGAGCGAGAAGCGGCGCAAATATGTAACCCTCGGCGAGGGTTACTTATTGGCGCCGTTCGGTGTGGAGACTCTGGGGCCATGGGGACCAGACGCCCGACAACTATTCAAAGAGCTGTCGTCGCGATTGGTCGAAGTGTCCGGCGACCGAAGGGCTGGCGCGTACCTCGGGCAACGGATATCAATCGCCATCCAAAGAGGTAATGCTGCCAGCGTCGTCGGCACACTCCCACAAGACGGCAGCCTCGAGCACATCTTCTATTTAGCATGAGCCGAGTAGAAGATGTGCTCGACGAAGACCCTCCCGGGATCCTGTGCTCCTTTGCCTTTATGTCTTATTTTTTCTATTTTATAATTATTATTTTTTTTAAGTTTTTTCTCAGTTTGACTAGGCTAGGCTATTGTTAAGATTATTGTTAATGTACCTACACTGTAAATATTGTAAATAAATGTACAAATTCAGGTAGTCAACGATATTTTTCTAGCGACATTTCACATTCTACAGCAGTGCCCGAACTCTATGTCCAGTGTGACAGGTTTTAATCTCAATGGAAAAAATACACGCATCAACATTTTTGCAAATTATAGATACTGGAAATTGGCAAAATGTTGGAAGGAAGAAGGAGCCACAATTTTATGTTCAAAACGAGCTTTTACCCGCGACTTCGTCCGCATAAATTATATACCAGATTTTTAAGTCAGGTCATAAGCTATCAAATAAAAAAAGTTTCATCAAAATCGGTTCAGTAGTTTTTGCGTGATACTCGAACAAACAAACACCCAAACAAACAAACAAACGAACAAACAAACGAACAAACAAACAAACAAACAAACAGACAGATAAAAAATCCAAAAATTTGTGATTTGGAATCAGGGACATCTAAAAATCATATCGTAAGTAATCTTTTTTTTGAAAATATCTTCAAAGTACAGACACACTTCTGTTACAGTTTTATAATAGTTTAGACTAGAGTTAATCCGATACTTCGTCCGCACAAATTATATACCAGATTTTAAGTCAGATCATAAGCTATCAAACAAGAAAAGTTTCATCAAAATCAGTTAAGGCTATTCTACCGTTGGCGCGCTCCATACAAACGTAGTATGGTGATATTTTCAATACTATCCAATTAAAGCCAATGAAATTTTTCAAAAACAATCTAGTAACTAATTTCTATGTCGGTATAAAGTCAGATTTTCGATAAAATTTATAGTTTTAAAGTTACAGTGCCACAAATATTTCCATACAAATCTTAAATTAATCCTAGCATTGAAACTGTATATTTTAACGAAAATCTGACTTCATACCGACTAGACTATCGGCCACCCGCAAAAAAGTCGTCTCTAAACCAAATCTCGTATGTAAGTTCTGTATATACCTACAACAGGTATGGCTGTGTTCGGGGTACTCTCCTGATCACGAAACTGCTTGTTGTATAATTCAAAAGTGGTGGAGGGGGTAGCAGTGACGTCATAAAGATGGCCGCCGACGGTTTTAGTTTTTCTTTAATTGTAGCGCACCTAAGAGATCAATCTGGTTGTGCGAGGTGTCATTTGAAAGCTTATTAAATTTACTTTAATCATTTCATAGACACCTAAAGTGAAAAATTTGTATTTACTGAAATATTTTGAATTTAATGCATTTTTTGTTACCTACCAGCAATCATTCCTCCAGTTTTCTCGGAAACGGATAACTATATTGTGATTATACTTATTGCATAAAACGTACAAAATTTTATAAGCTATCTTACAACTTGAATTGTATAAAAATACAACTTCAAACGACTGAGCTGTGTCAAATTTACTGGTGCACTGTAACTATGAGTCCAAGAATGCGTCAGTCTGCGGCGGGGCGGAAGGACTGCAAATAAAATTATTACTTATAGATTATTATATAATTAGGTTTTCCATTGTAATATGGCTTAGAAAAATATACAATTTTATATTATTTACTTGCACATGCGTTTATTTAAAGTACAGAATTAGATGTACATGGTGTAAACTTAAATGCGTAATATATTTAAGGGGGGTGCTTTAAACCATAAAACTGAACAACTTTGACAATGGGACTAACTTTGAAATCACGGGAAAAATTATCTGCTGTTTCATACATTTTGGTCGAGAAGGAATTGACATTCTATGGAACATCCCATTTTTTAACACTGTTTCTATGTTCGCTCCAAGGTGATAGTGGTTTAGCTTGATGGTCTGAACTGAAGAACCTATTTGATATATGTAACGCATTTATTTTACACTATATCAGAGCATAGGTAATAGTACATAGTTCTACATAACACGGATGAAGCTGCCTTGGAAAAGTGAATAAAAGAATGAGAAATCCAAAACAATTCAACAGGTTTATTATATTAATATTTATTGTTAGAAAAAAAAACAATTGTTAGTTGCAAGAAGGTTGCAAGCATGCAAAGTAAAACTAGGTAGAGTGATTCATCAACATCTCCCCGAATGGGATGCATTTTTGATTTTTATTGACACAGCCGCATATCGCACTGCGGTAGCCTGTTTTGCATTGGCAAGAACGAAAAACATGGTTAACGTTGTTATCGGTGACAACTTCTCGTTTTCCAATGTCCAACCATGGTTTGTAGGTGGTGGTACATTTTGAATTGCCACATCTGGTGGCCCAAACGTATATTTGGCAATTTGCTCTTTTTATATGTTGTTTCAGAGCTTCTTGTGACGGTGGAGGATTATCCACGTTAAAAATATTTAAAAAAAATCTGCTCTAAGATTGTCCATATTGTCAACCGTGTACAATTTAGGTTTCTTATGACAGTAAAGAGTCATAATAAATTTCTCGCCTTTTTGCCTAGATCTTCTGTTAGGTCAACCACCGATCCAAATCTTTCCAGATGATCGTAATTTTCTGTGAAGACTTTCCACGTGCTTTTCTTTGAAAAACCTAACAATGAGCTTTTATTGTCGCATCCTGGAAGAGCGTGGTACGCCAATAAACAGTGTTGTTCTGGTCCGATAGCTTGAACAATTTTATGGACTGAAACGTATTTTGGTTTACTCGCGCTCATTCCACATTGAATCCAGACCTTCGCTGGTAACTTGTCGAAGAAATGAATGAGCAACAGTAAATCGTCAGGATCGTCAGTGTCTCTGCTGTTTAACATAATTCTACTTATATCTCCCTCAAGATTTGTATATCACGTATTGTGAAATAAATTCATTGCAATTTGATTTACTAGCAGGATTTATTGGCGTACCACGCTCTTACAGGATGCGACAATACAAGCTCATTGTTAGGTTTTTCAAAGAATGGCACGTGGAAAGTCTTTAAAGAAAATTGCGATCTTCTGGAAAGTTTTGGATCGGTACAATGACCTAACAGAAGATCTAGAGCAAAAGGGCGAGAAGTTTACTATGGCTATTTACTGACATAAGAAACCCAAATTGTACATGGTTGACAATATGGACAATCTAAGAGCAGATTTTTAAATATTGGTAACGTGGATAATCTTCCACCGTCACAAGAAGCTCTTAAACAACATACTTATAAAAAGAGCAAATTACCAAATATGCATTTGGGCCACTGCAAATGTGGACCACCTACAAACCATGGTTGGACATTGGAAAACGAAAAGTTGTCACCGATAACAACGACAACCATTTATTTTTTTAAAAGAACAGGTTGCTGCAGTGCGAGATGAAAAATCCATATCGGGGAGACCTATGCTTAAATTTTGGTGATGTTGATGAATCACGATGATGAATCATGTTGCGAGCTGTTATTACTTATAAGATCTATGTACACCACATGAAGCAATAAATGATTATGATTATGATCACTCTACCTACTTTTACTTTGCATGCTTGCAACTAACAAATTTTGTTTTTTTATAACAGTAAATATTTATAAACCTGTTAATTTGTTTTGGATTTCTCATTTTTTTATTCACTTTTCCAAGGCAGCTTCATCCTTGTTATGAAAAACTATATAGGTACTATTACCTATTCTGTGACAGAGTGTGAAATTAAATACTTTACATTACATACATCAAATGGGGAACTTCTACTTCAATTCAGACCATAAGCTGAACCACTATCACCTTGGAGCCAACAAAGAAATAGTGAAATAAAATGGGATGTTCCATAGAATATGTCAATCCCTTCTCGACCAAAATGTATGAAACTGCGGATTATTTTTCTCGTCATTTCTAAGTTGGTCCAATTGTAAAAGTTATTCAGTTTTATGTTCTAAAGTACCCCCTTAAGTATGTTACGCATTTAAGTTAACACCCTGTAAGTACATCTACAGTCTATGTAAACGCATGTGCAGGTAACTGATATAAAATTGTATATTTTTCTAATCAATATTACAATGGAAACCTTAATTATATGTATAATAAATTAATAATCTATAAATAATAATATTATTTGCAGTCCGTCCGCCCCGCCGAACAACGACGCATTCTTGGACTCATAGTTACAGTGCACCAGAAAATTTGACACAGCTCAGTCGTTTGAAGTTGTATTTTTATACAATTCAAGTTGTAAGATAGCTTATAAAATTCTGTATGTTTTATGTAATAACTATATTCACAACATAGTTATCCGTTTCCGAGAAAACTGGAGGATTGATTGCTGGTAGGTAGCAAAAAATGCATTAAATTCAAAATATTTCAGTAAATACAAATTTTTCACTTTAGGTGTCTATGAAATGATTAAAGTAAATTTAATAAGCTTTCAAATGACACCTCGCACAACCAGATTGACCTCATAGGTGCGCTACAATTGAAGAAAAACTAAAACCGTCGGCGGCCATCTTTATGACGTCACTGCTACCCCCTCCACCACTTTTGAATTATACAACAAGCAGTTTCGTGATCAGGAGAGTACCCCGAACACAGCCATACCTGTTGTAGGTATATACAGAACTTACATACGAGATTTTTTTTCTCTTGTCCTGGCCTCTACACTAGACATAGAGATTAGTTACTTGATTGTTTTTGAAAAATTTCATTGACTTTAATTAGATAGTATTGAAAATATCACCATACTACGTTTGTATGAAGCGCGCCAAAGGTAGAATAGCCTTAAGTAGTTTTTGCGTGATGCTTGATCAAACAAACAAACACACAAACAGACAGACAAAAATTCTAAAAAAGGTTGATTTGGAGTCAGGGACACCTAAAAACCATATCGTAATCTTTTTTTTGTAAATATCTTCAATGTACAGACACACTTCTCTTACAGTTTTATAATAGTTTAGATTTAGATTAGAAAATTGAAGCATCTATAATCATAATCATAATCATAATCATAATCTTTATTGCTATATGATTTTTTACCACGTTTTCCTGCTTGTTTTCGTTCTTCGACACTGAAAGTCAGTACGATATAGTTACAAATGCAATCGCAAGCGCATGGGAAACGGGCCAATGCGCAGTCGGTAAAAAGGAGGGTGCAGTCATTGTTTAACTGCAATAGAATGTCATACGAGGTCTGTATCGTGTGACATTGGTTTAGAAATCTATTCTAATCCGTTTTCTTGCAGTCATCGTACCTAAATGTTTAGAAACAATTTTTAATTAGTGGATAATAAGCGTGTTGAATTTCGATATGTGCGTGGGAGTTTTTAGGTATTCCCATATTTAAGTAGCATTACCAAATTTTCATTAGAACAATAAAAAAGTCACAGCATAAGAAAGAGCACTACGTACCTAAAGTACGGACAATATCTGCCCTCGACCAATTTCTACCTCACCCCCTCTTGGTAGTACGGGACCAGTGGTGTTCCAGTATCTGTTTTTCGAAGCAAATACAATCCGGATAAATAATTAAATACGGCTTTATCTACACTTTCCATCTGGTGTTCAGCACGCCACTAATAGCAAGAACATTTCAGACAGCAAAAATAATTTCCTGGCTTCCTCGTATTCCCGCATTCACTCAGAATACATGGTGCAGCGTGGGTAGGCCCCTCACACGGTGGACCGACGACCTGGTGAAGGCGGCGGGAAAACGTTGGATGAGGGCAGCGCAGGACCGGTCGTTATGGCGATCCTTGGGGGAGGCCTATGTCCAGCAGTGGACGTCCATCGGCTGAGATGATGATGATAATGATGACATGGTGCTTACCTTTTTATGTCAGTGAGATCCCGTTTGTAATATGAGTCATCATCATCAGCCTATATCCGTCCCACTGAAGAGCACTGGCCTACCCCCAGGGAGGGCGTTAGTCTGCCAAGCTTGCAGATTAGTAGACTTCACATACGCATCAGAATTTCTTCTTCAGCGTATGCAGATTTCCTCACGATGTTTTCCTTCACCGTTTGAGTGCAGTCGGTATTATGTACATAAGTTTGAAAACCCATTGCATGGTACACGGAATATCGTCCGTGCGGATTCGAAATCCTCATGACTGCTCTTCAGTAATATGAATAACAAGACATTACATGAATGCAATAGTGGCAATGAGTCATATCTGTCGGAGAACTGACAACCGATGGGGTGTCAGAGCTCAAATTGGTAGGCGTAGTGTGGCACGCGGGACAGACGACCCAAAAAAGGTAGCGTAGCGACTGGATGAGAAAGGCCGAGAACAGAGTTTTAAGGGCCTATGTCGAAAAATAATTTAAGCGAAACGGGCGTGTGATAGCTTATATTACTGCCAGATGCGAGAGAAAGAGACGGGGCGGCGCGCGCGCCTGGAACGAATCAAGCGAAAAAACAAACTTTATTTAATTGTGATTGTACTATTTATGTAAGTTCAATTCTGCTCTAATCAAAACTTAGATAATAGCAATCTCTTTTTTTAAATCAAGTCTCATGTTTCTATTATTCACCGTTTAGCAGTTACAAGCGTTTATAGACAAAAACGGAGGCTACTTTGGCTCGTTTTTCTATCGAGAAAATTGTCTTAATCGTGTTTTGGCTGTAATCAAAACTTCAATTATATGTTCAATTTATACATATCCGCAAATCATACTCCTACTGTTAGTACTTCATGATATATGGAGCTTAGAAGAATCAATTTTTTTTTACATAGCTCTTTGGTAGAGGCCTATCTTCAGCAGTGGACGATGATAGGCTGATGATGATGACATAAATGCTGTCACTCAAGTCAGGTTCTAAGTGCCTCCAATCAATACCAGGTGACTAACGGTAGTTTTGAGTACTGTTTGTGCACCCAAAAATGTCGAGCGATACTTTCTAACTCCTATTTCAGTGTTCATTTTGTTACCATTGCGCAATATAACTGTTTATTTACTGTTTAGTTCGACTTTTTCGACAAGACGCTGATTTGTTATTGCGAATTTAAAAAAGTTACATAAAGATGCTGATGATGATGATGACCTGTTTGGGAGAATCGTTTTACAGGTTTTGCATATGCTCACTATATTCCCCGAGGGGGGTAGTCAGAGAGATTCTGAAATCTCAGAACGTACACGTTTCACTTGTAGCGAAACTCTGTCCTCTAGTCTGCTCTGTCTCAGTCCAGTTTTTCCTTTGTTTGTGAACACCGGAATAAGGTTTACCACGAAACTCAACTTCGGCGCTGACATCGAATCTAAGGCTCAAACTGCGGCCAAAAAGCTGGGCATCTTAAACAAGATGAAGCGGTACTTCACTCCTGGGCAGCTCTTAGTATTGTATAAAGCTCAGGTCCGATCATGTATGGAGTACTGCTGCCACCTGTGGGATGGCTCAGCCAAGTATCAACTTGCCGCACTCGACTCGGTTGAACGCAGAGCCAGGAGGCTCATTGGCGATAGTGAGCTGGTGGAGGACAAGCTTCATAGCCTAGCCCACCGCCGCAGAGTGGCCTGCTTGTCGGTCTTCTACAGATTGTACTTCGGTTAGTGTGCCCAAGAGCTGCATGAGCTCATCCCACCTTCCCCTTTCTACTATCGGACTTCCAGACGCACCGTGGGATATCACCCCTTCTTGGTTGACATCCCACATATCACCAAGCGCCTTTCTGAATCTTTTATAATGCGCACAGCCCAAACTTCCAATTTTCTACTCCTTAGTAGAAAGATGCGTACCTCCATAGTAATTTTGACATTTTCAACTGCTGAACTCACCGAATGAGATTCAAAAATCGCACTCCTGGAGGTTCTGAAGTTTCAGAATATCTCTGTCTACCTCCTCGGAGAATATAGTCGTGAGCATATGCTTATGCTTATGCCCTGGCATTGACATGGTTCTAAGGTGGCCCATATTTCAAAAGCCCATCCCATAGTTAGATCAGAAGGTCTAAGCAGCAAAACGTCCAACAGCGCGAAACGTCTAATGAGCAGTACCTAAGCCTAATTCAAATTGTTTGACTATACGTACGCATCAGACATTATACCCTCCCTTTTTTAAGTCAGTTAATTATTGTACTTACATTTTATTTATGTCATGTTTTAAAGATGAAACAATTTAATCTTACATAATATTTCACAGTTTACGAATAATCAACTGCTTGATAAATATGCATAATTAAAGGTGTCGGCAAAGAATCCGGTTTTAAGATAAAAAGTTGATTGACCTGTTGTAATTGAGCAAAGTGTTTTATTTTTAGAAAAGTTGTATGGTTGTAGGGGAAAGTGCTGACAGAGAAAAAAGCATAGCATACAGGGTGAAATTGATATCATTAGCATCCTTTTAAACTAAGAGCCTACCCATCAAACTGAACAACTTTCACTATGGGAGCAAACCGATCGGAGCAAAAAAAAATCTGCTATTGCATACATTTGAGTCGAGGAGGCATTGCAGTTTAGTATGGAACAGATGCTTATTTTTTTGCTCCGATCGGTTTGCTCCCATACTGAAAGTTGGTCAGTTTGATGGGTAGACTCTTAGTTTAAAAGGATGCTAATGATATCAAGTTCACCCTGTATATGCTCACGACTGTATTCTCCAAGAGGGCAGTCAGTTCCGTGACTGACTCAACGCACAGCTTTAACCTCAGAAGATAAAAAACATGGAGAATATAATTATATTTTACAGAGAATCCCTACATGCTCTGTAAAATAGATTAGGTACGCACGGCGACAGATCAACCTACCCATAGTTCGACCTTATGTTATGTCCATGAACATAGAGTTCAACTATGGGTAGGTTGATCTGTCGCCGTGTGTACATTCATGGTTTTATCATGCAGAGGTGTGTCAGAACTGCCCAATATAGAGATCCATATAGTCTCTGCCTACTCCTCTGGGAAACAGGCTTGAGTTTATGTATGTGTGTATGTGTATCTTCATGAAAAGATTAAATTAATTAAAGAAGATTGGCAGATTTGGACCCAGCCATTTTTTACGAAAACTAAAAGCCATTCAGGACGGCGGTTAGGTATAATTATTATAAACAGAAAAATTTAAGGCATTTTTTTAAAAAAACTTCGACATCTCCAGAAGTCCGTATTCAAATGTAGAAATTACTAGTAAAATAGACAAATCATCCAAAAAGCAGAAGCAAAACGCAACCACGACAGCTATTTTCATCTAATATTATCACTGAGGTATTTTCGGTCGTTACGGAACTGATAGTGTGTGTGATTTCGTTTTCTTCCATTATCATAATATTGTACGGTTATCGTGAATTTTCATTAAAAGAAACACAATGAATGCGTAGAAGATTGGGTGGACTATCTAATAAGAAAGATTATTAGTTTTACACACTTGATACAAAAAGTATCATAAAGAGAAATACCTTTCGCCCAACTTCTACAGATTACAACCAATTTACATTTTTGTTAGTTTTGTTTCACTCTACACGTATTACTAAGTTTCATTCATGTATGGGACCTCTATGTCTGGGTCTCAAATTATATGGCCTTCCGCCAAACTTCTTTTACAGATGAAAATAATTTCTTAGTACCATTTTGCGATAAGACTGTTTTTTGTGCCTTTGTTTTTGCTGATTGTTTGCTCTCTGTATTCTATGTTTTTTTGGTGTAAAATAAAGTATAACTCATTGATTGCTTGAATTTTTTGGTGCACTAAAAAAATGATTCTTCGAAATAATATGATGTAGGTTACTCCACGACGACGTATCCGTCGACTGCACGACCCTCATTGGTTCCTGACGTGAGTTCGGATGTGGCTGGAGAATCAAATAATCTGCTAGAAATATACATAGTATTTATTCAGAATATCAATTTTTCAGGATGATATTATCCGTCATCTTGTGGTGATGGATAGCCTTTCGTCTAAATTAAATATTTTAATCACCGACCAGCGACACTGCTGTCACCGTGAGTCGCAGAGCGTCGCTAAGACGCCCACGGGTCGCAATAGGGCGGGCGGTCTATTACCTACTAATTTTAGCCTGGCATTTTTGATCAAGAACAAAAACAGCCAAAAATTTTCGAAATGATACCATCACTCAGCGTTGACACGACAATAGTAGAAAGTGCACGGTGCTCTAAACAGTGAAAGCCTACACTCAGGATTCACATTTACATTACGTCGTTTTTCGTGTGAATTGATCAAAATTACGCTTATTGTGTGAAAATATACTTTTTGTATAGTTTTGGTGACTAACGTTTCTTAACATTCAATGCTCTAGTCTCAAAATCAAAATAAATACTCGACGGTGTGATAACACGCCGGAATTTTCTATAAGTACAGAGTCCTTCTTAATTTGCTGACACTTTTTTAAGGGGATGATCAGACCATCAAATTGAACAACTTTCTCTATGGGACCAACATAGAAATCGCGAAAAAAATCTGATGTCCCATACATTTGGCTCGAGTAGGTTTGCAGATTTGTATGGAAGAGATGATTTTTTTTTCGCGATTTCGATTTTGGTGCCATAGAGAAAGTTGTTCAGTTTGACGGTCTGATCATACCCTTAAAAAAGTGTTAGCATATTAGGAAGGGTCCTATAGGTATTGTAAAGTCAGCTAATATAAATAGTCACATAACTAGATATTTTTCTCCGTGATAAAAGAAGAAGAAATAAGAATCGAAAATTTGTTTTTGCTACACCTGACCCATGTCTCTAGCATGATTTCTGTATAAATTTACGCGCGACTCTGTCTTTTTCGATACGATCCGTCGTCGCGGCAAGCGCGAGTGAAAAGCGCGGGAAGGGGTAATTTTCTATGCAGGGAAGGCGCGTCGCGCGCGAGTAGAGAAATCATGGGCTGCTGATCCACCTCCTATTTTCTTTGATGAAATTCAAGGCGCATTAGAGTCAGTTGCGAGAGCTTAGGTTGGAGTCTTCTCTTCTTACGCGTCAGCATGAACCATATTGTATGTCTAATTAGATTGGAGAAAAAATGCAATAAATAATGTCAGTGATTATTTGTACAAGTTGTACCTAACCTAAGTATTGAACCTTATCTAATCCTTTCTTTATTTATTTATTTAAGCATGCTTAATTTCATTTTCCGAATTGTAGATGCATACTAACAGCTGTGTCTACCTTTAAGAGGGCTATTCGAGTCCAGTGGCGCCCTCGTCACAATAATAAAGATTTCTCAATAAGGAAGCCTAAATTAAAAAAGTGCCCACTTGACAAACTACAAAAGCCTTCAAGCCGAAGTTATACAATACTTTTATATGTTCTAAACATTCCACTTTTAGACAATTTCGAATAAAAACAAAAGCGGTCGCTTTTTTTTCTTTTTACCAAATTTGTATTCTATGAAAATAGCTTGAAGGCTTTTGTTAAGTGATGGGGAGAGTAGGTATTCAATACCTGATGTTGAACCCAAAAAAACTACACCGAGTTCGAAATATTAAAAACTACACCTTGCCGCTAAACTCATACAAAATTGCATTTTTCAAAGGGTGCCAAAAATTATGTTGCATTTTTTTAGAGTTATTCTTCTAGTAGGGTGTGTACCTACCTAACAATGATATATATACTTACCAAATAGCATTGCTACTTAATAAACAATTAAACTAATATGACCACTATAATTGTTTACTAATGTCATTGCCACTATCTACGAAAACTGGAAATGGCTAAGCATGATCTTTACTCTATAGAAACGTGTTGCTAAGTTGTCTGTGGTCAGAAGTGCGATTTTTGAAAATCATACGAGCGACTTGGCAGTAGAAAGATGCATAATCTCCATAGTAATTTTGACATTTTCTAGTGCCAAGTCGCTCGTATGATTTTCAAAAATCGCACTTCAGGTCGGTGTCGGCACTACGAGTCATGGGAAAGGTGAAGGTAGAACTTCCGCAATAAACTTTCGCTGTTACTTCCCTTTGCTATAATTGGAGTAGGTACAGTTTTTCTATTTTACTTTTATTGACTAGGTACTAGCTTTTGCCCGCGACTTCGTACGCGTGGCCATTTTATTTTTTCGTCAATTTTCTAAAGTTTTCATAGTTATTCTGTTATTCGGGACGGAGAAAAATACAACAAATCAAAAACCATGAAAATCCGCCGTTCTCGAGTTATAAGTGTTCGAACAAACCCGACTTTGTTTTATACAGGGTGTACAATAAAATGGGACAGCTACTCAAAGGGGTGCTTCAGACCATCAAACTGAACAACTTTCTCCATGGGACCAATATCGAAATCGCGAAAAAAAAACCGCTCTCCCATACAAAACTGCAAACATAACTCGACTGAAATGTATGGGACAGCTGATTTTTTTTTCGCGATTTCGATATTGGTCCCATAGAGAACGTTGTTCAGTTTGATGGTCTGAAGCACCCCTTTAAGTAGCTGTCCCATTTTATTGTACACGCTGTATAGGGTCCTCCTTAATATGCTGACACTTTTTTAAGGGGATGATCAGACCGTCAAACTGAACAACTTTCTCTATGGGACCAACATCGAAATCGCGAAAAAAAAATCAGCTCTTCCATACAAAACTGCAAACCTACTCGCGCCAAATGTATGAGACAGCTGATATTTTTTTCGCGATTTCGATGTTGGTCCCATAGAGAAAGTTGTTCAGTTTCATGGTCTGATCATCCCCTTAAAAAAGTGTCAGCATATTAAGAAGGACCTTGTATACATACAGGGTGAAATTGATATCATTGGCATCCTTTTAAACTAAGAGTCAACCCGTCAAACTGAACAACTTTTACTATGGGAGCAAACCGATCGGAGCAACTAAAAAATCAGCTGTCCCATACCAAACTGCAATGCCTACTCGACTCAAATGTATACAACAGCTGATTTTTTAGTTGATCGGTTTGCTCCCATAGTAAAAGTAGTTTAGTTTGATGATTAGACTCTTAGTTTAAAAGGATGCCCATGATATCAATTTCACTCTGTATAAGATTTAGTTCGAAGACTTCATCTTAAGTAGGTACAGTAAAATTGCAAGATATAATTGCTTTTCGCAGTCGAGTAAATCCTTTAGGTTATTGCTGGAGTCTTATTGTGAACCTAATTATCTTTTTGAATCGATATCAAAACGACATAGCTAGTATTTTTCAGTAGTTCTTACCGATTCTGCTTCTATACAACGTGTTAATGAATTAACGCAAAACTAGAAAGTAGTGTGCTTAGAATCGAGAGCAGAATCGAATTATCATGGTTTCAACATAGGTAATTTTTTTCAAAATATTAATAAAAAATTACTGAACCCGATGTCAACCCACCGCACGGGTACACTCACCCTACTTACTACCAAAACAAGATTCTTAAAATGTATCCATGAGTAACTACGTTAGCGCTTTCATTCATTGCTGAAATGATAACAAATCATTTTTGCCTCAAGACTTAAAATGCGAATAACTTTAAATTGTAACTATAAAAATAATGAAATTATTGTTTCAATCTAATTATTTTGTTATAAATCAGTTGGGGTGTATGAGGTTTTGCGCTAATTTATTAACACGTTGTATATTTAAAACTTACACAATAGCACTGATTTAGTATTATTCGTGTGAACGTGATTCTCCGACAATCAGTAAAAGTTCAAAACATTCTTATTTTTTGGTTAGAAGACGCCGCTGTGCCAATGCTGACTATGTTTTCTAAAATATCTCTAATAGTAAATTATACTACTTAGTGCTTAAGTACGTTTTGAATAGTACAGAATAGTGGAGATTGAATCCGTTCTTATCTGTCTGAAATCTCTTTTGCAGCTTTATGAAGAACTTTTAGAGGTAGTTTAGTTTTCCGTACTCCAATGTGAAAAAAATACAGCTGCCAGTACACCTAATAAAACAAGGAATTGCAAAAGGAGACATGTTATTTAAACACTCATTGACACCGTTGGAATTCAATTCAATTCAATTCATTTAAATAAATGAATAAATGTCTAATGTAATAAGCCCAGAGCGACAGGCAAGCCATTAGTACCAAATAAAATAGCAGTTCAGATATAAAATATAGTATTTTCGAAATGAGATAGTAATCAAACATTACATAACAGTAATAAAAGATGTTATAACAGGCAATTAATAAAAATATTAATTGCTCATAAAGTTAAATCTAATGACGTGCTAAACTCGTTGAACTTTCGCTTAAATTGATACTAATCTCAAACTTCAAACTTTTATTTTATTATAATAAAACATTACGCAAAACGAAACAAAAAATCTCGGCTTATATTACATACCTGTCTAACATTAAAAAACAAAAACAGGTATTCTCGACTCGACCCAAATGTATGGAATAGATGATTTTTTTTCCTGATTTCTATGGATTGATCTGAGTTCTGGACAAACGCTTTTCCTCCTATTCGATTTCGACGTACAGTGACTGATTGATTGACTAGAAAAGCAGTCAGGTACATACTACAGATACTCAGGATTAAGTTTATGTGGAAATAACGACAAAAAGCTATTTAAACTATTTCTAATTCTTAATAGATTTTTTTTAATTTAGGCATGTGGATATTATTTTGAACAATACATTTTTTTGAATATAAAGATGTATATGCGCAGGATGCACTCTCGTCAGTAGCTTTCTGAAAGTGATGGGTTCTATGGGTTGAATGCTTGTTGAATGCAGTAACTCCAACTGGTCACAAGATGTGGGCAAAAAGATGTCAAAGTTGACAAGGCCTGAAGGAATTAGACGCCCTTTTGGGTTGGTGCTATTCCAAGTCATGTTTTCAAAAACATATTAAGTATCTTATTTTTTAACGTCCTTGGCATGAATCTCTAAGCTTTAAGAGCCATAACTCAAATTACATCTAACAATAGGATTTGAAAGTCATCGTGACGCTTCACACTATTGTCCACTTCCTAATTTTATTACTTGCTGTGTCCGTTCACAAAATTATAATTTAAGCTATTTCCTTCTTAACTATTATCATACTTATTGCAAAAATTCTCATGACAATGAATAAGATTTGCATGAATAAAAACACTTTTACATTGATGAAATATCACGGGTTTTTTTAGGTTCATCACCATAAATTAAAGAGCAATGCGTTTATGGATATAATACTGGAACACTCGATATAATTTATTTTATTTTTACCCGACTGCGTCAGAAGGAGGGTTATGTTTTTCGAGCGTATGTATGTATGTATGTTTGTATGTCTATTTCTTTGGCACGGCCTACAGCCTAAACGGCTTGATGATTTTAACGTATGAGGTGTCATTAGATTTGTAAAAATTGTGAGAGTGACATAGAGCGTGACTATATTATTTTAATAAGGGGGCTGTGAATTAAAAAAAAAGAGGGGGAATAAACAATTTAAAAAAAAAAAATTACAATATGGATATCAAATGAAAGCTTGTGAACAGACGATTCCAAAAATATATATATTATAGTACTTTTATACTACCATTTCGAAACAAGACTAAAAAGTAAGAAATAAACTACATTATTGAGAAAAACAAAAAACCCGACTGCATAAAAAAAACTATTATATTAACTGAAAAGAGAAAAACAAGCTCTTATATTCACTAATCAGCTATAACAACTATAATTTGAATGTTATTAGGTAGGTATTGCAGATGGGGACAAACCTAGGCATGCTGTTTTATAATTCTTCTTTATCCCCGTTTGCGATACCTACCTAATAACATTGAAATTATAGTTGTTATAGCTGATTAGTGAATATAAGAGGTTGTTTTTTCTCTTTTCAGTTAATATAATAGTTTTTTTTATGCAGTCGGGTTTTTTGTTTTTTTGGCATTACTATTATTATCCGTTCTCTCCGTGCGTCCCAGTTTTGCGCTTCAAACTATCGATTTCGTCCCGCCACCTTCTTTTAGGTCTGCCTCGGCGCCGATTTCGTTTTGCAGAGGACCATAGTTGGTAGTGGTTTTTTGGCATGCTTATTTGTAAAACAGCGTCCAATCACGTACTGTGTATTCGTATCATGGCATGGTATCGGATATATTTTCAAGGCTTGCTACGGAATGTATGACTCGGGCAAATTGTGAAGATGTAGGTTATGTGTACACAAAACACACTCTGCGTAATATAATAGATAGATTTAGTATTTTCAACGTTTGTTACAAAGTGTGCAAGGAGAATCTGGGAAAATTATAGAGTTAAAGACGCTACTTTGTATGTTAGGATAAATATGGAAGTGCATGAATGCGTGCGTGTGTTTGTTAGTTTATCCCACTTTCATGATTCAACCGTTCAATCAATCGTCTTGTTATCTAAACTATTATAAAACTGTAACAGAAATTTGTCTGTACATTGAAGATATTTACAAAAAAAAATTACGACATGGTTTTCCTTTCGTATCGTAAGGACACTTAAGCAAAATGCCCTACACATCAAAATGACACAAGATCAAATCGACCTAATAGCGAAACGTCCTATTCAGCAAAATGACCTGTTAGCAAATAGGCCTAAAAGCAAAACGACCACAAATTTTACCTGTCACTGATTCCAAATCACCAATTTTTGGATTTTTTGTCTGTCTGTTTGTTTGTTTGTTTGTTTGTTTGTTCGTTTGTTTGTTTGTTTGTTTGGGTGTTTGTTTGTTCGAGTATCACGCATAAACTACTGAACCGATTTTGATGAAACTTTTTTTGTTTGATAGCTTATCATCGGACTTAAAATCTGGTATATAATTTATGCGGACGAAGTCGCGGGTAAAAGCTCGTAAATAATAATCCTATGGCCTGACGACGTGTGGACAAAGAATACTGTGTAATCCCGAAAACAAAACACTCGTGGGAAAAGTCATGGACAATAGCTAATAATATAAACAACACAATCTGGAAAACACCTGAACTTAATAAGGGTATTAGCGTAAAACAAAAGAGATCCGAACGAGGCTCGGATTAAGTTAGCACTCTGAAGAACCAAACCGTCTATTGATTTTGGATGAGTTCCACTTAGCTTTTAGGACCATCGCAGACGATAACATCGCAAACAGAAAATCTGAAAAACTGGAGCACTTAGGTACTGACACAGGTCCGGCACTTCAAACAACGTTTTAGATTTGACATGATGACGTTCGCACATGCGCACTTTGCGAAAATTGTGCATGACATATGTGTAGGGTTGACTTAACACGCATCGTATGAACTACATTATACATTTTGTTACTTTTTATAGTTCATTCTGTTATTAAAAATAGTTTTTAAGCTAAAGAATCATAGAAAATGTGAATTTAGCGTTATTTTCCAGCGTTTATTTTTACTGTGAGGAGAAAAATAAAATATATTTTATGTAGTCAAATCCAACGGGTGCGCGCGCCTGACTGCATTCCCTTGCTCGGCATCCCTCAAGTTACCACAGACAGTGTGAGGGGGGGTGAGGTATCTGAAGTCAGAGGGGGGCAGGGAGTGGCCGTTCTGTATGTAGAACTATATACTATTACCTATTCTGTGGTACTGATTAACTATTAGTTACTGCGAAGGTAATTTAGGTATCGTGTTGGTTTAGTAATTCACATTGTTACACCCTGGATCCTAGAGAATGTTCATCCCTGTCGGGGTCAAACTGGATACAGATGGAGGGATGACCTGTTGGGTTATGGCAGCGCGACTCTCTTTCACTTAGCGCGTAACAGAGTGAGAGAAAAGGCGCGGGATAACGATGTCGCGGGCATTATGCAAGGTCCTCTAGATGCCTTCGATGATGGGTGGATGGGGCTGGCCCAAGACAGGGATGCATGAAGGATGAGACGGCGGAGGCTATAGCAGTGCAGTGGATGAAAATGTATAGGCCAACAATATTGTAGTAATCTAAGCTATTATAGAGCGATGATAGCCCATACGGAAGAGAGCTAGCGCCTCAATACTGAGGCCGCGGTTCGATTCCTGGCCTGTACCACTAAGTTCTTCGGAATTTATGTACGGTTGTATTTATCATTTACTAGCTCGGCGGTGAAGGAAAACATCGTGAGGAAACCTGCATTCCCGAGAACGAAAAGAAAATACCATAAGTTCGGAGGTATGCGTAAATATGGGTGAGCTTGGGGCGAACACAAAAGGACCAGCGCTGGTCTCCGTGTTACAACGACCCTTGCTTGCAATAGCCCAACCACAAATAATCAAGCTATTATAAAACTGTAACAGAAGTGTGTCTGTAGTAAATTGAAGATACTAAGAAAAAAAAAGTTACGATGTGGTTTTTAGGTATCCCCGATTCCAAATTACCAAGTTTTGGATTTTTTGTCTGTCTGTTTGTTTGTTTGTGTGTTTGTTTGAACGAGCATCACGCAATAACTACTGAACCGATTTTGATGAAACTTTTTTTATTTGATAGCTTATGATCTGACTTAATATCTGGTATATAATTTGTGCGGACGAAGTCGCGGGTAAACTCTAGTATTGAATATTGCTTTTTATGCTCAAACTCTTCGCCGAGCCCAAACTTCAATGAGTTATACAGGGTGTACAATAAAATGGGACAGCTACTTAAAGGGGTGCTTCAGACCATCAAACTGAACAACTTTCTCTATGGGACCAATATCGAAATCGCGAAAAAAAATTCCGCTCTCCCATACAAAACTGCAAACATAACTCGACTGAAATGTATGGGACAGTAGATTTTTTTTTCGCGATTTCGATACTGGTCCCATAGAAAAAGTTGTTCAGTTTGATGGTCTGAAGCACCTCTTTAAGTTAACGTATTAACTTTAGGTGGTTCTTCAGACCAACAAACTGAACAACTTTCACTAGGGGACCAACTTTGAAATCGCGAAAAATATCTGCTGTTCCATTATCTTTGGTCAGCACGGCTAGCATGCCACCCACGATAAAGCGTTTAAACGAGAAAAACTTCATGCGCTCTCTTTCTAGCATACGTAAAATAATAAGGATGGCGGCACATCTCGATTTTTTGTCGTTTTCTCGGGGGTGGCATGCGAGGCCTACTGATCCCCTAAACTTTAGGGGCTTACTTACTTTAGGGCATAGAGTATGTATCGCATTTTTTAAGTATACACTACTATAAAACCACGTCAGAGGCCGTAAGGCGGTCTGAAAAAACTCTGACACCAGGGCTCTGGACACGATAAGAAAGAAGAAGGAGTCACGTTGCAGGAACTGACCCGAGCACACGTCTCGCGTGGTTTCGCGCGTCGCGTTTTTGCCTGCCACGAGGCTCCGCATTCCTCAATCTCTTCTTATTCTTGTCCAAAAACAATCCCTGAGATTGGGATAGATTCTCCCAATAAACTACTTGACACTGGTGGAGATGCAGTGCTAATGCAGAAGCAAGAGTCCATTAATTTATAAGTAAAAAAAATATAAAAAAAAGAAAGAAGAAGTATACACTCTGTATACAACCCGTTAACACTCGATCTTCTCCAAAATATCCGTTAGGAAAAAGCGTAATCTAAGTAGGTATAACAAAATGATTGAAAGGCCTAATTATACCTATTCGTACCTTCTACAATCTACATCACACAAGGCATTACGCTCGTCTTTACGTAAGCTTAATAAACTTTCGTTTCGCAGATCATCTGATCGTGATTACTGACCTGCTCAAGGTGTGAGTGATCGGGCTAATTTAATTTGATATGTTAGGCTTTGTTCACAACAACGGCGCTTGTTTAATTA
Organism: Agonopterix subpropinquella; assembly: GCA_922987775.1. Taxonomy (NCBI): domain Eukaryota; kingdom Metazoa; phylum Arthropoda; class Insecta; order Lepidoptera; family Depressariidae; genus Agonopterix; species Agonopterix subpropinquella. Next base: position 20,572,445 of record OV277703.1, on the reverse strand, counting down.
CATCTTTTGGCTAGCAATACATTTATACTGAACATGAAATATTTTCCGCATATAAATACAAATTGAATTTTGTTCTCACTAGTTCCACCATCTGTTATGTGTATTGCAAATAACATAGCTACGTTATTTGCACATAAAAAATAGAAAAATAAAAAAATATGATAAACAAAAAGGATACAAACAGCAGTGTTAATTAATCGTTTTCTCATAGGTCTCGACGTGTCTTAGCAAAAAAACTACCATCCTAAATTAAATAGATCGCAATTTTTGTTAATACCTAAGCTAAAATGCTAGCTTAGAATAAATTAAAGTACGTATAGTCAAGAGCACATCAAGCTTTACACTTGCAGTAAGAACGGTACAAAGTCCACAGTGTCAAGCTTGACGTGCTCTTGACTGTACTAGAGTATTAACTCTAAAAAGAGAATAAACAACAAATTATAATAATATTGATAATGAGTAATTTGGTGTCTAGTAAGCACAGCCCTGTAAGAGCGCTTACAGACGAGCGACACTTCCGGTCTACAGAGAGTCGCGTTCTTAGACTTACCGACGAGCGATACTTTGTGGTCGCAGAGGCGTCGCGCGACACACGGCGACCGTAAAGTCTAAGAGCGCGACGACCCTCTGCGACCCACGGCGACCGCAAAATGTCACTAGTCTGTAAGAGCCGAGCTCTTACAGCTGTCGTGGGTCGCGCTACTCTCTGCGACCGCAAAGTGTCGCTCGTCTGTAAGTGCTCTAAGACAGCAAATATTTTGATTGAGTCAAAATCTTTTTTCGCACTGTTACGCGAAATAATACCAGCACCAGCTTATCTGCAGCTTATTCGAGTGGCATTGTTTCTAAGTTAAATACTTAGGTAGGTACAAGATAGTTTTGAAACTGTCAATACAACATGCAAATAACCGAGACATCCCAACTTCCCAAGTCAGTTTATGGATGATAAACAAAACATTGTGACAATGCACAGATTTGCATTTACAAGTCTATTTTAGTCTCGTCTAGACCGCAACATTACAATTCGATACGTTTGGGTTGCAACTTGTTAAATACCAAAAAGCAAAACCAGAAAAACCTTTTGTTATTTTGATCGACATTCCGTGACGATATTGTATAATTATTTGAAATTAGCAATTGAATTCAACATTTTAGAAAAGTTAAAAATAGTCGTTATTTTAGCTAGTCGCTCAATTTTATACCAATTAAAAATATACCTACTTAAATGTTTCTTTGCAGAAGATTGCGTAATTTTTTTAAGACGATGTAGGTATGTTTAGTGCCGCAAAAGAAAAATAAATAATTTAATCTATAATAGAATGGTCAGGGTGCTCAAGCCTCTACATGCAGTTGTATGAAATAATTATCAAAACTACCTAGATATGGTTTACGAGAGTAGTTTGATTAGAAAGTGTTGATTGATCGGTGTTTAGCCCAGCTGTCGATTCTGGTTCTGGAGAGGTTTTCAAGCTTTTACTTTATCTGTTTACCTTGTAAAATGTATGTTAATAAGAACTAAAGAGTGAACCTTACGCATGGCCACCATGTTAATTTAATTGGCATCGGTACCCGGGAAATAATGGGAATAAACATTTAAGAAATATATTTTTTTTATTTTAATATTCTACAAGCATTGAACTACAAGCACTACACGTAATAAATACAATATTTAGTTGTATTACATCATTACCTCAATAACTTTAAATGTGTTACTAAAAACTGATAAATTAAGAGAATTAGTTTATAAAGCTCTACTTATTGTAAATGTTTTATTATATGAACCATTAATTTTGATGAACGAACTAATATTTTATAATTTACTAGCTGCATAGTACGGATTGATACAGGCTCAAAGTGAACTTTACGTCAGTTATAAATGTTATTAGATTCTATATAATATCCACGACGAAAATGGTCCTAAATCACATGTTTATTAATTACGAGCTTTTACCCGCGACTTCGTCCGCATAAATTATATACCAGATTTTAAGTCAGATGATAAGCTATCAAACAAAAAAAGTTTCATCAAAATCGGTTCAGTAGTTTTTGCGTGATACTCGAAGAAACAAACACCCAAACAAACAAACAAACAAACAGACAGACAAAAAATCCAAAAATTGGTGATTTGGTATCAGGGACATCTAAAACCATATCATAATCTTTTTTTTGTAAATATCTTCAATTTACAGACACACTTCTGTTACAGTTTTATAATAGTTTAGATACCAAGGCTAATTTGGTAGATAAAATAAAAGAAAGGAAGTTTTAAATCTTTGAAAAAAAAAAAAAATTTCAAAGAAATTTTCAACGGCTGTACAACAACGGCTGTACAACGGCAAAATCAGTGGGTTATTAACAACCCTGCTGTAATGCTGATAGGCAAATATTTCATCACGGTGGTTTGGTAACGGCAAGTCTAATATAGCATATGCGATCAACTCCATAGAATAGTATTTAATTCATCAAACATAGGTAGCCTACATTTCCAACAAACATTACCTACGTAATCAAAATGCACCCACTAGTGGTGTGAAACTCGAATAATCGAGATGTTATCGATACTTGTAAACGTAAAGTGGCGTAACCGACAAATACTTACATTGTCTACAAACAACAAAGGGGTTATTGCGACACTACTGCTCTATTAACATTAACGGGCTGTAGTATCCACTTTCCTGTTGTTCAGCTATTGTATCATTTAATTAGATATGTGGGCTGTATAGGTAGTTTAGAGGCTGTATAAGATGGTGTAATTTTATGTCAAGTTCTTGATAGACCAAATAAAAAAATTAATAATTGTAATCTATGTAATATTCTGACAAAATAACAATGTAATATGTATGGGGACCATTTATTCTATTTTTTGATTTTACCCTGAAACTGTTATATGCATCTATTAGCGACTCGCCCTGGCTTCGCACGGGTGCAATGCTTATATACAACGTGTTAATGAATTAGCGCAAAACCTCATACACCCCAACTGATTTATAACAAAATAATTAGATTGCAACAATAATTTCATTATTTTGATAGTTAAAATTTAAAGTTATTCGCATTTTAAGTTTTGAGGCAAAATCGATTTGTTATCATTTCAGCACTGAAAGAAAGCGCTAACGTACTCATGGATACATTTTTATAATCTTGTTTTGGTAGTAAGTAGGGTGAGTGTGCCCGTGCGGTGGGTTGACATCGGGTTCAGAAAATTTTAAATACTTATTGCAAAAAAATTATTTAATATTTTGAAAAAAATTACCTATGTTGAAACCATGATAATTCGATTCTGCTCTCGATTCTAAACAAACTACTTTCTAGTTTTGCGTTAATTCATTAACACGTTGTATATCTTTTTGACCCGTGCACCTTTTAAATTTTTTTATACATAGGTATTGGTTTATGGCAAATGATTCGGATTTTGATTCTGGTTCAAAAGATTTAATAAGATTCGATTTATTTCTCTCTGTATCAGTTTAGCTCAATATAGGAGTTTTATTAGCTTATCGTCGTCATATATTGCATCTAAACCTCTGAACAATTAAATGTTTCTTCCAAGGCTCAGATAGTCTTCTTTCGTAGCTATAATAGTTATCAAACACAGTTAGCGAGGTAACCACCTTGATAACGAAAGGTAAAAAAATCGTTGCATTCGATACAGAATGCTTTCCCTGCAGTCCAAACTCAACCAAAACGAATCCACTAGACCGCTAAAGATCACTGTACAATAAAACTTTAAACCCCACTTACAGCTTTCAATTAAATTAATTGTACCTCATTGGAGTGTCTCAATAAAATAAATGTAACGATTACGACTAGAGTGCTCTATAAAATAGTTTAAAAGTCTTAACTGACTTTCACTATCGTTTGGTTAACGTTTACTCTCTAATTGGTGCCCGGACAAATAAGGACGTTCAATATTTTACACCTTCAATTAGTGGTTTATGGACTTCCTTATTTTGCTTTACTGGAATAATAACTTGTTATATTTTAGTAGCGTATTGGGATTTGGGATTGACAGAGATTAGTCATTCCAGCCAGATGTATGTACGATCCAGACCATGAATGAATAAAAATTTATTTCAGATATAACAATAAAATATAACTATATAACTAACATATAACTAACTAAAATATAACTAACTAAAATATAACTAACTAAAATATAACTAAATAACATACAGAAACTTTAGAAAAACAAATTTCAAGTACCTACAAACCTGCTTACTCGAATAACCCGCCCCGGATCTAGTATTTATTCTGTGCCCGGATGGTGTTTGTACCGAACGTACCCATTACGCTGGCAGCATTGCCACGTTGGATGGCTAACGAGATGCGTTGGGTAAGAAACGCCCCAGAGCGAGGGTCATTGCCCCTCTCCCGTAATCTGCTGCCCAGGTCTTTTATAAACTTTTTGGCCTCAGCTCCCCAAGGCCTGCGGTTTCAACTGCCACTGGCACGAACAGATATGTGCGCTCTAAGTCTTGGTACCAGGTGTGCTTAAACCGAGCTGCGCTTTCTGCCGCCGATCCAGCCACCCGCGTGGTACCCTGCAGAAGGGATGGTGCGTAGGTGCAGACGCAAGTCGCATCCCACAACAGGGACCTACCCTTCTCCCAAGGTACCGACGTTAGGCCGTCTGGTCTCTTTTCCGTCACCACGGCTCAAGCCTGGAGGCTCCGTGATGCATGGGATATTGGCTGCTACCAGCGCACGCCTAACAATGTCGTTTAAGGCGTGGTGGCGCGGGAAACGACCTGCACTTTTCCTGCAGCTGAGACCGTGGTGACCGTTAGCTTGCACCATTGTGCCACAGACGCACGGGTGACAGACACATAAATCGCAACCCAGCCTTAGAGCGGCAGCAATCCTCAAAGTGTCATTGTCGAGGAGGGTACCCATGTGCGGCGACGGCAGCGCATGTAACCAAGCACCTGACTCCTTTTCCGAGACAGCACGCAACCTAGCTATGTCTGAACCAGTTGCTCTCTTTTAATGAACTGTCTCAACATTTTTATTAGGTTCATACCTACTTATGCTTTTACGGTTAACTTCTATTGAATTTTTGAACATTTTGATCAGTTGACCGTTTCATGTCTATTGTTTAACATTTAAATTTCACAAATAAAACATATACAGGGTGTTAGGGTTAAACAGTTGCATTACCTACTTTAAGTGGCTATTTTGCCATGCTAAGCCAAAAGGGCGTATGTCTGTTTAAGCGGTTTCGAGGAAAATTTCTCTTACGGTTCTAAAGTTACAACCCTAAATAGATAGGTAGGACAGACGAACGGACGGACGGACGGACGGACAACGTAGGCTAAGTAATAGGGTCCCGTTTTCACCCTTTGAGTACGGAACCCTAAAAAAGAAGACATTACTATTACTCCAATAAAGTATAATAGTTCTAAACACATTATAAATCTCGGCGTTGCGTTATGGATACGTATCTAATAAAGTTTACATCTCAATACAATGACACAATAATTTTACACTTGAGTTTGACTTTATGACCTATTCTCTGTCGCTCTGTTTATAGCCACAGACTACCTAGCATATAGACTACTATTACAGTGACTTTAACTGCATTCTAAAATACATCCATGTAAAACGCTATTAAATTACGTGTAAGTTTCATGATTGAAATGTTCGCAAACCATGACGTACCTATTTGTATTAAGTTACACACATCTATACATAATTATTGCATTGAGTAATTATAGGCCTAGGAGCGGTAACATTATTGTTGTAGTCGATATGAACATACTGAAAGCTTTTCTTTATCGCTGATCTATTTGAAGAATAAATAATCGAATTCCTGTTCCTGACACGAATCGGATGAGTTATATGGCTAACAATAAAAACGTTCAGCATAGCGTTTACCAACGAAATGCCATAAGAATCTTGGATGCCTTCCTCTCAAACGACACCACATTTTAGGATAAGTATACATATATTTTATAGGGACCAAAGTTGAGGCAACTTTTAATTAAAGAGCGAGTTTCATACGTAATTTAATAAACGTTTTAAACTTTTATTGGGCTTGGTCTTTTCTCGAATCCTTTTTATAGTTAAACATTACCTTGTTACAATGTTTATTAAATTGTTATTGTGTTGTTTTTTTTGTTTATGTTTATTATCCAGTAATAATTCATAGGAATACACTTTTTATTAGAAGTCCACAAGGAAGGTAGTATGTGTTTAACCGCAGTCTGTGGAACTGTTTATCAACATTACTGCAGTGATTGTTTTCTCAGATCACAACTAGCCCTGTTTGTAATAAACAGATAGAGAACGATAATAATACCTAGCTGTTTTAACAATCTGTTCATGTTTAGTTGTTTTGATTCTGAACTAGGGTTGCCAACCCTACTATATAATATAGTATCCTTCTACTATAATTCTGAGAAAAATATTATAGTAGGCAAAACTACTATATTTTGATGAGCAAATAATTAATAGAGAATTTAAATATATTGGTACTTAGGTCTAATAAAAATGACCAATAACATAACATTATTTTAAGAATTTCCTTTCTCTTCATCACATTTTACCATAAATCAATTTTCTACTAAATATGTATACAACTGAAAAGTGACAACAAGTTTTCCAATAGTCAGATTTATTATTTTTTTTAGAAATGATAATTCAGAAATAATAATATTATTTAAATTTTTTATTATTTAATAAAAATTTAGTATTATAGTATCGAATCCAGCGACTTTACAGGATGCATTATTTTCTATAACGAATACGAATTAGAGAAATGATTGTTCCTTAACAATAAAAACTTGGTATTCAAACCAAAAAGTAGCAAAAAAATATATTTTTGAAAAAATTTCAAATAACAAATTCGAAAAATACTATATTTTTTTCTTATTTTTCCCCGATCTACTATATTTTTCCGGGCACTAAGGCTCGAAATACTATATTTGGTCTTAAAAAACTTGGCAACCCTATTCTGAACATCTCTACATGTAATGTAGAATGTGTAATGTAATGATTATGAATAATTATTAATGAATGACACCTAAGTTTAATATTACACAATTATCTAATTTATAAGTCCAGTGTGAGCGGGTGCGACGACCCAGTTGGTGTAATGGTTACCACAGGCGTTCCAACCAGCACGGCTAGCATGCCACCTAACATGACACGACGAGAAAACCGTCATGCGCGTTCTTTTTGGCATACGTAAAATAATAATGATGGAGGCACGTCTCGTCGTTTGTCGTTTTCTCGGGGGTGGCATGCTAGGCCTACAGAGGTCCTGGGTTCGAATCTCGGTTCGGTCATGGATGTTACATATTTGTGTCGTCGTTACACAGAGTGTTAGGGTAAACAATTGCATTACTTTAAGGGGTCATTGTACCTATAATACTGATCAACTTTCCCTAACAAATATATTATTGTAGAAAAATCGCAAAAAAAATAATCTGCAATTTTTAATTTCCTATAGGTTTCTTAGGTAAAGTTGATCAATATCATGGGTAAAATAACCTCTTAAAGTAATGCAACTTTTTACCCTAACACCCTGTATGGTTTCCATAATAAAAGAAATTAATGAAATCATAAAAAAGACTATAGTAGCTTATATTAGTCTAAGTAGCTTATACATTTGTATCATAGCAATGTATGCGCCTGCGTGTGTACACACATACAGGCTAAACTAAACTATAAATCATAGTCAAATTTTGCATTTTGCACGGTTGCACCTAATTAAAAATTGAAAAGTTTAATGGCGAGTGAGACTCGAACCAGCAACCTTCCTTACCCAGAACATGCTTACTTAAACCAATTAAACTAGAAACAACACCAGCATATATGTCACAATGTCCCTCAAAACGAAGTAAGAGATTGTAAAACGTGGCACAGACTGAGACAAAAGTGAGCGGTACCTATAAAGTTCAAATCAGTCTTTAATTTGGTTCAACTATAGTCGGGGAAATCAACGGATTTTTGTATGGTTGCATTAATTGCACCTTAGGTGATAATTTGAAATACATGGTGTAACAAAACACCCTGATTTAGGGTGCTTCAGACCATCAAACTGAACAACTTCCACTATGGAGCCAACATCGAAATCGCGAAAAAAAAACAGAACTTTCATACAAAACTGCATAACCGACTCAAATGTATGGGACAGCTGTTTTTTTTTTCGCGATTTCGAAGTTGGCTCCATGGTAAAAGTTGTTCAGTTTGATGGTCTGAAGCACTCCCTTCAGTATTACTAGGGTGTTTTGTTACACCCTGTATAATAGATACATACCTGTAAAACATAATAAATTATTAATAATCCCCGATTTTTTATTGTAATATTATTGAATAATTAAGACATTTAAAAACATTAAATTTAGGTATGAACAAAAATGAAAAACTGGTGATTTTGTACAGGACGACTTCGTTCAACACGTTTTACTTGTAACAATAATTTGTAATCCCCGATATAGTTTTGAGTAGATATTTAATATTTTGTATGTGGTCGAAAATTATGAACTCTAAACTAAATTACCTATTTACTGTTTGTTTGTACCTACACATTAAATTTGCCTTGTGATACTTAACTGTCGCTTTTGCTGGTATGCTGGAAAAAATATCTTTAGAATTAAGCTTGCCTTTTGTACATTTATATCGATTTTATGGTATTTCTCAGGGTCCTGAGCCTATATATTACCACGAAATCTCGACAAAAGTGTTACAAACTAATAATAATATTTTAGTTCAAACACAATTTACTAAAGTGACTTTAATGCAATCTCAAACCGTATTTTTCGTAGACTATTAACTATTTTCACGAACTATAGTAAAAAAAAGTCAACATTTTACAAAAAAGAGCATGCACTGTTGTAAAATTAATAAACCAGACACTGTCTTGACCTCGTAATTGGCGTGCTTTTACTTTTGTTACTGTTACGTTAGATGAACCGATCTCAGGCTATTACGTATTACGTAAACGTAGGTATATTTGTTGCTTTAAGCCTTGTTTAACTAAACTTGATTGGAATGCTAATGTCAGTGTACCTAACTAAATCTGGTCTATTTTAGTGTGTGATTTCGAATTTAGGATGCTCATTAGGACAGATATACATAAGAGAATGGGCAGAATATAAATGGTTTTTGGCGCATAGAATGAGCAGTAGGTAAATTCAAAGAAAAATTGGCCAAAGCTAATAATTATATAAATGCAAAAGTACATGGATCTGTAATTCTGTATATTACGTTTTCTCGGCTAAACCGATGAATCGATTTTAAAGAAACTTGGTAAAAAGGTAGCCTCAACACCTTACTCAACACTGAAGAAGGACATAAGCAATACAAATTCCACACAGCCAAGTTGTGGTTAACAGCTAATACCTAATAAATAAATAAATAAACATTTAATATAATTTAACTTCCTGATTTTTTTGACTTTTCATTCAAAAATAAAAAATGGTAAAATATATTTATTGAAGAGAAAGACAGTAATGGTTAATAGTAATTTAATAGTATAGAAAATTTTAAAAAAAAGTATCCACATATCAAAGGTTTTTTTAGTCTATCAAATTCCATGGATTTAAACCATAAACATATTATACTTCCGAGTAGACCGAGGAACTCCTTAATATCGCATCACCGAAACCGAAATGTCAATATGTGCGAAATTGATACGTTTGTGAGTTCTAATGATGTGACATTGACGTATTCGCGATTATCGATATCAAAATCATCGATATCAGATTATCGACTACTTAGTAGTCGATGTGATTTTGATACGATAATCGCGAATACGTCAATGTTACATCACTAATTTATAGTAGTCACTACTACTATTATATTTTTATATTACGAAGTCTAAATCGGCTAGGCTTACAATCCATCTACCTACACTGTTATAAAACTGTTACTTAGGTCATAGGCCATAGGTCGACAAATATTTTCTATGAAAAACGCGATTGCCCAGCCCCACGAAAAGGGCGCGCATCACGTGCGTGTGCCGTTTTTTCGATTTAAAAGATACTACCGAGTAGACCAAGCCCTGTACCCACACTTTCGATGTTCGCTATATCGCCACTGTTTCGGTCCGCGGTTCATTGTAATAGAGTTGAATTTGGAATGAAAATGTTCACGCAATTGCGAAGTTCGAATGTGCGGGTAGAGGCTCAAGTGACTCCTCATTATCGCATCACCGAAACCGAAATGACAGTATGTGCGAAATTGATATGTGTGTGAGTTTTAGTGATGTGACATTGACGTATCCGCCTTATTGATATCATAATCACACCGACTTATATAAGGTTGGTATGACCTGATTCCACCATCCCCCTTCCATCATCGTACGACAAGACGTAGTGCGAGACTGCATCCATACGTTGTCGATATTCCAACAATCCGCACAAATAGGTTCGCATCCTCTTTTATAATGAGAACCGGTAAGGTTTGGAACTCTCTCCCTGCGTCTGTTTTCCCAAGCAAATACAATCAGGATATTTTTAAAAGAAGAGTAAATAGGCTTTTTCTGGGCGAGCGCGCTACATCCTCGGCTTCATCTACACTTTCCATCAGGTGAGCTGAAGCCAAGCGCAAACCCATTTTGAATAAAAAAAAAAAAAAAAAAAAAAAAAAGGTTTTAGTCTGCTGGGCTATAATTTATCTACATACACTACCGTACTTATTATTAAACTGAAATGTATGTCTGAGAATTGAAAATATTTTGTAATAAAAGCATATGACTATAGTGTATAGGGGTCCCTGAATCGAAGATTTCTTTATTTTTGATATGGAATCCAATTTATGAAAATAATAAAAACCTGCTGTAGTAGCCAAAACTTAAAAACATATCCTGTTTTTTTCACAGAATGTACAGGTGCAATATAATTTCGAAGAATTTTGCGATACATAATTGAAACTAGCATAGCAGTGTTTCAAAGAGAAAGGAACCACGGTTCTCATGATTAAGTATAATAAATTATGCTGATTTTGATTCCATGCATTTACGTATATGTTCCGCCGTAGCACCTAAACTACTGAGCCGATGTTGATGAATGAGGTGGCAATCGATTCGTTATTTTATTATTTATGGTCTGGGTGACATAGAGGATACATTTTATACAAACAAAATCAATATGACGGATGTTACATCCGATTATGATGAAACTTATTGTGTGAAACCTATGTGTTGTTGAGTTTCTGGCCGCATCTTCTCTACAGCGAAACACTTCCGACGCGGTGGTACAGTCAAAAACATGACGTCAGAAAGCTATTAATTTGATATTGTTTTGAACAAAAAAAAATGATTTTGAAAAAAAAAAATGGATTTGAGTTCGAGTTTAAAATCAAATAATTAGACCTAAAAAAACTGGTATGTATTTTATCTCGCTACGATGTCCCGTGTCGCGTGCGTGGTTCGTCCCCATACAAGAGGTTGGAAACATACGAATGAAAAAAAAAACATATTTCGAAAACGCAGGTGCAGAATAGCTGAGTAATAAATAAAACAATATTAATAAATCACAATAATACTACATTTAATAACTTTATGCATTTTCTGAAATAATAAGTTCGGTATATTCATTGGAAGGCTGAATCGAAAACCATTTCAGTAACAATATAAAAAAAAAAACAGAATCTGACGAGACATGAACGGAGGGAGCTAGGTGGTAGAAAAAACATATTTCAAAAATATCGACATATTTTTGAAATATGTTTTTACGACGAATATGACGATAGATTTTGTGCAATCTCTATGCGAAACGGTTCCTTTTTCACGTACACAATAATTTTTTATCTAACACATAATTATTTAAAATTACATATTATTTAGAAAATAGGACGTCTACTGCATTTAATGAATGTATTACTAAATCATTTTAAGAGAAACATATGTGAAAACAAGCCTCATGAAAGTAGTATTGTACTGATCGTATTTACCTGTGAAACGTTTCTTTATTTGGGTTGTTGGTGTAAGTTACACTACATTCCAACACGGAACACGACACCATTATGATTTTTTATATTCGTCTTATAAAACACAAAATAAATTTAAATTAAATCAATAAAATAACGAGAGATAATTTTTTGACAGGACTCCAAAAGACTCCAAATAGTTTCAAAATGGTTTCACGGCAATAATATTATAATCTCTTTCGCACTCGTAGTTTTTTTCATTATGATCGGAATCTCATTCACACACTTACTTGGTCTACTCACGGTAGTAGAATAATAATGTCTATGATTTAAACACGATTTTATGGTTCATTTGTTTCACTGCAATCACTATCTTTTCGATCGATACTAAGTAACTGTTGGCCCTTTTGGGAAACCTTTTTTTCTCCTTCCGACTGGACCTCAATTTAAGACCACTTTAAATGGGTAATCTGGTCTCTTCAACGCAGTATAGATCGAAATTGCTATACCAACCTAACAATCATTTGAATAATTCGATAGTTGCTCTCGAAAATAGCTCATCCCTATTCCACACAGATAATAGCTATTTTAATCTTTTGCATTGGGCTTCCTCCAGACGTACGCTTCGTGACTCAAAGGCCTTATCTAAAACTAAACCTAAACACAACGAAATAAAAGACAAATTATAAAGTACACGTAAAGCCTATCCAATGCAGGATCGTGACTGGTACAGGCGAACTTTCCAAACTAGTTTAATAAAATCCGAGCCATTTCTACTAGAACTTGTTTAAATACGATATCCTTCAAATCTGGCAATTTTCAGTCTTAAAACAAGGTGTTAAGAGGAGTGTTTGGAGACTTGATATGTGGTGAAACTAGTGGATTGGAATAGATGGGTGACTTTGAAAATATTGCTTGTACGCTGGACCGGTATCGAAACCATGATTAGCAAAGATCAATAAGTGAGAAGGTGAGAAAGTCATACATAGGTTAAATTCCTACGAATGTAATTTGCCAATCCCTGGAATGGAAATACAATCATTACTAATACTACCAACAAATAAGCGGTTAAAGCGTAATTTTGACACACAATTGAACCCTTTGGACGTTCAGAAATGTGAACACTTATCGGCAAAATTCTTGCTTTTTTAAATTACCAAATTGTAATGCAATTCTGAAAGCATTAATTACACAAAAAGTACAGGTATTTTTACCCTTAAGGTGGTTTCACTCCATACAAACGTTTGACGCACAATACGCGTAGACGGTATTAATATAAGTAACTTTATATATATGAAAAAAAAATAGGTTATAAAATCTAGATGTCGCGTATCAAATAACATTTGCAATTTATAATAAAATTACGAAGATATAAAGCTTTGAAAATTTTGTATGAAAAATTTCAAAGCTTTATTTATCTTCGTAATTATATTTAAATTTAAAGTTTTGTATAAAATTGACCCCTCTGCAACCGCCTTAACATTAAAAATAGAAATACGCGAACTGAATAGAAACTATACATTAAGCGTAAGATAATAAATAATACTCTGTTACTCAATCGTAACAAATATAAACTTAAGTCAAAAAGGTTAAACAATTAGAACTAAATAACCATGTATTGTTTAATAGCCTTTTAACAAAAAATTGTTATTATAACCATTGATGGTAACCTATGGGAATTACTCGTGACTTTATCAAAAGGTAAATAAAACTCAAATGTGACTCAACATTTGAAATGAATCTTTGGAAATTCGTTAACAATTTTATTTTTGTCTCTTTTATGAAAGCAAACATGAAATTCCTCGAATGCAAAAATTTTTAAATGTTGTATGTAAATAACTAAGAGATCCATATTCATAACATAAAAAATAAATGCTCGCCAAAATGGTACAAAAATGGTTAAAAATTCTAACTAAACACTTTTCTGCAAGCATGTAGTTTCTATTTTGTTCATAGGTAAATTATTGTTTCACTAGGCAAAAGCTAAAGCAAAGGCGAGAGAAAAGGGTAAGGGTTTCAAATTCATACAGTCACTTTTTTATACCTACATTCGAAATGCCAGTAAACTCCTACTAAACTTCAAGTAATGCAATAGTTCGTCTACAGCCAGATCTAAAAATAGCATCCGCGGCGCCTCCAGGGACCTGACTAGGATATCAAATTTATGAGACGTCCGAGCTCCGTCTAGGACACTATCATATTTCAGTTACGAAGAGCCTCCTTCGGTTTGTCTCTATATTTAGAATGTTTTAAATTGACAGCTATAAAGGGTGAAATTGATATCATTAGCATCCTTTTAAACTAAAAGTCTAGCCATCAAACTGAACAACTTTTACTAGGTATGGGAGCAAATCGATCGAAGCAATAAAAAAACTGTTGTTGCATGTACATTTGAGTCGAGCAGGCATTGCAGTTTAGTATGGAACTACAGATTTTTCTTTTTGCTTCGATCGGTTTCCTCTCATAGTAGAAGTTGTCCAGTTTGATGGGTAGACTCTTAGCTTGAAAGGATGCTAATGATATCAATTTCACCGTGTATTAAGTGACATAATGTGGTTTTTTAAAGTCATTGATTTGGACCATCTTTAACTGCATTGAATAGGTATATATTTGCTCTTGAATGAGCAACAGCTTGTTTTGTAGTATTAAATAGGTCTCAAAATCATTATCTACTTGGTGATTCGCAACAAAAAGTTATTGAACTTACCTTGCACGGGGTCGGCACATCAACATTTTTTATGAAATAAATACCATAAGCTTCCGTTAAGTAGGTGTTTATTTCACAAAAAAATTTATCATTGACTGAGCGCAATAAAAAATCATGAACAATTCGACTTATAAATAAATATTAATAAAACCGGTCAAGTGCGAGTCGGGCTACTCGCGCAACGAGAGTTCCGTACCATACCACCACAGAACACAACATTATTAACTTAGAAAAAAAACATTTTTTGTTCGGGACCTTTAGCACAAGACCGACTCACACTTGGCTGGTTTTTAGTATTTGTTGTTATTTTGTAGAGTTTGCTCTATAATCACACTAAGTTTGACGCTTGTATGTATTACCGTTTTTACGATAGAGCGTGAAGAAAAAACGTTGATAAAAACTAGTTTCTTGTTGAGAACCCCCCTTAATTTTCATTTTTATTATTTGTTAACAAATCCGCCGTAATAATGCATAATCTGAGAAAATTTCAACTATCTAGCTATTACGGTTCAAAAGTTACAGACCTAAGTAGGTAGGACAGACGGACGGACGGACGGACGGACGGACAACGTAGGCTTAGTAATAGGGTCCCGTTTTCACCCTTTGGGTACGGAACCCTAAAAACATCTCATTGGCACGTTCATAGATACCAAAGTATGTGTGCACGTTGTATCTAAACTATTATAAAACTGTAACAGAATTGTGTCTGTACATTGAAGAAATTACAAAAAAAAAATTACGACATGGTTTTTACCTGTCCCTGATTTCAAATCACCAATTTTTGGATTTTTTGTCTGTATGTTTGTTTGTTTGTTTGTTTATTTGGGTATTTGTTTGTTGGAGTATCACGCAAAAACTACTGAACCGATTTTGATGAAACTTTTTTTGTTTGATAGCTTATCATCTGACTTAAAATCTGATATATAAATTTATGCGGACGAAGTCGCGGGAAAAAGCTCGTTTAATTATAAAAATGTCGGTGTTACATCCAATCCCGCTTTTCAGTTTGCTACAAAGATCATACAAAGCAACCTAGATAAGCTACGTAGAAGTTCACTCGTAATCGTAACGTTTACATTTCTCGAGTAAATAAGTTTAGTGTACTATTTTCAGAATATCCACATATCATCAGATCATATCAGAATATCCACAGATCACAAGATTATTAGGTAAGGATTGGAAGAATAGAGTGGAAGGAGGAATAGAGAGGAAGGACGAGTAAGAGATTGGCTAATGTTTTTTTACCATCCGTAATAACTTGGGTTAAAAATCTGCATATCATAAATGTATTTAAGGCGGTTGCAGAGGGTGCAATTTTATACAAAACTTTGACGCACAATACGCGTAGACGGTATTAATATAAGTAACTTTGTATATATGGAAAAATAGTTTAGAAAATCTACTTGTCGCGTATCAAATAACATTTGCAATTTATAATATAATTATGAAGATATAAAGCTTTACAATTTGTCATACAAAATTTTCGAAGCCCTATATTTTCTTAATTATATTATAAATTGCAAATGTTATTTAATACGCAACAACTAGATTTTCTAAACTATTTTTCCATATATAAAATATTACTTTTATTAATTCCATCTACGCGTATTGTGCGTCAAACGTTTGTATGGACTGAAACCACCTTAACTCGCCATAAAGCATACTAAATTCTTCTTTAATCGAGACTAACTGAAGTGTTGAATTGCATAACAAATCGGTTTTATTTTGAAAGCGCATTTACAAAATTACAATCAAATTGCAATTGGATTTATTATGAAGATCCGTTTTTACTAAACTTTAATTTGTATGTACTTTTAACACAAACACTTCATCTATTCATTATCAATTTATCATAACTTTTTATTAATCAGTTCCAAATTATTATATGACGGATTTCTCTTTTTGACTTTTTCTTTTCTTTTTCTTATTTGTGACGTCGCCGTATACTAGTCACATTTTGTAAGCCCATTATTTAGTTCTAATTAAATTCGAGAGCGTCGATGGCGCGTTGCAGAGGCATGGACACTCATCAAAGGCGGACCCTTTGATGAGTGTCCATGCCTCTGCAACGGTTCGAATCCGCACGAACGAGATGCCGTATACCTACCAACGAGATTTTCTCGTTTTTCTACCTTGTGTACACTCACCGATCGACCGACCGACCGACTGTACCGACTGCTCAAAACATCGCGAGACTGGACTGGTGCCGATACACCCTCCCTGAGGCGCCTGTGCCCTGCAGTGGGACGTGTATAGGGTGAAATTTATATCACTTGCATCCTTTTAAACTAAGAGTCTACCCATCAAACTGAACAACTTTTACTACGGGAGAAAACCGACAGGAAAAAAGAAAATCATCTGTTGCATACATTTGAGTCGAGTAACTGTGAGATTGCAGTTTAGTATCTATGCATGGAAGAGCTGATTTTTTTTGCTCCTATCGGTTTGCTCCCAAAAGTAAAAGTTGTTCAGTTTGATGGGTAGTAACTTAGTTTAAAAGGATGCTAATGATATCAATTTCACCCTGTATAGTCTGATGATGATGAATCAAATTACAGTTTAATTTAATGGTGTCTGATTGATGATTACAAGCATGGAATTAATATTCTCACGACTACAAAATACTATTATTTACTTACTAATAATTCACAAAACTTATATGAATTCATGAATGAGAAAGCTACAAAAGGCGACCTTACCACTTAGAGTGATTTGTGAGCGAGTGATTCACTGCCGCCTACACACCTAAACACATAATTATAGCTAGCTATTTACATGAAGCTAGCGTGAAATCTCTTCCATGCAACGCAATGGTTTCAGAGATAATAGCAACACAGAGTTGCGGAATTAAAAATAAACACATCCGGTGTTGCTAGGATGTAATTCGAGAGCCGTTGTGTTTAATCTAGCTAGATATAGCAGGTCCGATAGTGCTAAATAAATGTCCACTGAATCGACACTCATATGAACCGCTATACTGCATCGCAAATTCACTACTTTGTTTGTACCCTGAGGGTGATAATGATGGCTGTGGGCTGTGGGGTACCCACTGGAGTGTTTTATTCAACGGCAGATCCCAAAATTGGCCCCCAATGTGACCCAGACCAGTTTCAGGAGCATTGCATAAAGGTAAAAATTTTTGGAAATGGATCACCCCATTTTTCACAGTCTAAGGGATAAAGTTTCTTGTGGAGTATTTTTGTGAGCGATAGGCTGGCCTATCATCCTTTTTAGAAGGGGCGTTCACAAAAGTTCAGATGGCCGAAGTGGCACAGGCGTAGGTAAGTCTGTTAAGGTCCCAATCAACCAAAAAAAAATTATCATCCTTTAACATGTCAATCCTGCCTGATACCTTCAAGATTTGAAAGGTGAGCCTGCTATAAAATATATTTCAGTGGTCGTAGCATGGCTTCGGCCGTTTGAATTTTTATATCCAAATTTTCTCAGCACAAAGTGACTTCTAACCTACAGTCAATATTAAGAACTATTTCTACTTTATACAAATTGTAACACATAATATCCAGCTTTGAAATAACAACAACACATGAACTTGCTGATATAACCTTAATTACCTCATTACCTTCGCAACGAAAGTAAAACAATAAAACCTCTCATTCCTACGTCCATTGTTTAAGCCTTTTAAGAGTTGAAGCTATAAAAAGTTGGTCCTCCGCAGCCGGATCTAAATGTCGTAAGTGCTTCAAGGTCGCCCGTGGCTACTTCACTTTCACCATCACATACCGTTGTTACGTTATCGGATTAGTGTGACGTCATCATGGTCCAGTTACCATGTGGGTTGATCAGTGTGGTTACAATTTAGAGGCGAAATTAGTATGAGTTTAAATTGTACTGGTATTGTATCTCAAGGACGTTTTTTAGCATTGCGTCAAGTTCCTTCGTCTTGAACGCCTCGAAACATTTACTTTTTGTATGTCAGTATGTACGTTGGCAGTGAGCCTGTCGCAATTTTTAAATTTTAATCCTTAAAAAGTTGCCCCTTATGTATAGGCAATATAGCACTGGAACTGTCGATTCCTGGGCAGAGGACTTCCAAAGACTAAAAACATGAATGGATGAAACAGATTTGAATATTTCAAGCCTTCTCTTCGTTGCACCGGGGAGGGAGGTAGGAAAGGACCGTACAACCCGTAAATCGTGGTATGGACATGGAGACATAATAATAATGTGTCACATGATATTACAAGAAGTATGATATTGCTACATGACGCATTACATGATATTACTTATTATGGGAAAGATCATCGTTCGTTTTAGGAATAGTCTAATATGGATGGCTGCATGAGGAGAGGAATACCAAGGAAAGATGGATTGTGTTGTGTGAAAGGTATGAGCAGTGAAATGGCTAACAGAGATGGCAAATATGTTGAGAGAGACCCCAAGCTTGGGTTTTGGACAGGACTATCGTCCTGGATAAGGAATAGGTTCTTTTGATAAGCCATACAATAGTCTCCAATATATCTCGTCTAATTACTTAATTTCTCCAAAAAGCACACAACAGGGCATATAACCTACCAAAACAATACCGAATTTTCCATTTCACAAGTACATTTTACTGTCCCACGGCATGCGCCAGCGCATCCGTCACGCTTGCTTGCATCCACAACCTGACATTAGCCGTGTTATTGTGTTCCACACCGTACCCACACACTTGTACTTTCGAGTGCATCACTGATTTTGCTTCCGAATTAGATGCATTTACTAAAGAATGTGAGGTGTTAAAGCAAGATTCGCTTGGTTGGCTACTTAAATAAGCAGCTCAATATCGAACGTGTAGTGCATAAATTACTTACTTATGCGTTTTTATATTCGACATTGACCTTATGCGTGGTTGAAACGGTGAAGAGTGTGATAATGACAGACTAAATAGGTACTTAGTCCGCACGATATGGGAGCGGGTTTTCATAGAACCGCTTTCTATCCCATAAGGTCTGTCTGTGGTCTGTCTCATGTCTGTGTTCGGAGAAATCTATGAAGATTTCTCTGAATCGACGACGAAGCGCTCGTTTGCCTCGATCCACGTCCTGCCGCGTTCCACGTCCTGCCTCTTTTATTTAAGGACAGGAGTTAACTAGGATTTTATTACACAATGACAAGCCCATTAATTTCATTATGAGATAATGGGTACAGAAGTGCCTTTTCGTGTCCTGCTTGTTAAAATAGCACCAACACAGATGGGAGTCGTAAGAGACGCACGTAATAAATAAATGTGCAAAACTTGGATCGAGTGGTGACGACCTCAGGCAAGAGAATAGTGGAGCAGCCAGGTGAGCTGATGATATTTGAGTTGGAGAGACGTTGATGCTATTGGCATAAGATAGGAAAGAGTGACGTAACGGGAAGGAGCCTTAATACCCTGCAGTGCGTAGACAAAAGCTGGTGATGATGATGAAGAATGATAATTAAAACTTAAAGGGTTTTTCACTTCCATCACTAATAAAAACTAAAATGATTAATTTCCTGTAAAAGCTTGATAATTTTTTGTCCTAGTTGACTTGGCACGACACGAATGTCATGGCTCATGGCGAACCTGAAAGAGTGGACAGGCATCGCCAGCATCGAGGATCTGTTTTATTTGGCGAGAGATAGGCATAGATATGCAGAGCTGACTGCCAACCTCCAGTAATGGAGAGGAACCCGAAGAAGAAGAAGAAGAGTTGACTTGCCCTCAGATATTCACTTTCTTCGGCAATTTTTGAAGCGTTGAAATCGATGCGATGGTTCTGACCAAACAATGCTACAAGGTGTAAACCGCATCACAGATCTACAGAAAATTAGCCTGCAAGCTGCGGTCTCTCACGCACGTACAGACATACAGATTACGTTTTATCGTAATATCATGTAATGCTCTCAACTCGACTTGCGGTTTGATAAAACTTATTGTAAAAGATAAATCGAGTATCATAACAGAAAAGTTTTGCAACATTGCACTGGGAATACGGGATGAAAACAATATAGAAAAGTCCCGGTGGGAGTGACCCGGCGTAGATCGATCGGCAGAATTAATTTGTTTTTACTATAGGAATGAAACTTCCGTAGATTCCGAGCTTGTTATATAGTTCTGCCGATTCGTTCATCATCGTCAGCCTATATACTTCCCGCTACAGGACCATCCTCGAGGAGGGTGTATGGGTAGGTATTAGTCCACCACGCGTGCCCAATGCGGTTGATATACTACACAATACCAAGGAATATACAGGGTGTAGGTGACAGCCTAGCAAATACTGAAACGGTGAACTCAGACCATCAAACTGCACAACTTTCACTATGGAGCCTACCTGAGGAAACGTGAAAAAAATCAGCTTTCCTACCTGTACCTACCGTTTCCTGAGGTAGGCTCCATAGTGAAAGTTGTTCAGTTTGATGGTCTGAGTTCACCGTTTCAGTATTGCTAGGCTGTCAGTTACATATACAGGATATGACAATACGCATCAGAATTTCTTTTTCAGCACATGCAGGTTTCCTCACGATGTTTTTCTTCACCGTTTTTTGAGCACGAAGCAGTTGATATTGCGTACATAAGTTTAAAGAACTAATTGGAATAACCCAGACCGTCATGATCGAGTGGCCATACCTCCCTGCAACGCGCCACCGACGCTCTACTTAATTTTTTCATTCGACCATAATGCTGAAGCCAATTTCCCATGGGATAGCATGGGTAGGCCCCAACAAGGTGGACCAACGACCTGGTAAAGGCGGTGGGAAGCCGTTGGATGAGGACAGCGCTGGACCGGTCGTTGTGGCGATCCTTGGTCCCCCAAGGATCGCCTCCCGGCTTATGTCCGGCACGTCTATTGGCTGAGATATTGATTACGATTGTCCCATGGAGGTAGGCAGAGACTACGGCCAGCCACACGCTACGATGCTGACAATCTTCTTTCGTTAATTACCAATTGAAATTCTCCTTCAAACCTTTCGTAACTAAACTTTGTAACAATTTCACAAGTATGTATATTTATAATTCAAACCAAACTACATTCTAATGTCACAGTAAATCGAAGGGTTATTACACTTGGACGATAGATAATATACAACCACGCATATCTGCATTTACTTTCACTTAACTGGTTAGAAGTACGAAAATCTTATTTGATATGCATCGAGAAAGCTTTTAAAACTCGTTACTGTCGATAGAACTACAATTATAGGAAAACAGGAAAGAACCTATAACATCTAGTGATGTGCTGGATGTGAGGTTTCGGATATGGATATAAACAAGTCATTATTGTTTCAAATCCGTTGTAGGTACTAAATACGTATGTAATTAAATATGTTTAAGTCTCTTCTCTTTTCCATTTGTCTCTATTTTGAATGAGTAATTTGTGTCCTCCCGTGATATCCTCCTTGTTTGACCACGTCAATGATGTCGTTGTAAAAGAACAAAAAAATTTCTTTATCCATAAATTGGCTGTGGCTGTTATTTTTGTGGGATATTCAAGAAACCAGCACCTGCAAAATTGACAATTTTAATCCGTTAACTTTGTAACTTAACTCTTTTTCTTTTTGTGTGGACGAAATCGCTCTTTAGCAATAAAATGGCCTTATTTGAAGGTACCTATTCGACTTTCTTTCTATGTTCCTATTCGTGTGCAATAAAATTGAATTGAAAGATTCAAAGAGTATCAATGATTATCTTTATACGAAACTAGATCTCTTTAACATTGTTCTGACTTCTGTTAGTATACTGTAGCTGTAGATACTTAACTTAGTTAAGAATACAGAAAGTTTTTTAATATCCGATATTGTTTTAATTGTATCGGATATGGATTTAAGAGCTCTACAACACCATCGGTGGGATGGTCAATAGCAAATGAATGAATGGATTGCATGTGAACGAATGATTTGTTTAGCTGTCAGGTAAAGAGGAAATCGGAAAAATCGAGGAAAAACTTATCGATTTCTGCATGTTTTGTTATAATTAAGGTGTTGATGCATATCGAGCATGGCCATTAATGTTTAAAAATATACCACGTTTTTGAAATTGTTGTATAAGCATAACATTAGGAGTAGTGCAGGTAATAATAATAATATAGGTATTAGAGTCGCGTGGCTAGAGGGTTTGTCAACAGTCGTGTTGGTTGTGCGGTTTCTGGCTGACCACGCGTCATAGCTCCGCCATTTTTTATTAAATTCGTTGAACCACAGAAATCACAGAATAGATAATAGAAATAACCGGTTGAAGTAGGTTAAAGCAGCATTTTGAACTGTATCATTTGTCACTATTCTCAGCACTATCATAGTTTTAATGCGTTTTTTGGAGGTTGGTTGAGAGTGGCGGCGATGTCCGCTCTGGGTCGTATCTGGTGCAGAGGATTTCGTTGGCTATCCAGCGCGGGAACGCAGCTAGTGTGATGGGATCCTTTGTGCCAGGTACGATTTGATGACGATGCCGTGTAGTTTAGGTTAATTTATTATTTTGCTGACGAAACGTTCTGTGGATTTTTATTTTTATTCTCTTGTGACGAAGCTTGATGCGTTTCATGACATGACTCATGAATACGATGCATGTAAATGACAAAATATACGCATTGTGGAGGTAAGACACACGATGAGCCGATATTGTCAGAGACGTTCTGCCGCTTGACATGTTAAAAAAAACACAGATTATTCAATAGTTACTAAAAAATACTGTAACAGATACCGCACTCTCCCGATTTCGTGCGCTATTTTTGAATTTCGATCTTTGCTCTTCTGCACCCGCGGCATGACGCGTTGATAAACGTTTTATCGCGCCTGCTAACTCGTTCTTTCTGAAGGGAAGAGAAGAATGAGAGCTAGGCAGCGATAGCGCTTTATCGCTCCGTCATGCCGCGGGCGCTGGAACGACCAACTATAATGCGCCTAATGTCAATGCGCGACAGCCTGTATCGCGTGAGATACGATGTCAAACCTGGTGCACAGCTACACGGAGAAAAATTTCTGTGACAGCAGTTTTATTTTGTAGGCTGTACTAGAAAAAGTGTTGTTGTAAATCTAATTTTCGTAAATTTAACTAAAATTTACTTTCAACAGCACATTTTCTAGTAAAGTATACTAAAAAAAAATACCGGTTAAAACTATTTAATTTTAGTAGACTTTACTAGAAAATGTGTTGTTGAAAGTAAATTTTAGTTAAATTTACGAGAATTCGATTTACAACAACACTTTTTCTAGTACAGCCTACAAAATAAAACTGCTGTCACAGAAATTTTTCTCCGTGTAGGTGCCTAGAGATGCGTCCATAGCTGATCTAGGGCCTAGTGCATTTTTGGCGGGTAAAACAGGGTTTTGGAATTGTGTGGAAAGGTTCATTCAACTTTTTCAAACATTAGTACAATTAAATTACATTTTCCTCATGAATTTACGACTTCTTTCAATTGGATTGCATTACACGGTAATAGAAATGAGCCCATTAAATGCAAACACTAATTAAATAGCTGGTAGTTTCATTACATTAGCTACCATACCAAATTATAGTTACCGTAATAAATGACAAATTATGGCAGTTTTATTTACCTATCATTTCCACATAAGTTCTTCTAACATATTTGCTTCTGCCTAGGAAAAGGAAAGCCTAAATATTGGAAAAAATCTGTATTATGTGCATCTACTTTTAAAGTTGAAGTCACATTTACTTGAGACACACACCTTTGTGTAGACAATATTAAGATCTAAAATTGATATTTAGCAAATTTTTTTTAAGACCAATATTTAATGAGTTAATTAGATAATTGTTAAATTTGGGGCGAATTCTCATGATTTTAGAATGTGATTTCCTTGGATTAGAAGGCTCCACTGTGACATAATGAAGGACAAGCTAGTCAAAAATACCTACTAAAATGACGTAGTTTAGTAGAGGTAAGGTGGCTCTGAAAGAGTCAAGGTCCTTCGGTCAGGGAAACCCCTTAACAATTCTCATCAGAATTTCTTCTTCAGCTTTTATATGCAGGTTTCTTCACAATGTTTTCCCCTTTTCACCGTGCTGTGAGAGCATTCGGCAGCTTTGTGAAGAGGTATTGATACTGGATACCCAATCATAAGGGTCCGAGTTAATAAGTTGAGGGAATAAGATGTATAT
The DNA here is from genome assembly GCA_922987775.1 of Agonopterix subpropinquella. Lineage (NCBI taxonomy): Eukaryota > Metazoa > Arthropoda > Insecta > Lepidoptera > Depressariidae > Agonopterix > Agonopterix subpropinquella. Next base: position 20,547,789 of record OV277703.1, on the reverse strand, counting down.
TATGCTATGAAGACTAAGCCTAATAGCTATGTAGGTCCTAGCCTGTCCTGTACCTTCTCAGATCTTCACTGATCATTACCGCAACTGATTGTAAAAAACTAGGCTAAATTTCAGCTTATTCATGCTAGCGTAAAATCATCTAAGTTGTCATATCCCGGTATGTTTACAACGTGTGACGAATATGCTCTCAAAATAATACTGTTACGTTTATTATGTAACCAAAAAAGGGAAGAAGCAGCACTTGCTTACTGCTTAAGCCTTCTGGAGTGCAATTCTCTAAGCATCACATCGCTGTCAAAAACATCGATGTGGTCACAAATGTAACATCCTTCTTGCAAAATTCAGATCGTCGAAGATTTTATATGAGTTTAACACATGACATAACCTCAGCAAATACCGAATTGACAGCTCGCCGGTGTTTCAATGACAAATTTAATGTTGTGACGATGTTTGCGCTTGCTGAGTCCAGTGGACTTCGCTTAACCGTAGCATCTGTGATGTGATCGTACCTACTAAGATTTTCGGCAAGCTGTACTATTGTCTCTGTGGGCCTAGCATGCTACCCGTGACGAAACGAGAAAAATCGAGAAGTGCATTAGTCTTTGTTAATTTCCGCATGCCAAAATGAGCGTGCATGACGGTTTTCTCGCTTTATCGTGGTGGCTTGCATGCTGGTCATACCTACCCTGTTTACTCTGTTCACATATTGCCGCAAGCCCATGACACTATTTCTGTTCTTACTTTATTCTGGCACAACTTCATGCCTTAAATTGCACTGAAAACATCTCGCATCTTCTACTTTTTTGTTTCATCTGTATGCTTTGTTCGAATTGGTTTAAAATAAGTGCCAATTTTGAGCAGGGACGACTACCAAATGATAATAACCAATGAACAATGTAAGAACGGGATTGTTAGTTTGTTATGAAGACAGTGTCAAATAAGTATTTAGCTACATGTGCTTATCAGAAGAAAAAACTGTTTAGATCAAAGCAGGTATTCAGGTATCATCGATTCTGGAGAAAGATCCTCTCTTGTCAACTGAAGCAATTAGTACACACCATGTATAATACTTTGCTTCTTCAACTTCATTCTGTCCATAAATAACGATTTTCTATGTAGGATCTTTTTTATCGGACTCTTGCTTGTGCGTTAGCACTGCAATTCCGCCAGTGTCAAGAAGTTTATGGGAGAATCTATCCCAATCTCAGGGATTGTTTTTGGTCAAGAACAAGAAGAGATTGAGGATTGCGGAGCCTCGTGTCAGGCAAAAACGCGACGCGCGAAAACTACGCGAGACAAGTGCTCGGGTCAGAACCTGCAACGTGACTCAGACTTTGGTTAGCTCAAAGCACAACGGAAATAAAATTCGTAATACCTACATTTATTTATTTAAATATAATCATCTCCTGACATTAGTAGATCTAAATTGTAAAAATTTGCTAACGTAATTTAAACACCATAAATCACACAGGTTTTATGTCATATCGTATCATCGAATTTCGATAGACTATTACAAAATATATGATGACATTCATACCTAAAACTAGTTTATTTGCATTATGTATATTTTGATACTGAATATGTCAAGGTTATAAATTATACTAAACGAATAGATTATTTAGAATCATTGTATCTGTATCTGGTGTTCTGGTTTCCATAAATTAGCATGCTGATTTTAACTGCTAAGTTTTATAAGTAGACACTTAGGTACGTAAACTCACGACCGTATCGGGACGTCAGAAACTTTGCTACAACTACCAGCCATCTTTATGAAAAGGATAAAGGATTAAAATTAAATGTAGAGGAGGATTAAAAGGATTTCGTCCTCAATGACCTTTCAAGTATGAACGATACTAAAAGCGTCAAGCGTCACCGTAGAAAGGTTTAGACTTATTCAAATGTATGTACTGACCCTGGCGGTAGGACTAGTTCATCAATTCAAGGACACTCAGCGAGCTATGGAGAGAGCTATGCTCGGTGTTTCTCTGAGAGATCACATCAGAAAAGTGGTTGACATAGCTCAGAAAATTGGAAGCTGAAGTGGCAATGGGCTGGTCATATCTGCCGAAGAACTGACAACCGATGGGGTGTCTGAGTTCTAGAGTGGAGACCGCAAACTGGTAAGCGTAGTAGTGCAGATCACTGCAATCGATAATTGATTGGGTTAAGCTAGACTTCGGTAATAAATAAATAAATTAATCAATTATATGTACTTTATTGCACACCGAAACAGAACATAATCATCAGCCTGTCATCGTCCACTGCTGAACATAGGCATCTTCAAGGTGGCACAAAACTCTATTTTGGAATTTCTGGACCTTCCTCATCTAATTGCAATTAAAATATGGCGAAGAAAAATCATTTCACTATGTTCCCAATATTTTGTTGAGATTTCGTTTTTACCTAAACATAATTTTCAAAAGAACCCAACATCACTCTTCCTTTTCCATTCATACATAAATCCACGCTGAATACAAGCAGAAAACAAACATTAATTAATTATGCAAACTGTAGAACCTCATAAATTCTGGCTGGTCCGCTGTTACTTGAATAACTGACAAGAGCAGCGAGCAGCTAAAGTTATTCTGCAACTGCGAAACTTTTGTCTAAAACGTCTTACTTTATGTCAAAAGTGTTACAAACTTTGGTTGAATACTGTAAAATAGCGTAACATGCTATCAATTTAAATGATGCCGTAACGCGTTAGTGGGAACATCGGAATTTATGTTAGCCAACCTAAAAGGGTCATCTCATATCAAATTAAATTTTAACAAGGCTGTTTGCGCAACACTTGTTTTTGCTTGCTTTCCCTATAGGTAAGGTAAATTTTTATGACGACCGTTTAGGTAAAACGTTTTGGGTTTTTGCCATTTTTTAATCCTTCTCTGTAGGAAAAAACTAAAAAGCCGTTCCGAGCTACCATGAAAAGAGAAGATGTTTAAAATAACAAAAAATTAAAACCGCCTTCAAAAAAACTAAAAAGTTAAAAAATAATATTGCAGCCTATGACTTTTTCGTTCGCATCATAAGAACATTAATTTGTTTTATTGAAGTCGCTGTCAAGCCGGTACGATTCGCGACATGGCTTGCATTTTTTGGCTTGGCTTGACACCGACTTCTATAAAACAAATTAATGTTCTTATGATGCGAACGAAAAAGTCATAGGCTGCAATATTATTTTTTAACTTTTTAGTTTTTTTGAAGGCGGTTTTAATTTTTTGTTAAAATTTAGTTTATTTCACAATTTTCAGTGGTGAATTCATTAGTTCGATTTAATAGGAGTGCTTTAAATTAAAAAACGCACTAGTCGGCAGTACGATTTTCGAAGGATCCCCTCGATTTCTCTGGGATCCCATCATCAGATCCTGGTTTCCTTATCATGGTACCACCCTCGGGACATCTCCTTTCTAACAAAAAAAGAATCATCAAAATCGGTTCATAAACGACGAAGTTATCCGCGAACACACATAAAAAATATATACGGTCGAACTGAGAAACCTCCTCCTTTTTTGAAGTCGGTTAATAAAATTATCATAAGGATAACAAAATTCGAATTCGCTGTACCTAATGCTTTGTTTTCTGCTGCTTGCAGTACAGAAACAAATAAAGAGTATTGTATTGTATAAGGTCCGCCACACACATACGGAATTGCAAACCGGAATCCTGAATCAGGATTACGATTTTGTATGGATTTTCCCCCTCCACAATTGCGTTCGGAATTGCGTAGCTGTCAAATCCTATACAAAATCACAATCCTGATTCGGAATTCCGGATTGCAATTCCGTATGTGTGTGGCGGATCTAAGACGATCTAATTATGTCATAGATATTATTGTTATAGAACAATTATGTGTATAAAAGATTTTCTTTGATGCTGGCGGTCTATGGCCGTACCGAGTAGGCAAACTATAATTTATGTCAGTGATTGCGCTCAACTGAAGGGACTGGTTTGTATGTCGCTGTGGTATGTCTTCTCACTTGTTAGATAAAAGCAACATTTTCCCAATAGATTGTTTCTTTACCCACGAGCGAGCAAATCTGCCGGTGTTTCTCCTAATTTGATTAAGTATTTTATCCCTCAAAATGCGCAAAAGCACGTTCTTGGCTCTGTCTGCTTGTAGTCTTCGCATCCTCCATAACAATCCTCTAGGTTTAAGAGCATGTTTCCTATATTTTGCGTCAACTAGTAATTTCCCATATTTTACCTCTGAAGAGCACTGCGATGTAACGATGATTATAAACTTTCGTCTTCTACAACAAGAGGCATCATGTATTTAGTATTCAGCGGAGGTAGTATTACAAAGCCTTCCTGCCGGTGACTTTAATAAACCATCTTATTAGATATGCGTGAGCTTCTCTCGTGTGGAATTTATTACCTTCATTGTTCTGTCGTCAGACATATTCAGGAGAATTTTTAATTTGTTCGTGTTAATGTGATTAGATTGAATAATTCCGGCGGTGAGCGTTTGAACCCTAGCCCCCAGCGTATAATTTTCTGAGAGGTCTATAATTCCGTCTACTAAATTCTGCTAGATAAACCTTTACATTACATAAGTGGTCTCAGAAGAGAGCTTTCACTTTATCTGCACTGTTGGTTTTTTCAGTTTGATTATTTTGATTATGCCAATTAATCGCTTTAGCTATGCATATGTAATATAGAGTCACTTGATTTCAGAATGAAAAATTTATACGTGTCAAGTAATGATAGTGGCATCTTATAAAATCGCGAAAAAAAAATCAGCTTTTCTATAGAAAATGTCACTGGTGACTCGACCAAAATGTATAAAACTTTTTTTTCGCTAATAAACAGTTGGGTTATGTGGTCCGAAACACTCCCTAAAGTATATGGAACGCATTTACGAGGGCTATCGCAGTCCAGTGGCGCCCTCATCACATTAAAAAAGATTTCTCAATAAAGAAAGCCTAAATTAAAAAAGTACCTAATCAACACGAACACTACTAAAGCCTTCAAGCCATTGTTATACAATACTTTTATAGGTTCTAAACATTCCACTTTTAGACAATAGCGAATAAAAACAAAAGCGGCCGTTTTTTTTTCTTTTTTCTTTGTATGTTTAGACCTTTAAAAAATCTATAAAAGTATTATATTAAAATAGCTTGAAGGCTTTTGTAGTGTTCGTGTTGATTACTTTTTTAATTTAGGCTTTCTTTATTGAGAAATCTTTTTTAATGTGATGAGGGCGCCACTGAACTGCCATAGCCCTCTTAAGTTTATACCCTGTATAGTCGGCAATGCAAATGCACAATTTTACTAACTGACTAACCCCAAATATCTTTTGTTACAGGAAGAAAACATAGCTCTCCGCCTGATAAAGCAACATTCAGACGTAGAAGAAGCCGAAAGCAGCCCGCCCCCAGAAGATTCCTACGGGACGGGCAGCACGGGGCGGGCGTACTTCGACGAGGGGGGGTACGTGGCGGGAGGGGCGCGGGACAACGACCCCTACGTCAGGAACCGATTCAACCAGGCCGCTTCTGATAACTTGCCTAGTAACCGGCCGGTGCCTGACACTAGGAATGCGATGTGAGTTTTTGCTTTGGTTAGACTGAGAGCGAAAGTTGTGATGGGCATGGTGATGGTATGTGGGTAACTGGGTATGATTGTGGATATTTTGTATTTCATAAGGTTAGAGTATCTTTGACTGTAACGCCGAAAAATACAGGTTGTAACATATTTAATGGGATGGTCGATGATTTAGAGTCTAAACTACCCCATTAAATAGTACTAGGTTCTCTCTAATAGTTACATACGTACTCGTTCAGTTTGAAAAACTTTCGCAATGGAGATGGAGGCAACATCGAAATACAATAAAAATTCTGCTGTCTCATACAAAACTATGGTACTGAACTACTTCATTTTATGAAACAACAGATTTTTTTGTTTCTTCTAGATGTTGGCTTCATCTTCATAGTGAAAGATGTTCAGATTGATGGTCTAAATATACCATCAATCGGTGGTTTAGACTCTAAACCATCACTTTAAATATTACCAGTGTGTTTTGTTACACCCTGTACCTCTTATGTATACATTTCTTTTCTTTAAATAAAAATTAATAATATAAACGAACAATAAAATTTCCCTATGACATCATCCAAGCCAGCAGGTCCCAGTTACGGTTTGTATTGTAACACATCCTTTATTTCTTTATACAATTTATGAATTAAGATTTTTAGTTTTAATTCAGCTAGTTTACATGTGTATGTACCTATATTTAATGTTACCATGCATTCCAAGGACATAAAGTTATTTCACTGACACCATGTTTGATTACTCGTTAGCCCAGATATAAAAACAGCTGTCCATTGAATTGCAATTACGATTACGATCAAATCGCGCTACTACATTGTGTCAAGAATTAATAAAACGTAACATAGTAGTTAAATGGAATGCAGTATCGTAGGTCAGGGATACGGATTCCATCGGCAAGCGTGGAATAAATCTAAAGCGCTCCAGTCTCCAGGTCTTTGCAGGTTACAGGAATGAGAACTAATAGCTATGGTCTGTTAGACCCGACCGTAAAATTGTGCGCCTATATTTTTTTAGAACTTGGTTACTGCAAAGTTATCAGTAGACTTACAAGTTGATTTATAGCATTCCTATCACCAGATATGTATAGCTTAATGGGTTATTAAGTAACACGATGAGTAGATGACGCAGTGATGCAACAGTATCATGTGTCATCCACAATCTCATTATAAAGGGCTCTCTATAATTAATTATCTAATGAATTTTATGCAGGGCTTATCATTTAGGTCGAGTATGCGTTCTATAACGTAACGATTCATTATAGTATCGAATGCGGTAAAAATCAACTATAGTAACTATAGTAACGTGTTAATGAATTAACGCAAAACTAGAAAGTAGTTTGTTTAAAATCGAGAGCAGAATCGAATTACCATGGTTTCAACATGGGTAATTTTTTCTAAATATTAATTAATTTGTTTGTATAATTTTGAATTTTCTGAACCCGATGTCAACCCACCGCACAGGCAGTACACACTACTTACTACCAAAACAAGATTATTAAAATGTATCCATGAGTATGCTAGCGCTTTCATTCATTGCTGAAATGATAACAAATCATTTTTGCCTCAAAACTTAAAATGCGAATAACTTTGGCTTGAGAGTATCACAATTGTTTGTCAAGCCGCTCTATTGCCCCTTTGGAAGATCATCAATATCATCATTATCCATTTTTAAAAGCTTCGCTCTAGTGTCTCTTGTTAGCAAAACCATTCCTCAATCTTATCTCTCTCTTCTGCAACTGCCTCTCTTTTTATCAATTTGTTTCTGACTACTTACATATTTCCCTTGTAATCATTTAATATGAAACACGAGAATATCAAATCAACCGTCCAACCGAGTCTTCCTCCAGAACACTAACTGCCTAGGCCGATTTGGAGATCTATAAAGGCTCCGAACCCAAGTCGGCCGGAGTAAAGAGAACCTGGGCCTCAATTGCCTAATTTTATACGGTTTTGGTTTGGTTTTGGTTTTGGTTTTGGTTTAGTTTTGGTTTAGATTTGGTTTAGCTGAAGTAAAAAAGCTATCGCGATATTTTTTTCTGAACGGTTAAATCGCAATCTAATAAAAAAGACCCCTACAAGAAGATCAAATCAACCAATCAATTATTACTTTTCTATAATAAGTAGGACCACGAATAAATGGTCAGAGGTTAACGTTACACAAATAATAAAGCTACTAACAAAGCTTAGTAACAAAGTAATAAATACAATGTTACATAACATAATCAAATTAATTCTAAACTATTGTAAACGGTGATAAAATCTCAAAATGGTATTGTCCACGTAAAAGAACACTTTTATGGTTAATAAAATATAGTTAATGGCATTATTAACCCAATGGATTAGTCATTGGGTCATCTTCAACTACGTGGGTTCTTTCTTCTGACCTTCGTAATGAAACATTATTTTAGTATAAAATTAAGGTGACCTCGAAATTGAAATTGCAAAATTTGACCATTAATTTACCTACTCCAAGACCTGAGTACGGTAAGCCTTAAGATTAGAATTTGGAGGAATTTCGCCGATTCCCAAACTTCGGTCGCAGATCAGGGCCTCAATCGCCCTAAGTTTGAACGATACTACCAAAACAAAACCACAACCAAAAACGTTACGTTATGCACAATTCGTATCGCGCAAATTATATTAACGGTAACGATTTAGCTTTATTTCGGAAGATACGTTGGCGTAACGTTTGATGTCCGTTCGATCGAATTTTCTGTATTGTGCGATTTAACCGTTCAGAAAAAAATATCGCGATAGCTTTTTACTTCAGCTAAACCAAATCTAAACCAAAACTAAACCAAAACCAAAACCATTGGGGTCAAATGCTTACCTATCACACATAAAAAAAAAAAAAAAAAAAAAAACCAAACCAAAACCGTATACCTAAAATTGCGCAATTGAGGCCCAGAAGGAAGTCACACCATTAGATATGTCGCCTACATTTAAATACGGCCAAGAAGTTTCCTTTATAAACAGACAGTACAAGTCGCTCGTCGTGTCGACAACGCCTGCACGTCTAGTAGATCTCTTTACACGCGCGCGACGCGCCTTTGCTCCATAGTAAATAACCTATTCCCGCACTTTTCGGAGAGCGAAAGCCGCGCTTGCCGCGACAAGTTTTTTGGAATAAAGCCGAGTCGCGCGCAAGAAGAGAAATCATGCTGGACGTGCTAGAAGAGCTAAATAATCTAAGAAGGACCTGACCAAGATCGATCTTCCGCTCTCACTCAAGAGTGTTGGGAAGCACGTATTTGTGAACGCCCCTTTTATAGTTCCCTATGAATCCCCGCTGCAGTCAGGAATCGCAGTAGGTTTTAACAGGGTTTTCATCTCATCTGGTGCCAATAGATGTCTTCCTAGATAGGTACCTTAGGTACTACCTCATTTGTTTTGTACATGAGTGGGCTTCATTCACAAAATATTCAGGGGCTTTCCTTTTCCTATTTGCAAACGAGTCACTTAAATTCACTCAAGACAAGAGTATGCAAACTTATCAACCAACATTTGTATAATTTGAATCCAAATTGACTTTTACTTTTCCTTAGGCGAATCATGTAGGAGCACGAATGAATGGTCAGAGGTTAACAAGGTAGCAAGTGAGGTCGATTAGTTCTCCGAGACCGGGTTAAGGTCATAATAGCACTTATAATTGAAGAGATACTGCATATAATCGCACTTTCGAAGACCATGCATAATTAATATCAGTAACTATTACACAAGTCTAGACCAGATTCAGAGATAAATTCATTTGGAGATAATCTGTATACCATCGGACATTTAAATGTTACTTATTAACGTAATAAGTAATTAAATATTAATAAATTATTATAATAATTTAGTTATTGGTTAATCAGTTAGACAATAAATTATTTTATAGCCTTTAGGGTCCCACTACAGGCAGGCAAGGGCCTCCTCTCACGACTAAGGTTGAAAGGGAATGGACCATATTTAATACTCCACCACGCAGGGCTAGTGCGGATTGGTGGAAGCAAGTTAGTGGGCATACACCTCCTCTGGAAATGCAAAGTGCTCATTCTCAGCAGGAATGGCTATCTGGGTGGGTACGTGACCTACTGACATTAGGGATATCCCCTCCAAAAGCATTACACGGTTCATCAAGTCTGTGGGCCTAGGAAATGACCTTTATCAAGGGTGACAGCTACAATAGATCTGTCCAGGTCACTGTAGCTTTTGGTCCTTAGACCAAGCCCTAACAACCAAATAATAATTTAATAATATAGTTAGTGGGCAATTTGTGAGAGAATTTTTAAGCCTGGCATATATTCCGAGAGATAAGTGTACTTTTTGTAACCATCAGCAGCAAGGCTGATTCAGTGTTTATAGGGTGTAGAGCATCTCTGTGATGGGGATGGACCAGGTCTGCCTCCATAACTCCAGTCGGTTTAGGAGTTACTGATGATTAAAGGTCTGTAAAAAATTTACGATCAGCTGCATGGCTGATCGTATGATATTATTGTAGTATGCACTGTAGCTATGTGAACAGTACAAAAACTGATATGGTTCATCAGTTGGTTAAGGAGATACAGCCGTTCAAAGGTCGGAACTTTGACTGGCTGTATCTCCTAAGCCGACTGACAGAACTTGACAGTTTTTGTACTGTTCACATAGCTACAGTGCATACTACAATAATATCATATGATCATCAGTGCAGCTGATCGTTAATTTTTTACAGACCTTTAATCATCAGTAACTCCTAAACCGACTGGAGTTATGCAGGCAGACCTGGTCCATCCCCATCACAGAGATGCTCTACACCCCATAAATACTGAATCAGCCTTGCTGCTGATGGTTGCAAAAAGTACACTTATCTCTTATACTAATAGTTCACCGCCATCTGTGGAACTGTCCAGCAAATCATCAACGTCTCTTGCAAAGTATGGAGAAGCTTGAGATGAAATAGGTACCACTAAAATTCGCGATATCTACGTGATAACACCCTCTAGAAACCCCATTTACCGTCAAGTGATAGAAAGTAATTGTTTTTGAAAGGTTTACTCAGAATTCTCACAATTCTGCTAGTTCCGTTCTGCTAATGCACCTAAGTGCTAAGAAATGTGTAAGTGGTTTTATAAACTTTTTTCTATTTGAAATATTTTTTATGTAGGAACCTATCTCAGTAGGTACCTTCAAGGGATATAGTCTGGACCTTTGGAAGGCTTGCGTGGAGATAGAGGTCCAACATGAAGAGGGCCAGTGGAGATACTAAACTAATACCTAAATGCGATAGGATGCACAAATCGTGATCTGAAAGAGTTACATAAATTGCTCACTTATACATAATAGATTATTTGGCTGTTCATTTTCAAAATCTACAGTCTTTATCGTTGTTAATACATAAAAGTGTAGTACTGGTTAATACAGGTTTAGAAGTTTGACTTTTTATTGTGCAAAGGACAGAAAATGACAAAGGTGTTAAACTAAACGGGCATGATACACGTATGGACGCAGCTTTATAGAAACATCTAACATTTTATAACAGGCTTGTTAACATAACGGGGCTTAATTCTAATTGATAGTGCTTCTAGTGATTGATAGCTCATAATTATTACTCGTAAAACCGAGCATCCTGTGTTCACGGATACTGTGACAGTTTTAATCTATGGTTTAATTATTGCGCAGGAGTTCCTGGCTTAAAATAGACTTATATTTCTTCGCTTGGGTGTCGTATGAGATGAATATGGGATTCTTCTTCTTATGCCTCCGTGGTCTATTGGTTAAGAGCATTGGCCTCTTGACACTGAGGTCGTGGGTTAGATTCCCACGGGGGACACCTAGTAATATGTCACTTTGTGCGTTTTCCCCCAGTTGGTTAGGTCATTGCAGGTTGAATCACCTGATTGTATGAAAAGAAAGATGATTCTGTGCTTCAGATGGCATGTTTTAGATATCATCATCACAACATCATAATTATGCTCACGACTATATTCCCAGAGGGGGTAGTCAGAGGGTTGTTCTGAAACATTGTGGTGTATAAATGCTACAATCAAGCCTAAAATCAAGCAATAACATAAAAATTTTAATTTTATAATGTTCTTAATGTTCTTGTTCTTGTTCTTCATTATTTACCTGTCAATAAACTACTTAAAAATAAATAATTAATAAAATCTTTCGACAGGTGCCGCCTAAAGAAATACGACGACGACCTTGCGCAGACGAGTGTCATTATCACATTCCACAACGAGGCGAGATCGACACTCCTGCGCACCATTGTCAGGTAGGTAATACAAACACATCACCATGACTTTGAATAATTCTGACATCTGTTACGTAAGCTCATCTATGAATGAAAGCTTTTATGTGTGTGAGTAGATTCGAAACACGTGCGTTTTGCTCTTCGATGATTTCAATGAAATGTATGTACTCTGTGTTAATATGTTGAAACTTTTTTAAGGGGATGATCAGACCATCAAACTAAACAACTTTCTCTATGGCACCAAAATCGAAATCATGAAAACCTACCTAACTAAAAAAACCTCAGCTGAATATAGGCCTCTCCCAAGGCGCGCCACAAAACTCTATCCTCGGTCTTCCTCATCCAGTCGCTCTCCGCTACTTTTTTTTAGGTCGTCTCTCCAGCGGGCAGCAGGGCGTCCGACACTACGCCTACCAGTTCGCGGTCTCCACTCTAGAACTCTGACACCCCACCGGTTGTCAGTTCTTCGGCAGCCCTTTGCCCCGTTCTATGACCAGCCCATTGTCACTTCAGCTTGCTAATTTTCTGAGCTATGTCAACCACTTTAGTTCTCTGACGTATCACTTCATTTCTAAAAAAACCTACTAGAGCCAAATGTATAGACAGCATATTTTTCGATGTTGGTCCCATAGACAAAGTTGTTCAGTTTGATGGTCTGGTAATCCTCTTAAAAACAATCAGCATATTAAGTTGGACCCAGTATATAAAAAAAGCAAATGGAAAACTTCTTTGCAAAACTAAAATTCCAGGGAACTTTGTTTCTAGAGCGAAGCATGTAAAGTTACTTAGCAAACTTTTGGAAAACATTTTGGAATAATATCAAGATTATTCTTTTACATTGTATAGGTACCTTTTCAATTACGGTGCTTTTTCTGGTACCATGGGTGATTTTCTGACAGCTAGTTTAACATGCCACCATTGATCGCTATCTGTGTTGAATGACGTGTTATTGTATACCTACAGGGTGTTAGGGTTAGGGTAAACAGTTGCATTACTTTAAGGGCTGATGTACCCATGATACTGAATAACTTTCCCATAAGAAACCAGGAAATTCGCAAAAAAATGAACTTTCCATACTAAATACAATCAGCTGATCGAACGTTTTGTATGAAAAGTCGAAAAAGAAATAGCTTGTTTCCTATAGGTTTCTTATGGAAAGTTGATGAGTATCATGGGTCCAATCACCCCTTCTTCTTCTTATCGTGTGGGCAGACCCCTAAAGTAATGCAACTGTTTACTCTAACACTTTTTATATTCAACAATTTTATATTAACGTATAATTTACTATTTAAGTTGTATTTTATTAACAGCAAGGTCATTTTGCCGTCTCCCGTCAACGTCATGTAGGTATCGAGACATTTTGTTTTTTTTTTTCAATTGACTGTCAGAAAATCTCCACAGCGTCCAAGTACAAGAACTTAAACAAAAGACATCCTCCAAATCGGGCCATTTTTGTACTACCAACTTTTTCTACAGCGTTATAAAAATATGGAAATAATAGTTCACATACTCATATTACTAAAACTAATTATTTCAACGTTATATTTCATGGTACAAATGAGATATCTTGAATTGAATTTGGATATTTTAGTTACGAAATGTGAAAAAATGGCGAAAAAAACACAGAACAAGTAATCACAAACTTTTTGAAAAAAGAAGGCCTTGACAATAAATTGATTGACATATTTTGACATTGACATAATTTTTTTTTTGGTTTTATTTCTCTAATTCTCTATTAAGGCCCCTCACACAAGTGCGATTTCATCGAGCGATAATATCGCTGCGATTTTAAAATTTTTATTTTCAGTAAGTACAGCATTGGCTTAAAATTTTTTGAACACTATTGGGTTTAATAGCAAAACTAACATTTAAACCAAGATCTGGTCCTAAAGCCAGGAATGTCTCCATATGAGGGAACTCTTTCTTTTTAGGAAAGCCTTTCTAGCGACAGTTACCAAAAGTATGTCTATCTCAGACTATACTTATTCATTCTCATTGGTGGGGCGGACGCGTGACGCTGATCGCAAAATCGCACCTGTGTGGTAGGAGTAGGACATGCGACGCGGTCACAAAGTCGCCGGGATATTATTGCTCGATAAAATCGCAACTGTGTGGGGGAGCCTTTAGTATAGGTAAATGGTGAAATAAAACAGTATTTGATTAAAAAACATAATTATTATTCATTTTCCACATCTTCTTTAACAATTATTTATCATCCAGATATATGCAGCAAGAGGCTCAATATTTGTCTGGTATCGTGCCCAACCCATGTACCAGACTACCTTCAGTATGCACAACACCCCACAGTCCTTTTACCACTAACACTGCTACAATAATAACACAAATGCTATCTTCCTACAACTGTATCACACTTTCATTAATAAGTAAAGTATTAGTAAGTAAGTATTAATAAAGCAGAAAAACACAGAAAAACTAAAGCGCAGCCGAATCGAACAAAAACATCAGATAATTCCACTGGATAATTCAGAGAAAGTACTCTTTGATTCAGAGCCATTTCAGAGCAAAATTCTTGCAAAATTCAGAGTGCGCAAAATTCTTCGTCTATGGCGCTATCCATAAAGGAAGTAATGTGTAGTTTCACCTCCTTGAGGATTACCTCCTTGATGACGCTATCATTAACCAAGAAGTTTTACTACAGTAAAGATCGCTTTTTTATATTGCTAACTGCGCTATTTGTAATTACTTCGAGCTGTCATCATATTACTTTAAATATTTTGTAACACGAAACGACTTTATTTGTAGCTATTATAGCAATTGGTTTGTATTTTTATTATATTTGTCTATATTAAAATGCGTATATAAAAGCTATCACATGCATATGCATGCATATCACAAATTGGCCTGACGGCCCATACATTGATGAATGATGTCTTTTTATTAAATATTTATTTCTTTTACAGTGTACTGAACAGAAGTCCAGAACACCTCATTAAAGAAATCATCCTTGTCGATGACTTCAGCGACAATCGTAAGTATGAACTCATCGCTGCTATACTTGCCTAAACCTAAACATTATTATAATAAACCATTATTACCTACGTACCAAACAGACTATAAACGTGGAACATCGTATTCATGTAATCATTGGTTATAACACAGAACATTACCAAACTATATAATATCTAGTAACGTAAATTTTAACGCTAATATCACAATATCTAAGAGAGAAAATTGTATTTTAAGACCTAAATTCAAGTACAAAAGATATAGAAATACTTTAATGGTCTAAAGTTCAAATGAATTTTCTTTCTTTGGTACAATTTTGGTTATAGTACATTACTGCAGCGGCCAGCAACAGAGGCATTGATGGACGAACGTGTAAATGTGGGCCGAGGCGAAGCCGAGGCACACATACGTAAGTCCATCAATGCCTAGTTGTGGCCAAGGCTTGTATAGTACTTTTCTCAAATAATGCGCGGAAATTAAAACAGTAAATTTTCTCAAATAATTCGCGGAAATTAAAACTCTTTTCAAAATCAATGACGAACAACGAACAACATTTTTTTTTTTCAATAACCAGCTTTCTAATTTGCAAGCCAGTTCGAAATTTAAATAAAACCTTTGATGAGTTACCTCCTTGGTCGCCATGTTTCGGAGAAAAAGTTCGTTCCATTTTTAAATTACACGACAGATATGAGTTTACTATGTAATTTATTTGGTCGCTAAACACGACAGATATGGATTTTCATACAAACATTGCCGGCCGCTGCGCGCATGTATTTGGCCAGTACTGCAATTTCGATTTATCTCGAAGAAGGTTGTCAAAATAATGCTCACATTTCCAAGCATGTTTGAGAAAATGTACTTATAAGATCTTAGGCATTTTCCCGAATGAGATTATGGGCGTAAGTCTGTTGTAGATATAAGGTATTATTATTTGTGGTTGGGCTATTGCCGTAGATCAAAGTAAAATGAATAATGTCATTGGCTATTGCAAGCAAGCAAGGGTCGTTATGTAACACTGCAACCATCGCTGATCTTTTGTGTTCGCCCCAAGCTCACCCATATTTTACGCATACATCCGAACTCGCATTCTCGGGAATGCAGGTTTCCTCACGATGTTTTCCTTCACCGCAGAGCTAGTCAATGATAAATACAACCGTACGTAACTTCCGAAGAACTTAGTGGTACAGGCCAGGAATCGAACCGCGTCCTCATTATTGAGGCGCTAGCTCTCTTCCGTATGGATGGGCTATCATCGCTCTTTTTTGGCTTATATGTTTTGATATTATATACCTTTACCTTATATAACTAACCGCGGTTTTGATATGATAACTGATAATCAACGATATTATAATTGTTACTACGGTAACAATGGTTTGACTTTCATAATTTTATTGTTTTGACGACTTGGATCGCGAATAAACAACTGTACATTGTACAACCTACATTTAAAATTAAACTTATTGAAGTTTGTACGAAAAAGTCAGACTTTCGTTTGTAAAAATTAGTCGTATAACTTAAAAAGTTAAAACAAATGTTCCGTTATATAGTTAAATATACTTTAGTATAAAACATTACAAGTTTTGCTTTAAATTATTAACCTTGTATTATGCCGTTAGTTTCTAGTTCTCATAATAAATACCTTCTAGTCAGAGGTCGGAACAATGTGTGAAGACAGAAAGGAAAACGAGTGCGAGATAATAAAGATCTTTTTGCTTAGACAATAAAAAGTGTGAACCTACCTTTGTTTTATATTCTCCAGTTAGATTTTTCGCAAGAAATATTATGTAGACACAATGGAACAATTTGCTCCTAAATTTATTTCACACAGTTTAAAAAATTGAGAAACGTCACTCAAATGTAAACACAATGTCAGTTAGTTTGTGTTTCTGGTCATTTTAATTGAAGGTTCTGTTATCAAAACGCTATTTAATGTAACTACACGGTGTTATTGAACTGAGTCTCTAAACATTCAGGGGTGGATCAGACCATCAAACTGAACAACTTTTACCATAGGAGCAAACCCGAAATTGCGAAAAAATATCAGCTATTCATACATTTGAGTGGAGTAAGCATGTAAACATTGCAGTTTAGTATGGAGTAGCTGATTTGTTTTTTGTGCTTTCAGGTTAACAGGGCTATCGGAGTCACGACAATAATAAAGATTTCTCAATAAAGAAAGCCTAAATTGAAAAAGTGCCCAACAGATAAACTACAAAAGCCTTCAAGCTATTTTCATAGAATACTTTTATAGGTTTTTTAACTAAACATACAAATTTTGAAAAAAGAAAAAAAAACGGCCGCTTTTGTTTTTATTCGAAATTGTCTAAAAGTGGAATGTTTAGAACCTATAAAAGTATTGTATAACAATGGCTTGAAAGCTTTTGTAGTTGTCTGTTGAGCACTTTTTTAATGTAGGCTTTCTTTATTGAGAAATCTTTATTATTGTGACGAGGGTGCCATTGGACTCCGATAGCCCTCTTAACTCACATTCATATGTAAGATGGTTTTTTTGCCGTAAAAATCTTCAAGATAAACGGCGAACTCGCTAGAAAAATATTTCGTATTTACTGTCTCTTTTCCGTTTTAGTAAAAATGTTTGTTTTAACTTTCTTAAAGTTACAAAGTACCTAGTGTAATTGCTAGTAATCTAGTACCCGATCAATTGGCAGCTTAACTACAGTGAACAGTGTTTTAATGAATCTAATTTCCAGCTAATTGAAGATAAGCATCGACAAACAACTTTTACCTTTGATTCCACTGATTGTTAAATAAGGAGTCGTTAGTGCCTTCCATTAGGTGGGTCTCAGGTGGATAGAATTAGCTTTCTAGATAGAAAATAAATTCAGTAAGGTTAGAAATTCACTGATATTATTTTCTTTTTTTGTAGGACAATTTGAGCAGTGCAATTTATATAGATTTAGGATGCATTCGTTAGTTTAATAATCACGCAACTGAAATATTAACAATATTGTGGAACTTATTAGAGCCAATTTTATACAGGGTGTTAGTTAGGGTAAACAGTTGCATTACTTTAAGGGGTGATTGTACCCATGATACTGAACAACTTTCGCAAAGAAACCTACAGGAAAATGGCAAAAAATAATTTCGACTTTTCATACAAACTTTCAATCAGCTTACTGCATTTAGTACGGAAAGTCTAAAATTTTTTTTGCGAATTTCCTATAGGTTTCTTAGGGAAAGTTGTTCAGTATCATGGGTACAATGACCCCTTAAGGTGGTTTCAGTCCATACAAGCGTTTGACGCACAATACGTGTAGACGTAATTAATGAAAGTAATATTTTATATATGGAAAAATAGTTTAGAAAATCTAGATGTCGCGTATCAAATAAAATTTGCAATTTATAAGATACTAGCGGCCCGTCCCGGCTTCGCACGGGTGGACGTCTAATCTTTTCTAGCAATAAATATAGCCTATGTTACTCAGGGTGAATGCAGCTTTCTAATGGTGAAAGAATTTTTTAAATCGGCCCAGTACTATTTGAGCCTATTCATTACAAACATACAAACATACAAAAATAGGTACAAATCTTTCCTCTTTATAATATTAGTGTAGATAAAGCTTTGAAAATTTTGTATAAAAATTTTCAAAGCTTTATATCGTCGTAATCAACACTAATATTATAAAGAGGAAAGATTTGTACCTATTTTTGTATGTTTGTATGTTTGTAATGAATAGGCTCAAAAAGTACTGGGCCGATTTAAAAAATTCTTTTACCATTAGAAAGCTGCATTCACCCTGAGTAACATAGGCTATATTTATTGCTAGAAAAGATTAGACGTCCACCCGTGCGAAGCCGGGACGGGCCGCTAGTTATATTATAAATTGCAAATGTTATTTGATACGCGACATCTAGATTTTATAACCTACTAGCGGCCCGTCCCGGCTTCGCACGGGTGGATGTCTAATCTTTTCTAGCAATAAATATAGCCTATGTTACTCAGGGTGAATGTAGCTTTCTCATGGTGAAAGAATTTTTTAAATCGGCCCAGTACTTTTTGAGCCTATTCATTACAAACATACAAACATACAAAAATAGGTACAAATCGGAAAGTCTAAAATTTTTTTTGCGAATTTCCTATAGGTTTCTTAGGGAAAGTTGTTCAGTATCATGGGTACAATGACCCCTTAAGGTGGTTTCAGTCCATACAAGCGTTTGACGCACAATACGTGTAGACGTAATTAATGAAAGTAATATTTTATATATGGAAAAATAGTTTAGAAAATCTAGATGTCGCGTATCAAATAAAATTTGCAATTTATAAGATACTAGCGGCCCGTCCCGGCTTCGCACGGGTGGACGTCTAATCTTTTCTAGCAATAAATATAGCCTATGTTACTCAGGGTGAATGCAGCTTTCTAATGGTGAAAGAATTTTTTAAATCGGCCCAGTACTATTTGAGCCTATTCATTACAAACATACAAACATACAAAAATAGGTACAAATCTTTCCTCTTTATAATATTAGTGTAGATAAAGCTTTGAAAATTTTGTATAAAAATTTTCAAAGCTTTATATCGTCGTAATCTACACTAATATTATAAAGAGGAAAGATTTGTACCTATTTTTGTATGTTTGTATGTTTGTAATGAATAGGCTCAAAAAGTACTGGGCCGATTTAAAAAATTCTTTTACCATTAGAAAGCTGCATTCACCCTGAGTAACATAGGCTATATTTATTGCTAGAAAAGATTAGACGTCCACCCGTGCGAAGTTTATAACCTACTAGCGGCCCGTCCCGGCTTCGCACGGGTGGATGTCTAATCTTTTCTAGCAATAAATATAGCCTATGTTACTCAGGGTGAATGTAGCTTTCTCATGGTGAAAGAATTTTTTAAATCGGCCCAGTACTTTTTGAGCCTATTCATTACAAACATACAAACATACAAAAATAGGTACAAATCTTTCCTCTTTATAATATTAGTGTAGATGTAGATTTTTCCATATATACAAAGTTACTTATATTAATACCGTCTACGCGTATTGTGCATCAAAGTTTTGTATAAAATTGACCCCTCTGCAACCCCCTTAAAGTAATGGAACTGTTTACTTGTTTTAGTTTTTGTGATCTGTGGTTTACCCTAACACCCTGTATAAGCAAATATATTGAATTTGTAAAATTGTGTTATGGGGCGGAAGGTTAAAAAATGCATTATTATCTACTGTACAGATTGTAAAAAACAGGCTAGTACTTAATATTTAAAGGTGCGGATTTAACCATCAAACTGAATAGCTTAAAACATGTAGCAAACAAATAAAAAATCTAGTTTTTCATACAAAAATGCATTTAAATACAGAAGTCTGTGATTTAAACAAATTGAAACCTGACACATGTTATTAATGTTTTAATACATTTTCGCGAAATACGAGTAGAACCATTCATCGGATGTTAACTCACAGGTCACAGATCATTAATTTTATAATACGATATTAATTTCTAATTAATTACACGATAATTGTATAGTTCGATCGACGTTAAATGGTGCCGGTTACTGGTTTTTATTTGTATAAAATTTTCTAGTCGTTGACGATAAACTTGACTACGCCTCGGTAGTAGCACGTAGTACCTAGTAGGTACTCGAAATGGCAACGCGTACGGAAGTTATATTTTTTAATCTCCCCGGATCCAAGCAGGAAGACAAAAAATGCCATACGAATAATCGTCGTCATCATCATAAGATGATGATGATTTTTAGGGTTCCGTACCCAAAGGGTGAAAACGGGACCCTATTACTAAGCCTACGTTGTCCGTCCGTCCGTCCGTCCGTCCGTCCGTCCGTCCGTCTGTCCGCCTGTCCGTCCGTCCGTCTGTCCTACCTATTTAGGGCTGTAACTTTTGAACCGTACTAGCTAGAAAGTTGAAATTTTCTCAGATTGTGCGTTATTAAGGCGGATTTGTTAACAAATAATAAAAATGTCAATAAATAAAAAATTAAGGGGGTTTCTCAACAAGAAACTAGTTTTTATCAACGTTTTTTCTTCACGCTCTATACGTAAAAACGGTAATACATACAAGCGTCAAACTTAGTGTGATTATAGAGCAAACTCTACAAAATAACAAAAAAATACTAAAAACCGGCCAAGTGTGAGTCGGTTTCGCGCAAAAGGTCCCGGAAAAAAAAAAGTTTTTTTCTACGATAATAATGTTGTGTTCTGTGGTGGTGTGGTACGGAACCCTCGGTGCGCGAGTATCCCGACTCGCACTTGACCGGTTTTATTTAATCTTACTCTTTCAAAATCGTGATCGAATCATGACATCTGTAAACAAAACATGAAACATCTGTAAACTGTAAAGTACCCAACAAAAATTGGATTATTAATTTATTATTTGTGGTTGGGCTATTACAAGCAAGGGTCGTTATTGTAACACTGAGACCACCGCTGGTCCTTTGTATTCGCCCCAAACTCACCCATACTTTACACATACCTTCGAACTCATGGTATTTTCTTTTCATTCTCGGGAATGCAGGTTTCCTCGCGACCTTTTTTCTTCACCGAGCTATTAAATTATAAATACAACCGTATATAAATTCCGAAGAACTTAGTGGCCAGGCCAGGAATCGAAACAGTGCCTCATGATTAAGGCGCTAGGTCTCTTCCATATAGGCAATCATTGTTCCTTCGAATTAGATTAGAGGGTGTTTAGACAATAACGTGAGAAAGATGCCTATAATTCTCGGTTTGATGTTGATGGTGACTTTATTCTAGCGGAAGACGGTGCGGCTCTCCGCTCGATCCGCAAGGTGCGGGTCATCAGGAACACGAAGCGCGAGGGTCTGATGAGGTCGCGGGTGAAGGGAGCTGACGCCGCCACTGCCCCCGTGCTCACCTTCCTCGACTCACACGTGGAATGCAACACGCACTGGCTGGAGCCGCTGCTGCAGAGGATCAAAGAGGTTTGTTCTGGTATTCTTGCATAAATATTAACTGCTCTGAAACGGTGAAAGCAAAAATCGTGAGGAAAAACCTACATACGCTGATTGGATAGGTAGGCGAAATAGGCACTATACAGGGTGTTAGGGTAGACAGTTGCATCACTTTAAGGGGTGATTGTACCCATGATACTAATCAACTTTCCCTAAGAAACCTATAGGAAATTCGCAAAAAAACTTTTTGACTTTCAATAGGTACTAAAGCTGATCGAACATTTGTATGAAAGGTCAAAACAATTTTTTACAATTTTCGTATAGGTTTCTTAGGGGGAAAGTTGGTCAGTACTATGGGTAAAATCACACCTTCCAGTAATGCAACTGTTTACCCTAACACCCTGTAGTAGTGAGGTTAGCAGAATCGTTCTATTTTAAAATTATCTCGTAATTTTTTATTTTTGTTCCATTCAATCAAGAATGTGTTGAATAAAATATAATAATGTGGTTTTTCGTTATTATTAGATGCGTTCCTTTTAAGGGAATGATGAGGCCAATATACATTTGAGTCGAGAAGATTTTGCAGTTTAGTATGGAACAGCAGGTCGAAAAGAGGTACATTGTATCCTATTTTGAATAAATATATTTTGGGTTTGAGTTTGCAGATTTTTTTTCGCGCTTTCGGTTTTAGTCCCCTGCAGAAAAAAGGACAGATTGATGGCCTATTAGCAACGAGTCTAAAAACATCCTGTATTATTTCAATGTCCATTTATAGTTCGTAAATCATTCAAGAACAATTTCTTTTTTTCTCATAAATTCACGACCGTAATTCTATTAAGGGTGGTAAGAAGCTACAACAACCACTATCTTTTCAAGCAAGGCTCAATAGCATTTAACTACTACAAAAGTAAACTCGTGATTTAGCTAACGAAGCTACCGATAAATCTTATAATTTATATAACATCTTGCGTGTACCGAATCATAAATGTGAGACAGAGAAACTTATGTATTCTAGACAATCATGGGACTGCCCTTTGCCCTGTTCTGGGAAAAGGACAAGAACTATTTCTTATGTAATCCTATTGTGTTGGTAGACGAAGCAAAAACTGACTTTATACTGGTACTTACTGCTTGTATGTAGCATGGCATAAAGAGCTATGAATTATGTTGTAAAAAGATTAATCTACTGTAGGTATTTATTGACATATTAATTTTAGTCTAAGCGCATGAGTTCACCAAACTTTAACTAAAATTATTTAATTGGGCAAGTTGCGATGAAATAAAACAAAATAATATCTTTATTCCTAATACTCGAGTCTGATTGTACCTATACTACTTCTTCTTATCGTGTGGGCAGAGCCCTGGTGTCAGAGTTTTTTCAGACCGCCTTTCGGCCTCTGACGTGGTTTATATGTAACGACTACTACCACCAGAGATACTACTGATAAACTTTCCGTAAGAAACAAAGGTAGAAAATTCTAAAAAAAACATTGCACTTTCAAAAGTCAACGTTTTTTTTTCGAATTTCCTATGTATTTTTCTTAGGGAAAGTTTATCAGTATCATGGGGACAATCACCCACTGTTTACTCTAATACCCTATAGATAGGTTGATGCGCCAAGATTACAATACGCGGAGTTTGAGTTTGAGTATACGGCTATAGCAAAAAATAATTTACTCACTATAGAAACTTGAAGCTCATTTTTAGGGTAACGTACCCAAACGGTGAAAACGGGACCCTATTACTAAGCCTACGTTGTCCGTCCGTCTGTCCTACCTATTTAGGGCGTTAACTTTTAAACCGTAATAGCTATAAAGATAGTTGAAGTTTTCTCAGATTATGCGTTATTACGGCGGATTTGTTAACAAATAATAAAAATGTCAAAAACTTAAAAATTAAGGTGGGTTCTCAGCAAGAAACTAGTTTTTATCAACGTTTTTTCTTCACGCTCTATCGTAAAAACGGTAATACATACAAGCGTCAAACTTAGTGTGATTATAGAGCAAACTCTACAGAATAACAACCAATACTAAAAACCGGCTAAATTTGAGTTGGTCTCGCGCTAAAGGTCCCGGACAAAAAAGTTTTTTTTTCTAAGTTAATAATGTTGTGTTCTGAGGTGGTGTGTGCGGAACCCTCGGTGCGCGAGTAGCCCGACTCGCACTTGAACGGTTTTATTTGATTCTACCACCGTGTCGAAACATGTTGGCGCTGTAGAGAAGAGAAGATGCGAAAGACTAATACCCCAGTATAAGAAAGAGTATCATACCGTCCTTCTACATGTTCCTTTACGCTTTCAGCTTTATGTCTTCAAGTGTCAAACCATGACCAAAATAATCGCCCAAGTAACATATCAGCTACATAACTATCCCATCAATCACATCATTATAATATGCAATCTGCATCGCCATTAGTGTGGGTAATAGACGCAATAACGGATATACATATTTGCATATTAATGCGCCTAAACTAATCATTCATCATGATATTATGAGGCGCCTCGAAACAAATTACATGATATGTAAATGTTAGCATTATGTTTATGTATGTTATTCTTGTAATAAGATAATTTGGTCTGCTTGAGGATGGTAATTTCTAGATGAGATTTATTTTCAAGAGTCGTCTAAGAAAATGGATTTTTGTTTATTTATACCTACCTAATACTTAGATAAAAATCATTTTGTAACGACACCGAAAAAAAAATTATGCCGAACTTTTTGAAATGATAAAATACTTGCAAATGCCCACATTTGTAAATTGAGTTTTGTCATATTTTAGATGAAGCAATTTTTTTAAATGCGCATGTTTCGTATCAAAATTATAGTCTAGGAAATCTACGGATTTTTGTATGGAGTAGGTTGCATTAATTGAACTTTGGGAGATAAATACCCGAAAAACATAAATTCTCAATAATTCCCGATTTTTAATTGTGCATTACTGAATAATTAATCCTCTAACAATAATTAAGACATTTAAAAACATTAAACTTGAGTATGAACAAAAAATGGAAAACTGGTAATATTCTAGTAAGTACCTACAGGAAGTACAGGTATAAGTTATAACTATAATAACGTCAAACTTGGTGTGATTATAGAGTAAACTCTAAAGTATAACAAAAAATAATTAAACCGGCCAAGTGTGAGTCGGTCTCGCGGTAAAGGTAAATAAACATTATCTATTAACTTATAATTAATTCATTATTCATAATTATTAGGTACACTTTTAGAATACAATATTGATATTTAGCACACTGATTTAAAGCGGCAGTTGTTGTAATACACCCAATATTGTAGTTTTGGTAAGTTAAAAATTACAAAAAGTTCGGCACTTAAAACTTACCAGTAAAGTAAACAAAAATGAGTCATAAAAAATAATGAAATGAATAATTGAATAAATATTGAGTAGGAAAATTACAAAACGGGCACGTGTATTAGTCGACAAGACAATCTCATTCTAAGCAGTTCTATAAACAATGAGCCATCTAACCTAACTTCATTATGGATTACCTACCAGCTACGTGGTGTTATAGTGTTATTAAATTTGATGGCTTGCTTATCAACAAAATACAAATACAAATCATTTATTTGCTAATAAATAGGGTAGGTTGTAAGTCTGCACTTTAAATGTCAGGTTGTTGATAAAACATCTCATCTTATGCAAAGATATTATAATACTACAGATAATACCTAAGCTGCCTGCTAAGAAAATGAAACACAAGTGTATCCTTATGTAAATTAAAACTTACATCCAAACAAGGAGTGAGTGGATTGACTTTTGCATTATGAGGTGCTAGTGCTAGAGTCGTGTTCGCCTCAGATTGCAGAGCTTTGCGGCATGTTAGGTCAAACTACTTGCTGTACTTGTAATATAGTTATCACGAAATGTCTGTTGTTATTTGGCATTACAAGTTATAATAGGATGTTCTACGGAATAATGTTGTAGGTACAACATGAATGGTACCTATATTTAAGTGAGGTATAGAAAATGAGAGTAGAGTTTAAGGACTACCTATGTAATTTTATGGAGCTTATGCATGTATACAGACAAGGTCCACCTTTATATATTCATATTCATATTCTTTATTGCTTATCATGTGTACGTAAGTTGATACATTGGGGTGAGTTGATATATGCTGACGGTTTTTAAGTGGATGATCGGACCAAACTGAACACCTTACTTTCGTAACGTCCGATTGTCCGATTAATAACAAAACAAATTTTTCATTTTATTTTAAAAGTGTTTATTTGAGAAACTTATAAGTAGGTACGTAGGTACATTAATTTATATAGATATTTTATATGAAAAACTAGAAAAGTACACTTTAAATTATAAAAAACCATTGCATATAAAATACAAAAGAAATTAAAAAGGAAGGAAAATAATAGGAGCCTAAGCTAATCTAGAAGACTACGGTTTGTAATAGATTATCTGTGGTACGAGTAATAGCGAATAATAAATAACCATAACAACAGTTTTAATTGTGTTCTTTGCGAGGTGCCGCTGGTTGGCTAAGATGTAATTTGTTGAAAATGTTTTGGGAAGTGGTCCTTGTAGAAATTGGTCCTTTTGGGAAATGGTTCTTTAGGGAAGTTGTCCTTTTGGGAAGTGGTCTTTATGAGTCGAAAGGGTGTCGGCGACCCGCTAGCTCTCCAGGGTGTCTGGTTGCGATCAATTCCTGTTGCGACATAAACGGAGAAATGTCATGCAAGTGTCTGGCAGGCCACCAAAATAATGGGGTAATTATAACGTCGATTTTTTTTAAATCTGTTGACGTATATGATGGTATAAGATGGACCAGACTGAAGGATTTTCATATAATATAAATATTCATCAGTCTGACGTGACCAGACTGATGCGAGACTGAACGTGTAACACCCGTATATGACATTACAAACGACAAACTTTTGTATGATGAAATTCAAATACGAGTGGGTTGGAACCACAAAGAAATGATAGTCGGAGTCGCTGTAAAAGTCACACGTGTGAAATTCAAAAATATTAATTCATTGCGTTTCACGGATTAAAACGTGATTAGTTTTTAAAAAAAAATTTACTCCTGTATTCGCGGTTAACCGTTCAAGTACCTGTCACACACTGACCTTCTGGAATGGAAGTCACAGGTATTGAAGGAGTCATATATGACCCACCTGGGATTGTACTTTGTAGTATGTTATCATTATCACGGTATGGGCCCAGAGCACATGATTAAAAATATCACTACAGATCGGAAGTTTCATACTAGCGGCCGCTGTCGGTGCAATCCTACTGCAATTTGACATAAGCGCACGCGACACGTTGCGGTACATACGAACAGGTGCATATATACACCATTGAGTGTGTGCACTTTTTTGTACGTCCAGCAAACATGCGCTATTTGTGAGTGCACCGATAGCGGCCGCTTATATTTGAAGCTTCCAATATGTAGGGATATTTAATCATGTGCCGTTGGTCCATAGGATGCGCACTAAAACCAGCCTAGCCAGCACTAACCCAACAGGCGCTAGTAATAAAAGGGTTAGTAATTTGGTATATACATACTTACGCGTTTTTTTTTGTTCTGTTGATCACCGGTGTCCACGCAGGCAATGCCGCTGGTGCATTTGCGTGCTGCGCATATTTCACAGTCCAGCTCGGTTACTTTTTCTATTTCGGAGTCCGACGTCTTTTGGTGGTTCTCTGAATAACCAATTACCAAACAATATGTTACAGGATTTTAAAATAATGATTGAGGTCTGAAAACATTTCTGTAAACTGTTATATTGTGTTGCAATAGAGATAAGATAATTAAAATGTACCTATCTACATCTACACTAATATTATAAAGAGGAAAGATTTGTACCTATTTTTGTATGTTTGTATGTTTGTAATGAATAGGCTCAAAAAGTACTGGGCCGATTTAAAAAATTCTTTCACCATTAGAAAGCTGCATTCACCCTGAGTAACATAGGCTATATTTATTGCTAGAAAAGATTAGACGTCCACCCGTGCGAAGCCGGGATGGGCCGCTAGTATGGAAATAAAATTAATAATATCAGAAGTATTTGCCCAAGGAGGGGGGATTTTTTTCGCGATTTCAATATTGGCTCCATAGTAAAAGTTGCTCTGTTAAAAGCACCCCGTTTATATTAATGTCTTACCGCACTTGCTGCACTTCTTGTCCCACATGAGTCCGCCGGCAACGCGCTCTTCTTCCTCGTACACAGAGAACGGGTCACGTTTGGGACGCTTCGGTCTCTCTACTGGTTTGAATGGCATTGTGATCGCTTAAAACTTATACTGCAACAAAACAGTTACAAACACATTTAAACACTTGTACTGGACATGACCATCTCTCTATGGTGGATGTAACTAATGTCGCCAATCTTAGCGGTGAAAGTACGTCCGCATATGGCACATTTGCTTGCCATATAGCTGCAGGTAGGCAGGCTTCGAGTTGGTCCCGTTTGGAATCGAGATCATCTCTTCTCTTTTCTCCAAAAGTGAAAACATTTGCCTGGACACGACAACAAAGGCAGGGGACAGCTGCTGCCCCCCCCCCCCCCCCCCCAATTATGATGCTAGTTTTCTTCGTAGACACTTTTGGAGGGGCATAAAAATTCAGAATTAAGACACAGTATAAGAATGGGTGACCTACGAGGTAGTACAGTACGGACAATACGCCCCTCTCGGTGAACTAAGGCTGGTTTTATTGCTCGACCGACGGCCAACTGTTGGGAAATCGTCAACGTAGCACTAAACGCGTCCCTTGATTGGTTCGTACACGGCAACACATCAAGCCATACAAAACCAACATAAGCTTGCCACGCGTCGTAGGGTGAATAACGTATAACGTCGCACGGCCAGCTTATAGCTTGATGTGTCGCCCTGTGCACACTGTTGGTACGTACCGTCGGTGGTAAACCAGCCTAAGCTGTGTGGTTCTGTCTTAGAGCGCTTACAGACGAGCGACACTTTGCGGTCGCCGTGTGTCGCGTAAAGTGTATGGGCGCGACGAACGAAGATTACGAAGTTTCCAGGGTGTGACTGTGGTGCGCGGAAGTAGATTTATGCTCGAGGGCACCGTGTGATTGTAATTATAGTCTACACACGGCCCTTATCAATCATTGGAAGGGGGGGGGGGGACCAGCGGCTCGCCACCGCACTCACCACCACCACTAGGGTCGCCATTCGTCCTGTTTTCCCAGAATATGTCCTGATTTTTTGGGTGTCCTGGGGTCTCTATTCTATCATGAGCAATCACGGCAACAAATTGCTCGAGAAATAGGACCAAAAATCATATAATAGATTTACAAAAAATTGTGTCATGGTGTAAAAGATTTGCGAGCTCGCTTTGCAGGCTCCAGATACATCATCTGCCTATGACTGCGTAAAATTGACCAGGGCTGTTCTTCCTATATTGTGAAATAGGCAAGTTCCTGAGGCAGTCCACCGATTTCAAACTTAGAGCATCATCCGTGATGAAAATCGATGTATGGGAGAATTTTTTTTATTATCTGCTCTATATACTTCCAAAGCGATGAACACAGTCAACTGCAAGGAACAGCATTTCTCGAGAGTTTAATCGTTACTGATTTCAAAATTTCAAAAAGGGAATATTATATTCCTTGTTTCAAAAAGATTGTCATTTGCCGCGATCTTGTCTATTATACAAATCGAATATAATCGATTTTTCCCGACACCCGACCCGAGGGCTATAGTCAGAACTATAGCACTGTATGTAGGTACATTCGATTTTCCGTGTGAAAACCGGACTGATATAAATCTTGACACCATTCACACCCGATAAATAATTACCTGCCCCAATTGCGGTTTTCCTATCAAATTTTAATAATTAGATAGGTGGGTAAAATATATTATTATATACTTTCTTAGCTTCCTAATTCACATTTGAAAGATGCCAGTTCTGCACGAATTTTATATTTTTGTCTAGGTAGATTTGTAATCTGGAAATCTCTTTCATTTTATACTCGGAACTCAAAGAAAATTCTAATTTTGTGTTGATGTCTGGAAAATTATATAAACATAAATATTTGCTCGCTGATTGTTTGAAGAACTAAAATTCTAGTTATAAATGATAAAATCTATTAGAAAGTAGGAAGTAGAAAAGACGTTGGTATAGCGTGCTTCGAGTAGTCAAATAGTTGAGATTCTTGCAATTTTCTTCGTAGCGCAATCAAGGCTAAATATAAACAATTATGTTCCTCATACTAAATTAATTGAAAATCGACAATACCGGATTTAAAAAATACACATACTACAAATCAAGCATCAACATCCGCAGCCACACTGTATTAAACACACCCTGTATACTTACCTACTTACTTCATACCATGGTACAATAATATACTGTGCCTGGTATTCTCTTCCGATCACGTGACTGACCACGTGACTGACACAAGCCTACGTCATCATACTCTTTTACCATGTTTCGCGGCCATTTTTTTGTGACGTAGGCTTGTGTCACTCTGGGAATAGAAGACCTTGTTTTTTTAGACTATGCTTCATACAAACGGCCCGGGATCGCAATGGCAAGAAGTGGTTAGCACATGTAATGAATGAGTGAGTAAAAGAGGACTATTACGACTTCTTACTGTCGTACACCTCCTGTACCACACTGAGGTGGTCAGGTCAAAATTGGTAGAGATCAGGGAGCGTCCATACTAAACGTAAATACGTACACACGGCGACAGGTCAGGTTACCCTGTTTGGACTTTGAACTATTAGAAGTTGAACGCTGCGAATCGTGCAAGAGGGTGCGGTATGTTGTTGTTGTTTCGTCTCACAGCACGGTCTATGCAGGCTCTCTACCGCACTATTTTGTGTTTTGTACGTAGCGTAGTTATGGGTATATAGGGTGCGTAGCCTGATGTATCGCCGTGTGTACGTACTACGTACTCTTTCTTACACTGTGGTACAGTACTAGTACCAGGTTTATTAATAGCGGTCGAAATTACATTGACTAATCAGGATGTGCTACCTTCAATCCCTTGCCGCTATTGGCTAAATGTTTTCGCTGCTAATCCGACTTTGCACCCTTTGATTATTAAATGACTTCCGGTTTTGAAGGGGAGGCTCGGGTCTGCTCTGCGCAAACGAAGACTAACAAGCGGAATTACTTTCCTAGTCATACTGTAGAAGGCTCCTGCTTCCCTTCTAAATGTAATCTATAAATTCCATTCATCTGGGGCAAGGCACATTATAAAGTCATTGTGCACGAAGTAAAAGGGCAAGCGTGTCGAATGCTATTGTCATTGTTTTTGTATGTCACTTGATCAAGCTAAGATTATTAATCTTTTACGATGCTAGCAATAGCTACCTCATCTTTACTTCTCTTCCATTAAAGAACGTTATTAGATTAACCTACCTCTTAAACAATTCGGATACTTATTTCTCATACTCCTCCTGTTTTCTTACAAGACAGATTATAGATTCATCCCCTGGACTCGCTGGACTTCATTATCCTGTATTTTGAGTAGACGCCGCTGCTGATCCTGGTTTAAAGGAGTTACAGTGGTGCGGGAATGTCTGATTGGCCGGGCCTATGCCCATTTGAAAAACTTAATTAACATTGCTCGGCTACAATACGGCACTATCTCATAATGCCAAAGTTCTTTAAATTTTAACGACCTGTGATGTGCTGCTCTAAATGTGATACGCAAATTAATGTGGTGACAGGTGGAACTAATCATTAAAGTACACAATTGAGGATTATGCGTGATTTTGACGTTCTTGCAAAGAAAGCAGCGCCCAACTTTCTTCCAAAATATTTTTTGTCATGTATTCGAAGCGACGATGATAAGATAAGCAATTATTTAAACTTATATTTACGTAGTAACGAGTAGTTGAGGAGCACACAAGCACACAAGCACAAACACATAAAGTCTCTCGCGGATTTTGGCCAAAGACTTCTAGAAGTCTTTGATTCTGGCTCGCACCTCCAACCCAGTTAGCCTTCAAAATCCAACCTAAATTCCACAAGCTAAATCTTTAAAGTACACAACGTTCACAAAATGATTTAAACTCATATTAAACTGAATAAAATAACGTTGGCAACAAGTATACTGGACGACATTTCGTTGAAGCTGCTTCGTACGTGCTTCGTGTGGTAATGTCAAGGTTTGATCGTGATTCAAGTCTTGTAGACGTTCACTGTGGATACTAGACTGCATAATTTTTAGCTATTGGAACAATTGAGGAATCTGTTAAAGGGTAAATCTGTTAAATCATTTAAGGTAGAATCCAAATTGCAGCGTTGTTTAGTTAATTGATGGGTACTGTAATTGTTGGGGAGCTTCGTGGTAGCGTTTGCCATTTGACTTTTATGTGTATCCTCTCTGTTCTATTCGTCCTTGGGTTTGATCGTTTTCCTTTCGCCAAATACAGGATGTAAACTTCAATGCGATATATGTTACTTAATGCTTCAGACCATCAAACTGAAGAACTGTCTTTGTTGGACCAACATTGAAATCTCGGATAACAAAGCTGTTCCATTGGATTTAGGTTAGTAAATTGACATTTTATACACAAAAACATTTTTGTTGTTTGCGATTGATGCCGCGCCGTTGTAAAAGTAGTTTGATGGTCTGAAGCAACCTTAAAGTATATATGTATGATATTTTCTCCTATATCAATATACCTAAACACACACGAGGAAACCTTTTTGAAATGGTTAGTCATTTCATCCAAATTTGATATTTTAATGTTACTACATTTCATCTAACTACCAACTATTTTTAGTGGAAATGTTCTCCTTGAGCATATTTTAGGTTCTGGGACAAAAAGGGTGGGGGGGAGGTGTTGGTCTGGGATACAGTACCTATACCGTATCGAACAGGCTAGCTTTTCAAAAATATACATCCTACAAAAATAAAACTTTTTACATTACATTCGACACACACTAGGTTTAACATAATTTATTTTCACAGAAAAGACAAATACAATTTACAACAATAACGAGAAGGGTACAAAGTCTTATTACTAAAAGCAATTTCTTCCAGACAACCATTGGATGGAAAAACTATTTAAAGAGACAAATGCTACGGCTGTTAAGTGTGTATCATTATATACAACAATGTTTGTTCCGTTGATTTCTAAGAACATCTTTACCTCTTCTTGGGTGGTCGTACCTACATACAGGGCCTCTACCCGGACATTCGAATTTCGCAATTGCGTGAACGTTTTCGATCCAATGTGAACTCTATTACTATGAAGTTCGGACCGAAACGGTCTCGATATATCGAAAATCGAAAGTCCGGGTACAAGGCCTGGGTCCAACTTAATATGCTGACACTTTTTAAGGGGATGATCGGACCGTCCAACTTTCTCTATGGCACCAACAAGGAAATCGCTCAAAAAATCTGCTCTTCCATACAACACTGCAAAACTACTCGAGCCTAATGTATGGGACAGTTTTTTTTTCGCGATTTCGATGTTGGTCCCTTAGAGAAAGTTGTTCGGTTTGATGGTCTGATCATCCCATTTAAAAAGTGTCAGCATATTGAGAAGAACCCTGCATAAAAAAAAATATACAGGGTCCTTCTTAATATGCTGACACTTTTTTAAGGGGATGATCAGACCATCAAACTGAAAAACTTTCACTTTGGGACCAAAGTCGAAATCGCGAAAAAAAATTTGGCTGTCTCATACATTTTGTTCAAGTAGGTTTGCAGTTTTGTATGGAAGAGCTGATATTTTTTTCGCGATTTCGATGTTGGTGCCATAGAGAAAGTTGTTCAGTTTGATGGTCTGATTATCCCTTTAAAAAAGTGTCAGCATATTAAGAAGGACCCTATACTTATACAAGTTGTAATGAATTAACGCAAAACCTCATACACCCCAACTGATTTATAGGTACAAGATACAACAATAATGAGAAGAGCACAATGGACGGTCTTATTACTAAAAGCGATTTCTTCCAGACAACTATTGGATGGAAAACTATTTAAAGAGACAAATGTTTGGTCCGTTGATTTCTAAGAACATCTTTACCTCTTCTTGGGTGGTCGTACATACAATTACGTTTATAGACTCGTATCATGGCCCGAGAGACATCATGTTATCACGTAAGTGTTATTCGAGCATCAATGGACACTTTTAGACCTATCATGATCATGTCGTGTCGTAATCACCCATTCACTTCGGTGTCATTTTACGATGGTTTAAAACTGTTAGTATGTTGGCGCCATCGAATTTCTTAGATTATGTTACACGGTGATGTTCATGCTGTTAAATTGCTTTTTTATTTTTATTTGAGTTTAATAAAGTACATTCTTATATGGCACACCACCTGCAAACCGTTTTTTGAAATTGGAAATAGCATTTTTCGACTTTATTGAAATCGACCGCAATTCGCAGATTTTCGAGATTTATATATTACGAGCTTTTACCCGCGACTTCGTTCGCATAAATTATATACCAGATTTTAAGTCAGATGATAAGCTATCAAACAAAAAAAGTTTCATCAAAATCGGTTCAGTAGTTTTTGCGTGATACTCGAACAAACAAACACCCAAACAAACGAACAAACAAACAAACAAACAGACAGACAGACAAAAAATCCAAAAATTGGTGATTTGGAATCAGGGACATCTAAAAATCATATCGTAATCTTTTTTTTTGTAAATATCGTCAATGTACAGACACACTTCTGTTACAGTTTTATAATAGTTTAGATTATGTAAAAGTCGAGAACAAACTTGCGCACCTACTTTTGAAAAAAGTGTATCGCTTCTGTTTTGTAAATACGTACAAATGGGTTCTGGTTTTGCGTTCTCTTGTAAACACCATTTTATAGTCCTTAGAATAAATTTAGTAATGCTTAGGTTACGGATTTTCCCAATAACAATGTTTTTGTTCGTTGTCGATAATTATCTATGATGTCAGAGAAGAGAAAAGCATGAGCAATAGACATAAATTCTGTAGGTAGTTTAAACTTGCGGCAGACTAGAACTATCATCCGCGCTCATTCGGTGTGGTAGGTATACCTCGTAAAGTAAAACAGAAAGAGGCACATCTTGATTTTTCTCATTTTCTCGGGAATGGCAATGGCAAGCTAAACAGGATAAAAACGGGTTGCAATCCGGTAGTGCCGGCAAAAGTGAAAACTAAGAGATCTCACGTGTCACGGTCTGACTATGCTTACGAATTTTTGATCAGGTTACGTGACGTCACGGTCCTGACGCGAGTTTAAAATTTTTGACCCATACCAAAAACACAACGCCGCTAAAGAAGTTTTCACTTCAAAAAGAGAGAGAGAATGAGAATTAACCATTAGGAATCGGAATCTATTTCTTATTTTATATGGAGAATATTAATCAAAAAGTCAATGATATTAATACTCATATGTGTACTTCTAGGTGTCGTAACAAGCCACAAAGTCATTCTGCGCAAAACTGACGTATTACGTACCTAGATGATATCTAAATAACTGTGCAATTTGTATCAAAACTGACATTATCGATTTTACTATGAACATTTTCGTAATGCGGTGATCTCTAACCGATAGTTTATTGTCACTTAGTGTAATTTGAGTTTTAGTTGGTAAGGTTTCGAAATTTGTTCCCATTTCAGGAGTAATTTCGTTGAATTCAATGGGTTTTAGATTGTGAATTATGTTACAATCTCAACGAGTTGCATCAGTCTTTTATAATATTTGCCGTTCATCTAATCGTAATTTTTTATATTCATCTCATCTACAATAATAAAATAAAAATTAAATTAAATTAAAATAAAATGAAATTAAATAAATAATAATTAAATTAAAATAATATAAAATTAAATTTAAAATAAGTAACGAAACAATATTCTTGCAGTCTTTATGGACTAAGCAAAAACATATTTCGACTTTTAATACAACTTCAAAAGATGAAGAAGTGATTTATAAAACGAAACATCTTTATTCATCACATCCATCATCATCATCAGCCTAGCATGCCCACCGTTGGACACAGGCCTTCCAATTTATATAATTTTATTACCAAGGAGCGCGCCCTTAACTTTTCGGTCAATGCTCACAATTTTTCAAACTAGCATCAATTAGCCTCCTCCTTTTGGGGAAACTTTATCAAGTTCAGATTTTGTCCTGCTCCTTTTTTGTTCACAAATTATGTTTACGTGAATGATTCTTGTAATTTCATTTTTTTTATAAATAATGCTTCAAAGATATATTTTGTAAAAGGTTAGGTTTACGTACATTAGGTATTTTGTAAACGCTTTTGATTGCCTATCAAGCTATAAAGTTATCGGTTTCATGCAACATCTAACAAAGAAATAATAAATTTGTGGTTTTATGAATATACATTTTACGCGTAATATTCTAAGCACTTCAATTAACATGCATGTTTCAATATTTATAATTCTGTTGCAATATATTATATCACCACAATCAATCTATATGCTGGCACCGCAATCACCATGAAGTTCCTAAGGAATATTGTAATATTATTGTTAGAAATATTGGCGGACCATTGATCTTGAGATTCTTTAGACAGTCACAGAATACATACCCAGAACCATTCAAACTCATGCATTCAGCTTATTACCTAAAAAGGAAACCAAAAGATTATTTATCATTGAATGCATAGAAAGTCTTGTTGAATATGGCAACGGATTCCAATACTTACAGTACGTCGATCCATGTGTGTAAAATGAAAGGACATGCCTTATGCACCATAATGCTAACCATCTATACAAAAAGCCAGTGAGACATCTTTTAACGCCAACCGGTAGTACCTAAATACCAAACGCGAGAAACTTCCCTTTGAAAATAAATTGCAACAAACGGATCAGGTCAGTTACGACCATGAGCACTTACATAGAAGCTCTTCGTTATCATATAGGAGCAACCATCACCTCGCCATCATGCACTTCTGGAGCCTATCGGCCATCCCTGCCTGATCCTCACCCACCCTCTACCTTAACATATACCTTTAAATTTCTTACTGTTCTCCAAGAGAACTACAGTTTTTTTTACTTTTACTTTTACTTTTACTTTTTTGGACATACGGTCCCAATAGCAGAGAGTTTGGAAAAACTCATGATCACCGGCCATATGGAGGGAGAAAGAGGTAGAGGCAAGCCTACGACATGGGTTCCCCGTGTTACTGCGAAAGTCAACACTTAGATTGACTGTTCATCGCGAGATGGACCGAAGTGGTTAAAGAAATTACCAACCACGCAACACTACAGGCCAGCCTACATTAGGCACAAGATGATCGCCCTGGAGAGCTATGGTGACAAACTGCCCACAACGAAGGTCATGTCCCTCAGGCATGCCCATGCGGGTAGCATGGGCATGCATGCCTGAGGGACGGTACGACAAGGGAGGAGGGACGTTACGAGGCTACGACTAAGAATGTTGATGTTAATGTGTTGTCCTGTTGCCGTAAGCTGAAGTTAGTACTCCCTGAAAAATGTTAAGACCACGTTGTTGTTTGTCCCAGCAAATAGTATCATCACTTGCCCGAAATATATGTTTGCAATTACCCTCTGAACATTTTAAAATAGTATTCTCACGCAACTTCAAGTATGCGGTTGCTATCTACGTATTCCAGTATGAACTTACCGCATATTACGTCAAGTTACCGCCGAGTTACAACTTCGTGATGAGTCAAAAAGCGTTAGTCGCCGGCTAAATTGCAAAAGTGATTTAGTTTGAAAGGTTACCTCACATACAGTTACGGATAGCTCGCTGCATTTTATGTGACGTTTGAAATAAGTTATGAGAGGTTGTTTGATTTGTAGTTGTGCTTTGTGTTCTTAACTGGCATTTGCTTACTTTTGCAACTCTTTGTAGAGCTAGGCTCTGGAAAGGAAACAATAAATCATGCTAGACTACCTAATGGTAAATAGGTAATAGAGGATGCTCGTTAATGTTGTACACAACACAGTATAGGTCCGCCGAATAGTATTTGGCTCAGTAATAGACCAACCCATTTCTTAATTATCGTATGCCGTGATTGAGGGGTAACTGCTTCATTTACAGTGTTTTTGTGTCTTTAATGCCTTTTACCGCATGAAACGTGATATCAAAAATGTGATTAAAGTTAAAGAAATTAATTACGGCAGATGTAGTCAACCAAAACTTCCTGGTTTAATTAAGTACCTGTGTGAAGAATTGATACCAACACCACCTCATTGCTAAGGGCTGCAGTCTCCAGAATTTGAATGATAGCCAACCTCCAATGGCACCTCAAGAAGAAGAAGTACTTAATTAAACCAATGTTTGTACACCCAAAAAGCGAATACGGCCTTGCATTTTACTTACGAAGGATCATCCTAATAACATTTTATTTAATAATAAAATGTCACCATGTTATAACTGCTTTCCTTACCTAATTTTCTCAATCAAATCTGTGCGATTTGTTTGTATTATTAGCAAAAAATTTACCATAATAGGGTTAGACTTAGGTCTTGGTCCCCTATAACATAACACCCTATAGTATACTATATTTCACTAGTTCGATCCTTTTCCGCTAATCCCCTCTCACTTACACCCATTAGTTACCCAAGCGGAGTGAACGGAAGACAACCATGCTAACCAACCATTGCGCAAGATGGATCATCACTGGACACCCTTCACCCCCGTTTTATTGCTGGATTAGTGTTTGATATATTACTTAAGCTGCGGATAATTACGATGTTTTCTTAGGTTTTGTATTGATTTTCCAGTTCTTACGTTTAGTATGAGTATTGTTTACTGTTTATAGTTCTGTGACTCTGTGAACCTGCTAGCCAGTCTTAGACAATTTAATAGTATGGACGCGTAACGCGTGTCATTCTCCTATCAAAATTTTCTGCCACTTTTTGCGGGGGGCGTACCTCGCCCCCCGCTGTCCCCAAACGTTCTAAGTTCAAAATTATTGTTTCGCAATTATAGGCTGTCTCGTTTAGTGATAAGGTATAAAATTTAGTATAAATGCACAGGATCAATTAGTCTCATACCGTGGCAGAGGGGAAATGCTACCGCAAGGCCAGTCCTTACTATTAAATTGTCTAAGTGAATAGGCAGGTAACAGAAGATTCTCAAACGTCCTAAATTAAGCCGAAAAATTATTGTATAAGTATAAACAATAATTTCTTTTTATTCTAGCGGGCTCCAGTTATAATTTTATAAAATCACGAGCTTTTACCCGCGACTTCGTCCACATAAATTATATACCAGATTTTAAGTCAGATGATAAGCTATCAAACAAAAAAAGTTTCATCAAAATCGGTTCAGTAGTTTTTGCGTGATACTCGAACAAACAAACAAACAAACAAACAAACAAACAAACAAACGAACAAACAAACAAACAAACAAACAAACAAACAAACAGACAGAAAAAAATCCAAAAATTGGTGATTTGGAATCAGGGACATCTAAAAATCATATCGTAATCTTTTTTTTGTAAATATCTTCAATGTACAGACACACTTCTGTTACAGTTTTATAATAGTTTAGATCATAATCAGCCTAATTTTTTTAGGTACTTACCTATGTCCTTCTGTAGACAGCGGGCCGTACACATCCGCACAGGGATTATAGATATTTCGAAACCCGTTGCCTCGATGTTCATAACTTCGATGTGTAAACAAATCATCGATGGTTCATAATGACGAACTGTTTTTACGTCGATCGTTACGTTGTTCAAAAAAATAAAAGGATTTGAAAGAACAGATCTGTGAAGGGTCAAACCCTCGAAACTAAACAACTCTAACACTGTATATTTTTAATATCTAAGAAAAATAATCTTCTTCTTATCGTGTGGGCAGAGCCCTGGTGTCAGAGTTTTTTCTGACCGCCTTATGGCCTCTGACGTGGTTTTTATGTAACGACTAGCCGGGACCAACGGCTTAACGTGCCATCCGAAGCGCGGAATCACTTTTCTTTTCAAACAATCAGGTGATTCAGCCTGTAATGTCCTAACCAACTGGGGAAAAACGCACAAAGTGACATATCACTAGGTGCCCCCCGTGGGAATCGAACCCACAACCTCCGTGTCGAGAGCCCAATGCTCTTAACCATTAGACCACGGAGGCAGTTAGGAATTAGGAACATAATTATTATATAGGTTAGTTAGGAACATAATTATCTCGGATCTCACACAAGGGGCCCAGGCTCAGCCTCTGCATTTTCATACCTTAACATTTAACTGCCACCGACAAACGTATGTGGCGAGTCCTTCAATATAATAAAGTCTGCGCAGCTTGATTATGACTACCGCGAGTGGCCTATAATTATGCCGGTGACCTAAGAACTCTTACACCTAAACGATTTGCAAATGAAGCGATAGCGCAGAGCAATCAACTATTAAAGTAAATTCAAAGCTAAAGCAAAACGCTCATTGCTCAGCTCATGTTGTGTATTTAATTGAGTCACAGTCTAGACTTAAAATATTTCACTCATGTCACTATAGGTTATAAAATTGATTGTGACTTGTTTGAGTACCTAATAAATAAATAAATAAAACATGAGGAATCGCCAAGAAGCCGCTAGTGTGAAGAAGATGAACCTGAATTACTTAGGACTGTTAAAAAACACAATAGATATCAATCAAACATCGATCCATGATACCTTGGCAAAGTTACACAATAACGCATGGTACTCGGAACTACCGCCAAGTATAAGTTATTGTATAATTTCTATAGAAAATTATGTCATTGCCTGTACACAACACAGTTGGCTCATCTCGGATCCGGTTTGGTCGTGACATTCGCACAGTGATTTCAAAGTCGTCGCGTTTCGGCCTTGACATGCTCTCAAGGAATGGAAGGCTCTAGAGCTTACTATATTTCGGTTATCATAATATTTTGAACGTTTTACTGATTTAGCTTTGCTTCACAATGAAATGTAGAAGAAGACGGTGACACCACTGATAGAACCATTAGATGTTTTAGAGTTTGTGCACTGACTTTTTGTTATTGTGTCAAAGGTTGTTGTGGTTCATTCCACTGTGATCTCCTCCATTGCAGGTAACTCATTAGTGTCCCACCGTTGGAAAAAGGACTCTCTCCATTCTCTCCATGCGTAATTTCCTGTTATGCGCTTCGATAGGCCACGACCAGTTCTATACAGGGTGTAACAAAACACCCTAGTAATACTTAAGGGGGTGCTTCAGACCATCAAACTGAACAACTTTCACTATGGAGCCAACATCGAAATTATGAAAAAAAATCCGCTCTTTCATACAAAACTGCAGTACAGTCTCGACTCAAATGTATGGGACGGCAGATTTTTTTTTTTCTCGACGTTGGCTCCATAGTAAAAGTTGATCAGATTGATGGTCTGAAGCACCCCCTTGAGTATTACTAAGGAGTTTTGATACCCCCTGTATAGCGAGCCAGAGAGCCAACGATTTCGTTCCACCGCCTCCTTCCTCCTTCTAGGTAGACCTCGTTGCCGATTTTGTATTGTTGGAGACCAGTTAGTTTTGGCTCGTAGGGCGTTTGATAAACGACAAACATGACCAGCCCAATCTCACTTTAAAATTTATGGTTGTTGAAGCGAAATCAGACAGACTTAAATATTTACATTCTTTTGCGAGGATATGGCAAGAAATATAAATACTTATCTTAATTCATCATCAACATCACATTATTGACGACCCGGTTGGTGTAATGGTTGCTACGCCGGACTGCCAAACCAGGGTCCTGGGTTCGAATCCCGGTTCGGTCATGGATGTTATATATGTTAGTGCCGTTGTTGTATGATTCCCATTACAAAAAGCCTGAGGCTTACTTGGGATCATTACAATGTAAGTGCCTGTGAGCGTTATTTATTTATTATTTATTTATTATCCATCATTTTCCCCGTGCCAAAACTCTGTAAACTCTGTTCTTGGCCTTCCTCATCCAGTAGCTACCATAAACTTGTCTGAGGTCGCCAGTCCAGCGGTCTGGGCGCCCCCTATCTTTATTTATTATTTACAAACACGGCAAACAAAACAGCATAATAAAATTATGCGTCATATGACGTAATCAGCGGAAGATGCGGAACCCTGCACTTGAGACGTAGGTCAAGAGAAGTGAAGAGGTACATACTTAGACACGACACCTTGCCTGTTGCCACAACGAGAGGTGCTGGGGCGCGTGTAATCAAATTAATGAAGTCATGCGCAAGGTATAAACTATAATTATACGTAAATAAACTAACGACATAATCCCTTTCAGGGTTATCAGAAACTTTGCTACAATTACACACTATCTATCTTATCTTCATCACTTATCTTTTTGATCTTGTAAGGTTTTGGGAAGAAATGATATTTCAAGAGGTCATAGAGTCTCGTCTCGCATAACTAAGTGACTTACCTATTTAGCATCAAACAATGATAGAAGATCAAGGGTGACTTGGATACCTAGTGACATTACAATTTAATTGTCCGGATTACCTATTCAAATTCGACGACCCGGTTGGTGTAATGGTTACCACGCCGGACTGCCAAACCAGGGTCCTGGGTTCGAATCC
The DNA here is from genome assembly GCA_922987775.1 of Agonopterix subpropinquella. NCBI lineage: Eukaryota > Metazoa > Arthropoda > Insecta > Lepidoptera > Depressariidae > Agonopterix > Agonopterix subpropinquella. Next base: position 20,505,730 of record OV277703.1, on the reverse strand, counting down.
CGGTTCGGTCATGGATGTTTATATATTTGTGCCGTTGTTATATGGTTTCCATAATAAACAGCCTATAAATAGTGCTTTCTTGTGATCATTACAATGTACGTGCCTGTGAGCGTTAAAAAAAAAAAAAAAAAAAATTCTGACAATTTAAAAAATATATTCAATTATACTGGTTCTGGCTCCAGACCTACGGCAAAACTGGTTTAGGGCTACATAATAATATTTCTAAGATAGGTCTAATAACAATGAATAATTTATTTATTTACATTTATTACACTTTGATTACACCACAGAGTACTAGGTATAATTACTACCGTATATACAACGTGTTAATAAATTAGCGCAAAACCTCATACACCCAAACTGATTTATAACAAAATAATTAGATTGAAACAATAATTTCATTATTTTGATAGTTAAAATTTAAAGTTATTAGCATTTTAAGTTTTGAGGCGAAAATGATTTGTTATCATTTCAGCACTGAAAGAAAGCGCTAACGTACTCATGCATACATTTTTATAATCCTGTTTTGGTAGTAAGTAACGTGAGTGTGTCCGTGCGGTGGGTTGACATCGGGTTCAGAAAATTTGAAATTTTGCAAAAAAATTAATTAATATTTGGAAAAAAATTACCTATGTTGAAACCATGATAATTCGACTGTGCTCTCGATTCTAAACAAACTACTTTCTAGTTTTGCGTTAATTCATTAACACGTTGTATAATATTCCTAGGAAGGGATATCAATAGTGAAATGGCATAGCCCAAAGAATTGCTAAATTAATGTGGCAAGGGGCGCGGCGGGGCACATTGCTCGCAGAACCGATGACCGATCGATGGGCCGAAGAGTTCTCGAGTGGTAACCGCTCACCGGAAAGCGCAGCGTGGGTAGGCCAGCCAAGGTGGACCGACGACCTGGTGAAGGCGGCGGGAACCAGTTGGATGAGGGTAGCGCAGGACCGATCCTTTAGGGAGGCCTATGTCCAGCAGTGGACGTCCATAGGCTGAATCTTTGAGACAGGCTACGTAAGAGATTCACACTGAAAAAAATGATCAACTAAACTAGTGTTAAATATAACCAAACTTTAGTGACATCCAGACTATTTTGTAGTACATAATCAAACAATTGGTTATAAATAGCAAAAAGTGTTGTTATTTATAGCCGAAAGTTTGTTTATATGCTACAAAACAGTTTGGAGGTCACTAAAGTTTCATTATATAAATATAATGAAACTTTAGTGACTTCCAAACTGTGACATTCCAAAAAATGATCAACCAAACTAGTGTTAAAACCTATATACTATTACCTATTCTGTATATTATAACACTAGTTTGGTTGATCATTTTTTCAGTGCAGCTAGCTGAATCTCTTTTCTCACGCGAAATGATGCTGAGATGTAGAACTATCTCAGAAATTACCAACACAATATCCTTTTTAAAACTTATATTGTCCATCTTCTGTTATACTTAATTATTTAAAACTTTCCAACATTGACAACTTATTATCTTAATTTATTAATTACGAGCTTTTACCCGCGACTTCGTCCGCATAAATTATATACCAGATTTTAAGTCAGATCATAAGCTATCAAACAAAAAAAGTTTCATCAAAATCGGTTCAGTAGTTTTTGCGTGATACTCGAACAAACAAACACCCAAACAAACAAACAAACAAACAAACGAACAAACAAACAAACAAACAAACAGACAGACAAAAAGTCCAAAAATTTGTGATTTGGAATCAGGGAAGCCTAAAAACCATATCGTAATCTTTTTTTTGTAAATATCTTCAATGTACAGACACACTTCTGTTAAAGTTTTATAATAGTTTAGATTTAAACTATCCAACATTAACCAAATTAGCCAACTGCTGTTCTAAACTTATTATCTTCATTTACAATCATAGCGTCTGTCCATGTATAGTTTTGCTGCTGTGACAATATTCCTGCTACAAAAATACAAAATCGAGTGCTCAATGAGGGATTTTCCAAAAGCAAAAAAAAGTAAAAAGTTAGTTCCAATTTTCTCGATAGAAGGCGTTGACAAGAGAGGGGTCGATTAGGTATGACCAGCACTGGTAGCATGCACACCCGCTATAGCCGTGATACGGCTTTATCACGTCTTTTATGTCGTTCTTTCACGCGCAAAAGAACGAGATAAAAGACGTGATAAAGCCGTATCACGGCTATCGCGGGTGTGCATGCTACCAGTGCAGCACTGGTACCTAGCATGCCAACCCGCGATAGCCGTGTTACGGCTTTATCACGTCTTTTATCTCGTTCGTTCGCGCGCAAAAGAACGATACTGGCATGCTACCAGTGCTGGTCTACCCAATATCAAACTGTACAAAAACATGTATAGTCATTCTTTACAGTCGCACACAGATTGCCATAAGAGTGACAGAGCTAGATTAGACGTAAATCTGTTAAACAAATGTCACCACTTTTTAAGCAAATTCAAGCAAAATTCGTTCTTAATGTAAGGAAATAGTGGAGTCTTCCAGCTGGAGGTCTGGTGACAAAATGGTTCAAGACGGTATCTGTTTACTATTGACATTTCACTTATTCTAATGGGCGGTTGTCATAAGTGTGAATAGATGTCAAGTAGCGTTTCTATGTCTTGCTTTATATTATTTATCTACCCCTATATTTTATCTTTGAGTATGACCAATATAAGCTAACCGAGCGCAGGGTGAATAACGTATTACGTCGCGCGACCACCTTATTTTGGTTATGCTTAGCTTGATCTGTCGCCTTGTGTACAAACAAACCCTTTCTTATTGTTGTTGGTTTATTATAAACTATCTGCGGGGCTAGTATGCCAACCCACTATAGCGTGATATATCGCTATCACGCTTCCGCTCTCTTTCTATTTTCGCACGAACGAACAAGATAAAAGATTTGACAGATGGATGTGTTAAATATCGCAATCGCGGGTTGGCGTGCGTACTAGCCCCGCTGTTGATGAAGTAGCGATTACAAGTTTCCTGGTTTATTTGTGTTTTTCTGTTAAGCCGGGTCCGCTGCGCCATGTTTTCGGTTTACGATGTTAGCAAACACGAAAACATGGCGCAGCGGACCCGGCTTTAGGTTTTTGTAGTTTGTTATTGTCGTTATATTCAAAATGGATACAAAGCCCTAGGCCATACAGCCACGTCAGATACTTGATTCATTGTTGACAGACAATAACACCGAAATTGTTAATAATAAACCGACAATAATATCAAAGGGTTTATACTGCGTCTTTTTATTAATAATATTCATAAATATACCATAGGTACCTAATCGACCCCTCTCTGTTCAACGCCATCTATCGAGAAATTATGAACTAGCTTTTTTTTTTCGCAGGAAAATCCCCCATTGCACAGTGCAATTTCACAAATCGCAATTCTAGATGTAAGATAAAACGAATAGGTCACATAAATTAGAATGTCCATCAGATTCAACAGCTAGATACTTCCAGTGTAACGAATTGCTCAACTCTGTAACCTTCGACATTCTACTTATCAATCAGACAAACTGAAAGCTTCATAACTCGTGATAATCATGGTTGTAGGGGTGTCACACGATTAAATGGCATACTAAGGTATCTGCCTCATAAACTTAATAATTATACAGGATGTGAGAGTAAACAGTTGCTGGGTGATTGTAAAGCCTGGCCAGACCTGGTGCGCTATGGGACCAACATGGAAATTGCAAAAAAAATATGCTGTTTCACACATTTCGGTCGATTACCTATTGATAATTTCAATGAAATAGCATATTTTTGTTTCGCGATTTCTGTTGTTCAGTTTGATGGTCTGGAGCGCCCCTTTAAACGCGTTTAGGTTTACACCCTGTATGGTACTGCTTTAAAATTACTTAGGATTTAGAAATGTTTGAAAATATACCGGTACCTGAGTTTCGGTACCTACTACTAGTGAAACGTGGATGTTCTGAAGTTTCAGAATATCTCTGACTACCCCCTCGGGGAATATAGTCGTGAGCATATGCTATGCTATGCTGAAAATATACCAAACGTCATAAAATACAATACAATGCGACGGCCCGGTAGCACAGTCGGTAGTGAACCTGCCTGCTGAGCCGAGGGTCGCGGGTTCGAATCCCGTAAGGGACAAATATTTGTATGATGAATATGAATATTTGTACCCGAGTCATGGATGTTTGTATTTATATATGTATTCTATATCGTTGTCTAGTCATCATAATACAAGTCCAGGCTAGATTCTGGTACTTTAAATGTGACTAGATAATTTGTGTGACATTGTCCAAGATATTTATTTATTTATTAATAAAGCAAAACCAACACTTCATTTTTTTTAAATTACACAAATAAAAAAAAAATATTGCCTGACAGAAGCTATTTCTAAATTTTTTTTTATGCTTGTTCTAGACAACCCTACATAGATATGGGCATACATAGCACATAAATCGGTCATGGTCTAAAATGACCGTCAGTACCTATGTTGACGCAAGTCTATCAAGTAATTATATCGTGCATCAAATAATTCGGTGCAATTTTATAGTAATTTGTCCATCATGTTATACAAATGTACCTTATCTACTATACAATGTTACAGTAATTTCAATGATTGGATCCAGTGTTTATCTTGTACAATTGCGAACTGCATAGGTACACAATAATGACAAAGCCAAATTATTCTCCCGTGTTCTACCATATTTGTTGTTCCTTTGTTATTGTGTATGTCTCATTTAAGCAGTCACACGCAGTCACGCAGGATATACAACGTTATATACAGCATAATATACAACATAATATACAACATAATATACAGCGTTAATTCATTAACACGTGTTAATGAATTAACGCAAAACTAGAAATTAGTTTGTTTCGAATCGAGAGCAGAATCGAATTATCATGGATTCAACATGGGTAATTTTTTCAAAATAATACTTAAATAATTTTTTTGTAAATTTTTTTTACTGAACTCGTTGTCAACCCACCCTACGGGCACACTCACCCTACTTACTACCAAAACAAGATTATAAAAATGTATCCATGAGTAAAACTTAAAATGCGAATAACTTTAAATTTTAACTATCAAAGTAATGAAATTATTGTTTCTATCTAATTATTTTGTTATAAATCAGTTGGGGTGTATGAGGTTTAACTTTTTGACCTTTTTATTAAATGTTAGCAAATCCGCCGTAACAACACACATTTTGTGAAAATTTCACATTTCTTTCGGTTCAAAAGTTACAGCCCTAAATAGGTAGGACAGACGGACGGACGGACGGACGGACGGACATCGTAGGATTAGTAATAGGGTCCCGTTTTTACTCTTAGGGTACGGAACCCTAAAAATTAAATCACGATTTACAACCTGTCAATTATTTCACCAATATATCCTCCACAGCAACAATTAATTCAAACTCAATTACCGTTTTAGGCCAAAGTCAATTCGTGTCGTATTAAATAAATCATAATCATGTCCAAACCTTGCATTCAACACGATTTATTATACAACAAAAATGTCTATCAATGGCTGTTTTAGCCGTAGGCTTATTATTATTGACATAAACAAATTGTGAATGGAAATGTTAAGAATTTCTTAATGACAAAACTTTCCCTTTGAGGAACTTTACTTTGAAATTTATTATATTGAAAATTCTCTTGGAGACTTTGATCTCCTTCTCTATCTATGCCTTATTTTCTATGCAATAATGTCGCACGGAAATTATTAAACTAGGGATTTTGGAAATTCTTAGGCGCTGTCCTATTGCCATCGCTCGCGCGATCATGCGTTCGTCCGACGAAAATCATTGTGCCACTGTGCGTTTAAACATATGTACTCTGTTGTTTCGTGTGTGCCTTTAATGGTGAATAAAGATTTTTCTTTCTTTCTTTCTTTCTTTCTTACTTATATCTGAATAAAAATAGAACAATTCGATCGCATCTCATGATAGCACGACCTTCTATCGGATATTTCGCAGATATAAGTATGTTTAAACGCACAGTGGCGCTGTCCTATTGCCATCGCTCGCGCGATCCTGCGTTCGTCCGACGAAAATCATTATGCCACTGTGCGTTTAAATCTGCAGAATATCCTATAGAAGGTCGTGCTATCATGAGATACGATCGAATTGTTATATTTTTATTCAGATATAAGTATGTTTAAACGCACAGTGGCACAATGGTATTCGTCGGATGAACGCATGATCGCGCGAGCGATGGCAATAGGACAGCGCCTTAGGGATCACCAAGAAATCACTGAAGTCACTGATTATGTCGAACATTCCTTCTGATATTATTATGTAGAAATGTAGGTATGGTGGTGCTAATTAGGTGAAACTAGTTACTTGAAAAATAAACTAATAATGTCGTTTACCTAGACTGGTTTCTGTTAAAGTTAAATGTCAATTAAGAACAGAGCATCTCGATTTGAACTCGAAGTCATAAAATTCAAGTTTTACAGGGTAATAATTAATCATTAAATAAGGTGCAAGTCAGCTGATGGTTACAGCAATGTTTCTGACCACCCCGAAAGGGATTATGGTCGTGAGTTTATGTTTATGAATGTAAATAAGATCTTGGCTGAACAAAAAGAATCTCACCTAGCCTGGCAGAAAAATTAGCTTTATGTTGTAAATTTTACGTTGCTTCACCTTCACTGCACACACTAAATATACAAACTATTATAAATACAAACTTACAAACTATTATAAAACTGTAACAGAAATTTGTCTGTACATTGAAGATATTAAAAAAAAAAAATTACGACATGGTTTTTTCCTGTCCCTGATTCCACCAATTTTTTTATTTTTTGTCTGTCTGTTTGTTTGTTTGTTTTTTTGTTTATTTTTTTTTGTTTGTTTGTTCGTTTGGGTGTTTGTTTGTTCGAGTATCACGCAAAAACTACTGAACCGATTTTGATGAAACTTTTTTTATTTGATAGCTTATCATCTGACTTAAAATCTGGTATATAAAACGAAGTCGCGGGTTAAAGCTCGTACAAAATAAAATAAGGAATGCAAATGGAAAAACCATCATATACGAGTATAAAGCTTTCCCGAAACATTTAGTTTCTCTCTATAATTTTAATGTGAACGATCCTTTTAGTTCTCTTACCCACAGAGCCCATTTAGCGCAGTCTCTTGCCCTTATGTTATGATCGTTCTGGGCCATGTTTTTGATCCATAAGTAGCATCATGATCGTTCTGGACCATGTTTTTGATCCATAAGTAACAACATCATGATCGTTCTGGACCATGTTTTTGATCCATAAGTAACATCATGATCGTTCTGGACCATGTTTTTGATCCATAAGTAACATCATGATCGTTCTGGACCATATTTTTGATCCATAAGTAACATCATGGTCGTTCTGGACCATGTTTTTGATCCATAAGTAACATCATGATCGTTCTGGACCATGTTTTTGATCCATAAGTAACATCATGATCGTTCTGGACCATGTTTTTGATCCATAAGTAACAAAATGTCATTATTTCCAGGATCCAACCCGCGTGGTGTGCCCGGTCATAGACGTCATCAGCATGGATACCTTCCAGTACATCGGAGCTTCAGCTGACCTTCGTGGTGGTTTCGATTGGAATCTAGTCTTTAAGGTAATATTAATAAGTCTTTTCTCCTTTTAATCATCATCACCAATCGCGCTCACTTACCCTAATTGGGAGAGCAGAATCTCACGTACCTATGTGTGCCAATGCTTACATCGTAAGTCACTTTGGAACAAAAAACTGGCCAAGTACGAGTCGAGACTCGGGCAATTAGTGTTTCGTACTACAAGTCGTTTAAACATGGGTCATTGATAACACCACTATAAATTGATACTTACTTGGTATGTGGTCACATAGTAACTGAAGATCATTTTACACTGGTCTCACTGGTGTTAGTTTTTTGGGTGTAGAAAAAAAACTATCCAAGTAAGAGCCACCCTGATAATTTTCCCGCCATCTACACGTTATTTCTGATGTCTATGATTTTTTTCAGATCTTATACCGCTATATTTTTTGAAATAGAGGTGGGGACAGCAATTTCTCGGATTGAATTAAAAATTTTGTTAAACAAAGTTTTTATAAAAAATTTGAAAGGTATATTTTCAGACTCGTATTTTCATAAGCTTTCAACTGATACCCCACACCATAGGGTAGAAAAAAAAAATTTTATTCACTTTTTCTTACTCCCCATATTGCCCCCCAATATAAAAATTTAGCATTTTTTATTTCATTTATGATATTGGACCACCAATAGCTATATTTGTACCGAGTTTCAACTTCCTATGTCTTACGGTCTCTGAGAAAAATGCCTGTGACAGACGGACGGACGGACGGACGGACAGACACCGAGCTGATTCCATAAGTGTTCCGTTTTTCCAATTTTGGAACGGAACACTAAAAAATGGCCTGCGTTAGCAGATCTTCACTATTTATTATGACGCGTGGAGGCCTATGTCACAGTATAAGAAAGATTATCTACCTATGTCCAGCAGTGAATGTTATGACGTCCACTGCTGGACATAGGCCGTGCCTTATTATATCTACAACGATGAGATTCGGTGCATTTTGCATCCATCGTGTTTCGGTGACCTTCGCGAGATCAGTCGACCTTGTGGTTTTAAATATCCGATATTTATTTTTATTTTCATTTTATTGTACCTATAGTACATGTACACATTACAGTCAAGATGAAACCATTTTCATTGCAATAAGATATGTATGGGTACGGTGTACGTAGATACTTCCTAATTCTATGGTAGGTACCCGAAACCACAGCCGAAACATACTTCGTAGATAGGTATGTTCTGTTGCCAATTAGATGGCATGTATTCGTGAAAACTGAAGAAGCGAAGGAAATCGGTTAAAAATATTACTATAATGACGATCTGTTGTCTCAGTCTACCCCAATGGGTAACAAGCGTGGTAATATTGTATATATGTGTTGGCTTTCACCTGTATTTTCCCATAACAGTTTCACTATTATCTATAGCAATATTCATTACTTTTCCCTCATATGCAAATTGAATTAGGTACGCGAGATGCGCGTCGTAGCAGTAGTAAAAATTAATATAATAATACCAGTCCAAGACAAAAGGGACATTATGGTGGATGTGACTTAATTATTGTTTTAGCGACGTATACCTAATATACTGTCGGTAAAACTTCATAATGCTATTCATATCCCTCTTTAAGAGGACAATTATCTAGCACAAGATATAATTCTATACGTACTTGAAACCGACGGGCATGTATGAAGAGATGTATGGATGTGCATGAGGCAAAAGAGGTATAAATCCTTACGATTGCAGTAAGTGGCGCGCCCTGGTCTCTGCCTACCCTACTGGGAAAGAGGCGTGACGTTTTAGATAGAGATAGATAGAGATAATTCTATACAAATCTTAAATTAATCGTAACTTTGAAGTTATACATCCACAGAAAAGGATATTTGTTTAAAGATAGTGTATGATAGTGTTAAAACTTTCATTGAATTTTATTGAATATATTTAAAAAATAATAGACAGGGTCCAACTTAATATGCTGACAGTTTATTAAGAGTATGATCACTAAACAACATGCTCTATGGGACCAACGCAACATCGAAAGAGAAAGTTAAAATAAAAGTTAAAAAAAGAGAAAGATAAAGAAGAGATAGTTGTTCAGTTTGATAGTCTGATCATTCCCTTTAAAAAAGCGTCAGCATATTAAGAAGGACCCTGTATAATGGAACTGCGTTTTAAGCGTGCTCGATTCCTTTTTGTCTTAGACTGGCAGTTAAAGCTCATCAGAAATTTCTAACACTATAGATGGATACTGTAGAGAAATTAGACACAAAAACCCGTCAAAGAATGTACTGGTACTATAGAAACCACTCGAGGAGTGAAACTTTTTCGCTCAGCGCGATCTATACGAACCACTTAAAGTGCATCCGGACATGTGCAACGCAAATGCACCTTGAGGTTATTTATTCCTCTTTGAAATAGAAATGTTTCCCCGACTCTATTTTGTTTTATAAAATAAAATAAACAGACATGAAATAAGGCGCTTATGATGTATATACAGGGTGAAATTGATATCATTAGCATTCTTTTAAACTAAGAGTACCCATCAAACTGAGAAAAGCAAACCGACCGGAACAAAAAAAAAATCTGCTGTTGCATACATTTGAGTCGAGTAGGCACTGCAGTTTAGTATGGGACTGCAGATTTTTTAGTTGCTCCGATCTGTTTGCTCCCATAGTAAAAGTTGTTCAGTTTGATGGGTAGACTCTTAGTTTAAAAGGATGCCAATGATATCAATTTCACCCTGTATAAAACGTAGGTATACATGGGCAGTACATTATTCAGCGAATGCGACAAATTCACTTTTTTTAAAGTAAAAATTGTAGCCTATTTAGTTGTGTCCATATGCTAAGATAAAAAATAGAAAATAAATTGTGTGAGCGGTGCCTGATGGCTGTAAAACTGGACCTTATTCCGGCTCAAACCACATATGAGCAATCGATTAATTTCGACTAGATACGAGTAAGTTTTGAGATGTTGTCGAACCAGTGCAGCGAGTTCAAAACATGGTCTTCAAGGCAAACCGCTCTTAATGTTTAATTCGACACATACTCTGGTCACACATGGTCGTTATTTTTACTTCAGCAATCTAGAGATCAATTAAAATTGCTCAAAGATTTTTTAACTATCAATCAAGAAGAAATGGAACTAATCAACCCACCTTCGTTTATTTGAGAATGAGTAAATTATTATTATGTATCTAGAGCTCATAATTATTATCATGTACCTAGAGTATCTTTATTATGCTATTTTCGTACATACATACATACATAAGCTCACGACATTGTCCCAAGGGGGTAGGCAGAGACCACGGACCGCCACACGCTACGACTCTGACATACCTCTTTAGCCTCATTAACATTCATACATCTTTTCATGCACTTCCGTCGATTGAGGGTGCAACGCACTTGTCCTTTTCGGAAAAGATCATTGATTTGATCGTGGTATGTTTTCCTCGGACGGCCTCTCCCAACACTTCCGCTCACCTGTGCTCGATAAATTTCATTCGTAAGTCTTCTTTTATTCATTCTCTCTACGTGACCGAACCATCTATAAGCATATCCCTCTCAATCCTTGTTACTATATCATCCTTCAACTTACACCAATCCCTTATCACACTATTCTTGATTCGATCTACCAAAGTAATACCACACATACTTCGCAAGGAGAGCATTTCAACTGCATTCACTCGACTTTCATTCCTTTTATTCTATACCCAACATTCACTCCCATACATTAGCGTAGGCCCAACACATCGCTGTGAAAAGCCAGACGTGCCCTTTTTAATACAGACCGGCTACTCACCGCGGCGTGCAGGGCCCCATTTACCTTGTTTCCCGCAGTCACTCTTCGCTCTACATCCTCATCACACTTTCCATCTCTCCTAAACAAACTTCCCAGATATACAAATTCATTCACCTTTCCACTCTGTCTCCTTCCATAACAATGTTACATTCTGTAACATCGTATTCACGTTCTAAAACCATTACCTTCGTCTTGCATATTGACTTTCATTTCTTTTTTCTTCAACGACTCATTCATCACATTCAACATGTCTTGTAACTCCGTCATTGACGGCGCAAGTATCACCTGGTCGTCAGCGTACAAGAGGCACTTGACACTGAGCTCATCCATTCGTAGACCGCATTCCATCTCTTTCAAATCAGCCAGACAACTGTCCATATAAAGATTGAAACGTGTTCGTGAACAATCAAACATAAGAAGTATAAAAGAAATGGTATATACATTTTTGCACTTTGCCAAAAAGCACTATACCGAATCAAAGGTTTTTTTTTGGTCTAGTCGTATAGACCAAAAGAAATCTTTGACCTACATGTACATAAGCTTACCACCGTATACTTTGTAGAGATACATTACATTTTTCGACAAATGACGACAACTTTACCCAATTAGTGTTTATTCTTTTTTTACATAGGTACCTACATTAAATCTTCATTGATCTCCTCCAAAATGCATCTATTTCTAACAAGCAACCTATACCGTTTCCAGTGGGAATACCTCTCGCACGCCGAGCGGAGCGCGCGCCTCAGCGACCCCACCCAGGTGATCAGGACCCCCATGATAGCCGGGGGACTCTTCAGCATGGACCGGCAGTACTTTAACAAGCTCGGCAAGTACGACATGAGGATGGACGTGTGGGGCGGAGAGAATCTTGAGATATCCTTTAGGTAAGTTTGTTTTGGATGATCCCTATAAGTGGAGTCTTGTAATTGCAACTGTCTGGTTAGTTGCAACTGTGGAGCTGCACTTAGACGAATCACGACAATCACGATTCAGTTCGTCTCTCATGTCAATAGACACAATGTCCAGTCATCTAGAAGGCAGGTTTTGGTATACAGGGTTAAATTGATATCATTAGCATCCTTTTAAACTAAGAGTCGACCCATCAAACTGAACAACTTATACTATGGGAGCAAACCAATCGGAGCAAAAAAAAATCAGCTGTTGCATACATTTGTGTCGCATAGGAGTTTAGTATGGAACAGCTGATTTTTAAGTTGCTCCGATCGGTTTGCTCCCATAGTGAAAGTTGTACAGTTTGATGGGTAGACTCTTAGTTTAAAAGGATGCTAATGATATCAATTTCACCCTGTATAGAGAAGAACTGAATCGTGATTCTTATAAGTGCAATTGCTCCATAGTTGCAATTACCAGGAGTGCGATTTTTGAATCTCATTCGCTGAGTTCAGCAGTTGTAAATGTCAAAATTACTGTGGAGATATGCATCTTTCTACTGCTGATTTGACTTCCAAAAATAATACTTCCGGAATACATTTTCAACTGCTGAACTCAGCGAATAAGATTCAAAAATCGCACTCCAGATAGTTGCAATTACAAGACTCCACGTAATTACTATACCTACTGTAAACAGTTGAGGGTCTGGCGCATACCCGAATCCTTCTGGCCCATCCCAGAATTAAAAGGAGAAATCTAAAATAATCGACATAATTATACATTTCTCGTGTCCACTTTATTCAAAAGTCAATGAAGTCAGGGAATCTCAGAAATAGAGTCAAAATGCAAAGATTGTTTTTGTGAGACCAGCGAAATCAAATAAAATAATTTTTAAGCTAGTCTTGCTAGCTTAATTTCTTAAATTCTTCTCTTTAAGACTATGCTCTTGCAACAACCTAGTCATTATCCAGAGCTCGTTCCAGACTCAGACAGGTTCTGTACAGGGTGTAACAAAACACCCTAGTAATAATTAAGGGGATGCTTCAGACCATCAAACTGAACAACTTTCACTATGGAGCCAACATCGAAATCGCGAAAAAAAAATCAGCTCTTTCATACAAAACTGCAGTACAGTCTCGACTCAAATGTATGCGATGGCAGATTTTTTTTATTTTTTCTCGACTTTGGCTCCATAGTGAAAGTTGTTCAGATTGATGGTCTGAAGCACCCCCTTAAGTATTACTAGGGTGTTTTGTTACACCCTGTATATAAAACTCGAGCGCGCTTCACTTGCCAGGAACAGATGAGAATGTTGAGATGAGACCTATCTCAATATCCTCAACTAGACCTGGCCCTCACTGGAATAAAAATAATTGCTACGTCACAGTTTTAGTAGGTACCTATATAAATAGTTCCGTTCCTAGCGTATGCAAAAGAATCGTAAAGATTTTTTTTAAAGTGAACATAAATCAGAAACCGGAATCTTACTTTAGTATAACTAATGTAAAGCAAATAAAGACTGCGAAATTCTATTATATTTAAATAGAATGGGAGCTAGACGCATTCCTGTTAGCAAACTCGTCCCACGCTGCACCGTGGCTTGCACCCATTTAACCTACGCAAACAAAGCCGGACAATCTATTAATAGAACTAGGGTAGTCATGGACATGACAGATACTCGTTTAAATACAGAAGTCCTAGGGCTTCAAGGATACGGAGTTAAGGTGATATTGTTGCCTTTATGTATGTTGTTTTCACGGAAACTACATTTGTAGGTACAAAAAGACCAAACAATAAAACAGAGTACCTACCTACCTAGACTGTAGGGTGAGCATATTTTGTGATTGTGATACGCAAATTGTACGTCGATGGCCAGAAGTACGTATGCAAACATAAATTGTTGGTAGAAACTCAAGATACCTACTACATAGGCACTTAGGACGAAAGTGTTTACTTAAATATATAAAGCCAACTGTAAAACACGAAGAGATGCAAATGATTTAAAAATCACATCAAGTAAACCAAAATTGTATCTCATTCCAGGGTATGGCAATGCGGTGGTTCCTTAGAAATCGTACCATGTTCCCGAGTCGGACACGTGTTCCGAAAGCGACATCCCTACACATTCCCGGGAGGGTCTGGAGCGGTCTTCGCGAGGAACACCAGGAGAGCAGCGGAGGTGTGGATGGATGATTACAAGGAACTGTACTATCGGTCTCAACCGTTGGCCAAGCAGGTCGAGTTTGGAGAGTAAGTCACCATTTTTAGTTAACTATGAGCTAAAAAAGCTTAAAAGGCTGAAAGCGTATCTTAAATCTTAATTTTCTGCACACAGCATATCAGAACGCGTGTCTCTTCGGGATAAACTCCACTGCAAGCCATTCCGCTGGTATTTGGAGCATGTCTACCCTGAGTTGCAGGTCCCAGCGCTGGCCGGCGCCTCCCACGCCATCAGGCAAGGCGTGCGGTGCATGGACACTATGGGGCATCTCGTTGATGGGACTTTAGGTAAGTGTATCTCTATGTGGGATCTTTGTTAGGTACTTTCGGGGTTCACTATTTAACTCTGTATTCCGTTATTTTAAAGTTGTCAATCTAATATGGATCGACCACTGGATTTTTTATGATAACGGTACTATCATCATCAGCCTTTTCTTGTATACTGCTAGACAAAGGAATAGGCACATTCCAATACACGCTACCTACTACACTCGGTACTGTGCATTTGGCATCCAGTCCCATCCAGCCACTTCAGGATTCACGCCATCTAACAAATGCTGTTATATCTAAACTATTATAAAACTGTAACCGAAGTGTGTCTGTACATTGAAGATATTTACAACAAAAAGATTACGATACTTATGGTTTTTAGGTGTCCCTGATTCCAAATCACAAATTTTTGGATTTTTTGTCTGTCTGTTTGTTTGTTTGTTTGTTCGAGCATCACGCAAAAACTGCTGAACCGATTTTGATTAAACTTCTTTTGTTTGATATCTGACTTAAAATCTGGTATATAATTTATGCGGACGAAGTCGCGGGTAAATGCTTGTCCTATATAAATGTAATAGAAGGCGAATTGACCCTGATGTGCAGCTTGCCTATTCCTTGATAAATTAAAACCATCCATCATTCTTGATTTTATACGCACCATCGTTTTCGTGAAAACAGTTTTCTTGAATCGTTGGATTTTGCCATAAATTGTATGTTTTTCACATTAAAGGTTGCTGGATTTTCTCACCGATCTTAAATCAGAATCTGGTGCTACCAATTACCATACAAGTTGCAAAATTGTTCTTGTTCTGTAAGTTTCGCTGGCAAAATGTTGTGCTACTAACATTAATACAGACGTTCTTCTAACAGAGTTAATGTGTGTTGTGTGTCTTCTTTAACAGTGTTTTCCTCAGCATAGTTCTATTATGCTATCAATGAGCGTACAACCCAATTCCAGAAGCTCCTGTTATCTGTATCTGTAGATACTAACCAGCAAAGCTAATTTACAAATTAAACGTCAGTTTACGATCAATCTAATTCATATGCATCTGTGTTTTCCAGGAATGTACCCATGCCACAATACAGGAGGCAATCAGGAGTGGCGATTCGACAATGGCCTGATTCGCCACCACAGTCTCTGCGTGTCCCTATCGTCTAACGACAGGGTGACGGCAGCGCTGGCAGCTTGCGACCCTTCAGACGACAGCCAGCTGTGGAGGCGTAGAGGCCTCATGATCAGACATGCCAAGCTCGAGGCTTGCCTAGATTCCGATAGACCTGCACTGTATTTAGAACAATGTGATGAGGATAAGCCAAGTCAGCAGTTCACATCTTAAGTTGATAGGTACCTAGTTCTTGGAGGAAATAAATCTTTAAATATTAGTTAGGTGACAAATTGTGGATGAATGATTTTGAAAATTTGTAGTCATTTGATGAGAGTGTGAAAAACAATCAACGTACTATCGACTTAGTCACAAAATATGACTTAGATTTATCGTTTAGTAACAATTGTCGAATAATTAGAAATCTCAATTCTTTCGTTTCAAATGGCACCACTTTGTTCAAATATTTCTTCTTGAAGTTAAAAGGTGCCAAAACCAGTTTTGTATTTCGTACCTAAATGATTTATTTTATTAGTTAACAATTTTACATTCCATCAAATTTATTTTAATGCATTTTTTGTTTTCATTGCGATTTACATCAAATCGAATTTTTAAAAAATCATGATTTTCTTCAAGAAAACTAAGATTTTTAAATTTTCCTGTATATTAGGTATTGTACAATTATGTACGTATTGTAATTTAACAATAATATAGTTACCATTGTAATGATTATAGGATAAGTAGTTCGCTGTAAGTGCCGGGAAAGTGGAATGTGGATATAGAAATAGGAAATATTATCTATCACTTATGAATGACTTATAATAATTATATATTGCACCTCTTCCTCTTACTTAGGTATAGAATTTAATATTTTATTCCATTCAGAAAAAATCTATAAGATTTCCAAGAAAGAGTAAAATTACATCTATGTTGATAACAACAAAAATTGATTTCAAAACGCAAGTCACAAATCATACACTTTAAACTTTAAATTAGATTAGATAAAGCCACAATCACTGAAAATTCTGAAATAGATAATTCTGATTTAGATTTTTTGAGTAGCATATCTTTTTAAATATTTTTTGTTTACATTTGAAGTCATTTTTGATGATATTGCGTACCTACATACTGTTTTATGATATAACCTAGGAACCAATTTATTTTTTACGTTGTATTGTCTCAAATTTAATGATCTTTTCTCTATTGATTAAGTTTTGTAATTTTACAGCTCAAATAGGTAGATAAATTTAATTTTGCGGGGTTTATCGAGGATCTATAGATATATTTTAGTGTAGAATCAATAAAATCACTCACAGTACAATCGATCATTAACAATTACAATGAATCTTATGGCCCTTAAAGGGCTTTGTAGATATAAGACATTTATAATTTATCAGTGATTTAATTTTAATTTTTAAATGTGAAGTTTTATTTTACAATTCTTTACTATCGTCCGATTAGGTTTAAGAATAGAAAAATTTTGAATACTCGCTATTTTTAATTCAATTCGGAATTTTTATTTACAAATGTTATTTTAAATCTTTTGGAAAAGTATTAATTTATTGTAAATATTGAGTTTTTTGTGTATATTGCTTTCTAGTTTAATTTAGCATATAATTTAGAATTATTTTTATATCTCCATACATTTTGCAATACTTGAAAAGTATTTTCTACATCACAATATGTAACTGTGTAGCATAATAAACTAAGCTATACATAAACCATCATAGATAAGCATAAATAGAGACTCGAATATGTGTATTATTATCACTGCCGTATATACCCACACCCATTATATAAAACACACTCTTGCCAGATATTTCAGCATCATAATAATTATAAGGAAGCTACATAGAGCCAGTTGCAATTTCCAATAATATTCTTCATTCTTCTGCTCTGTTATTGTTTATTATATCTTTTTAAATAGACCGATCTTTAACCTTTTGACCTTTAACTAAGTATAACGGAGCCTTGAAAACTTAACTACTTTTCTTAACTTTGTAAATTTTTAAAACTATTCCTTTCAATAATGTTTTATTTTAAAATTCTGGCATTTAACAGCTAAAGTGTAAATATTCTCACCGCTTTCTTCGCAAGATACGTCAGTAGAATAAGAAACTTATAATTTTAAGGTATAAAATAAGAAATTCGTGGCCTATTTGCTACCTTTAAGACAATCTGATTGCAATGTGTCTTACAGCAGTCAATTTATTTCTAGAGTTACTTTGTAATTGTATGTACTTCTTGAAAGATGGCAAATAACCCTTTAGAAAAGTTGTTGGCTATAAGGAATAGGATATTCTCATTTCATCCATATCAGTCAGATTTCATAATACCCCATTTATACGTGTTAATGAATTAGCGCAAAACCTCGTTCCAACTGATTTATAACAAAATAATGTGTTTTGTGAATTTATTGGTAAAACAAATAAAAGTGGGTAAGTACATTAAAAATATAAACAAACAATAAAACAATAATTTCATTATTTTGATCATTAAAATTTAAAGTTATTCGCATTTTAGGTTTTGAGGCAAAAATGATTTGTTATCATTTCAGCAATGAATGAAAGCGCTAACGAGCTCATGGATACATTTTAATAATCTTTTTTTGGTAGTAAGTTGGGTGAGTATGCCCGTGCAGTGGGTTGACATCGGGTTCAGTATATTATAAATTATACCAAAATATTTTGAAAAAAAATTACCCATGTTGACACCATGATAATTGGATTCTGCTCTCGATGCCAAACAAACTGCTTTCTAGTTTTGCGTTAATTCATTAACACGTTGTATACCAACATAAACGATAGACATCAATAACGGTAATATTACATGATTAATATTAATCTACATTCACATCCTAAAACAATCATTGTATTACTTTTAACGTTAGATATTTAAAGTCTCTTCGATGGCGGTACATGCACTAAAACATTTATATATCAGAAGGGGGATTGAAATAAGTAACTGTTGATTTTCTTGTGCACTAGATATTTATGTACCAGTAAATATCGTTTACTACAGTAAATATTATAATAAACGATTTTTGCTAGAAAAATCTACTTATCAATGAAAATTTAAGATTTTTTTTTAGTAGACAACTTACAAGTTGATAGGTCCTTAGTACTGTTAAACATTCCTAAATATGTATATTGAACATGGTATATACTTGTAAAATATTGAACTATTATAGTACTCTGTGGTACTATGTACTTATGACTAC
Source organism: Agonopterix subpropinquella (assembly GCA_922987775.1). Classification (NCBI taxonomy): domain Eukaryota; kingdom Metazoa; phylum Arthropoda; class Insecta; order Lepidoptera; family Depressariidae; genus Agonopterix; species Agonopterix subpropinquella. The sequence goes on along the minus strand of OV277703.1, from coordinate 20,486,688 downwards.
AACACTGTCTTATGACTAACTACAATATTCGTAGAAATAATAATAATATTCGAATTAAAAACAGAAAATATACTTAGAAATGTTTGAAAAATGAGCACAGAACAAGTTATATGCTTAGAAACAGCACGATACAGTAGAAGTTAAAATCAAAATTGTATATTCCTAACCAAATTTATTAAATTTTTTATTTTTAATGTATTTCCATCGTTTTTAAAACGGCATTGTGACTTGACTGCCCTAGTCAGATTTTGTTGAAATATTTAATGCTACTTTTTACGTTCATTTTTAAGCGAATGCGTGATTTTATTTTAGTGAGATAAAAATTTCGTAAATAAAAAGACATTATAATGAAGAAATGCTTTTATTTGTTCCACTTCTTTATTTTTCTTGTCCATCCCATTAAACTAACGAAAACTTTACCGTACCAGTTTTTTGACATTAACAGAAATACTAAAATCGTTTTTATTTTAGCCATATATACATTATAACCTTATTTAATAAGACACACACCGTCTTAATAAAATATTATTGTAAATGTTTTGATAATTACTTAGGTAAAAGTTTTTAAACTTGATTGAAATCCAAAACAAAAATACTTTGAGTGCACAAACGAATCATAATAATTATTATGTTAATCGAAAAAAATACTTTGTGTTCGACATGCATGTTTAATTCCATTCCACAATCGATTTTACTTATTTGTTTACAATTATTATTTGTCAATTTCCAACAGTTCCGCTAATTTCCGATGTGTGATTTTTTTACAAATTAATATGAAAGTATCGTATTTGTATTCAAACGCTAAAAACAATTTACTAAATTAGATATAAATAAGAGAAATGCTACACAATTCTAGTTTAGTAAAAAAGTATAAAATGATTTCATCAATTTAATAAAGATTTTATTTCAGTCTTAACGCTTATTCTCGAAGTTAAATTAATATTAAATTTTATATTTAAACGTATCTTAATTAAAGTAGTCTAGACCATCACTATTAAAAATTTAAACTTATTTTATATACTTAAATCAGAAGCAAATATAATAACTGGGATTTACACTTCGATTAGGATCTACCTACCCAAACCATTTAAATTATGTATAAATATCACAAATTATTTGATAGGACCCACAATTTTTGAAACTTAAAGAGCTCATTAGGTTTGATCTTTGATAGATATCCTCATTTAAAAAAAAATCAGCATAATGGACAACATTTCATTTTTTTATTCAAGCATTGTTTTTGAATATAAATTATAAATATAATATTTTTTCGACTTTATGTTCATTCATTATTTCTATTTTGTATTTTTCTGAAGTTAACGGCGCGACATCATGGGAAATGGCAAAATTTCAGAGAAATGAAAAAAAAGTTAAATAAAGATAATGCATGCATCCCATTCAGCCACAAACAAAATTTTTCAAATAACTCGAGAAATAATGGATAGAAAAATCTGTAAAATTTTATATTTAAGCGTTTTTATGACATCATTTCCAAATGGTTTTCGAATTTTTGTACCACATTCCTATTGTGAAATGTTGTCCATGCAAAAGCTAGCACATAGAAGCAGTAATGTTTCAGAGTTAGTTCCTTCCTAACTAAACCTAAAAATTTTCTTAATAGTCACTGTTGTTAAAATAATTAATAATACAATCAGATTTATCACACGGTCAGTTTTATCCATTACTGTATTAAGATGTTATCCGTACAACAAAATTCAGTAAAAAATATATATCGGGTCCAACTTAATATGCCGACGGTTTTCGATCGATTGGACCATCATCCCTGAAATCGCATCTGATTTTTTTTGTTGCGATTTCGGTGTTTTGGTCCCACTGTGAATATTCTTCAATTTCATAAAGCTAAAGTGATCAATCTCCTTAAAAACCATCAGCATTATTAAGAAGGACATGCAATAGAAGACACAGCTCATTAACATGATTTCTATCGTACGGGGCGTGCAAAATGATTCAAGGCACATTGAGAATCAAAATTTTCATTCATAATCTAATTAGTCATTGATCTTCAATCTTCACTGCATTAAAAACGCCACAAAAAAGAACCCCACATAAAGAACAATACCCATTTCCACTACATATTTTCTCTATTAGCGTAAAAGATAAATAAAGTAAATAGCGCGCCCTAGTCTCTGCCTACCCCACTGGGAAAGAGGCGTGACGTGATAGATATAGAAACAAAGATCACTCTAACTTATTATAATGATTGAGAAGTTATAATATTGGTCTTTTTTTAATTCTTCTGCTTTGCACTTTTTTTTTTACACATCAAATTACCATCTTCTCGCTTGTTATGTTCATCTACTATAGCTGTTTTTTTTTTAAATAACCAGAGATCGAAGAAAAATAGTTAGGTTACCCTTTGAAACAAAATGCTTCATATCCTATGAATTGATATATCGCGGTGAATGCGGTTTTAAATTATTCACTCAAAGCTGAAAAACCGGAGATAAGCACACCTGGGCAACGAGCACTGGAAATGTTTGTGTTGGGGATGAAATAGGTATAACTTACTCTTTCCCACGTTTAGTAAGAGGCATGGAAATGGTACTAAATCAGGCCCAATTTTGAACCAAATTCTACATAACTATTCTTCCCCGATCTCTAATAATAGCTATCAATGGTTAGAAATACTCATTTTAGTCTTAATAAACCTGCCAATAACCTTGATAGCTCTGAAGGCGTAGTTCGGAGACAGCCGCTGTCTGAGGAGGTAGTAGCCAGTCATGTGCATGCCGATCAGCATAACGACGAGGATCGAGAAGTCGTACCAGAATGACACTCCGGACATGCCCATCAGAGTGACGAAGTAACTGAAAGAAAATGTTCCATTTGAGAAAAATAAGTAGTAATAACTGAGCTTCCGACACAACTGTCGCAAAATACGATAATTGATAATAGCTGAACGAAAAATCCTGGCACCGAATCTGATCTGGAGTAAGATTATTGAAACATAAATGCTACTTAACAATAACTATGTTAGTAAAGTTGATGTTTTTCTTCCTAAAAGTCTTTAAAACAAATCAATTCAGAATTTTGAAAATATCTAATTTCATTCCATTGCCGGCTTGTACCCAAAAGAAAGAGGTTTTGTTGCTACTGATAAATCAGCTCCATAAATATTACATCATTATTAATGGACTACTGGTGACTAGAAGTTTAATTAATATTACCTATATTGTAATCTGCGAGATATTTGAAATGTTCTGATGCTGGCAATAGTTAATATAAATATGATCATATGAGGTTATCTCTCAGAGGTCCATACGCAGCCGGAAATCAGAATACCGTGGCGCATTTAGGAACAAAACCTGATGATGTTCAAGATAAGGATAATGAAGAAACAACAACTTGCCCAACGTTCTTATTCTGGCAACAGTCAATATTATGATCTGGACATAAGAGGTCATGTCTTGGAGTTCCGTACACAGTATCTATCAGACCCTCAAGGACGTAGAGAATGTAGGAACAAAACCTGATCATGTTTACGATAAGAAAAACAATTAAGAAACACTTACCCAACGTTCTTATATTGGCAATAATCAATATGATCTGGGCATACAAGGTCATCTCTTGGAGGTCCGTAAACAGCAGCTATCAGACCCTCAAGGCCGTAGCGCATATAGGAACAAGATCTGGCCATCTTCCAGATAAGAGGGGGAGGTTCATCTCCACTTCCCATACCGTAGACGGCTAGTAACATGAGGGGGACGCTGAGACATGGGCCGGTGAATACTGAATTCTGAAATAAAGGCTTCAAATCAGACCATGACTTTTCCAGCAGTAACCGAGAATATGAGTTTCGAACCTATATGGTAAGTAGGAACTATCAGCTCAATGACAATCCAATTGCAAATTTTAAATTAGCTAGAAAATAAAACGAGACTTACAACAACACTCAACGTAGAAGATATAACCGTGCCCATACTCTCAGATATCAGCGCCACCATAATGCAAATAGTCGTGAACATCGCGATCCTAGATAGTTCCATGGGCTGTGACGTCAGAGGATACGTGATGGACAAGTAGATCAGGCTGAAGAAGATTGTGGCTGGAGTCCGGGAGACCACCAGAGCGGCGTAGTAGGGCTTCAAACCGTACCAGCGGTTAAAGTACTCCCGTTTTACTAGTTGTACTTCGGTTGGGACTGGAAAGAAGAAAGAACATATGCGTTACTTAGTTCGTTATTATTTCATCACGATTTTCTTGTTAAATTAAGGTATATTCAACGTATATGAACAAACCCTGACCATTTTCTTTTGAAGTGAGAATTTCCTACAGCTACCAACTAAGAAATGAGGTTTGTGGCTTAGAAGAGATCAACCCATTTAATCCTATAGGTGAACGAGGCTATTAAAAGATAATATTAGTTTTACAGAATTGTTGTAGGCAGAAGCCCACCAATATTATCATCACTTGATCCATTATCCCACCCTAAAATGTATATCTGTAATATGTGAAGATGTATTGATATAAATACCTACTGATATAAATTCAGGCTCGAAAGTATTATGATAATTAAGTCTACCCATATATCACTGCTTCTGAGATAATAACAGGTCCCAAAAAACCAAGCCACGTCTGCCAAAAATTGTACGAAAACTAACTTCCATAAAAAAAAAATTTTATGACATACTTACAAGCCAACAAAATGGGCATCATAGTAGTGTAAAGCATAGCAATGATGCAAGCGTAGCAGAAACCAAAGTTGAAGATAGTCTTGGAGGCGTCTTGTCCCATCCGGTTGAAGAGTAGTGCTATGATAATGCCGAGGAAGAGATGGAGGTAGACCCGCAGCCAGAGGTAATCCTGCAATTGAAAGGTTTTGAGGATAAAGTCAAAAGTTAAAACCACGAGGCAATCACAATTGTTGATGCTCGTAAGATTGACAATCTAGACATGGTCCAAGAGCTCTTGACGGTCAGAACTTCATTATTTTATAATAGCTGGTAGTTTCTCAGCGCATGCTGCCAACACTGGTAGGAATGATGGGCATAGGCATCGATAATGTATTTATGTTTGACTTCACTGGGCTATTTATAAGTAATACTAATAATTGTGTTTTCTCTGATCATCATTATCCAATAATTGCCAAGAATTATCAAAAAACACCATGTCGGTTTGACACCGATCGAATTGGGTAACCCCCATTATAATTATGGGCATAGGAAGGAGATCAGACAACGATGACGCAAAATAACTATACGCAAGAATGGACTTTGATTCGAACCCTCATCAAAGAGGTAGTATCTATCTAACTACCTACTAAGTGAAAGAGATATTTAAGCCGAAAGGTTGTGATTCCATTTATCAAACTGGATGATTTTATAGTAAGTAATTAATTGATATACTTACCTAATGTTTTAGTTTGGAAGTCCTAAAAATGATTCCGCCCAATATTATTATTAAATACTGTCGACGCAACTTTAGATATTAAAAATCATATCTGATTCCTGATTAAGCAAAAGTATGCAGAAAAACTAAGCTGTCAAGGCTTCGTGTTTATAAAAATAGAATAATAACGTAATTACATAAAAAGCCTACCTGCGACATAAATGGCAAATTGTTACCTGTGATGTGCCTCATGTACTTAACAATGGATTCAACATAGCGATTGATAATTCCATTGTTTTCGTATATCAACGATCATGGCATGAGACATAGGACAATGGGGTCCTAATCATTGAGAATTAACATCTATTAGCCCCATCAATGTACTTGAATACCTTACAGCATCCTACTAGAAAGAAGTACCTAGTTTGTAAGTGTTTGATGGACGCTTACTACTTGCTTCTTTCCAAGTTAGATAATACAAACTGAATTGTTTTTTATGCTAATACAGACAATTTGAAATATAATAATATGCATTTTATCACGATACTTTGAAATATTGAAGCAACACTGACAACCTTTCACCCTTTTATTCGTGAGCAACACGACACTGGCTTCTAGTTAGTAGTTTATATTATCTTGTACCCATGGTTAAATGTCAGTTCACCTGTTTTATCTTTCTAAGGAAACTCGTTCAATTCTGATAAGGCACGTACGCTACCCATGGAATTTCCTGTTGTTGTGTTAATAAATATAATTCTATATAAATTGTCAACCCACCCTATTTCTCAGAGCATACTATTCTGCAATGTTTTATATTTGGAAGCGAGTATTTTAAAACTACGCTATACTTTCAATATGCAATTCATTCAACCTGTTTCCTACCACTGCTTAAGTGGAGTATACTTAAATTACGTAATTACCATCATCACTATGTATCCCTTCTTGCCCAGAATCCAGATTGTCAATTGCTCGAACATCAATTTCTTCAAAGCTTCTTTGTAATATTAATGCACATTTGACAACTTAGATAGCCTTTTGATCTCCTAACTCTGCCTTTTCTCTCCGAAACGTGTTCAGCTGTACAATGTTGATTTTATCCACATTTGATAGGACATCATTATCGTATGGCATATTTTTTCCTTCTGATTTTTCATTAAATTAGTTGATTGGTATAAATCAACTTACCCTATTTCTAACAGTCTGTAACAGCATCCTCCTAAGTAATATTGAGAACTGTTGGCAGCCACTGCTCCCAAACTTGTAGTTATGCTTCTCAACTCCTCCAGTGTTCAGCTGTTCTATCTCCATCTCTTCAAACGTCGGCTCACTGACTTCTGCCGCGAAATCCCTCCAACGTTGGCAGCGGCCATTTTCTACTGCTGATACCATTCTGTCAACGTGGTGGCCGTACTCGCCGCTTGATACTTCTATTACTGTGGGTGAAGATAATTATTTGTTTATTTTGAGGAGAAGAAAAACTACTAAAATGTTTGATCTACATCGTATTTTCTTCAAGATCATCGGTTAATTAATTATTCGTGTATACAATTTTACAAGCAACGCATTTCTAGGTATGAATCCTATTTTTTGCAGTATTTTTCCTCTCTTCACAACTTTACTCTGAAGTAACAAAGTGCAGGTTTACAACAGTGTTCCTCTACGGAAAAAAAATCTTGGAAGCATGTTTAGAAACATTCTAAATCTAAGGTTTCTGGAATAGGACATATTTTGGACTCTAGGTAGGTGATAATTTATCATATGAATGTCTAACTTAATTGACTTGAGGAAAATAAATATACACACATCAAAATAGCAGCAAAGTCATAATTATTGTAACTTGGCATCCTAATTATCGAACGGTTAATGGATATAATGGGTCTAAACAAGACCAAATCAAAATAAAAATAACTAGTCTATAATAGGCCTATTAACCTTAGCACGACATAAAATATAAGGTAAGACATGATATAGTTCGAGGTGACCGTGTCAGCTTAGTTTCAATTAATTACTATAATTATTAGCATTCGCCCTTAAACTCTGTTGGAGTGATTAGATACCATTACAGTCAGTCAGCATAATACAATTTTATAATTATTATATATATCAAAGTCTTTGCTAATACACTTGTATATATCAACGTCAAAATAAACAAGTTAAATTACAATTATGTTACTTTGTTGGCAAAATAATGTACCTGAAGCTCCTGCTAAAGCTTCTGCATCGAGAAACGTAAAAGCTCAAGGGTAATTATCATTCAGTACATAGCCATCCAAAAAGAAGAAGAATCCCTAGGAGTTTAAAAAGATAACGAGTTGTCTAAACATCATCACAGCCTATATACGTCCCACTGCAGGGCACAGTCCTACCCTTACAGAGGAGGAGGGTTGTAAAACGCAACGATGTTAGATACAGCGAATTCATAAGTTTCTACTTATTTTATCTTAAAATAATTTTCACAGAAACCTGGATGATTTACAAGAAATCTGGTGCAGCAGTTGCTACTCCAATAAAAATGAGATCATGACTAATAGAGATACCTCATCTCTTTTCCTGGATACCAGACTACAAAAAGATTACCAGAGAATGAATATAATTACCAACCACTTGTGCACAACCTTCATCTAACATGTTCGCCATCTTGCCGACGATGTTGATTATTTATGGTAAATGGTAGGTTAGGTAATATGGGAAGCCTTTGTCCAGAAGTAGACTTTGAATAGTGCTTTGATAAGTTCACCATTTACCAGCGTCGACAACTTCAGCTTTGATAGTTGAATAAGTTATCTTACCAAAATCTGCAGGATTATACGTCTTCGGACAAGGCAGTTGCAGTTCCTTCAAAAATGGGACGACACCCGCAGAGGCTCCTTGGTAGGCGCATTTTCCTCCAGCCACGACGTACACATGGTCGAATTCGGCGAAGAGTCGCGCTGAAGGGGTGTGCAGGGAACATATCACTGTTCTACCACCTCGAGCTACGCGTTTGAGAAGAGATACGCACGTTGAAGATGCTACGTCATCTAGGCCACTGGAAATAAAAAAGCAATTATTGACATTGATAGGAATCAAAAGGTTATCTAGGACTTCGGATTATCAGCAGCCTAAGAAGCCAATGAAACAATACCTACCACAGAAAAGAGATAGATGGTAAATCAACTTAATGGTAGGGCTGACATAACCTCAGGGTTAAAAGCTCCAATAAAAAACTAAAAAAAATTACAAAAAAAAACGTAATGGTACCGTACCGCCCGCCGCGCCCGAATCGATGTAGCGCTATGGAAGCAATAAAGCAATAAAGATTATGATTATGATTATGATTATGATTATGGTACTTCAGGAGTGAGATTTTTTAAAGTCACACGTTCAAGTCAGCTGTAGAAAAAGTCTAAATTACTAGAGATTGTGTCGATTTGGGCGCTTGTATATTGCTTTACTGTCTATCTCTTTTCGGTTACAATATACCTTGGAATGGTCTTAATTTTTTACGTTTCTTTACTATCCAGATCATCTATTTAGTATGTATGATAGTTCCTGAATTTAGTTTGGATTATTATTAGTAGTCAGAAACAAAATGCTAAACAGTTTTATTTGATGTAAAAGGATGAAATTAGAAGAGGATTAGTAGAAACAAAATTATTTTATTGTACAAAATAATCAATAATTACTGAGATTTAATAAAACAAATTTTAATTTATTTAATTAATAATTAAAAAATAAAGAACACATAAGGTTGTAAATTTAAATGTCATAGGTACTTAGCTACTTTATGGTGTATCAGACCGTCAAACTGAACAACTTTTACTAATGAATCAACATTAAAATCGCGATAAAGAAGTCAGGTTTGAACATTTTAGTCGAGTTACTATTTAATTTTAATAAAAAATTAAATAGCAACATTTAGTATAGCATCTTTTTTTTCTATGATTTTTTCGTTTTCTATGTTTGCTCCATAGTGAAAGAATTGTTTGGTGGTCTGAAGCACCTGTTTGATATGTAACGCATTTAATTTTACACACTATATACCACTGACATAAATATGTATATATATCAGTGCTATAAGTATGCCTACTTAGATACATCGTTAATGACTTGGATATCAATTAAAATTCATCACAAAAATAAATGCCCTATGCCTACGAGGAAAACCTTAGGTAGGTACATTAATTATTTTGTCATCTGTATGAAGATCATACAGGACGAGTATTTTCTACAGAAGTACTTTTTTTGGTATAGTCGCATTGTTTTTCAAAACAATGTAAGTACCATTACATAAAGGTAGTATAATAATGTCTATGGTAAGTACATATCTAAACTATTATAAAACTGTAACAGAAGTATGTCTGTACATTGAAGATATTTACAAAAAAAAATTACGACATGGTTTTTACCTGTCCCTGATTCCAAATCACCGATTTTTGGATTTTTTGTCTGTCTGTTTGTTTGTTTGTTTGTTTGTTTGGGTGTTTGTTTGTTCGAGTATCACATAAAAACTAGTGAACCGATTTTGATGAAACTTTTTTTGTTTGATAGCTTATGATCTGACTTAAAATCTGGTATATAATTTATGCGGACGAAGTCGCGGGTAAATGCTCGTACAAAATACTTGTCTTTCATTCAATTTAATGTCACCATTGACATTCAAAAGACAATGGGTAGTCCTAAGATCAAGGACCTCTTTATTTGGAGTACACATAAAAAGTCATTGGGGTTTGGGGTAGACACATAATACCACTCCAGCTTCCTGGGTAGAAAAGAAACGAAGAAACCCTAGGCACAGTATAAGACAGTAATCTATCTTCATACAATATGGTGCCAAACGCGGCGTACTGATATCTCCGCGTAGCCCCGTCTGGCGCATTCTTGTCAGTCTGACATATTTTCAGTGTGTGCGTGCTAAGAGGCGTAAGTAATGGCGAGCACACATACAAGCCGCGTTTGGTACCATTGTATGAAGATAGATTACGGTCTTATACTGTACCCTAGGGGAGCGGGTAATTTCTCTATGGTAGAAACTCTACAAAAAAAAATATTCAAATTCAAGTGACAATTTCAATTCAATGATATCGGATTGTGTAACTCCCGATACAATCGGTATCAAATTGCCATGATATCATCGTGCTTTTTATTAGCGATTCTACTTCTTAATATTTGGTTAATTAATTTCAGACACTGGATAAGATGATCACAGAAGCAAAATATTTCTTGAAAATTGCCTACTACAGTCACAGAATAAATATTAGTACTACCCGTACAGAAGGATCACTTCGAAAACAGATTTAAATAAATAACGACTCTCTCGTCACAGCAATAAGGTGCAAAGTTATTCGCACCCGTCCTATCGTACAACTCGCGAATAACCTACCAACTGTCACAACGGCGCGCGTGCAAACAAAAATGAACCGAATCATTAGGCATGACAGCTTCCTTTACAAAGTCTCCTTCTTTCATTCTTTAACGTGCTGACAGCGTGACATCGCTAGGGTTTTCAGTACTCACAAAATGACGGCAAGTCATAGACGAAGAATTTTTCTACGATCGGAACTAAACTTTTTTAATTATCATGACATCATGGAAAACGTCAAACTGTCAAACATCGAGTGCAGTTTTATGCGTTTCAAATCAATATTTACCGTAAAATCTTTAGTTTTGTCCTTATTATTATTTCAAATGGATAAAGCAACAAAAAGTGGTGCTAGTCTAGTAATTCAGTATGTTATTTTCTGTTACGTTTGGAGGTATATCATGCTGGGAAACTTCGAACAAATTGTATGTTATTTACAAGCGATTAGCTGATATGGTAGGTATTTATTTACTCTAATATTGCATTTTAACAATAGTTGTCAATAAATTATATCAATTATCGTAAGTTATCATCTGAAAGATAATCATTTAGGGGATTTCCTTTCGAGTTTGGGTTGCACGAGGTTCCAAATTGTACATATTTTAAGTAGGTATGCGTCGACCGCATAATTTTGACCGTCGCATGTCATTCTCGCATGTGATATTTTTTGTTTTGCTTAGTTTATCTTAACAGCGACAAACATTTTTTCGATTGCTTTTTTATGGTTTTTCTCTATTGTTTTCAGGAAAACATTTAAACCGCAAAATTAATCCGCCCGAAATGCATCGATAAATTAAAAACTGCCATGCTAGGAAATGGAAATGGTAAAAAGAAGAAATGCAAATATCGGACCTTCGAAAATATGACAATCGTATACTGATAAAATTCAGAAACAAATAATTTGAAAGTACAATATAAAGTGTATTTATTACTTCCATATTATTATGCGTTTTCATTATTTTCTTCTAGAATACAGAAGGCATAGCATGTTGCACGTGATACGGCTATATCATTCCTTTTATCTCGCTGGTTCGTGCGTAAATAGAAAGATAGTGAAGGTGTGATAGTTCTATATCTCGCTGCCATAACGTTGCACAAAAGGTGAAGACAAGACTGAACATCATCCGGAACCTGGCCGGAACAAGCTGGGGCGCTACAGCTCCTGTTCTCCGCACCTCTGCCCTGGCGCTGGTGTACTCCGTCGCGGAATACTGCGCTCCGGTATGGTACCGCAGTGCACACAGAGACAAAGTTGACACCCAGCTCAACGAAGCCATGCGCCTAATTACGGGAGTCATTAAATCGACCCCACTGCCTTGGCTTCCTGTTCTCTCGCACATCCCTCCACCGGAGCTCCGCAGGAATAAAGCAGCTGCCAAAGAATGGAAAAAGTGCTTCCAACTAAATCACGCAGCCCCCATGCCTATAAGGAAAACGCTGGAGTCAATTCCTACTTACCGTCTCCCATCCAGATCACCTATCTGGACCGATGACAGAATTCACTCCCAGTACGATATTAATAGTGCATGGCGGTCAGATTGGGGCCTTTTTGACCATCTGCATGCAAACCTCGTGCGAGACCCAACTGCCGAACTGGCTGGGTTTGATAAGGACCGGAAGACCTGGGCTAAACTAAACCGGTTCTAACCTAACCACGGAAGGACCAACCATCACCTCTACAAGTGGGGCCTGAGGGAGTCACCAATGTGCGACTGCGGGGCACCTGACCAAACCCTCACCCACGTGGTAAATGAGTGTCATCTGCGCCGTTTCCCCGGTGGAATTGAGGAACTCCATAGGCTAACCCCGGCAGCGGAAGACTGGCTGAAGAATCTTGATCTCGAAATTTAGACTTCCCCGGATCCAAGCAGGAAGACAAAAATGCCATACGACATGATGATGATGATCTCGCTGCCATGCTAGCCATGCAGTTGCATAAATTTAAATTTTCTGCAAGGAGTAAAATTTAGCTGCGGGGCTAGTAGGTACGCCAACCCGCGGTAGCGTGATACATCGCTATCACGCTTCCGCTCTCTTTCTATTTGCGCGCGAACGAACGAGATAAAATACTAAATTTTACAGATGGATATGTTAAATGTCGCTATCGCGGGTTGACGTACTAGCCTCGCAGCTGCCAGAGCTAAATTTAGCTAAATATAGATAACGTTTTGCATAAACTTTTGGAGTAAATACAGCAAGTATCAAAATAGTTTAGGTTGAAGTGTAGTGTTGCAATGTAAAGCGACAGTGGCGTTTTTGGCCAAGCTGTACCTTATTTTAATCTTTTTGGTGACCACCGAGGGGTGAGTGGCAACCTATTGCGATTTACACCTCGGAGGTGTCCGGCTGTCAAACTTACCTGAGCTGTGGAGTGAGACAGGCCTGCTACAGTCATAAAACGTTATTGATCTTGTAAATAATACAGGTTGTAAGTGACAGCGTAGCAAATACTGAAACGTTGAACTCAGACCATCAAACTGAACAACTTTCACTATGGAGCCTACATCAGGAAACGCGAAAAAAAATCTACTGTCCCATAAAAAACTGCTGTACCTACGCGACTAAAATGTATGGGACAGCTGATTTTTTTTCGCGTTTCCTGAGGTAGGCTCCATAGTGAAAGTTGTTCAGTTTGATGGTCTGAGTTCACCTTTCCATTATTTGCTAGACTGTCACTTACACCCTGTTTAATAGGAAACTTGCACAATAGCCCATTGGTTTAATAAGTTCATAGCCTATGACGTTGTTATGCACGATTATATAAGACACCTAATAATTGCATAGCATGACAGAAGTTACGAGAACCTGAACAAATTCTAACGATGCAGTATTTAATCGTCATTATGGATGCATATAGTCCAGAGTAAATTATAACGTAACAACTGTGTCGAACGTTGTATTGGTTTGGTATGATGTCCAAACATCGCGTGTAGGCACCTACAGCAGATTTTTCCTCCTTTTTTCCAGTGTTGGTCCAGTTAGTCATTCAATTTGAGGGTTTTATTTTTATTTATAACTACCGTTAACCCACGACTTCGTCCGCACAAATTATATACCAGATTTTAAGTCAGATCATAAGCTATCAAACAAAAAAAGTTTCATCAAAATCGTTTCAGTAGTTTTTGCGTGATGCTCGAACAAACAAACACACAAACAAACAAACAAACAAACAAACTGACAGACAAAAAATCCATAAAATGGTGATTTGGAATCAGGGACATCTAAAAACAATATCGTAACCTTTTTTTTGTAAATATCTTCAATGTACAGACACACTTCTGTTACAGTTTTAAGTATGTATAATTTTAGCACTGCATTTCCGCCAGTGTCAAGTGGTTTGTGGCAGTATCTCTCCCAATCTCAGGGATTTTTTTTTACCAAGAACAAGAGATTGAGGATTACGGAGCCTCGTGGCAGGCAAAAACGCGACGCGCGAACACCACGCGAGATAAGTGCTCGTGTCAGATCCTGCAACGTGTCTCCCAGTTTGAAGGTTAATCCCATAGCGTATAATTTATCTGTGGCTTAATTCCACCATTCGAATTCCTCTTCGGACATTGATTTTATACATCCCTATTTTAAATTTTAAATAATTTTAAGAGTGTATTCAGACAATGAAACTAAAAAACAACATTCGCTAAGGAACATGAGTCGAAAAACGAAACAAATTTTGGTCCTCTCATCGGCTGATCACCTTTTTGTGGGGGGTCCAAAAAAAATCGCGTCGTATTTGGTAGGTCCAGCTGGTTTCTAGTTCTTATAATTACATAATAAAGGCCTCATTGCCTAAGTTCTGTGATTGTATTTTTAATTTAATTCGCGCGTAGTAGATAGGGACCGAGACGGAGGTTTCTGATTGGCTTAGAAAAAGTGTCCCAGAGCCGGCGAATCCCTACTACTGACACAACTGGTTTTTTCCAGCCACATCACATATCAGATCACAGTGAGGGGTTGCCGTCGACGTGGAGGACATCATCATAAATGAAGATTCTATTGTATTCAACAATAATAATTATCTGCGTGAACAATTAAGCATTAAAGGGTGAAATGCAGAACGGATGTACATAGATACAATTTAAGTTGTCCCGTAAGTTTAAAACAAGATACCGTCTTTTCTCTTTCCTTGATTAAAATTATTTCCATAATTCTGAGCAGTGTATTTATTTCCCAATTAAGCCCATTTTTTATTTTTTTGATGCGCGCAATGAGGCACGAATTATTATATTTTTAAAATTTAATACTATATAACTTTCATACAAATTTTATGTGTCTCTCCACCACCTTGTCAATTTTGTATATTAGGAAATAAATTTTTCATAGTTTTATTTAACTTTTTTTTGGTTAAAATGACCACTTATTATCTAAATTGTCAGATTGAAATAGGCTGGAATTAAAAGGAAACGATTTAGTCATAAGATTAGCGTATTAAATGTTTGTCTCCATTTTTGTTAATTTCGTAACTCAGGGTTAGTAACGACATTTTGGGCACAATTACAACAACAATTCTACCATTCGATTGTATTTCTATAAAATGGCAACATTTTCTCAAGTTACGTCAAAATATTGACATTAAGATGGCCGTATTTTGCTTCGCAGTTCGAGGTTGGTGTATGACACGCATTTTGTTAAATATCAATATCAGGGTTAATAACGCGATTTTCCTATTTCCGGTAAGTGTAATTTGTCAGTTATTTGCTGATTTTTCTTGCGTAAGAGATATAATTACCGCTGGGATATAAGTTATTGTCAAACCAATAGCGATTTTGGTAGCACATATTTTTGAGGTTAGGATTTCTCAGTTTATTTTATCAGTTTCGTAACGTTTCGTTACGTTTCGTTACGCAACGAAACTGAGCTCTCAGTTTCGTTACACTAAGGTCTCCTTCATATGAGTTTGTGACATAATACTGTTTTTTTTTAACATTAGACATCAAGTAATATCCCAAATAGTAAAAAATATGTATTAATTAATTTAATACTATAAACTAAAAAACATATTGTAATGTTCTATGAAAATAATTTTATAAAATATAATGAGATTATTAAACATAACACAAACTAAATAAACTATTAAAGCATTTAAATAATTTCAGGTATGGCACCGATGACTAATGCAGAGAGGCAAAAAAAGTATAGGCATAAATTAAAAGAAAATAATCCGGAAAAATATAATGAAAAAAGAATAGCTCATTTAGAAAAAGTAAAAGAGAATAAAAGAAAGGTGTAAGAACTGATAGCGAAAAAGAAAAGAGAAGAAGAAAGTGGAGGGAATATTCTGCTAAATATTACGAAAAACAAAAAAAAATTACAAAAAAGTGGAAATAAATTAATTAAATTAGTATTAAATAACTTAATTAATAAAGTTGATTTATGCCATAAATATTTTATTTATTTTAATGCTTATGTGATCTCACCCTTACCCTTATCAGTTTCGTAACAATTTATCAGTTTCATTACAATCTCAGTTTAATAACGATTTCGTTACGGTACATCTATTCTGCACTTCACCCTAAAATAAAACTGACTGACTAATTGCATGACACAAGCATGACAAGCTGTCTTTTTTTTTTCTGACCACTTGTTATACAATACTAGTGCGAGATCCGACTGTAAAATTATGCACCTATTTCGTAGGCGAACGAAATGTGATTCTAGTGTATGTCTACACAGGGGTTAATTCAACACCGCCAAATTGACAAAAAAAATCTTGCCGCATATACCTTTTCCATTAAAATTTTTGGTATAACTTTTTCCACGTGTCTGTTAGGGAAGTGAATGAGGTGCCATTGGAAGGAGACTGATCTAAAGTGTTATAAAAACTAGGGTTGCCACCTCTCAATCTGGCGCAACTATAGGGTTGCCAGGCTCAAAGAAGTCATTTTTGAACCTGGCAACCCTAGAGTTGCGGCAGACAGAGAGGTGGCAACCCTAGTTTTTCCAGTACTTTAGATCAGTCTCCTTCCGATGGTGTCTAATTCACTTCCCTAACAGACACGTGGAAAAAGTTATACCAAAAATTTTAATGGAAAAGGTACTTGCGGCAAGATTTTTCTAGGTAACTTGGCGGCGTTGAATTAACCCCTGTGTAAACATACACTAGAATCACATTTCGTTCCCCTATGAAATAGGTGCATAATTTTACGGTCGGATCTCGGACTATACAGGGTGTAACAAAACACCCTAGTAATACTTAAGGGGGTGCTTCAGACCATCACTCTGAACAACTTTCACTATGGAGCCAACATTGAGAAAAAATAAAAAAAATCAGCTGTCCCATACATTTTAGCTTAGTCGGTACTGCACTTTTGTATGGGACAGCTGATTTTTTTTACTTTTTCTCATTGTTGGCTCCATAGTGAAAGTTGTTCAGTTTTATGGTCTGAAGCACCCCCTTAAGTATTACTAGGGTGTTTTGTTACACCCTGTATAATATTTAAGTACTTTCATTTTATAATTGCCATTTAACTTACAGGGTCTAATTACCAGTATCATATCGATCTAGCAAGTAGCTTCTAGCAGCGTACATATATTCAGAAAACGTAACTTTCTATCACACTTCGTACATCATCATCATCATCGATAAACCCCACTGTTGGGTATAGGCCGATTCATTTCCACGCCAACTAAAACGGTCCGCTCTAGTCTCAACCACTGTTTGCATCCGACCACTTGGGTTCAGTCAGCGTTGCCAGACCTACGAATTTATCCGTAGATCTATGGATTTTTGGCCCGGCCTATGGATCTACGGATTTCAATGGCAAATCTACGGATTTTGTGAATTCCTCCGTAAAATGACAATTTTCTGCACAAAGTTATACCTAGTTGCAAATAAATCAATTCATATTCAATTTTTTTTGTGTATTAGACTGTATTTCGTAAAAATCTGGCTCGTTCCTACTCTTTGCCATCTCCTTCCTTCTGCTCTAAGTCCCTATACAGACACGACAGAAATATTTAACTGTAACGTGTATGACAAAAGGACTGACACATACAGTGATAAGTAATAATATTAATGAAACATAAAGTATTAAGTTCGAACAGAATAGAAAGAGTTACCTACCTAATTGTATTGATTTTCATGTTGTCTGGGCATTATATTCTCGCTTAAACTTATCTAAGTTTCCAATTTCTTCGCCAATTTAGAGCAATGTTTTGGGTCAGTTCACTCCAAAATAGTCAAAAAAACATTTAAAAAAATCAATAGACTACTGATTTTTCAAGAGGATTTCTACGGATTTTTCAACATTGACCTACGGAGTTCTAAAAATTTTATCTAGCAACACTGGTTCAGGTCTGCCCATTGCCGTTTCACCTCCCCTTCGCACTTATCCACTAGTAAATTCATATAAACTTACGTGGTGGGTTCGTCAAGGAAGATGACCGGTGGGTTGTTGACAAGCTCCAACGCTATGGAAAGCCGTTTTCTTTCTCCTCCCGATAGTTTTTCTGTTGCCGTGTTCTTTGCTTTCCCTAATCTTAGTAGCTGGACTATTTCTTCTATCTGAAATTAAATTTTTAAAAATTGTTTTATCAAACTCGTGTGTATTTTATTTAAGTTTATAAGCCAAATCAGAAGGCATGGCTTGAAAATCTATATCTTAATTACCATTTAAAGTTCAATTGTGTCCTCATAATGAAACTAAACCATGGAACATGGGTCGAAGCCAGTTCAAGCCGAATCACATTCAATCTTACGTAGGGTTTCCGGAACATATCACGTAATATTTATTCCGCGAGAAACAGTGTGAAATTGCGAAAAAACTAAAAAAAAAATGTGCTTACTAGTCGTCGTAATGAAAATAATTAAGAAAGTTATGTTTTTTAAATAAATTCAACCAGATTTAACGTATTTTACACTAAAAATACATATTTTGAAAAATCTCACGAGAGATTAGGGGAGCCCATTTTTTCAAAATTGCCTCGCATAATAAAGGACGTCGAAAGTCTTTGGTGTACAATTTTGTATTACTATATTTTGGCTAAGTTATATAGTAAGTAATTAAATCCTCAACAATGGAGTATAATTTGACTCAAATGTTAAAGTATTTTAATAATTAAGATTTGTTTTTTGGGTGTTAATCGTTGTAAATGTAATAAACATGCATATTGAATAATGGTCAAGATAATTTTGGCTAACAATTAAAACTAGGTAGGTACAAATTATTTTTCCGGGTAGCAAGGTTGTCTAGATTTTTTTCTAATTCAGTTTGACGTACTTTTATTTTTGGCTGTAAATCGCTGTAAATGTCGTAAAATATACATAAATTATTGAATAATAGGTCAAGGTAAATTAGCTAACACAAAGACATTCAAATATACTATTATGTTAAATCTCTTTGAGCTAACAATTATAACCAGGTAATATAATTTTTCCGGGTAGCAAGGATGTCTAGATTTTTTCTAATTCGGTTTGACGTAAACCGTTCTAAAACAAGTTTTTGCGTTTATTCTTCTTGAAATGACGTTTCTCGTAGTCTCACTAATATCCGTGTTCATAGTGACACCATAGATTTAGCATATACTACGTTAGATCGGCTACGGATTATCGATTAAGGCGAGACCAAAAACACACATCAAGTATATTTCTATGGTTGTACACTCGTTATTGTTTCGAGGTTGTACTTTTGTATTTGCTACGACTGCTAGGTCCTTACAGGTCCATACAGGAGTTCATGAATTGGTCTGGTCTATCTATTTCCCTGTAACATACGTTAATGCTATGCCCTTTCTCTCTCGATTTCCGATCTAACGGAGTATATGCTAAATCTATGAGTGACACAGTGACTTCACTTGACGTATGTATCAAATTATTTCTCTAAGCGACAACTCTCGACCGGACTCATCGGGGTATTGGGGTTGGTTCGTCCGTTCCGTTAACTCGTTAATGTACAATTTAGGTAAAAAAATAAATTGATCGATAATCGAAATTTTTTAAGACCTTTCATCCACATAATTGCGGATCAACCGATCTATTTACTTTTGGGAGGTTCAAAAAAATTCCCACTTCTCGACCCATATTCCTTAGTGAAATTTGTTTAGTTTCAATATCTGACCCTTAAAATTGAGTTGGTAATAAAAAAGTGGTGTATTATCATCATCATCAGCCTATCATCGTCCACTGCCTCTCCCAAGGCGCGCCACAAAACTCTGTCCTCGGCCTTCCTCATCCAGCCGCTCCCCGCTACCTTTTTTAGATCGTCTGTCCAGTGGGCAGCAGGGCGCCGTGTCCTACGGCTACGGCATAATAAAAGTGTATAGGTAAACCAAATGAATTCCCTTACCACGACAATCTTCTGTTCTTTCGAAAGAGCACTCCCGAGTTTGAGATCGGCCGCCATCATCATCGCCTCCTGTACAGTGATGAGCGGCTGGAGCAGGTCCTGCTGCATGATGTATCGGGACAGCTTCTTGAACTGCACGAGGTTCCTGGGTTCACCATTTGTACAAACTAGTCCGCCCGAGCCGCTTACTCTGGAAGGAAAAGGAGGGATGTTATTTATTATTATTGTTATGGGTTCGTTATATGTAACATTGCGATCATTTGCTTATTGCAGTGTTAACCAAACATTGTTCTGTCATGAACCGGTTATTTTCACACTGCCCTTTCTTGACCCACTTAGTACTTTTAAACCCAAGCTGGTTCATTTAAGTAAAATAATTCAAGTTTATTAATAGTAAACATGTTTTATTAATACACTACAATTATTTTGGTATCGCCTTTTTAGTCACAAAATTATCCAAAAGAATCCAAGTTCGCAAAACAAGGCGGGAATGTTGCGAGCGACACGGTATTTTTTTTTTGATGGCCCGGTACCGGATCGCGACCCGGCTAGTGGGAAACGCTGGCTTATTGTGTTCGCCCCAAGTTCAGTACATTTTACACATACCTCGGAAGTTATGGTATTTTCTTTTCATTCTCGGGTATGCAGGTTTCCTCACGATGTTTCCCTTCACCGCCGAGCTGATAAATATAACCGTACATAAATTGACAACATAATTTTTTTTTAACTACCAGTTTTTAATGAAAAATATAAAAACCGGTTTAAAAACAAGAGATACGTATTTTTCCGATTTAATTTTTGACTGATATTTCTATTTTTAATTTACTTTTAAATTTTCTGAAAAACGTAGGATTTATGGCTATAATACCTAGGCCGCAATAAAATTAAAAATAAAAACTGTCAAATACAATAGAAAAACCAAGCAGGCAAAGGAATAAAATTTCATTCAACCTCTATTTTATTTTTCAGTATTTTTCAAATAACTCGAGAAATAATGAATAGATAAATGTGATAATTTTGATATACTTAAGCTTTGAATCACATAATCTCTAATTGGTTTTCTAATTTTGGTACGTTTCTTAAAATGAAATGTTGTCAATTATGGAGAACTTAAGTGGTACAACTAGGCCAGGGGGGGCTGTTAGTAAATATTTGAAAGCAGTGATAATTTGACGCTGGTGATCGTCTCAGTTTGACTGCCTATAGGCTGTAGGTAACTAAGATACCTACGAGCTGTTGTTATATGAAAACAATAGGTTTTGACCTCAAAAATCTATTTGATTGCGTTGATCTTCAAGTTTTGTATGAAAAGTGGAAAAAACTTCTCCAATTTCATAGGTTACATTAATCAAAATGTTATTTATTTTTGAATTCATTGGGATAACATTGTCATCCTTGTCATGTATAATTAATGTACTCTCTACACTCTACAGAGGGTGGTCAGAAACTACAGGGTGAAATTGATATCATTGGCATCCTTTTAAACTAAGAGTCTACCCATCAGACTGAACAACTTTTACTATGGGAGCAAACCGATCGGAGCAACTAAAAAATCAGCTGGTCCATACTAAACTGCAATGCCTACTCGACTCAAATGTATGCAACAGCCGATTTTTTAGTTGCTCCGATCGGTTTGCTCCCATAGTAAAAGTTATTCAGTTTTATGGGTAGACTCTTAGTTTAAAAGGATGCCAATGATATCAATTTCACCACTAAAGCATTTTTTAGAAATGCATTAATTAGGGAATCATCAAAATCTCAAGTTATAAATAAAAAGCAAAAAAATCATAACAAATATTATTCCTTAGAGTGCTTACAGATGAGCGACACTTTGCGGTCGCCGTGTGTCGCGGAGGGTCGCGCGACCCTGTATGAGCGTGACCCCTCTGCGATCCACCGCGACACCAAAGTGTAGCTCGTTTGTAAGCACCCTTAGTCGTTTCTTAGCAAATGCGAAAAAATGCTTTACGATAGTACTACACTATTCCACCCACTAACAAGTCAGAAACGGGGTTAATCGACTCTACGTGACTTTACTATTAGTAGGTCCACGTAGATAATTAATAAATGTTAATACTGTGTCACTGTTTGACAACAATTGCATAGGAAAACAAATAAAACTGCTAATCGTTCGCTAATGACATCTATTAGATACAAGTACATAATTGAAAATTGATGTGCTTTGAATAATACGTAAATTATGCGTCTGCACATGCATAACAAGATAATTGATTGATGTACACAGAACCACAGAATATATAAGAGTAGAAACAGAACCTGAACACAGTTTTTGCTGAATCGATAAAGTAATTATAAATACGAAGACGATACGAAAACTGATGTAACAGAATTTTGGAGGGGTACGGTAAATCCCACCTATCCGCGGGGATAGGGGGGTCTATACTAGAAACTATAATTATCACTATCATCTCAGCCGATGGACGTCCACTGCTGGACATAGGCCTCTCTCAATGATCGCCACAACGACCGGCCTGCGCTGCCCTCATCCAAAGGATTCCCACCGCCTTCACCAGTGCTAAACTAAAAAAACTATATACAAGGTGTAAGTGACAGCCTAGCAAATTCTGAAACGGTGAACTCAGACCATCAAACTGAACAACTTTCACTATGGAGCCTACCTAAGGACCTAGTACGTGCTGTACCTGACTAAAATGTATGGGACAGCTGTTTTTTTTTCGCGTTTCCTTAGGTAGGCTCCATAGTGAAAGTTGTTCAGTTTGATGGTCTGAGTTCACCGTTTCAGAATTTGCTAGGCTGTCACTTACACTCTGTATTTTAACGGAAATCTGACAAAATATAGACAAAGAGATAGTTTCGGGATCGTTTTTTAATATATATAGGACGAAACTTCGTTTGTATGGAGCACGCTGCAAGGAATATCTAATTGTATCTAGCCTTCGATTAAAATAGCAAGATAGGTGATTATATGACTAGCCTATAGCGCATGGACTGCCTAAATTGAGCTCCCGTCGCCTAATTAACTTAGTCGCAATCCGAGAGGCATTAAGTGATTGAGATTCTTTTAAAATTTTAGGCGGGATAAAGGTACCAGAATGTTTTAAATCATTCAAAAAGAAAAAAACAAATCACACGGCATTACTTTTCACTCATAAGTACATGAAAAGCAGGAGTGCGATTTTTGAAACTCATTCGCTGAGTTCAGCAGTTGAAAATGTCAAAATTACTGTGGAGATATGCATCTTTCTACTGCTGATTTGACTTTCAAAAATCATACTTCAGGAGTGCGATTTTTGAAAGTCAAATCAGCAGTAGAAAGATGCGCATCTCCATAGTAATTTTGACATTTTCAACTGCTGAACTCAGCGAATGATATTCAAAAATCGCACTCCTGATCCATTTTTCGAGTACCTACGTAATGCAAGAACGTCACCTATCTTCCGCTATTTTAATTTAATCAAAGTATCTAACCGCAGTTAAAACAAAGTGAACAATGCATAGTATTTAACTAACTACAACTACCTGTGAGCTATGCCGACAGGCAACACAAATTAGGTACAAGGCTAGTGAGCATTAACTTCATGTGCAGGTATTGACAGGAAGCAAACGACGAGGCGAACTAGTATCAATCAATAGAGCAAATGTTGCTATACCTATAGGTTCAGTTAGACAAATAGCGACTAGAGAAAAATACATACATAAACATACGACTGTTATATAGTACCTTTCTTCAATAAACTTACAATGGTTCTTATTAGTCGTAGGCCTCACTTCCTCAACCAGAATCAACAGCGATGTGGTAGCGGCAAACACTCAAAATACTAGACAAACAAGTTATGCGATCAGCCTTTGGAACCCGCAACTTTAATCAAAGAAAAAAAGATAATAAGGAAAACAAGTCTGCTACCAGCTTTATTAGCAGAGACTTTAAATAATAACTGAAAAGAAAAAAGAAAGTCCGGTAGTCTAGAATTTTGTTGAGTATTAATGGAAAGATGAATGCTGGTAGAAGGACTTCCTGGCTTAAAAACCTATGTGAATGGTTCGATATAAACAACACCTCACTGTTCAGGGCTCCAGCTCCAGTCTCCTGGGTCCGAATAGCCCTAATGATAGCCAACCTCCGATCGGAGATGGCACCACAAGAAGAAGAATAAGCAATCGAAGCAACATTAACAGTCGGGACCTATTATTGGGAAAATTTTTATCCGCTCTAGAATTTTTAATGGGTCTCGACCAAATTTAACAATTATCTAATTAACTCATTTAATAAGGGTCTTAAAAAAAATTTGCTAAATAGCAATTTTAGATCTTAATATTGTCTACACAAAGGTGTGTGTCTCAAGTAAAAGTGACTTCAACTTTAAAACTAGATGCACATAATACAGATTTTTTCCAATATTTAGGCTTTCCTTTGAACACAGGTTTCATATATATTTTATAGAAAAATAAGAAATATGATCAAAAAAAGCCGAAAAAAAGCCGAGATGTTGAAGAATATTGCTACACTTTTCAATTACGCTTCTAAAAACCAGCCTCATATGGCCCGAGCCAGCGTTTACCTATGGGGAGCCTCTAGCCATGTATCCATCAAACACTTGTCTTCTGAGACCCTCGCTCCGCACACATTCCATCAGGACATTATTTCGCAACGTAGATAGTTTATTTTCACAAAATATTCTGGGAGTCCTGGAAAAGGGTAGTTAGTACTGGGATTGCATTTAATGAATACCTACAGATATTTTGAGTATATTATGTCGAATCTCGATGATAATCGAGCCTCAAACCTGTTGCCATGCCACCTTGACATCCACCAAGAATGTAATGTTAACAGTGTGGAATTTACCATCCATTGTTATAACTGGTTACGTTGCAAATCTATCCTACGTTCGTTGCGATAGAGTCCAAATTAAAAGCTACGGTTTTGCACGTTTGACTGACATTTTAATGAAATGTAAACAATTGGTGTTAATTAGGTAGGGAGCTATAGAAAAAAGTTATACGCACATAAAATAAATAAAAAATATGAAACCAAAACTTAACTTGGCCTCATTATTTGTTAGTCATTATTATCAAGCCTTATGAATGTAAACCTGAAAACCGTCTCTGAAAATTATACAGGGTGTAACAAAACAACCTAGTAATACTTCAGGGAGCGCTTCAGACCATCAAACTGAACAACTTTCACTATGGGAGCCAACACCAAATAAAATGTCAAAAAAGAAAATATTAAAAAAATCTGCTATCCCATAGGTACATTTGAGTCGAGCCGGTACTGCGGTTTTGTATGGGAAAGCAGATATTTTTTCCTATATGTATTCAGGTATTATATGCCAATACTGATAAGTTTTCACCCTGTCCTGTTAACTCGTGCTGTCATTAAAGAAGAAGAAAAGCTTTTGCTGCATAATTTTTAGAATTACGCTCGTTCGCTCGCTCACAGGCACATACCTACATTGCATTGTAATGATCCCAAGTTAAGCCTTAGGCTTTTTGTTATGGGAATGATACAACAACGGCACAAACATATAACATCCATGACCGAACCGGGATTCGAACCCAGGACCCTGGTTTGGCAGTTCGGCGTGGTAACCATTATACCAATTGGGTCGTCAATTTGAATAGGAATATGATTTAAAAGTTACCAAAAATACGAACTCTTTATTTTTCTGTGGCCTACGTGGACGAAGGCACGGGTGCAGCTAGTAGGTAACTAAATACATGTAATAAAAATAATACACAAAGGAAAATAAGGAAATCATATTTTGCAAAAATTTCCTACATTATTTCCACGAAGCACAGTGTCAAGTTTGTTTGTTTTTATAATCATACGCAAATTATAAACTTATCCTCGAAGGAGAGGCTGGTAAAGTACTAACACTTAGGAGTTAAGTAGTCTTGTAAATAATGTTTGCAACGACAAATACCGCCATAGATCTGTTTGAAACGGCCTTTTCCTCGTAATTAACTGTTCTGTGTATGCGAGACGAAAACCGGAACGAGGCCGAGGGGCTGCATTAAACGGATACATTTTTAAGTAAAAATATTGAAGGTTTTTATTTTAGTTAAAACATTTTGTATATTTACCAATCTTTAAAGATATCTGATGGAGAAACTCTGGCATAAGATCTGACTAATATACTAGTTTACACCTAATATGGTAAGTATTGGTACCGATTCGGACTGTGCCACGACTTAACTTAACTAAATTGATTCCTGTCACTTTCTAAAATAAGATTAAGAAAAGAGACAGAAAACCAACAACTGACTTTAGTGCTATCACGTGCCGTCACTTTGACAGCACTAAAGTCAGTTGTTAGTTTTCTTATTGTGTGCTGATGACATTATTATAAAACAAAATAACTAACTAAAAACTTAACATTTTGAACCAAAACTAACTCTTTAAAGAGTTTATGGTAGCCTTAGTTTTGGCACAGATTACTATTTAGTAACCAGATCTTAACTGGTAACCAACTGCCTTAAAACGTTGCAACAGTGATAACCAAAAAGCCTAACTTTACTCAGAAATAATCAAAACATACGTTAAATTTATAAAATACTTAATGGTGCAATCGTCACTTCGACCGGTACCTACAGTTAAACCATAAATATGAAAAGTGAGACGTTCTACAACTGAACGCATCAAAATATAAGTAGTTGGCACTCGTAGCAACGTTTCTGACCACTTTGAACGGTATTATGGTCGTGAGTTTATGTATATGTATGTACTACTAGCTGTTGTCCCCTACGCACACCCTACGCACCCGCTACGCAACCCCTAGGCACCCCGTACGCACCCCCTACGCACCCCCAACCCACCCCCTACTCGCCCCCTCAACGTACCACTTTCGCACCTTCCCCCCCCCCCCTCACCACTTACGCACCCCCTACTCATCACTTACACACCCTCTACGGCACCCCCTACTCACACTCTACTCAACCCCAATTAACGTCCAAAAAAACCATAAAAATGACACCCATAATGATATTTAGACACTTCTATCCCATCGCATCCCGACACGGGATGATGGTATTTCACGTCCGCCACGTTGGATTTTAAAATCATTGTTTTTTTCGTACCATACCCATCTCGATTTTCAGACTTTGTCACCCCATTTCCCCCTTTAAGGGGTTGAATTCTGAAAAAACCTGAAACATGTGTTTACTCATTTATCAATAGAAGTACTTCTGTGAAGTTTCGAATAAAATAGTCTAACTAATCTTGTTTCCCCATACAAACTTTGGACCTCCGTTTCACCCCCTTAGGGGGTGAATTTTGAAAAATCCTTTCTCAGTGCACCCATCGACCTCATAAGGAACCTACGTGCCAAATTTAGAATCTCTAGACCCAGCGGTTTGGGCTGTGCGTTGGCCGTTGATATGTCAGTCAGTCAGTTTCTTCTTTTATTATTCAGATGTAGAGTTACCTATATCCAGCTAATATGTTGAGGAGTGTGCTCTTGCCGGCACCAGAAGGTCCCAGGATGGCGGTCAGCTGTCCCGATCGAAACTCTCCCGTTATCTTCCTGAGGGTTAGTATGTATGTAGTACTTAGTTACCTATATCCAGCTAATATGTTGAGGAGTGTGCT
The DNA here is from genome assembly GCA_922987775.1 of Agonopterix subpropinquella. Lineage (NCBI taxonomy): Eukaryota > Metazoa > Arthropoda > Insecta > Lepidoptera > Depressariidae > Agonopterix > Agonopterix subpropinquella. Next base: position 20,459,147 of record OV277703.1, on the reverse strand, counting down.
CTTGCCGGCACCAGAAGGTCCCAGGATGGCGGTCAGCTGTCCCGATCGAAACTCTCCCGTTATCTTCCTGAGGGTTAGTATGTATGTAGTACTTAGTTACCTATATCCAACCAATATGTTGAGGAGTGTACTCTTGCCGGCACCAGAAGGTCCCAGGATGGCGGTTAGCTGTCCCGATCGAAACTCTCCCGTTATCCCCCTGAGGGCTAGTATGTATGGAGTACTTAGAGTTACCTATATCCAGCTAATATGTTGAGGAGTGTACTCTTGCCGGCACCAGAAGGACCCAGGATAGCGGTCAGCTGTCCCGATCGAAACTCTCGCGTTATCTTCCTGAGGGTTAGTATGTATGTAGTACTTAGTTACCTATATCCAACCAATATGTTGAGGAGTATACTCTTGCCGGCACCAGAAGGTCCCAGGATGGTAGTCAGCTTTCCCGATCGAAACTCTCCCGTTATCTTCCTGAGGGTTAGTATGTATGTAGTACTTAGTTACCTATATCCAACCAATATGTTGAGGAGTGTGCTCTTGCCGGCACCAGAAGGTCCCAGGATGGCGGTCAGCTGTCCCGATCGAAACTCTCCCGTTATCCCCCTGAGGATCAGTATGGATGTAGTACTTGTAGTTACCTATATCCAGCTAATATGTTGAGGAGTGTGCTCTTGCCGGCACCAGAAGGTCCCAGGATGGCGGTCAGCTGTCCCGATCGAAACTCTCCCGTTATCCCCCTGAGGATCAGCTTCGAACCTGAAACAAACAAACAAATATACTTGAAACAAACAAAACAAACAACAAACAATCCTGAAACAATTGTGTCATTTTTAAACCTCTATCACAGAATAGTATTTATAGTTCTACATACTTACTTACCTCTACAGGGTGTAACAAAACACCCAAGTAATACTTAAGGGGGTGCTTCAGACCATTAAACTGAACAACTTTCACTATGGAGCAAACATCGAAATCGCGAAAAAAAAATCCGCTCTTTCATAAAAAACTGCAGTACCGTCTCTACTCAAATGTATGGGACGGCAGATTTTTTTTATTTTTTCTCGACTTTCAATACTCAGTACTCAATATTTTTATTGCCTTTCATAATTTACAGCATTTACGTTGTCTCCATAGTGAAAGTTGTTCAGTTTGATGGTATGAAGCACCACACCCTGTATAGGTATCATTTTTAAAGAGCTATCTAAATATAACCCCTTATAACACAATTTTAAGGTTGTATTCAGATTACAATATTTTATTTGACAATAGTTTTAGAGTAAAATGGCTGTGATAAACGGACAGACGGACGGACACGATTATGGAACTCTAAAAACAAAATTACTGTCCGTTCGTCATCCCTCATTGTTCTCGAATCTATTATAATTTCCATTTTCCATTACAAAATAATTACTAGGTAATTTCTCAGATCAGAACATAATAAATAATACAATGTATGTTCAGGAAAAAATACAAACGTGTCAACCTTTGACTTGTTTATTGTAGGTACCTATTTATTTTCCAATAGGTATTTAAATACATAATAAACTTTAATTTTCTTTATCTGGGAACAAGAATAGCATAAATGTGAGAAAATTACATGTTGTCGAGAAATAAGAGCAAACTATGAAGTCAGCAGGGTTAGACTTTATTTACCTTATTACTGTGGAACCTAAGTGCACTGCATATAGTTCTTATTTACAATTTGATATTAATACTTTAACAACTTGTAAAATAAAATGTAAAACAAGAATAATATGAATAAAACTTAAACAAAATTCGCACGATATTCGCGCGCGAATTTATTATTATATTATTTTTAAATTACCTATGTATATTATAAAATGTTCCTTGTCATATTTTATCTACAATAGGTATGTTTTTTGAAAAGTTATTTGTTATGCAAGGCTGCAAAGTTGCTTTTTGGCGTGAGTACTTGTATTGAAACCAGAGCAAGCGAAGGATTCTAGGATTGAACCACGAGCGAAGTGGTTCAAATATAGAATCCTGAGCGTCGCGAAGGTTTCAAAAGTACGAGACGCAGAATAACTTTGCTGCCGAGCGAAACACACAACTTTTCACCTCACTACAGCGAGGAAAATTTCAATGCACCAACCTCATTTTTAGAATAATCGCACTGGCCAGTACGAAAATGAAAATGAACTTGAAACTTGAAAAAAAACTTGTTTCGGCTGTTTTTCTTTATTGAATAGAAAGATTCGAATTTTAAAAACTCTTTCCACGCTAGCGGATAAAATGCACTTTTGCACTCAGATTTCGAATGACAAACAGAATCTTTCCGAGCTTGTGAGGTGAAAAGAAGTTTTAAAATACCAATCTAAAATTCTTTGATCCAAGATTCTGGCCACAATCAGCGAAAAATTCGGAATGCCTTAAAAATTTTAAAACAATAGGGTTAAAACGGGACCCTATTACTAAGCCTACGTTGTCCGTCCGTCTGTCCTACCTATTTAGGGCTGTAACTTTTGAACCGTAATAGCTAGATAGTTGAAAGATTCTCAGATTATGCGTTATTTATTACGGCGGATTTGTTAACAAATAATAAAAATGTCAAAAACTTGAAAATTAAGGGGGGTTCTCAACAAGAAACTAGTTTTTATCAACGTTTTTTCTTCACGCTCTATCGTAAAAACGGTAATACATACAAGCGTCAAACTCAGTGTGATTATAGAGCAAATTCTACAGAATAACAACAAATACTTGCGTTCTTGCGTTAAAGGTCCCTTACAAAAAAAAGTTTTTTGTTAAGTTAATAATGTTGTGTTCTGTGGTGGTGTGGCACGGAACCCTCGGTGCGCGAGTAGCCCGACTCGCACTTGACCGGTTTTTATTTATAATTAATGGCGTTTGCGTTTGGTTGTTTAGAGTTTAAATGCCGACAGAAAAAAATCGGTGTTATTAGTTTGACGCATATTTCTGTCTGTCTGTAGGCGCTTCAATGTCGCTACGTTTCATGAAAAATGGTTCAGCAATTTTCATAATTTTTTTTTTAATAAGTAGATCCTTTTCAGTACCTACAGTCTGTCTATAAAATCGTGACATGAATGTTTGAGGAACTAATCATTTTATTATGGTGGTGTTGCCAGGTTATGCTTGATTTTAACGTTCTTGCGTGGAGGCAGCGTCCTCATTTTTTGTCACGACTTTATAGACAGACTGTAAATTAACTATAATTTTTGTTTTCTTTTGTTTACCTACTTATCATTTTAGTACCTAAATACATACACGGTAGACGTAGGAACTTAGATAAGGTACCAAATTTTATATTTTTATCTACATTCAAATATCAATAAGTAGGTATAACTAAGGAACTTTACTGGAAATAAAAAAATACTTCACGTGTAAAAAAATCAATGTCATACACCTAATAGAGGTTTAACTCGTTTTCAAATCTTGGACCAGTTTTTCTTATACCTGTCTCGATAGGTTAATTATTTAGGTAACCTACAAGAAAAAACCGAAGGAATAAAAGTCGAGTGAATGCAGTGGAAATGCACTCTTTATGAAGTATGTGTGGTGGGTGTTACAGTATTGACCGACCAAATCAAAAACAGTGTGATAATAAGGGATCGGTTTAAGGTTAAGGATTGAAATGGAGGAGGCCTAAAGGCCTCGGCCTGGGTAAACCCAAAGAGGAGTCCTTAATTAATTAATTATTCAATAATGTGTTATAATTATAGTGTAATGTGTGTGTAAATTATTTAATTAAATACAATGAAATGTAATGAAATTGAACTTATACAGGGTGAAATTGATATCATTAGCATCCTTTTAAACTAAGAGTCTACCCATCGAACTGAACAACTTTTACTATGGCAGTAAACCGATCGGAGCAAAAAAAATTCTGCTGTTGCATACATTTGAGTTGCGAACTCGCGCGTTGACATTGCAGTTTAATATGGAACAGCAGATTTTTTATTTGCTCCGATCGGTTTGCTCCCATAGTAAAAGTTGTTCAGTTTGATGAGTAGGCTCTTAGTTTAAAAGGATGCTAATGATATCAATTTCACCCTGTATATAACGAGATTGAAAAAATGATTTAATTAATGCATGCTTAATGAATTTAATAAGATGATTTGTATAATAAATTTATTGTAATTGAAATTAAGGAATAAAGAGGCTTTATTATTATTATTATAAGGTTAAAGATGATGTGGTAACCAGGATTGAAAGAGGTATGCTTAGGTGGTTCCGTCACGTACAGAGGATGAATGTGAGTAGACTCACTAGGGAGATTTATCGATCCAATGTAAGTGCAACAGTCGAGAGAGGGCGTCCGAGGAAGAACTTACCACGACCAAGTAAATGGTCTTCACCGAAAAGGACAAGTGCGCAGTACCCTGAACCAACGGAAGTGCATGAAGAGATGTATGAAAGTGGATGAGGCGAGAGAAGTGCGTCAGAATCGTAGTGTGTGGCGATGGCGAGACGTAGTCTCTGCCTACCCCTGTGGGATAGTGGCGTGAGTATTTATGTATGTGTATATTCATGATATTTTGTTACTAAATCTTTATATTGTGCTAGCAACACTTTTAATATTCTTTCAAATTAACTGAAACATAACTAATGAATGGCTTAAAAAGGACTTGTATCCAGAGCCGTTAAATATATTTTGAACGGTTTGATTCGTTCGGTTGGTAGCACAGACTTTTGCGAGCTGGACCAATGAAACGCGAGGTGCGTTTGGTTGGAACAGTGGACGGGAAAAAGTGGGGCGTCCGTTGGAAATGACGCAAAACGGATTAAAATATAGTCAATTCTCTGAGTAGTTATATTCCTTGATTCTCAGCCGGCGCTCGAAGTGATAACTAGTATTAGTGAAGAGATTTTGATATTTTAAATTTAATTAGTTTACCTAGTAAAATTATTATAATTAAAATACAGTGAAAGTAAATTATTAAAATATATTTGTCAAAAGTCTCGAAGTTTAAATTACTACGCGAAATATGTATGTATATCTCGATAGCACAGTTTTAGTGAAATATATCAAGATTCAAGATATGTAGCTCTACCTAGACTTCAAATATACGAACAGGTTTAAAGTGACAGTGTAATGACTGCATGGATGGAGGCCAAGGATCGACGACGTTTGCAATGTGTTTAATTCCACTATTTTAATGATCAAACCTAGTAACTATTTAAATTTTAGGAAAAAGATGACCCTTTGATTAAATTAAAATAGCAAGATAGGTGACTAACCTATAGCGAATGGACCGCATAAATTGAGCCCCCGTCGCCTAATTTACTTAGTAGCGCCATTGTGTGATTGCGATACTTTTTTTGATTTTAGGCGGGATAAAGGTACCAAAATGTCTTCGCTTGCTTAAAACTCGTTGCACATAAAATTGAAAAAAAAAGAAGAAACAAATCAAGCGGCATTACTATTCACTTGTAATTGTAAGTAAATAAAAAGCAGGTCCATTTTTCAAGTACGTAATGCAAGAACATCTCACATCTTTCGCTATTTTAATTAAATCAAAGAGATGGCCCCAAATGAGCAAACTTACCCAAGTCTACATGTCATAATAAGTAAAAACTTCAAAGTGCAAACAATTTTTTTTTATTTCGATTCAATTCAATTATAGGTACATTTGGATACCTAAAGATAAAGAATTACAAGTAGGTTAAGTACTGCAATGCAATCAAATACTGAATAAGTCCAAGAATGTTTAAAATGATAATAAGTAAATGAAAAATTCACACTAAGCCCCTTTGGCGATTGTCAATATTATCCATATAAAAAAAATCTTACAATAATAAAAAGTACCTATACTTACGTCACAAAAGGGTGTTTTGGTTCATGTGAGAAAAATTACCAAATAATTAAGTAATATAAAATAATTAAGTACGTACCTACATAAGGCGAAGGTTCGAGGTTTTTTTTGCGAATTTCGTATTGGTTTCTTAGGGAAAGGTATTCAGTATCATGGGTACAATCACCCCTTAAAGTAGTGCAACTGTTTACCCTAACACCCTGTATATTATTCCATGGTAGGCACTACGTGGTACTACTTAATATTATTCCGTGCTACTGATCGATGTGTCATGTCGTCCTGAAACGGCGCGTGGTTATAAATTTATATAAATGTGTTATAAATAGCGTGTTTGCAATGAAAAAAAAATGTTTTATGGCACTTACTGATTTCATAAAATAGAAAAAATAATCTAGTGGCTCATTACCACCAAAGGACCAAATTGAGAAACCTTTTAAAAAGTACCCCATTCTGCATGACAGTTCATTTAGAAAAAAAATTAATAATGATTACACCGATTTACCCTACAGTCATTAATTATAATTGTTTATCATTGAAATGTATTTAGTATCTACTACCTACTAGTTCTAAATACATCTCAATGATAAATACAGGATAAACGTGACTTTCATCTTAGTGATTATCTTTAGAAGAGAAAAAAATAATAGTCTTAGGTAGTAAACTACCTAAGTGTTTGAATTGTACTTCATTAATTATTAATCATAGACACGTGTATTGTTGTTTTTCCTTTATTATACCACATTAGACGATATTGTACATTTATACTCAGTAAATAAGTAATTAGTTCATCTGTACGGGAAATAATGTTTAGGACATAATTTTATGTAGTTTTAGGATAGGATATTTTAGTTTTAGGATATTATAGTTTTAGGATATTGTAGTTCTAGGATATTTTAGTTTTAGGATATTATAGTTTTAGGATATTTTAGTTTTAGGATATTATAGTTTTAGGATATTTTAGTTTTAATATATTATAGTTTTAGGATATTTTAGTTTTAGGATATTATAGTTTTAGGATATTTTAGTTTTAGGATATTATAGTTTTAGGATATTGTAGTTTTAGGATATTTTAGTTTTAGGATATTTTAGTTTTAGGATGTTTTAGTTTTATTGTGACATTTTCTTTATAACTGTTGTACTTCCTTGAATAAACATTATGTATTAAGTTCATGTAAGTAAGTAATTTTTATAAACATTGTTTGTATACATATAAAATTACAAATTCATGAAAGGTAAACATTAGACGCATGTAGGTACAAAAAAACATAAAAAATATTTTACGTAGTTTTTTCTGTAAATAAATTGTTGTTTTTTGGATAATTTGCTCGCAGTGTGTCATCCTTTCACAAACTATCTACCTATAGAATAAACGGATATATATTAGATCCATAATACAATTTAAGTAGGTATAGGCATAGAGTAAATAAATTATACACAAAGTGTACAGGGTAAGTATACTTATTTCAAAAAACAAAGGACGTAAGAATTTAAATTGTATATAGGTAGATTAGAAATTGACGAAGCTTGTTGCAGATATATATGGGATGTATTTATTGACGAAGCCTGTTGTGGATGTGAGTGGTGTACCTATTACCTTTGACGAAGCCTGTTGTGGATGTGAATGTTGTACCTATTGCCTTTGACGAAGCCTGTCGTGGATACGCACTTTGTACTTTTCGTTTTAAATAAAATTAAGTTTTTTTTGGTAGGTTAGGTACCTACTTAAATTAATCATAGATCCTACACGTGGTTTTATTTATAGACTCTTAGTTTTAGTTTTTAGTATTTAGTAGTCTAACATAATGATGTGATTAAATGCTATTTGTTTCTACGAAATAATACCTATATTTCAAGAATATTATAATAAAGAAAATTCATGACATTCTTACTATAAAAAAAGTTATGACATTTTTATGCCGCTCCGATGGAACATTTTCAAATGCACGTTTAAATAAAAGCGGTCAAGTGCGAGTCGGGCTACTCGCGCACCGAGGGTTCCGTACCACACCACTACAAAACACAACATTATTAACTTAGAAAAAAAAACTTTTTTTGTTCCGGACCTTTAGCGCGAGACCGACTCACACTTGGCCGGTTTTTAGTATTTGTTGTTATTCTGTAGAGTATGCTCTATAATCGAACTAAGTTTGACGCTTGTATGTATTACCGTTTGTACGATAGAGCGTGAAGAAAAAACGTTGATAAAAACTAGTTTCTTGTTGAGAACCCCCCTTAATTTTTAACTTTTTGTCATTTTTTTATATTTGTTAACAAATCCGCCGTAATAACGCATAATCTGAGAAAATTTCAACTATCTAGCTATTACGGTTCAAAAGTTACACCCTTAAATAGGTAGGACAGACGGACGGACGGACGGAAAACGTAGGCTTAGTAATAGGGTCCCCTTTTTACCCTTTGGGTACGGAACCCTAAAAATCATAACTTCTAAACTACAAAAAATCGCGGACATGGAGTATTATCGGATACACTAAGGTGCGAGGAATTAAAAAAAAAATTGTTGGACGTCTCTGTTTTCTAGACTGTATATACAACGTGTTAATGAATTAACGCAAAACTAGAAAGTAGTTTGTTTAGGATCGAGAGCAGAGTCGAATTATCATGGTTTCAACATAGGTAATTTTTTTCAAAATATTAAATAATTTTTTAGCAAAATTTAAAATTTTCTGAACCCGATGTCAATCCACCGCATGGGCACACTCACCCTACTTACTACCGAAACAAGATTATAAAAATGTATCCATGAGTACGTTAGCGCTTTCTTTCAGTGCTGAAATGATAACAAATCATTTTTGCCTCAAAACTTAAAATGCTAATAACTTTAAATTTTAACTATCAAAATAATGAAATTATTGTTTCAATCTAATTATTTTGTTATAAATCAGTTGGGGTGTATGAGGTTTTGCGCTTATTCATTAACACGTTGTATAACACAATTTTGTATTTATTCGTTTTGTAAATGAAACAAAATGATGAGATGACGTAACAAGCAACCTTGTTTGGTGAATAACATCTTGTTAGGTGTTATGGAGTCATGAATCATACGCGATGCTGTGACAAAGATTTATGTTGTACCTAACTAGCAATTACTAGGTAATCTAAGTAAACCTGCTTTTATATCTTTGACATTCACACAAATACATAATTAATCTAATCCCACATAAACTACCAGAATATAGCCCGGAGTTGCACTTACTCCTATTATGATGACTAACTAGACAACGATAAAAATATTTACATACAGGGTGTAAAAAGACTACTCCCGAAAACTGAAACTATGGATTCAGACCATGATACCTAACACTTTGGCACTGAAATTTATTTTTTTTATTTTCACAAATTTAATTTTTTTCGGGCCTTTATTTCTACAATTATGAACATTAAAGCCTACCAGTGACATAATGCAATACAATTTTAATTGTTAAACACAAGCATTTCGAAAATAGCAAAAATCCGCAATGTAAAACGCACTCATCAAACTCGTCGCTAAGCTACGGTCGCGCGCCACACAGCTGTAAGGTCACTGCCCGCTCACCCGAGCGATGTACGCTTTACATTGCGTGGCAAGAAAATGGAAAAATCACGAATAATTTTTTTAAATTTAAAAGGTTAGCGCCATTAATTTTTATATAGGTTCAGTGATATGTTCTTAAAGTTTTCGGGAGATGTCTTTTTACACCCTGTATATGGAGTCCTTTTTAAGGCAGCACCGAGCCTATTGTGCTGCCCCAAATCGTATTTTTTTTATTTCTTAAAAATTATACACTATTAAAAAAAAATGCCACATTGTCAGTCACTGCTGATTTTCAATTTATCGGGTCACTGCGGATTTGTGTTTATAATGTTTGTAATTATTATCTTTAAAACCGCCTAAAGTGGCCACTTTTGACGGTTTTGGCGATAATAGCTACATGCATAATAATCCGTAATGTTTCGATAAATTAAAAGCCTATCAGGACATTCTTGTTTTTTGGAAATGTTGTTTAATTGTTTAGAAATAAAAAAAACTGTCGGTGCAGCTTTAATGGGATGTTGAAAATAAAATTGTACATTCTGATTGGGACAAAAATCAGCTGTCCCATACATTTGGCTCGAGTATGTTTGCAGTTTTGTATAAAATAGCTGATATTTTTTTCTCGTTTTCACAAAAAGTGGTTCAGTTCGACCGTAGAGCGTCACGCGACTCCCGTCTCCGGTCCATAGACGGGAGCCACGTGACACTTTACAAGTTCGCCGGTCTGATCATACTCTTAAAAAAGGGTCAGCATATTAAGAATGATCCTATATGTCGCTTCCTCGGGAATCACTTAGTCAAAAATATCCTCAACTTGACGGAGGAATCTCTGTAGTAGGTACACACGGCGACACATCAAGCTACCCAAAACCAAAATAAGCTGGCTGCGCGTCGGTATAGTAATGTATAAAGTCGCACGGCCAGCTTATTTTAGTTTTGGGTAACTTGATGTGTCGCCGTGTGTACAACTTTATCTATGGGACCAAAGTCGAAATCGCGAAAAAAATCATCTGTCTCATACATTTGGGTCGCGTAGGATTGCGGTTTTGTATGGAATAGCAGTTTTTGTCGCGATTTCGATGTTGGTGGTGGTTGGTGTTGGTGTTGGTTGGTGGTGTTGATGGTGGTGGAGAAATTTGTTCAGTTTGATGGTCTGATCATCCCCTTAATAAAGTGTCAGCATATTAAGAAGGACCCTGTAGAAATGGGTGTAAGTGTCCCGCACTTGGAGTCAGTCACCGAATCACTGTTTGTTTGTTCAAGCATCACACAAAAACTACTTGATGAAACTTTTAAGGGAATATAATTCGGAGCGCTCTCCATAAAAACGAAGTCTGGTGTTATTTTCAATACTAACCAATTAAAGTCAGAAAAAATCTAGAAACTAATCTCTATGTTTGTATGAAGTCAGATTTTCTCCTGGGTAAGCTCGCTACATCTTCGACCCCATCTTCGTCCTGAGGACTGGATTGAGGTCAAGAGCAAACCCATCCGTAATAAAAAATAAAAAAAAGTCAGATTTTCGATAAAATGTATAGTTTTAAAGTCAAAGAATACAAATCTTAAATTAATCCTAGCATGAAAACTGTATATTTTAACAAAAATCTGACTTCATACAAACATAGAGATTAGTTTCTAAATTGTTTCTGAAAAAAATCATTGACTTTAATTGGATTGGATTTAATTGGATTGGATGGACCAGACTTCGTTTGTATGAATCCAGCGCGCATTAATTTTGCACTCTCGGAATATACTTTATTAGATTCAAAAATTGATTTATATTTTTTATCTCGCCACGATGACGAGAGCCAATGCGAACAAAGTCGCGTGCAAAAGCTGGCCCTGTACCCGGACTTTCGATGTTCGATATATCGCCCCTGTTTCGGTCCGCACTTCATTGTAATAGAGTTGACATTGGAACGAAAACGTTCATGCAATTCCGAAGTTCGAATGTGCGGGTAGAGGCCCAGTTAATAATAAAAACCACTTATGTATGGTACGAGTATGATCGACAGGCAAGAGTTCAAACCGGCAGTTTTTATATATCGTTATTGTGTTTGCCGAGAATAAGGGTCAAGGGAGGTCGCATCACAACACAATCATCAGACACCATTGTCGATTGATTTTAAAATCTAACGAGCAGCTATTTAAAATAAATTACTAAGTAGGCATCACATCTCACATCTACGCAAGAATAAGTTCTAAGAGATTACTATTGGTTGGCCCTTTGCGAATATGATATTTTGTGAAAAAACAACGGGTTGCACTCCGGGAGTGCCGGCAGAAGTGAAAACTAAGAGATCTTACGTCTAACGAATGTCACCTGATCTTACGTCATCGTCTTACCAATTTTGTCTTACGATTTTTCGATCAGGGTGACGTCACGGTCCTGACGCGAGTTTAAACTTTTTTACCCATCCCATAAAGTGCACAACGCCGCTTTCACTTCAATAATTATGATATTTTATAATATTTTTTTTTTATTCATTCAATAACAATATAAATTGTGTTTGAAATAAAACATGATGTTTATAGAGAATGTGGTGTTTTGAGAATAATTATGATATTTTGTGAACATGATGTTCAGAGAATGTGGTGTTTTGAGAATAATTATGATATTTTGTGAAAATGATGTTCAGAGAATGTGGTGTTTTGAGAATAATTATGATATTTTGTGAACATGATGTTCAGAGAATGTGGTGTTTTGAGAATAATTATGATATTTTGTGAACATGATGTTCAGAGAATGTGGTGTTTTGAGAATAATTATGATATTTTGTGAACATGATGTTCAGAGAATGTGGTGTTTTGAGAATAATTATGATATTTTGTGAACATGATGTTCAGAGAATGTGGTGTTTTGAGAATAATTATGGTATTTTGTGGACATGATGTTCAGAGAATGTGGTGTTTTGAGAATAAATTATGATATTTTGTGGACATGATTTTCAGAGAATGTGGTGTTTTGAGAATAAATTATGATATTTTGTGGACATGATGTTCAGAGAATGTGGTGTTTTGAGAATAAATTATGATATTTTGTGGACATGATGTTCAGAGAATGTGGTGTTTTGAGAATAAATTATGATATTTTGTGGACATGATGTTCAGAGAATGTGGTGTTTTGAGAATAATTATGATATTTTGTGGACATGATGTTCAGAGAATGTGGTGTTTTGAGAATAAATTATGATATTTTGTGGACATGATGTTCAGAGAATGTGGTGTTTTGAGAATAATTATGATATTTTGTGGACATGATGTTCAGAGAATGTGGTGTTTTAAGAATAATTATGATATTTTGTGAACATGATGTTCAGAGAATGTGGTGTTTTGAGAATAATTATGATATTTTGTGAACATGATGTTCAGAGAATGTGGTGTTTTGAGAACATGGTGTTTTGAGAATATGATATGCAGAGACGGAGCTTGTAGCGCGCTCCATATCGTACTATTCTGAATACTAACCAATTAAAGTCTATGATTTTTTTTTAACACGGTCTAGAAACTAGTCCCTGTAGGTATCTGTATTTTGTCAGATTTCCGTTAAAATATATATTATATAAGTAGTTTCAAAGTTACCGTGGCTCAAAGATTTCCATACAAATCTTAAATTAATCCTAGCATTCAAACTGTACATACATTTTAACGGTAACCTGGCAAAATACAGACAAGGAGATTAGTCTCCAAATAGTGTTTAAAAATTTCTATTAACATTAATTGGATAATATTGAAAATAGGACTAAACTTCATTTGTATAGAGCGCGCGGCGGATGCAATACAATCGGCACTGGTTAAAATTTAAGCATGTGAAGGTTTCCTCACCCTATGTTTGTCTTCATCGAATCTTAAAAATGTTATACAGGGTCCTTCTTAATATGCTGACACTTTTTTAAGGAGATGATCAGACCATCAAACTGAATAACTTTCTCTATGGCACCAACATCGAAATCGCGAAAAATAAATCAGCTCTTCCATACAAAACTGCAAACCTACTCGAACTAAATGTATGGGACAGCTGATTTTTTTTTCGCGATTTCGATGTTGGTCCGAGAAAGTTGTTCAGTTTGATGGTCTGATCATCCCCTTAAAAAAGTGTCAGCATATTAAGAAGGACCCTGTATGTATAGTAGGACCTACAAAATCTTATTCTAATCCTAAAATTGTGGTGTCGATGATATTGTCAATCTCTATAAATAGCAAATGTGCATTTAACGTTGTTGCAACCTTGCAACAAACCTGCAACGCGACTTCTACCCTATCTATAAAATTTTACTTACAAATGTTTGGAGTTGGAACTCCCATGTCAAAATCTATACTTCCTCGACCGTATTAGCCGGAGATCCGACCGTAAAATTATGCACCTATTTCATAGGCGAACGAAATGTGATTCTAGTGTATGTTTATACAGAGGTTACTTTAACGCCGCCAAGTTGCCTAGAAAAATCTTGCCGCAAGTACCTTTTCCATTAAAATATTTGGTATAACTTTTTCCACGTGTCTGTTAGGGAAGTGAATGAGGTGCCATCGGAAGGAGACTGATCAAAAGTATTAGAAAAACTAGGGTTGCCACCTCCCAATCTGCCGCAACTATAGGGTTGGCAGGTTCAAAGAAATCATTTTTGAACCTGGCAACCCTAGAGTTGCGGCAGACTGAGAGGTGGCAACCCTAGTTTTTCCAGTACTTTAGATCAGTCTCCTTCCGATGGCGCGTCATTCACTTCCCTAACAGACACGTGGAAAAAGTTATACCAAATATTTTAATGGAAAAGGTACTTGCGGCAAGATTTTTCTAGGCAACTTGGCGGCGTTAAATTAACCTCTGTATAAACATACACTAGAATCACATTTCATTCGCCTATGAAATAGGTGCATAATTTTATGGTCGGATCTCGGGCTATATGCAACTCTCGCTCAAAAGATTCTGAATCTCGGCCTAAGTCTATTCAGCGTCTACAACCAAATACAAGAATGAGCTTAAGTTTAAATTGCCCAGCTAGTTGGTCGAAAATTATATGTTTCATGTCAACGCAACGATATTATATGTTAGGGTAAACATCCCAGTAAGAGACACGGTGTGAATAAGTATTTTTGCAGTAAACGACAACAAGCCAGGTTGAGGTTGATCACTAGCCCATATTGCGCCGACTCCAAATAATGGGAATTTTGATAAATAAGTCGGCCCTGTTTAATATACGTTACAAATCTACTTATTTGTCTAAAACCGACACAATTGTTGGTCCATACAAAAGAGGACGTAGAGTAGGACAAATAATTTTCATTAAAAAATTTAAATGAACTTGTTTCTATTTACTCATTGTCATTAGGTATGCATCGCAAATTCGTAGCTAATCAAAATAATGAAAGCACTAATGGCCAACAACGGTGCACTTACCCCACCTAATGATAGAGATTGGGACCTGACCCCGTTTCGGTCAATTTTCAAAATGACTGTCTTTTTCGTAGCTCGACAGTAATCCAAGGTTATCGGACTTGTTGACAAAAATTATTGCTTTTCAATGTTTTTTAGGGTACCGTCCCTCGAAAAGAAAAGAAACAGAACCCTTATAGGATCACTTTGCTGTTTGTCTGCCTGTCTTTCTGTCAGGAACCTTTTTCTCAGGAACGGGTTGAGTTATCAAGTTGAAATTAATATCAAATAGGGTTCTTCTTAATATGCTGACACTTTTTTAAGGGGATGATAAGACCATCAAACTGAACACGTTTCTCAAAGGGACCAACAACGAAATCGCGAAAAAAAATCTGCTCTTCCATACAAAATTGCAAATCTACTCGAGCCTTCTTATACAGGGTGAAATTGATATCATTAGCATCCTTTTAAACTAAGAGTCTACCCATCAAAGTGAACAACTTTTACTATGGGAGCAAACCGATCGGAGCAAAAATAAAATCAGCTGTTGCATACATTTGAGTCGCGAACTCGCGCGTCGACATTTCAGTTTAGTATGGAACAGCAGATTTTTTAATTGCTCCGATCGGTTTGCTCCCATAGTAAAAGTTGTTCAGTATAATGTGCATCTTAAAATCGCCCCCGGGGAGGAGGTGCGGTAGATATTACGGGGCCATTCTGTATGTAGTATTATTGCATGTTCTGACTCTGAGTCTATAATATCCTTGGTACAGCTACGTCCCTGACCAGTATGAATGCTCGTCAATAAGGATTGCGGCAGAAAGCAAACCGGTAATGTTGCAGCTGCTATCAATGCAACGAATACTAACGAATACCTTTCGAGGCTTGTTACGATTCTGTTACGCTCGTTTTGGAACCATTGGTTGTGACTTGGACCCCAATTTAAAACATCAAAGTTCAATCCTTATTCAATTTCAGTTCTAATCACATTGCAATTCAATTACTGTTCAACTGTGTTTTGGCTAAACTTGACTTATTTACTTGTTTATTTATGTAATTGAAAGTTAAAAAGTCGGAGCGATCAACGGCTGTCAAATGATTAAAGCGATACCGAATGTATAAAAAGTTTAGCTTCGCCTGAACCACTGGTGAATATGCTTAAAGTGTTTTAAAAATCACTTAGTACACCAACTACAGGGTGAAATTGGTATCATTAGCCTCCTTTTAAACTATGAGACGTGTGGCATAAAGTGTTATTTTAATATTAGTTTTCTTCTAAATGTGAAGATTTTTAATTGGCGTCTTGATTTATATAAGAAGAGTCTACCCATCAAACTAAACAACTTTTATTATGGGAGCAAACCGATCGGAGTTCCATACTAAACTGCAATGCCTACTGGACTCAAATTTATGCAACAGCAGATTTTTTTTTCTCCGGTCTATTTGCTCCCGTAGTAAAAGTTGTTCAGTTGGATGGGTAGACTCTTAGTCTAAAAGGATGCCATTGATATCAATTTCACCCTGTATAGGTACCGTATGCTAGAATTGCTAAACTTAAGTGGCAGTGGGCGGGGCACATTGCTCGCAGAACCGATGGCCGGTGGGGCCGAAAAGTTCTCGAGTGGCGACCGCGTACCGGAAAGCGCAGCGTGGGTAGGCCCCTCACACGGTGGACCGACGACCTGGTGAAGGCGGCGGGAAAACGTTGGATGAGGGCAGCGCAGGACCGGTCGTTATGGCGATCCTTGGGGGAGGCCTATGTCCAGCAGTGGACGTCCATCGGCTGAGATGATGAGGTACCGTACTATAAATTGAGCAGGAAACCAGCGATCAGTTTGATGATTGCGTTTCATTTCAATGCAGCGACATTATGTGTTAGTAGGGTAAACAATAAACATCCCGTAAGTTTTAGCACCAAGATGTCAAAAGTAAAAAAATGATTTTTACCATAGTTAATACTAACTACACTGACTACACCATACTGAATAGACGTTATTACACATTAGGAAGGTACCTAGTTATATAATTTACATTTTAGCACTATAGTCCACTTAACAAAGCAGGTGTAGAGTGCGTGAGCTGGATCGTAAGAAATTTCTTCAAAAATGTGTTCAGGATGCCTAGAGGGTAAACATACTAAAAGTCCTCGTGTCTAGGGGGGGCGCCGGGTGGGGGGGAGGGGGTTAAAGTTCCCACTTTTGAGTTTTTCGCTAATATCTTTAAAACGGTGCGTCGTAGAGAAAAATTTTTTTCTACGTAATGAAAGTTTATAAAATTTCCTACAACTTTTGTCTTATACACTTTTTAGAATTCCTAACTATTTTTGAAGTACACGTTGTGGAAAAGTGAAATTTTCGAAAAAAAAAAACCGACTTATCAAACGTTACCTCTTGCCTGCTACTTCAATCGTGTGATTTCGGGATGAAATGTAGCTGGCATGTTAATCCAGGACCTAATTTACCTACATACCAAATTTCATACAAATCTGTTCAGCCATACAGTCATCGAAACATTTATCATTTTTAATTTAAATTTTATTTTTTAATCCGTTTAGGTCGTGAAGGCGCTGACAAGAGTCCTTCTTCCAAAGCACCCTCATCTTCAGTGGATGGTTCTTTCTGGAGGAACTCTTCACAATCTTCACCTTTGTCTTCATCTTCACCATCGTCTTCGCCAAGAGACACGCCGTTAAGACATTTCCCTTGGCAGTGGAGGCATGCCGCAGAACATTTGAGCATTGCTTTACGACATCCACATTTGCCACTACCACAACCCTTAGCGCAGCGGCAAAATATTGTTTTTAATAGGACCTCCGGTGCGGGCAAATCATTAGTTGTTATTGGCACCAGGCTGCCTCCTTCATGTTTCCATCCCCACTCTTGAGGAGGCAGCTCATTCCCAAGCCACAGTTGCACTTGGTGGTAGGTGCGCTGTGAATGCTGTTTAGCTGCGTTCTCAGTTGGTGGGAGGGAGCTGAAGTCAGGCTTAATCTTTGCCAATGATCTCATGAACAACTGAAAGCGATACTGGTTGAGGGAAGTCAGTCTTGTTGGCGCTCCATACCATTGAAGAAAGCACATTTTCCCAGCGTCATCAACTTCACTGTGCGAGGAGGCGGGGTTATAAAAGGTCGCTGCTGCTTCTTTGATGACATCTGACTTCAAGTACAGTTTTGAGAAACCCACTTTGCTTCTTCTGAAAGATGTTGTATCGCACCCGGTAAATGAATGTAAGAACAGGATATGTTCATATCCATGTTGCTGCATCTGTTGGGTGGATAGCACGATAGTTTTAGTTTTCCCTCGGCCAGGTTTCAGCAGCAGGATGTCTTGGGTGGGAGGAGTGGAAGCTATCAAAAGCACAGCAAGGTCGACATCTTCACCAACGACAATTACTGAGCTATCAGTCGATTTTTCCACAGCGGTTTTCACGATAAGGACATCAGCATCATCGGTGGCCTGGAGACTTTGTATCCCTTTTTCCTGAAGCTTTGTCTGCAGTAAGGAAATGAGCTGACTTTTATTGTAAGGGTTAGACAAGAAATCTTCTTGTATCACTGTTATTGATGTGCTCCAAGACAAATTGATATCAGCCGATCTCTTCAGTTTGTATCGTCGCTTCTGTTCTTGTGACTTCGTGCTTTCTTCAATGGTATGGAGCGCCAACAAGACTGACTTCCCTCAACCAGTATCGCTTTCAGTTGTTCATGAGATCATTGACAAAGATTAAGCCTGACTTCAGCTCCCTCCCACCAACTGAGAACGCAGCTAAACAGCATTCACAGCGCACCTACCACCAAGTGCAACTGTGGCTTGGGAATGAGCTGCCTCCTCAAGAGTGGGGATGGAAACATGAAGGAGGCAGCCTGGTGCCAATAACAACTAATGATTTGCCCGCACCGGAGGTCCTATTAAAAACAATATTTTGCCGCTGCGCTAAGGGTTGTGGTAGTGGCAAATGTGGATGTCGTAAAGCAATGCTCAAATGTTCTGCGGCATGCCTCCACTGCCAAGGGAAATGTCTTAACGGCGTGTCTCTTGGCGAAGACGATGGTGAAGATGAAGACAAAGGTGAAGATTGTGAAGAGTTCCTCCAGAAAGAACCATCCACTGAAGATGAGGGTGCTTTGGAAGAAGGACTCTTGTCAGCGCCTTCACGACCTAAACGGATTAAAAAATAAAATTTAAATTAAAAATGATAAATGTTTCGATGACTGTATGGCTGAACAGATTTGTATGAAATTTGGTATGTAGGTAAATTAGGTCCTGGATTAACATGCCAGCTACATTTCATCCCGAAATCACACGATTGAAGTAGCAGGCAAGAGGTAACGTTTGATAAGTCGGTTTTTTTTTCGAAAATTTCACTTTTCCACAACGTGTACTTCAAAAATAGTTAGGAATTCTAAAAAGTGTATAAGACAAAAGTTGTAGGAAATTTTATAAACTTTCATTACGTAGAAGAAATTTTTTCTCTACGACGCACCGTTTTAAAGATATTAGCGAAAAACTCAAAAGTGGGAACTTTAACCCCCTCCCCCCCACCCGGCGCCCCCCCTAGACGCGAGGACTTTTAGTATGTTTACCCTCTAGGCATCCTGAACACATTTCTGAAGAAATTTCTTACGATCCAGCTCACGCACTCTACACCTGCTTTTGGATTATTCTTTGAGCGAACTATACCATAAAAAGTCTTTATAATTAGCAAGAAGGTACTCGTACCTACATAACAAACTACGCACAACATTTTCAAATAAAAACATAATGACGTCCGTACCTAATCATAAACTATAAATAAATGATTGATACCAGGATATATTCGACTGGGTAAAAAAAAATAGACTTATGGCAGTTATTAATTGCAATTTTATTTTTTTGTTTTGTGATTCGAGGTAGTCAAATAGATTGTCATTAATTGAAGGTAAATATAGACCGCCCCATCTGCATGGGTAGCGAGATAAAAGACGTGATAAAGCCGTATCATGGCTATCGCGGGTTGTAATGCTACCCATGCTGGTCTCGGTTGGTATAACTCTAAGCTATATGGTTTTTTATGCAGTGTTATAGTGGGCTGGCTTTTCGGTGAAGGAAAACATCGTGAGGAAACCTGCATGCTTCAATTTCGAGGCATGTATTGTACCTACAGTAGGTACACCACTTGTAATGGACAGTCCATTACAAGTGGCGACGGGCTCACTCCCCGTCCCCCTCGGGGAATATTATGCTATGCTATGCTATGATAGTGGGCAAAAGCTTTCACTTTTCTACTGTCATGCTTCCCTGTTGCAATATTATAAAAATGCATTGGCATTTGGCATGCAAGGCATTGAAGCTTACCTCAACGGCTGGCGGAGGAGCGAGTGGCGAACCGTATCTTTTACTCTGAGTTGAAGGAGGGCAAGCGTAATCATGGCAGGCAACTCCTCAGGTATAAGGATGTGTAAAAGCGCCAGGTGTGGCATAGAGCCCACGCATCGGGAGGATTTTGCCGCTATCCGTTTAGGGTGGAAAGCTCGTGTAAACAGTCAATCATTGATTTTAAAGCGAGTAGGCGATCACTAATAGACGCCAACCGTGATGAATTAAAAGCGCGACTACCAGCGGCTTCACAATATCACTATAATAGGAACGACGTGTTCACGTGCCAGCCATGTGCGAGGATCTTCTCCAAGAAGATTGGCTATGTTAGCCACATGAGGGCCCATCAACGCCAACAACGGAGTTGAAGCAGTCGAAATCGTTCATGAGCAATACATACATTCTAATACCTATGCAGGTTAATATAGCGTAACGGAGATGATCAGACCATCAAACTAAACAATTTTCTCTAAAGGACCAACATCGATATCGCAAAAAAGAATCTGTCGAGTGGCCTCTGACGTATTCCAAAAAAAAAAAAAAAAACGATTTCGATGTTGGCTCCATAGTGAAAGTTGTTCAGTTTGATGGTCTGAAGCACCATATTTAATATGTAACGCATTTTATTTTACACCCGTACCTATACCGGTTGATTTTTTTTACCGTTCCGAAACTTTCAGAGGTGGTTCAGACCATGAAACTGAAAAACTTTTACTGTGGAAGCAAAACTGAATTCGTAAAAAAAAAATTGGCTGTCTCATACATTTAAGTCTACTAAGCATTGCAGATTTGCAGTTTAGTATGGAACAGCTGATTATTTTTTCGCGATTTCAGGTATGGTCCCATACTAAAAGTTGTTCAGTTTGATGGTCTGAACCACCGCTGAAAGTTTCGGAACGATAAAAAAAAACAACCGGTATAATTAAAATCTTGGTTACCTAATGGTATCTAGGAACAACAACAAAGGCACCAAGCGGCAAACCGCAGTTACAGTGGCATCCACACGCGGCATATCGCTCTCTCTATCATTCTTCATGCATCTGAACGAGCAGACACGACACAACTTATACTATACTACTACTATGCCGGCAGGTGATTGAACTGAGGTGCATTCACGTGCGCGGACGCCGCGGAACCATTGCATTTAGGACGTCACGTGTCGGCTAGGGGTGGGATGAGGTCAGTATTAGTGTTGTCGATAACGATAATTATTAGTCGATTAATATTTTAAAGCTGAAGCACCGCAAATTGGAGAGGAATATGGATGTAGGGAGGGGAGAATAGGGACCAAATGTGCGACTTTCTGTAACTTCTCTCGCTACGTAAATAGTATTATTACCACTTCCCCAAATTCCTTATCCTGGTCCCTATCCCTATCATAATCATAAAACTAGAAATTCTAGTAGATACAGGTCCTCCGATTGGGGCTAGATTATTTTGTGTGAGTGTCCAATATCAATTTGTTTTGATTGGTTAGAAATTGTTGTGAAAGTTAAATTAATGTGTAAGTTAGTAATTCGATCATATCGACGACGGGACGACAATGATGAGTCGAGTTTCTAAGTATAGGTGGGTATGTTTACAAACTATATTGGGGCAGGTCAGATCGCTTAGTAAACAAACGTAAAACTCGTTATTGTCCAGAATTTTGATACATTATAATTATAACATTACCTACACGAGACTGCAAAGAGAAGTAACCACCAATCTACAAAATGCACTTATCCGTTTAAAAGTCATTTTGAGACAGTCATTCGTGTGACAAATAAAATAAAATAATATGGATGTTCTAATATTTGTCCCGTTGTTTAAAAAGCCCTTGATGTAGATACCCTAGCTGACGTTTGAGATCACTACGATGTAGGCATGTGCATGTGAGCGTTATGACCTCAGCCCACCCTCAGCCAGGTATTCAAGGTCCAACACGGAGAGGCCCCTTCAAGACACTTTTATCTAAATGCAATGGGATGCACCAATAATGATTTCTCTCTGAATGAATTATGTTAATGGGTGGGTCAGGGAATCTGGGTTATTGCGGGACTCGGGACGCTTGCGGTAACAAATGTCACAAGTTTATCCAAAATGGTAGACGGTGACTCGCCAACTCATTTAATTGGCCCTCTAAAACGGCCGCAAGGAGCAACAAGGGGGCAACATCGACTGAGCTGCCAAGGTAGAGATGTGTTGCTGGACTTTAAAAGACCGTCACTCCAATCTCAAGTGACTGTTTGTTGGAGTTGGTTGGTTTTTTGTTGGACATGTCGGGAGACTCATCTCTAACGGTTCACCAGGCGCCCACTCGCCACTTACGCAACACACCCTTCAATGCCTATGAAAAAATAGCTCTTGCGACTCCAAACTAAGGCCGGCCAATTAAGGCAAGCACATAGATCACAGAGTATTATAATTACTACCCATAGATGGAAGATCTTGTCCTCATGAGATCCACTCCGACCGGACCACTTCTCCGGAAGCACTTGGGTCCGTGATGTTGCCACTCACCAACCAAACCAACAGTTCGCTATAATATTGCCCTGCTGGATTAATTATTAAAAAAGCTACGATAAGTAAGTAACTTCACTACGGTTAAGTATCTATTACCTACTGCCAAGCTTTCTAAAGATTGGCCAATATTTGTGACGTTTGGTTACACTTAAACTCTATGCACTGGATTATAAAACTCGTTAAATGAACGCAATTCCTGGCAAGCCTCGACAGCATCCTGAAGACGATAGCTTGACTGCTTCTAAGAAACACGAGACCCTATTAGTTTTTAGAAAGTATAATACGAAGGAAAACAGCGCGCGAAAACTTACACTATGGCCTGGCAGGCCTCGTATGGATTTGCATCCTCAATTTGGAAGCATCAAATCCTATACAAAATCTTAATTTACTTTCTTATCTTTTCTTGTTGTGGGGGCTGGCAAAGCCAGCAACACTTCGACCCAGTGGGATCTTTTGTGTTAGCCCCAATTATTTTTACTTTCTTTACCCTTCAAATACATGGTCAATGAAGGAGGCAATACCATTGAGGGGAAGAAACCTAAGATCTTCCGGTTTTGGGTATCCATCCCCGAGGAGGCTCATGCGTTTAGCCGCCAAGACATCACAGTCACAAAGGATATGTTCCATAGTCTCTTCATCCTGTCCGCATGCTCGGCAGCTGGGATCTAGGGTGAGCTTCATTTTGGGCATCATCGTGCCTGCGGCGTAGTGCCCGGTGAGGGCTCCGACGATGGCACGAATGAACTTTGAGACACGAGTTTTCACATTTCTGATAAATTTCTTAGAATGTTGTAGACTTGCAAGGCTAGACCACTCCAGCCTGTGTGTTTTATCAATGGCCATTGCCAGGATTCCCACACTTAGTTCTGTAATTTACTTTACACACTAACACTATTCATTCTATTTCGAGGCTTGTTTTGTGCCCAACCTACCCGCCATTCTGAATATTATTCAAAAAACCCATCATAATCTATTAGGTAGGTATATGAAATGAACAGAAATGTTTATCAGCTTTGATAAAACTCTAAATCTAAATTAAAAAGTTAAGAAATTACAATGATGTTATTGGTTTTGATTGTACAAAAACAATATAATTTAGGTTTTGGATTCTTTTATTAACGCGTAATGAATCCTGTAGGTAGCCTGTAGGTATTTATTACAATGAAAACCTGTTTACAGCTGCCGTGAACTTTAATGTCATCTTACTTAATCTGGAACTTAATTGCAGGAGTTCACGTGCATATTAATGAAAGTCGTCAAGGTTGACTTCCGAATTAATGGACACAATTAAAAATAATACATGTTTTAACTTTTTGTACTATTATGTCAAGGTCAGCTTTGCATGGAAAATCATGTAAATTGTTTTAAGAAAGTGTTTAAAATCTTTGTAGGTGTACATACATACATATGCTCACGCCTATGTCCCACTACTGGGGTAGGCAGAGACAACATATCGCCACATGCTACGATTCTAACACATATCTCTCGCC
Organism: Agonopterix subpropinquella; assembly: GCA_922987775.1. NCBI lineage: Eukaryota > Metazoa > Arthropoda > Insecta > Lepidoptera > Depressariidae > Agonopterix > Agonopterix subpropinquella. The sequence continues at coordinate 20,435,106 of OV277703.1, read as the reverse complement.
TCCTCAACATCCATAAGTCTCTTCATACAAGCTCGTCGGTTCCGGGTACATTTTATTTGGCCCTTCTTCAGTACGCATCCTATTTGGTCAGCGTACGTGCGCCTTTTTTTTTTTTTTTTTTTTTTTTGTTCCGGGGGGGAAAATGCATTACGCATACCACCCGGGCGCAGGGGGGCACCCGAGTGGTTATATGGGACTCCCGTATAGGCTAATGAGACCCACGGTATACCCACTAAAAAAACCCCCCCATCTTCCTCCGCTTCGCCTTGTGGCGGGGTAACGGGAACGCTTTCGCAATCTTCCGCGACCCCGCCGGCGGCAGCCGCCCACAAGCGGCTCCATCGCCAAAGCCCGAAGGCCCTCCGCGATGTGCGCACCAGATGGTATGGTGCGCCTCCCTCCTCGGCCTCCACCCGTACCGTAGCAGACGCCCCCCGAGTCTGCTACTAGGAGGCCATGGGTACCAGATAACTGGCACCCGGTGGCAGATCGGGTCCGTGGCTCTGCCACCGACCACACCTCGGCCGCAGAGGATAGAGCAAGCGGCGCACCTTATCACCGACATGCCTCTTCCCCTGCCGCCCCACCAGTGCCGGTTCTACCACCGGCCACACCTCGGCCGCAGAAGATAGGGAGAACGGCGCACCGTAATACCGGCACTCCTCTTCTTCCGCGTCCCACCTCCAACGCGTCCGCAGCGGACTTGTTCAGCCCGCTGGGAGCGCCCTCCTCTGGCCGACCGACACCCCGAATAGGCCGGCCTGGTTGCCTCTTAGCTTCACCGTGGGTTCCACCGTCCACGGTTACTAAGCCCCCCCGCCACGACAAGGCGGGCAACCCTCGGGGGGGCGTACGTGCGCCTAGGGCGACCCCTTTCAACCATTCCATTCACACTTGCCTTGTAAATTTCATACGTCAACCTACTTTCACACATTCTTTCTACATGGCCAAACCACTCAACCACTCAGCATGCCTTTTTCAATCCTGGTCACTACATCTTCTTTCAGATCACATCTTTCTCTAATCACACTATTCCGTATCCGGTCCTTCAAAGTCACACCACACATACTACGCAGGGACCGCATTTCAACAGCATTTATTCTAGATTCATGCTTCTTCTGCCATACCCAACTCTCACTGCCATACATTAAAGTTGGTGCCAACACACCGTCGTGAACCACCAAACGAGCCTTTTTAGACATAGTTTGACACTTCATGACGTCATATTTCCTGCTTTCACTCTTCTCTCTATATCTCGTAGGTTTAGTGTGGGTACCTAATGTTTTCCATTCTGACCAATGCAAATGCAATGGACTAAAGATGAGCCTTGCTAAATATTGCTATAACTGACAACTGCATGCAGAGAATTTGTTGAGGACTTTGTCTTGATCTCGACTTGATCTCTGGTGTTTACCAAACTCGTGTCAAACGGTCCACTATCACCAATAATAAATACCTACCCAATAACATCGAAAATAATAGTTTGTTACTTTGGTATACGAACATTAAGTTTCAACAACTTTCTCTATGGAATAAACTCCAAGCTGGTTGCAAAAAATCAGCTGTTCTATATAAAACTGCAAGCCCTGCTACTCGACTAAAATATATGGGACAGCAGATTTTTTCGCTATTTCTGTTGGTCGCAAAGAGCAAGTTGTTCAGTGTGATGGTCTGAAGATTCTTCTAAAAAACGGTCAGCATATTAACACATTCCCGGGCAGTGAACGAGACACAATAGAACTTTTATTGTTATCACTGCTATAGCCGGTCACTGTCCGCGAACGCGTTAAGTTGGACCCTGTATTGTGTGAACAATGTACACACGGCGACACATCAAGCTGTAAAAAACCAACATAAGCTGGCCGCGCGACGTTATACGTTACTCAACCTACGCGCGGCCAGCTTATGTTTGTTTTGTAAAGCTTGATGTGTCGCCGTGTGTACTTACAAGAGACCTTAAAAAACTATAACTTACTTTTTCCATTTTGCACAGTGTAAGTGAGATCTTGAAAGCTAAGGTTGACTGGCGGTCGCTGGGGCAAATGCGACAAGTGCGCTCTGCCCAGCGCCCTGGGTGCGCCCACTGACACTTCCATTCTCTCCGACATCTTCGCTCGTTACTGAAGTGACATTGTTCCCGAAGCTTGCAGACTCGATTTACTTTTTCTGAAACAAAAAATTATGATCTGAAGGTGATTTATTATTGGTATGTTGTGTTGACATTGCTAAATGTGGTTAAACGGTTACCGTTCTTGGTCTGATCTACCGAAACATCAACCATATTTTTGGGCATCAAACCTACGGTATAAGTTTGAGAATAAGTTGCTTAGTTTAGTTTATTTTGTGCAAATTGTTGGTATTGTATTTAACATTGTCTTGTAAGTTGTTTAGTTTAATGGTCTGAAGGACCCCTAAAATGCATTAAAGTTTACACCTTGTATAAAGTAGAAATGTTTTTTTTGCTATTTTTTTCAATTCGGTAAATGTGAGATTTTTTTTCTCGTTTGTTCAGTTGACTAAACTAATGAGATTTTTTTTATACAGGGTGAAATAGATTGTGATATCAAAATTGGCGATCTACTGCTTAGGTATCATTATTATGCGTTAATTTTTTTCACACCTCTTACCTACTCGTACAAAACTGGATGATCTACAAAGTAGGTACAAACAATGAAGCGTGTCGGAGTTAGTTAATTAATTTAAAAATGAAGCGTGTCGGAGTTAGTTAATTAATTTAAAAATAGACAATTAAGGCTGCTATTACATCGATTCGAATTCAGAGCAAAGTAGAGTAAACATAATAACTATACTACGGTATACAGTAGAAGACCAATCCAAAACGAATTTGTGCATGTATGCGTGTCTTCGTAGATGTCTGCAAATATTCACCTAAGTATCACATATTCCCTGAGGGGGTTTCGAAGATTTTCTAAATATTATGTTGGTGTATTAATTCTAAATAATAATTATTAAAGGGTTATGAACTTTATTACAATGTACATAATATTAATATTACATGTTTACACAACTTGCGAATATGCTACGGTTTGCTACGATCTCAGAATATCTACAATAATCAAAACAATCATCGGTTACCAGAGGTCTCATTGAGACACCCGCCGATAGGTCTGCAAGGAATACTCAGACCTCACGGGGCGTCTCAATGAGACCTCTGGTGAACGCAGAGCTGGGAGCTTCCTGGCACAAGGAATCAGCCTCACCATCCAGAGGGGGAATGCTGTTAGCCTGTTGGGCACCATGTCGTGCGGCGACGCTCTGGAGTGTGTGTATTATTTGTGATTTTTGTGCTTAGTGTGTTCATCGGCTTTCATGTTTTGCGATAAATTGTCGTAAATAATCATCTCATTATAATTAAATATATAAAATATCAGAATAAAAAAAAACGCGTGGTTATGGATTTTCTTCGACTTTTAAGTTTATGGTGTTTAAGAATTTTAGCGCCGAATCTAGAGCTTTATCGGACAGCGAAAATTTAAGAAACTAGCGTTTTTTTTCACAGTTCTGCGCCCAATAGATTTTTTTAGGTGGCAGCCCTGTCAGAACGCATCGATTTCCAAACAACAACCTCAACGTAAAGGTATCGCGTAGAATCAACTTCCCTTTTTCGCAACAAAATGAATGTCTTGATCAATGCAATAGGATGTAGTGCATCTAGATGCAGTTGCAATGCAACTTGCAAATGCTGTTGATAATAATTAATTCAGGTTGTAGGTACATACAACACGCAAGTTGGCCTGAATGATCATTGCTATTCAGTTCTATCGTGCTATTATACTTAGAATAGAATATAATTTTATTGAAACGTCTTCAATTTAACATTAGCTACTCCCTTTGTTAAACATTTAATATAAAATGTATACAGGGTGTAAGGAAAAGTATCATTAACCTTTTAACCACATACTCTATCCGTCAAAGTGATCCACTTTTACTATGATTGTAAACGTGTCAGAGCAAAAAAAATCAGCTGTTCCATACTAAACTGCTATACCTACTCGACTCTAGTGTATGAGACAGATGTTTTTTTTTGCGCTCACAGGTTTGCTCCCATAGTAAAAGTTGTTCTGTGTGATGGGTAGAGTATGCGGTTTAAAGGTTAATGATACTTTTCCTTACACCCTGTATACAGAATGTAAACTTAAATGTGTTTCATGCTTTAGGGACAAACAAACTGAAAAACGTAAACTACAGGGAGTTAGAGTAAACCGTTGCATTACTTTAAGGAGTGATTGTACCAATGATACTGAACAACATTCCCTAAGAAACCTATAGAAAATTAGAAAAAAATAATTTGGACTTCCCATAATAAATGCAATCAGCTGATCGAACTTTTGTATGAAATGTCGAATCTTTTTTTTGCGAATTTCCTATAGGTTTCTTTGGGAAAGTTGGTCCGTAGGATGGGTACAATCACCCCTTAAAGTAATGCAACTGTTTACCCTAACACCCTGTATATGGGACCGACATAGAAATCGCGAAAAAAAAAATTGTACCTCCGTCAATAGGTACCTAGAGGTAACTATTAATACAAAAATGATATTAGGCTAATAGTCTACATTTTGGGCATAGTCTAAAAAAACAAGGTCTTCTATTCCCAGAGTGACACAAGCCTACGTCACAAAAAAATAGCCGCTAAACAAAGCTTCTCTGCGTTTCTCGATTGCCTCCAAAAACTTCAAAGAAGTGTTGAAACGTTGAACACCAACGTTTTAATTGCTATAAATGAGAGTATTTATTGAAGACATCGGTTGTATGGGATATTATAACCTCTTTACCTTGAAGTAAAATCATACGAGCGACCTGCGCTAAACATGGTAAAAGGGTATGATGACGTAGGCTTGTGTCAGTCACGTGGTCAGTCACGTGGTCGGAAGAGAATACCAGGCGCAGTATATTATTTTACCATGATTTTGGGCATCAGGGCGGTTAAAAACCGTTTGACGAATTGGAACTGTCATCACCTCAGACTTAACCAATTGTATAACCAAATCGTTCTTCGATTAATGACTCTATGTGACACCCTGTATAAAACTCAAGAGTTGTGTCGCCAATAAAGGTTTTGTTGAAACCTGGTTAGGCCATAGCGTAAATAATAACATATCTTACCTTACGTGAACTATGGTTAGGCTTTAGACACCTAGTAGTTGATTCATAAATATAGAGTACGAGCGTTAACCCGCGACTTCGTCCGCATAAATTATATACCAGATTTTAAGTCAGATGATAAGCTATCAAACGAAAAAAGTTTCATCTAAATCGGTTCAGTAGTTTTTGCGTGATACTCGAACAAACAAACACCCAAACAAACAAACGAACAAACAAACAAACAAACAAACAGACAGACAAAAAATCCAAAAATTGGTGATTTGGGATCAGGGACATCTAAAAATCATATCGTAATCTTATTTTTGTAAATATCTTCAATGTACAGACACACTTCTGTTACAGTTTTATAATAGTTTAGATACAGACAGTGTTTACATTTGTGTAAATAAAAAACAAATCAACAATACTGTTAGTTATAATATTAGTAAGACAAAATATTATTATTACTTTCCAACGTCTCACTATATGCGTTGGTTGTGTAATGGTCAGCATAGTTGCCTTCCAAGCAGTTGATCCGAGTTCGATTCTCGGCCAACGCATTCTTTTGCTTTTTATGTCTTGGGTGAGATCGGATGTAGGCTTTATCCAACAGTGGGTGACCATTTTTGGAATTTTTGTCTGTTTGTTTGTGCACGCATCTTATTAGACTTTACTTCATCGCAATCGGTCCAGTCAATCAAAAGTCTGCGCGTATAGCGTTGCTAGGCGTCCGGATAAAGCCGGACATAGACTTTAGGCTTTTTGGATGTGTGTCCGGTCAAATTAGACGGTATCCGGCCTGTCCGGCTTTTGTTAGGCTTTTTATAATTTAACCAGTCTATATTTTGAAGGAAACTGAGCTTTGAAAGCAGGTGTCTGGCCACCAAAAATATTGATTATTTTTGTTTCCATTACTTCAAAGTTTATTTAATAATTATAATTAATGAAGACGTATTGTTTTGTTTAATTTTGTTTTCCATTGCATTGTTTCATTAGAATTTGTGAAGATTATATGGTAAATGGTAAAAAAAGCCTGGTTTCGTATCAATACTAAGTTGAAAAATCCTCAATAATTAAGGGTGTCCGGCCTTTTTACCCAAATGTTCGGCCAAACTGGCCTTTCCCTGGCAACCCTATAGGTACCTACGAAGTCGTGGGCGCCGCTACCCTAACATAAGAGGGAGGTTACACGCTCAGTATTTCGTCATTCTGGTCCATCAGTCTGGTCATGTACCTTAACATAACAGTTATCAACGTAACACGAATGCTGTAAGTATACGAGCATGAATAAATAAATAAATTTCCGTCACTCCTCACATGTGCATTCAGCCTTACTGTTACGCATAAGGTACGAACTAAATAAGAGCCGGTTTCAGACACGGGTTTAGAGTCAACCAGTTCAACATCGCAGTTCAAACACGTGACTTATATATCTATTTTACTAAGTAACTAGTAACTAAGTTAAACTATAGATTAAAAGACACCTGGAAATTCCAGCTATCCAGGAGGAGGTCAGAACTTTTTGTGTAAGATACAAGAAAATGTTCAAAAAACTAACAAATTGGTCAGAAATCTGAGCAATTTCAATCAGATGGCATATTTTTTTGAATCTCGAATCGAGATCAACGAAAAAATGGGCTTGAGGCTTAGTGAAGAATCTCCCATAGCAAAAGCTCACAAACAATAGAGAAACTATCTGATTCATGCGACATCCGTATACGTTGATGCTATTCGATGTCGGATACCATGTATAACAATATACTTACCTATTTAGAAGTGGAGACGGGCTCGTTTCCTTGCTAGAGAAATGTGGAAACTATATCTAACAGAAGTGTGTTTACAATACGTTGAAGATATTTACAAAACAAAATGACAGGTACTATCAGTTTAAAATAACAATGTGCATGACCTTGAAGGGCTGTTGGATAACTTCACTCGGTTGATAAAGGAATGTAGACTCTATGTAAAGGAAATAATAATTTGAATGACTCTAGTGAAGTTCGTGTGATTGAGTGACGTCACATTTGCGAGCGAGGTCATGCACATTGTTATTTTAAACCGATAGTATGGTTTATGGTTTATGTTTTTTTCTATGGTTTCTCCGTGGCACGGATATTTTGAATTTTTGTTTGTTTGGTTCTTCGAGCATCACGTAAAAACTACGAGATACGATATTGAAGAAACTTTTTGTGTTCAAAAGCTTATCACGCGAAAACTACTGAACTGATTTTGATGAAACTTTGTTTGTTTGATAGCTTATGATCTGACTTAAAATCTGGTATATAATTTGCGGACGAAGTCGCAGGTAAACTCTGGTATATGATAAACTTAAAAACTGGTAGGTTGTATCTAATCTCGCTACGATGACAGGGGAACGGTGCAGATGCCGCGAGAATTATAGTATGCTATATTTAGGATTTATAACCACCTCGGGGATCGCATAATCGTGATTATGTTTATGCTTAATCTCCACCAATCACATTATAATCATCTAGCCTAGCCTGGCAAATAGCATTATTATTAGGTAATTTTAAAATTAATGTCAAGACTATTTTATGATGCCGATCCTATAAAAAGTTGGAATGTTGTAGGTACCTAGTACCTACCTACCGACTCTACGTTATTTATTATGATTAGACAATCACGTTTTGATTGCTACCTAATAAAATATTAACGACTCAAAATATAACTGTATCCCGCAATAATGATTTCAACTATGACATTTAAAGTTGAGTTTGAATGTATCTAATATATTATATCTATATGTCGCAGTAAGTTGAAGCCGTGATATAGTTATTTCACTAGGGATATCCTAGCTAGGTATATACCGTAATATACTTGAATGAATGAATAATTGTAGATTTACTGCCCGAGGTTAGTACACTATTTTTCACCCCGACAGAGGTGGACAGCGTAAATTCGTTTAGCGCAGAGTGGGACGAAACTTGCCGAAAGTTGACGCTTTCCGCCCGGAGGTTCCGTGCCGGAGCGGAGGAGGGGTGGAAAATATACTTTATTTCCTTACACCAAACACATAAAGTAGTATACCTACCTAGTTATATGAAACAAGTTCATAACTATCTTACTAGACTAATCTAGTGAAACAATTTATTGTCGTGTGAATTAGTTTGGTTTAACATTTAAGATTATACATTTAATTCCGATATTCTTAAAAGTGGAATGTTTAGAACCTATAAAAGTATTGTATAAAAATAGCTTGTATAGTAAGTTGCCTCTTAAAACAAACATAATCTAGGTCTTTTATACAACGTGTTAATGAATTAACACAAAACTAGAAGGTAGTTTGTTTAGAATCGAGAGCAGAATCGAATTATCATATGGTTTCATCATAGGTAATTTTTTTCAAAATATTAAATAATTTGTTTGTACCTATAATTTTAAATTTTCTGAACCCGATATAAACCCACCGCACGGGCACACTCACCCTACTTACTATCAAAACAAGATTATTAAAATGTGTCCATGAGTACTATAGCGCTTTCTTTCAGTGCTGAAATGATAACAAATAATTTTTGCCTCAAAATTTAAAATGCAAATAACTTTAAATTTTAAGTATCAAAATAATGATTTTTTTGTTTCATCCTATACCTACTTCAAACAGACGCTGTTTGAAACATCTATTTAGATGAAACGAGGCCCATGATGATGATGATGATGATGATACCTACTTATTTTGTTATAAATCAGTTGGGGTGTATGAGGTTTTGCGCTAATTTATTAACACGTTGTAGTTTTATTTTATAATAGTAATTGATATTCGTCTTTCTTGCCGTTAAATGACTCGGATGAGCCATTTATAGTTGCAATAACAATTAACACTTTTTTGTTTATAATCAGCAAGAAATTAGACTGAAAACAATGATGGTTAAGCTTTTAGAGTACATTCTGAACAATGGACTATCTCATCTGGGTTCCCACGCAATGACATTGTCAAGATTATGTTATTAATTGGTAATAATAACAGTCCGATTCCACAAGGTTTATTTATTACTTTGTGCAGGGTGTAAACTTAAATACAGGGTGAAATTGATATCATTAGCATCCTTTTAAACTAAGAGTCTACCCATCAAACTGAACAACTTTCACTATGGGAGCAAACGGATCGGAGCAAAAAAAAAGTCAGCTGTTCCATACTAAACTGCAATGCCTACTCGACTCAAATGTATGCAACAGCTAATTATTTTATTGCTCCGATCGATTTGCTGCCATACAGAAAGTTGTTCAGTTTGACGGTCTGAACATCCCTCAGATTTTTTACTCCAGTATTTCAGAGTTAGATAGTTGGTATGGTATCACTATACTAATTATACTACCAACTCACGTTCCTTTTTTTAAACTGACTATGGTAAAACATCATCTAAATATACTTCACAAACGATCCTCTAAACGTTGCCAAACGACACTACCTGTCGGAATACATATTAGCAATACCAACTACAGTCATTTACAGAACACATAATTGTGCAATGCGGTTGCATCGCAAACTATTTGATGTTTTGAAATGAAACTCATGTTCCTAAAGTATATCTTATAAGAAGCGTTACCTCAATGTATCTAATCAATTTTCCCGATCATTATCTCCATCGTCTAAAATTGCTATATTTCCAACAATATACCAAGAAGCTCCAGCTCTACCTGAATGGTATAGAAATTTGTCTCTACCTCTACTCTAACAAAATGCTAAAACGTTTTTTATACTCCTAAAACATAACGCACGTGATAGCGTATTTTCGAATGATTTTTGCTTTCAAGCTTACCTTAACTTTTTTGCTTAACCTCTATGCATATCAATTTAAATAATGCCGTAATCATTTTGTCTCGCACGACGAAAAAGGTACTTGTTGTCTATGTAAAATCTAAACCTATAAAGCTAGTATTAGTATAGATACACTTTAAACTAGAAATAAAAGTGTAATGGGAGTAAGTATGTGTATTTAGTTATTGCCATGCGATATACAAGCCGGGCGAATTAACTTGGCACCTGGCTCGCACATGGTTCGGAATTTGACACCCCTCCTGCTACCCCCCGCGGGTCCCACCGTCGCCGTGCGAGGCCGTAGCATAGCATTATAGTCCGATCACCGGAGGGGTTTGACCCTAACAGTAAATCGTCTCTCGCTGAAACTTTGTAGTGTGATAAAGTGAAGTATAAAGATAACGGTTGACAAGTATCTAGGTTTTTTTTTATTTGGAAGTTAGGTATTTATACCTAAACATAAAAATCACTTATAGCTCTCGGCGGGAAAAGTTTCTCTCCAAAATTCCTTTGGTATATGTTAGTATATACTAATTACCATAGAGGTGATCGGTATCTAGGAATTTATCGATTTCACGAAGGGAGAAACATAAAAATACCGTTTTTAATCCATAACTACTGCAGGAATAATAGTCTCACAATTGTTGTCGTTTTGTGTGTATTAATTTCATTACATGTATCGTCTTGCACAAGAAGCTAGAATATTTTCGTTTCAATTATAGTTTTATGATTTTTGGGCAATAACTTACTTCGGAAAAGTATTCTCTTCCTCTTTATCCATTTACAAGTTACAATACACTTTAATACAACAGGATTACTAAGAATCTATTAAAATTTCGCCCTCATTAGTATATTAACATTTTTTCAATAATATTCTTCCCGCGCTAGGCCCCGATCTACGCGGGGTGCGGAAGGGTTGAGGGGAGTGGGCGGCGGCGGGCACCGCATCATCGCACGTGCTCACTGTTCAGTGCTACCCGCCCGCGCCGCGCCGCTAATTTATAATATATTAATAGTACCTACTGTAGCCCCGGGACTATTTAATTACAAAAAAGATTACCGATTGCCGTTTTGATATTGTTGTAGGGAACGAAATTACTAATATAAAAACCCTATTCCTGCGAAATTACTAATATAAAAAAAACTTTTTGTATACTGTCATGTTCTTTGCCTTAGTTCAATACTGTAATAGTAAGACTGTCTAAAGTTGTCATACAAAGCTATGGGACTAGATGAAAACGTCTATTTTGATAGGTCTTATAGCTTTGTATGGCAACTTTAGACAGTCTTACTATTACGTGTGGGTAGGTGTTGATATTGAACTAATAATTACTATAATTTACAGTGCATAATCACTTAATCACTGAGATAGAGACTCTTTACTAAAAAGTGCCATATTTAACCTCAAATTTTACGTAATTATTTTTGAAAATCCACTTTTTTGTCTGTAAGTTCTTAACATTTATAGCCATTCTATTCTTTAGTCACTAGTCTAAAAATAGTTTCTGCGAAAGATTTGTGTACCTGCATCTGTAGTTTAGCTTTTATTGATTATTCTCTGTTCTCCTGTTTTTTGATCATAACTTCGGACATAAGTGTAAGAAATAGCTGAAAATCAGAATTTACATGTTTCAATTTATGCTCTATTTTATAAGACGATAAAAATTTTTGGTGGAAAAAAAAAACAGAATAATCGGTCAGGGTTGCCTATTGCCTCTCATTTTATTCAAAATTACTCGGTTTTTTTTTCTTTTTTTCAGTTTCTTTTAGTTCACTATACTATTACGTACATTCATTCAGCCTCTCGGCCGAATTCATATTTTAGCTTCATTTTTACGTAAATAATTTTCGAAAACCAACTATTTTATTTATAGTTTTTAAATTTTTCCATCAATTTTATCGTGTTGCTGGGTACACAAAAATAGGCTCAGAGTCAAAATTTCTCTCACAGACCGTCACAGTTTTGGTTCTATAAGGGTTTTTATTTTTCACTTTTCAAATTCTAATTGTTTTATTCTCGCTGTACAACTTTGTAGGTTATCTACAGGGTCAAGGGTGTAACAAAACACCCTAGTAATACTTAAGGGGGTGCTTCAGACCATCAAACTGATCAACTTTCACTATGGGGCCAACATCGAGAAAAAATTAAAAAATCAGCTGTCCCATACAAAACTGCAGTACCGACTCGACTAAAATGTATGGGATAGCAGATTTTTTAATTTTTTCTCGATGTTGGCCCCATAGTGAAAGTTGTTCAGTTTGATGGTCTGAAGCACCCCCTTAAGTATTACTAGGGTGTTTTGTTACACCCTGTATATGACCATAGATCCTTTAAATTTCAGAACGGTTGAGCATACTGAAACAATATTCTAAATTATTCTTGTATTCACTTTTATTATCATTTTAACGATCTAGTCTGTCTTGGCATCAACCATAGCTTCATATCTCTTAGTTTAACAACTCACAAATTTTACTGAGCATCGAGAGTGCATAAGTTTATCCTACCACTATCCATCATCTACATTCATCATCAGATAAGCTCTTGGCCACCCTAATATTACATTGTCATTAGGTTTATCTTTGTGTACCACATTGCAGTCAATTCTGATAACGGGAACTGGTTTTTAATCTTGCATGTAGCTAACATGGAACACGATTTGTACAAAACTCTTCAAGCGAAGCACAAAAATAAATACGGTCAAAGTATATAATAAATTGCCATACGAAATGAAGACTCTTCCGAATGAGAAGTTTCTCAAGGACTTAAAAACCTTTTTAGTATCAAAATTTCCCTAATGACCTAAACGAGCATTTAGATGATTTTAGAGTAAACAAATTGTGGCCTGCAAGGAGACAGTTTTCAAATCTCGCTTAAATGTGTTTGACTAATAAATTCAATGTATATTATAAAATGACATTTTTCTATTTTTATAATGTACCAAATGAAATCCATTTAATTATTATTCTTTCTTTTTTCGTGTGTTTTAATGTAAAAATGTCAATGGACATTGTATTAATTATTTTGTACTTGGTAAATTCCTATAATGTAAAGTATGTAATATTATCAATATCACTATTGTAAAATTGCCACACCCAAAATGGGTAAAATTACATTGAGACTGTATTATCACTGACATCTACCTATTGTAAACATTTATTTTGTCGCAATAAATATAAATGAAATGAACTAACATAATATAAACTTACTAATAACTAACAAGACGTTAAATTAAAGCTTGTAAAAAAATGCACATGAACTGGAGATGGATTACGGGATATGTTAATATTCCGTGTGCATGTGCATTTTTATGTACATGTGTAACTTGACTTGCTCAGTTCAATTCGGCCGCAATTTCACTTGCGCCGGCACGCCGGCCTCAGTGGTCGGTGCACTCTGGCGCAATAGCGCTAATAATAATCTACGAATAAGAATGTATAGAAATGTAAATCAAGCTCAAAAAGTAGCACCAAAAAAACTGTACCGTGTTCTAAATTTGTTCTTTAAAAACTGTACCTTGCCACTAAAACTCATACAAAATGGGTAGATAGAGACTACCACTTGCCACACGCTACGATTCTTACCTACTTCCAGGATTTTTTTGCCGCGCCAGCGCACCACCGTCACCACGATGTCTATTGCGCCGGTGCGCCGACCACTGAGGCCGGCGCGCCGGCGCAAGTGAAATTGTGGCAAAGTTGAACTGAGCAAGTCAAGTTCCATGAAATACGTTAATATCCCGTAATCCATCTCCAGTTCATGTACATTTTTTTACAAGCTTTTATTTAACGTCTTGTTAGTTATTAGTACCTAAGTTTATATTATTATGTTAGTTATATTTATTGCGATAAAATACATGTTTACAATAGGCAGATGTCATTGATAATTCAGTCTCAACGTAATTTTACCCATTTCGGGTGTGGTAATTTTACAATATTGATATTGATAATACATACTTTACATAATAGGAATTTCCCAACTAACAAGTTAACCTTATAAAATTGAATCTATAAGGTCTAAACTCTATTAGTAGTTTTAAAAGAGCATTTATTATGCCAATGTACCTTATAAAGGCACATTATAAGAAGATTTAGCTAATATTACCTTTATTCTTATAATTTGGCTGGGTAAACGCTAATAAATCCGATTAATATGGCTACAATAATGGTTCAAAATTTTGTCTTCTTTTAGAAGCTAGTTACATTGCTTTTTAGCCGTATAATATTCAATGCCATATAAAGGCTTTTCATAAGGCCAATTATTCTTTTAAAAGTAGTGCACAAGGTCACTACGATGCTTTTGAACTTACAGAAGCATTTTATAAGATATCTATCAAGCAAACTAATAACAGCAACTTATATGGTCTTTACAAGAATGAAAGCAATCCATAAATTCACTTATATCTAAATATATAAAAGAAGAAACTGACTGAATGACTGACTGACTGACATATCAACGCACAGCCCAAACCGCTGGGTCTAGAGATTTCAAATTTGGCACATAGGTTCCTTATGAGGTCTAGGGGTGCACTAAGAAAGGATTTTTCAAAATTCATCCCCCAAGGGGGAAACGGGGGTACAAAGTTTGTACGAGGAAACAAGATTAGTTAGACTATTTAATTCGAAACTTCACAGGAGTACTCCTATTAATAAATGAGTAAACACGTGTTTCAGGTTTTTTCAGAATTCAACCACTGAAAGGGGGAAATGGGGTGACAAAAACTGAAAATCGAGATGGCTATTGTTTGTATGGTTTATCGACTGATTACGAAAAAAACAATGATTTTAAAATCCAACGTGGCGGACGTGAAATACCATCATCCCCTGTGGGGGTGCGATGGGGTTGAAATGACTAAATATCATTATGGGTGTCGTTTTTATGGTTTTTTGGGACGTCAATTACGAAAATAGCATCGATTTTGAAATTTAACAAAGTGGACATGAAAATCTGTCTAAATAGATTAAATTTTATATATATTAATCTAAATATATAAAAGAAGAAAATGACTGACTGACTCACTGACATATCAACGCACAGCCCAAACCGCTGGGTCTACAGATTCCAAATAGTAGTTTTTACGCGATGCTCGAACAAACACAGATATCTAGTTTTTATAATAGTGTAGAAAACTAGATTTTGCCTGCTACTTCGTCAGCACCGGTTCCCGTTATTGTAGCAAGATAAAAAATATACCTTGTTTTAAGTCAAATTTTATGCTTTAAGATACAATAAATTTCATCAAAATCGGTTCAGTAGTTTTTACGTGACAGTCATACAAATACTAATTAAAATAGTGAAAATGCCTGTTTTCGTTATAGCATCACCTAAAAACTACTTGACCGATTTTGATAATATTTGTTGTGTTTTAAAAACCAGTTCCCGTTATAAGAATTCACTGCAATGTGGTACACATAGATAAACCTAATGACAATGTAATATTAGGGTGGCCAAGAGCTGATCTGATGATGAATGGAGATGATGGATAGTGGTAGGATAAACTTATGCACTCTCGATGCTCAGTAAAATTTGTGAGTTGTTAAACTAAGAGATATAAAGCTATGGTTGACGCCAAGACAGACAAGATCGTTAAAATGATAATAAAAGTGAATAAAAGTACAAGAATAATTAAGAATATTTTTTCAGTATGCTCAACCGTTCTGAAATTTAAAGGATCTATGGTCATATAGATAACCTACAAAGTTGTACAGCGAGAATAAAACAATTATAATTTGAAAAGTGGAAAATACAAACCCTTATAGAACCAAAACTGTGACGGTCTGTGAGAGAAATTTTGACTCTGAGCCTATTTTTGTGTACCCAGCAACACGATAAAATTGATGGAAAAATTTATAAACTATAAATAAAAAAGTTGGTTTTCGAAAATTATTTACGTAAAAATGAAGCTAAAATATGAATTCGGTCGAGAGGCTGAATGAATGTACGTAATAGTATAGTGAACTAAAAGAAACTGAAAAAAAGAAAAAAAATCTAATAATTTTGAATAAAATGAGAGGCAAGAGGCAACCCTGACCGATTATTCTGTTTTTTTTTTACACCAAAAATTTTTATCGTCTTTTAAAATAGAGCATAAATTGAAACATGTAAATTCTGATTTTCAGCTATTTCTTACACTTATGTCCGAAGTTATGATCAAAAAACAGGAGAACAGAGAATAATCAATAAAAGCTAAACTACAGATGCAGGTACACAAATCTTTCGCAGAAACTATTTTTAGACTAGTGACTAAAGAATAGAATGGCTAAAAATGTTAAGAACTTACAGACAAAAAAGTGGATTTTCAAAAATAATTACGTAAAATTTGAGGTTAAATATGGCACTTTTTAGTAAAGAGTCTCTATCTCAGTGATTAAGTGATTATGAACTGTAAATTATAGTAATTATTAGTTCAATATCAACACCTACCCATACGTAATAGTAAGACTGTCTAAAGTTGCCCTACAAAGCTATAGTGTGAGATCCGACCGTAAAATTATGCACCAGGCACCTATTTCTTAGGCGAACGAAATGTGATTCTAGTTTATGCTTACACAGAGGTTAATTCAACGCCGCCAAGTTGCCTAGAAAAATCTTGCCGCAAGTATCTTTTCCATTATGATTTGTGGTATAACTTTTTCCACCTGTCTGTTAGGGAAGTAAATGAGGTGCCATCGGAAGGAGACTGATTTAAAGTACTGGAAAAACTAGGGTTGCTACCTCTCAATCTGCCGCAACTATAGGGTTGCCAGGTTCAAAGAAGTCATTTTTGAACCTGGAAACCCTAGAGTTGCGGCAGACTGAGAGGTGGCAACCCTAGTTTTTCCAGTTCTTTAGACTGGTGTTCTTCCGATGGCACCTCATTTACTTCCCTAGCAGACAGGTGGAAAAAGTTATACCACAAATCATAATGGAAAAGATACTTGCGGCAAGATTTTTCTAGGCAACTTGGTGGCGTTGAATTAACCTCTGTGTAAGCATAAACTAGAATCACATTTCGTTCGCCTAAGAAATAGGTGCATAATTTTACGGTCGGATCTCACACTACTATAAGACCTATCAAAATATACGTTTTCATCTAGTCCCATAGCTTTGTATGACAACTTTAGACAGTGTTACTATTACAGTATTGAACTAAGGCAAAGAACATGACAGTATACAAAAAGTTTTTTTTATATTAGTAATTTCGCAGGAATAGGGTTTTTATATTAGTAATTTCGTTCCCTACAACAATATCAAAACGGCAATCGGTAATCTTTTTTGTAATTAAATAGTCCCGGGGCTACAGTAGGTACTATTATAAATCAGCGGCGCGGCGCGGGCGGGTAGCACTGAACAGTGAGCACGTGCGATGATGCGGTGCCCGCGGCCGCCCACTCCCCTCAACCCTTCCGCACCCCGCGCTCGTAGATCGGGGCCTAGCGCGGGAAGAATATTATTGAAAAAATGTTAATATACTAATGAGGGCGAAATTTTAATAGATTCTTAGTAATCCTGTTGTATTAAAGTGTATTGTAACTTGTAAATGGAAAAAGAGGAAGAGAATACTTTTCCGAAGTAAGTTATTGCCCAAAAATCATAAAACTATAATTTAAACGAAAATATTCTAGCTTCTTGTGCAAGACGATACATGTAATGAAATTAATACGCACAAAAAGACAACAATTGTGAGACTATTATTCCTGAAGTAGTTATGGATTAAAAACGGTATTTTTATGTTTCTCCCTTCGTGAAATCGATAAATTCCTAGATACCGATCACCTCTATGGTAATTAGTATATACTAACATATACCAAAGGAATTTTGGAGAGAAACTTTTTCCGCCGAGAGCTATAAGTGATTTTTATGTTTAGGTATAAATACCTAACTTCCAAATTTAAAAAAAACCTAGATACTTGTCAACCGTTATTTTTAAACATCACTTTATCACACTGCAAAGTTTCAGCAAGAGATGATTTATTGTTAGGGTGTCCATACAAGAAATCTCCTCGATGATTGATCTATTATAGTTATTGTTGGACGTGTCCCCGCGCTTTATCATTTTCGAGTTATTCTTTCCGAGTTTTCCGAGTTTTTTTATTCCGAGCTACGTGCGAGCCAGGTGCTAAGTTAATTCGCCCGGGTTGTAAATGTTACAGACAGTGGTGGATGTCAGAATAACGTCGTCATATTTTAGATCTGGATAGTCCTGAAGCCATTTCCAGGGCAGTGAGGGCAGGCAGAGCAGTTAGGAAGGCAGTTGGTGTTTGGCACACATTCAGGCAGCTAGACGGGACTCCTCAGTATCCCCCCACGAAATCCGATAATTTTGTAGCTACTTGCCAACAGATGGCGCTACCAGTACGATCGAAGAAATACGACGTAAGACAATTTGCGATGTCACATTGGAAACCCGTAAACTGCTACACTAAGGTTCACAATCGCATGCAAGACACAAATCGCGCAAGAAGAATTATCACAGAGTCTCATAGTATATATACAAGGTTCCGACTAACATCAGTAGGACCACGGCCGGTCCCCAGGCATAACACCAAGCCTGGCGGAAGTACTTCCCTTTTCAATGGAGGAACCTTCCACCTCAGTTCCTCCATAATTTGTATGGAACAGTGATTACAGCTATAAATGGGGAAGCGAACTGCCGTCGAAAAATAGAACGGCCATGTACCTATTCACTGTTTTCCAAAACCCCCGGCAGTACAATCCTCGGTGCAGCTTCATGCGGGAGCAGTACTGACCTGCCCTCACTGCTCAGCCCTAGTGTGAAAAGGGCATTATCGCAGCTGTCCTGATATGGATTTATTTTATTTACATAATATAAGCAGTATACGCAATTATGATTAATTACAAAACTGATAAATGATTAAATAAACAAACATCACCGAGAAGTTAGTAGGTATTGTAGGTCGGTAATGTCGTGAAACATTTTATAAACTAACTACCAAGCTAATAAAAAATATTATAAAAAATAGGGATGATAAATTGATGAGTGATCCTGGAAATCCATATAATAATATTATGACGAATATTTTTTTTTTTTTTTTTTTTTTTTTTTTTTTTTTTATTAACTATGGGTTTGCTCTTGACCTCAATCCAGTCCTCAGGACGAAGATGGGGTCGTAGATGTAGCGAGCTTACCCAGAAGATGCCTATTCACTCGTACTTTAAAGGAATTCGGGTTGTAAGTACTCGGAAATACTGACGCAGGTAAGGCATTCCACTCCTTGGCTGTGCGCATTATAAAAGATTCAGAAAGGCGCTTGGTGCGGATATGTGGGATGTCAACCAAGAAGGGGTGATATCCCGCGGTGCGTCTGGAAGTCCGATAGTAGAAAGGGGAAGGTGGGATGAGCTCATGCAGCTCTAGGGCACACTCACCAAAGTACAATCTGTAGAAGACCGACAAGCAGGCCACTCTGCGGCGGTGGGCTAGGCTATGAAGCTTGGCCTCCACCAGCTTACTATCGCCAATGAGCCTCCTGGCTCTGCGTTCAACCGAGTCGAGTGCGGCAAGTTGATACTTGGCTGAGCCATCCCACAGGTGGCAGCAGTACTCCATACATGATCGGACCTGAGCTTTATACAATACTAAGAGCTGTCCAGGAGTGAAGTACCGCTTCACCTTGTTTAAGATGCCCAGCTTTTTGGCCGCAGTTTGAGCCTTAGACTCGATGTCAGCGCCGAAGTTGAGTTTTGTGGTCAAGCTTATACCCAGAAGCCCAAGACTGTCGGAAACAGGGACAGATGTACCCCGGAAAGTAGGAGTCAGATTAAACGGACTCCTTTTTGCGGTGAACAGACAAGCCTGTGTTTTGGTGGCGTTGAAGTTGACTAAATTATTGTCACCCCACTGGGAGACAACACTTAAAGTCAAGTTTGTCCGCTCAACCATGGCCTCCCTCTGCGAGCGTATTTTATCCCCGCTGGCCCCTGCGCCAGATACATATCTCTCCATGACAGTACTGTCATCTGCATACCCAACAATACCTGACACAAGGAGGTCATTGATGTGCAGCAGGAAAAGTGTCGCGGAGAGAACAGACCCTTGAGGAACTCCAGCATCAATTGCCATAAGGTCAGAAGAGCAGCTGTCAATGACAACTCTAATCGACCGTTCTCTCAAGAAATCAGATATCCAGCTGCAAAGATCAGCGGGGATGCCATAAGCGGGAAGCTTGCTCAGCAAACTAGCGTGCCATACCCTGTCAAAGGCCTTCGAGATGTCAAGTGATACAGCCAGTGCTTCACCGTGCTTCTCGATGGCCTCGCCCCAGCAGTGCGTCACATACACAAGAAGATCCCCAGTCGATCGCCCCCGGCGGAAGCCATATTGGCGATCACTGAGTAGATCATTGTCTTCTAGGTATGACAGCAACTTACTGTTAAGTACTCTTTCCATGACTTTACAGAGAATGGAAGTAATGGCGATAGGGCGGTAGTTGCAGGGGTCGGCACGACTGCCCTTCTTGGGTACCGGTTGCACATTCGCAAGCTTCCAGGATTTAGGCACCGTTCTTGTTCTGAGAGAGAGGCGATACAGGCGTGTTAGAACAGGAGACAACTCAGGCGCACAATATCTCAACACTCTTGCAGGTATACCATCAGGACCACTGGCCTTATTCACATCCAGACTACGCAATGCTCTGCGGACCTCTTTTGTATGTATTGTGACCTCCGGCATCGAAGAATCACAACGAGGGATGGTTGGCGGCTGTTTGGCACCAGCGTCCAGACGTGAATTGCTCGCAAACAGAGAAGCAAATAAATTAGCTTTCTCAGTTGCGGAGTGAGCCAGCGACCCATCAGGCTTCTGCATGGGAGGCAAAGTGGGACGGCAGAAGTTGGATTCGACCGATTTTGAAAGGGACCAGAACTGTTTACTACCAGAAGGGTAGGATGCCAGTTTGGCTCCAATGCGGCTGACATGGTCGAATCGAGCCCTCCGGATCACCCGTTTGCAGGACTTGGCGGCAGAATTAAAGGCCCTCTTCTTCGCGCGAACCCTACGAGCTCTAACTTTGCGGTCGCGAGCCTGGACCCATGCTTGGTAGGCGGCTTCTTTTTTAGCCTCAGCGCGAGCACAATCCGCATTGTACCAAGGTTGGGCTTTGTGACCGAGTGAGATGTCGGAGAAAGGAATATAATATTCCATTCCCTGTCGTATCACGTCCGCAACCGCATCAGCCGAACTAGCAGGGTCACTCGAAGAAAAACACACTTGCCGCCACGGGTAAGACGCAAAGAAATGCCGCATCTCATCCCAATCTGCCGACCCGTATCGCCAGACTCGCCTCGTGCCCTTAGGGCTGTCATCGGGAGGAGAGCAGATCGACACGGATTTCACCAGACAGTGATCGGACGTTCCCAGCGGGGCAGAGACCGATACTGAGTGCCTGTCTGGATCTGAAGTCAGCAGAAGGTCCAAACAATTGGGCGTATGACCATCAACATCCGGTACCCGCGTTGCTTGATTCACCAGCTGGGTGAGATCTAGCGATAATGCAAACTTGCGCGCCTCTCTCCCAGCATGGTCAGTTAACTGGAACGGGAACAGCCACTCGCTATGGTGGGCATTGAAGTCCCCCAGAAAAACAAGCTCCGCCGTTGGATACCTTCGTTGGGCTGTCTCTGCCGTCTCAGTGAGATACTCCATGAGCCTGGTTGTCTCCTGGTCACCGTCGTGCGATCGATAGACACCGACGTAGAGAGATTTCTCCATTCCGGTGTCTACAAAAAGCCATAATACGGAGAACCCGGAAACCTCAAAGCAACGGAGACGCCGACAGCAAATGTCGTCGCGAACATACACACAGACCCCAGCTCGCCTCTTGAACTTATGTTCCAACGAGTATCCTGGGTAGTATTATAGAAATAGGCTCAATTTAATAGCAAAATGTTCAAACGAAATTACAATTGAATATAAATTATTATAAAGAAAATGTCTCAATAAAACTTAAACATGCTAAAACTAAAATATCCTAAAACTAAAACATCCTGAAACTAAAATATCCTAAAATATAATAGAAAACAAAAAAGGTATAAGCGATTGAAAAATGATTTTAATCATCTATCTCTTTCATGCAAAACAGGTGTTTGTATGACACGTCGTCATGATTTGTATGACAATACTTGGTTATGACGTCCCTTTTGTTGTATATGCCTCTAATCGGAAATGTTGAACACTTATATTTCAGTAATTTTTACGGACGGACGGACGGACAACGTAGGCTTAGTAATAGGGTCCCGTTTTCACCCTTTGGGTACGGAACCCTAAAAATTTAAAGACAGGTATTATGTACCTACCCTACCTAATTACCAATCCTTTAATTCGTAATTATAAAACTTCAACCTCCGTTGTCACACTTCTCTTAAAGCGATGGCTTTTATTTATATTAGATCCCACCCGGGAGAAGTGTAGCATTACAAGTGCAGATTTTTGGAAACTGTCCTGTCATTTCCTGAGAAAATTCGACAAAGATACCTAAATATTAAATTATATATCCTACCTACTTAAATAGCGGGAAACTATTATACTTATCTATGAATGATTCATAGATAACTGTTGCACAAGTTATAAAGTTACAGTGGAATGTTCAACATATGGCCACTATCATTATCAATGTGAAATGTATGTCAAAGTTGATAAATCTCAAATTAAAACCGCAATTTCGCAATCAAATTGCGTTGTGCAAAATACAATGTCCACTTTCTACGTTTATTGTTAGTTAAAGAACTTTGGCGAATTTGGACCCAGGCATTTTTACGAAAACTAAAAGCCCTTCAGGACGGCGGTCATAATTATTATAAACAGAAAAAATTAAGGCATTTTTTTAAAAAACTTCTTCATCTCTAGAAGTCCGGGTTCAAAAGTAGAGATTACTAGTAAAATAGACAAATCATCCAAAAAGCAGTAGCAAAACGCAACCATGACAGCTATTTTCATCTAATATTATCACTGAGGTAGTTTTTGGACGTTACGGAACGTATTTGGCTTTATTGAACTGATAGTGTGTGTGATTTCGTTTGATTCCATTATCATAATATTGTACGGTTAAAATAAACACAATGAATGCGTAGAAGATTGAGTGGGCTACCTAATAAGAAATATTATGAGTGTCACACATTTGATACAAAAGGTATCATAAGGAGAAATACCTTTTCCCCAACTTCTACAGATTACAACCAATTTCTTTTTTTGTTAGTTTTGTTTTACTCTACACATATTACTAAGTTTCATTCATGTATGGGACCTACATGTCTGGGTCTCACATTATATGGCCTTCCGCCAATCTTCTTTAATTGTTTCTACTGTTAAATTCATAATTATGTTGCACCTATCTTTTAAAAACTAATTTATTTTCTTACGAGCATTAACCCGCGACTTCGTCCGCATAAATTATATATACCAGATTTTAAGTCAGATGTTACGCTACCAAACAAAAAAAGTTTCATCAAAATCGGTTCAGTAGTTTTTGCGTGATACTCGAACAAACAAACACCCAAACAAACAAACAAACAAACAAACTAAATTCTTTTTTCAAATTTACAGTTTTATAATAGTCAAGATAAAAGTGCCCTACATGGGTTTCATGTCGGAACTGTCATGAAATGAAAACAACTATACACCACTAGTTTTTAATTACTAACGTAACTTTAAGGGTGTATTCAGACCATGAATCTAAACAACTTTCCCAAAGAAACGTGGGTCGAAAAACGAGAAATTTTTTTGGACCTCCCATAGAAAATCGATCGGCCGATCCGCACTTTTGTATGGAAGGTCCACAAAATTTTCTCGTTTTTCGACCCATGTTTCTTTGGGAAAGTTGTTTAGATTCATGGTCTGAATACACCCTTAAAGTTACGTTAGTAATTAAAAACTAGTGGTGTATAGTGAGCCGATAATGAAATAAAAACAATATCCATCCGAATCGGGTCCATAAGTTTTTACGTCGTGCATAAATAACCAGACAACAATTCTATAAAAGTTTTCCAATCTTCCTTTTTTTTTGTTGTTTTTAATTTGTTAGATTTTGAACACAAAAACACGTTTTGCTATAAATATTAAGTGGATACACCGAGCTGACATTGGTCACTATAAATAAAATTATTAAAAACTGTATAATAACCTTTGAGTAAATTAAAATAGATATGAGTAACTTACCTCTACCTATTTGGAAAAGGTATTGGGAACTTGTTGTCAGCATTTGATCATCAATTTGTCTTTGTAGAACGAAAACTGTTATTTAGCTGTAAGTTCTACAAAAAGGAAATAAATGAAAATAAAATATATGAACTTTCATAATTATAGGTAAAGTAAACACGTAAGTAGGTAAGTAAACCATTTATTTGTATATAACATTTTAAGAGAAGTCGCGTGTTGGTGTATGGACCCACTCTTTCGTGAGAAGGGGGAGAGCTCTGTAGTGAGAGGGATACTATTGGCTATAACTAACTTTGTTAATATTACCCATAAAATACCTACCTCTCATTAATAAAGAAAGACTCTATTTCTTCCAAAAGCAAGACTCTATTTTTTTTCTTCTTCTAAAACTAAGTATAGTGGGCAAATGCTTCAACGTTCTGACCACCCCGAAAGGAAATAAGGACATTAGTTTGTGTAAGTAACACCTAATGTAGTTAAATATGCTAAGCTAAGTATTTACCAAGTGTTAGTAAATCGATTTGTTCCGTAGTTGCCCGGTTGAGTACATTTTACAGCTGGTGTTGGTTTTCATAAAACGCTTGGCATTGCGTCCAGCCAATTAGGTCATGGAAAAGTTAATTTCACAATTCGTTTTTGTCGTTTTGTTTCTATCCGGAAAACATAGTGGGTTTCCACTTTTTTAACCAAACAAATTCTTCAGGTATGTCATTTATTCACTAATTTTTTTTTGGAACAGCTAATTTTTTTTTCACCTACGGGAAGGGAAGATAGAGGGGAAGAGAGGCAGTGGAAGACCTAAACAGAGTTATCTAGCCCAAGTGAAGGAAAAGGTTGATGTCGTGTCGTATCAAGAACTCAAGACACTAGCGGAAAAGAGACAGGATTGGCGAATACTCTACCGACAAAAGCGTCGCTCTTAAATAAAATGATGATGATGATTTATTTTTGCGATTTCAGATTTGTGAAAGTGGTAGGTTATCATCACTCAGTTGCAGAAACGCTCATTAGAGTTAATCCTCCATTAAATCTCTTGCTAGCTTTTATAACTACGTCGACAAGAGATATAATGGAGGATTAAGTTTAATGAGCGTTTCTGCAACTGAGCGAAAGGCAGGCAAATTCATTTTTTTTTATTAACTATGGGTTTGCTCTTAAACAAATACAAAAAAAAAAACACACACACACACACACACACATTTTATACAAATTTTAACTACTTACTTAAAACGAATGAACTCTACGCGTCATGACCCTATTCTTTTGTATTTTGACCTCCCGACCTCTCGAATTAGGGAGTTTGATAGCAAGCATACCTACAGCATACCTACTCCAAGTGTTGTGAGAGATTTGCCGCTTCGTAAGTCATTTTCGGAGAAAAGTTACTAGTTTTAGCTTGAATTAACGAATAATGTCTTGTGCAAATCAATAATTTTCGAATGAAAACCAAGAAAAACGTTACACGTAGGTGTGATTTAGTTACACCCATGTTCCTAATCTCAGACTAAAGCATGAAGCATGATATTAAAAGGACAAACGCGCCGCTCTCCCTTGAAAAAATACCTTAAAATGTATAGAAGTTTTGACTGAAGTCAAATGTGTAATAAATTATGGCGTTTTATAAAAACGACTCAGATACTATCATTTATTTTAATTTAACGAGTTATTTAGTCATTTATTATTAATAAATTATAAAAAAGCAGCAACCCCAAAATGGCTGTCAATGTTGTTTAGTAGGAGGTGTTGCAAGCACAATGTTTTTTTTATATAAAAATGATAAAAACTAATAAATCATTATAAAATAAACTAATGCCTGCAGTTAGTTTATAGTGTTCCATAGTCCATAATAAAAATAGAAGTACGGTTATACATTTTTTGGTATTATGTGCCGGATGTCCTTTATAAAATGCATTAATTTTATTTAATAAAGGGCAACTAGTTTATCACAGCACACCATTAAAATATTTAAAATGTCAAAATGTCACGGTTATACTTAATCTAAACTATTATAAAACTGTAGCACAAGTGTGTCTGTACATTGAAGATATTTACAAAAAAAGATTACGATATGATTTTTAGATGTCCCTGATTCCAAATCACGAATTTTTGGATTTTTTGTCTGTCTGTTTGTTTGTTTGTTTGTTTGTTTGTTTGTTTGTTCGTTTGTTTGTTCGTTTGTTTGTTTGTTTGTTTGTTTGTTTGTTTGGGTGTTTGTTTGTTCGAGTATCACGCAAAAACTACTGAACCGATTTTGATGAGACTTTTTTTGTTTGATAGCTTATCATCTGACTTAAAATCTGGTATATAATTTATGCGGACGAAGTCGCGGGTAAAAGCTCGTATTCAAATAAACCTACTGTACCTGTCTACTACAAATACTCGACTCAAATGAGTAGGTATGGGACGGCTCAGTTTTTATTTTCCATGTTCGGGTTGAATTCATTGTGAAAGTTTTCAGTTCGATGGTCTAATTCTCTGAACTATCCCTTATCGATATTATATTAACATTTTATTTAAAGGAGTGGTTGAGGCCATCAAATTGAACAACTTTTACTTGCTATGGAACCAACATCGAGAAGAAAGGGAAAAAAAGAGCATGCCCCGGATAGGCAGGTCGTGGGTTCGAATCCCGCTCGCCGCCCAACTTTTTCAATCTTTAATTTGATTAAGCTAACATGGCATACATGTAAAATCAATAAATTCGATTGAAATGGAAAAAAATCTACTGTTTCATACAAAATCATGTATGGGACTGCTGAATTTTTTTTCAGACGTTTTTGATCCACAGTGACAGTTGTTCAGTTTGATTACAACTACTTACTTTAATATACAACTTTGTTTTATGTTTACGTTGTTCGTAAAGTATACGTTGGGTACTTTATACAATATAACCATAGGGCAAACATTTTCAAAATACTTATAATATAGCAAAAATGACATGAGCTGGATTATTGAAGATTAAATCTTGAATAGTACAATACAATTCGATACTGACGATAGTAAAGTTTAATAAAAATGCCTACTATTACAAAAACCTATTCAACCTTCGATTATATATCTACCTAGTGAAACTTAGTCGATTAACTATAAGGCCACGAACGCACTGGCGATTAATCGTTGCTTTTTATATCTCTACCAATGATATTATATCAAAAAGAAATATCTACCAAGAACTGAGAGAAGATTAGGTTAGCCTACACTCTGTTTGGCAGCAGATATATTATCGTTGTTGGCTAAACACATAATGTAAGGACTCTTTCGTACAAACTCTTACGTATAATAAATATTTGACTTGACTTTGATTTAGTTAAGTAGTTGAAGAAAAATACTTAAAATGATGAGTTGATGACATTTTTTTCAAGCTGAAGGAAAATGGAATAATATAGAAATACTTATCTGTTAATTGCCTATTTAAAATGCTTGACTTGAAATAGTGATGAAGCTCAGTGGTCGCGGTGGGTCTATGCCCGCGTGGCGTGCGGGGTACGGTAGGGGACGGGCGTACCATAACTCAATTCACTGTTAGGGTACGCGCGCAGGCAGCGTGGGTTGGGTGGGACGCACTCCTCCCGGCCGCCCCCGCACGCCCCGCACGATTGCCCTATTAGTTCTTTACACTATGACTTGAGTGGAAATTAAAAGATTTATAGGTGACAAATCAATGCCAATAATAAAGACCGCATTATTAATTTGCCATGTTGCATAGTTGTGGTGCGCTTTAGCGATTAATCGCATGATATTCAGAGCCTAAAACGAGTGTATTACGATGGCAAAGATCGTTACGGTGGGTAGTTCACGTGATTTGTGTAACTACACGTAGTTACTTCTCTGCTCCGGTGAATCTTTACCTAACTTCTTTTTTCTACTTTCCAGTGAAAACTAAGTAAATTAAATGTCTCGTTAATTTCTGACAATATTAATTGTATAATACCTATCATAATTATCTTATAAATTGTTAATATCAACAACCCAATGCAATTCAGTATTCTTGGAGTGTCGATACTAGCTCACGTTATTATGCAGATAATAACGCTCACACAGTAACCCGTGCACTTTGAAACCCCCCGAAACTTGTTCATGATATACGAGCAACGCGTAATTTTTCAAAATTCATAACCTTTGTTCATAACTTTCAATTTTCAAATTACCATAATTATTGTTGTGCCGTTTCTATTGAAATTCAAGATTTTTAAAAATAGGTATATTATCTGTATACTCTATTGCGCACCAAAACAAAACTAAATATTCAAATACTAGGAAAGGAATAGATACGCTATGATTAGGTATTTTATTTATATTTGGAAAATGTGTAATTTGGAACACACACACTGGATAGAGTCTGAATAGAGTTACTAGAGAAACATTGTGAGATTACAGAATAACTTAGACTAACCTCTAAGGATATAATCGTGAGCATAATTATGTTATGTGAATTTGGACCCAACTGTCTACACTAGTAAATTGTACCTGAGCAATGAACTAAGATTTTTAAAAGCTATATTAAAAATATGAAAAATATTACCAGAAAAAAAAATACAGTGTATTGCGAATTTTGAAAGACATTTTTTGAAGCATCAGCAGTAGATTGTGTGTTCATTTGGTCATGATTTCGAATCTCACGATTCAAAAATGGCACTTCAGGCGAAAGCATCGCCATCGAAACAATTTCGCGATTTGTACAATTCCTGACTTATAGCAGTTTGTAAAACATTTGGTTTGACATTTTGTCAGTCATACTTCAGGTCTTAGAGCTTCAAGGTCGTAAGGATTTTTTGGATTTTTATGGTTCAGGGCAGCGATTCCGTCAAATGAGTTCACTAGTAGTGCAGTAAGGGCTAAAAATGCAAAAACCTCTGAATCAAATGACTTTGAGTAAACTTTTGTGAAACCATGTATGGTTTTTGATTTCCCCATACTCTCTTTGTTACTAATTACACTCTGTATTGTATGGTAGTACGGAACCCACAGAATAGAATTCGGAGGTTAAACCCTAAGGGCACTCCAATATTTATTATTCATCATCATCATCATCGCAGCCGATGGACGTTCACTGCTGGACATAGGCCTCCCCCAAGGACATATTTATTATTATTAATTATTAATTTACATTGGTGGAATCTATTTTGGTTAAAATGTATTAAATTAGCTTTAATTAAATTGTATATTTCCCTTGACCTCACAGAATAAATTAACGAGACGTAATTTATTAGGCACCGGTAATTTTACTAACGTACGTCATTGTTATGTTACTAACACTAAATGACAATGCAGTCTCATATCAACATAGTTTTCAGAGCGTTTAGAGTTATTATTTAAGGTAGATCCTTAACTGTAACATGAAAACCCAACAACTGCAATTATTTTAATGCATTGTTGACAATTTGTTTCAACTAATAAGTGAGTAGAATCATGGTTTTTTCAGATTGCGAAACAAACAAGTACCAGATAGCATAGATTAAGGATACGCTAACGACTATATGTATATTCTCCGAGGGACTAGTTACAGATATTCTGTAAGTAAATCAATCAATCAAATACATACCTACTTTATTAACACCAAAACATAAGCAGCAAAAACATCTTCGTCCTGAGGACTGGATTTAGGTCAAGAGCAAACCCATCATTAATAAAAAACATAGATAAAATTCAAGAGTCACAAATTAAGGCAGTCTCGCTAAGAAGCGATTAATAATAGTAGATTATGTACCAAGGGGATAAAGCAGTGTCTTTCATCACGGGCGCGATATTGAATCCCGAGAGTAACGAGGGATTCTAGGGTTAACTCCCGAGCGTAGCGAGGGAGTTTAGAGTTAACTCCCGAGCGAAGCGAGGGAGTTAAGACTAGAATCCTGAGTGAAGCGAGGGGTTCAAGCTCGCCCAAGATGAAAACACGTTTATCCCCGAGGACCATACTCTACTTTTCACACCCTCCGCGAGAAAATAAAAAGCAATACTGTTAGAAACCCAGGGGAGCGTATAAATTCTCTATGGTTAGAAACCAATTCTTTTATTAGAATTTATAACAAAGTATTAGAGTTCAATAGTATATATAGTATTTAGAAAACACTATTTTATTAAATTCAAAGTGAAAGTAGATATTTGAAACATTGGACCAGGAGAGCGATTTTTGAAACTCATTCGCTGAGTTCATCAGTTGAAAATGTCAAAATTACTGTGGAGATATGCAACTTTCTACTGCTTATTTGACTTTCAAAAATCATACTTCAGGAGTGCGATTTTTGAAAGTCAAATCAGCAGTAGAAAGATGCGTATCTCCATAGTAATTTTGACATTTTCAACTGCTGAACTCAGCGAATGAGATTCAAAAATCGCACTCCAGTTGTGGAAAGAAAATGTAATATTTTTTATTACCTACCTACTTTGTTCGTAGAAATCAGAGATAATCGGTCTCATTGGCACAAAAGGTGGCATAGATAAAAGTATATCCAACCATTTATTTATATGGCATTTTATAACGTAAAAAAGAGAAAACCGATGTACATGTTTCGTCTTAAAAAAAATTAATCTATTCTTACTATACAAAATCTCTGGTAGAAATAGGTACAGAGATTTGCAGTATTCGCGCCTTTTTTCTTTTTTTGTGTTCAATACTCGTGGTGGCCAGTTCAAATTTCGAATTCAGTTCTTTTTGGTGCAGGTCTCCATGATAAGTTTTCATACGAATTTTAAGTAAGGGTCGTAGTAAATGTTAAATAATCTGTGGATGCGGTTCCATATTCAAATCTCATTATTGACCAGCGGGTTATAATGAAATTCAGTACAATATTATTGCCCGGCTAGTCCCAGGGCTATAATGACTTGCTTTAGGTGCGAGTTACATGACATATAATGTTCCATTTTCGAGCGGGTGGTGTGAAAATAAATATACACGTCACAAAAAAATCACCCAAATGTATTGCATGGCATAGCTGTCAGCATATTATGAAAGAACCAATACCTATTATTCAAAGGTATTATGAATTTCTCCCGCATTTTGCTAGCAGTGTTCAAATTCTGAGTCAGAATCAGAAGAGAGTGGAGAAGCTAGCGCAATGCGGGAGAAACAAAGTCGAGAAAGGAAAACGATCCCGCTCGGTACCGTTTCTGCTTCAAAGATCTATCTGGTCATCCAGTGTGGGAACGCTGCTTGTGATGGAAATGATGGAATCCTTAGCCGGGTGCCATTTGTGAAGAAGGGTTTCTTTTACATTGACGAAGTAGGGGAGAGCGCATAGATTTATATATTACTAGCGTAAGGATAGGCCCGTCAGAATGTTTTACAAAAACCTTCTTCATAGAAAAAAATTTGCGCCATCTGTCATAACTCGAATACGAACTATATCGTGTCATATATTTACGAGTGCTCTAAACTGACATTTTTCCTTGCATTTTAGAGCCAACGAACTGGGGACAATAGTCAAGCTCATAGGCCATGTCCTTACGCTAGTAATATATATGTCTTTGGGAGAGCGATTTTTCCCTGAATTCATTAAATAGCTTTTTCAAGTAGCTATGAAACGAAGGATTCTACAGGATGATGATATGCTGATATCAGATATAATTTTGTTTTGATTTCGCATATCTTAATGCGTTTGAATTTTATCTGTCTTTAAGATTATTTTATTTTACATTCATATACTGATATGATTAAGATAAGTGAAACTTACAATAACTTATTAAAATTCAATAAAACCAGTATCTTATTTCATACTAAGTAACTGAAAACAGACCAAGTAAACACACGGAACAATCAGCCTCAAGAAGGAAACAACCAGTCCCATTTTGGGATTCGTTGTTCCTTTCCGACTTGCCTTATAAAATCGATCCTGTGCTAAAAAGTATTAAAGCGTACAATAGATTATCGACATACTAATATGTAGCGATAAATGCCACTTGCACTCATGTAACACTCATATACATACGACTTATTTTTCATACACATTTTTTCGGAAGAACGGAGGGAGGCCTTTGCCCAACAATGGGACAACGACGGCTGATATAATAATATAATAATAATAATAATTTTTTCGATTGTTTGAAAATCGGAACTATCAACCCTGCTCTCCCCTACCAACCCTACTTATGTTATAAATCGACTGCTTATATCATGCCAACCTGTAGATATTCTAATGCTGTTATTATGGTTGGCAAATCTCTACACCCACTATGGCATGCATCAGACTCGGTACTAGGTACTAGGTATAAAATGAAAAATATTGCAGAATATTAAACCTTGTTCTTTAACGATGTAGGTTCCCGACCTACCTGCCTACCGGACTTAGGTAACTGAGTACCTTACCTATATTATATTTTTTGTAAACACACGGGTACACTAACAGGTTAGTATCAAGCTTTCTGGATTGTTTGTGGTTATCTGAGCCAGTATATTAACTTTTACGACTCGAGTGACCCACTCTTATTCAAATATGTATGTGTATTATACTATCACTAGAAAGTTAGTCTTGTCGTCGTAAGACGAACAACGGTTTTTTTGTTTCTCTTGTGTTCAATTAACCCTAATAGCTGGTTCTATTGGCAGTTTTTACTGTAAATTAAAGATTGGTTTTGGCTATTTTCTCTGCGCGAAATAAACCATAATTGAGCTTTGGGACGTCTTTAAAATACGGATATAAAACTTTACCAATCGAATTGTTTATTTCAAAGTCGTCGGGAAATTTAAAAAATTACACTCTTGGATTATTATTCGTTTTCGTAAAAATCTCAAGTGGAGCTATAAAAGTAGAAGAGGCAATTCTATTACTTAGGTACCTACCTACCTATTATAAATTTATAAAACTGTCAAACGATGCGAGACTGTGCCAAAAATATATACCTATTTAATATATGTATAAAAATCCAGTGTCATGAATGTCATGATATATGTTCCCAGCGAACTCTTCATCATGTCAACCAATTTTGATGAAAGTTGGCATTTATGTGTAATTTGGTCCAACTTAAGAGATATTGATAGTTTTTATGGCAGGACAACGTCAGCTGGGTCAGCTACTATTTTAATAAAGGCCAAGGTGATGAATTACCTATAAGATATTTCTTACATTTTTGTTTGTTATATTTGCATCACGTACACGTATAACTACACTAAATACACTAAGGGCCTGTTTCACCACTTCTGAGTAAGTTCTTGTTAGCTTATCCGACAGATAGTTTGACATATTTTGTATGAATCTAAGCTAACAACAAGTTACTAAGAAGTGGTGAAACATGCCCTAAATAAAGAAATACTTTGTTAAATACGAAACTAAACTTTAGTGACTGTTTGTAGCACTGCGTCAAAGCAGTTTGGAAGTTACAAAAGTTTGGTTAATATTTTAAAGGGCTATGTGAAAAAAATAGGATTCTTCAAAGCTACATAGGTATATCATGAAGTACTAACAGTAGGAGTATGATTTGCGGATATGTGTAAATTGAACATATAATTGAAGTTTTGATTAGAGCCAAAACACGATTAAGACAAATTTTCTCGATAGAAAAACAAGCCAAAGTAGCCTCCATTTTTGTCTATAAACGCTTGTAACTGCTAAACGGTGAATAATAGAAACATGAGACTTGATTTAAAAAAAAGAGATTGCTATTATCTAAGTTTTGATTAGAGCAGAATTGAAGTTATATAAATAGTACAATCACAATTAAATAAAGTTTGTTTTTTCGCTTGATTCGATCCAGGCGCACGCGCCGCCCCATCTCTTTCTCTCGCATCTGGCAGTAATATAAGCTATCACACGCCCGTTTCGCTAAAATTATTTTTCGACATAGGCTCTTAAAAACGCATTTTTTTGTAAAAACAGTTACCCAATTCAGCACAAAAATATAAGGGACAAAATGATACTAAAGTTATACCTACCTACATTATGGCAAAAAACGTATCTATTTCTTATGAGGTCACTTAGATTGTGACCGCGGAAATCTGCAATCCTGACAAACAGTTTGATAAATCTAAAGGTCATTGGACCCTGACCTTGCTTATATTGCAGGAAGCTACCAAACGCCTTGGACATTTTGAACATATTGGGGTCTTTCAAACAAAATATATCTCTGTAGCTCTGAATTTGTGGAGGTCAGAGTTCGGCCATGATATTGACACTAATTTGTAAATGTTTTGAAAATTACCACACATTGCATTCATCAGTTTACTGTTATGTCAAGAGGGATATTTTGACAATTTTACAAGTAGGTAGGGTTTTATACTTTAAATTTTTTAGAAACAATAGTTATTTGTTATGCAAGGCTGCAAAGTTGCTTTTTGGCGCGAGTACTTGTATTGAAACCTGAGCATGCGAAGGATTCTAGGATTGAACCACGAGCGAAGCGAGTGGTTCAAATATAGAATCCTGAGCGTCGCGAGGGTTTCAAAGGTACGAGACGCAGAATAACTTTGCTGCCGAGCGCAACACAACTTTTCACCTCACTACAGCGAGGAAAATTTCAATGCGCCAACCTAATTTTTAGAATAATCGCACTGGCCAGCTCGAAAACAGTTAATAACAATTTAGGCTGTTTTGCTTTATTGAATTGAAAGATTATAATTTTAAAAACTCTTTCCACGCTAGCGGATAAAATACACTTTTGCACTCAGATTTCGAATGATAAACAGAATCTTTCCGAGCATGTGAGGTGAAATAGTAGATTGTTAACCAAGGGATGAAAGTGACCCATTTCACCCATGTAACATTGGCTCTGAAGCCATGTCATCGTTTTCGAAATTCCAGTCGCTACTACCCGGGATAAAAATAGTAGACAAAACATCCCTAAATCTTCTCGGGGCCCCCATCTTCCCCGAAGGCGTCAGCTCCGCCCTACAGGCAAAAACAAAAGCTTTGTCATCGGTCTCGGAACATTTCAAGCACCTGTCATCTCATGTCTCCCTAACCCTTCTGCGTAACTGCCTCTTTATGCCTCGCCTCACATACTTACTACGAACAGCACCTACGTGGGTATTCCACAGGGAAGCCACCGAATTAGACAACACAATGAAACTGGCACTTGAAACTGTGCTTAACGTGAGCCTCAATGAAGCACAGTGGTGTCAGGCCGCCCTCCCTGTCCGCCACGGTGGCCTCGGGATACGTCGCGTTCAGGAACTCGGCCTAATCGCATTCTTGGCCTCCGCTCATGGAACAGTGGATCTTGTCACTCGCATTTTATCCATCGATGGTGACAACTTCCACGTTCCCCTCGTACCGGAGGCCCTCGCAGCTTGGTCGACCCAGTTCCCAAGTGTTGAGTGGCCCGACAACCCAAAAGTACAGAGAAACTGGGACGACATAAGTTCTAAACAGATGATCGCAATCCTGATGAACGCTGCCTCAGGAAGCGACGTGGCCCGCCTTAAGGCTGCTTGCAAAGCCGAGTCAGGAGCTTGGCTACATGCGGTTCCCTCATCACAGCTAGGTACGTTGCTAGACAACGACTCTGTGAGGATAGCTGCAGCTCTCCGGCTCGGTTGCAAAGTATGCGAACCACACCGTTGCATATGTGGCGCAGTAGTGGAAGCAAACGGGCATCATGGCCTTAGTTGCTTCAAGTGCACCGGGAGACGCTCCCGTCATCACACCATTAACGACATAATTCGCCGCGCCTTGGTCTCTGCTGATGTTCCCTGTCGGACGGAACCTCCCGGCCTGAGTCGCACCGACGGTAAAAGACCTGATGGCCTTACGTTGGTTCCATGGAAGAGAGGCCGTAGCCTGTTGTGGGATGCAACGTGCGTTAGCACATTCGCACCCTCTCACTTGAGCCACACCATACGCGCTGCCGGCTCAGCGGCCGAGAACGCAGCCAGGCTGAAGCACGACAGGTACTCTAACCTGGAACCAACGTACTACTTCATACCGGTCGCTGTCGAGACGGCTGGGCCGTGGGGTTCTGAGGCGAAAGAATTCATCAGGGATCTAGGGCGACGCCTAAAAGAAAAAGGCTGCGACCCTCGTTCCGGCTCGTTTCTGGTACAAAGAATATCGTTGGCCATACAACGGGGCAACGCAGCCTCAATAATGGGCACGTTCCCGACGGGGGACAACTCCCAAGCCTAAATAGTTAGGTTAAGCATATTATAAATTATTTTATTTACCATTTTTATGTAAATAGTTTTTTCCTTATATGTTTGCTTTTTTAGGTACTTAATTAGATTATAATTGTATATTTTATTAAGATGGTATTAATTTAGTGTGTCATGTTACCCTTTTTCTGTAAATAAATTAATATTGATGTAACATTATAAAAATTAAGAATTTTAATATGTTATCGAAGTGTGGCTGTATAGGTTTCTGCCTTTGCTCTGTATAGAGTGGTATAAACGTAGATTTTTTTTTAATTACTTTTCCGCCCTAGGGAAGAAATGTATCACTTTCAACTCGCTTCTTAGATAAACATTGACATACTTTCAGAGTATGAGTGATGAAAAGTTATTTTATTTTATTCGAAATGCGGGGTTCAACTTAATATGCTGACGGTTTTTTAAGGGGATGATCAAACCAACAAATTGAACAACTTTCTCGAAGGGACCAACGTTGATTTTTTTTTTTCACGAAAAAAAATCTGCTGTCCCCATACCTAGCTACTTTGGGTCGAGTAGGATTGAGGAAGGAAGTTGTAAAGTTTGATGGTCTGATCATCCCCTTAAAAAGCCGCCAGCGTATTAAGAAGGACCTTATGTAGTATTGGAAGTCAGGAATTTTTTGAATATAAGCACAGGTCCGGCACTTCAAAGAACGTTTTAGATTTGACATGATGATGTTCGCACATGCCCACTTTGCGAATATTGTGCATGACATATGTGTAGGGTTGACTTAACACGCATTGTATGAACTACATTATACATTTCGTTACTTTTTATAGCTCATTCTGTTATTAAAAATCGTTTTTAAGCTAAAAAATCACAGAAAATGTGAATTTAGCGTTATTTTCCAACGTTTATTTTTACTGTGAGGAGAAAAATAAAATATATTTTATGTAGTCAAATCCAACGGGTGCGCGCGCCTGACTGCATTCCCTTGCTCGGCTTCCCTCAAGTTACCACAGAGAGTGTGAGGGGAGGTGAGGTATCTGAAGTCAGAGGGGGGCGGAGAGTGGCCGTTCTGTATGTAGAACTATATACTATTACCTATTCT
Organism: Agonopterix subpropinquella; assembly: GCA_922987775.1. Lineage (NCBI taxonomy): Eukaryota > Metazoa > Arthropoda > Insecta > Lepidoptera > Depressariidae > Agonopterix > Agonopterix subpropinquella. The sequence continues at coordinate 20,397,949 of OV277703.1, read as the reverse complement.
GTGATATAAGTCCCACTATGGGGCAATTATATCTAGGACTTATCTTATTGCCACAAACCTAAGTAACTATGTTGAAAAAATAATTGTTAATCAGAAGAATACAGTTCGCATAATATGAGTAAAACATAAGTATGATGATTGATGTCATATGTCTACTTTCCTAATCATCATCATCATCATCATCATCTCAGCCGATGGACGTCCACTGCTGGACATAGGCCTCCCTCAAGGATCGCCATAACGACCGGTCCTGCGCTGCCCTCATACAACGTTTTCCCGCCGCCTTCACCAGGTCGTCGGTCCACCGTGTGAGGGGCCTACCCACGCTGCGCTTTCCGGTACGCGGTCGCCACTCGAGAACTTTTCGGCCCCAACGGCCATCGGTTCTGCGAGCAATGTGCCCCGCCCACTGCCACTTAAGTTTAGCAACTCTTTGGGCTATGTCAGTTAACCTGGTTCTTCTGCGGATCTCTTCATTTCTGATTCGATCTCGCAGGGAACTTTCCTAATATAAGTAGGTAATACAATATAGGTAAGGTAGTGAATTTCATGGGCATCGTCACACAGTTTATCTAGATCCAATTTAAATACAAGAATCTAGTACAAACATGTTTTACGATATAACAACATAAATAGGGTATACCTACCTACTTAATAAGTACATAAATTATTTAGACACAAATATCCATGACGTGGGTACAAAATATATTCGTATTTACCACAAATATTTACCCCATTTAAACCCGCGACGATCCATTGCAATCTGAACTATCTCGAGTTGTCATTAATATTGCACTTTTTATCATTAACAGAACAGAATATTATGAAACTATTGCCAACGGAATATTCGTGCAACCGTTGGCACAGACCCTGCTGGAATTGAAGTTACGAAAGTTGACCTTATAGATAAGAAAGTGTTAACTCTTTAGACCTAAGTTGTTATTAGATCTAGTTAACTTAAATTGTAATTACGAAAGATTACCTTATAAATAAGACCTCGAGTTTACAACATAAAACTAGATATTCTTGGATGAGTAACTGCTGAGTATTTCACATTTAAAATTCAATTAACCAGATAGGTAGATCGCGGGTTCGAATCCCGTTCACCACCTGAATGTAATTCAATCTATAATTTCCCGAAATTACCCGACGGACGAAAGTTTCGACGATTTTGAAGCTTGTATTGTGTCTACCGACAGTTGACAATTATGTCAAAAATTCAAGCATGTGAACTTCCTCATAATCTCATAATATTGTTCTTTGCCGTAAACTCAGTGGTGCTAAATGGGTCAAACACAAAAACTAAAAAGTTAAAAAATAATATTGCAGCCGATAACTTTTTCGTTCGCATCATAAGAACATTAATTTGTTTTATCGAAGTCGCTGTCAAGCCGATTCGCGACAGGGCTTGCATTAGTTTTTTGGCTTGGCTTGACACCGACTTCTATAAAACAAATTAATGTTCTTATGATGCGAACGAAAAAGTTATCGGCTGCAATATTATTTTTTAACTTTTTAGTTTTTTTGAAGGCGGTTTTAATTTTTTGTTAAAATTTTGTTTATTTCACAATTTTCAGTGGTGAATTCATTAGTTCGATTTAACAGTAGTGCTTCAAATTAACAAACGCACTAGTCAGCACTACGATTTTCGAAGGTTCCCCTCGATTTCTCTGGGATCCATCATCAGATCCTGGTTTCCTTATCATGGGACCACCCTTGGGATATCTCCTTTCCAACAAAAAAAGAATCATCAAAATCGGTTCATAAACGACGAAGTTATCCGCGAACACACATTAAAAAAAAAAAAAAAAAATATACGGTCGAACTGAGAACCTACTCCTTTTTTTGAAGTCGGTTAAAAACACGTGTTCAAACTGTTCAGGTATGATAAAAAAGTATAATGTCTATAACATTATTTCTTATTGAATAAGTATCTACAAGAACTAACTAGCATGCATTCCTCAAAACTCATTGACAACCCCGATCTACGATTTTTCATGGGAGGGCAAAAGCTGGATATTGAAGTCCCTCCCTATACTGGGTGGGTTTTTTTGTGTTCGGGAGAAGCAATAACTTTTCCGTATGTGCCTCCTTCTCATTTTCCTTTTGTGTGTTTTCCTTTATGTTTCTGCCTACCCCTCTGAGAAAAAGGCGTGAGTTTATGTATGTGTATGTTTTCCTTATGTTGGGAGGATTTTTTTCTAGACGCGACGGTAATTCCCCTGGCAGACAAATCACAACTGCGACCGACAGAAATCGAGCCGTCTGTCGTTGCTAGAAAACAAGGCTACTGGGCATTAAACCACGACTTTGATGATACAAATTCTGATTCTAAACAAAACCTACACCACTTTACGTATGTTTTCATATCAGATTACGCGTAGAGACGCACTATAGGTGTGCATGTGAAAATTTTTCAAAACAAGCAACATGTGTGTGAACGGAAAAGCCTTTTGGAAGCAAACCTTTTAGACGTAGGTACTTTTTGTAGTTTTGGAGATACAGCCGTTTCAAGGTTGAACCGCTATAACTTCTAAACCGACTGGAGTTATGCAAGCAGACCTGATCCACCTCCATCACAGAGATGCTCTTCACCCTATGAATACTGAATCAACGTTGCAGCTGATGAGAATAAAAAGTACCTACGACTATCTCTTATACCTATTTCTAACGGTTGGCCCCTCGAGTGCCCTTACGTTGGGAACTTAACCCTGGTTCGGTTGACTTAGTATTGTAGTGAAATTTTTAACCAACTCGAAACAGAATACAGTCATGATTTTGTGTATAGTGTCTTAGAAATGAATGTCATGTAAAATATCGACCAAGGACGAAGGGCGACTTGGCAATCGTTCGAAAGCGTTTTACGTTCATAAGTCCATCAATTAAATATTTGACCGATGATAAGTTAGAAGACGCATGATCTTAGATAATTAGATAGAATAACTCGTTTATTTCATCAGATCAACACAAGACAACATTACAGTAATTGATAAAGGTAGCATCTTAACTAATTTCTTGTATTTAAAAATTCGAACCCGGATTGAAAGTGCATATTTCCCTACGAAACGCGTCATCTCCTCTCTCTTGCTCTAGGTAATCTAGATCCACAATTAAAATATGAAATTACTAGATATGAATCTAGATTTCATCTTCGTCTAAAAAACAAGCTTAGTCTAAGACTACTTTCTAGTCTTTCTACTCAAGTCATTTGTATGTAGGCAACGTCGGTGTATTAAACCTAACTCTAAATCTTCTCTTGCGGTTATTATAAACCGCAGAAATGGTCGGGTCATATCTAATGACCCGCTATGATTACAGTTTTATATCACTTCTTACTCCGAATTGTTGTATTTTGGGATACTTAGAATTTTTAACCTTAACAAAATTAGGTATTATATTAACATATATTTTACGATATAAGTAAATAGTTAGGATATGAAATAAGTAGGTACCCAATTAACATCGTACCTAGGTATTTTTTTATGGTTTTTTAATTAACAAAATAAACCATGTAGGTAGTGAAATGTTTCGCAGTTTAATTATGCTCACGACTAACCATATTTCTTAAGGTGTTTTCAGTCCATACAAACGTTTGACGCACAATACGCGTAGACGGAATAAATAAAAGTAATATTTAATATATGGAAAAATAGTTTAGAAAATCTAGATGTCGCGTATCAAATAATATTTGCAATTTATAATATACGCGACATCTAGATTTTAAATCCTATTTTTCCATATACACAAAGTTAATTATATCAATACCGTCTACGCGTATTGTGCGTCAAAGTTTTGTATAAAATTGACCCCTCTGCAACCGCCTTAAGGGGGTAGTAATATATACCTCCCTATTCTAAAATATATCAATCTTCATTTCGCTAGCAGTAGGTATCCTGCCTACTTTACTAATTGCAATTTACACAAATAAACAGTTAAACGGAATTCGACGAAATGGAACATGTTCTGGATTAACACATTGGATACTTTTTTAAGTCAACGCAGACGAAGTCGCAGGCAAAGGCTATGGATAATAAAATTATCAGTATAGGTACCTACCCGAGTACCAAGTTCATAATTTGGTAAATCAAAGTTTATCTACACTAAAGTTTGGCCTACTTAGAAATATTCGTGGTAACTTATACACATTTCTAACCATCATCAATTAAGTTAATCTATTTAGCCAAGTTAAAATAATTACCAAATATCCAAATCCAGAAAAAAAATGTATCTAAACAGTCAGTAAAACAATTTTTCACTCACGATCACAGTTAAAACTACGATAACCGAACAAAAAATTTTAAATGTTACAAGTTCACTCCCGCGCATGCGTTGGACGTCCGCAGAGAACGCTAACCGACTGGCCTAACCAGCGGTTTTGTTGTAAAATAACTTTTGTAACTTTGCTTCGAAGCCGGTACACGTTTAGTATTGTTATAGAATATGAATAAATGGGCTGACATAACCTCAGGGTTAAAAGCTCCAATAAAAAAAAGAATGTCTAAAAAAAAGTATAAATGAATATGAATATTATGGTAAAAACTTTAATTTGCCCTTTTCATTTGAAGACGAAAAAGAAATACATAAAAAAAACAATTAAATAAATGACACTATACTTAATTGCACACCAACAAAAATACTAACAAAAAGTTCAAAGAAAAACAAATCTTCAAAACCTTCAACTTGCGGACCTAAAACTATACCTACATTTTAAAGAAACTCTGACAAAATACAAGCATACAGGGTGAAATTGATATCATTAGCATCCTTTCAAACTAAGAGTCTACCCATCAAACTGAACAACTTTTACTATGGGAGCAAACCAATCGGAGCAACTAAAAAATCTGTTGTCCCATACTAAACTGCAATGCCTACTCGACCCAAATGTATGCAACAGCTGATTTTCTTTTTGCTCCGATCGGTTTGCTCCCATAGTAAAAGTTGTTCAGTTTGATGGATAGATTCTTAGTTTAAACTAAGAGTCTACCCATCAAACTGAACAACTTTTACTATGGGAGCAAACCGATCGGAGCAAAAAGAAAATCAGCTGTCCCATACTAAACTGTAACGCCTTCTCGACTCAAATGAATGCAACAGCAGATTTTTTTTTTGCTCCTATCGGTTTGCTCCCATAGTAAAAGTTGTTCAGTTTGATGGGTAGACTCTTAGTTTAAAAGGATGCCAATGATATCAATTTCACCCTGTAGATATATTTATTTTCTAGATTGTTTCTGCAAAATTTCATGGACTTTATTTGGTTAGTATTGAAAATATAACCAGACTTCGTTTGTATGAGGCGCGCCAACGGTAAGGGCTCTTACTCTTACAGACGAGCGACACTTTGCTGTCGCGGTGGATCGCAGAGCGCTCTTTGCGACATACACCCGGCGACCGCAACGTGTCGCCCGCCTGTGAGAGCGCTATATATCTCCTTAAGAGGCAAGGCGAGGCGAGCTACAGAGCATTTTTCTTTATATTTAGGTACCTGGGTATTTTCACGGTTTTCGATTATACACGTGATTTCCTTGGCAAATTTTATTTTAAGCTTTTTCCTGAAACAGGCATGTTTATATGAAAATATACATGAATTTAAAGCACATGCATGAAGGGGGTTCATTTTTATTAAGTAGTTTCAAAGTAATTAAATTTCAAAAGATTGTAGTCCAAGGAAATCAAAATTATTGATTATAAATTAGTATAATATTGTAATTGATATTGATAGGTGAATCCTTTATAATAAATATAAATATATTATATATTAGTTTTTATTTTGAATAACAAAAACAATCGTATTTCACATAATTGTGATATGGAGATGATGACACCAAGTAACTAGAAACTCAAACTGTACCTACTATAAAAAACGGAATGATGATCAAAAAATTAGGTAGATACTAGATACTTCAAATAATTTTTTTATAATAAACTAGTCGTAATTTTGATTTTGTTGCCTAAAAGTCCAAGGAAATCAGTCAAACAAACGACAATAGGATTCTGATATGTGATAATCATACTAAAATGCCTTGGTTTTATAATCTCAACAGAATAGTAAATGCAAACCAGTAAAAAAATCGTGTCCAAGGAGATCAACTTTAGTGAAACCAAAGCCAAGGAAATCAGATATTTACCTTAGTAATTCCGAAACGTGGGAAGCAAGCGCCCAACCATATGTACTAATCTATGGCCATGGCTGAAACTTCCAATCATGCACGGGACCACACGGATTGAAAGATTGGTATGGGATATACACACTGTTTTTTGCCGTGCCAAGGAAATCACGTTTGAGAGCCGGACACATCTTTCAAATTCAATTAAAATTTGAAAAAAGGTGTAAAGCCTATTGTATTTTATGGAATGAATTCACTATATTGTTACTTATTTTAAAAAATATATTAAAATACAACAAATCTACATAGAAGTTGCGTTTTAAGTAGCTTTTTTCCTGAAAACGGGAGTCCGGACGCGCCAAGGAAATCAAATATTTGGGGATTGACAATTTTTTTCATGGACTTCCATACAGTTTCAGTGTTTTTTTTTTCAATTTGCGCCAAATGTTTTAAGTCTTCTTTTAACGAAAAAAAAATACTCCCACGTCTTGCAGACTGTTTTAGCACCGATTCTACACTCGGACATCAAAAATTCGGAATCCATGGCCACCTATTAAATTTTTGTTTCATTTATTTTACGGATTAAATACAGGTCACAAAAATCAAAATATATCCTTAAATAAATAAAACACAGGAAAAAGCTGAAATTCTCTAGACTGACGCATAACAATACACCACGTTCGGTTACAGCTAAATTAATCTAAAAAAAATCTTGCAAAGTACACAGGTAGAGTAGGATTGATATTCTGATTATATTACCCTAACTTTGGACAAATTCAATTTCAAATATTCCCTATTAACTTCAACTAAATATGTGGTCCGTGTGTCCGTGTAATTTAGAATTAGGTGGCCACTTTTGGCATCTGATACACTGTGTTTCTATTCTGTAAAAAAAAACGAATTGGTGCGTAAAGTCCTATTAAATTAGAGTAATTACTACATTGAAATAGAAAAAGAAGTGCCTAAGTCGCTTTTTTAATTCGTTATCTGGCAAAAGCATACAACACCATTGCACCACGCATTAATCTTATTGCAACATTTACAACACCAATTGTTTCGGCAATACAACCTTGCGTGTTTGATAGATATTAAAAATAAGTGTACTGCAACACTGATGTCAACATTATGTTATTTCCGAAAGGGTCAACCTTTAAAGATATCATAGTACACACACATCTAGGTTAGGTAACTAAGGAAGGCATAAAACCTTAAACATGCTAAGATTGGACTTATTTAATTATGTTTCTCAAATACCTAATCTTCAAAACCCTAAGCATGCTAACATTAAACTTTATTAATGTCACAATAAATATTTATTTACAACAAGATATATACAAATAGATACAAATAACCCTTACCCTAAAAACAAAAGAAAAACAAAACTTTTACCTATTATAAATAAAAAATGTCCTTTCCCAAATAATCTTGAAAACCCTAAAGATGCTAACATTAGATTTAATTAATTACATTTCTAAAATAATCTTGAAAGCTTGCTAAGATTAGACTGGCATAAAATTTTATTACAACTGCAACTACAAACTAAGACAATTACATAATAATAAAAATAGTTAAAAGGGACCCATAGAAATGAGATCTTAGAAATAAAAGAGATCTAATCTAAGAAGTCTCATCTTTAGATTAGACATAATTACATTTCCCAAACTATCTAGAAAACCTTAAACATGCTTATATTAGACTTCTTCCTATTCTTTCAGGTTAGCAAAAGCCCATATCGTATGACGATCACTTAAGATTAGCCATAATTCATTACATTTCCCAAATAATCTTGAAAACCCTAAACATGCTAAGATTAGACTTACCTAATTAATTAAAGTTCCCAAATAATCTTGAAAATCTTAAACACGCATGTTTAATGGAACCCTTTTTAGTTACATAATTGTATACAGATTTTCTGACACAGCTTTGCGACGTACAAAGTAGCTAGCCAAAATTACTGGAGGGAGACCCCTTGACCAAAATACATTTGTATTGTGTATGTATGTAGTCATACATAGCAACTTATTTAGAATGACTGGAGTCAATTGAGCATGGATTACACTCTTATTGTATGAGACGAATTTATTCATTCATTCATTTATCATTGATCTGTAGTATATCAGAATCAGGGACAAGGTTAAGGGCCGATTTATTCATGACTGTGTCCAGTACGACGGACGCCGACGTCAGATTATGTTAACCTATTAAGGCCAAATATGATGATGATGTTATTACATGTTGAAGGCAACAAATCCATTTTTTTTGGTTGGTTTATGGTTTCATCATCTCAGCCGATGGACGTCAACTGCTGGCTATGTCAGCCACTTTAGTTCTTCTGCGGATCTCTTCATTTCTGATTCGATCCCGCAGGGAAACTCAGAGCATAGCCCTCTCCATTGCCCTTTGGGTGACTTTCAGCCTTTTTATGAGGAATTGAGTGAGTGACCACGTTCGTTTCTGTTCCATTATGTTATCACTGGGAACACACACATGCGGTATTTGGGACGTGAAGATACTAACTTACTAATAACAGCGTTCGGGAACTTAAAGAACTATTATCAGGGCTGCCGATTCCGGGGAATTTCCCCGATTTTCGGGGAATGAGGGGTGCGTGCGGGGAGAGCGCGGGGAATGATTCAAATCGGGGAATTTCGGGGAATCGCCTATTTGTAATAAATGTCGAACAAAGGATGTCTAAAGAAGAGGAAATTGCTAAAATTAGAATCGAATCAGACTATCCTTAGTCCGAAAGTGTGGGAGAAATATAAATAATAAATAAAACTCATTGAATTCTAAATATTTAAGTAGATTTTTTGATAAAAATTAGAAGACAAAGAAGTTGATAAGCTAATTTTTGAAACATTTAACTACATATTGCATGAAAAAATGCTTTATTTCTTGCATATTACAGTCACGGGGAATTTTCGGGGAATGCATGATTGGAAATCGGGGAAATTCGGGGAATTGAGCCTACTTAAGCGGGGAATCAAGAAATTTACATTGGCAGCACTGACTATTATACTTCCCGAACGCTGCCCAGCCGGGTTGGTTTCGACGGTTGATTTCTTTCTCGAAGTTGGACTTACCTAACCGGATAGTTTGTCCCAGGTAAACATAATCGTCAATAACTAGTGTCCGACCGAAGTTTCGTTTTTGGTTTCGGATTCGGCCAGTTTCGGTCCAAAGAAGATTGGCAGATTTGGACCCAGCCATTTTTTACGAAAACTAAAAGCCATTCAGGACGGCACGGCGGTCATAATTATTATAAATAGAAAGTGTCAATCAAAGAAGTGAAAATCAGTGTCACTGACTGAACTATTTTGTCTAATGAAAACGCCTCACTCAATGGACTAGAACTTCTAATTAATTATATACCTTCCTACCGACTGCCAAACATGACTCGAGGTTATTTGATTTTGTATCTATGCAAATGCACCAAGAAATTAAGGATATACGTTACTAATGCTCATAAAATATATAGGTATCTCTCATTCGAAAATGTACCTTATTTCTGAGGATTGAGGGTTTATAATGAATGTGTATAGTTCACATTAGAATGGGTACTCGAGAGTGCAACGAACTACGCCAATGACGTAGTGCGTAATGTGTAGGTATTCGCTAATAACTACTCGTACTACTAGGTTATAGAAATTTCTTGAAATGCTGTCTTCTGTTACACTCACACTAGTTCTTTCTAATTAGTCTGTGACTCACACCGTGGAGCTGTCATTTCATACAAATAGGAAAAATTTACAAGAACGTAAGTATGTTCGATACTGCGTGAGTACGAGTGAGACAGGGATACGCCATTGCCTAAATTTTCAGCCATTCTTCCTACTAAGGGGTTGGGTCATAGCGATGATAGCACATACGGAAGAGAGCTAGAGCCTCAATCCTGAGGCCGCGGTTCGATTCCTGGCCTGTACCTAGGGTTGCCAACCGTCCCGCGAGAGGCGGGACGTCCCGTTTCTAGACCCTTAGAGGATGCGTCCCGCGAGAGATGTATGCGGGATGCCTATTGTCCCGTTTTCTGGTTAACCTTTCCAGCAGAAGTATTTGTGAGCTCAGTTGACTCAGGAGAAGTGATTTAAAACTTTATTAAGTTTCTTTTCTAATTTATGCGATCATTTTTAAATGCCAAAGTTTATAGGTATGTAAATGGTGTGTAGGATGTTCATGGTAGGTTCATGTATTCTTCTTTTAATTCTAATTTCGTGTTAGCATGAGCTATGCTGTTTGGAAAGGTTTGCCAGTCAGCAATGGCAGTATCGAAGCTGACTGTCCAGGATGCGCCTGCCGAACTCAGATTTCTTCAAATTGCTCTTTCCTTGCACCCTTTGGTAGTAACTTTTATGTTTGTAAAATCATACAAAGTAAAAGGCAACAAATTTTTATTTTTAATCTTTGCCTCATTGTTTTTCGCCTTACACCAGCTGGGTCCCGCTTTTTTGAGCCACGTCCCGCACCTTGATTGCAAATATCCCGCTAATCCGTCCGTCCGGGTTGGCAACCCTACCTGTACCACTAAGTTCTTCGGAATTTATGTACGGTTATATTTATCATTTACTAGCTCGGCGGTGAAGGAAAACATCATGAGGAAACCTGCATTCCCGAGAATGAAAAGAAAATACCATAAGTTCGGAGGTATGCGTAAATATGGGTGAGCTTGGGGCGAACACAAAAGGACCAGCGCTGGTCTCCGAGTTACGACCCTTGCTTGCAATACAGAAATTTGTTCAGTTTGATGATGTGAACGTCCCTTAAAAAAAACCATCAGCATACTCAGTTGAGCCCTGTTTAAGGAATTTATTTGTCATTATTCTTCTGGAATTGTGGATGAAAGTTTTATCCCTGAAAAAAACACTGAAAAAAAACTTGTCGCCACTTGATACCTACGTACTCTACGTTTTTCCATCCTGAAATTCTTATGAAAAATGCTTACTCTGTTCGCTAAACGTTAGTCATATTTGTAGCAAAAATGCTGATCACCCTCTGAAGGGATTATCTTCATTTTTTTAAATATAGAAGCCGGCAAACAACTTAGCAAAAATCCTGACTGCGCAGAACAAACGAAACGAAAATCGAAAGTGCTACTGCGCACACCCATCCATCACCCTCGCCCCATGCCATTGATCAAGTTGTTTGCCGCGTAGTGTATGTAGGTAAATCCCACTTCAGGTTTTTGACAATAAATAAATAAAAAATAATAATAATAATATTGATTTATTAAACCATAAATTAAGATGGATTGAGGTCAAGAGCAAACACATTGTTAATAAAAAAAAAATATGTTCGCGAACGCGGTAATGTAAATTACCTACACAAAAACGATCAAAAATCTAGGTTTTTGTAAACATCTTCAATGTACAGAAACGCTTCTGGAGTGCGATTTTTGAATCTCATTCGCTGAGTTCAGCAGTTGAAAATGTCAAAATTACTGTGGAGATATGCATCTTTCTACTGCTGATTTGACTTTCAAAAATCATACTTCAGGAGTGCGTATCTCCATCGTAATTTAGACATTTTCAACTGCTGAACTCAGCGAATGAGATTCAAAAATCGCACTCCTGTTACAGTTTTATAAGAGAGTAGGTACTACTACATATTAACTAAGTTTTTTCCTTTAGTTCTAGGTTTTTCATTATATGTTTATTCATTGTATCTATTAGATTTATGTTAAGTATATGTACCTACATAATATAAAAGATGTCTCATTAACATAATAGGCTGTTAAAACTTAATGGACCCGTCAGTTCATTTATTTATCAAGGTTTATTTTATAATTTAAACGGGGCGGATGTCAACCTAATTAAAAGCAGCCACGGTATGATCGTGGGTACAGTTTACGGTAGGTACGGGTAGCATAAAAAATTAACTTCTAAATTCAAATTAAATTAGTACCTACAGCATGGAAAAAAGGTCAAATGGGCTAGGCCGACCACACATTCCAACAGCTTTAACTCTTGTAAGTCAGGACCATTCACAACACTAGACAATGAAGTCCAGTGAGCCCAGGGGATGCTCTAAATCTATCTTGGAACCCGCAACGAATTAATCAAAGAAGATAGGAGGAGTAGGAAAAAGAAATGTCCGACTTCTCTCCATTGCAAATAGGAGATAGCACAGATCACAAAAACTAAGGAGACAGCAATAAGAAAAAAAACTAGCTATTAGAGAGCCAATTCGAGAGATCATAATTATACAGGGTGTACAATAAAATGGGACAGCTACTTAAAGGGGTGCTTCAGACCATCAAACTGAACAACTTTCTCTATGGGACCAATATCGAAATCGCGAAAAAAAAATCTGCTGTCCCATACATTTCAGTCGAGTTATGTTTGCAGTTTTGTATGGGAGAGCGGTTTTTTTTTTCGCGATTTCGATATTGGTCCCATAGAGAAAGTTGTTCAGTTTGATGGTCTGAAGCACCCCTTTGAGTAGCTGTCCCATTTTATTGTACACCCTGTATTATGGCAGAGTTGAAGACCCTACCGCAAAAGCACCAAAAACATAAAAATATAAATTACAAAAAAAAGAGGAACTTAACATTGAAAAAAGGTCATCATCATCATCATCATCTCAGCCGATGGACGTCCACTGCTGGACATAGGCCTCCCCCAAGGATCGCCATAACGACCGGTCCTGCGCTGCCCTCATCCAACGTTTTCCCGCCACCTTCACCAGGTCGTCGGTCCACCGTGTGAGGGGCCTACCCACGCTGCGCTTTCCGGTACGCGGTCGCCACTCGAGAACTTTTCGGCCCCACCGGCCATCGGTTCTGCGAGCAATGTGCCCCGCCCACTGCCACTTAAGTTTAGCAACTCTTTGGGCTATGTCAGTTACCCTGGTTCTTCTGCGGATCTCTTCATTTCTGATTCGATCTCGCAGGGAAACTCCGAGCATAGCCCTCTCCATTGCCATTGAAAAAAGGTACCTAAGTATTAAATATTAAGTACCCAATTATTTAGTTACTTAAGTAAGTAGGTACCTCTACTTATTTAAATTATGTTACCAGACACAATACATAAACAATTTTTATCGCGGCACACACGTTCCACCAGTATCTAAATTACAGACCACAGTTGTTACCTACTACAATTTGACTACAATAGATCGTTGAGATGAATTTGTGAATTTATGGTGTATCTAGAAGATTTGAATATATAAAAAAAAATAAGCTCACAGGCACATACATTGTAATGATCCCAACCCACAAGCCTTAGGCTTTTTGTTATGTGGCCATCTTCGTGGGTACGTAATAAAATAACACCTACTGACATTAGGGACCTCCCCTCGAAAAGCATAACACGCGTTCATGAAGTCCGTAGGAGCGAAGCTCCGAAGCGTCCCCCCTGGAAGCCTGGTGGACCTGGTCTCCGGGGTCAGTCTGCCGCCAAGCGAGCCGCAGGCCGAGCCCAACTTTAGGTCTAAGGTGACAGCTATGTGACAGCTACAATAGATCTATTCAGGTCGCAGTAGCTATTGGTCATTGACCAAGCCCTTACAACCAGATAAAAATATTAGACACGCCACACACATACCTACGGAATTCCGAATCAGGATAATGATTTTGTATAGGATTTGATACCTTCGCAATTCCGATCGCAATTATGGAGAGGGAAAATTCATACGAAACTGTAATTCTGATTCGGAATTCCATATAAGTATGTGGCAGACCTTATATCTACCCGCCTAGTTGTTTAAAACTACACATTTTTCTGTTTACTTACAAATTACAGCACTAACGATGCGGTTATGTAACAGTTAGGTATTATAACCGGCATCCTTGAAATATGAACCAGTCACCGTATAAAATTCTGCTTATACCTACACCTAATTGGTCAATTACTCAAAACTAGTATGAACCGTATCGACCTCCGAAGTCTCCGAACTAATCATAATATCACAACGAACGAGCGTCCAGATCCTTATCTGCCGGTTCCGTGGCAAAATACGTTTTATTGTCTTTCAAGTGCTTGCGGACTTAAGCTTTATATTTATAAGACGGTAAGAATGGGGCCTTAATTTAAATCAATATTTTTTTTCTTAGCCTAAATCATCCCACTGTTTGGCACAGGCTCCCCTTTAACTGTTCAATCAATCATAATGAGTTATGATATACAGGTTATACAGGGTGAAATTGATATCATTAGCATCCTTTAAAACTAAGAGTCTACCCATCAAACTGAACAACTTTCACTATGGGAGCAAAGCAAACCGATCGGAGCAAAAAAAAATCTGCTGTTGCATACAGGGTGTACAATAAAATGGCACAGTTAGGTACTTAAAGGGGTGCTTCAGACCATCAAACTGAACAACTTTCTCTATGGGACCAATATCGAAATCGCGAAAAAAAAATCCGCTCTCCCATATAAAACTGCAAAAATAACTCGACTGAAATGTATGGGACAGCAGATTTTTTTATCGTGATTTCGATGTTGGTCCCATAGAGAAAGTTGTTTAGTTTGATGGTCTGGTCAGCATCATTTAAAAGAACCCTGTATAGGTAGATAGATATTGATTGGTATTGGTTGCATGAGCTTGTGCGGGTCGTCTTACCTTGACGTCTTAGAGCGCTTACAGGCGAGCGACACTTGGCGGTCGCCGTGTGTCGCGGAGGGTCGCGCGACCGTGCGTCGCGCGATCGTAAAGTGTATGAGCGCGACGACGCTCTGCGATCCATGGTGACAGCAAAGTGTCAGCAGTCCCAATAAAATGTAACTTACATCGAAGATATTTACAAAAATATTTATATTGGGGGCGTTTAGGATAGGTACGTTAGGAATAGAATGCATTCAGACCATTTTTTTTTTTAATTTTTGTCTTATTGTGTTTGTATGCGCACCAGATGCGCACGCATCACTAAAAACTGCTGCACAGATTTGGATAGGGTTTTCATAACATTTAGGCATCGCAATCGGTTCATTTCATCAAAAGTTATCTAATCAATAGTTATATATTAGGTATAGGTATAAATTCTATTTAAAGACAGTACCTATACTCTAAGCTAAGCAGTATACCTACGAATTCGCGGGCGCCGCTCTTCTGTCTACAAGACGTCTAATAGATATCTACAAAATATTTAAGTGTCTACAAAATATCTACTAGATATGTCGTAGATATTCTGTGCTGTGTGGGATGTTTTGTTTCAGCTCGTCATACGAACACATGATTTGAAAGTAATTTATGTTTTAATCGACTATAGAAAGTGCTATATAATCTCTGCATTAATCTCTTATAATTAACTTCTGACATTTACTTTCGTTAAATAAAATAAATAGCTATGAAAACAACAGGTTAATTAAACAATATAGGTACCTAATCTGATGGTAACACGTGAAAGTTTTATTAGCGTAGACTAGGTTTCGGCTAAGGATTTGCTTGCATTTCTATTGAGTAAAAATCATATTTACTTTTTGTTTTTATTACCTATTATTCTGATGATCGACATGAAGTGCTTAGGTTTTAAGAGGATGATCGGACCATCAAACCACAGAGTACTATAATTATCAAACTGAACAATGTTCTCTATGGGACCAACATCGAAATCGTGAAAAAAAATCGGATGTAGAGTAGAGGGTAGAGGCTGTCCTATACATTTGGCTCGAGTAGGTTTGCAGTTTTATATGGCACAGCTGTTTTTTTTTTCGCGATTGCGATTTTGGTACCATAGGGAAAGTTGTTGAGTTTGACAGTCTGATCATCCCCTTAAAAACATGTCAACATGTTAAGAAGGTCCTCTCGGTAAAGCGTAGTATATTCCTTGAGAAGGACCCTATAGTTAAATTTCGTGTGTAGGTAGGTATATACAAATTTTACCACATTTAAAAATAGCGCCACCATTAAAACAACTGTCCGCCTGACTGACATGGTGTTTAGATAAACAATGATCGATGAGTGAAATAAAATGAACATAAGTTGTCGAAGAAAACATCACAGTCAATCATACTTCTGAATATGTTGGTCGTTCTTACCTTACTCACTCTGCTCCCAAGTGGAAACAGCCAAGCAATCTACAGGGGAGAAAACAGTGAAAATATAGTCACATGTGTTACCAATATTGTGAGCAAATACTACGAGAAACGTATAACGTATGTTGATATAAATGATGGAGGCAATGAGATTATTAAAGCGATTAACTCGATGGGCACCTTCCTGCTAATATCGCGGACGAGTAATGTGAAGCTTGACGTTCCCAACTTAGGATATTTAATCTTAGCCAACAACTCTACAGATTTTATTGAAAATTTCCATAAATTAAACAACGAAGCTACATGGAAACCAGCTAATAAATTCCTCATAGTCATAAAAACCCTTGACGAAAAGAATTTGAAAGATATTTTCAATGCTCTATTAAAACTCAACGTAATCAATGCTATAGTCATCAACGGTACCGGAGATGTCGACATCTACACGTACAATCCATTTGAAAACTATGCATGCGGAAAATATTTCAACCGAATCATACCTTATGGAAACTGCCTGAACGCTACAGGGGAAAACCTATTTCCTGTTAAACTTGTGACTGGATTTCGCAGATGTACGATAAGGGCTGTAGCCCCACATCTACCACCGTATTCTATAGACCCTTCAAGACAGAAAAAAGGAGAAAAATACCTTGGCTTGGAGCAATACGCCTTTCTTATCTTGAGCCAGTTGGAGGAGTTCGAAGTGAATTATACTTACATTGATTTTGCTGAAGAATTTTCCGATTTTGACAAGAACTTGAAAGCTACAGGATCTTTCAATCTTATACAGAGGAATGAAACCGATGTCCTTCTTGGATTCACGATGTTATCGAGCACCAGAGCCGATGCCTTCGATTTTCTTTACAAGCATATCGCGTTTTCCGATGAACATACAACACTCGTCAAAAAAGCAGGCGATGTGCCCGTCTGGAAAACAATGTATATGGAATTCGATCAAACCGTTTGGGCATTATTAGCAGTAGCTTTCACGTGTGTTTTATTAGTCTTCTTAGTTATATTTCGCGTTAACAACAAGACTGTTCTAGTTTTAAAATTGTGGGATAATCTACTTCAACATGGACATGACTATCGGTGCAGATCGTCTTTGAAAACAGTATTGATCGCGTGGATTTGGTTCACTTTCCTGGTTAATGCGTTTTACCAGTCAAGTCTGATGAGCTTAACAACGCATCCCATCAAATCTTATCAAGTTTCCACCGCAGATGATTTAGTTAATTTTAAATACAAGCCTTGCATAAGTCCCGTAGTCAGCGAGTTCTTAGGTACAATAGCAAATCTTAATTTTTCTGATGATGTTAATATATGTAAGACGTTGGTAGGTGGTATGGAGGTAGTGAGCAGAATGGATGGATTGTTCACAATTGTTCCATTATCAATTTATAATTACTATAAATACTTGTTTTTAGATGAAAATGGGAATGATAAGACATTCCATTTCAACAGGCCATTGAATAAAGTTATTTATGCAACATTTTTGTACAAAGGATGGCCTATGTATGAGAGGTTCGATACAATCACGCTGAGAATGAGAGAAGTGGGGTTGATGAAATATTATAACCGATATGTTTATCATCAAAATGAAAGGAAATTTATAAGAAAACGTGTCACACGAAGTTACAAGGCGCGTATGATCATCCCTTGGAACTTGCTAGGCATCGGTGCTGTGGTGTCAGCATTAATTTTTATTTTAGAAATATTGGGCAAACGCGATCCTGAGAAAAGTAAAAATTTAGCATAAGACATTTAGACTTTAGACTCCATAATCACAGGTGTTACTTTGTGCTGTATTCATTGAGTTGAGTTGTAAGTATACAACGTGTTAATGAATTAACGCAAAACTAGAAAGTAGTTTGTTTAGAATCGAGAGCAGAATCGAATTATCATAGTTTCAACATAGGATTTTTTTTTCAAAATATTAAATACTTAACTTGTTTGCAAAATTTAAAATTTCCTGAACCCGATGTCAATTAACCCACCGCACAGGCACACTCACCCTACTTACTACCAAAACAAGATTATAAAAATGTATCCATTAGTACCTACATTAGCGCATTCTTTCAGTGCTGAAAAGATAACAAAATCATTATTGCCTCAAAACTTAAAATGCGAATAACTTTAAATTTTAACTATCAACATAAAGAAATTATTGTTTCAATCTAATTATTTTGTTATAAATCAGTTGGGGTGTAGGTATGAGGTTTTGCGCTAATTTAGGTATTAACACGTTGTATAATATATCTATGGCATAGCGTAAATATAATTAAGAGTTTGTATTGTCACGGAATAATATATGGTATTGTGTACGGGTGTATAAAAATAAAGATTTGCTGGAACTAATGTGGTTTGAAGCATTTTTAACGCGATTTAAATGTTGTTACTTTTACTGGAGATACCGTTTAAAATTGCAGGTAATACTATAGTATTTATAAATAGGTAAGCTACGGTACTACAGAACTATATACTATTACCTATTCTGTGGTACTACTCAATTGTTAAAAACGTTAATAATAAAAATAAATACCTAGGTATTGGGATCACTAACAATTAATAAAATATTAAATGATTAGACTTATTTCATATTGATTGTCTTATATTTTATTTCATTTAGCTACTATGAACGTAATTGTAACCTTAATTGTAACAACCCTTAGCATGGCCGCCATCTTGCCGCATCTCCGGCGTGTCCCGCGGTTTCTTAAAAGCACTCTTACTATTTTGTTATTATAGTATACTAGCGGCCCGTCCCGGCTTCGCACGGGTGGACGTCTAATCTTTTCTAGCAATAAATATAGCCTATGTTACTCAGGGTGAATGCAGCTTTCTAATGGTGAAAGAATTTTTTAAATCGGCCTAGTACTTTTTGAGCCTATTCATTACAAACATACAAACATACAAAAATAGGTACAAATCATTCCTCTTTATAATATTAGTGTAGATGTAGGTAAGTACCTTGTCTACCTATGGCTTTATTCTATATTTACTATTCAAAAAGTGTGCGATTAAATGAAATAAAACAGGAAATTGTATTAGAGGTTTATTTGTGTACCTACCCCTTTAATCTCTAGTTTCGGTGAGTCCGACAAAGTGGTGACTAGACAGAGTCCCATAAATGTCGACAACCAGATGTTGGCTTAGGCCTCGTTCAAGGAGACGCGGCGCTTCACGCCTTTTTTTTGCATCCTGTCAGTCTTTATATAAGCTAGTCTTATCCGTAGAAATTCGTTTTAAACCGACCGTTTCGTTTTAAACCGGTTTAAAACCGCCCGTTTACAACTATAGCCGTGTTGCCCGCCGCTGCGCCCACCGCGTCGCCTGCCGCGGCGCCCCACATGCGACGCCTCAAATCAAACAAAAACATGCAAAAACGCGTCTCTGTGAACGCTCTCATACATCTTTATATGTTTGTTTTTCCGGCAGCCCGCGCCGCGTGAAGCGCCGCCTCTCCTTGAACGAGGCCTTAGGCTTTAACCAGGCTTTTATCTTAAGAGCACAAATCCTTGTAACTACTTGTATGTAGAGACTCTGGAGAATACGTAAAACCGTGTCGCGATGGAGCTTAGCCTAGAGGCTTATGACCACCAAAAATATAAACATGAAAAAATTACCATTGGCGATACGTGTGGCACACACTAATAAGTTAGTTGGCCTCAGCTTTCACTCTTACCTATGCAGGGTGTAACAAACCACCCCAGTAAAACTTAAGTGGCTGCTTCAGACCATCAAACTGAACAACTTTCACTATGGAGCCAACTTCGAAATCGCGAAAAAAGAATCAGCCATCCCATACATTTGAGTAGAGTCCGTAGGTACTGCAGTTTTGTATGAAACAGCCACGAAACAGCAGATTTTTATTTCGCAATTTCAATAAGTATTAATAGGGTGTTTTGTTACACCCAGGGGGTGAGGGGTAGGTATGAGTAGTGCTTTTCCCTTCAAATTTAATACTGCGCAGTCAAGGTTTTTGCCAAGATGTTTGCCGGCCATTCTCAGATACCCATTGCAGAAAAGGTTTGTTATTTTCTCGACTTTAGTCCGTTCAAATAAAGCCTATATTGGGCTAAACAAAAACGTCCATAATTAAGACATAAACATTCAATCACAGTACTGCCACTTAATATTGTAGCACGCAGCATCGTGACACGCATATTAGTGGGCAAGTTAGCGAGAAAGGACTCTAACTGACATACATTTTGTTTACTTTATGTAGTCGCTATGTGTTTTACTAAGACGTACTGACTCCTTGACCTGTTTAAAGGTATGATGGTTAATACGTGTTGAATAAACGGAAAACTTTAAAACATATTTACATGTACACACGGCGACACATCAGGTTACGCACCCTATATACCCATAGCTACACTACGTACAAAACACAAAATAGTGCGGTAGAGAGCCTGCATAGACACGGCTGCCGGCGCGGGCGCAGCGTGCTGTGAGACGAAACAACAACAACATACCGCACCCTTTCGCACGATTCGCAGCGTTCAACTTCTAATAGTTCAAAGTCCAAACAGTAACCTGACCTGTCGCCGTGTGTACAGATCGTTTTCTATGTATCTACACACATGTAACTACAAAACTGGGTACTAGATCCCTAGAGTAGAATGACTTTCCGCACTGACTTTATCATCAAGAACATTGTATACAGGGTATAAGGAGTAGTATCATTAACCTTTAAACCACATACTCTACCCATCAAACTGAACAACTTTTAGTATGGGAGCAAACCTGTCAGAACAAAAGAAATATCTGCTGTCCCATACTAAACTGTAATACCTACTCGATTTGAACGTATGGGACAGCAGATTTTTTTTGTTCTGACAGTTTTGCCTTTGCTCCCATAGTAAAAGTTGTTCAGTTTGATGGGTAGAGTATGTGGTTTAAAGGTTAATGATACTTTTCCTTACACCCTGTATATTCTTATCATTTATCTATTCCATAGATTAAAAACTTTTCGCAAGCTGTATACCTACTGTTGACTAAACACAACAGGGTCAGCACACTTCTATCATTATCAACGAAAACTGCTCGAGCATTTTTCCGCTAGATATTCGCTGACCCTTATTGTGGTTAATTCTTTGTCAATGATCCCTGTTATAACAGATAATATTATAAATACAAAAAGACAAATAGGAAAGTGTAACATTAAAAATAAAAGAAAATAATTATATAAAAATTTCATAAACCGTTTATTTTAAAAATTATATAAAACATCATTTATTATTAATTCTAGAACCATTAAGATTAACCACATAAACACTATTGGACCATAATATTAATCTACCTAACGATTACATACAAAACTAAGTACAATAGAAATTACCATGATCCCTGGATAAGTCTAACATTTAATGCGAACGGTAATGATGAAATTGAATATACAAAGGCGCTAAAATTAGTGAAATGTCTGTACACCAATCTTGTAATTGTGTACAAATTAGCTATTATGTGTTCTTATAAATCATAAAGGTATTATACTACGGAATAGAGGAACAGAGAGCTGAGAGAGCGGGATGTACCTAGCGGCATCACTGTATAATAGAAAGAGATACGTGACACGAGGCTAATATAGAACCGGTTTTGGGGATTTAGAGTAATGGTAAAAATTCGGTTTCTGTGAATAATCGTGAACCTAAAGTGAAATCGTAGGTAATTGTGTGAAATATACTAACACGTTTTCATTAAAATATCCACGATTTCAGGTTAGATTGAGAATTATACACAGAAATCGAATTTTTACCCTGCCGATAGAGTCCTGAAAGCGTCCAAAAACGGTTTCATTTGACAACTCATATCAGGTCCTCTATGTTATAAATACATCGAAAGTTTACAAGCGTAACTTTATTGTAGCGTACCTAAATTCATATTTATCATTACCGTTCCACATTTTGTACATGTAAAAATTAAGGCTAAGTCTTCACAAATGATGCAAAGGCAAGCCAATAAGGCAAGAAATATGAGCAAACAGGATCAACCGCGTCTCGTCATGAAAATGTTTTATATATACATTTAAATACACTCTTTTCATATTGTTTGATGTAACTAGCTTTCTGCAGTGGTGTATCGCGGCGGGAAATTTGGAAAATATAACCTAGGAAACAGGTTATCCATAACTCTTTGCCTGGATGATAAGCAAATGATCATATTCGCAAAAGGACAACTTTGACGTAGAATGGTCATATTC
Source organism: Agonopterix subpropinquella (assembly GCA_922987775.1). Classification (NCBI taxonomy): domain Eukaryota; kingdom Metazoa; phylum Arthropoda; class Insecta; order Lepidoptera; family Depressariidae; genus Agonopterix; species Agonopterix subpropinquella. Next base: position 20,375,675 of record OV277703.1, on the reverse strand, counting down.
GCGAAAAGTCACCGTGACGCACATTCTCGTATATGTTTTCGTATTTCGATATCAAATTCACAATAAGTCCTATTAGTAAAATGTCTCGTTCTCAAAAAGACTTAATTAGCAAAAGGTATCATTCTCAAAAATGTCGATAAGTTGAAAAAGGAGTTTCCAGATCGAAATAGGAGTCTCTATCTCACCTGATAGGAGTTATGTTACGTATCTTCAAGTTTATATTGTAAAAAGCGGAATGCTTCGCTGTAAAGACACATTGCACCACTGCCATTCGTGTATTTTTTTAAAACCAACACCTAAAGTAGGTATTCTCAGATCTTAGGAGTACAAGAAGTAGTTTGTATAATGTATAGTTATTTTTCATAAGTACAGACACAGTTTTAGTAAATATACAGTATAACAAAAAGGTGAATTAATAAGAAGTTACGTCACGCGATCTCCAATATTTCCGGAAAAAATAGTTTCCTTTAAAATTGTTCAAATATTTTTTTAGAACTAAAATGTTGTTTACTTGAGTAAAATACCATCATGAAATATTATTTCTCCTTTTTGTTACATCCTGTAGACACGTAGTTTAATTGATTAAATTTTTATATGGAACTTAAGGCACTCTGTACAGTATAGAACTATAAATAAGATATCAAAGAACATACAATATTAAATATGAAAGGAATGCTTGTAAAATATCATAGAAAAGATTATCAGAAAATTGAAGAAAATTTTACTTTTTAAAATATTAATAAACCAGTCCCACAATCTTCGTGAATAATATTTTTATCACATGAAATTATCACAATCTCGAAAACAATATTGAACACCGGTCATATATTTTCATTCTCTTGTTTTTAATAAAAAGGCACTTTGTTTTAAATAGAATTACATGAAAATGGTATAAGACTTAAAATAAAATAAATTGTCATGATAAATAAGTTACGATCTTCAAGTAAGAAACGAAATATTACAATCTATTTTCATATTGTCATTTTCAAGAGAAGTATGTATTATTCCAATTGAAAATGTACCTTATTGCGCTCCTTGCTAAAGTTGTTAACCCTCGGACCTCATCTGAATGCATCAGTTTCCCAATAGACACATTTCTTTAGCATATGCTCACGACTATATTCCCCGAGGGGGTAGTCAGAGATATTCTGAAAATTCAGAACATCCACGTTTCACTAGTAGTACCGAAACTCTGTCCAGTGTGACGGGGAGTCAGCCCGTCGTCACTTGTTATGGACAGTAGGTACAATACATGCCTCGAAATTGAAGCATGCAGGTTTCCTCACGATGTTTTCCTTCACCGAAAAGCCAGTGTTGTTACAAATCGTACATAAAAAGTAAAAGTACGTAAGTGTGGTCATATTTGTATTTATTCAAACATTTGAGTACCTACAGATTTTTATCGCGATTTCAGATTTACTACCATCTCGTTAATATGGAAATCTGTGAGGCACTGTAACTTTTAAACTATACATTTTAACGAAAATCTGATATTATACAAGCATAGAGATTAGTTTCTTGATTGTTTCTGAAAAATTTCTTTGACTTTAATTGGTTAGTATTGAAAATATCACCAGACTTCGTTTGTATGGAGTGCGCAGCTGTCTCGGGTTCTCTCTTCTGTGATCATCATCGAATTAACAGTGATTAAAAAGTACATTTTCATTTGGAATAACATAAGTAGCAGTACTAACTGTTACAGAATATTTGGCAAATTTATTTGTTTTGTTCGTCATTTTTTAGTAACCAATTACTTCTCTTTATTCGAACCAATACATAATTTATCACATTAACTGCGTAAAACTGAAACTTAACTAACTAGAAACATTTGAACTTTGTCACTTAGGACTTTGAGGCAGGAACAATTAGTTTACCAATGCCATGACATGATAAGGTCATTTGTTTTTATCTTGAACAAATAAATTTTGTATTAAATAAAGCTTGACACGTCATTTCCTGAAACCATTCGCATATTTATGGTTAAGAGGGTTATCGCAGTCCAGTGGCGCCCTCATCACATTAAAAAAGATTTCTCAATAAAGAAAGCCAAAATTAAAAAAGTGATCAACAGATAAACTACAAAAGCCTTCAAGCTATTTTCATAGAATGCTTTTATAGGTTTTTAAAGGTCTAAACATAAAAATGTTGAAAAAAGAAGAAAACGGCCGCTTTTGTTTTTATTCGAAAATGTCTAAAAGTGGAAAGTTTAGAACCTATAAAGGTATTGTATAACAATGGCTTGAAGGCTTTTGTAGTTTATCTGTTGAGCACTTTTTTAATTTAGGCTTCCTTTATTGAGAAATCTTTTTTAATGTGATGAGGGCGCCACTGGACTGCGATAGCCCTCTTAAAGTAATGTAAGAGATATGATAATTATTAAAATCTCTGACGAATGCAATATCACACCCTAGTCATTTAATAAATCCGGGCTCGCAATGACAAGAAGTGGTAAGCACATGCAATATTGTTACAGTTTATAGAAAAAGTGAGGCACTAGTCCTTACAATCGATAACCTCGCGGTACCCGAGAGGGGGTGACATCGAAACTGAGCCCCATTTAATAAACAAGACAATAGTAATTTACAATGACAATGTAGAGTTCATTGCAGAATGTTAGGACACATGTTATGTTACTTACTGCATATTTAGCGTCATTTGTAGCCAGCATTGTACATTGAATTGTCATTTTAAATGACAATTGTCATGTTTATTAAATGGGGTCCTACCATAGTACTTATTCTTCGTAACACTCTCTTTTAGCATATTTTAGATTTAGAGTTTCATGTCAAGCGGTAATAGGCTTAGATCAAAGTAAAATTAATGGATAGGCCTAAAGCGCTTTAAGTTCAAGCACACAACTAGCACACTTGGTCCATACAAACTAGCGCACTTGGTCTGTCATCTCGGTACATATTCGAAGTAAAACTGTCAATTTTTTTGTCTCATTTTTCTGGTTTGAAATGTTCGCGTAAGACCTATCCATTAATTATACTTTGATCTAAGGTAATAAGTCTTAAAACCTTTAACCGTCTCATAAAACACCTACCCCGCATCAAAGTACACAAACCTATATGACAAAGTCCAAATAAACTTACAAAAGTCAGCACCAAGTGTAAAGAGCGACAACTTATCTAGTAGACTTCAACTTCCAGCGCAAGAAGAGGAAGGCAGATACACGCAGCACGAGGAAGATGAGACAGAGAGCCGCTATGTCGAGGGTTATGTCTGCGTCCTTCATGTCGAGCTCCTCTAGAGTAGTCTCCGGGTTCTTGAAGTGGCAGTATGACTGGGGAGGAGATGGAAAATATATTTTTAACACCGAACACAAAAACATTAATAACGAGCTTTTACCCGCGACTTCGTCCGCATAAATTATATACCAGATTTTAAGTCAGATGATAAGCTATCAAACAAAAAAAGTTTCATCAAAATCGGTTCAGTAGTTTTTGCGTGATACTCGAACAAACAAACACCCAAACAAACAAACAAACATACAAACAAACAAACAAACAAACAAACAGAGACAAAAAATCCAAAAATTGGTGATTTGGAATCAGGGACAGGTAAAAACCATGTCATAATCTTTTTTTTGTAAACATCTTCAATGTACAGACACACTTCTGTTACAGTTTTATAATAGTTTAGATATATCTGATGTAGGAGAGATACGTGATTCACTTCAGATAGACCGGGATCACGTTGATCGACACGAATACAGACAATCAGTGCTCGAACTGACCTGATGGCATTGTAGCTTGGTCTCTGTCGAACGAGTATGTACTCGAACCCGTATCTGATGTAGGAGAGATACGTGATCAACTGCAGATAGACCGGGATCGCGTTGAACACGATAAAAGACAAGAGAACTGACCTGATGACACTGTAGCTTTGGTCTACCGAACGAGTACTCGAACCCTTATCTGATGTAGGAGAGATACGTGATCCACTGTAGATAGACCGGGATCACGTTGAACACGAAGAACGACAAGAGAACTGACCTGATGGCACTGTAGCTTTGGTCTGTCGAACGAGTATGTAGCGAGCCCGGTGCCCTCGAACCCGTATCTGATGTAGGAGAGATACGTGATCCATCTCAGATAGACCGGGATCACGTTGAAAATGAAGAAAGACAAGAGAACTGACCTGATGGCGCTGGAACTTTGATCTGTCGAACGAGTATGTAGCGAGCGCGGTGCCCTCGAATCCGTATCTGATGTAGGAGAGATACGTGATCCACCGCAGATAGACCGGGATCGCGTTGAACAAGAAAGACAATAGAACTGACCTGATGGCACTGTAGCTTTGGTCTGTCGAACGAGTATGTAGCGAGCGCGGTGCCCTCGAATCCGTATCTGATGTAGGATAGGTACGTGATCCACCGTAGAGAGACCAGGATCGCGATGAACAAGAAAGACAATAGAACTGACCTGATGGCACTGTAGCTTTGGTCTATCGAACGAGTATGTAGCGAGCGCGGTGCCCTCGAACCCGTATCTGATGTAGGAGAGATACGTGATCCATCTCAGATAGACCGGGATCGCGTTGAAAGACACGAAGAAACCGCTGAACAGCAGGAACGGCACCGACATCACAGGCGCGAGGAATACACCGTTCTGTGGAAGAAATGCATAAATAAAGTTATTTTAATGCAAAATTATAGTAAGTGGTGGTCTAATTGCAGGTGGGCTCGCCTTCCATGAGGTGGTGATGGTTTGTTCCGCGCAGCATAATGGGCGCGAGAAGACTCTGGCGCGCAGTTTATCTCGCTCAGACGTGTGTAAACACAGAGAGCAAAAGTGCGACAGCGCTATGTCAAACGGTGATGTTAGTCCCAATCATAAAGGTATCATACATATAGAGGAACTGACAGCTGAGAGAGCGAGATGCACCTAGCGGCGCCACTGTATAATAGAAAGAGATACGTGACGCGAGGCAATAGAACCGTTTTTGGGAACTTGTCGGCACAATCGACTGGGTAAATATTCGTGCTCTGTGAATAATTAGTGAATCTAAAGTGAAGTCGTAGATTATTTTGTGAAATATACTAACACTATTTCATTAAATTACCTAAGATTTCACGTTAGATTCACAATTATACACAGAACTCGAAGTTTTAGGGTGCCGATAAGTGCCGACAAATGCACAAAAAACGGTTTCATTTGACAACTCATGTCAGTTACTCTATTCCGACAGGTATAATAACTTTATGGTCCCAATAGATTTTAAGTAGTTATACAGGGTGAAATTGATATCATTAGCATCCTTTTAAACTAAGAGTCTACCCATTGAACTGAACAACTTTTACTATGGGAGCAAACAGATCGGAGTAACTGGGTAGACTCTTAGTTTAAAAGGATGCCAATGATATCAATTTCACAGTCTGCTTTAGTTCTCCACATTGAGCATCCTGACATACTCCTCAGGTAGATGGAGCAGAATATCAGCTGGCAACACTTATCAACACACCTGCACGTTCATGGCAGCACCGACGACGAGGCCGACGCTCTGCGCCACGAACGAGATGAGCAGGCACGAGGACAGGAACATGGAGAAGCGGAACCACACGAGCGGCTGTGACGTCAGCAGGTACACTATCACCACGTAGATCACGCAGAATATCGCCTGCGAGACAAGTTATTAGTTAGTTAGTTATTTAAATTGAAGAAAAAATTATGAATTCACCCCCGCGTACTTCCACCGGCATCAAGCGGATTGTTTCAAAATGACAGGTAAGCAAAAATTTTGACCAAAATCACATGTGAAACCAGAAAGAAAATACAGTGAATAGTCGTAAGCAATAAAATGCGGATTATTTGCCCGTCTAACCAATTAATCACTAACAGTGTGTGTTTCCGTAATTATATTGACGCTATATAATTTACCCCAGCCCAACGACAGAATTTTCAAGAATGCAATAACTCACACGTTTTTCTTTAAAATGTACTTTGTCAGACCACAGGGACTACTTAGTGATAATTTACCTTTATTTACCAATTTGCCGTTATACAGGGTGTAACAAAACACCTTAGTAATACTTAAGGGGGTGCTTCAGACCATCAAACTAAACAACTTTCACTATGGAACCAACATCGAAATCGCGAAAAAAAACCGCTCTTTCATACAAAACTGCAGTACTGTCTCGACTCAAATGTATGGGACGGCAGATTTTTTTTATTTTTTCTCGACTTTGGCTCCATATTGAAAGTTGTTCAGATTGATGATCTGAAGCACCCCCTTAAGTATTACTAGGGTGTTTTGTTACACCCTGTATTACCAATTTACCGTTGGGATAACCAAACAGAAGGACATTCATTCGTTTTACTTACATTATTAATAAGTTAAAAATAAAGAAGTTTTCCCTATAAAAAAACAAACACATTTTAATGTTGAAACTTACCTGGAAGGGTATATCAGAGACGGTGATGGCGAGGTAGTAGGACCGCAGCGAATACCACCTGTTGAAGTGCTCTTTCACCAGCACTGGCATTTCAAGTGGGACTGCAATCACAAACATTTAGCTGCATTAATAAGTGTAGACACAACAGATAAATAGGGCTCAACTTATAATCACATTTCGTTTTATATTTCATCGCAATCGACTCTCTCATGCAGCTACCCTATTCTGAATTCAAAGTTGATCTTTTCTTTCTATTTTTAAAGTGTATGTAACAACACAGTAAGCAAAGGGTGTATATTCAGACTCTGAATTTAAAAAAAAAATAAAAATATTATCACATAGATCGCTTTTTAACGTAATTTTTTTGTCTCTGCCACCGCTTCGGAAGGTGTTACATTATAGAAGAAGAAGATGCGGCCAGAAACTCTAGTGTCAGGTGTGCTTTAGTCAGAAGATTTACGGTTAGCTTAAAAAAGGGACTTAATTCCGACTTAATTCCTTGCTTCAGATGGCACGTTCACCCAAGCCGTTATTATAAGGAACGACAACAAGGTCGACATATGGAACAGAGACGTGGTCACTGACTCAATGCCTCATTAAAAGGCTGAAAGTCACCCGAAGGGCAACAGAGATGACTATGCTCGGAGTTTTCCTACGAGATCGAATCACAAAATGAAGAGATCCGCAGAAGAACCAGAGTAGCTGACATAGCCCAAAGAATTACTAAATTAAAGTGGAAGAGGGCGGGGCACATTGCTCGCAGAACCGATGGCCGATGGCGCCGAAAAATTCTCGAGTGGCGACCGCGTACCGGAAAGCGCAGCGTGGGTAGACAAGGTGGACCTGGTCCCGTGGACCGTGGTAACCCATTGGTTGAGGGCAGCGCAGGACCTGTCGTTGTGGTGATCCTTAGGGGAGGCCTATGTCCAGCAGTGGACGTCTATCGGCTGAGATGATGATTATACGTTAAGCCGTTGGTCCCGGTTACTATCTCGGGTGGCTAGTAGTCGTTACATAAAAACGTCAGATGCCGTAAGGCGGTTTGAAAATACTAGTATCTTAATACTCTGACACCAGGGCTGGTTGCCCACACGATAAGTAAAAAGAGATTCTTCTTATACTATTTAAGGGATTGCGTCCACTTGTTGACACTTTTTACCCACAGAAGTCACAAAAATCTATAATAAAGAATATACTCACAGCTAAGTATAGTGATGGTCATGGAAGTGTACATAAGGAACAGCATGTTGAAGAAGAGGAAGCCGAGGTTGGAGAGCACCTTGGAGCCGTCGTCGCCGATGTCGTAGTAGAGCGCGCCGATCAGGAACCCGACCAGGATGTGCGCGAACAACCGCAGGTACATCAGGGTCTACAATCACATTCATATTATTAGTTACCAGAGTTTTCCCTTCGTCCGCACGGGCACAGATTACTACAGGTGTAGCAAAATCTGATGGCAAATAATGAAATAAAATTTATAAGTAAGCAACACTGGGGTAATTGGATTAAAGCCCTTTACACACTACGACTTTTTGCAGCGCTTCTACATCGATTCAGTCGCGATAGTCGCAAAGCAGCATCGAGGCAAACGCGATACAGCATCGATGCAAACACGATACAGCCACGACGCAAAACTTTTGTAATATTTTATCAGTTATTCGTTGACAGCCATTGCCACAATGCACACGCGCGTGTGCAGCGATACAAACAGGTGTGTGCATTGCTACAATCATGTGTTTGAATCGATACAAAAGCCTGTTAAACAGGCACGTGATTGACAAGAGCGCGTTTTTATAGCTACTAAAAGTCGCAGTCTGTACAGGGCCTACTTTGACTAGACAGATGACAGCTTGACACTAGCATGTGAAAATCTAATAATTGCTTTTTGTCTTTTTTTGTGCCATAAGATTCTGGTCGACCTATACGTCTCCGATGTGCAATAATTCCTTAACAAAGGATACTTTTTAGCACCTAAACAATAGATTGTCGTTTTTGTAACAGTAAAAACAATCTACAAACAATAACCGGTAATTAACATTAGATACGCAAAAAGTGACCTTTTGCTCTTGAAATTAAGGACATTGCCCTGCCTACCTTAAAACAGGTCGGCGAAAAGTCATCAGCACATGTCAAACAAAATGCAAAAAGGATTTTTAGGTTTTTCAAGTTATAAGTGCCCAGGTCAATAACTTAGGGGACAACGTGTTTAGTCAGGAGCAAAATTTACGATAGCGTAAGTTATTAAAAAGGATGTGGGGTGCTGAGACAGGTACCTAAACGTGTGCACACATGCTTCTGGTCCCTTTGAATGAGAGACACAGGAACAGCACACATTATTTTACATTTTTGTAAGACTTTCTTCCATCAGTCTATCGTCGAATTCTTTTTTGACGATATTTTAACTTCATATGCCCTAACTTATCCCGTAGCACAGTCCGGACATTGCATACAAAAAATTTAATTTGACAAGATGAAGACCTTATGTCTTCGTCTTAGGTAACGAGTAACCAGAGGGCGATAGAGGGGGTGAGGTAAAAAGTTGGTGGGAGGAAGGGAGTGTCCGTACTGTATCTAGTAATAGATACTCTTTCTTATACTGTGCCCGTAGTAAGAAATATTTGAGTGGCGCCTTACAAGGCAACACATACAGGCGCGCGTGTCCGTACGCGCGGTAAAGGCGCGTGTGGTGTGCATACCACATATTCTTGGTCATGTAGTAGTAGGTAATAAGCATTGATATAAGTTAACAAAAAAAATTACGGTCTAATTGAATAACCTCCTCCTTTTTTTAAGTCGGTTAAGAACTAGGTATACAATCAACGCTCTAAAAATGGCAGAACCAAAAGAGCTCCTAGACCAGTAGAGCTCTTTTTCCAACTAGCTGTCTGTAAACATACCAAATAGGTACGACAAAGTTTATCAAATATAACTTATTGGTGACAACCCAACCGCATTATACTTGATTTGTGTGGGTTATTGTGTCTATTCGGATAAACATTTTATATAAGGCCCGCCACATACATGCGGAATTATTCCGATTCGGAATTCAGTATGTGTGGCAGGCGTAAGACTTGGAGTCTATAGTATTTATGTCAATGGTAATAGACAGTATTATGGTGAGATGGGTCAAAGGCTTGTCCCAGAATGAGAATCATGACATAACAGGCCATGAGTCCCGTGTCCCGGTCCACTTGTGTCGTGCTTTTATAAAACAACACTCACCCAGTCTCTTCTGCTGAACAAGAGTGTTCTCTTGAGCACGACCCAGAACTGCGTGAGCTCAGACGTGGCGTACCGCCGCGGGGATGCCGCCGTCTCACCCAACAGGGCCACTTCTGCGTTGTCCTGTTTCTCCGTGTCCATTTGTACTACTAGAGGCTCGCCTGGAAAGACAAGAATAATGAATTAATATCTTGGACATTGTCACAAAAATTATCTAGTCACATTTAATGTGCCAGTATCTAGTCTGGACTTGTATTATGAATTATGATGACTAGACAATGAAATAGAAATATAATATACAAATATGTATTCATATTCATCATACAAATGTAAATACGGGATTCGAACTCCGATCCTCGGCACATACAGCAGGCAGGTTTACTACTGACTGAGCTATTGGGCCATCAAGGGAATGGGAGTAGAATGACAGAGTAGAAAAACAAAATAAACTGTGAAATTTCATACAGCATTAGATATGTGGTCGAGAGTCACGTTGCAGGAACTGACCCGAGCACACGTCCCGCGTGGTTTCGCGCGTCGCGTTTTTGCCTGCCACGAGGCTCCGCATTCCTCAATCTCTTCTTGTTCTTGTCCAAAAACAATCCCTGAGATTGGGATAGATTCTCCCAATAAACTACTTGACACTGGCGGAAATGCAGTGCTAACGCACAAGCAAGAGTCCATTAATTTATAAATAAAAATAAAAAAAGATATGTGGTCAAAAAAACTCATCCCAGATCAGAATAAAATAAATAATAAAATAATACAGTAATAAAATACCTACTAAGTGGTTTTGTGGCAATCATTAACCTATAAAGAAGTTTTGATGTGTCATCTCTAAATAATATAAAACAAAGTGGCTTTCCGCGTCTGTTCTTTTGTCTGTTTCTCCGCTTACATCTTCTAAACCACGCAACGGATTTTAATACGGTTATCACTGTCATTTAGAGAATTTCGTCCAGAAGGTTTTTGTGAATAATATATTTACTTATACTACAGATTCCATCCAGGCGAAGCTGAGGCGGTTCGTAAGTAAATAATAATCATAACACTTAGTTCATTTAGTATCCTCGTAAACCAGTCAACGTATTTTATAAGGGCAATAAAAATCTAAAAACGTGATGAGTGAGCTCATCCTACAGATGCGAATTTCCCAAGGACAAACGATTGAGTCCACATAGAAAGACACGGATCATTGCGACCAAAGGTTAAGGGGCGTCCGCCCGGTTTTGAGTAACTTTGTAACCATTTTATACATTAACTATGGCACTTTTTAAGCAGATAACAAAACTGAACAATCTACAGCATATGAGAAGTGATGTGGTTTTTCTCGAAATCTATTTTAATTAATAAAACTGAAGAAAAACGACTCCAAAGTCACCTCTTTTTTTCCAATTGTAACCGTTTTACTCTTACATTGTTGATCAGAAGAATTTGAAAATTTACAATATTCTTCACAACACAATATAAAATGATGTGGATTTCTTATTTTTTGAAAATTCATAAAAAATCATACAGGTTTTCAAAGAAAACGGAAAATTCTGATTGAAGCGGGATGGCTAATTGCAAAAGTTTGCTTGTAAGAAAGAGAGCCTTGCAGATGGGAGGAGTAGCCTTAAGGAGAAAATGCATCATTATTTTAAATTATGTCGCATTGCCCTAGCCGTCGTTTGTACCATAAAGGTTCTACAATACACAAAAAATGCGATTTACGTGTGACAAGAATTCATTATCTTATCTTTTCACAAAATAAAGCATCATCCATCATCATATGTAAAGTTTTGACGGTCTTAATCGCCCCTTTAAAAATAAATACAACTTTCTGTTACACCCAGTATAGTTTGTAAGGCGGCAGGAACCCGTTGGATGAGGGCAACGCAGGACCGGTCGTTCTGGCGATTCTTGGAGAAGGCCTATGTCCAGCGGTGGACGTCCATCGGCTGAGATGATGATGATGATGAGTATAGTTTGTAGGAATAATTGAAATCAAATAATTGTAGGCTTATTAAGCTAGAAGATAAATAAAATAACAACAACATTGTTCACGCACCAAAAAACATAAATTCAAAAAATAATTACATTGTACATTGTTTGTGAACCAACAAGATTAAATCTGCATAATTTTGAATGACGAAATGTAAGTTTTTAAAATGAAAATGTTTTTTATTTTTAAAATAAGCACATATAAAACTCTAGTGTTTATAGTGACGCGGCCTCGATTCAATGTCTTTGCATAAGTAGCCGTATACAAAAGAGGTCAATGAATAATTATAATTTACTAGCTTTTTCTGCTCTTAACTTCGCTTCCATTTGTGTTTTTCCATCGACATAAACGTTTATTTATAACATAATTATTTAAGAACTTCCATAGTCCTTAAGGTTTCTTGCAAATTTTTTATAATTTTTTCCAGAGAAAGTTGCTCAGTATCATGGGTACAATCGCCCCTTAAAGTAATGCAACGGATTACCATAGCACCCTGTATAAATGATTTAAATTAGGTAACATTTTTTGATACTGTAAAATATTCCTTTTTTTACTAACTTTAAAGCTGAGCCTTGAGATCAAGCAATAATTTCCTCTGACGTCAATAGAACCGGTAGTCAATGAAAAATGAATCTAATCAACCTCATCTATTAATATATTTTTCTTTAATTACTTAGTGATTAAACGAGCAAAACATAAACAGGAAATATTGTCGGTGGCCTTTGTCCTTTGCTATCTTTCGTTTACTTAATTAAGAGCGCATTTAATACTAGAATTATGTAAATTCTTCATTCATTCGTCCTTCATGGTTTGTACAAACGGTCCACTTCATGCATCGATATCTTATGTGTAACAGAACTAGATTCACAATCGACGATCCAAAAACGGCAGAACCAAAAGAGCTCAAAAAAATTATCATTTATGTCACCACTGCAAGGCTAGCATGCCACCCACGACAAAACAAGAAAAACATCTTGTGCGCTCTTTTTGGCATAAGTGAAATAACAAAGATGGATGCACATTGCATCTCGATTTTTATCGTTTTCTCGGGGGTGGCATGCTGGGCCTACTGGTTACATGTAAGGGCTCTTACAGACGAGCGACACTTTGCTGTCGCGGTGGGTCGCAGAGCGCCGCGCTCATACATTTTACGCGTGACCCTCCGCGACCGCTAAGTGTCGCTCGTCTGTGATAGCGCTAAATGGGCGGGGAGAGGGGTATGCGCAGTAGCGCTTTTACCTACGAATTTGATTCTGCGCAGTCAAGGTCTTGCTCAAGATGTTTGCCACCCATTATACCTACCAAACTAAATTATACGAATTATTTGTTTCCAAAAACGATACACTTCTTATTGTTACTCACTTTTTTTTACCCGTAATATCAATCGACATATTTTCTTGCCACCAATATGCCAGGAGGTCTCATATCACTATGAGAGCTTTCAATAATTGATAACCCACATAAAGAAAAAAATACATTTTTCGCCCTTTTTGTCCCCAAAAAGAAATTAAGCTTTTTTGCCTCCATTTATGTGATTACGCCGTTAATTTGCTACAACTGTGCTAAGTTACATCTTTCTATATCCTACGGCCTCTGAGAAAAATGCCTGTGACAGACGGACAGACAGACACCGAGGTAATTCCATAAGTGTTCCGTTTTGTCAATTTTGGTAGAGAACACTTCTTTTTCTTATCGCGTGGGCAAGCCCTGGTGTCAGAGTTTTTTCAGACCGCCTTACGACCTCCGACCTGGTTTTTATGTAACGACTACTACCACCAGAGATAGTAGCTGGGATCAACGGTTTAACGTGCTATCCCTAGCACGGAATCATCTCTAACACGGAACACTAATAAACGTTGTTTAATAATAACCAAGCAATTATAATGACGTCAAACGGATAATTGACTCACCTTTGCCCTTGGCGATCTCGCTGGCAGCGTACTGAATGATGCCGTTTTGAAGGTTGCTGGTTCCATTGCCGTTTGCGTGGTCTACTTTGAATTTCTCCGGGACCTGGGACAGGTCGTTTTTGTTCCATTCCTTGCCGGAATTGAGGGAGACCTCCATATCTTTCTTGTTGTTGAAGTCTGGTACTTTGCTGTCGGGGAATGGCATGCCGTTTCTGCAGGAGAAAATTTTAAAGATAAGTGGACATTATTAGCAGACAAGAAACAAAATTGATCGTGGTACAATAGAAATAAGGCGGTCTTAAGAGTTGCGCCTCATCTGGCAGCACGGAATCGTATTTTTTCACGCTCTATCCTTTTCTGTCGCTCAGAAATTTCATTGGCTAGAGCGAGAAAGGTCGCAGCACTATCGGTGCGGCCGCGTGCTGTCGCGTTCCCGCTGTCATTCTCGCTCTAACAACTGACTTTCCTTAGCGACAGAAAAGGATGGAGCGTCAAAAACTGCTATTCTGTGGTGTCAAATGCGGTTCAACCCTTATCCCGCCTACATGAGGGACACCGCCAAGCCATTCATATTATTACAGTGACTCACCTAATATCATGTTTGCCGTTATCGATGGCGCGGACGAGCTTGCCGGTGTTGTCCCCGTACTCGCCGCACGACACCTCGATGATGAAGGAGGCGGGGTTGTGGTAGGAGGGACACTGGAGGCTGAGGCTGCCGAGCCATTCCACTGTAAAATAGACAGTTTGTTAGTCCGATACAAATCTACACAATTATAAAACTGTAAATTAAAAAAAAAATATTGTCGTTTGTGTGTTTGTTCGAGCATCACTCAAAAACGACTGAACCGATTTTGATGAAACTTTTTTATTTGATAGCTTATAATCTGACTTAAAATCTGACGAAGTCGCGGGTTAACGCTAGTCACTAATAAAAGTAGGGAAGTGGGCATGGGCGTGGGTAAAGCAATAAAGATTGTTTATGATAGGTTTGAAGGCCTGATAGTTCAACTGGTAGTGATAATGAGCCTAACCACTGAACAAAGGGTTGTGGGTTCAAATATCGAATATGTAGCATGCTGATGACAAAAACTATTTATAACAAGTCGGGACTAGATTCTACTTCAATGACTGATAATCAAGACGACAATTTCCATGTAATTTAATTAATTATTAGTTTATTACAATTCTTCATTGTGTGTGGAATTTAGGTTATTAGGCTTAGACTACTTATTATAAGGACCGGCCTTGCGGTAGCATTTCCCCTCTGCCACGGTATAAGATCAATGATCATGTACATTCAACATTCAATTTTATAACTTATCACTAAACTAGACAGCCTATTATTGCGAAACAATAATTTCGAACTTAGAACGTTTGGGGTTTACACGAGACTACTTTTCATGATTTTGAACATTCAAAATTAGAATCTAAAGTCATAGGGAATAAAATCCAAAGTTGCGGATAACATGTTACCTCGCCCCCCGCAAAAAGTGGCAGAAAATTTGTTAGTAGAATGACACGTGGTTACGCGTCCCGATATAAGTAGTCTAAGTTATTAGGTTATAATTTGGAATGGATCACCAAATACCTTTAGAGGTACACACATTTTGTTACAAATTTATAATTGTATAGTTTACAAGCTTGTCATTAGCGATTACTGACTCATACAACGTATGTAATCACGTTATTACAATCAATAACTGATTTATAGTATCACAGGTTACATTTTCAGGTGTGGTTCAATAAAACTGAACTACATTTATTAATTACCAATTGTCTAATATGCATGCAGCTAAAGAAGTGTAAAATGATAGTCCTTAATGAAAAGCCCTCCGATCAGTTTCAAATAACAAAGATTCCATTTGTATTTTAACACAATTAGCATTAGTGGACATCACAATACGCATCAGAATTTCTTCGTCAGGCAGGTTTCCTCATGACATGTTTCCCTTCACCATTCGTGACAATTCGCACAAACGCCTATAACGTTGGTTGGTTAACTTATCATTTCGTTGTAACTTACTGATAAATAATAAATTATCAAACTGTGACGGAAGCACAGATGTTGTAGAAAATTAAATTACAATTGATAGTATTGTTCACAACGTACCTAATTAATGTTATGTGTGTGTGTTTATGTATATTTTAAAGTTTATTTTCGCGTCTATTCAATGACTTATGTTGGTGTGTGGTAAACCTATTTCACTACAAAGACCAATGACCTAAAGTGGAATGTACTTCTACAAAGTATTGTTGTATAAATAAACACACAATACATTTTTTCCTAAAAGTCACAAGTCATTTTAGAAGATAAAAATAATTCTGAGATAAATAATTTTTATCGTATGTTTATGTAGGTATTAGTAAGAATATGGTCTGAAGAATTGCGACGGGCTCACTACCCGTCACACTGGACTTAAATATTAAATAAATAAATATCTTGGACATTGGGGTCGATTCGAACTGTGCCACGACTTAACTAAATTTATTCCTGTCACTTTCTAAAATAAGATTAAGAAAAGAGACAGAAAACCAAGAACTGACTTTAGTGCTGTCAAAGTGACGTTACACGCCCAAAGATTGATGATTTTTCAAAGTCAAATTAGCAGTAGAAAGATGCGTATCTCCACAGTAATTTTGACATTTTCAACTGCTGAACTCAGCGAATGAGATTCAAAAATCGCACTCCAGATTATCCGGGAAAAAGGGACTAAGTGCAGCGTTTTTTTTTTGCAAATACCTTTATCCCCATAATAAGTTTTATGGAAAAATACAGAAAACCTCTAGGCGTATAGAATAGCATCGTGGAACAACATTGTGTGTCACGCACACGCACACACTTATCCATGGCGACAACACTGACGGCTATTAATTCTTAGCACGCGCTTACATGCTTTAAATCATTTGTTCACCAAGCTTATCATTAAAAAAACGGCCAAGTGCGAGTCGAGCTCACGCACGGAGGGTTTTGTACCACCATACAATATTACCACAAAATTGTGTTTTTTCCGGGATCCTTAACGCAAGCCCGACACACACTTTACAGGTTTTTATTATTTTTCATTTTACCTTAGAGTATGCACTACTATAAGCGTACAAAGTTTGATGCTTGTATGTATTACGATAGAGTAAAAACAAAAAACGTAACAAACGTTTCTTGTAAGATCCCCCTCAATTTTGTACATTTTGTTTTATTTTTATGATTTGGTAGCAACTGCACTATAATAAAACATATTTTATGAAAATTTCAACTCTACTAATTACGGTTCAAAAGATAGAGCCCTTTTTTTTTTATTATTTATTAGACAAAAATAGTACAAAGAAGTTTGATTACAAAACGCAAGATAGAGCCCTTTAGAATTAGGACAGACAGACGGAGGGACGGACAGCGTAGGCTTATAAATAGGGTCCCATTGGCATCCTTTGGGTACGGAACTCTAACTAGCTGTGTAACACAAAACAAAAGAATATAATTATATCGCTTATATTCTGTAGCGTCACTTAATTACTTGTTAATCGTTTCTTTGTAATGAGCTCTTAAGTTTAATTACGTAATTTTTATTTCAATGAGTCTTGTTACTACAACTGCAAGCGCTGGTAGTTGTAGCAAAGTTCATGGTCGAAAAGGAGCAGAGTTTAAAGACTTAACTGACTGACAAATTGAATAATAGTTACCTACTTAAGTAAACACGAAACGTCATTATTTAAAACAGGTCTACCCAATATCAAACTGTACAAAAACATGTATAGTCATTCCTTACAGTCGCTCACAGATTGCCATAAGAGTGACAGAGCTAGATTAGACGTTAATCTGTTAAGTCTGTTAAACAAATGTCACCACTTTTTAAGCAAATTTAAGCAAAATTCGTTCTTAACGTAAGGAAATAGCTGAGTCTGCCAGCTGGAGGTCTGGTGACATTATGGTTCAAGACGGTATCTGTTTACTATTGACATTTCACTTATTCTAATGGGCGGTTGTCATAAGTGTGAATGGATGTCAAGTAGAGTTTCTATGTCTTGCTTTATATTATTTATCTACCCCTATATTTTATCTTTGATTTAAAAATTCATCTTAAATGCAACATAAATCTATACGGAGTGTTTTAACTTCAATGCGTAATACAGGGTGTAAAATTAAATGTTTTACGTATCAAAAGGTAAAACTGACCATGTGACCAAACACGAAATTCGCGAAAAAAAATCAGCTGTTCCATTGAAAACGACAGTGGCTACTCGATCCAAATATACAGGGTCCTTCTTAATATGCTTACACTTTTTTAAGGGGATGATCAGACCATCAAACTGAACAACTTTCTCTATGGGACTAACATTGAAATTACGAAAGAAAAATCAGCTGTCCCATACATTTGGCTCGAGTACGTTTGCAGTTTTGTATGGAAGAGCTGAATTATTTTTCGCGATTTCGATGTTGGTGCTAATAGAGAAAGTTGTTCAGTTTGACGGTCTGAAGTGCGATTTTTGAAAATCATACGAGCGACTTGGCAGTAGAAAATGTCAAAATTACTATTGAGATTATGCGTCTTTCTACTGCCAAGTCGCTCGTATGATTTTCAAAAATCGCACTTCTGGATCATGCCCTTAAAAAAGTGTCAGCATATTAAGAAGGACCCTATAAAATATGGAACAGCTGATTATTCTTTCGCGATTTCGATGTTGGCTCCATAGTGAAAGTTGTTCAGTTTGATTATCTGAAACTAACCCTTAAAGTATTAAGAGGGCCGAGCCTATTGGGGTTTTTTTTTAAATTACTTACCCAGTCTTCCCGTACTGCCCTGATAGACGCACTGCCCATCAGCCAAAGTATACAAATGGTCGAACATCTCAAACAATCTGGCCGAAGGTTGATGAATGGTACAAATGATAGTCCGTCCTCCTCTCGCCAGTGTCTTCAGTAGCGATATACATTGGAAGCAGGAGGAGCTGTCGAGACCCGACGTCGGTTCGTCGAAGAACATGATAGGGGGATTGTTGACGAGTTCCAAGGCAATGGATAGACGCTTCTTCTGACCACCTGAGAGGTTTGAGGTCATTGTCTTGTGGTGCTCGGAGAGGCCGAGGGTTTCGAGGATCTCTTGGATCTGTAACAAAACAGTATGCATTTTAATAACGATATTAGGTTTAGGATTCGATTAGGTTATGTTGATATGTTGTTTTTCTATGTTGTAGTCCTAATATAAAATTAAACCTTGCTAAATCTGCATGTTCATCGACATGGTAGGTTGATCTGTCGCCGTGTGAACATACTGAAAGATAGTTTTGAAGTCTGTTTAACTTTTTTGTACCATTTTTTTTTTATTTCTCTCACGTATTCTCGAAACAAACGTTTCTTCCAAACAAGATCAATCATAAGCATAGCATAAGTAGCGCATAGCGTGTCATGTCACATAGCGTTCACGACTATATTTCCCGTGGGGGTGGGTAGTCAGAGATATTCTGAAATCTCAGAGCATCCACGTTTCACTAGTAGTACCGAAATTCTGTCCAGTGTGACAAGATCAGTTATTATCTCTTAATAACGGTTATCATCGAAACGATACCTACCCTTTTTTTTAAGATCGTAATATTGTTTTAGATGATTGTTAAACTATCAAAACACACCCTAGCTTCAACACCTTACCATAATTAAAGACGTCATAACAGAACATATTAACTTTGAGTCCTGGTTACTTGAATAAATAAATATTTATTTATTTATTTTATAACAACTTGCACAAGTTGCAAAAGATATATTTCTACTTTTATCGGCTCTGAATGAACTAATAACTCACCACTTCCTCCTTATCGGACCTGGTGGTTGCTGATGGCAGCTTCAAAGCTGTAGCGACGGCCATAGCTTCCTCCACAGTCAGGTTGCCGTGCAACTGATTGTCCTGCATGATGTAACAGGACAGCTTGCGGAAACTGGACAGGTTTCTCTCCATGCCGTTCACGGTGATGCTGCCTTCCATTCCCGAGGTCCTGGTGACAGAAAAAATTATATTTAAGGTTATTTTATGCAAAATTTACTTCAAAACAAAACTGTCTCATTCGCATCTATGAGTAATAAATTGTAAATTTCGCTAAATACAGACTCCAACGTCAGTGTTAAGCCGACATGATTCGTGATTAGGCGTGGTATAATTGTTGTGCACATGGCTTGGTAACGACTTTAACTGTGCCAGCGCATTCTTATTGTGAAATATGCTTTAAAACCGTTAACGTTAACACCCAAGATTCCGGTTAAAATAGCTCATGTCATGCTCATGTCAATACTTCTGCAAATCTCTACTTGTCACTGTCAACTATATCTCAATTTACTGCAGAGTTTATCAGTGTTATTCAATAAGTAAGTAAAAGTAATCTTAGAGTATCCAGTAAGTTTACGTGTGATGTGTTTGAGTTAATTGGTCAATGGAGATACCTATAACAGGGGTGACACTTACTGGAAAAACCTTACCTAAAGACTAGTGAAGAAAATAATCCTCTTATTGTCTAACCACAAGATGAATCATGTAATTACAGAAGTTGATATTAACAATAAAATTAAAGACACTTCTCTAGAGGATATCTTGTAACTTGTTTCAACAAACACAGGTAGATTTAATAATTAACTCAAAATGTGAAGGATCTTTTTTGGAAGACATTTTTTCCTTGTTCATACCCGCAAGCAAGATCAAGTGTATCATAAAATTTATAACCGCAAAAAATATCGGTAAATAATTAACAGATGGAGGCACATTTCGATTAGATATTTCATGTCAGCTTAGATATCAGATTTTTCAAGTGCAGATAAAGAATATTTATGTTATGTTATGTTAGGACCTTTTTTTAAATAAAATCGGCAATTTTCGAAATAATTGTCTTCAAAACTATATTCCCCGAGTATGTTTAAAACATAACATGTTTAGATAAGGTACATTTCACTGACATTGCCCAAACAGTTCACCGTGGTCGAAGTCTTTCGCCTCCCAATGATATTTTATATCCTTGTGCGAATATTCCACTGCATATTTATTGTGGTGGACGACTCAGCATCGTCAATATGTCTGGCCGATATCCTATCGATTTTCAGGTGTAAAGTGGCAACTAGACCTGATTTTGTATAAGTAGGGTTCGAAAACGTATAGGTATCGGTATTTGCTAATAATGTCAACAAATAAGACAACAGTGATAGTGTACTATTGCACACTATGTTCTTTGTTCGTCTGTGTAGCAATAAATATTGATTTATCAATTCAATTGAATAATTAGGCCGGCCACATTGTGGAAGATTCCTGGAAATATGCAACAAACTTTGTTGATGGTAGGTACGTTTACTTTCGCCATGTAACCTATACTAACCACCTACGATGTGTAAAGTGACAATAAAGAAACATTTACAAGTAGTTATTACTAAGTCTTTCAAGTTTAATACCTCATATTACAAGATATTATATTTTATGGATTGGCAAGAAAACATGTGCTTTTGTGTCGAGTTTGTTGGTCGGATATTTATGTTCATAAATAAGTTTGTTTCAATTTCCATTAAAAATGTCTTCACGTATAAACAAAGAACTAACATTCGATGACACTGTGCTGTTATTGTGTCAGATATCCGATAAGTTATTTATAGTTGGGACATTTCATTACAATTATTCTGTCACGAGATTTTACCCGCGACTTCTTCCGCATAAATTATATACCAGATTTTAAGTCAGATGATAAGCTATCAAACAAAAAAAGTTTCATCAAAATCGGTTCAGTAGTTTTTGCGTGATACTCGAACAAACAAACACCCAAACAAACAAACAAACAAACAAACAAACAAACATACAAACAAACAAACAAACAGACAGACAAAAAATCCAAAAATTGCTGATTTGGAATCAGGGACACGTAAAAACCATGTCGTAATTTTTTTTTTGTAAATATCTTCAATGTACACACACGCACACACACACACACACACACACACACACACACACACACACACTGTCACTGACACACTTCTGTTACAGTTTTATAATAGTTTAGATATCTATTTCGATTTAACAAGAAATTAAAGATAATTCTTACATCCTTTGTTAAGATCTAAAACATTTAGAATAAAACGTATAGCTATTTATAGTCTTAAACATATTTTCCTTGTCAAGTACTCAAGTGAATAAATACACAAGTACAAAGTTTATAAAATGCTAGTCATACCAAGTAATACCTATACTGATTCAGATGGCATAAAAATAATTGTATGAATGCAGGCATTTGAACACATTGATCGTAAAATTTATGTAAACCTCAAGAAAACAGATGGAAGAATGTTTCGTAGTACACGTACTATGGCAGCGTGATATCCGCCTCCCTATTGGCTCTCTTTCTATTTGCGCGCGAACGAACGAGATAAAAGGCGTCGTATAGTCTTATCACTCGCATCATGCTACGGCCTCTGCTGGGCTAGTATGGCAGCATGATACAGCGCTTTCGCGCCTTCATCTCTTTCTATTTGTGCGCGAACGAACGGCGAATGAGAAGGCGTTATATAGCCTTAACACGCGTATATCACGCTGCCATACTACGACGGCTGGTAATTCTAGCGTTTGATAGGAACAATATTTTTACGCAGACATCGAACCTGCCAGTTATACAAAATTCTGTCTCGCCGTTTTTTAGGAAGTCAACATGACTTCCTGATCCTGAGGTACACTATTAAAAAATTTAACACAAAGAACAAGGACGAGGTGAGCAAAACTCGAAGCCGACGGGCATACGTATGAAGGTGGATGAAGCAAAAGAGGTGTGCAAAGATCGAACTGCTGATTCTGCTAACCCCACTCGGAAAGAAGGATGACGAAATGAATAGATAGAAACTACTTCGTCCAAAAAATTCATCTTGAGGTGCTAGGGTCTGTTATTCATGTTAAATAGGTACACACGGCGACACAAAACCTATACAAAACAGAAAAAAGCTGGCCGCGCGACGTTATGCGTTATGCAACCTATGCGCGGCCAGCTTATTTTGGTTTTGTTAAATGTCGCCATGTGTACCTGTACGTACTAGAGATTTGAGTGGTAAATATGCAAGTTGAAAGGAGGAGGTTTAGGTAATATAATTGATAATACATTCTACCTCTCAGAACCGGTCGACTACGTAACGTGCGTAATTTAAATGATGAATAACCATCGCAAATAAATCCGGCATTACTGGATCGCGATACCAGTTTTGTCGTAGGTTTCATCTTCTATGAGATAGAAATTAATTTAAGCATCGCCATCATAATTATCAGGGACAGCCTATGTCTCACTGTAGGGCATGAATAAGTGTGAGCGGGATGGGACAAGACTCCATGCGGGTCCAGAACGGATTAATGGAGACAACCTAATCGTAAACCCGCTATCAGAGTATGATCGCGGGGTGCAAGGAAAGAGCCTCCCTGTAGGCCTCGCATGCCACCCCCGAGAAAACGATAAAAATCGAGATGTGCCTCCATCTTTATTATTTAATGTAAGCCAGAGAGAGCGCGCATTACGTTTTTCTCGTTTAAACGCTTTGTCGTGGGTGGCATGCTAGCCGTGCAGAGTGACGAAACCAGAGTTCGTCTGTCGCACCCTGCAGTCAGCCTTGATACGATCATTTCTGACTGGCTAATATTTACACTACAGCATGATTAATTGCTATGCTCATGCTGGCACGAAAGAAGAAGCGCGCGCAAAGTGAAGACCCGAAAAAGACCCAATTGGGTGTTCTTTTAATAGTCTGCGTCAAGCAATGCTATAAGCGAAACGGCTGTGGCACGATTTGACGCGCTGTAAAGGTAAGATACCTTGTGTAAAATATCATTGGATCAAGCCGTTTCAACAAGCCTCCGAACTGCAAATACTCATGTTTATAAAAGTTCACAGAATAATACACATAATTATACAGTTTACAAAGCAACGTGATGACTTCAAGAGTCAAGGACGAAGGACGAGGTTGCAGGACCGGTTTACAAGATATATATGGTACAAATATTAATCTCGGAGATAAGGAAATTACTGTCGCCAGTAACAGAGGTAGAAATGTCAATGTACGCAATAAAGATACGTGATTTCTTTTTGCTTTTGGTCATATAAAGAAAGAGTGAGAGCAAATTGACAAATTCAATTTACTAGGTTATACTAAACAAATTGGTAGCGTTTAAAGGACCATTTTAAATATACAGGGTGGAAAAAAAAGGCCGTGGTTGGAGGGAAAGTACCCTTAATATTTATGATGGCAAATTTTACTGAAAGGAAACATTCCTTTATTTTCAAAAATAATTAAAACTGCATTTAAAGATTTTTGAAAAATCATCTGCTTGAGCCGGGAATCGAACCAGTGAAATGTGAAAAAAAAAAACATCCTGTATTTTATGATACCAACCGAAAGAGTCATTCATAAGGATCAATTTCTTTTAAACAACATAGTATCTTAAATTAAAGAAAGACCAAGAAAAAATGATTTTTTCATTGTTAAACTTACTCAAGAAAAATAAATATAAGGGTACTTACTACTAACCAACCACGGCCTTTTTTTTCCACCCTGTAGGTATATATTAAGAAAAATTGCGATGTAAATCTCACTTCTTCAACATTGAAGATGAAACCTATCTACATTTCTTGAGCCAAAAAACCCCTTATCCATTAATTTCCTTGAAATCGCTAGATCGATATGGCAGCTTTTAAATTTTCCTCTTTCCTAGATTTTGTAAAAAATGGTGGGATGTTTACACAACATCGTAAGAATTTCCAAGACAGCACCGCAAATAGTAGAAACCATAGATCTGGGCATGCTAGACATATCATAGCTATTATAATTTCCCAGGTTAAGGACAACTATAATCGCAATACCTAGCTGAATAAAACTGTCTTGTACGCAATACTATAATCACCAACGCACCGCAATACGCAGATATGTATGTGTGCGTGGTGAAACACTAACATTACAAGGAATGAAGGTGGACTTCACTGACTTAAATCTATTTACGGTATACATAAAGTCTTTTCACCGAAAAAGTTTTCATCGAATTTCATAATTACGTTACCATTGTTGGCTGTAACCGCAAGCTTTACACGTTGGTAGATGGCCAGTCCAATATCAAGACCACCCCTAAAAGGTGACTTACTTGCGGCTTTAACGTATCCATGTATGGAATATGAAAATGTTAACAGTGAAAAATTAGGTTACAATATAAACTAATCAATATCATTGGTTTGTTTGTTTTGTTAGGTATTTTGCAATTTTCGAAAACGTCAATAATACAACTGAACGGTTTATAAAACATTGCAGGAATGCATTTCCTTCTATTAGGTATAACAAGCAACAAATAAACAGCATAGATTCATTGAAAAACGTAATTTCGAATTCCGCCAGGCTAGGTGTGATGCCCCAGGCATCCCACCTAGCCTGGCGGAAGTACTTCCCTTTTCAATGGAGGATCATTCCCAAGTAGCACCTCCATATTGGTGACCCCGACGTGATTATTTCTCTTGCGCGATTTATGTCTTGCATTCGATTGTGAACCTTATTTGTAGTAGGTTACGAGTTGCGTATTTACGATGAACGTTGTCTTTGTATGGAGCATATTTCCGTGAGCGACGGTATCGCCATCTGTTGGCATCTTTGCTATAACTTGTGGGTGCTGGACATCTGTAGTAGGTAGTAGTAGTTCCCCACACTTTTATTAGAGCTGGCTTAATCCAAGTTATCATTATCAGTTGTACGTAGTATATTAATTTCTCTGAGATTGTACATTATCTTTAGCAGGACAATAGAACATGAATACCACCACGGAATGCTTTGCCATGCCTTGCTGTGAGCCTTGCTACGACTGCACGCTCAAAAGGATAGTTGGTAAGTATTTGTAGCAAAGTTTCTGACAACTCCAAAGTAGATTATAGTCGAAAGTTTATGTATGTACACTGTTATAAAACTGTAACAGAAATGTGTTTGTACTTTGAAGATATTTACAAAAACAAGGTGATTATCGGTGTTTAGGTGTCCCTGACTCCAAATCACCGATATTTATTGTTTTTCTGATTATTAGTTCGAGCATCACACGCAAAATTGTGTTTTAAAACTTATGATTAGACGTCAGAACCATCAGTCCATAAACGTCCCACTTAAGGGTAGGTACAGGCCTACCCTCAAGGAGGGTGTAGGGTGAGGCACTAGCGTCAGTCCACCTCGTCTGTCAGTCCTCGCGTGCCCAATGCAGATTGGTGGACTACACATACACATCAGAATTTCTTCTTCAGCGTATGCATGTTTCCTCACGATGTTATCCTTCACCGTTAGAGTGCAGTCGGTATGATTAGACTTGAAACTGGTAAATATTTTGTCACGCTACGATGGCGGGAGCTGGTGCGGACGAAGTCGCGGGCATAATCAAGTGTGTAATAAAACATAAAATAAAGTAATCCGTTAGGATTAAGGGTACATTCGTCATAATGTCCATCGCAACCGGATCTGTCGTTATCAGTAGGTATGTGGGTCAAGCGGTCGGCCGCGTCGAGTCGAGTCGACTGCAGTCCATGTTCCGCGCACACCAATCATCATCTTGTTTGCGCTTGCGCTTGTTATTAATATCATAGTGTAATAGAAACTAATAGTGGTGAAGCTCAGCGGTCGCGATGTGCGGGGGACGGGAGCACGTGGCGCGTACCATATTTGAATTCGTCTTGAGAATACGCGCAAAGGCAGAGGGCCAGGAGGGACGCTCCTCCCGGCCTCGCGCTCGATTGACCTGTGGCGACCGCTGGGCTTCACCATTAGTTTTTATTACACTATGTTAACGTGTGATTCGTGTGTGCACACTGTTGCAATATATCATGCTAGTTTTTAAAAGTTACAAATTCAATTAAGAATCAATCAATCAATTATTGCCACGTCAATTATGCTGGGTCTTTTTTATTTATTTACTGAGAGTTTTTTAAGCGGGTGATCAGAGAATCAAACTGAACCACTTTTTCTAAGGGACAAACATTGTAATCACAAAAAAATAAGCTGATCCATACAAATCTGCAAATCTACTCGACTCGATTTTCTTAAATTTTTTCAATGCTGGTCATTGCTGGTGCCATCGAGAAAGTTGTTCAGATTTAAGGTCTGTTCGGATGATCCTTAGTAAAAAACCTTCAGCATATTAAGAAATACCCTATCATTCAGGTCGAATCCTAAATACATACGTTACTTTCCAAACTGAACAACTTGCACTCTGAACCAAAAATGAAAACGTCAAATAAAAATTTGCTTCATATATAGACGATGTCAATGACTGCTCGACCCAAATGTATGGAATAGCAGATTTTTTTCGCACAACACAAAAAACAACGTGTAATTAATTGGATGTGATTTTTCTATTTCAAGAAAATTCTTTAATAAAATAAGGCTATGGACCTCAGTTTTAGATTTACACAGTTCATAAGAAACTATAGGTGTTTAAAAACGTACCTATCTGCGGATGCTCATCAAAGCATTTGCATACAATCACCATACAATGCGAAGAAACAATGTACAAAGTGACAAATGTAGTCACTCTGTACCAGGTAAATAACGAAACGGTAATCGTGACAAAAATACAACCTTGTAAATATTTTGCACATAAATATTTAGGCAATTTAAATACTATCATGTACAATTACTTAGCGATACGTGGCAATACAAATAGTTTTTATCAGTTAACGGTTTTTATGATAAAAACATTAATTTGTTCAGTTTTAATTTTAAAGACAATGTCACAATAAAACTAAAATATCCTAAAACTAAAATATAAATAAGCTAAAAAACAACAAAAAGGTATAAAAATGAGATCTTAAAGACAAAAAAGGTCGTCGGATGCATCCCCCCGTTTTAATTTTGTTTTTCAATATTATATTGCCAAAAACGTGAATTTCACAGCAAATCGAATGCCAAAACTACACAAAAAATTTAACGACAACTCTCAAACATGAGGGTAGCCCTGTGCCCCGCAGTGAGACGTATAATAGGCGTATGATGATGATGAAATAATTCATATTTAAAAAAAAAATCTATTTTTAACCGACTTCAAAAAAGGAGTAGTTTCGTCGTTTATGAACCGATTTTGATGATTCTCTTTTTGTTGGAAAGGAGATATCGCAAGGGTGGTCCCATGATAAGGAAACCAGGATCTGATGATGGATCCCAGAGAAATCGAGGGGAACCTTCGAAAATCGGAGTGCCGACTAGTGCGTTTGTTAATTTGAAGCACTACTGTTAAATCGAACTAATGAATTCACCACTGAAAATTGTGAAATAAACAAAATTTTAACAAAAAATTAAAACCGCCTTCAAAAAACTAAAAAGTTAAAAATTTTTAACTTTTTAGTTTTTTTGAAGGCGGTTTTAATTTTTTGTTAAAATTTTGTGTAGTTCTTTTTTTTACCTGACTGCGGCTGAAGGTTTTTTTCCTTAGTTTACGGTCGTGGATTTAATTGTATGTATGTAAAGAGGGAAAATTCAGGGGAAAGGAGTTACCGATTTTTTTTAAAGGACTACTTTAGACTGGAGTGCACAATTTTAAACAAATACCTAAACGTATTATACAAAATATATGGTGTAGATATCTTGATATAGATTTTTTTGTACGTCTAGTGAATATTTATTAGGACATACTTGTATCTAATGAATCATTATGAATTATTTACTATGACACAAACTATTTAATGCAAAATGCAAAGCATACCATAAACAACTCGTCAGCGTCATATAATTATTCTATTACCCGAACAAACAAGTACGAAACGAAAAGACATAAGTCAGATCGCCATTTGTGATTTTTTTTAAGTTTTGCTTTTTACCCGAAAGGCATATTTTGACGTCATCCTTGTCATAAGTCTCTACAAATCCCCATTGATGGTTCACAAACCTTCCCTCCCCATCAGGATGTAAAGGCGTTAAGTCCAGCACGCATGTCCAATATGAACTGACCGACTTTACAAAAACTTTTCACTACCCATGCTGGCTCGCATCAGTGAAACGTAGATTTTCTGAGTTTATAGAATATCACTGACAAAGATATAAATCTATGATCACTGACGACCCCCTCGGTAAATATATATAGTCGTGAGCAATGTTGTAAGTACCGTCACAGAATAGGTAATAGTTTATAATGTACCGTTATGTTATTCCTTACTTATTCAACCAAACAGTTCCGATTTAAAGAAAATCAAACAATGAACCAGCCTCAAAATTACGGAAGAAATAATTTAGTACTTGAGCTCAAGGAGAACCAGGTAGGTAGGTAATAAAGTAATAATATATTCTTCAACAGTGAAATAAACATTTAAACAAGAATATGAATTTAGATTCTTGAAGTAGCTCCATGATGGCTTCAAGTGCAGAATCGTGGGAGAAGTGCTATTCATTTCAAATTGTGTTGCCAACTCTGTCAAAATAAAACTTCTAGTATGTTTATAGGCAGGCAATAAGAAGTTTTAGTGGGGTCAAAAACGTTTCAACACCAATTATAACCTCTGTGTCCTACATTTAGGGTGCATGTCCATTAAAGCTGTGCGAGCTGTGTAGCTGTGTTTTTTTAACCAATCAGGAGCTCGGGCAAGATCGGTCGCGCCTCGCCCGAGCTCCTCCAGCTCGCACAGCTTCAATGGACAGGCAGCCTTATTGTTATGCTCAGCTAAATCTCCATCAAATTTAATATTGGTTTAGATTGTACTAGAGCATTAATAGAACTATTATTGTGATTGCAAGCTGTAAGTTATCCGAATAAAATAAAACAGTAACTTTAATTATTCGTCATTAGCTTATTACCATCAAGCAACATTTTAACCTAGGTACTAAAACTTTATCGACAAAAAAATTATTGTGCGTCCATCTAGTAGGTTCAAACTCAAGTGGAAAATCGTAGTTATTTCGTATGTTTGCTTCTCTGGCGTAAGAACGGCATGGCTGGTGCGTGCAATTTGCGCAATACGTCCATACGCTAACCATGCAACGTGGGGCTGACGTATCGATGACTTGAGATTTCTCAAGGCGTTACAGTGCATTATACTTAGTCTTTCAACTATACACACAACCATAATCTCTTTAGGGGAGGTTGATTTCTTTTCTGTGGAGAAACGCAGTCTGATAGGTAAATATTAAGGGGGGTTTGAACCCCGTCATTCCCCTCCCAAAGATGTTCATCATGTTTAAACGAAAAGGTATACAATTTCATAGTGCTGTTCTGTTATAGAGCTCCTGGATCTTTACATCAGTGCTATACAATTTTATACCTATACGAGCTTTTACCCGCGACTTCGTCCGCATAAATTATATACCAGATTATAAGTCAGATGATAAGCTATAAAACAAAAATGTTTCATCGAAATCGGTTCAGTAGTTTTTGCGTGATACTCGAACAAACAAACACCCAAACAAACAAACAGACAGACAAAAAATCCAAAAATTGGTGATTTGGAATCAGGGACAGGTAAAAACCATGTCGTAATTTTTTTTTGTAAATATCTTCAATGTACAGACACACTTCTGTTACAGTTTTATAGAGGGTGTAGAATAAAATGGGACAGCTACTCAAAGGGGTGCTTCAGACCATCAAACTGAACAACTTTCTCTATGGGACCAATATCGAAATCGCGAAAAAAAAATCCGCTCTCCCATACAAAACTGCAAACATAACTCTACTGAAATGTATGGGACAGCAGATTTTTTTTTCGCGATTTCGATATTGGTCCCATAGAAAAAGTTGTTCAGTTTGATGGTCTGAAGCACCCCTTTAAGTAGCTGTCCCATTTTATTGTACACCCTGTATTAGTTTAGATGGAAATCTTTTACAACGGAATGACTGCGTTCAAATGGTCTTAATATTTACCCTCAGTGAAATTAGATATTTCTTGACTGGGAGGTCAATAGATATCTTCTTTTATGACAGCATGAGCTACCTACATCTACATGGTATGCCAATCACTCAAGCTGCACGAGGTCAATGGATGACAAAGTTGACATGTCTCAAAATTACGGTACTATTTTCGTCTCACAACAATATGAAAATAATACCAGAAACGCCTTGAATTCTGGCTGTTGACCTTTTCATTTTAATGTTGTTTCATTTCTTTGGGTAAGGTAAGTTATCGTTTTATAGTTTATGAGCTTTTACCCGAGACTTCTTCCGCACAAATTATATAGCTGGGTCATTATAGGACAACACCCATATTTTTCGGATAGAAGGATGAGCCTCGGCACAATTGTTCCTTAGGTGGTCTAGTGTGAAAAACGCCCGGAGGACTCCCTCTATCACCCCGCCATGGGGGTGGAGGGGGGGGGTTGACCTTTTCAGATACCGCACTCACTGTGATTCGTCATAACTGCCAATTTCTAGCTACTAGGGCATGTTTGGTATCGTTTTTGACTAAATCAAAGTAGCTTAGTTGATTTCTGAAACAAAAAAAATGTATTCCCATACAAAAAAATTTAAAAACAGTGAAAAATAAAAAATAAGTAAAAATATATTTTTTTGTTAATTACCATAAACTTAAAACCGGTAGCAATATCGGACTTTAAAAAATATATTTGGAAAGCTGCTTTTATACAGATTCCAAAAATATAAGGTTTGTTGAGAAAAAAGCAAAAAAAAAATGAAAAAAAAAAATTAACGCAACTAGGCAGGAACAAAAAAAATTAAATGAAATGCAGGAGTGGACGTAGAAGTGTCCAATTTTGTATACAATTAGTAGTTACTATAAGCATTAAGGGAAAACTAAAATATTTTACAATATTATACCAGTTTTCTTGATACATAAACTGCACAAATAACTTGGTAATCCTGTGTATTTATACAGGATTACAAAGTTACACTTGCAGTGTACCTGTATATTGTCATGTCTTGTTGACTGACATATCAACGCACAGCCCAAACCACTGGTTCTAGAGATTTGGAACTTAGGTTCTTTATATAGGACGGTTTACAAAATGAAAGGAAACATCAGATGACATCATCAACATCATATATTTACAATAAAACAGATTAAAATATTATTTTTCTTCTTCCTGTATACATTTGCCTTCGCAATGACACAACTCTGTGCACTTTAGTTGCCGTTGCAAACACCGGCACCTATTGGTGCCGCACCCCTTTTTGCATCTACACCTAATCATTTCGATGCAGGCTTAAGCAGCAACAGGCAAGTCTGTCCATGTAGGTTGCCAACTATCGCCCACTTTTGTCCATCCCCAGTTAGATGGATCAGGAAGATCTTGAATCGGCGACATTTGACCCCATACATGGACAGCTTGGAAAACTGCCCTCAAGAAATGTTGATATAGAGCCGCTTTTGTGGGTGGTATATGCTCTAGTTGGTGGTCTTTTTTGGTAAATAAATGTTTTCTCGCTTCGTTTACTGTAGTACA
Source organism: Agonopterix subpropinquella (assembly GCA_922987775.1). Lineage (NCBI taxonomy): Eukaryota > Metazoa > Arthropoda > Insecta > Lepidoptera > Depressariidae > Agonopterix > Agonopterix subpropinquella. The sequence continues at coordinate 20,343,783 of OV277703.1, read as the reverse complement.
GGAACTGGATCTAATAAGGAAAAAATATGTACCGTTAAAATGTTGCTTTGTTACTTATTAGGTAGCTAGTTTTATGAAGTTACCTACCTGTCATATAAAATTATAAAAAAAACTTTTCAAGGATGGCAAATGAGTCGTTGTTCCTGCCTTCATAGGCTGCCAAAAAACCATCTGTGGCAGTAGGGAAAACGTTCCATGTCTCCATTGCACTTTTTTTCCCTTTCCCATTAAAACTAGAAACTGTGTCACACCCCGTGTATGCGTGGAATAAAGGAAGGACCTGTCTGGGCTAGAGGAGCTATGGGTGCATGAAGGCACTGGAAAGCACCACCAGTATCTACCTTGTCATGAGATAGCGAACGCTCTTGATAAATTCTTGTTATAATAATACCACCTTTACTTCTAAACACGTCATCTTGATTTAGCAATTAAAAAACTTTCTTCTTACAGGACCACAAAAAACAAAGGTCCTTCCTTTATTCCACGCATTCACGGGGTGTGACACAGTTTCTAGTTTTAATGGGAAAGGGAAAAAAAGTGCAATGGAGACATGGAACGTTTTCCCTACTGCCACAGATGGTTTTTTGGCAGCCTATGAAGGCAGGAACAACGACTCATTTGCCATCCTTGAAAAGTTTGTTATAATTTTATATGACAGGTAGGTAACTTCATAAAACTAGCTACCTAATAAGTAACAAAGCAACATTTTAACGGTACATATTTTTTCCTTATTAGATCCAGTTCCTGTACACGAAGCGAGAAAACATTTATTTACCAAAAAAGACCGCCAACTAGAGCATATACCACCCACAAAAGCGGCTCTATATCAACATTTCTTGAGGGCAGTTTTTCAAGCTGTCCATGTATAGGGTCAAATGTCGCCGATTCAAGATCTTCCTGATCCATCTAACTGGGGATGGACAAAAGTCGGCGATAGTTGGCAACCTACATGGACAGCCTTGCCTGTTGCTGCTGAAGCTTGCATCGAAATGATTAGGTGTAGATGCAAAAAGGGGTGCGGCACCAACAGGTGCCGGTGTTTGCAACGGCAACTAAAGTGCACAGAGTTGTGTCATTGTGAAGGCAAATGTATACAGGAAGAAGAAAAATAATATTTTAATCTGTTTTATTGTAAATATATGATGTTGATGATGTCATCTGATGTTTCCTTTCATTTTGTAAACCGTCCTATATAAAGAACCTAAGTTCCAAATCTCTAGAACCAGTGGTTTGGGCTGTACGTTGATATGCCAGTCAACAAGACATGACAATATACAGGTACACTGCAAGTGTAACTTTGTAATCCTGTATAAATACACAGGATTACCAAGTTATTTGTGCAGTTTATGTATCAAGAAAACTGGTATAATATTGTAAAATATTTTAGTTTTCCCTTAATGCTTATAGTAACTACTAATTGTATACAAAATTGGACACTTCTACGTCCACTCCTGCATTTCATTTAATTTTTTTTGTTCCTGCCTAGTTGCGTGAATTTTTTTTTTCATTTTTTTTTGGCTTTTTTCTCAACAAACCTTATATTTTTGGAATCTGTATAAAAGCAGCTTTCCAAATATATTTTGTAAAGTCTGATATTGCTACCGGTTTAAAGTTTATGGTAATTAAAAAAAAATATATTTTTACTTATTTTTTATTTTTCACTGTTTTTCAATTTTTTTGTATGGGAATACATTTTTTTTGTTTCAGAAATCAACTAAGCTACTTTGATTTAGTCAAAAACGATACCAAACATGCCCTAGTAGCTAGAAATTGGCAGTTATGACGAATCACAGTGAGTGCGGTATCTGAAAAGGTCAACCCCCCCCTCCACCCCCATGGCGGGGTGATAGAGGGAGTCCTCCGGGCGTTTTTCACACTAGACCACCTAAGGAACAATTGTGCCGAGGCTCATCCTTCTATCCGAAAAATATACCCTCCCCATACAAAAATGGATATAAAGTCTAAGCTAATATACCTGATTTTAAGTAAGATGATAAGCTATCAAACAAAAAAAGTTTCATCAAAATCGGTTCAGTAGTTTTTGCGTGATGCTCGTTCAAACAAACAAACAAACACACAAACAAACAAACAGACGGACAAAAAATCCAAAAATTGGTGATTTGGAATCAGGGACATATAAAAACCATATTGTAATCTTTTTTTTGTAAATATCTTCAATGTACAGACACACTTCTGTATACAGTTCTATAATAGTTTAGATAATATTGTGTTTTATTTTGCAACACTAAATCTAACCCCCTCCTAGCAGGTGTTCAGATTGGAATAGAAAAATTGCACTTAACCACAGTATAAGAAAGAGTATCTGTTACTAGATAACTAAACTGAGCACCAACTCTGTTTCAGTTGTGTCAGTTTGAAATACGAAAATCGAAAAGACTGTAAATTTTTTTGGCTGCATGTCTACAATAATTTCAACTTCTTCCTCTTTAGATGTATGAAATGATATTAAAATTTAATTAGTGTAAACGTATTATTGGTTCAGCCATCATCATTAAATATTTATCAAGCTCAGTAGGTGAGTATAATTTGAGTTTATACTCGTCACTACATAGCTACTGGTAATAGTCAACACATCCGACAACTTCTCTGATCGTATCGGTTTGCCGTTTCATCAGATTCGGGAGGTAAGGACGAGGGAGTTGGTCTGTGTTTAGAACACTTGCATTGCACCTCGATTTATGGACTACTCTGAAAACAAATAAAACTAATTGAAGAAACGGCTCCGCATCATATCCCGCCCAAAGGTGTCCATTACACTGGTTGCATTGTCTCGCAGGATGGCCAGCGACATCCTTTGAACGAGATATGACCCACACCATCATCATCATCATCAGCCTATAAACGTCCCACTGCAGGGCACAGGCCTACTCTCAAGGAGGGTGTATGGGCATTAGTCCACCACGCGTGCCCAATGCGGGTTGGTAGACTTCACATACATATCAGAATTTCTTCTTCAGTGTATGCAGGTTTCCTCACGATGTTTTCCTTCACCGTTTGAGAGCAGTCGATTTTACGTACATAAGTTAGAAAAACTCATTGGTACCATGGCATGTTGTCCGTGCGGATTCGAACCCGGACCCCCATAATTGGGAGTCCATACCTCTCCGCAACGCGCCACCGACGCTCTTACGACCCACACCGGTGGACCTTAATTTATCTTGGGTATCTGATTGTTTTTTTTACTAAAAAGTCCCTGTAGTGAAATTATCTATGAGCATATTATATACACCATGAGGGCAAACCTGTGCCCTGCAGTGGGACTTTTACAGGATGATGATGATATCATATCGTATTATAATCATTGTCAATTTTCCCGCACACTTAATCATGTGGCAACTATTATTTCAATATTGTTATCTGTCCTATGGCTTTGACCTGGATTGTTTAAGGACGTAAAAATATTACGAATAATTATAAAGAGTACTTCCGATATATTAAACGAAGCGTAACTTTTGTTCGTTTTCTATTATGAAAAACCTTGAAGTCAGTGACCAATGCAAAACAAAACTATTCGTGATGCTAATTCAATACTATAATCGAATATTAAAGCAGTATTAGTTTATCCACGTGTCGTTTTGTAAATATTTTATAGATTAGTAGAAAAAAAAACATTCGGACATGCGCCAAACCACAAAACATAGTTTGTTTTAGTTAGGCACCAAAGAAACACACAATGAAATACCCTGGAAGATTTTTACTTCTCTTCGTATGAGCATGAGATACCGCATGAAGATAACTGAATACAATTTAACCGCATTATGGAATAAGTTATTTACTATTTCATACAACAAATGTTTTTCTTATCCCTTTGTTCTTTGGAAAACCCTCTCCATATACTCAGACAACTACAGGCATCCATTGTCTGTACAGTAAAGCGGAAAACAAAGAAATTTCGCAAGCACTTGCGAAATGTGTTCCCAAGAGAACGAAAGTTTGTTGACAGTAGTGCACTGTCATAACTCTGCATACGCACTTAGATTGCTAACTGTACTGTCGGTTATAAATAAAGAAAGCTACCGCAAGGTAAGCAGTGACACTATTTACAAGTGGGTCTTCTCGAAATTACTGAGGTAACCGCGAATTTCACTCCGTGTCTCCGTGTAAAGAATATACAGGGTGTAACAAAACACTCTAGTAATACTTAAGGAGGTGCTTCAGACCATCAAACTGAAGAACTTTCACTATGGAGCCAACATCGAGAAAAAATTTAAAAAATCAGCTGTCCCATACATTTGAGCCGAGCCGGTATTGCAGTTTTGTATGAAACAGCTGATTTTTATTTCGCGATTTCGAAGTTGGCTCCATAGTGAAAGTTGTTCAGTTTGATGGTCTGAAGCACCTCCTTAAGTATGACTAGAGTGTTTTGTTACACCCTGTATACAGTACGAGCTTTTACCCGCGACTTCGTCCGCATAAATTATATACCAGATTTTAAGTCAGATGATAAGCTATCAAACAAAAAAGTTTCATCAAAATCGGTTCAGTAGTTTTTGCGTGATACTCGAACAAACAAACACAAAAACAAACATACAAATAAACAAACAAACAAACAAACATACAAACAAACAAACATACAAACAAACAAACAAACAGATAGACAAAAAACCCAAAAATTGGTGATTTGGAATCAGGGACAGGTAAAAACCATGTCGTAATTTTTTTTAGTAAATATCTTCAATGTACAGACACATTTCTGTTACAGTTTTATTAACCGACTTCAAAAAAGGAGGAGGTTTCTCAGTTCGACCGTATATATTTTTTTTATTTTTTTTTATGTGTGTTCGCGGATAACTTCGTCGTTTATGAACCGATTTTGATGATTCTTTTTTTGTTGGAAAGGAGATGTCTCGAGGGAGGTACCATGATAAGGAAACCAGGTTCTGATGATGGCATCCCAGAGAAATCGAGGGGAACCTTCGAAAATCGTAGTGCCGACTAGTGCGTTTGTTAATTTAAAGCACTCCTATCAAATCGAACTAATGAATTCACCACTGAAAATTGTGAAATAAACAAAATTTTAACAAAAAATTAAAACCGCCTTCAAAAAAACTAAAAAGTTAAAAAATAATATTGCAGCCTATGACTTTTTCGATCGCATCATAAGAACATTAATTTGTTTTATAGAAGTCGGTGTCAAGCCAAGCCAAAAAATGCAAGCCCTGTCGCGAATCGTACCGGCTTGACAGCGACTTCAATAAAACAAATTAATGTTCTTATGATGCGAACGAAAAAGTCATAGGCTGCAATATTATTTTTTAACTTTTTAGTTTTTTTGAAGGCGGTTTTAATTTTTTGTTATAATAGTTTAGATGATACACAGATACAAAAAAGCTCACGATCAAATCCCTTTCGAGGTGATCAGAAACATTACTACAACTGCCAATTGTAATGCAAATTGCAGGCAGTTGTACCAAGGCTCACGTTTAGCATATTCATATACACTGCATAAGAAATCCCGTAGTCGCCTTGTACGACACCCACGGGAAGAAATGGGGTGGTCAATTCAAAGCCGAAACCACACAGCATTACAATTAGTACAAATACACCACAACAATAATTAGAAACATTTTAAGGATGTATTCAGATGATAAACAAGTTTCCCTGAGGAACATGGGTCAAAAACATAACCCTCCTTCTGGCGCAGTCGGGTATAAAACGAGACACACCCTTAAGGCTGGGTATTAGTAGAACAAGCCTCTCTTTCTAACAAGCAAACTTTCGCAATTAGCCCGCTTCAATTGAAAGCAAGATCGCAAAAAAACGCATTTTTCATCAATATCTTTTCTCTTGGGTGTTTGGGGAAAAATCCATCGGTTAGAAGCCCTGCTATAATTATTTACCTTTCAAATGATGGTATATTCAGAAGAAATGGTGTAGTGTGATTCTTGTAAAACTGGTTATAAATCTGAAATCGAGCTTACTTTGCTCCTCTTTTCTATCGAGAAAATTTAATAGAATCGTGTTTTCAACGGTTAGATGCCCTGCAGAAAGAACGTATCTACACTGTTATGTGAACTATATATATTAAATGTAATAATTTGGTTCTCAAAAATCGGTTCGAAAACAGACAAAATAGGTATGACCCCCTCTTAAAAATGTTCTTGGAATAAAAAATAGGGGTATATAAATATGTAAACTACTTATGTTGGTAGTAATATCAAAATTTTCGAAATGAAATACGGTCGTGATATGTACATAAATGATAGGTGTCCTGACCACCTTGAAAATACTTATTTTTACAGTTGAACAAAGAATTTCGAAAAGTAAAAGTCAATGTACTTTTACTTTTGTATTTTGTAACGTTGTGCTCCTGATAAATGATTTACAATTTACATAAACACTATACTGAATATAATTGTAACTTTAAAAATTGAAACAAAGATTCTGACCACCACAAAAGGGAAATAAGATCGTAAGTTTATATACAGGGTGAAATTGATATCATTAGAATCCTTTTAAACTAAGAGTCTACCCATCAAACTGAACAACTTTTACTATGGGAGCAAACCGATCGGAGCAAAAATAAAATCAACTGTTGCATACATTTGAGTCGCGAACTCGCGCGTCGACATTACTTACAATTTAGTATGGAACAGTAGATTTTTTATTTGCTCCGATCTGTTTGCTCCCATAGTTAAAGTTGTTCAGTTTGATGGGTAGACTCTTAGTTTAAAAGGATGCTAATGATATCAATTTCACCCTGTATTCATGTAAAAAAAAAGAACAATCCATAATGGATTACGTAAAGAACTAAGCGGTCAGTCGTCAATTCCGACATTAATAGTTCTAGAGCTATAAATAATTGATTATAATTAGCTATGGGACAGGTTATAGTCCATCTATTGATAGAACGACAAGCACGTAATCTTATTGTTCTACAAGTCTTTTATATAACTTAAAAGACAGATTAAGTTAGCTATAATACAAAACACCACATATAATACAAATAAACAAAGAGATAACCTAGGATGGGCGGCCATTCCATTCCATTTGGCCAGAAGGGAAGACCGGTGGACCAACGCCGTATCAGAATGGTAGCCAAGTGGACGGAGATCAGGGCCTCATTCGCCCTAAGTTTGAACGATACTACCAAAACAAATCCACAACCAAAAACGTTACGTTATGCACAATTCGTATCGCGCAAATTATATTAAGAGCCTACCGAGCCTATTGTGCTGCCCCCAATCGTATTTTTTTTATTTCTAAACAATTAAACAACATTTCCATAAAACAAGAATGTCACATTGCAGTCCTGATTGGCTTTCAATTTACCGAAACATTACGGATTATTATGTTTTACGCTTGTAGCTATTATCGTTAAAACATCGTAAAAAAAAAAAGATAATAACTACAAACATTATAAAAACAAATCCACAGTGACCCGATAAATTGAAAAGGGCGACCGAAGGGCTGGCGCGTACCTCGGGCAACGGATATCAATCGCCATCCAAAGAGGTATTACTCTATAATAGTCTAAATCTAAATATTGTAAATGTAGGCCCTTTCGTCACCATTTTAGCTGCCCCTTCGTCGGGAGAGGCTAAAATGGTATACCTTTTTATTTATAGTACTAGTGTTTAGTTGTGTTTTCGGTAGGAAGTGTTAGGTTTTCATTTTATTGTTGAGTTTTGTTTTGTAGAGTCAAGGTTAAGGCACGATGGGGCTGACATAACCTCAGGGTTAAAAGCTCCAATTAAAATAAAAAAAAAACAGAATAAAAAAAAAAAAAAAAATGCTGCCAGCGTCGTCGACACACTCCCACAAGACGGCAGCCTCGAGCACATCTTCTATTTAGCATGAGCCGAGTAGAAGATGTGCTCGACGAAGACCCTCCCGGGACCCTGTGCTCCTTTGCCTTTATGTCTTATTTTTTCTATTTTATAATTATTTTTTTTTTTAAGTTTTTTCTCAGTTTGACTAGGCTAGGCTATTGTTAAGATTATTGTTAATGTACCTACACTGTAAATATTGTAAATAAATATTCTTCACGATAAAATCAGAAGTGACTACAATGTGACATACTTGTTCTTTGGAAAAATTGTTTGATTGTTAAGAAATAAATAAAATACGATTGGGGGCAGCACAATAGGCTCGGTGCAGCCTTAACGCTAACGATTTAGCTTTATTTCGGAAGATACGTTGGCGTAACGATTGATGTCCGTTCGATCGAATTTTTTTTATTGTGCGATTTAACCGTTCAGAAAAAAATATCGCGATAGCTTTTTTACTTCAGCTAAACCAAATCGAAACCAAAACTAAACCAAAACCAAACCAAAACCGTATAAAATTGCGCAATTGAGGCCCTGTAGGCAGATCGCCAACACATTGGTTGGACATTGTAAGAGGCAGACATCGATTAGATTGACACAGAACCGTGAGAAAAGGGGCAATAAAAAGGAGCCGATCACGATAATATATTTTGTTATTTTGGTGTATATTTTGTTCTTCCACTCGTCTCTTGTAAGCCGTCAACTTTTTTACAACAGTTCTCTTCTACACAATCCATTCATCTGTTCCAAAAACAATATAAAGATAACCTTAAAATTGAGTAAAGCACATTGCAAATCTCGCATTTTGTTAAAGTAACCTGTATTAAAATTATTAAATTCTCAATGTCCTAGACCTAGAACAAAACTCGTTCTTTCTCATTGAAACACCGAAACTTTTTCCTCTAATAACAAGGATTTATAAGGTTTATATTTAAATCTACACTAATATTATAAAGAGGAAAGATTTGTACCTATTTTTGTATGTTTGTATGTTTGTAATGAATAGGCTCAAAAAGTACTGGGCCGATTTAAAAAATTCTTTCACCATTAGAAAGCTGCATTCACCCTGAGTAACATAGGCTATATTTATTGCTAGAAAAGAATAGACGTCTACCCGTGCGAAGCCGGGACGGGCCACTAGTGGTTTATAAGGCACGTGGAAGCATACCTACGATGATACCCATAATAATATTTAATTGCATATAATTATACCTAGGTTCTCCTAGGTGGACTGATGACGCCACAAGGTCGCGAGGACACGATGGATGGTAACAGCACAAAATTAAAACAGCCTTCAAAAAAACTAAAAAATTAAAAAATAAAATTGCAGCCGATGACTTTTTCGTTCGCATCATAAGAACATTTATTTGTTTTATTGAAGTCGCTGTCAAGCCGGTACGATTCGCGACAGGGTTTGCATTTTTTGGCTTGGCTTAACACCGACTTCTATAAAACAAATTAATGTTCTTATGATGCGAACGAAAAAGTCATCGGCTGCAATATTATTTTTTAACTTTTTAGTTTTTTTAAAGGCGGTTTTAATTTTTTGTTAAAATTTTGTTTATTTCACTATTTTCAGTGGTGAATTCATCAGTTCGATTTAATAGTAGTGCTTTAAATTAACAAATGCACTAGTAAGCACTACGATTTTCGAAGGTTCCCCTCGATTTCTCTGGGGTGCCATCATTAGATCCTGGTTTCCTTATCATGGCACCACACTTGGGATACCTCCTTTCCAACAAAAAAATAATCATCAAAATACATATCCATACATATCATAGACGAAGTTATCCGCGAACACAAATAAAAAAAATATATATACGGTCGAATTGAGAAACCTCCTCCTTTTTTGAAGTCGGTTAAAAATACATCCTTGTGGAAATCATTTGGGTAGAACTATATCCATCAGTGGGTAGAAGTATATCGAGAGGATGGCTTTTCGGCTAAACTGATGATGATGAAAGAAAGAAATGAAAGAGTGCGACGTATAAACGGCTGATAATGATATAATAAAATACATGTTCATTTAGTGATCTATCGCGTTGTGCCATAGTTGCTTATAATGATTGCACAAAGCTCCGTTCGTTATCAACTCAAATTGCAAAATTTTTTATTGTGTCACTATTTAATTCAAGCAGACAATCACACTACACCGTTACACTGCAGCAGTGTTGCCAGATCCATTTTTTAGAAATCCGTAGGTCAAGGTTGAAAAATCCGGAAAAATCCGTAGATGACTTCTTGAAAAATCCGTAGATCTACAGACTTTTTTAAATGCTTTATCTGACTATTTGACCCGAAAAATCCCTCTAATTTGGCGAAGAAAATCGAAACGTAGACAAGTTTAAGTGAGAATAATGCCCAGACAATGTAAAAATATGCTATAATATGCGAGCTATGGAGAGAGCTATGCTCGGTGTTTCTCTGAGAGATCACATTAGAAATGAAGTGATACGTCAGAGAACTAAAGTGGTTGACATAGCTCAGAAAATTAGCAAGCTGATGTGGCAATGGGCTGGTCATATCTGCCGAAGAACTGACAACCGGTGGGGTGTCAGAGTTCTAGAGTGGAGACCGCGAACTGGTAGGCGTAGTGTCGGACGCCCTGCTGCCCGCTGGAGAGACGACCTAAAAAAAGTAGCGGAGAGCGACTGGATGAGGAAGGCCGAGGATAGAGTTTTGTGGCGCGCCTTGGGAGAGGCCTATGTTCAGCAGTGGACGATGATAGGCTGATGATGATGATGATGAATGTAAAAATCAATCTGTGTCAGTCCTTTTGTCATACATCTTATTGTTAACTATTTCTGTCGTGTCTGTATAGCGACAGAAAGTAGAAGGAAGGAGATGGAAAACAGTAGGGACGAGCGATATTTTATGAAACACAGTCCAATATACAAAAAAGTAAACATGAATTGATTTATTTGGTATCATTATATGCATCAACTTGTTGTCAGGGTGGGAACTTGTTGTCAGCATCTGACTATCAATCTGTCTTTGTTGAAACCGAACTGTTATTTAGCTGTAAGTTCTCCAAAAAGGAAATAAATAAATAAATAAAATAAATAATCAAATTGTCATTTTAAGGAGGAATTCAGAATATTTCAAAAAATCCGTAGATTTGCCATTGAAATCCGTAGATCCGTAGGCCAGGCCAAAAATCCGTAGATCTACGGATAAATCCGTAGGTCTGGCAACGCTGCTGCAGTTCATTACACAGACAATTGCCCGATTCGCAAAACTGAGTCAATAACGAGTAGCATCTTATATCAGTCAAGTTTTTACCCCATTTTTTGTTGTTTACCGGGCGACCTTTGAGACCTAAAAGAGCTATGGCTACGGATACGCGGACATCCGCAATAAAAATACCGTTCGCACCCGTCTGTCTGCATGCAGATAATGTAATTGTTTACTTCCGCATAATTATCTTAGTAGTCGGCGATAACGGTTTTAAATTGTTTATAAATCACAGAGAAGTTAAACTTCAAATAATTAACACATCTCAGCGGAAAGACGTCCACTGCTGGACATAGGATCGCCAGCGACCGATCCTGCGCTGCCATCATCCAATGAGTTCCTGCCACCTTCAGCAGGTCGTCTGTCCACCTTGTCGTTCCTTGGGAGCCTACCCCCGCTGCGCTGCAATACTTTAATGTAGGAAAGTAATTTTTTTTGTCATGTCGTGTTTACCATAAACACATTTCTTTTTTTAGGTACAGCGTGGTACAGTTAGGTAAGAGAAACGATTTATTTCTCTGTGTTTTTCGCTAGCTATTCTATTTCTTATATACTACAGTGAATCAGTGTGCGTAGATCCATGTGCGGGATGCAAAGCAATTCGCAGAACTACAAAGTCTATAACAAAGCAGGCGCCAGATTCGCTGCGTCTATTCATTATGTTTAACTAGTTATACTATAACTAGGATGACCACTCCGTGTGGCTACCGGCACATAATTGATAATAGAAAAGAACAACACATGAAGAACGACCTCTCCTGACCCTCTCAGACTTCAGACACGGCACCTCACCTCCGGATCCGGAGCGCCCCATGGTGGCTGCTGTGAGCTCCCCCTCTCCCGCGGTCGCTGCGACACCGACTTGAGGATCGTCTTGACATTTGAGTTAAGGTTCAGACTCACTTGTATCCAGTGAGAATGTTAAGCAGGGTCGACTTGCCGGCTCCGGAGGGCCCCATGATGGCTGTAAGCTCCCCAGACCGCAGTCGCCCCGACACCGACTTGAGGATCGTCTTGACATCTGAGTTAAAAAGAAAATTACTATTAGAACACAGTAGGTAGCTAGGTGTAGGTACACAACTTCAAAAGATATATTCCTGTGAAATCCACCAAACAACAACAAAAAAACTAAAACACGTAGCACGAAATAATTTCTACGTTTTGAAACTTCTGAAATAAATTACTTATTTGGATTGAATTGAAATCGCTCCATACGTTACGTCCTAATTTCGACATTTAGTAATTAAAGTAAAAAAAAACAGTAAACACAAACTAGAAACTAATATCTGTGTCGGTACCTTGTCAGATTTCCGTTTAAATATTATTTAGTTCCAAAGTTACCGAGGCTCAAATATGCCCATACAAACCGACATAGATATTGGTTGCTACATTGTGTTAAGAGCCTATGTCGAAAAATAATTTTAGCGAAACGGACGTGTGATAGCTTATATTACTGCCAGATGCGAGAGAAAGAGATGGGGCGGCGCGCGCGCCTGGAACGAATCAAGCGAAAACACAAACTTTATTTAATTGTGATTGTACTATTAGGCGATTATCACACTAGCGACGCGTCCCGCCGCGGTGCGCGGAGCGGCATAGTCGCCTTCCCGCGCATTGACGCGTCGGCAGTGTGTTGTCCTAGGCGTGTTTTCTATATAAATTGAAATACTTGCATACAATGTTAAAATCTGCGGCCCCGCGCTACGCGACGGGGCGCGGTGCAGTGTGAGAATCGCCTAAATGTTAGTTCAATTCTGCTCTAATCAAAACTTAGATAATAGCAATCTCTTTTTTTTAAATCAAGTCTGATGTTTCTATTATTCACCGTTTAGCAGTTACAAGCGTTTATAGACAAAAACGGAGGCTACTTTGGCTTGTTTTTCTATCGAGAAAATTTGTCTTAATCGTGTTTTGGCTCTAATCAAAACTTCAATTACATGTTCAACTAGCGGCCCGTCCCGGCTTCGCACGGGTGGACGTCTAATCTTTTCTAGCAATAAATATAGCCTATGTTACTCAGGGTGAATGCAGCTTTCTAATGGTGAAAGAATTTTTAAATCGGCCCAGTACTTTTTGAGCCTATTCATTACAAACATACAAACATACAAAAATAGGTACAAATCTTTCCTCTTTATAATATTAGTGTAGATTTACACATATCCGCAAATCATACTCCTACTGTTAGTACTTCATGATATATGGAGCTTTGAAGAATCCTATTTTTTTTACATAGCCCCTTAACATTTTTCCCTGGCGAGTGTATTCTCTTAAATGAAGGTAGCTAGATCAAAGAAAATATACACAACGCCGTCCTAGATGCCGTCATATCCTACGTGACAACTAACAGGTCAGTCGACTGATGTGTTTAATGATTATGGCTTTAGGGCAATTAACCTGACACTTTGATAAATATAATTATGATGGCTTTGAACAGATATCAACATTTAACGTCGAACAACAACAATCTAGGACACTGAAGGTTTTAAAGGGAATGATCAGACTATCAAACTGAACAACTTTCTCTATTAGACCAACATCCCATTTTCCATACAAAGCTGCAAAACTCTCGACCTAAATAAAAAAAAGTATGGGAAAGCTTTTTTTTTTGCGATTTCGATGTTGGTCCCATAGGGAAAGTTGTTCAGTTTGACAGTCTGAACATCCCCTTAAAACCATCAGCATTATTAAAAGAGTCGGGACTTCTATACTAAAAAACTGGTCGTGACCGATTATCCAGAATGTATGAAACGTGTGCAACCTTTCAAAGGAATTTAATGGCGTCGGTGCACGTTTCATATAACATTTTTTTGTTAGAGAGTTGCGCGAGCCTGATTAGAAAGAAGACCATGCGAGTCCAATGTTCATCGGCGGACTTTACATACGCATCAGAATTTCTTCTTGTTTGCAATTACAAAGTTATAAAAATTACTCACAGGAAAAAATACTAGTAACAAAATATGTATGATAGATAATCCATCTATAACATGAAAGGGCTATAAAAAAAGTACTTTTGTGAGTCAACCAATGCTAGTCATATCAAAGTGATATACAGGGTGAAATTGATATCATTGGCATCCTTTTAAACTAAGAGTCTACCCATCAAACTGAACAACTTTTACTATGGGAGCAAACCGATCGGAGCAACTAAAAAATCAGCTGTCCCATACTAAACTGCAATGCCTACTCGACTCAAATGTATGAAACAGCAGATTTTTTTTTTGCTTCGATTGGTTTGCTCCCATAGTAAAAGTTGTTCAGTTGATGGGTAGACTCTTAGTTTAAAAGGATGCCAATGATATCAATTTCACCCTGTATTTACAAACTAAACTCTAGCATAGTAGCGTAAATCACACGCTCTTTTGTTCAGATAAAATGTATTACTCACAGTTCAAACTCCATAATGTTTGATATCAATGTACACATACACTAAGTACCTACATAGTATATTTGGTCAGGTTAAATGAAGAATTAAATCTCAGTTTAGACAAAGTATTATGTATAATATTTCATCTGCAGCATCTGACAGCAGAACACAATACTTTTATATCTATTCAATATTATATTTTCATTAAAAACCATTTAAAAACCCCCTGAAAACCCTGTAGACGTGTAAAGAGTGCACTGAAGATCAAAAGTAAGTATAGCAACGAGCTCATACAATGAACAGAGTTTGGGCACTGCCAATGCCCAGGCTGTAATCTTAAATGCCTCATACAGGGTGTTACAAAAGTAAAAATAAACATTTAAAACTTTTACGGAGGTTGTTAGACCATCAAACTGAACAACTTTCACTATGGGACCAACATCGAAATCGCGACAAAAACAATCAGCTAGTCCATTCATTTAGCTCGAGTAGATTTTGTAGTTTAGTATGGATCATCAGATTTCTTTTTCGCGCTTTCGATATTTGTCAAGTTGTTCAGTTTGATGGTCTAAACCACCCCCTTAAATGTTTATTTGTATTTTTGTTACAAATATTGTACCTAAGAGGGTGCTTCAGAAAGTCAAATTTGACAACTTTTACTATGGGATCAAAATATAAATAGCAAAAAAAATACAGCTATTCCATACATTTGGAACAACCAATTTTTTTTTCGCGGTTTCGATATTGATCCCATAGTGAAATTTGTTCAGTTTTGTAGTCGAAAGCACCCCGAAAGCACCCCGAAAGCACCCCTAAAGCAATACATTTAAATTAACACCCTGTATTTACAATATCGATTACCCCTCAGGCACAGATTACCCCCAATAGATACCACATACAAGGCCACCGACGCGCGCCACACATCTATGATTTTGCACTGATATAAGCAACGCGAGCGAGCGAGCTAGAAGTAGCCAAAGCGACCTTAAAATGGCCAATCACGTTGCATCGTTTCGTGTTCTGCGACCCGCTAACCTACCGCCAAAAATGGTGACTTCGGGCGTGAAAATGTTCATCATGCGGTATCTATTGGGGGCTTAGACAATATTGGGGGTAATCTGTGCCCTCAGATAACAAATTCTATGCTATAAGTGATAATAATAGTCAGTTCGTAAATGGTTCAAACATTACACTAACAAACATCTACTTTATTTAACCTTTGTATTTATTTAATAAAAACACTGTCTTAGTCAACGGTTATATCACCCTAGCACATAAACTAAGCTGTTATTAAACGCAGTGTCTCTAGAACAACAAATGTTCCCACACCTGCCTGGAATCAAGAACGTAAAGGAAAACAATAGTGCGGCGACAACTGAGACACGAGACAAAAGAAACACTTGTTATTCGACGGGGGGCATGATGTTAATAAGGATATTCTAAACTTATTCCTCTTGTGGCTTCCACACGATTACTAAATAGTATAAATATAATGCTCATGTGGTTAATGCGTGGTCGTCTGAATCAAGTGCGATAACTTGTGTTCTTTTCACATAAATAAAGCATCTCACTCACGACTATATTCCCCGAGGGGGTAGTCACAGATATTCTGAAACTTCAGAACATCCACGTCTTTTAACATAAATATTGTTGAATATACATATTTATGTCACAAAAATAAGAAAGTGCGTATACACGACAGGCTTCATTAAAGAAAATATATCACTCACCGCCAGTTGCACGTACATGCATTAAAGGTAATCCTCTATGAAATCTCTCTTGCTAGCTTTTATTATGCCAACAAAACAAAAAGTGACAGCATGAGATTTAATATAATGAACGTACGTGCAACTGGGGAGGTCAGATGCACAAATCGTTTCGTCCATAAAATAATATACCTGTATCTGCAACAAGCTTCTATATAATTTTTTTTTTGTTTTGTTGAATATTAAATATGGTTTTAACATAAATATTGTTGAATACAAAAAATCTCGGTGAAAAAACGGTAGAACTGAAGACCAATCGCGCTAAATAAATCTCAACTGAAACGTGATTGGTGCGAGTGCGAACCACAACTTTGAACACATTCGGTATCGCACTAGCTAACCATTTGACAGCCTATAGAGCCGTTTTGACAAATCGCTCAGACATACACACACACACACACACACACATAGTAAATAAGTCAAGTTGATATTGGATTTGGATTGAACTTCGACCTTTTTACCGGTCTACGCCAGAAGGGGGGGTATTGTTTTAAATTAGACACACATCTTTATCATCATATTTTAAGCCAGCATCGAAAAAAAAGAAACTGCTATTCCATAGAAAATGTCAATAGCTAAATACTCGACCAAAATGTACGAAACAACCGATTATTTGACGATTCCAAAGTCAGTCCCATAGTAAAAGTGGTTTAGTTTGATGGTTTGGAGCATCTCATAAAATATGTACTAATTAAAGGTCATTGGGCGAAATCTGACCCAGCTAACTAAATTTTTCCTACAAAAACCAAATTGGTTTAAATGTTTAGTATTAAGAGGTTCTAAACATTCCACTTTTAGACAATTTCGAATAAAAACAAAAGCGGCCGTTTTTTTTCTTTTTTCAAAATTTTTATGTTTAGACCTTTAAAAAACCTATAAAAGTTTTCTATGAAAATAGCTTGAAGGTAGTGTTCGTGTTGAGCACTTTTTTAATTTAGGCTTTCTTCATTGAGAAATCTTTTTTAATGTGATGAGGGTGCTACTGGACTGTGATAGCCCTCTTAACCCACTTGCAATTTTATGTAGTTATTTATTTTTTAAACCATGGCAAAATGTACTATTATACTAAATTGTAGAGAATGTCCAAAAATGTGCAAAATGTACTAAAATTTACAAAATGTAAGAAAATGTATTAAATGTACGAAAATGTTTTTTTTTTCCAAAATATAACATTTTTCTTTATTAGTTTTTGGCCTGAATCCCATGGTCTACATTAATGCGACATATATATTCATGAACTAGAGACATTTTTCTAAACATCCTATACTTTTTTTTTCTGTAGGTCGTGGGTATAGGTTTCATACTAAGGTGCCCAGTGACCTTTACATGTAATTTTTTATTGTTTAATAAACGATTAACCCAATCTTTTATTAGGAAGAAAATAGCGAGTAGAATTATGTATGTATAACAATAATGAATCAGACGGATTTACGAACATAATCTAATCACTTTACAAAACCATCCAGATGTTACCCATAATAAATACCTTTACTATACAGGTGTAATTGTAGAGTTGCCATTACTTTAAAGAATGATTGTGCTTATGAAACAAACTACTTTACCCAAGAAACCTATAGGACATTAGCAAAAAAATTGAACTTTCCATACGTAAAATCAGCTAATCGAACGTTAATTTTTGCTAATTTCCTTTAGATTTCATGGAGAAAGTTTTTCGGTATCATAAGTACAGACACCCTTTAAAGTAATGCAACTGTTTACACTTACACCCTGTATATTAGAGAATGTAATAAATATGAAAATTAACGATAAGTGTTGCCTGTTCTTATCAATAGATTAAGAATTAATACTACTATAGAAGGATGTTACAAAAGTCGAATATTTATCAATTCCGTCCTTCTGTGCGTTCTGATGTTTTTACCATACTTAGTACTGGAAGCAAACTAACTAATAGCTTCAGTATAATAGGGTTAGGTCCCTCTTTTGTTTTTGTATTTGCGGTAGGGTCTTCAACTCTGCCATAAATTATCTCTGGAGTTGGCTTTATAGCCTTGCTTTTCTTATCGCTGTCTCTCGTTTGCAATGGAGGGAAGTCGGATATTTATTTTACCTACTCCTCATATCTTCTTTAAATTCATTGCGGGTTCTAAGATAGACTAGTCATCCCCCGGGCTCGCTGGACTTCATTGTCTAGTGTTGTGACTGGTCGCCGCTGTTGATCCTGATTCCTGGTTTACAGGAGTACGGTAAAGTGTATAAGTGCCCGTTTAAAAAAAATACATTATTCTTTGTAATAAGTTCGTGGGTATGAATTTAATGGAGGGTTATGCCAGAAAAACACAGCGCCGCAGAAGAAAGACTCGGTCGGACATGGTCTGCCGCGTGCAAAATTGCTGTCAGAAAGACAAAGGTTGCATTCTTTAGGTTGCACCTATTTAATTGGCAATTAATACATTTTTGTGCAGGTATTTTAAAAGAGTGAATACAGTGCAATGGCACGTTTAGGTGTGTGAATCACTGCATAAGTACAGAATAATAAAATTAACGACATTCGGATCGAAGGCGATTTTAAAATGTGAAGGCACCTGTATTTTGGGTCTCATGGCGAAGAATTCGCTTACCTGTAGGGTCGAAAACCTTCGATAACCTTGTAAGAGTCCAAAGTAATTAAATATACATTGATAAAAAACGTGACCTTATGCACGGTTTGATATCGAACTGGAGGATATATTTATTTAAGAATCTTGAATTTAAGATCGTCTTCGTTACAATTATCAGCCTCTTATGATCCCTCTACTGGGATACACGCCTAGCTTTTATGTGGGGGTGTTAAGAGGGTAGACTCGACCCGTTTTGTCCATACAAACGTATCCCCTGTTTCCCCCTGGATAATGACACTAGAGCAAACAATTTTTAGCATACAATCTATGTTGTCGTATGTTCGTATGTTTTGCTTTTTTGCAACTATGAGAACTAGGGACCTTTGAAAATGACCAATTTTACCGCCCGTTTTCAGACATCCAGCTAACTTCGACGAATATAAAAAGAAACCATACAGACAGCCAAAGTCATTCTCATGTTATTCTTGAAAGAATAAATAAAAAATTGGTTTAGTTTTTGAGGAGAAAACAGGGGAATAAGAAATGCTGATTTCGTTTATTTTATGTACACACGGCGACAGATCAACCTACCCATAGTTGAACTCTATGTTCATGGACATAAGGTCGAACTATGGGTAGGTTGATCTGTCGCCGTGCGTACATGACCCTTGCCTTGGCTAGACGGGAAGACGGCCGGTGGACCAAGGCAATATCAGAGTGGGGTTTAGTACATCACACTGAAAGATAAATAGTCGAACACCACGATGTTGGCCAAGAGAGGGACAGAGGTCAGTAGGCAGACCATCAGCACGTTGGTCTGATAACATTGTGTGGGTGACGGGTTCGCATTGGATCAGATTAGCAAAGGACCGTGAAGAATGGCGCAATAAAAGTGAAGCCTATACCCAGCAGTGGGTTGATGAGGGCTGATTTAGTTCATTGGTTGATTCATTACGTGTTTGTACATCGCGCGTGCTCCATGCAAATGGGCTTTTCTCACGTGTGATTTACGTGAAAAGGAGTGAACGCAGAAATGACGGCTAAAAGAGGTGAATGGAGGAAGACTACATATTGCGCCGACCTCAAGTAATGGGATATGAGAAGAAGAAATTTTAGAATCGATGCTCCATAGTTCAGTCAATCGACGTCAGTGGCTAGTCTACCCAAATGTATGGAACAACAGTTTTTTGTTTTTGTCCTGGTATCGAATGATGAAAGTTTAGTTTGATGGTCTGAAGCACCCCATAAAATATGTAATGCATTAAGTTTACACCCTATACATATACAGGGTAAAATTGATATCATTAGTATCCTTTTAAACTAAGAGTTTACCCATCAAACTGAACAACTTTTACAAGCACAAAAAAATCAGCTGTTGCATACATTTGAGTCGAGTAGGCGTTGCAGTTTAGTATGGACCAGCTGACTATTTATTTGCTCCGATCGCTTTGCTCCCATAGTAATAGTTGTTCAGTTTGTTGGGTAGACCCTTAGTTTAAAAGGATGCTAATGATATCAATTTCACCCTGTATAACAATAAAGAATCTCTTTGTTGTTATATCTGAAATAATTTACGACATTCTTTACGGAGATCAATAAAACAATTGAAACAATGGGACGAATGCACGCCAAACAAGTACACACATCAAGATATACATAAACCAGCATAAGCCGGCCAGACGTGGGCTGAATCACGTATAACGTCGCGTGGCCAGCTTATGCTGGACATGTGTGTCACCGTGCGTACATCAGGAAGTTTCCTACTGTATTTTGAGTGGTATTCTTAAATGGAAGGTTTTTGGCATTATACCAAACATATTAATATCTTAATATTCTGGACATTTTAGTTAGCTTAGCAACGAATATTATAACTTTAATGGAGAGAACGGAGGGAGGTCTTTGCCCAGCAATGGGACAGCGACGGCTGATGTAATAAAATTGTTTCGTTTGTTTTTATTGATAAAAATTTTTGTTTTATTTTAGTTTATTTATAAGCTTATGAATACTTAAACAACTATGTAATTTCGCTACTATGATGGGAACCGGTAACCGGGAGAAGAAAACGGGCAAAATCTATAATCTAAACTATTATAAAACTGTAACAGAAGTGTGTCTGTACACGGAAGATATTTACAAAAAAAAGATTACGATATGTTTTTTAGATGTCCCTGATTCCAAATCACCAATTTTTGGATTTTTTGTCTGTCTGTTTGTTTGTTTGTTTGTTTGTTTGGTCGTTTGTATGTTTGTTTGTTTGTTTGGGTGTTTGTTTGTTCGAGTATCACGCAAAAACTACTGAACCGATTTTGATGAAACTTTTTTGTTTGATAGCTTATCATCTGACTTAAAATCTGGTATATAATTTATGCGGACGAAGTCGCGGGTTAAAGCTCGTAAGTTATAAAATTATTATACTCTCCTTGTGCCGATTAAACGAATAGCAACTAATTCAGTCCGTGAATCCGTGATTCTAGCATTTGCAACGGAAAGAACAAAAGATTGCATGTCCGTTCCAGAACGAGAATTAAACATTTCCTCAGCTCTTTAATCAAGCGAGGGCATCGCACTGCCCACTTGATATCAGACATCACTCCAAACCGTGACAAGGCAAGATATGACATCCTGACTGCAACTGAACTACACAAAAAATGTATATCTATACTCTTAGTAATACGGTTCATAATGCGACTGTCTGTGTGATAGCCCAGTCATTTTACGGTTTGATACGGGACTAATTACTAATTGAATTTTTTTTCGCTTTAATATTGAAGAGCCAATTTGAGCATAGTAATGTGCCAAAATTAGTGCCAAAAATCACGTCAGCAACAGCTCCAATTTTAAAATTTAGATATTATCTCGTTCTAAAAGACCTGATGATAAATTTTTTTTGCACGTTTTTAAGGCTTTACCATTATACATACTTCAAACACGGTGTAAATATTTTTGTCTACTTAGGTTTTGAAAAATACATTCGTATTTTCTAATAAACACCTAATTTTTTAAAATTTGTATGCCTATTTTATTGCTCAAAAATAATGTAGGTATATTGTTAAATCTTACTCAAATGAGTTTATTGGTATTAATATTATTAATTTAAAAGCCTCCTGGGACACACAATTTTGATTTCTATGTTGCGTAGCAATTTTTTTTTAATATGGTTTAGGATAGTATTTTTGTCACTAAATGGTGCCGGTTACAGTTTAAAAGTCCAATTAATAATTACTCCCTACCCCGCCTAACAAAACTCCGTAAAATGACTGGCCTATGACTACGTCAGAGTTAAATGATTAATAAAAAGAACGAACATTGTCGTCAATAAATAGTAAAGTTAACAGAATGTCTGCTACAAATAACAATGGCGAATATTTCATATAACTCTATGATTATGAAGGGATTCCTTGTCGATTTCGACCACGGCGAATGCTAATCTTTGTTCAAAAGCAGGATATTTTGAAGTGCATTAATTGTACGCGCTAAACACAGATGCACTCTCTCGTCCTCCTTTATCTCGGGGAGACCGAAACGATCAGAGGTGCGGTCAGGTGCAGTGGCTATAATTGGAGGCCACACGGTTTGGGCGTCAAAGATGTGCATGACTCCTGAAGGAATTACTCGCCTCCTACGACACTCGACTGGGCTATGATATAATAATATCAATAGTGTTAACAAACATTGTCATATCATCTAAAAATCTTTCCTGAATATATCATCAGAGTAACAGTGAAAATCTCATTACAATCGGCGCGTACGTTTTCACAAGTTAATAATACCTAGTAAGAAAAACAAGAGATCGCATTTTTACACTATCTTAAATACTTATAACATTTTGGAACACTGTACCTACATACACACAACCTCACGACCTTAATATCTGG
Organism: Agonopterix subpropinquella; assembly: GCA_922987775.1. Classification (NCBI taxonomy): domain Eukaryota; kingdom Metazoa; phylum Arthropoda; class Insecta; order Lepidoptera; family Depressariidae; genus Agonopterix; species Agonopterix subpropinquella. Next base: position 20,321,196 of record OV277703.1, on the reverse strand, counting down.
ATGAACAGAAGCTTTGCTACGACCAGCAACTATTTTTCGAACCATGCCGTTGTAGCAATGCTCGCGTTTAGCAATTTGAAGGTTTCATTTATGATTTGAGATGCGAAGGGCGGTAGCAGCGTTGCCAGGCGACAAAAATCACTGCAGAAGAAACTTTATCTCTAACAATACAATGAATAACAATCTAACCATTTAACTAAAGGATGCGAAACAGACAGCAGATTTATTAAGTCATTACAGGCACTGTCATTCTATTTAAAACTATCGTATTACATTGTATCAGGAGGTTCTGAAACATGCGCAGGAGGCGATAATCAGAATAAATTACAAGAACACTGAGCATGCAATGTGTAATTACACGTCGAGAGTTGCAACAATCTATGGACTTGAGAAAACAACAGATACGGCAGTCTTGACAACTTGTGGCCATTTGTGGAATTTAACTTAGTTGCTCTTTTAATACATTAGAAATTGGAAAGTTTCAATAAATTAAAAGTAGTTAGGTTATGTAGTTAAAATCATCATCATCGTCATCTCAGCCGATAGACGTCCACTGCTGGACATAGGCCTTCCCAAGGATCGCCACAACGACCGGTCCTGCGCTGCAATCATCCAAGTAATAATTTGTTTGCTTCTGATACTTTCAGGAAGCGAAGATATACAGGGTGTAACAAAACACCCTAGTAATACTTAAGGGGGTGACCAGACCATCAATCTGAACAACTTTCACTATGGAGCCAACGTCGAGAGAAAATAAAAAAAATCTGATATCCCATACATTTGAGTCGAGACGGTACTGCAGTTTTGTATGCAAGAGCTGTTTTTTTTTCGCGATTTCGAGGTTGGCTCCATAGTGAAAGTTGTTCAGTTTGATGGTCTGATGCACCCCCTTAAGTATTACTAGGGTGTTTTGTTACATCCTGTAGACATGTTTTATCTCCGATGATTTGACCCAAACAATTACCCTATGTAATATGTTATTTATAACACCATTCAAGATGAAGAACCATTTTAGAATGAAGTCATTCTAAAATGTGATATAGGATACAATTATTATCTCTTGTTTCTTGACGGTCATTTAAATACACAATAATGAGGTAAAACGGCGTGAACCTTGACTGTTCAGAGACCAAGGATATCGTGTCGAGTGGACTACTTACAAAATAATTAGTTTTTTTTCCCTGATCGTAGAGAACTGTTATCTTTTATGTAGGATATTTTCTTGTCTTTTTCCCTTAGCAAGATTATACATGACGTCTAATCGTATCTCTATATTTTAAAGTAAAAATTAGTTTTCGGAAGAAACTTAGGGGAGGTAGGGGAGGGATGGGCACTTTTTCACAATTTAATGCATAAATAATCAGATTTTATAGATAATCAACATTTATTGCCAATTCTTATTGCACCACACATTTGGCTAGATATCTTAGAGAGAACTTTCTTAAAATTATAGTCAGTCGGTCATTACGAGATAATTTCAGAAATTAAGTCAAAAGTGCCCGATGGTCCCTATGGTAGGGAGGTTTGGACACACCCTGTGGGACGCTTGGGTGTGGCCTATAAAACACTTAATATCCATAAAAGTATCCAAAAATAAAATAACAACAAATAGAAAACATCTTAAAATAGTATCTTAACTAGGGATGCAACGATTCGGCCATTACGATTACGATATTAATCGTTATTTATTACGATAACCGATGCATTACGATTATTTAAAATAATTTAGTTGCCATTATCTTCCGAATGAGTTTTCATAGTGTTTCTTTGCATTCCAATGAAAGTTAAATCATGAAAAGACAAACTTTAAAAAAAACCAAGATTTGAAATTTTTCTACTAATTTGGCATGCCCAAACCTCCCTCACATCAGACTGCCCATTACTGTATAGATTTTCAACATAAGTTACCGATATTTTTTTTAATTTAGGTATTTAAGCGTGAATTTCAGTTTTATTTATAAGTTAGTAAATATACAATTCTTCTTCTTCAGGTTCCTCTCCATTACTGGAGGTTGGCAGTCAGCTCTGCATATCCCTGTCTATCTCTCGCCAAACGAAACAGCTCTTCGACGCTGGCGATGTCTGTCCACTCTTTCAGGTTCGCGAGCCATGACATTCGTGGCCTACCGACGCTTCTTTTGCCCTCCACTTTGCCCATTATTATAGTCTGGAGCAGTTGGTATCGCTCATTCCTCAAAATATGACCAAGGTAGGCGACTTTCCTCCTTTTAATGGTTTGCAACATCTCAAATATACAATAGATATATAATAAAAAATAGACATACCTTTCGTTAGTTGTCTCTTTATTATGATCCGAAACATCAACAAAATATTCACTTTTACGTGCGCAAAACCTTCAAATGTGTCTGTGTTTAACAACTGACAGAAATCATAGATAGTCTATGGATGAACAGTGCTGCCAGTCGGTAAAGTAAACTACCAAATTAGGAAAATAATATAATCTGTGACCGGATCAGAATAAAAGGGGGGTGCCTATGTCTCCCGACTGCCCGTCCCTCCCCTACCTCCCCTAATTCAATAAAGTATAATTTAAAGAAAGAAACACTGGGTTATATTGTATTGTATAAGATAAAGGGATTTGAAATACGAGCAAAAGCCACAAGAGGAACCTGGATGACTAACAACTACCTTTTAAAGAAGCTAAAAACTTGCTGGAAACTAACCATCAAATATGATGATGATCTGTAATAAATTTCCAACTCTGTCCGAATTACTCCGAGGCAGGTTGAGTGTCGATTCCCTATGGCTGCACTATTTTATGATATTTAAAATATTTAAACAAAATCAATTGCTTTGGCGTTTATTTGTACCTAGTTTCTAGCTTGTAACGTGAACTTAAGAGTACAGTTGCAGACAAAATTATGATAATTGACAATAAAGTACCGACTAATTACTGGCCGATTAATAACTGATTAATAAAAAGTATTTTGACACAGAAATGTGAACGTGAAGTCTTGAGTAAATTACTTAGAATTTAATGGTTTTGATAGGCCGATTGTACTTTTAATCTGAAAGTAATAAATCATTTCAAAATAATAACTGCTAAGCTATGTGTGTGAGCAGACCGTGTGTCCATGATCCGATTTCGCGCATAGAGCATAATAACGTAAATAATTAGTGGCCTTGATAAACATATCCACTTTTTCGTTGGGAATTAATAGATAGGAGGTTTTTGCTATCTTTCATTACGTTATAAACAATATACAGATCGAGTTGTATATGTATAGAAAAGTGCACAAATATTTTCCTTTCTGTTATGATTATTTAATTACCATCATTCTCTTGCTCTTATCCCATTACTTGGGGTCGATGCAATATTTCATCTTCCTCCATTCGCTCACTCCTTTCTTACCTACCATCATTGACACAATCCATCCATCTTTTCTACGGTCTTCCTCTTCTACCACAGCCATCCACATTCATACTTAACACTCATCTCGTAATATGACACTCGTCTCTCCGCATTACATGCCCATAAGCATACCATGATAATGTTTTACTCCGCATTTTTTTCGTCACAGGCAATGATATTACAAGATATATTACCTCCATAGAAAATGGCGCGTAAAATTGTGCCGCGCCACAGCCGTCATGCACGTAGTATTGTTTGACGCGGACTATTGAAATACATCATACATAGGACGTTTTCGAGTCTTCACTTTGCGCGCGCTAGTGACATATCTGCTTCGGTTTGGTATATAAATAATATCATTGGTCATAGGTGCTACTTAAGCATAAGCAAACAAAAAAGAATATACTTATAACAATTTTTTTGTTGTTCTACTAATGGTTTGGTCACTAGGGAGACCAAAGAATGATAAAAAGTAATAAAACAATGGTGTTTGTTGTGTTCAAATACATGGAAATCTATCACCAAATGAGTCAACAAAATAAATCTCGGATTCTACCTATATAATTAAAAACAAATTGATGATCATTCACCACTATTAAAATTTGAATGGTAATTAATTACAGTAGTTATAAAATTAATTGATATTCTTTCCTTAAGAGGTTTCCCTGACTGAACGACCTTGACTCTCTCAGAGCCACCTCACCTCTACTAAACTTCGTCATTTTAGTAGGTATACCTATTTTTGACTGGCTTGTCCTTCATTATGCCACAGTGGGGCCTTCTAATCCAAGAAAATCACATTCTAAAATCATAAGAATTCACCCCAAATTTAACAATTATCTAATTAACTCATTAAATATTGGTGTCAATTTTTTTTTGCAAAATAGCAATTTTAGATCTTAATATTGTCTACACTAGGGTGTGTGTCTCAAGTAAATGTGACTTCAACTTCAAAAGTAGATGCACATAATACAGATTTTTTCCAATATTTAGGCTTTCCTTTGCACACAGGTTTCATTTGTATTTTATAGAAAAATAAGAAATATGATCTATAGCAAATAAAGCCGAGATGTTGAAGAATATTGCTAGACTTTTCAATTATTTGTATGTCTTTCAAATAAGGAGAAGATAGCTTCTAAAAACCATTAAAATATGGCCCGAGCAGCATTTATCTATGGGGAGCCTCTTAACCTAAAAGGATGCGAATATTGAAATAGTAATGTTCAATCAATATCAGTTACGGTCAATCTTGAACGTTATCCAGCGGTTTTCACCATTATACTTAGACTCACTCAATCTTAGATCAAAGCACTCAATCAAGTTTTACAAAAACATCTTAGCTTACACTAGCTTTTGATCGCGATTTCGTCCACGGGAAATTAGAATATCGAAAAATACTTTCTTAGTGCACCCCTACATCTTCCATAATTATAATATTATATTCTAAATTTCATGTGTCTATCTACAGCGGTTTAGGCTGTGCGTTGTCAGTCAGTCAGTCATTCGGTCAGTCAGTCACGGAACTGTTTTATAAGTATAGAGAATATTAAAATAATGCGTAATATATTCCCCGAAGAGGTAGTAGAAAAATGTATTATACATATACCATTATATTTATTTCTTATACATAGATACCTTATTATTATATATCATACATTCCTGGTGACTTGAAGTACAGGTATGTGTGTGCAAACATGCATACTTACCAAGCACCAGTCTCCGCCTTCAATCCTATATATATTGTGCAACGTACATGTAAACCTTTTGTGGAGAAAATAAAGTTTTTGTATTTTGTATGTATTTTGTACATCATATTCAGTTCAGATGTCAGTTGCTCGCAACTCGCAGTACCAAAACCCAGAATTTATACATCTAAATGCAAAACAGATTGGATCTCTTTGGCCATAGTTAATCAATAATTCTAATAGCATTCAGTTAACGTCCATTATAATTATAAATAAGTAGGTACTAATGTTCATGGAATTATTCAATTGATGTCCGCGCCGTCCGGAGACCGGTCGTCGACTAAAGAATATTATTTTAATTGGACACTGGTGTCATTGCATTTTTTATTGTATTTTAAATACTGCTTCCTCTTTATTTCAACAAGTATTTCAATAAGTTTTTAGTGTTTCTATAATTTATTGTATATTATTCGACCCTCATTCTGTTTCATATCTAATCCAACAGGTGTCTTGATGAAGAAGCTGTGCAACGGGGAAATGCCGCCAGACCTTTGGTCTAGATAATATGGCCAGGAGCGACCTTTAGAGTAGTTTTATATTTTATTTATTTAAATACTTTGTTTAGTTTAGTTAGATTTTAGTTTTGGGATTTTAATAATTAGGTATAATTAATAAGCCAATTGTATTTTTTAGAAGAAAGCCAATAGGCCAGTTTATAACTGTTCAGGGAACAATACAAAAAAATCTAAGTTTGATTGTTTTCGAGATTTTGTACCTTTTTTTTAACATTGTGAAAATCGCAACAAAATTTTGGGACAGCCTCTAAATTAAAGATTTTTTTAGTTTCGAGCCAATTTTCATAATTCTAGGTCAACAAGAAGTACCATAAAGGTTTTGATTTGTGAGTTTTCGAGTATCAAAATAGGTGAGATAAACGGCCGTATCTTATTATTATGAATCTTATGATTGCGTTCACTTAGAACCTTAATTTTTTTTAAACTCCAAGGGAAAGTAGACCTTAGTATTTGATATTAATTTCGACTCGATACCTCGTTATAAAAAGGGCCTTGACAGACGGACAACAAGGTGATCCTCCTATAAGACTTCAGTTTTTTTTCCTTTTGAGGTACGTAACCCTAAAAACAAGTCACAAATTTTTATTGCATTTAAAACTACAATTATTAACATTAAAATCCGTGTTACAGTTGCGATAAACAATTCTTGCTTATAAATTATTAAGATAACGCGTTAAGTTATCTCTCGATTAGTTCTAGGGATTATCACGTGATCTTCACAGACAACCTTTGTGTAGAGGACATTACTTAAACAGTTTCGAAATCACTGTTGACTTTTAATTACGAGTGTTGTAGATTTATACTTCTACTTTACAGCTTTCGTAGAAATTGACAGTCAAAATCTTCGAATCCGCACGCAAGATAACAAATACGACGCCATTTTACCTTAGACAATTTATACAGGGTGAAATTGATATCATTAGCATCCTTTTAAACTAAGAGTCTTCCCATCAAACTGAACAACTTTTACTATGGGAGCAAACCAATCAGAGCAAAAAAAAAATCTGCTCTTGCATACATTTGAGTCGAGTAGGCATTGCAGTTTTGTATGGAACAGCTGATTATTTTTTTGCTCCTATCTGTTTGCTCCCATAGTAAAAGTTGTTCAGTTTGATGGGTAGACTCTTAGTTTAAAAGGATGCTAATGATATCGATTTCACCCTGTATAGGGACGAGTTACGCGTGTCATTCTACTAAGAAACATTTCTGCCACTTTTTGCGGGGGGCGAGGTAACATGAAATCCGCAACGTTGGATTTTATCACCCATAAGTTTAGATTCTAATTTTGAATGTTAAAAATCATGAAAAGTAGTGTCGTGTGGACCCCAAACGTTCTAAGTTCAAAATTATTGTTTCGCAATTATAGGCTGTCTCGTTTAGTGATAAGGTATAAAATTGGGTGTAAATGCACAAGATCAATTGTTCTTTTACCGTGGCAGAGGGGAAATGCTACCGCAAGGCGGGTCCCTATATAAATTGTCTAAGCATTTTACTGCTGGGGCACAGGCCTAACCAGGTGATGAGCTGATGAGGTTGTATGAACATTAGTCTACAACTTGTCTACACTATGTTGTAGGTACTGCGGATTGGCTGACTGAATTTCTCACGAGGAATAAAGTACACACGGCGACACATCAGGCTACGCACCCTATATACCCATAACTACACTACGTACAAAACACAAAATAGTGCGGAAGAGAACCTGCATAGACGCGGCTGCCGGCGCGCCGCCGGCGCGGGCGCAGCGTGCTGTGAGACGAAACAACAACAACATACTGCACCCTCTCGCACGATTCGCAGCGTTCAACTTCTAATAGTTCAAAGTCCAAACAGGGTAACCTGACCTGTTGCCGTGTGTACAATTCTCTGTTTAAAAGTTGGTTTCTTGGCTTGGTTTTGAATACTTTTCCATCAATCTGTTATGTTATCTAGATATAATGCTAATCCAGCTTACAGTCGCGCCGAAGGAAAACTTTGCGAGTAAATCTGCACATCTGAGATACCCAGATGTGAGACACGAGGAAAGCAACGAAAAACCACTTCATTAATAATTATAATCCTGTCTTATGTGTAGAGCTATATTGTATGGTGACGATCGATATTAAATACGATTACAGTTTTTTATTTAAGAATGTGATCAGACAATCAAACTGAACAACTTTCTCTATAGGACGAGCATCGAAATCGCGAAAAAAATCAGCTACAATTCATACAAAACTACTCGATCCAAATGTATGGGACAGACGATTTTTTTTTCGCGATTTCGGATTTGGTCCCATATGGAAAGTGGTTCAGTTTGATAGTGAGATCATCCCCTTAAAAAACTGTCAGCATATTAAGTATACCCTACTCGATCTTAATGTATGTGACTGAGACAGTTAATTATTTTGTCACGATTTCGACGTCAGACCCATAGAGAAAGTTGTTCAGTTTGATGGTCTGATCATAGCATTAAAAATCCGTTGTATGTAAAGCCTAATGTAGATGTTCTTCTTCTGTCGAGTCGATGGCATGCCACAGAGTTTGACTCGCCATTGTGGTGAAAAGATTTGCAATGTAGTTGTTGAAAGATCCTAGTTAGTAAATTGAGTTTTATAACTGTACAAATTTCCTTTCAATTCGTAGTAGTAGGTACAAGTTTCTTTCCGTTGCCTCACTAATGACTAACTCCAACATTCAATGATAATGCGGAACTAGCACAAGGATTATATTAGTATCGGAGTAGATATAATACTACTATTTGTATTACATGATTAAAATCATTTATTGCAATATAATAAAAGTTGACATAAAAAATTTATAGTAAAAAATGGCAACATGTCCAAAATGTACAGCCAAAAATCCACAATAAGCTCGGAGTAGATAGGTATATTCAAGTCGTAAATAACTTAATGTCAACCTTTTTTATACCGACTGTGGCAAAGAGGGTTGTGTTCTTAAGAACGTGTGATTTTGAGAATTTACTTCGAAAAGCCTTAATGGTGATGACGTCAAGAAAATCTTCTAAACATCATGCAGGCTGTATCCATATCAAATATGGCAAGCATCAAGCCTCAAAATTACAGTTTTTTTTTTAATAAGAAATAAAAAACTGACTATGGTGTTAAATGTTAATTTTCTTAATTGTCGACTGGTATAATAAATGTACAGATTTAAATAGTTAAGAACTTTAAATACTATCAAGAATGCCAGTAATTACCAAGTATCATTGGACTAATTATTTTCTAGAAGGTTTTGATCAATGTTAAAACTTGTTTTGTAGCATTTTTTTTCCTTACGTTCGTCGATAAATGCTGTTCTAATATAATTTTGCGTTTTGTTTGCAATAATTATCTTTAAACGTTATACTAAGAACATTTAGATTTTATTTTAATGTCGATGGATTTAGTGTCAGACATTTATTGGTCTTCAATGTTTTTTTACTTAGATAATACTTTTTGCGTTTTGTTTGCAATAATTATCTTTAAACCTAAAAACATTTGGATTTTATTTTAATGTCGATGGATTTAGTGTCAGACATTTATTGGTCTTCAATGTTTTTGATTATCTCCGTGAACAACACAACTTACTGTATACCTATGTGGTTTGTTTAAAATACTCATCCTTAAGATCCAGCCGGAACGAGAAAACTGTCTTTTATAGCACAAACACTAGTATCTTATAAGACAGAAAACATTATGGCCGTAAAATTATTTATTACATTATTACAAATATTGAGTATTTCAAATCAGAGTGTCATGTAACGTCGCAAATGGGTCAAACGAAAGGAGCATGGTTGAACGTTGGGCATAAGTAAAACTTTGTCATTATGCATTTCAGCTTTACATATTTCTAAGGGTAAAAAAAGACATCGACATTTTGGGGAAATACAGGGTGTAAAATTAAATGGAACAGCTTTACTTGAAGGGGTGCTTCAGACCATCAAACTGAATAACTTTCTCTATGGGACCAATATCGGAACCGCGAAAAAAAAATTCTGCTGTCCCATACAAAACTGCAAACAACTCGACTGAAATGTATGGGACAGCAGATTTTTTCTCGCGATTTCGATTTTGGTCCCATAGAGAAAGTTGTTCAGTTTGATGGTCTGAAGCACCCCTTTGAGTAACTGTCCCATTTAATTTTACACCCTGTATAAATTCAGTATAGTGACAATTCAAAATTTTAAAAAATAAACACGATCAAAAGGTAAAAAAAAGACTTACTGCTCCTTTTTCCCTCCTGGACCCTGTACGTCAGGTCAGTAAAGGCCAAATCCACTGGCGGCCTCTTCGGCAAATGCGTTAGTGTCTTATGCTGTGCTGGAGTTATCGTCACCTTCAGGCTCCCTTTCCTGTCAGAGAGAATAGGCTTTGAGTCCACTGGCCCGGCAAGGCTTACATCTTTTTCCACTTTCATTTTTGAAACACAATGAAACTTCGAAACTCAGTCGGTCATTCCTCTACGTCACAAAGGAAGGGAACGTACGCGCAAGAGACGCGCGGCTCGCGGCGCATTCGATCACTGACTGCAGGCTTGTCTTGCGGTCTTGCCTTGCGTTAATGGCTAGGCAAGAAGCAGGGTCGGATTTCAAGGGAGGCCTAAAAACATAGGCCCCTCGTGAAATTGGAATGGGCAGCATATCATAAGCATTTCAAATTGTTAAGTATAGTATTTTTTTTTAAACATGTATGTCAAACTCAAAGTCACTGGTGGGCCAAATTCATATGGATAGTAGAATCAGTGGGTCGTAAAGAACATTAAAGAAATAAAACTCATTGTATCTATCATAGAACAGGACGGTATTTATATTACAAGGGCAACGTTTTCAGGACCCTTGTAAAAAATGCTACATACCATATAAAAAGGGTGAGCGAGCGAAGCGAGCTCGAATTTTTTTTATATTATGACTCAATGCGGTGATGGTGCACCTACATAATATGAGTTGAGCACCTATACGTTTCAGTCTGCATGCTTGCGGGCCGCATCAATCGCACTGCGGGCCGCAAGTTTGACATGCCTGGTGTAAGATATATAGGGTCCTTCTTAATATGCTGACGATTTTTTAAGGGGCTGATCAGACCATCACACTGTACTGCCCCAAACATTTGGGTTGAGTAGGATTGCAGTTTTGTATGGAACAGTTGATTATTTTTTTCATGATTGTGATGTTGGTCCGTAGAAAAGTGGTTTAGTCTGATGGTCTGATCATCCCCTTAAAACGCGTCGCATATTAAGTTGGACCCTGTGTAATTGAATAAACTTCTAATTTCACTAATTAAGACAAAAACACACAAGACTGTTTAGTATTTATTTTGCTCTAATTTCATTATTTGTTTATGGAGTATTATGTGAGATCTTAGATAATTGTATTAATACCAAAGACTTCTATTATGTCTTTGATTAATACTTATTTAAGGATTATATGACTGCAAACTTCTTTTTGGCTGAATAGGTAAGTATATTTTACATTAATGTATAAAATCGTTACTTCTAGACTTCACAACACATCATGCTATCTTTAATTGAGAAATAGAATACATTTAAAAAATGTTGCAGGGCCTTTTATGTGTGGCCCTAGTGCCTTGTGGGTTCTTTCCTTAATCCGGCCCTGACAGATAGTGACGTAGATTTGATTAAGTATACAAGTTCTGAACTTTGAGCAGTTGACGGGCATTTTGTTTATCTATAAACTACTGTTTCGTGTTAATTAGATGTAGGTAGGTATGTTATTTAAGATGTTATGGCTTAGATGAGAATATTAATTGTTTTAGTTATACACGGATAAATTCATGGCCGTAAATCTGTTTCGGGTGGTCAGAAACATTGCTACAATAACCACCGTTTTTTTAGAGTTTATAGGCACACATTGTTGCAAAGTAGCAGGGAGCGACTGGATGTGGATGGCCAAGGATAGAGTTTTGTGGCGAGCGTTAGGAGAGGCCTATGGTCAACAGTGCACGATGAGGATGACAGGCCGATGATCATGCTGACCGTCAGTGGTGCAGACTGCAGAAGCGCAAACTTAAAATGATGAGGGTTCGGATTTGAATCTGTTTGCCACACCATGCAGACTGCTCTCGAAATGTGAAGGTAAAATTTTGTAAGGAAACATGTATGTCTGTGATAGCCACATGTGTAAATGAAAGCATATAGCATATCATAAATACTGGGTGTAATATAAAATGGGACAGTCACTTAAAGGGGTGCTTCAGACCATCAAACTGAACAACTTTCTCTATGGGACCAATATTGAAATCGCGAAAAATAAATCGGGTGTCCCATACATTTCAGTCGAGTTATGTTTGCAGTTTTGTATGGGAGAGCCGATTTTTTTTTTCGCGATTTCAGTATTGGTCCCATAGAGAAAGTTGATCAGTTTGATGGTCTGAAGCACCCCTTTAAGTAACTGCCCCATTTTATATTACACCCTGTATAATGATATAACAAAAGAAGGCATATCTAGAAAAAAATTGTGTTTTGATCCCATGGACAAGAGTGTTCCTTTTAAATTCATAAATGAAGAGTTTCATGATTAATTAAAGTGTAAAAGGTAAAAGTCAAATCAGACCCCCGTAGCATGATTTCTCTACTTGCGCGCGACTCGGCTTTTTTCCATACTACAAGTCGCGGCAAGCGCGGCTGGCGCTCTCCGAAAAGCGCGGGAACAGGTTATTTTGTATGCAGCGAAGGCGCGTCGCGCGCGTGTAGCAAAATCATACTAGACATGCAGCAACTCTTTATCGGACGTCAAAATGCGCGCAACAATTGGATGGACATGGATAATCTGAGGTTTCAGAATATCTGTGACACCCCATCGAGAAATACAAGTCGTGAGCATATGCTATGCTTATTGCTTATGAAAACACGCGTTTTTTATGAAAAATTGAACTAATAGTAACTAGTAAATAATCAACATTTCATAAATTTTTTATGTTTTTTTTGTTTATAAAAATTGTATTCAAGCTAAAGAATTTTATTTTCTATTTTATTTCCTTTGGAAGAACAACAGCTTTTGACTCGATGCAAATATGGATGGCTAACAGAAAGCCAACTATAGGTGTCCTGTCCGCTAATAGAACTACTGAAATTGTGAGTTTAGTATTTTCAAATATATTTTTTAACGAGAAGCCCTAAACCTTATTATACGTCCAAATATTATATTATAAGTCTAATTACCCAAGAAGCCAAGCATCATTTGACTAATTGTTAAAGAAACATGAAATCATGCTAGAAGTGAACCTTGCTACAACTACAATAAGAAGCAAAGTTCCTGAACACAGTGAGGTCATCCTGTTTATGTAGGTATTTAATTAGTCACTATATTTGTTAACAATGGCCATAAGGCCCAGAAATTATAGCAGTATGACTGTGTGATAGATAATAAACCAGGTCAATATTTCATCCCACAATGTATAATGTATCTACACATTTTGTTTTCGTCCGAAAAGCGGTCACAGATAGACTCCAAGTCTTTATTAACAAATGCCTCAGGCAAATCCTAAAGATGTTCTGGCCAAAGACAATCTCAAACGAAGAGACGGACTATGGAGACGGACGGGTCAGCAGCGTATAGAGAAAGTGATCCTTACTCGAAAGTGGCACTGGTTAGGCCATGTATTGAGGAGGCCTGACGATCACCCATCCAAGTCAGCCTTAGAATGGCACCAACCAGGCAGTTTGCCTGGTGGGGTTTCGTTTAATGAGGGGACGGCCTACAATAACCTGTCGCCGCTCTGTGGAAGTAGAGACTAAAAGTCTCAACATGACCTGGGAATCCTCCCAGGTCATGTTGAGACTTTTAGTCTATAGTAATACTACTAAAATCTACAGTGCTGCCTAAGATAGCAACCGGTTGAGAGCTATCATCCGAGCCCTATTAGGGGTACATAGGGCTGGGGGTAACAGGAAGAGAAAAAGAAGAAGAAGTCATTTTGTGTTGCATTTTAAGTTTTACATATTTTTACAAGAGGCCTTAGTATGAGCATTGTGATTTATGATGCCATAAATCAAATGCTCATACTAAGGCCTGATGCACCGAATAAAAATTGTAATTTAATCATTTTAAGCATCATTTTTGTCTCATATTGCACATAAGAGTCAGTTAGCATTAGCACACAGTACTATGTTAGTCAAGCTAATAGAAAACTTACATTTCTTTTTTTGAACGTTGTTCAGATTATATTTTCATTGACTTTCCCAAACTTTTATTTAACAATATGTTCTCAATCCTCTGGTTTTTTAATGATGCCAAATTCGTCCTGTTTTTCATAAGAATCAAAAGACTATAAAACCAAGTAAGTTAACAGTAGGTACTAGAAATGTCAGAAATGATCAACCAACTGATCAGAGCAGACCAACAGAGTGGCGTGGTGTTAAGCTGCTGGGACTGTCTAATTTGATATGACGCATGTGATATTATGAAGTTATTTACATATTTTAGAGATCTTAGTTTTAACCGACTTCAAAAAGGAGGTTCAATCAAAAACAATTGAAAATGTCAATTTTACTGTTAGTTTCGGGTCATGTGTGCATAATCTGCGGTTATAAAGTATTTGAATCAGTACATCAGCAGTGATGTGCCGAGTCAGGTTATCATATTTCTCAGTAACTTTGACTTTTCATGGGGGGAGTGGTACCAGGGAGTACCCCCTTCAGTCAGAGTGTCATCTTAGGGGCGGTTTGTTGGAGTTGGAGTCCTTCTTACCCTCCCCCTCGGAGGCCCAATCCAATTTTTTTCCCAAATAGAAAAGGACAAAATATCAGGATAGGTATCTAGCTAAATATTTAGTGCATTAACATTTATAAATCTAGACCTTTCTTTACAAGTTATAAGTGGTGGTTGATTATGAAGCCACTTTCTACTTCGTAACATTGAAACGTAATAGATTCAAAGTAAGCACTAAAACTTACTCAAAAGTTTGTTTTACAGACTTTGCAGTTTATTTATAGCTAACACGATATGCTAAGGTGTCATTATCGTACAAAGAACGGTCCGATTTCGCAATGTTTCACGTAAAACACAAGACTTTATCAAAAAGAGGTCATGCGAAACTCGTGTCTACGTTTGCGAAAATTACTAATTTCTCTATTTTATGTAGTAGAAGTCTTACCTCAAATTATTGAGAATAAACACGTTATCCATGGTCTCTAGATTATAGGCACATTGGGACAGGATATCAGTCTTTTGAACAACAATTTATAATAAATTGAAAACCAACATAAAATTCACAAACAAGCAAAAAGTCAATCAGAATTTTTTGACACCATCAATCAACAAAAACGAGATTAACGAGACAAACAAGTTGGATGCGCTTGTTTAGTTCAAAAATTGTTTTGTATGCAGCGGAAGTTTGCACAGGGAGTGGAAGACGAATGAAACCAAAGAGTAATATAAGTATATTAGAAAAGAGAACCCACTCGTGGCAACATTATGCATCCACCTTATGTCAAATTGAAGGCTAGCTAGCGCCACCTGTGTTTCTCTGAAAATAATTCTACCTATACTATACACACCTACTTATATGTATATACTTATATACTCATACCGTTGTTTGTATGCTAGTTTTCGTTCAATCCCGCACCGATCGAGTGAAATTCCAGTATCCTTACTATTCCTGTAATCTGTACACTGGTAAGAGAACAACTGAAACTCCAGAACATCACTAAATCGGCACAAAATTGAACAAAAACTACAAACAACACGCACATTATGCAAGGTAGGTCGCCATTTTGTAAATTGGTCAATTTGACATTGACATAGACAATATAATCTTTTTTTTTTCGTAGTAAAAGATATATTTAACAGATGGCAGCACTTTCTATGCAAACTGAATCGGAAAAACCACCAAAAGGCAAATGTCCTCCGCCAATGAAACTATTGCATAAATAAAATAAGCATCTCATTATAAAGTTTATTGTTAAAAATCTACCTCATTTTCCTACATGAAGAGAAAAATATCATCTTGAAACCCATTTGAAACCTTTGAAGACTAAATGTAAACCATGCTGAAACTGTTCAAAATAAACACGCTAATCTAAATGTTGCAAAACTTAAAAAACTGTCGACATCCAAAACAATGCAATGGCAACATAGAAACAGAGCTGTCAAAGTCAAAAAAGTGTCAAAGTCAATGTGAAAAATATAATTTTAATAGAAGTAAAATAATTCAAATCAAAGCAAAATTACAGACAATTATGTGAATTAAGAGTTCAATAAGTATTGTAGAGAACAATGAACCAGTAGATTACAGACTGTTGTACAAGATGGAAAGCGTTAGAGTACGTTAAGTTTACGTAAATTGTCTTTGTTCGAAGGTACAAAGTGTTGTTGATGTCTTGAAAATGTTATTTTTGTTACAGAATTTCTCTGTTTCTCTAATAAAGGGCTTTATAGACAGTTTGCGAGGTGTTACCGTGCTGCTATATTTAGATAAAGAAATTAATGAGCGAGCTTTAAGTCGATCCCCAAACTTGGACCCTGATAATCCAAAAAATAGAGAGAAGCAGCCAAAAGTGAAACAGTACGTATTTTTATCATAATATTCTGGAATATTCTTTGTTTTCACGTGTTGATAAGATGATAAAGTTACAAGGTCATTACCATTGTTCTCACAGCTGTTGTTTTTATAATATGTGTTTAAAACAAAATAATTAAGGGTGTATGTTTAATGACCATAATGCACACAAATCATCAATCACCAGCAGAACAGAGAGATGATAATTATCATTGATTGTACTTACCTAATTTGATAAATTGTTGGTTTGACATTTGTCCAAAAAGGACTGTTCTTGAACCCATATGGCATGCAAACCTGTTACAGTCACTACAACATAAATAATGCACAGTCACTAACAGACGCTAAATATGCCATTGAACATTTACCGCCAGAGCCACTTTCAAGAATTTATTTTACTATCAATTACTTACTGTACCCGATAAATTAATTGATTTGTGGATAGTTCTGTTAATATATTTCCCAAATGTTTAAAAATGGATCCTCAATTTGGTTACATTTGAACAAGGTTCATCAATTTGTAAAAATGGGCCAAAAAAAATTCTAATGGCGTATTTAGTGTTTTATTTTGGAACAGCCAATCTCTAGTTCATCTAGAACTCATTATGACTAACAACAAGTACGAAACCAATCAGGCCTCAGTGGAACGGGTGTGCCCGATAAACATTATTTAGAGTCACGTTGCAGGGACTGACCCGAGCACACGTCTCGCGTGGTTTCGCGCGTCGCGTTTTTGCCTGCCACGAGGCTCCGCAGTCCTCAGTCTCTTCTTGTTCTTGTCCAAAAACAATCCCTGAGATTGGGATAGATTCTCCCATAAAATACTTGACACTGGCGGAAATGCAGTGCTAACGCACAAGCAAGTGTCCATTTAATTATAAATAATAAAAAAACATTATTTATGTATTGTGTCTCGTATAAGGACTTGATGGATTAAGCAATGTTAGGCCCACTTAGTTTTTAGAAGGGTTTTATTGGTATTTCATCTTCAGTGCCCTATGCTTCAGAATGCATGTTCAGCAGTAGTTCCAGATAGTGATGTGCCAAGCCTTTTTTAGTATTCAAATACTCTAGTATTTGTTAAAAAATATTCAAATCAGAACTCGAGTCCCATCTCTGATTGAGTACTCGAATCCAGACTCAAGAATTTGATATTCGTCCTACTAACTATAAACAAATGAAAATTTCAGTTTTGGACCATAGTGCTTTTTTTTAATGATACATTTAATATCCTGTACATCTAAACTATTATAAACTGTAACAGAAGTGTGTCTGTACATTAAAGAATTTTTACAAAAAAAAGATTACGATATGGTTTTTAGATGTCCCTGATTCCAAATCACCAATTTTTGAATTTTTTGTCTGTCTTTGTTTGTTTGAGCATCACGCAAAAACTACTGAACCGATTTTGATGAAACTTTTTTTGTTTGATAGCTTATGATCTGACTTAAAATCTGATATATAATTTATGCGGACGAAGTCGCAGGTAAATCCTTTTAATATAATATACTGTACCAGTTACAGTAAAAATGCAATAAAGCCATTTTTAACTAAAAACCTCTACTTTTTTCCAGGGAATCAAAAGTACTTACAAGGGTGTTGCAGTCATGCATCCTAAATGGTTTTATATTTTTACTCAGCATATTGGTGTTTGAATATGCGTTACTACCGGCAGTCAAGTACTTAGTGACAGTGGTGTTTGGGCACAACCCCGGCGTGGCCCACAGCGTGTGGGCATGGATGCAGCCCTTCCTGTCCATGACGTTCAGGATGATATGGGTGCTGCCGCTCTTCTTGCTGAGCAAGCTGGTTAACAGCTTATGGTTTCAAGTCAGTTTGTGTTTTTAGTTACTGTAGCTTTATAAGTAATAGAGTTTTTGAGAGTTACGCGGTTATTATTTAATCTAGAATTAAACCAATTAATATTGGGAAATCAAATATACAAAAATGCGGTTAGAACCCGTTAAAATGTTTAGTTCTAGCTTTGTGAGTGTTTGGAATAAATGTTGGTTCAGCTTTGCTTTTACAAGTTCGTCAAAATCACCTGGCAATACCACTAATAACCATACTAAAATAATAATTTTCTATGTTATATAGTCACTATTATACAGAATACAAACTTTTTAGTCACATTATCTTTTTGCTTGCAACTGTATACTGGCCTAAAATCCATGAAAAAAAATGTGCATAATGCCATATGTTAAATTTAAAAAAAGTCAATGTTTTTTTTTGCCTCTAATGGCAAGCATAATTTTTTCTGTAGCATAAAATGGCCAGAATCTTTTGATTAGGAATAAAATCTTTTTACTGTGAGTAAACTTTTTAGATAAGTAAACTTTTTGCTTGCAACCATAATGTGCATTTCAATTTGTTAAATAAAAGAAAAAAAAAACATTTTTTTCTTTTTCTCTAATGACTGCCGACCTCAGATTAATTAATAAAAGACACTTTTTTTTTTCGAAAACAAAATTGCCATTTAATCTTTACACGTATTAAAAATAGGAATAAAAAATGTTGATTGAAAAATCTTTTTAGATATGTAATCTTTTTGTATAATAATAGTCTTCAGAACAATGATATTCTTCGGAATCTTTAGATGAAAATGTGAAAAATCTTTTTCTTAAATTTTAATTTGGGAAATTGGAATTGGATAGCAAATGCGGTGAGAATGTTACGTTCCAAACAGAAGGATCACTTTAGCATATTTAAAATCGAGGCAGAATTATTTGTCATATGTTTTCAGTCATTCACCTCAGAAACAGGCAAAGAAACCTTAATTATGTTCTTTTACTGTTCTAATTATCGTTTAACTTTTCCTACTATTACAGGACATAGCAGATTCAGCATACAGGCATAGAAGAGGGAGGCCGCAGTTTATGTCAAGTGTCAGCAAAATTATTGCTGACTCACTGTTTAGTTTACTGGTGCAAGCCTTATTTTTAGTCCAGGTATTGATTTTATTAATCGCAGCTAGCCATAGATAGGTATATTATACAGGGTGGTCCAAATAGTGACGTCAACAAATTTTTTTTAGATTCCTCACACTTGGGGGTATCCAAAAATACCCCATGTATGTTCCGCGATTTTTTGTAGTTTAGAAGTTATGAATTTTTAAAGGTATTTTTGAGAATTTTCTACCAGAGCGGCTTAAAACTGTCATAACTTTTTTCATAGCATGAATTTTTTAAATTTTATTTTTGTAACATGATTGTCTGAAAACACTCTTTTACACGTAAAATAATCAGCAACACAACATCCACACAAGCTACCGAAAAAAGGGTCCAAACTGAAAACTTTAGGTTTGAGTTGCACGGAGCAAAATTTTCAAAGTTCTCTTAAAAATACAAAATGGAAGTTCCATAGGTTAAAACTAATTTTAAAAACTTCGGTGATTATTCAACTTACCATGCAAGAAATAATAAGTGGTTCTTAATAGGCCATTTTACGCTGGAATCGGCATCCAAAGTTAATTAGGTAGAAAATCCGCTAAGAAAAAATGTTGTTCCAAAAAATAGTTTTAGTAATATTTTTTATTCTTATGGCTAACATTAGTCGAATATTGTCAAAAACATTTAAATAAACTGAAATTCTACGATCAGTGACGCATTTTTGTTAGTGACTAAATCATGGTATTTTTGTGTTATCTTAAAATGTTTCACTGGTCGTTGAATTTTAGTTTATTTAAATGTTTTTGAAAATATTCGACTAATGTTAGCCATAAGAATAAAAAATATTGCTAAAACTATTTTTTGGAACAACATTTTTTCTTAGCGGATTTTCTACCTAATTAACTTTGGATGCCGATTCCAGCGTAAAATGGCCTATTCAGAACCACTTATTATTTCTTGTATGGTAAGTTGAATTATCACCGAAGTTTTTAAAATTAGTTTTAACCTATGGAACTTCCATTTTGTATTTTTAAGAGAACTTTGAAAATTTTGCTCCGTGCAATTCAAACCTAAAGTTTTCAGTTTGGACCCTTTTTTCGGTAGCTTGTGTGGATGTTGTGTTGCTGATTATTTTACGTGTAAAAGAGTGTTTTCAGACAATCATGTCACAAAAATAAAATTTAAAAAATTCATGCTATGAAAAAAGTTATGACAGTTTTAAGCCGCTCTGGTAGAAAATTCTCAAAAATACCTTTAAAAATTCATAACTTCTAAACTACAAAAAATCGCGGAACATACATGGGGTATTTTTGGATACCCCCAGGTGTGAGGAATCTAAAAAAAAATTGTTGACGTCACTATTTGGACCACCCTGTATATGTTACCGGCCAAACCCGATTTTAGGACGTTTGTCCTAGTTTAGCCTAGGCCAAACCAGTCCATCCTTTATGCAGTTTAGCCTACCTACGCTGAACTGATTGAGCCGAATATAAATAAGTCCACGCTCCGCGATTCTATATTGCACCCCTTACATCTGTCAAAAAGGGGCCGGGCCTCCGCCGCTCCGCTACGGCCCGGTGCCAATGCCGACACAGATAAGTTTTTTGCTCTGTGTCGGTTCTCGCGCGTGCCTCGATTGCCCTCCCTAGGCCTCTGAAGTGTACTTATTTATATTAGACTCGACCAGTATAGCCTAGGCTAAACTAGTTTGTCCTAAAATCGGGTTTGGCCGGTAACATATACATACAACTCAACATAAAGTTTATAAATAAGAGATTCAATGCTTATCATTTTATCATTGTACACACGGCGACACATCAGGTTACGCACCCTATATACCCATAACTACACTACGTACAAAACACAAAATAGTGCGGTAGAGAGCCTGCATAGACGCGGCTGCCGGCGCGGGCGCAGCGTGCTGTGAGACGAAACAACAACAACATACCGCACCCTCTCGCACGATTCGCAGCGTTCAACTTCTAATAGTTCAAAGTCCAAACAGGGTAACCTGACCTGTCGTCGTGTGTACAAAAATTTAATAGAAGTTCTTTTGAGTAAAATATCTGATTGTTGCCAGACCACGAAATAAAATATTTACAGTCACGCTTTCTTTTAATCTAAAATAAATTATAACCTGCGTTTTTTAAGTTTATTTTCCATTCAAAATTAGCATATCATTTGTCGTAATCCTTTGCGAATAGAATAGATAATTTACTGTAATTCATTCCGGAGATAAGTTTTCTTCCGTCTCGAGATGGTATTTTCTACACTGGTATCACCGTTGTTTACATTTTGTCGCTCGAATTCCTGAATGGAGATTAGTGATTTTTTTTATGTCTTAGGTGACATTTTTTTAAAGATTTACATTCATACGACTTATAATAATTTCATACGACTTATAATAATTTATACGATAAATAAATAAATATCTTGGACATTGTCACACAAATTATCTAGGCACTTTTAAAGTACCAGAATCTAGCCTGGACTAGCCCGCCCTTTTTACTTCCTGTGCTGACATGCCACCTGCCATTTCATTTTATGTATTGTATAAATATTAGATGGTACATACATTTATTTATAAATAGATTTGCCGTTGTCTGGTCATGAATTGGGATCCATCCAGCAGCTGTTCATTTGACTCAGAACAATAATACTACACAGTGTATTATGTTTTGTCGACGCGGTTGGTGTAATGGTTACCACGCCGGACTGCCAAACCAGGGTCCTGGGTTCGAATCCCGGTTCGGTCATGGATATTATATGTTCGTGCCGTTGTTGTATTGTTTCTATAACAAAAAGCCTTTAGTGCTTACTTGGGATCATTACAATGTATGTGCCTGTGAGCGTTATTTATTATTACTATTTATTATATGTAGATTTCGTTCGATTGATCTGTTCAGGTGACATTCGTTGAATGTATGCCATACCAACTTTTTTCCAGAATTATAAAACGACAATAAATCCTACGAATTAAACTTGATTTAAAAAACAATTAACAAAAACTATTCTTTCCACAGAGTATGTTAGTGAGTATGCTGCCAATAACGTACATAGGGGACCTCCTATGCCTCGTTCACATGTGTCTGCTGTACTCACTGTACTCGTTCGAGTACAAGTGGTTCAACATGGGCTGGGAGCTTCACAAGCGGCTCACCTTTATCGAGACCAACTGGCCTTACTTCCTCGGCTTCGGGCTGCCGTTGGCTGTGTTGACGCAGATACCCGAGTCTTATATCATAAGGTATGTTATGTATTCACTGTTCTCGTTCGAGTACAAGTGGTTCATCATGGGCTGGAGACTTCATATGCGGCTCACCATAGATAAAAAGTAAATAATAAAAAAATAATTACAGTGCTATAAGTGCACTTGGTCCTTTATAAATTATAACAGAACTATTTTCATATAAACAAGTTAAGATAATATTTGAAATTTATAAATATTTTGCCACAAAATTGACCAAATAATGGTTAGGACTGTGCCATGACTTAAGTAAATTGATTCCTGTCACTTTCTAAAATAAGATTAAGAAAAGAGACAGAAAACCAACAGCTGACTTTAGTGCTGTCAAAGTGACGTTACACGCCCAAAATAAGATGCCATAATGTACGCCATCTTATTTAAGGCGTTTTTGGGCGTGTAACGTCACTTTGACAGCACTAAAGTCAGCTGTTGGTTTTCTGTCTCTTTTCTGAATCTTATTTTAGAAAGTGACAGGAATACGTTTAGTTAAGTTAAGTCGTGGCACAGTCCGAGTCGGTACTATTGTCTCCTCTGACATTTGAAAATGATAAGCAAAACTTCTATGGGCAAAGCCTTATTTTAGGTTTCTGTATTAAAATACAGACCTTTAAACCATCATCTTATTCTATGACTGTAAATGTTGATTTGTTTACAACATTTATAGTTTCTCCTGGTTTCATAGTATGCTACAACTATTATAATTGTACTAATATGTTTGTTGCAGTGGTTGTGTGTTCTCAATCTTCTTCCCCGTGTTCATACTGAGTGGCAACGAAGCCACGCCCGTGATAGGAAGGTAAGATTATATCAGTTTTATCATAGATAATATATTAACTAGATGAAACCATACCGTGGCCGCACATTGAACAGCAATAGTGCGACTTTTGCATACAAAAAGACTAGTTGTTTGGCAACTATTCTATAGGATTCACATTTTGCCAAACACAAAAACCGGCCACGGTGACTGAAACAAACAAAAAATTATATTTCTGTCTTTTTGTTTACATAACTCTCTATCTCACTCTCTCATTCCATGGCTCCACCTTTCAATGTAAGCGAAAAGGTTTTATTGTAAGGTTTTATTTAATGTATATTTATACAACGTGTTAATGAATTAACGCAAAACTAGAATGTAAGTAGTTTGTTTATAATCGAGAGCAGAATCGAATTATCATGGTTTGAACATAGGTAATTTTTTTCAAAATATTAAATAATTTTAAAATGTATCTATGAGTACAATTAGCGCTTTCATTCATTGCTGAAATGATAACAAATAATGTTTGCCTCAAAACTGTGGTTGTGGTGTTTCGTCAATGTTCTTTCTTCGTCGCGCAGATAGGGATGAGATAAGATGGAATTCTTATTGACGCGATAAAATGACAGTTCAACCCCTCGCGGCGTGACTACATGACATTTTATCTTATCTCAGAAAAGATAAAGTTCAATATGCCAGGTAAAATGCCGCGCATTGCCGGCCGCTGCTCTCTCAGTGGGAATTGACCCTCCTCCCCGTTATGCCACTCTTTCCTGTCCTGTGCCAGTCTCTAATTGATATAATTATTCTGATGTCCACAGTGAATACCCCCTCAGACTGTTCTCGCCCGTGGTGGCGATATCTAACGGAATGTTCCGGTTCGCGCGGCAGAGCGCCGACGCGGTCACGCACCGCGCCAGGTGATAGTTACATCTTGTTGTGTTCAGCGCTATTTTATAGCACAGCAATATATTTTAGTAATTATACCTTTTGTAACACAGGGCCAATACATATTATGTAACGCTTAAGCTTATACACAGAATACTATAACATCCCGCGATTTCACGATACTTGAATAGTACTTCTACTGAAAAAAATGGCGTAGCCGTCCGTTTATATGCTTCTTGCTCGGCTAAAATCTCCCCTGAAGTCAGGTATTAAGTTAGGAAGGTAAGCAGGGAGTGGCTGTTCGGTATTGTCGTTCTATTATAATTAAATTCTGTAGATACTACGGTGATATTCAATTTCACTAAGTCCGTTCAGATATGATCGTTGTCAGGCATGCGTATGCACATTGTTTTGGTGTAAGCTCATTGCATTGACCTCAGAAATATCGCGGCAATATCGTTCAACGCTTACGCTCGAAAAACTGAAAAAAAAAACGCTTGTGTGATATGGTTCTTATACTTACACGTCATTACTACAACCAGGGCTGCGCGGACTGAACTGAAATATAATATTTGTACACACGGCGACAGATCAACCTACCCATAGTTGAACTCTATGTTCATGGACATAAGGTCGAACTATGGGTAGGTTGATCTGTCGCCGTGTGTACCAACCCGTATTTAAGGTTGTAATTGTAGTAAGGTTCACATTTAGCTTTAAAAGGTATTGAAATGGTCGGACATGTCAAGTGAGAATTATAAGGCTAATGTATCACAATTATAAAATTTGCATGCCTTACCTATTTAGTTACGGGACTGTTTCGAAATTTTAATGTTACGACGCTGGTTACGAAAAATGTGTAAATCAGTTGTGCGTACTTATATATATGTTTTTTAATTTTGTAATCATTTTAAACTTACAATAGTTTTAGTTTATTTCGACTTACCTATGTTACATATCCTTTGTATATTGCTATGCTATAAAATAATGTCATATTAAGTAATTACAATAATCGACATTTTATTAAAATTATAGCTCATCTATCGGCTTAGTGCTCTTACAGACGAGCGACACTTAGCTGTCGCAGATGGTCGCGCGACAGTCGCGCATCCACGGCGACCGTAAAGTCTATGAGCGGGACCCTCCGCGACTCACAGCAACCGCAAAGTGACGCTCGTCTGTAAGAGCGCTTACCTGTAAATGTTACACTGTAAAAGCTTAAATTATTTTATACTGTTAAACGCTTACGCTTGCAGATAATTTTAGAAATGTCGGTTGTAGTATGTTTGAAGCAGGATTATTGTAAAAATAGAACGCGTATAATAATGCTAGGAAGATTATAAATATCAAATTATTGTCGTCTTAAAGATTTCAAATTTTGTGGATTTACTGTACCTGCAACTTGTACAACTTTTTAATACGATACAAAAATACGCACATTTGTAGCATTTGACTGATTTATAATTCTTTTAATTTGATTGTTTGTATTATTTATTTTGCAGTTTAAAATATTGTTTTTTTTTCTGAAACAACTTCAATTTTGGTTCATGCTGCAATCAATCAAATTAGCCCACTGTTGGGCATATGCTTAGCCACCTTTTATTGTGCCATTCTTCACGGTCCACTTCAAACCACTTGACAATAATGTTCAATTTTTACTGAAATAAACCTAATATTTTTTTAATAATTACGATTGACAATAAATCAAACGGTCTTTAATATTCCTAGGATTATTATAATCTTCCTGCGACGTAAAATGAATATGTATTACCAATTTAGCAAATACGCTGGTTACAGGGGTGGGTAAAGTATTTTATACCCAATTTGAATCGTATTTACTCTTAAAATGGGATAACGCTAATTGTGCTTTTGGCAGGGTTATGGAAATTATAAGTTCGTGTTATGATTTTTGTAACACGTTTAAAAAAATACCTTTTTTTTATTTTAAGTTATATTTATTTACCTTATAATTTTGCAGGTGAATTGTACAAAATATTAATAATTATTATTTTTAACGTTTTTATTTATGTTATAGTCATTCGTGAGCACGTGCTATGCTGATTTGTTTCTTATAGTAGGGAACCATGATCCTGTCAACCGTTCAATGATTAAAATATGATTTTGTGATGTCAAATATATTTATTTTACTATTGTGCTCATAAATGTACCTATGCGTTGCTCATGATGATGAGTCAGAAAATCGGATAGAATTTGAAGTATCTTTGCATTAAAAATAATTTAAATACGAATAGATAATAGTACTGTAGCCACGGGACTTTTTAATTACATAAAAGATTACCGATTGCCGTTTTGATATTGTTGTAGGGTACGAAATTAGTAATATAAAAACCTAAGTCTTAAAGATCACAACCCGCCGTAGCAAAAAATAAAAAAATAAAATATTACTTAAATTTTTAAATTTCGAGGTTACCGTTTTTTTTCTATACTGTCATGTTCTTTACCTTAGTTCAATACCCATACATAAATAGTAATACTGTCTAAAGTTGCCATACAAAGCTATAAGACTAGATGAAAAAGTCAATTTTGATGGGTCTTATAGCTTTGTTGAGCAACTTTAGACAGTCTTACTATTACGTATGGTTATTAAACTAAGGTGAAGAACATGACAGTATAGAAAAAAAACTGTACCTAACCACAAAATTTAAAAATTTAAGAAATATTTTTTTATTTATTTTTTGCTACGGCGGCGGGTTGTGATCTTTTCAAGACTTAGGTTTTTATATTACTAATTTCGTACCCTACAACAATATCAAAACGGCAATCGGTAATCTTTTTTGTAATTAAAAAGTCCCGTGGCTACAGTACTATAAAGTGAATACAAAATCTGTATTCACGTTTAGCAAAGAAAGATTCAACAATGTAATTTTAGGTTTACATGGATAATTTGTAAACAATAACCATCCATACCGACCAACCTCCTCCTTTTGTTGCAATTCGGTTAAAAATTGTTTAAGTTGGTTACGACACATTGATCGACGGTTTCTCCATCTAAAAAGCACGATTAGTATAGGGCGCCGTTCGCCACGTCTATGCGAAAGGATGCGTATACGGAGTCTCATACTAATCGTGCTTTTTGTATGGACAACCAGCCGATCAACGTATTCATTTTACTTTGATCGAAGGTCGTAACTCGTAACCCTATGTCGGTTACTTAAAATGTTCTCTGGTTCTTTATAAACTGCGTAGGCAACATTTCCCAAATTTGAACTGCAATGGAATTGTATTGTAAGTTTCGATGTTGTTTTATTCTCAGTGTAAAGCTATTTCATATTCTATAATATTTTGTTGGTGGTGCGTGGATATTTTCCCGTTTTATTTAACGAAAAACAAACGTCTCATATTGAAGTAATCGCTTTATATAATGTATAGTTTTTATATTGCAATCACTCATTTAGAATATGTCTGAACTCAAATTGTGATTGATTTTTTACATGACATAATAAAAGGGACTGATTATCAATGTGTTGTTTTTTCTTCTTCAAACGAAATTATAAGATGGGGAGTTAAAGGAAATTAAAAAGCTATTAATCGTAAATATATTTTTTGAAATATTTCAACTAAACTACATTAGGTACATTCACGATAATTATCCTTAGGGATACGCTGTAGGTACATAATGTACGTATACTCCAAAGTTGTGAACTTATACAGGGTGAAATTGATATCATTAGCATCCTTTTAAACTCAAAGACTTCTATTATAACCGAGTT
The DNA here is from genome assembly GCA_922987775.1 of Agonopterix subpropinquella. Classification (NCBI taxonomy): domain Eukaryota; kingdom Metazoa; phylum Arthropoda; class Insecta; order Lepidoptera; family Depressariidae; genus Agonopterix; species Agonopterix subpropinquella. The sequence continues at coordinate 20,293,559 of OV277703.1, read as the reverse complement.
ATAACCTTAGTTATAATAGAAGTCTTTGTTTAAACTAAGAGTAAGAGTCTACCCATCAAACTGAACAATTTTTACTGTGGCAGCAAACCGATCGGAGCAATTAAAAAATCAGCTGTTGCATACATTTGAGTCTATTAGATGTTGCAGTTTAGTATGGAAAGCAGATTATTTTTTTGCTCCGATCGGATTGCTCCCATAGTGAAAGTTTTTCAGTTTGATGGGTAGACTCTTAGTTTAAAAGGATGCTAATGATATCAATTTCAACCTGTAGATGTGTACAGTCGACAATGGTACCGATTCGGACTGTGCCACGACTTAACTAAATGTATTCCTGTCACTTTCTAAAATAAGATTAAGAAAAGAGACAAAAAACCAACAGCTGACTTTAGTGCTGTCAAAGTGACGTTACACACCCAAAATAAGATGCCATCATAATGTATGCCATCTTATTTAAAGCGTTTAAAAAAGGCCAATGGCCTCGATTCGGACTGTGCCACGACTTAACTAAATGTATTCCTGTCACTTTCTAAAATAAGATTAAGAAAAGAGACAGAAAACCATCAGCTGACTTTAGTGCTGTCAAAGTGACGTTACACGCCCAAAATAAGATGCCATCATAATGTACGCCATCTTATTTAAAGCGTTTTTGGGCGTTTAACGTCACTTTGACAGCACTAAAGTCAGCTGTTGGTGTTCTGTCTCTTTTCTTAATCTTATTTTAGAAAGTGACAGGAATAAATTTAGTTAAGTCGTGGCACAGTCCGAATCGAGGTCAATGTGGAATCAAGACCCACCTACGCAATATTTCGTTTCAAATCGTCAAGAGTCAACATATTCATTGTCTTTTGGAATAATATGTCAAGATTATTTCGACTTAGGAAAGGTTGAAACTCATGACTTTATCAGTCGTAATTCCACGTTATCGACTGTAAACGCATTACACATATTATACCTATTAATAAGGGATATTGACTGAAAATATAATACCTATAGCTACAGGTACCTACATGTATTCATTCCACATGTACATAATTTAGTTCTATCCGGCGACTGTTTCATTTTGTATTTGGTATGGCTTGAAAATAAAGTTCAAAGTTGTTCAGCAGCGTTAAATTACACTATAGGTCTACAACAATATATACAACAGGATTCATTATATGTATGTTTTATTTATGACACTTATATCTTAACCATTAATGTATCACTATTTTGAATATCACAAAAAGCTAAAAATAAACATATAATTTTGTATACATTTCATAGGATGAATAACCTAAGTACAAAAAAAATGATATTTTATTTATTAATCGTATTATTATTACGACAGACATTTGTGTTTATTTAGCACAACATTATTGCAACTAAGTATGACCAAAAGTAGAATCTCACTACAATTGATAATAAAGAAGAAAACGTGGACATATTTAAAGGGTTATTAATGGTTGCTGATTACGCTCTTTAAAATTTGCTATCATTGTAGTAAACACCCATCCACCTAGTAAAAATTTCATCAATATACCACGTTATAAGGTTATTCTTAATATGACGACGGTTTTTAAGGTGACTAGACCATTTAGACCATCAAACTGAACAACTTTCTGTATGGGACCAACATTGAAATCACGAAAAAAATCCACTGGTCTATACAAAACCGCAAACCCAAAGTGTTTTGCAAAATGTAATTAACTACTAATTATATTTTGTTATTGGTAATTGCAATTAGGTACCTACTTTTTTTGGTTACGATTATAAGTGTATACTTTTTTCGATTATAAATGATTGCAATCATTCTTAACTTTCGAAAAGTCTACATTTATAATCGTAACCAAAAAAGAAATTACCTACGTAATTGCAATTAACAATTACAAAATATAATTAGTAATTAATTACCAAAATTTTGTCAACACTAAAACCTGCTCAGCCCAAATATCCCATATATTTGGGCTGAGCAGCAGCAGCAGATTTTTGTTGGTCCTATAAAGTTGTTCGGTTTGATCAAAGACATGGTTTGATGGTGTGATTATCCCCTTAAAAAACCATCAACATAAGCATTAAGAAGGACATTTTACTTTGATCTAAGATAAGGACTCTGTATAGGTTTATTCCGCTTGCCGACATTTGAATTTATATCTTACAGCATTTCACGCATTTTGCGCATTTTCACTACATTCATAAATTCTTCCATTAAAATCACATTTTGTGGTTATTTCAATTCCTGACATGTTACCTACTCTACTACTTTGGACAGACACATTTGATTGACATTAATTAATAGATACAATAATAGTTGTCGCATATAAAATAATGAATTAATTAATCAAATCTTTGTCCATCTATATTAGGAAACAATAGACATGCTTTATATGCGGAGTGGTCGCTGCGTACTTGCGTTACCTTGTTTGAAAACGATTTAATTTTAATTCATAATCGTAAATAAATTCATATAAAATCTTTGGCAAACGATGTATTATATCTCCGCTTAATTAAATTAATGCAAATCAAAACAAAATAAGGTAAAAGTAAAACATTAAAAGACTTATTAAATACTTTTTTTTAAAGTAGGTAACAGTCGGCATCAAATGTTGATGAAAACTTCTAAACCATATTCTCATGTAAATAAAGGTGAGAAATATTCCATCAACTTTAGATGCACACCGTACCATAGATAATTTAAATTCCTGACTCAGCGGAAATCGTGAAAAATTCTTCGTCTATGGCGGAAATGCATTGTATCGTTTTTTTCTTTACTTACTTCTATGCATTGTTTTAGATTAGTATTAGATTTAGTCAGATTAGCTATCAAGTTAATCTTATACAGGGTGTAAAAGCTGCGACGGGCTCTCTCTTCTGTGAATCGAAGTAATAAATAGTTCAAAATTATTTTCTAATATTTATGGAATAATGATAATTTCATCAACTGATAAATGAATAATCGTCAAACTGATAAAATGTTACTCAAAAAGAGTACAGTACTAAAATAAAAGTACATAAAATTAATTTAAACTTAAAATAATACAAAATCATCAGGTACAAAAAGCATAAAATAAAATATATGATTGTACCTACCGATTAATATTACAATTTTCTATAAGGTACATTTAATTTCTCGATATAAAGATTTCTACTTACAATTACAAGGATTGCCTACCTACCTACTATTTGAGATCTATACAGATATATATATAGTTGATATTATTCAGTTGTTTAAAAGATAAACGGTAACACAATTACGGGCATTGCATGGCGGTGAAGCGCGGTGTGCGGGTGTGCGGGGGACGAGCGTACCCTAATTGAATTCGCTGAGAGGATACGCGCGTAGGCAGAGGGGGCGGGGACGCGCTTATCCCGCACATCGCACTCGATTGATCTGTCGCGACCACTGAGCTTCCACACTATTCGTTTTTTGCTCTATGGTCTATCGCTTAACTGAGTTGGTTCCTTAGGTAGCGGAGCGGTGCGAGAGGGGGTGAAATGTGACATAACAGTACTTTAACACTGAAGAGATAGAGCGACATTCAACAGACGCTATACTGCTCAGTTAAGCGGTAGACCTTTAGCACTAGTACAGAACATAGCCTAATAGAAATAAAAATTCGGCCACATTTGTATCCTAATCTTATTCTTGCAATTTTATTTGTTAACAAACATCGAATCCCTTTCTCTCACAGCTGAGGGAGGGAGACGCAAATATAGTTCTTTTGTGTGTCACTTGCGAGAAAGAAGAACGGGTGGAATGCTTGATGTCATGATGACAGTAAGGATTGGTCAACTGAATAGACTTAAAAACAGTAGTACAGATCTTGTGGTCAGCGCTTAGTGATTATAAATGCGTAGACGAATAAGAACGGGTAAGAAAAAAATATACTTAAAAATATATATTTTTTTCTTAACATATTTCTATTAGGCTTTATCCAGTAAGGTGAGGTACTATCGCGGACTTTTCCGCCTGACCACCACTAGGCTCATTTTTGCTTGCATACTAAAAAATAAAAGCGATGTCTTACCCCGCCCTATTGATGAATAGACCAATTAATAATAGTTTCCAAACAATACATTTTGGGCGAAATTATGCGATTTTTTTCTTAAGTGGTCAGGCGGAAAAGTCCCAGATAGTACCTAATATAATAAATTAATAATATTTTAGATATCGAAGCAACATGTACCTATTTAAAGTTTATAAAAGCACCCTGTTTAATTGCATCTAAGCTAAAAGCAAGAGAGGCAGTGAAACAACAAGACAACATTGAGGAATGCTTTGTTACTTCTCACAATAACAAGTAATTAACATAATTAAAATCACCTCTATTCACACGGAAATAAGATAGCTATTCTAAAATATGTATTATTCATTTTTTTTTAACCTATTGTAGTGGTCCGTCACTCGCGTCACTTGACAGCTGCGATAAAATAATAACTTCGGGGCTGCGCGAATCACAAGGTATTATATAAAGCGCGTTTTATTTCATCATTCATCGCGGTTGGCTGTAAAAGCGAGCGAAATCGGGAGACTGCAGTATCTGTTACATTACAAAAGGGTTGCGAATGTTGCGATACACATAAGCGGGCTGGCATTCGGCACAGCCGGGCGGTAAAATCGAATATGTGTAGATGAATGTTCGGGGAAAAAGCCGCTCGTCTTTGCCCCACGAATACAGCCCTGCGATCAGAACCTTTTTATGCGGTTGTTTTTTCAACTCGCTCTATACTAAAACGTCTTACACCGAGGCTCTGAACGGCGTTTAGTGCGAAAAGTTGCGCTCGGGGTGCACTCTGGGTGCACATAGGGTGTAGGTTCGGAACGCAGCTCAGTGGCCGGGCCAAGCCGGATGGAACAATCGGCAAAACCGGGCGGTAAAATCAAATGTATGCAGATGAATGTTCGAATGATGCGTCTACTCGAACAAACTACCCGATCGGCACAACACAAGCCGAACAAGTGCAGTGATTGCTTCGGGTCGGCTTTGTTGATCGACAAATACTGCCGAACCGACAGTGCCGACCCGCTTATGTGTATAGCAACTCTAAATATTAAATAATCTGTGCTATGACGTATGATATTCAATGAATAAAACATGTCACAAGAAAATTACTAAAAATAAGTATAAGAGCCTGTTTCATCACTTTTGGATCTGACAAATCGTTTAATATATTTCGTATTTAAAATAGGTCAAACAATCTGTGAGAAAGGCTATCAAGAACTTACCTCAAAAGATGTGAAACAAGCCCAAGATTATAGTCGTGGACAATGTCTAATTATAATAATTTCATTTTCATGATTGAAAAATTGCTCTTACAGCGTAATCTGTGTTAACAGTTGATATAATATTTTAGTGTAATAATTTTACTGATCGATAAATAATTAATTATTTATTTTTATGTGTTTTCTAACAACGTCCGCGGGAGTCTTAACTATAGCGGTAAGCACTTAGACCATTTAACTATGGACCAGCCTTGCGTTAGCATTCTCCTCTGCAAAGGTACAAGACCAACTGATCAAGTGCATTAAGCTTATCATAAGCATATGCTCACGACTATTTTCCCCGAGAGGGTAGTAGGAGATATTCTGAAACTTCAGAACACATAAGCCGGGCGAATTAACTTGGCACCTGGCTCGCACGTGGTGCGGAATAAAAAACTCGACACCGTTAACTGAGATGCTATGCTACGGCCTCGCACGGCGACGGCGCGGCGGGGTCCCGCGGGGGGTAGCAGGAGGGGTGTCGAATTCCGACCCACGTGCGAGCCAGGTGCCAAGTTAATTCGCCCGGGTTGTGCACGCTGTCACGAGTAGTACCGAAACTAAAGTGTATTTACAATTTTCCACTTTATTTTATACTTTATCTCTAAACGAGACAGCTTGTAATTGCGGAATCATATCTTCAAACTAGTCTCGTCTCGTCAGACGAGAACATTTTTCACGATTCTTGACAATCAAAATTATAATCTATAGTAATGGGATAAAATCAAAAATTGCGGATTTCATGCTACCTCGTCCCCCGCAAAAAGTGACAGAAAAGTTTGTAAGTAGAATTACATGCGTAACTCGTCCATAGTGAAATGGTCTAAGACTGATAGCTTGTGACGTCTATTGCCTAGTCTGTGGCATTCATAATAGTCATCTCGCAACACTAAGAATATTTATCTTATCTTATCTTATCTAAGGCTCGGAATCCACCAAAGCGGAGAAGTGTACCATCAACCAATAAAATACATTTATTCTGACAAGCGAGAAAAATTTACCAATTCGATTGGTTCTTCTTCTTATCGTGTGGGCAGAGCCCTGGTGTCAGAGTTTTTTCAGACCGCCTTACGGCCTCTGACGTGGTTTTTGTGTAACGACTACTACCACCACAGATAGTAGACGTAGTAGTAGAGATAGAATTCGATTGGTTGATTTTCCACAACTCTCATTCGCTCAGCTTAGGTGGATACCGGACCTAAGCTGACTGCTCATACAAATATTATACTGGGTGGTAAAGCATGACCAGAAAAATAAAATACATTTGCGATGAGTAAAATCAGGGGAACACATTTTTGTACTAGCAAAATTTGCGCGTGATAAGGCTATATCACGGCTTTTATCTCGTTCGTTCGCGCGCAAATAGAAAGCAAAGTAAGCAATAGAAGCAAAGTATATCACGCTGCCATACTACGGCCGCAGGTGTTTTATATTTCTAGTCAGACTTTATATTACGATCCACTTTTCTAAAATGTCGTGTTATACATAAGCGATATACAGGGTGTAAGGGACAGCCCGCCACAGACTGAAAAGGTGAACTCAGACAAACAAACTGAACCACTTTCACTATAGAGCCTACCTCAGGAAACGCGAAAAAAAAAGCTGCTGTTTCATACAAAACTGCTGTCCTACCTACCTGACACAAATGCATGGGACAGCAGATTTTTTTTCGCGTTTCCTGAGGTAGGCTCCATAGTGAATTTTTTCAGTTTGATGGTATGTGATGTTTATTTGTCGTGTTAGTTTTTAGTATGTAGTACATAAGTTTAATGGTAGAATCACGTAGAAATGCCATGCAATCTGATCAATGACATGTCATTGCACTCTGACATTTTCAGGAAAGTGGGTCGTTTTTATCCACCCAATATACATATTAGTCTTTTAATATTAAAACAATATTTTTCTTTATAAATCTCTCAACATAAAGTTGACTGCACGCACAATGTTACCTTTGGTTGTTACCTACTAAATGCCTGTTTAAATCAAATGCACCAGTAGCATGCCGACCGCAGCGCCGACCGTCAGGCCGACGCTTAGCATGGTTGCGATGACGGACGAAGCCTTCTCGCGCTCGTGCATTTCCACCAATCTGCCAAAAATTAAAATAGTTAAGATGAATTTTTAGTTGGACTGGATATGGTATTAAGCTTAGATCAAAGTAAAATGAATGGATAGGCCCAAAGCGCTTTAAGTTGAAGCACGCAAAACTAGGGCACTTCAATACAAATTAGAGTACTAGGTCTGTCATCTCGGTACATTTTCGAAGTAAAACTGTCGATTGTTTTGCCTCATTTTTCTGGTTTGAAATGTTCGCGTAAGGCCTGTCCATTCTTGTTTACTAATGTCATTGGTATTAAGGGGATATAATAAGGAGCGCGCACCATACAAACGAAGTCTGGTTATATTTTCAATACTAACCAAAGTCAATTAAAATTTTCAGAAATAATCTAGAAACTAATCTCTATGCTTGTATGTTGTCAGATTTTCGTTAAAATGTATGGTTTTAAAGTTACAGTGCCTCAAAGATTTCCATACAAATCTTAAATTAATCCTAGCTTTGAAACTGTATATTTTAACGAAAACTTGACAACATACAATCATAGAGATTAGTTTCTAGGTTGTTTCTGAAAAATTTCATTGACTTTAATTGGTTAGTATTGAAAATATAAAAAACCTGCTGGACCATACATTTAAATCGCTTCGGTACTGCAGTTTTGTATGAAACAGCCGATTTTTTTAACGCTATTTCTAAGTTGGCTCCATACTGGCTCCATATTGGTGACAGTTGTTCAGTTTGATGGTCTGAAGCAGCCACTTAAGTATTACTAGGGTGTTTTGTTACACCCTGTACAAGGTGTAACAAAACACCCTAGTAATACTTAAGGGGGTGCTTCAGACCATCAAACTGAACAACTTTCACTATGGGGCCAACATCGAGAAAAAATAAAAAAAAACAGCTGTCCCATACAATTTAGTCGAGTCTTTACTACGGTACTTTTGTATGGGACAGCAGATTCTTTTTATTTTTTCTCGATGTTGGCCCCATAGTGAAAGTTGTTCAGTTTGATGGTCTGAAGCACCCCCTTAAGTATTACTATGGTGTTTTGTTACACCCTGTATATCGAATATCGATACATTTGAGCCACTTAGATATCTCTAGTCTAGATAAATACCAATATTCTAATTAAAGTACAGCATAGCATATGCTCACGACTATATAAAAGCTATATTCTAATTAAAGTACCCACTAGTATAAAACAATAGATAGCCTACTGAACTCCAACCTATCATAGAAGGATCACATCTGTGAACAACACGACACGCATTCTATACTCGTTAGAGAATATAAACACTTCGCTAATTGTATATAACATGTTTAAATAACAACCAATTAGTTAATTGTTACCCTTATTTCAGTCATTAAATCCACTGTTAGACGTAGCACGAGCATGAGCATAATTATGCCTAATATACAGGTTAGGGTAAATATTAGGGTAAACAGTTGCATTACTTTAAGGGGTGACTGTACCCATGATACTGAACAACTTTCCCTAAGAAACCTATAGGAAATTAGTAGAAAAATTTGTGGACTTCCACTAGTAAATGCAATCAGCTGATCGAAATTATGTATGAAAAGTCGATTTTTTTATTAGGCCAGTCATTTTACGGAGTTTTGTTAGGCGGGGTAGGGAGTAATTATTAATTGGACTTTTAAACTGTAACTGGCACCATTTAGTGACAAAAATACTACCCTAAACCATATTAAAAAAAAAATTGCTACGCAACATAGAAATCAAAATTGTGTGTCCCAGAAGGCTTTCAAATTAATATTAACACCAATGCACTCATTTGAATTAAATTTAACAATATACATTATTTTTGATCAATAAAATAGGCATCCAAATTTAAAAAATTAGTTATTTATTAGAAAATACGAATGTACTTTTCAAAACCTTCTAAGTAGGCTAAAATATTTACACCATGTTTGAAGTATGTATGATGATAAAGCCTAAAATATGTGAAAAAAAAATTAATATCCGGTTTTTTAGAACGAGATAATATCTATATTTTAAAATTGGAACTGTTGCTGGCGTAATTTTTTTTTAATTTTGGTACATTCCTAAGCTCAAATTGGCTCTTCAATATTATAGCGAAAACAAAATGTAATTAGTAATTAGTCCCGGCTCAAACCGTAAAATGACTGGGCTATATTTGCGGATTTGCTATAGGTTTCTTAGAGAAAGTTGTTCAGTATCATTGGTACAATCACCCCTTAAAGTAATGCAACTGTTTACCCTAACACCCTGTATAAAACCCACCTCCCCCCCTGGATACGTGCTTGTTCACGAGCACTGCCCAAAGTTCAAAGTGCCCGTCGCCACTTTTTACTAATACCCCTCGAAAACTCGAAATTGAAGCATGCGGGTTTCCTCAATATCTACTATCAGTTTAAAATAACAATGTGCATGACCTTGAAGGGCCGTTCGATAACTTCACTCGGTTGTAATGGAATATAGACTCTATGTAAAGGAAATAATCATTTGAATGACTGGAGTGCAGTTCGTGTGATTGAGTGACGTCACATTTGCAGGCGAGGTCATGCACATTGTTATTTTAAACTGATAGTATGTATTTTCCTTCACCATTTGAGAGCATTCGGTATTATATACATTAGAAAAAACATTGGCAGGTCCACATGGCGACACATCAAGCTATACAAAATCAACATAAGCTGGCCGCGCGACGTTATACTTACTTCACTCGACCTACTCGCGGCCAGCTTATTTTTGTTTTGTGTAGGTGTGTAGCTTGAAGTGTCGCCGCGTCTACATGAAATACAAGCTTACCTTGTAGAATTGATCATGACGATGTTAGTGAGGTAGCCGTTGGTGAAAGCGAAGACGATCATGATGATGATGTACTCCCAGTCCCAGAGGAAGACCACGGGCAGGTGGCTCCTCGGCTGCGCGTTGCACAGCATCAGCATGGGAACTCCTATGATGCGGAGTAGGCTCGCCGCTGCGATGATCCATTGATTCGTCGGCTGCAGTTAAGAGTTCAATTTCGTTAGATAATAGTGGCAGATAATCTCACTAATATTATAAATATCAAAGTATAGATGTTTGTCACTTAATCACGCATAAACGGCCGAACGGGTTTGGATGAAAAGATATCATCCCGTTAGGGCCAAAATGTGAAAGTGCCCGCCTAAAAAAAACTATATTCTAGTAGGACTTTTTTTTATTTATAAATTAATGGACTCTTGCTTGTGCGTTAGCACTGCATTTCCGCCAGTGTCAAGTAGTTTATGGGAGAATCTAACCCAATCTCATGGATTGTTTTTGGTCAAGAACAAGAAGAGATTGAGGATAGTGGAGCCTCGTGGCAGGCAAAAACGCGACGCGCGAAAACCACGCGAGACGGGTGCTCGGGTCAGTTCCTGCAACGTGACTCATCTAAACATTTATTATTATGACACCAAAGCTGTAGGTCCAAGGGTGTCCGTATAGTTAGCAGCCTCACCAGCTCATTTGAAGGTTTTGACTAAGCCACAATTTAGTGCCCAATTAGTGCAATTTGGTGCCCAAAGCACAGATTTGGTGCTCATGTAGTTTAAAAGATATTTGGGTACCTTACTGAGGCTGCTAGATAGACGTCAAGCTAGCAGTCGCATTTTGAAATACTGTTTGTATCGATGTGATTTATATGTCACGATTTAGTGCTTATTTAGTGATCCCTATATCCAAAATTTCATGAATATTGATCCAATACAAGCCGAGATATGATAGTACATTGTTGAGGCTGCTAACTAGACGTTTCTTCCAACGATGATTCCAATGAAACGAATGCACATTTGAAACAGATAAATACATAGCGATTTAGTGCTCGATTTGGTGACTCTTATGATATTTATGAAAAGTAGAATTTTCTTTCCTATTTCCCAAAAAAATTACGTAAACTTCCACATACAACGATTTTCGGTACAACCGTGCACAAAAATTATCATTTCTCGGAACTACTGCCATGAGCTAGCGCTTGCGCTCGCGCAAGTAGTTCATAGTTATACCGAGAGATAGCGGGACTGGCGGATTGTTTACGTGAGTTACGGAGATGCGAATACGTGTCTTTTTATTACATAGAATGAAGAACTAATTGCTTGATACAAATTAGTGCATTATAACTTCTTATCGTCGTCTACAGTTCCACATTATATTATTTATCCTATAAATTAACTAACTGCCTCCGTGGTCTAATGGTTAAGAACTTTGGGCTCTCGACACGGAGGTCGTGGGTTCGATTCCCACAGGGGACACCTAGTGATATGTCACTTTGGGCGTTTTTCCCCAGTTGATTAGGACATTGCAGGCCGAGTCACCTGATTGTCTGAAAAGAAAAATGATTCCGTGCTTCGGATGGCGCGTTAAGCCGTTCGTCCCTGCTACTATCTCTGGTGGTAGTAGTCATTACACCAAAGAGTACATTACACGTCAGGCGGTCTGAAAAAACTTTGACATCAGGGCTCTGCCCACGTGATAAGAAGAAGACTAATGGAATGTTCAGACCCGCACGACCAAAGCGACTGGGAAGCGGGAGCGTCTACCGCGCGGCGGTCGCTGCCCATGTAATCTTAGAGCGCTTACAGACGAGCGACAGTTGTCTGCGACAGCTCGCGACAGGGTCGCGCGACCCTCTGCGACCGTCGCGCGACTGTGACGTAGGTATAGTCTGAAGCACAAGTCTTGTTCTTGAGAGATTTCAGTTTGAAGAAAACGGAGGCTAAAAAATAACATGTTTGATATTTCGGGTTTTTAATTTTTTATACGTTTTTCGTAGATTTTGGTTTCTTTAGATAATAGATAATCCAGAATTGATTATCTTCATCATCAAGTCCATAAAATATTACAGACTGGTAAAAATAGGGCAATTATAATATACATTGGTACCGATTCGGACTGTGCCACGACTTAACTTAACTAAATTTATTCCTGTCACTTTCTAAAATAAGATTAAGAAAAGAGACAGAAATCCAACAGCTGACTTTAGTGCTGTCAAAGTGACGTTTAACGCCCTAAATAAGATGCCATCATAATGTACGCCATCTTATTTAAAGCGTTTTTCGTCTTATTTTAGAAAGTGACAGGAATAAATTTAGTTAAGTCGTGGCACAGTCCGAATCGAGGCCATTATGCAGGGTGTAACAAAACACCCTAGTAATACTTAAGGGGGTGCTTCAGACCATCAATCTGAACAACTTTCACTATGGAGCCAACGTCGAGAAAAAAATATATATATTGCCGTCCCATACATTTGAGTCGAGACGGTACTGCAGTTTTGTATGAAAGAGTGAATTTTTTTATCGCGATTTCGATGTTGGCTCCATAGTGAAAGTTGTTCAGTTTGATGGTCTGAAGCACCCCCTTAAGTATTAGTAGGGTTTTTTGTTACACCCTGTATAGTTAATTAGTTATGATATAATACTTAACACAACACTAATAATTATAACACATAATATTATACACATAATATTATACACATAAATATTTATAAATACGTATACAGGGTGTAACAAAACACCCTAGTAATACTTAAGGGGGTGCTTCAGACCATCAAACTGAACAACTTTCACTATGGAGCCAACATCGAAATCGCGAAAAAAAATCAGCTCTTTCATACAAAATTACAAACCTACTCGGAGCCAAACGTATGGGACAACTGTTTTTTTTTTTTCGCGATTTCGATGTTGATTCCATAGAGAAAGTTGTTCAGTTTAATAATATAATAATAATTTAATAATAATAATTTTCCGAGTCATGGATGTTTGTATCTATATATGTATTCTATATCGTTGTCTAGTCATCATAATACAAGTCCAGGCAAGATTCTGGTACTTTAAATGTGACTAGATAATTTGTGTGACAATGTCCAAGATATTTATTTATTTATTTAATAGTCTGGTCATCGCCTTAAAAAAGTGTCAGCATATTAAGAAGGACCCTGTATACAACGTGTTAATGATTTAGCGCAAAACCTCATACACCTATAATTTATAACAAAATAATTAGATTGAAACAATAATTTAATTACTTTGATAGTTAAAATTTAAAGTTATTAGCATTTTAAGTTTTTAGGCAAAAATGATTTGTTATCATTTCGGCACTGAAAGAAAGCGCTAACGTACTCATGGATACATTTTTATGATATTGTTTTGGTAGTAAGTAGGGTGAGTGTACATGTGCGGTGGGTTGACATCGGGTTCAGAAAATTTTAAATTTTGCAAACAAATTATTTAATATTTTGAAAAAAATTACCTACGTTGAAACCATGATAATTCGACTCTGCTCTCGATTCTAAACAAACTACTTTCTAGTTTTGCGTTAATTCATTAACACGTTGTATAGTATGTTACAAACTACCAAAAAAACTGTTTTGGATATGGAGGTCTATCTCTCAGACTATACAACACTACGTCACGGTCTTCAACTGTCGCGCGACCCTGTCGCGAGTTGTCGCAGACAACTGTCGCTGGTCTGTAAGAGCCCTTACGGCGTACCGCCAAGTCGCCCAAACCAACGCGACCATGACGCGGGAAGGCAGCGTCAGCGGAGCGGGAAGCGTGCGTCAAGTGGTCAGACGTGTACAATGTTAAGCTCACGTAACAAAATAAAATACATATTTTAAATTTCAGTACATTTTGGTTCTTTATGATAGATTTGGAACGTTTTTGGTAGTTCTTCCTAGATTTTTTGTAGATTTTGGTTGTTTTTGGTTCTTTTTTGTAGATTTTGGAAATTTTTGTTTCTTCTGGTACCTAGTTTTTGGTAATTTCTGGTAGATTTTGGTAGCAAAAACCATTAAACTATGTAACTATGTAACGGCTACTACCACAAGAGATAGTAGCAGGGACCAACGGCTTAACGTGCCATCCGAAGCAAGGGATCATCTTTCTTTTCAGACAATCTGGTATTTAGCCTGTAATGTTCTTACCAACTGGGGAAAAATGCACACAGTGACATATCAGGAGGTGTCCCCCGTGGGAATCGAACCCACGACCTCCGTGTCGAGAGCCCATTGCTCTTAACCATTAGACCACAGAGAGGCAGTTATTGGCAGGGCATTTCAATAAGAAAAGTCCTAAAATCCTCATTGCTTGATAGTAATGAGGATTTTTGCCGACAGATAAGGTAATTTTTTTGCAAACTACGTCCTTATTTTACTTTAAGATTACTATTACCCTCCTTCTAGCGCAGTCGGGTAAAAACTGAATGTTTATAAGAAAAACTAAATGAAACTAGGAGAATAATGAACAGACTTATTATAAGAGAATAAATCACACACAGATTTTTGACTTGCTTGCTTTGCAAGCTTGACACAAATGATTTGGGACTAGTCAATTAATACAGTAATAGTCAAATAGTAGAGAAGAATAATAGACTCCTGGAGTGCGATTTTTGAATCTCATTCGCTGAGTTCAGCAGTTGAAAATGTCAAAATTACTATGGGATAAGCATCTTTCTACTGCTGATTTGACTTTCAAAAATTGCACTCCTGAAGTATGATTTTTGAAAGTCAAATCAGCAGTAGAAAGATGCATATCTCCACAGTAATTTTGATATTTTCAACTGCTAAACTTCGCGAATGAGATTCAAAAATCGCACTCCTGGACTCAAATTGAGTCACTCAATACATACATAAGAGAGTGAGTATTGTCACATTTATAAAAATTTAATGTCATTTAACTTTTTTGCTTGGCAGTACTAACCATAAAATTAAAAACAATTTTAAACCCTATCACAGCTGAATAAAGTCTAAATTTGATCAACGGTTTCGTCAGACCTAAATTACGATTAGTATGTAGAAGTTTACGTAATTTTTTTGGGAAATAGGAAAGAAAGTTCTACTTTTCATAAATATCATAAGAGTCACCAAATCGAGCACTAAATCGCTATATATTTATCTGTTTCAAATGTGCATCCGTTTCATTGGAATCATCGTTGGAAGAAACGTCTAGTTAGCAGCCTCAACAATGTACTATCATATCTCGGCTTGTATTGGATCAATATTCATGAAATTTTGGATATAGGGATCACTAAATGAGCACTAAATCGTGACATATAAATCACATCGATACAAACAGTATTTCAAAATGCGACTGCTAGCTTGACGTCTATCTAGCAGCCTCAGTAAGGTACCCAAATATCTTTTAAACTACATGAGCACCAAATCTGTGCTTTGGGCACCAAATTGCACTAATTGGGCACTAAATCGTGGCTTAGTCAAAACCTTCGAATGAGCTGGTGAGGCTGCTAACTATACGGACACGGTCCAAGGCCCATTTCCCTTGGTTTTATTTGGGTTCAAAAAATCTGCCTTTTCATACATTTTCAATGAAATTAGCTAAGCTATAATCTGCTAGATTTTGTATGTCTCAGCATTTTTTAGTATGGCACTCTCTCTGTTTGCGCGCGAACGAACGAGATAAAAGGCGCGATAGAGCCCTATTCCGCACATCGTGCAGACCCCACCGGTTTTTCCGTTTCCTTGTGAAAGAGGGTAATTATTCGTTATATATACCATAAAGTACATGTAAAACCATACCATACAATGTTAACACGTACCCTTAATAAGAATCCAGCCACTAATCTCCCAGAGTAATCTCCGCAGTTGAAGATAAGGTAGTTTACGACCGGCACGAAGTATATATCTGTTGACAAATTACAACTTTATCTCTGCTATAATAAGGCTGTATCTTGTTTTATCAGATACAGTGGCAAATTACAGTTACATTATGATATGGAACATCAATGGAAATAGCCTAGTGACTCAATCTCGTATGCGCGATTTTATCAAATCCTTATGTCAATGATAAGGAATAGACAATTAACAATTATTTTATCTGAATCATTTTGATCCCTATAAATATACTACAATAACGATTGTGACGTAAAATTCGAAGCACTAAAGGTCGTAAGCGCAAAATTAAATAAGCCTAGTTTTAGCAAAAAATATTTTTAGTTCACAAAATATCAATAACAATTCGTAGCCAAGATAACATTTACTTACTAAATAAAATTATTATAACTTTATTTAATCATGTAATAAGTCATCTCATCGAAAAAAGTTTCATCAAAATCGGCCAAGTTCTACTTGTACTTGCGCGATGCTCAAACGAACAAAATCCTAAAATCAAAGGACCTATATTCTTATAGTTAACTAGCGTTAACTCGCGACTTCGTCCGCCAAATTATATACCAGATTTTAAGTCAGATCATATAGCTAGATCAGCTATCAAACAAAAAAAGTTTCATCAAAATCGGTTTAGTAGTTTTCGCGTGATGCTCATTCAAATACATAAAGCAAAAAATTCTTATTTTAAATTTACAGTTTTATAATAGTTTAAGATTATTGAACCTGAATTCATCAATACTTACTATTCCAATCAGTCCCTTTAGTAACCGGGTGAGATTCCACTAGCACAGTCACAGCCGGATATACCGCCATGCTTATAGCAAATATAGCAAAAATGCTAAACGCATACACCCAGATCCTCTTCAAAATTAATAACATAGACACCTCTCTGTGCCTATTGGAAGCTATCCCTCCCGACCCTCTCAAAACATGATATGTAAAGAAGTCAATCTTGTATAGTAAAGCGTAGGATACTAATGAAGTAACCACCATAAAGTCTGCTATAATGAAGTATATAAGTGCGCTGTGTAGCGGCGATATTTTGAAGGCGAGGGATATGATCTGGGCTACGGCGGCAATGATTCCGCCGAGAGATTGCCCGCTGACGACAGCCGCCATGTATTCTTTGGAGAAACGGCTGGCTATGCCGACCAGGCTGCCGATGAAGATTGCGCTGGCAGCTGCAAAAACATTAGACAGTATAGAATCATAGTGGACATTGAAACACCGATTTTAATAATAAATTAGTGGCTGATTCTTGTGTCTAGCACCACTACTACTCTTCTTTTCTGCCAATGTCAAGTTAATTTTCTAGGGAGTAACGTAATCTCAAGGACTGTATTATGAACAAAAACACATACGAGGAATAATGGCTGGCAAACATTTTGAGCAAGACCTTGACTGAGCAGAATATTTGCGCCCATTTTTCAAGTTGTTCAAATCAAATTTTCAATCAAAATTTTTTTATTCAAAATAATATCACATAGATAGTTTTTTGACGTAATTTTTTGACTCTACCACCTAGTCGGAAGGTATTCCGTTGAGGGAAGATGCGGTCAGAAACAATACAACACACATCTTTTAAACAAAACCAAATGTACAAAGTAAAATTAAAATACCATATTGCATTACATAGTGTAACATTGTCAAGACCAGACATGTTTGCCAGGTACTGTACCTATACAAAATAGCGGAGCCTTGTGGTCACCCAAACCGCGCACGCATACGATCGTCCCCATATCCACTAGCCAATGCAACTCCTTCACAGAGATTATCGAAGTACCATTGAACATGATACATATCGAAGGACGTTCAAATTCGTCAAGCGCGTCCGTTTTATTGAAGATTCGTTAACTATTCAAATATTATTCACTTGTCAAGTCCTCAGCCTTATACATGTACCACATTATTCATGTAGTATCTAATTAGATAACGATATAACACGTTTAAAGCAGAAATAATGAACGGTAGAAAAGTTATAGCAGAGTGCAGTAATAATTTTAATGTCATCTCAATGAATGATTCATAGTGTGGACAAAGCCTTACAGACATAGTTTATTGAGTCATACATATATGGGCAAGGAATATGTAACAAGATACAATGCAGCAGATGTCTATATAAATTATCACAGTTCATCAGTACAAGCTGACTAATTGTTTACTAACTTTCTATGCAGATATGATAGACTAATTAGGTGAATCTTTTCAAATATGTTACGTAACTTGAGTTAGTATACATACATACGCCACGCCACTATCCCACAGGGGTAGGCAGAGATGGGCAGGAGTTAGTATACTAATGTCCTAAAATCATCACCATGTCAAGTGATGTGTAACATCATGCTGAATTGCACAGGCCTCATGATTAACCTGTTATGTGATATTGCCATAAAACAATTAAAATTATTGTATGTATGGGACAGTAGATTTTTTATTTTCTTCTGAGATTGTCACCATAGTTATTCAGTTTGATGGTCTAATCTAAACCAACCCTTTAAATATTACTAGGGTGTCTTACACCTTGCAGAACGGCGGAAGCGGAGATGGGAAGGACATCGATGCTGAGCGTTGGACCAGAAGAACACTGGAGTGTTCGTAGTGAACCTGCCACCTGCGCCGAGGGTCGCGGGTTCGAATCCCGTAAGGGATAAATATTATGATGAATATGAATATTTGTACCCGATTCATGAATGTTTGTATCTATACATCTGATTCTGGTTTTGTAAATGTGACTAGATTATTTGTGTGATAATGTCCAAGATATATTATCACTATATTCACTGAGGGTATACCTACTCACTGAGGGTGAAGTAGTCAGAGACATTATGAAAACTCAGAACAATGTTTCACTAAAGTAGTGCCAGAACTCTGACCAGTATGACAGGTAGTGAGCCCTTTGCCACTTATAATGACAGTGATACAATACATGCCTCGTAATTGAAGCCCGAGCTTCACCGAAAAGCCCGAATCCAGTCTGAATCTAAACCATACCAAAAGATAAATACTCACCAGTCATTATAACAACAGTCACCATCGTAATGATGAAGAATCCATTCTGAAAGTCATCTGTATTCACTTGGACTAGAGAAGTTGTCACCAGGAAGGTAATGGTCACCACTATAAGAGATCCTTGTAATCTACTCTTTACTGATACCCTGAAACGATACATTTGTTACATCGCAAACAGATATTTTCAGCTGCCTCATTATCATTAGGGATTTGACATGAAATACTGCCACTAAAGCATACATATATTATATAGGGTGTAAGTGACAGTAGCAGATACTGAAACAGTGAACTCAGACCATCAAACTGAACAACTTTCACTATGGAGCCTACCTCGGGAAAACTCAAAAAAAAATCAGCTGTCCCATACAAAACTGCGGTACCTTCGCGAATAAAATATGGGGTTCCTGAGGTAGGCTCGATAGTGAAAGTTGTTCAGTTTAATGGTCTGAGTTCACTGTTTCAGTATTTGCTAGGCTGTCACTTACACCCTGTATAGAACTGAACTAGATATAAGTACATCCAATGCTCCGAAAATGGCAGATTCAAAAGAGCCACTAAATAGCTCTTTTTACAATAGCTGACAGTAATCAAACCAAATACGACTAAGTTAATGAATCAAAAACAACAAAGTGCCACCCAACAGCCGGCATACATACTTGATTTGTGTGGGTTAATTAATTAATTTATTTTATTTATTTATTATTTTATTTCTTTAAAATTTGGTAAGATTTTGTATGAGACTTGGAGTTACAGCACCTCACTCCAAGTGTAGGGGCCAGCGGGGTTAAATGCGCCTTTCACTATCATCATCATATTAGCCGATAGACGTCACTGCTGGACATGGGCCTCCCCCAAAATGGGGGGTTTTGCCATAATCAGCACGCAATCGGCAGGCGGGTTGGTGATTGCAGTTGGATGTGTGTACTCAGAGGATGCTGCTGCCCATCCTTCGGTAGTATCCTTTTCACTTTTAAACATTTTACGCACAAAAACACATAAAAAATACAGAACACAAGTGAAAAAAAAACATAATAAACCAAAACACAAATTACAAATAAAAGATGTCCTCCAAGGCAGAGTTCCTAGGAGGCTAGCCGCATTGCCTCTCTGAATGGCCAAACTTACCCTTTGGGCAAAATAGCTGACAGCCCTCCTGTCCCTGTCCCCCGTGGCCTCAAACAGGCGCCTCCAAAGGCACTTTAAAAAAAGTTTTGCAGCGGGACCCCAACAGCCTAAGGTCTACAGCGAAAGGCAGAAAATCATAGCCCTCCCCCAAACCATGATATACCCTTCTCTTCTCAGACTCCGCTAGCACAGCCGCCGCCCCCGCATGGCTACAAGACCCCCGGACTTGAGACGGCGCCAAAGTGTCAACACACAAGGACTCCCAAACCAGACACTTGCCACGACTCCATGGTATGAGGGCATAAACATTTTTAGATATAAAGTGAATGCACTAGGATAAGTATAACATACGTGATTCATGTTTCCAAATCACAAGATATGTACTTACAAATGCCCATACAGTGAGTTCAGAATAAGGAATATCAAGTTGGGTATAGCGGTTGCTACATTCAGGTACGACGTGAATTCAGCTTGGAACGGAGTCTTGCGTATCTCCAGCAAGGTAAGATTGTTCGGAGCGACATCCCGGAATTTATACATCCAGTACTGAAACAATGTTTTATAATGATTTTTTTTCATTTAGTACATTATAGTAAAATTGTGAATTTGGTGTCGATATACATTGGAGACATTTGAAAAAAAAAATTATTGGGGTGTTTAGAATATGTAATGCATTAAAACCATTTTTTTTTATTTTTGTCTTGTTTATCTGTTTATTAGTGCACACATCTCTTAAAAATGGCTGCACCAATTTGGATGGGGTTTTCAAAGAAGCATAGGGCGTAGTTTGAATTAACATATAGGCTTTGTTTCATCACAATAGGTTAACTCAATCAAAAGTCATGAGTATTTAAAGTCAGTGGTCTGCGCGTATGGAGATGCGGGTAAAATAAATTTTGATGTTATTTTTATTGATTTATATTTTTATAGGGGTTGAAGGATCATCGACAGCCTATAAATACAAACATACAGGTCAAACTGCGAACCTCCTTTTTTTAAGTTGGTTAAAAACATCCCACTGCAGGGCTCAGGACTACCTTCAAGGAAGGTGTATGGGATTAGTCCACCACACATGCCCAATGTGGATTGCAAGACTTCACATACACGCATCAGAATAACTTCTTCAGCATATGCAGGATTCCTCATGATGTTTTCCTTCACCGCTTTCGAGAGAAGTCAGTATCACATAAATAAGTTAGAAAAACTCATTGGTACAGTCAAGAGAATGTCAAGCTTGACACTTTGGACTTTGTACTGGGCCTCAATTGCACAATTTTATACGGTTTTGGTTTGGTTTTGGTTTAGTTTTGGTTTAGATTTGGTTTAGCTGAAGTAAAAAGGCTATCACGATATTTTTTTCTGAACGGTTAAATTGCACAATATAGAAAATTCGATCGAACGGACATCAAACGTTACGCTAACGTATCTTCCGAAATAAAGCTAAATTGTTACCGTTAATATAATTTGCGCGATACGAATTGTGCATAACGTAACGTTTTTGGTTGTGGTTTTGTTTTGTTAGTATCGTTCAAACTTAGGGCGATTGAGGCCCTGTTCTTATTTAGTGCACCATAAGTGTTACAATCGAACTGCAAGTGTAAAGCTTGATGTGCTCTTGACTGTACATGGCATGGCATGTTTAGATCAACATTAAGTACCTAGCATGTTGTATCTCGGTAAGTGATGTTTTCCTCAATTTGCTCTAAACTTTGCCATCAGCAAGAGATGAAGGGAAATCAATCATAAACTTCCTGTTGCAGCCTATTCAACTAGGATGAGATAGATAGATGATAGATAAACTAGATAGATGAGATGAGAGTCCATCCATCAACTCTACAAGGTGTAAGGAAAATAATCATTAACCTTTAAACCACATACTCTCCCATCAAACTGAACAACTTTTACTATGGGAGCAAACCTGTCAGAACAAACAAAATATCAGCTGCTCTGTTCCATACAAAAATTTTTTGTGTTCTGACAGAGGTTTGCTCCCATAATAAACATAACATAACATAACCACAGAATAAGTAATAGTATATAGTTCTACATACAGAACGGCCACTCCCCGCCCCCCTCTGACTTCAGATACCTCACCTCCCCTCACACTCTTTGTGGTAACTTGAGGGAAGCCGAGCAAGGGAATGCAGTCAGGCGCGCGCACCCGTTGGATTTGACTACATAAAATATATTTTATTTTCCTCCTCACTGTAAAAATAAACGTTGGAAAATAACGCTAAATTCACATTTTCTGTGATTCTTTAGCTTAAAAACTATTTTTAATAACAGAATGAACTATAAAAAGTAACGAAATGTATAATGTAGTTCATACGATGCGTGTTAAGTCAACCCTACACATATGTCATGCACAATTTTCGCAAAGTGCGCATGTGCGAACGTCATCATGTCAAATCTAAAACATTGTTTGAAGTGCCGGACCTGTGACATAACACAACATTAATGATTCTTTTCCTTACAACCTGTATAAGTTATGGCAATTTTTACCATCAATTTGATGACACAATATAACAGCACAAATTTTGTCCTTGACCGTGAAAAATTACTCATTATAATATTTCATAATATTTACTTACATCATTAGCCGTAATCAAAAAATTCCAAGGCACCAGAGAAGTTATTCCGAACAAATAAAATAGGATGTAGACTAAGCAATATCTGTCGCGAGGTTCTTCTGATGTGTCCAACACCTTGGTTGAACACGAGTCAGTGACCAGCTCCCTCTCTTCAGAGTCATCCAGGATCTCATCTTCATTCTCAATAGCATCACAGACTTCAGTATTTATAGAACCAGCTGGATCCATCGCAGGAAAATTTTAATACATCGAATCAATAACAAAAACACTTCTTTTGAATGGTCGATTTGTTTTAGGGATTTGGGAACTGGTTTTTATTGTATCTTATTTATGTTTTGTAATGTCACCTTCATTTGAACGGTACCTAATTATTTTTTATTGTTTGGGTTTGGTTACGATTTAAATAATTTCTTTCAACTCGCGAATAAATCGAAGTTCGTCTGTCAACTTGTCAATTCAAGCGAAACACGAACACAGTGTTGCCAGATCCAATTTTTAGAAATCCTTAGGTCAAGGTTGAAAAATCCGTAGAAATCCGTAGATTACCTCTTGAAAAATCCGTAGATCTACAGACTTTTTTTAAAATGCTGTATCTATTTTGGAGTGAACTGACTCAAAAAATCGCTCTAAATTGGAGAAGAAATTAGAAACTTTGACAAGTTTAAGCAAGAATAATGAAAAGACAACATGAAAAGCAATAAAATGTACTCTTTCTTTTCTGTTCTGACTTAATTTTCTGTTTCATTATTTTCATTGTCTTATCACCGTCTCTGTGTGATCTGTGTCAGTACTTTTGTCATACAAACATGTTACAGTTAAATATTTCTGTCCTATATGTACAGAAAGTAGAAGGAAGGAGATGGAAAATAGTAGGGACGAGCCATATTTTAGGAAACTCAGTCACATACATGAAAAAAGTGAACTTGAACTAATTTATTTACGACTGGGTACTTATCATTTTATGCAGCAAATTGACATTTTAGAACGGAATTCAGAAGATTTCTAAAATCCGTAGATCCGTAGGTCAGGCCAAAAATCCGTAGACCTACGGATAAATCCGTAGGTCTGGCAGCACTGCACGAACACGAACGAAGTCAAACGAAGTCGAATTTAATTTGAGGGCTGCCACCTCTAAAAATCGATTGGGCGCTAAAACTGTGAAAAAAGCGCTAGATTCCAAAGATTTCGCAGCTCCAAAAAGAGCTTGATTCGGCGCTAAATTCTTATCACGTAAAAAGTCCTTTAAAGTTCTCTAAATCGTCTAATCAGCCTTTCCGAAAACCATTTATAAGTTAATTTAAGTCAGTCAATTCATAATTCCCCTGTAAAATTAATGATAACACTTCAAATAAGCGTCCGTATTAATTTCCCGAACACTGTACAATGTACATACATTCGATGGACATGTTTTGACCACATATCCCAATAAAAAAACACAAAATTTTACATATTCAAACACAAATAATGTTGCTTTATTAAAAGTAAAAAAGCGCTAGATTCTCCGCTAGATCGCAACCCGGACACTGCATACAAAAAATTTAAATTGACAATATGACGTCAGCACATGCGAAACCAAAGAAATTGAACCTTAAGTCTTCTTCAAAGGTAACTGGCGGGTAGCTGGAAGGGTGATAGAGGGGGTGAGGTAAAAAGTTGGTGGGATGAAGGGAGTTTCCGTACTGTATGTAGTAATAGATATAAGACTGCCTCCGTGGTCTAATGGTGAAGAGCACTGGCTCTCGACACGGAGGTCGTGGGTTCTATTCCCTAGTGATATGTCACTTTGTGCGTTTTTCCCCAGTTGGTTAGGACATTGCAGGCTGAATCATCTGATTGTCTGAAAAGAAAAAAGATTCCGTGCTGCGGATGGCACGTTAAGCCGTTGGTCCCGGCTACTATCTCTGGTGGTAGTAGTCGTTACATAAAAACCACGTCAGAGGCCGTAAGGCGGTCTGAAAAAACTCTGACACCCAGTGCTCTGCCCACACGATAAGAAGAAGAAGATATAGGTCGACCAGAATCTCATGAAATGAAAAAAGTAAAAAAATATTGATTTTCACATGGCAATGTCAAACTGTCATCAAGTAGGCCCTATACAAACTGCAACTTTTTGCGGCGATAAAAACACGCGTTTGTTAATGGCTGCGTATTTAATATCATTTGAACGCCCAAATCATCTGGCCGAACATTTTCATCTTGTTTATCCTCTCAACTGTCACATAAAAATGGCAACATTTCCCTATATTGTCATGCCCCCTGCGGGCTTTGCGACAGTGTGGGAATCGTGGAATGCCATGGTTTTCTAAAATCAAGATTTCTTTCGTTCTATGGGACTTATTACTAAAATTTAGCAATAAAAGCTTAAATAACATGTTTTATTTACCTATATAAATATTTAAATTCATAATATATACAGGGTGAAATTGATATCATTGGCATCCTTTTAAACTAAGAGTCTACCCATCAAACTAAACAACGTTTACTATGGGAGCAAACCGATCGGAGCAACTAAAAAATCTGCTCTTGCATACATTTGAGTCGAGTAGGCATTGTAGTTTAGTATGGGACAGCTGATTTTTTAGTTGCTCCGATAGGTTTGCTCCCATAGTAAAAGTTGTTCAGTTTGATGGGTAGACTCTTAGTTTAAAAGGATGCCAATGATATCAATTTCACCCATATTCAATTGTCGACGCCACAACGTTTTTAATTTTTTTTTTTCTCGCTATCTCTATTATAGAGAAGCCGCTGCTTAAGTCAGAGCGAGACAACGACATTAGTCACTGTTATGTATTTAAAACATAAGCATAAACGCAGCGGCCCTTAGAGGGCCTCGCGACAGTATCGGGGTTTTTGACGGAAACCCGCAATGGGCCTCATGACAGTTGAGAGGTTATAAAAAAAGGCATATAATTTTATAGCTGAATTTTATTACGAACGTTTTTCTTCGTGGCTGTATGGCGTTTCAGAAGTGCTGCAAAAAGTCACAGTGTTTAAAGGGCCGTAATCCAATTACCCCAGTGTTGCTTACTCTAAAATTTGATTTCCTCAGTTTTCATGACATTCTGGTCGACCTATACTCTTTCTTATACTGTGGCTAGACGCTAAATTCTGAGATACGGCGCTAAAGATACCAAAAAAGCGCTAGATCTAGCGCCGAAAGCGCTAAGGTGGCAGCACTTTACGTTTGACTGCCACTGACAGAAAGGGCTGCCACCGCAAAAAAATCGATTGGGCGCTAAAACTGTTAAAAAGCGCTAGATTCATCGCTAAATTCTATCACATCAGCGGGCTAGTACGCGAACCCGCGATAGCAACATCACTTTACATCACATCCATCTGTCTTTAGTCTTTTTTCTCGTTCGTTCGCGCGCAAATAGAAATAGAGCGGAAGCGTGATAGACTGATAAAGTGATAACGCTATATCACGCTATCGCGGGTTGGCGTACTAGCACCCATAGAGAATTTACACGGTCCCCCCTCCCCTAGCACCGCTGATGGGTTGCGGGGCTAGAACGCCAACCCGCGATAGCGTGATATAGCGCTATCACATTTCCGCTCTCGTTCTATTTGCACGCGAACGAGCGAGATAAAAGACTAAATTTGACAGATGGATGTGTTAAATGTCGCTATCGCCGCCGGTTGGCGTACTAGCTAGCCCCGCTGGTACGCCAACCCGCGATAGCGAATCAAAAAATCAGATATCGCGTGCTCCCACAGTAAAAGTTGTTCATTTTGATGGGTCTAGTATGTGGTAATGACACTAAACCCTGTATAAAGTTTTAGTTAGCTAACCTAATTATCAAGGTTTAGCTAAATATTTCATTAAGTTGTTTCTCAATAACGTCTACGTCTCAAAAAATGCAAATAAAAGTTAATAAGGGTTCCGAAATCAATCTTTTTGGGGAAATTAACTCGCTCAGTTCAAGATTGGCGCGCCGACCGTTTTACACGGCGGAGGCGGGGCGCGGAGAAAATCGCGGCGGCGCCGGCGGCGGCGGCGCTCCGGCGCGGCAGGGGAAGCGTGTGAATTCTCTATGGGCATATGGGCTCATGTCTAAGGTACAGTCAAGAGCACGTCAAGCTTGACACTTTGGACTTTGTACCGTTCTTATTTAGTGCGCCATAAGCGTTACAATCGAACTGCAAGTGTAAAGCTTGATGTGCTCTTTACTGTACACACGGCGACACATCAAGCTATACAAAACCAAAATAAGCTGGCCGCGCGTAGGTCGAGTACCGTTTAACGTCGCGCGGCCAGCGGCCAGCTTATGTTGGTTTTGTATAGCTTGATGTGTTGCCGTGTGTAGGTACCTACATCCGTAACTAATAAGACTTATAAACATGGTAATGGTACTACTTGTATATTCTGTTAATAAAGGATAAGTATACGTATTATTTTAACTAGTCAATCCACCACAGCTTGTGATGCTTCGGAGCTGAATCTTCGTTATATTCTTTGAGTTTGCAGGGCCTTATCAACTCCTGGCCAAGCTGCATGAGCCATTTAGTTGCGACTGCAAAAAAACACGTTATAAACTTAATATTTAGGTATGTATTTATAACTATAAATTACCTAATGTTAACGTGGTAACTAAAATAAATTATTTGATGAAATAAAGCGTTTATTTACATTTTATTTATCATATTTTAACTAAAACAGATTAATTAGATGACCCGGTTGGTGTAATGGCTACCACGCCGGACTGCCAAACCAGGGTCCTGGGTTCGAATCCCGGTTCGGTCATGGATGTTATATGTTCGTGCCGTTGTTGTATGGTTTCCATATTAAAAAGCCTATAGTGCGTAACTTGGAATCATTACAATGTATGTGCCTGTGAGCGTTATTTATTTATTATATTTATTTATTTTAATTTATTCTGAAAAAAAAAATTGTTTTTACATAAATCTCTTTGCTGAGATTTTAAAACCAAACTATATAGAAAAAGAGTAACATATTTTCGCAGCCGTGCAATAAGAGCCACGAAAAAAATTGGATTCTTCAAAGCTTCATATATCATGAAGTACTAACAGTAGGAGTATGATTTTCGGATATGTGTAAATTGAACATATAATTGAAGTTTTGATTAGAGCCAAAACACGATTAAAAAACATTTTCTCGATAGAAAAACAAGCCAAAGTAGCCTCCATTTTTATCTATAAACGCTTGGAACTGCTAAACGGTGAATAATAGAAACACAAGACTTGATTTAAAAAAAAGAGATTGATATTTTCTAAATTTTGATTAGAGCAGAATTGAATTATAACATAAATAGTACAATCACCATTAAATAAAGTTTGATTTGGCGCTCGATTCGTTTCAGGCGCGCGCGCCGCCTCATCTCTTTCTCTCGCATCAGGCCGTAATATAAGCTATCCCACACCTGTTTCGCTAAAAAAAAATTTCGACATAGGCTCTTAAGAAAATTGTTTAATAGTTTTCTATGAGGTGAACCAAACTCTGGAATTTCGTGGAGAATGTAAGATAAACTCTAATGTTACGTAAGTAAAATATTAATTTCCTTCAATGTTGTTGTAAGCTGACAACCAAGCAAATGTATCGCCTCTGAATACCGGTGTGTCTCTTTCTAACGTGTTGCCAACACTCTAGTTAGAAAGGGACACACTGGTGTTCTGGGAATCTTACTGGTCTCGTTGCTAGCACTTTAGTGCACAATCTAGTTACTGTACCACATTTTTGGAGCCACTTTAAGAGCAAGTATACATACATACATACATACATATGCTCACGCCTATGTCCCACTACTGGGGTAGGCAGAGACAACAGATCGCCACATGCTACGATTCTGACACACATCTCACGCCTCCTCAACATCCATAAGTCTCTTCATACAAGCTCGTCGGTTCCGGGTACACTTTATTTGGCCCTTCTTCAGTACGCATCCGATTTGGTCAGCGTACGTGCGCCTAGGGCGACCCCTTTCAACCATTCCATTCACACTTGCCTTGTAAATTTCATACGTCAACCTACTTTCACACATTCTTTCTACACGGCCAAACCACCTCAACATGCCTTTTTCAATCCTGGTCACTACATCTTCTTTCAGACCACATCTTTCTCTAATCACACTATTCCGTATCCGGTCCTTCAAAGTCACACCACACATACTACGCAGGGACCGCATTTCAACAGCATTTATTCTAGATTCATGCTTCTTCTGCCATACCCAACTCTCTCTGCCATACATTAAAGTTGGTGCCAACACACCGTCGTGAACCACCAAACGAGCCTTTTTAGACATAGTTTGACTCTTCATGACGGTGTGTAAGGCTCCATTAATCATATTTCCTGCTTTCACTCTTCTCTCTATATCTCCGTCGTACTTTCCGTCTCTTGTGAACATACAACCCAAGTACACAAACTCACTGACTTGCTCTAGCCTTTCATCACCTATCATAATCTTACATTCAGTCACTGTTTCAAAATATATTGAAAAAAAAATTGCAAATTTCCTATAGGTTTCTTATTCTTAAGGAAAGTTGTTCAGTATGATGGGTACAATCATACTGTTTACCCTAACCTAAGAGCAAGCTTGCTCTTAGACCCAAACACCCGGTATACTCAGGCAGTTGCTATTTTGCCTGTACGGATAATATGGTACTTAAATAAACCAGTGGGATGGCTCAGCCAAGTATCAACTTGCTGCACTCGACTCGGTTGAACGAGAGCCAGGAGGCTCATTGGCGATAGTAAGCTGGTGGAGACCAAGCTTCATAGCCTAGCCCACCGCCGCAGAGTGGCCTGCTTGTCGGTCTTCTACAGATTGTGCTTCGGTGAGTGTGCCCAAGAGCTGCATGAGCTCATCCCACCTTCCCCTTTCTACTATCGGACTTCCAGACGCACCGCGGGATATCACCCCTTCCTGGTTGACATCCCACATATCCGCACCAAGCGCCTTTCTGAATCTTTTATAATGCGGACAACCAAGGAGTGGAATACCCTGCCTGCGTCAGTATTTCCGAGTACTTACAACCCGAATTCCTTTAAAGTACCTACGAGTGTATAGGCATCTTCTGGGTAAGCTCGCTACATCTACGACCCCATCTTCGTCCTGAGGACTGGATTGTGGTCAAGAGCAAACCCACAGTAAATTAAAAAAAAAAAGCCTCACCCCATTTGGATCCTTGAAGCACGGGGCAGGCGCCATGGAAAGCAGAGTAATTTGGATATCCAAACGAATCGCGGTTCTTCCAAAACAGTGCGGAGCCTTTTACCGGGAAAACGGTTAGACCCAACTGAAGGAACACTGTTGCTCCTCCCTGCTCCACGTCCGTTAACTGTGTGAATAATAAATAAACAGGTATTCATAATCAGTCGCACACACGCAGTCACTAATTTGGAATATTTTTGGTGCCACAAAGGAACAAACATACATTATGCTGATAAACACATTATCCTTCCTTGCGTCGCACAGTCGGGTAAAAACGTTCGCGCGCTGTACGAAATACCTCAAGCTGTGACTCCTTCAGTCCTGCTAATGTTTTTCAGCCTAGATATCCAACAGTGGACGTCTTCCGGTTGAGATGACGATGATGGTGAATACGATTTATCAAAAATTCTAACTAACATCGCTCGGCCTGCGGCCTCGCTTGGCTGGCAGACTGACCCCGGAGACCAGGTCCACCAGGTTCCAGGGGGACGCTTCGGTGCTTCGTTCCTACGCGAAGCTCGGCTCGGACTGCGGCCCCGCAAAATTACACGGGGGAAGGGAGACGGGTGGTTACGGAGGTGTCCCAGGCAATATAACTACTTAAGCGTTGACGCTTCGGCGCACGCGCCTACGCGGAGCTCGGCCTTCAGCCTCACTTTTTTATTCTGTGATATATAGGTAACTTACGTAAAATATCACGGTCGCTGTTCTAGCTCTTTCGTTATTATTTGTGGTATTCTGAAATAAAAATAACGTTAGTCGAAGACGAAGGTAAGTCTTACCTAGGTAGTATCCAAGGAAAAGAAAAAAAAACAAGAAGATGGGGCAAATGAGTCAAGAGCGGCAAAACTAGAGTATCAGAGATATCGATGAAAATTACATACGTAGCAAAGTGTAACACTCCTACTCCTATATTTAAAAGGGAAGATAACGGTATCTCCATTTTCGATGTGACAATTAAGAGGGCTATTGCAGTCCAGTGGCGCCCTCATCACATTAAAAAAGATTACTCAATAAAGAAAGCCTAAATTAAAAAAGTGCTCAACAGATAAACTAAACAACAAAAGCCTTCAAGCCATTGTTATACAATACCTTTATAGGTTCTAAACATTCCACTTTTAGACAATTTCGAATAAAAAAAAAAGCGGCCGTTTTTTTTCTTTTTTCAAAATTTGTATGTTTAGACCTTTAAAAAACCTATAAAAGTATTCTATGAAAATAGCTTGAAGGCTTTTGTAGTTTATCTGTTGAGCACTTTTTTAATTTAGGCTTTCTTTATTGAGAAATCTTTTTTAATGTGCCACTGGACTGCGATAGCCCTCTTAAGGCAAGATACTCCACCTTCCCTACATCGTAGTTATCGTGATGCGGTTCGAAGTATCCTCCTATCCCGTAATTGGCCACTTGTAGGGATTCTGAGGAGGCCATGTTAAGGCCTGTCATGTCACCGACTCGACGGGTCACTTTCTCCACCGTCGAAGATTCCGAGTCAGGGAGCCATGCTATCTGGAGGATTCGAGTCTCCGTACCCACAGGATTGGTAGTTATTCTTAAACCTCGATGAAGCTGGAAATTTGGACTTGATTATCAGTCTAATACCTTGAAAGAAGGTATATTAGAATTGGGCTGGGTAGGGATAGGGAAATGTAGATTTAGCACAGATATTAGTTTAGTAAATGTGAGGTTATATGTTTGAGGAAGACGACGGAAGTTAAAAAACCGGTCAAGTGCGAGTCGGGCTAATCGCGCACCGAGGGTTCCGTAGCACACCACCACAGAACACAACATTATTAACTTAGAAATAAAACTTTTTTGTCCGGGACCTTTAGCGCGAGACCGACTCACACGCTCTCACTTGCTGTACATTCTGTTTGCACAATAAAACTTTTTCAATTTCAATTTCAATTTTTCACACTTGGCCGGTTTTTAGTATTTGTTGTTATTCTGTAGAGTTTGCTCTATAATCACACTAGGTTTGACGGTTGTATATGTTACCGTTTTTACGATAGAGCATGAAGAAAAAACGTTGATAAAAAGTAGTTTCTTGTTGAGAACCCCCCTTAATTTTTAACTTTTTGAAATTTTTATTATTTGTTAGCAAATCCGCCGTAACAACGCTAGCAAATTTCAACTATCTAGCTATTACGGTTCAAAAGTTACAGCCTTAAATAGGTAGGACAGACGGCGGACGGACGGACAACGTAGGCTTAGTAATAGGGTCCCGTTTTCACACTTTGGGTACGGAACCCTAAAAAAGAACATGAAAATAATATAGTCGCATGTGGATCCATTGTTGTTATCAGTAGAAACCTTTTGGTCCTACATGGCTTGAGATATACAGGGTGTAAAATTAAATGCGTCACACAGACCACTTAGCGCGTTACATAACGAAAACCCCTCGGGAATAGTCTTTAGCATACGCCATGCTACATATCGAACAGGTTACTTCAGACTATCAAACTGAACAACTTTCACTATGGACTCAAAATCCGAATCATGAAAAAAATCGGCAAAGAGCGTGCCGGACTCGCCCAAGATAGGGTTCCGTAGTCATTATAAGTTTATCCTAACATCGATCGTTTAAATAACTTAAGGGGCGTCCGCCCGGTTTTGAGTAACTTTGTAACCATTTTATACATTAACTATGGCACTTTTTAAGCAGAAAACAAAACTGAACAATCTACAGGATATGAGAAGTGATGTGGTTTTTCTCGAAATCTATTTTAATTAATAAAACTGAAGAAAAACGACTCCAAAGTTACCTCTTTTTTTCCAGTTGTAACCGTTTTACTCTTACATTGTTGATCAGAAGAATATGAAAATTTACAATATTCTTCACAATACAATATAAAATGATGTGGTTTTCTTATTTTTTGAAAATTCATATAAAATCATACAGGTTTTCAAAGAAAACGGAAAATTCTGACCGGAGCCGCGCAATTGAAGCGTGATGGCTAATTGCAAAAGTTTGCTTGTAAGAAAGAGAGCCTTGCAGATGGGAGGAGTAGCCTTAAGAAATTTTCGAAAGCAAATAATCGCGCGATTTAATTCTCGATTTCAAAGTTGGTCCCATAGCAAAAGTTGTTCAGTTTGATGGTCTAAAGCACCCCATAATAACTCATTCAGGTTAACACCATGTACTACATAAGTGTAATGTAAAGGACAATATACATGAGATCTTTTCATACAAACTAACACTGAAAAAAATGCTGTGTTAAATATAACCGACCTTTAGTGACTTACAAACTGTTTTGTAGCACATAATCAAACATTTGGTTATAAATTGCGAAAAGGTTTGTTATTTATAACCAAATGTTTGTTTATTTGCTACAAAACAGTTTGGAAGTCACTAAAATTCGGTTATATTTAACACAGCATTTTTTTCAGTGCTACTAATTTACACATCTTTTAAGAGGGCTATTCGAGCTCAGTGGCGCCTTCGTCACAATAATAAAGATTTATCAATAAAGAAAGCCTAAATTAAAATAGTGCCCACTTGATAAACTACAAAAGCCTTCAAGCTATTTTCATATAATACTTTTATAGGTTTTTTAGGTCTAAACATACAAATTTTGAAAAAAGAAAAAAAACGGCCGCTTTTGTTTTTATTCGAAATTATCTATAAGTGGAATGTTTAGAACTTATAAAAGAATTGTATAACAATGGCTTGAAGGCTTTTGGAGTTTGTCTATTGGGCACTTTATTAATTTAGGCTTTCTTTATTGAGAATTCTTTATTATTGTGACGAGATAGCCCTCTTAAACTCACCAACGGCTTTGCCAATGTTTTGATACGATCTATTTCACGATCGCTCATCACTCCATGGAACATGTACACGTTCGGTTTGATGTACAACTGTTCCAGTTTTAGTGGCGCCAGGCGGAGGAAGGGGTGGTGGCCAGTGAAATAGCGGCATTTTAACCTAGTTTGGAAACGTTTCGTTAGTAATGCTTGCATAGAAAACTGCTGCTAACTGCTGCCCCAAGTGCGTCGGCAGCGCGTTGCAGAGAGCTATGGAAACTCAATCTTGAATGCTTGCATAGAAAACTGCTGCTAACTGCTGCCCCAAGTGCGTCGGCAGCGCGTTGCAGAGAGCTATGGAAACTCAATCTTGAATGCTTGCATAGAAAACTGCTGCTAACTGCTGCCCCAAGTGCGTCGGCAGCGCGTTGCAGAGAGCTATGGAAACTCAATCTTGAGGGCCTGGAGAGCGATTTTTGAAACTCACACGTTGAATACAGCAGTTATTAGGCGATTATCACACTAGCGACGCGTCCCGCCGCGGTGCGCGGAGCGGCATAGTCGCCTTCCCGCGCATTGACGCGTCGGCAGTGTGTTGTCCTAGGCGTGTTTTCTATATAAATTGAAATACTTGCATACAATGTTAAAATCTGCGGCCCCGTGCTACGCGACGGGGCGCGGTGCAGTGTGATAATCGCCTTAATGTCAAAATTACCTGGAGTGCGATTTTTGAATCTCATTCGCTGAGTTCAGCAGTTGAAAATGTCGAAATTACTGCGGAGATATGCATCTTTTTACTTCTGATTTGACTTTCAAAAATCATACTTGAGAGTGCGATTTTTGAAAATCATACGAGCGACTTGGCAGTAGAAAATGTCAAAATTACTATGGAGATTATGCATCGTTCTACTGCCAATTCGCTCGTATGATTTTCAAAAATCGCACTTCAGGAGTGCGATTTTTGAAAGTCAAATCAGCAGTAAAAAGATGCTTATCTCCATAGTAATTTTGACATTTTCAACAGCTGAACTCAGCTAATGAGATTCAAAAATCGCTCTCCTGGCCGACTGGTACCAATAGGTAAGTTTTTCGGAGTTTGTGTACGATTTGTAACACCGAAAGGCAAGTAAGAGGTAAAAATAAATTGTTGATCTTACGACTGGTTAAAAATGGTTGATTGAAAATATTCTGGTTAGCTACTCCGCTAATAAGCACTGGAGTGCGATTTTTGAAACTCATACGTTGAACTCAGCAGTTGAAAATGTATGGAGATACCTACCTACCTGCTGATTTGACTTTCAAAAATCGCACTCCTGGAGTATGATTTTTTTAATGTCAAATCAGCAGTAGAAAGATGCACGTCTCCATAATAATATTGACATTTTCAACTGCTCAGCAGTTTTCAAAGAATGAGTATCAAAAATCGCACTCTTGGATCCTTAGGTATCTTATTGTAGGTAGGTTAGGTTAGTCATCATCATCAACATTCATCACAATCACGGGTTCCTACGGGTATAGCTATATTACCTTTTCACTAAATAGCCCGGTAGACTTTGATCGCCACGACATAACTTATTAAATCTGTCAAATTTCCTCTCAGTTTTTTCTAAATTTTTATTTACCTGTAAAAACGTACCTATTAAAATAAAAATAAAACAGGAGTGAATAAAACATTTTGACAGGATCTCGCGAACGTCTCTATGGAGTGATAATGATAAGACATCTCTCGAGTTTTTTAGGAACGAAATTTTAAAAAAGTAAAACTCTAAAAGGCTCATTTTCATTGGTCGATAACTCGGTCGATATACAATTATACAGCATGCGGGGACTCCCCGCAGGCGGGCTAACGACCAATGAAAATCAACAAGTCGATACAGTGGTCGTTACCACAGTCGTTACGCCACCTACGGATATTCCCCGCATGCTGTATATCGACCAATGAAATTAAGTCGGTCAGTCGGTCTTTTTAAAGAGTGCGGGTGCGACTTTTGAAGTTTTTGGAGAAAATGGCGAATGTACCAACCATGTTCCTTTGCACCCTGCGGTCGTTCCCTAAAGACCAGTGAAAACGGTTCCCCGCATGCGTGCCTTATGGCATGCGTTACGGAAATCTCTCGCACCCCGAATGCGAGCCAGAACAACCAATGAAAATGAGCCCTAAATTATAGCTGTTATAGGGACATACTTTAAGCTCATAATCTCTTCTCGCCTGGAAGTCTCGATGCCGCTGCAGAAGTTGCTCACTACTGAGGTACCGAGGGTCTGTATCGTTTAGTTTCATCTTGTTGTTCCATTCAAAAGCTTTATCCACCTCATCTGCGAAGCGATAGTTTATTTGGTTACAGGTTCAAGGCTGGAGAGTGGATTTGCTGAATGAAGAATCTCAGCATTGCTTAATATTTACAGTAGTACCACGTCTGGTCAGTTCCATACATTTCAGATTTAGTATAGTCTTGGCGCAAACAGATGTCGCTACTGGCCTGAACGAGAGATAAATCTTAATTAAACGTTATTAGATCACTATTATTTGAGTTTTGTTCACATATAAGAAGGTGGCAACTTTCTTAGTATGGGCATTGACCCTCCTGTTGTGTATAATTTATTTACTCTATAGTAGTACCAAGTTTATAATGCTTACGGTTGTACCTACCTGTACAGTTGACTATTTTTAAAGATGCGCGATCCAATCAAAATACTCTACGCTTGCGCGCCAAAAATGTACCTGCTCCTACTGGTTGATTGATTATACGCCTGACGCATGACCGACGCGATTACATTCGGCCAATTGACTGCACGGCAATCGATTTCTTTCTTCAACAGCGTAGCCATAAGGTTGATTATATTATCAAATAGTTTCGAGCATACAGGGTGTAAGGAAAAGTATCATTAACCTACAAACCACGTACTCTACCCATCAAACTGAACAACTTTGACTATGGGAGAAAACCTGTCAGAGCTACTGCAAACTGCAATACTCCAGTAGTTTTGGCAGAATCCTCGAACAAACACCGACTTTTTTTACAGTACCTACATAATATCTCTATTATATATATAAAAGAAAGTCGGGTTTGTTCGAACACTTATAACTCGAGAACGGCTGGACCGATTTTCATGATTTTTGATTTGTTGTATTTGTCTCCGTCCCGAATAGCAGAATAACTATTAAAAACATTGGAAAATTTACGAAAAAATAAAATGTCCACGCGTACGATGTCACGGGCAACAGCTAGTTATAGATAATTCACGGTTGTCCGACATAGTTCTGGCGCTACACCGCGCTAGTGTGGCGCTAGTGCACACCGCCAATATTAAGAGGGCTATCGCAGTCCAGTGGCGCCCTCATCACATTAAAAAAGATTTCTCAATAATGAAAGCCTAAAGTAAAAAAGTGCTCAACAGATAAACTACAAAAGCCTTCAAGCTATTGTTATGCAATACTTTTATAGGTTCTAAACATTCCGCTTTTAGACAATTTCGAATAAAAACAAAAGAGGCCGTTTTTTTTTCTTTTTTCAAAATTTGTATGTTTAGACCTTTAAAAAACCTATAAAAGTATTCTATGAAAATAGCTTGAAGGCTTTTGTAGTGTTCGTGTTAATTACTTTTTAAATTTAGACTTTCTTTATTGAGAAATCTTTTTTAATGTGATGAGGGCGCCACTGGACTGCGATAGCCCTCTGAAGTTCCTAATCGCTCGTTCGTGATCAGTGTAGGCAAAACAAATGCTAATCTGAATGTTTAAACAAGGTTTAAACTAACCCATGGCTAAGTAAGAGTAGACGATGAACTCCGTAATATTAAATTCCGTGAAAGGATAAATCTCGTGCTCTATTTTGTATCGGTGTAGTGCTTCTTCCATCCACATGACGGTTTCATTAAAATGGGTTTCCCTGTACTCTAGAGCCCCAATCATGAAACAGTCGAAGGACGTCAGTGATGCACTGAAACAAATCTGAAGGTAGCAGGCAGCCAATTCCCGAGGTCCCCGACTTCCCGCTCATAAAGTTTGTTTTAATTCGGACGCTAAATAACATACAAAGGACAAAGGGAAAAAATGTATGGCCACTGGTCCAAGAGCCCTCCGCTATGACACGGGTGGGAGACAGAAAACCAACAGCTGACATTAGTGCTGTCAAAGTGACGTTACACGCCTAAAATAAAATGCCATCATAATGTACGCCATCTTATTTAAGGCGTTTTTGGGCGTGTAACGTCACTTTGACAGCACTAAAGTCAGCTGTTGGTTTTCTGTCTCTTTTCTTAATCTTATTTTAGAAAGTGACAGGAATAAATTTAGTTAAGTTAAGTCGTGGCACAGTCCGAATCGGGGCCAATGTTCGACCTTGTTTCATACGTCTTCGTAGTCGATATTTCCAACGTTTTTGTGTCTCTTTCTTCAGAACAAAAATTAAATAAAACCTTTTTATTTTTATTTTTGTCATTGGATTAGAAAGGGACAAAGAAACGTCGTAAACATACAACATACATACATATGCTCACGACTATATTCCCCGAGGGGGTAGTCAGAGATATTCTGAAACTTCAGAACATCCACGTTTCACTAGGGTCGTAAACATAGACGGGAATTAACGAAAGAAGAACGATCATTACCGACCACCAAGGAGTATTATCATGTTTCACCGCTTGTTAGGCAGTCTGCGCTCCAAGGTATAGACAATACCCATGCCAGTTTCCTGGTAGGGTACATAATAACATACAAAACACGGGCGAATTAACTAGGCACATGGCTCGCACGTGGCTCGGAATAAAAAAACTCGGAAAGAATAACTCGAAAATGCTAAAGCGCAGGGACATGTACAACAGTAACTGAAATGCTATGCTACGGCCTCACACGGCGACGGCGGGGTCCCACGGGGGGGTATCAGGAGGGGTGTCAAATTCCGAGCCACGTGTGAGCCAGGTGCCTAGTTAATTCGCCCGGGTCGTACCTGTGATTTCCAAACAGCGTGCCGCTAGCAAATTGAGTGACGTTTAGCTCGTAGGTCCGCTGCAGCTGACTCAGAGCCCGGAGCGCTCCATCCAAGTCTTGCTGCTTGGGAAATGTCATTCGAAACACCTTTTTGTAGTCTGACGAGAGAAGAGATTAAGGTTTAAAAAACGTAACCCTCCTTCTGGCACAGTCGGGTAATAAACAAGTAAATAAAAGGGATTCTCTTATTTTAAACGAGCAGTTGACTGTTCATTAGCTCAAGCGTTTGTGTATTTGTGTATAGTTAGATTGCTTAACTTAGCTTTGTCACTGGCATGTAGCAACACAGCTCCCACCACAGAACATTATAAGAGGGGTTAGAAGTGTAAAATAGGCGTGGAACGTGTTTCCACAGGTTGTGCAATGATTTGCATAACACCATAAGGCGCACGGCGTGGTGCGAGCGAGACGGCATTAGTAGTTGTAGCAGCGTGAGCGGGAAGACAAGTGGCGACAGCCGTCTCCGAAGCAAAAGCGCTACTTTGCATTTCTAAAAAATGTTCTGTGGCTCCCACGGCCCCGGGGTGGGAGGTGGGAGTCGCGTTGCTCTATGGCAGGCAGGTCAAACTCGCGGCCTGCAGAGCATTTTCTTGCGGCCCGATACAATTTTTAGAACAGCTTCCCGAGGCAGCCCGCGAGCGTGCCGACTTTTGGAAGTAGGTCACCACTGCATTGAGTCATGATGTGAAAAATGTCGAGTTCGCTACGCTCGCTCACTTTTTTATATGATGGTAGGTACTTATATAGCGGAAAAAAATATTGACCTTGTAATACAGGGTGTAAAAAGACTACTCCCGAAAACTGAAACTATGGATTCAGACCATGATACCTAACACTTTGGCACTGAAATTTATTTTTTTTATTTTCACAAATTTAATTTTTTTTCGGGCCTTTATTTCTACAATTATGAACATTAAAGCCTACCAGTGACATAATGCAATACAATTTTAATTGTTAAACACAAGCATTTCGAAAATAGCAAAAATCCGCAATGTAAAACGCACTCATCAAACTCGTCGCCAAGCTACGGTCGCGCGCCACACAGCTGTAAGGTCACTGCCCGCTCACCCGAGCGAGCGGGCAGTGACTTAACAGCTGAGTGGCGCGCGACCGTGACTACCGCGCGCACCTTGGCGCGCTTCTTCTCTGCTACAGTTTGTACCTACATAACCGCAAACGGTCGTGTGACGTAGTGTTACGACAGCAGCGTGTTGTACGCTTTACATTGCGTGGCAAGAAAATAGAAAAATCACGAATAATTTTTTTAAATTTAAAAGGTTAGCGCCATTAATTTTTATATAGGTTCAGTGATATGTTCTTAAAGTTTTCGGGAGATGTCTTTTTACACGGTGTATAAGTGCCGTCCTGTTTTAATCGATTTCTTTATGTTCTTTGCGGCCCACTGATTCTACCATCTCGGTATGCATTTGGCCCATCAATGACTTTGAGTTTGACATGCCTGCTCTAAGATCAATGGTTGCTTATAGGCTTAGGATCTTCACCTTATAAATGTTCGTTCACTATTATTATAGGTATTATGAAGACACTGCGTTTGCTTTAAGTTTGCAGTGCCCTCTCAGAGTGCATAAGCTGTAATACTTAAAATAATATTTTAAGACCCATGTAACTAATACATGTAAAGCAATAAAGATTATCATTATGATTACCTGTTCTTAGTCTAATCGTCCTCTCTAAGAAGTCCAAGTCGATCGTCAATCGTTTTATGAGAGTGTAAGCATTTACTGGATTTTCCAAGTAGTTTTGAACGTCCTGCATAGCTTTCTTGTGTTGTTCTTTAAAATGTTTCATATTCCTGAAAAATGTCATGATGTAAGTATCTACAAAAATGTTTTTCAAGTAGGTACCTACAATAAAAACCGGTCAAGTGCAAGTCGGGCTACTCGCGCACCGAGGGTTCCGTGCCACACCGCCACAGAACATAACATTATTAACTTATAAAAAATAACTTTCTTTGTCCGGGACCTTTAGTGCAAGACCGACTCACACTTGGCCGGTTTTTAGCATTTGTTGTTATTCTTTAGAGTTTGCTCTATAATCACACTAAGTTTGACGCTTGTATGTATTACCGTTTTTACGATAGAACGTGAAGAAAAAAACGTTGATAAAAACTAGTTTCTTGTTGAGAACCCCCTTAATTTTTAAGGTTTTGACATTTTGATTATTTGTTAACAAATCCGCCGCATAATCTGAGAAATTTCAACTATCTAGCTA
Organism: Agonopterix subpropinquella; assembly: GCA_922987775.1. Taxonomy (NCBI): domain Eukaryota; kingdom Metazoa; phylum Arthropoda; class Insecta; order Lepidoptera; family Depressariidae; genus Agonopterix; species Agonopterix subpropinquella. Next base: position 20,252,777 of record OV277703.1, on the reverse strand, counting down.
TTACGGTTCAAAAGTTACAGCCCTAAATAGGTAAAGGACAGACGGACGGACGGACGGACAACGTAGGCTTAGTAATAGGGTCCCGTTTTCACCCTTTGGGTACGGAACCCTAAAAATTCGTTCCAATGATTTTCCGCAACATGGCGAGGCATTTTATTTTTCTAGTCATTCTTTATTTCACTTACTCTCTCAACACATAAATCCTCTTCCTGTCATTCTTTATGTATTTATCCAGACTGTCAATCACACATTTTTGTGTCTTCACCAAGGGCTCCATTTCTGCCAAAGATGTGTAAATTTCCTGTGCTTGTATCCTTGGCGATTGATCCAATAACATGATCAAGCATGTTATTTGTAACAAGTCGGTGAAGATGGACATTTTTATGGATGTGTGGCTGTAATTAAATAAGATGAAGAATCATAATCTCTCCATTATAAGTAGCGACTAGTCGACTACCCCACTCAGAGAGTATAAAGGGTGTAACAAAACACCCTAGTAATACTTAAGGGGGTGCTTCAGACCATCAAACAGAAAAACTTTCACTATGGAGCCAACATCGAGAAAAAATTAAAAATATCTGCTGTGCCATACATTTTAGTCGAGTCGGTACTGCAGTTTTGTATGGGACAGCTGATTTATTTAATTTTTTCTCGATGTTGGCTCTATAGTGAAAGTTGTTCAGTTTGATGGTCTGAAGCACCCCCTTAAGTATTACTAGGTAGATACCGTAGATATATGCAAAAAATAGATTATGACGAATCGATTTATAAAAATGATTTTGCTTACCTTAGATGGCTTAACTCAGAAATTTTATCCGCCCTCTAGTCAAAATTTAAAGTCCACAAATTCTTCATTCATCGCTTGTTCGAGTTTGTAAGTGAAATGATGCCAAATGTTGACTTGCTGCTAACAAATTCCGGACATTTTGTTGACGAAATCTTAAGAAACAAAAGTGTATAACAGGATATTATTGATTCGTATAGATTCAGACATTTTTAAAATTCTTCTCTGAAATAATTTATATAGCTTTTGTCCGCAACTTCGCGTGAAATTTATGGATCTCGTTCTGTCCAAAATATCTGACTAATAAGTATCGTTATTTTTATGAAACAGAGAATTCCGGACCCAAAAGTAGAACCCCGGTGTTTCACATGTGATACGCATGTGACATGAGTCGGAGCGTAATTTCTCTATGCATGAGACCATAATTTCTATCGATTTATATTGGGGACGGACCTAAGGGTTTAACAGAAAAATTGTCATTGCTCGAATACTTTTTACCCCGTGCCCCAACAAACACGTAATTCTCAGTAACGTGTTTGAAAGTAGGTAAATTATAGGTAGGAAGGATTCTTGTAAATGTTGCTTAAGTTGGTCTGCGCACGCGGCATGGCGGCGCGATAAATCGCTATCGCGCCCTAGCTCTCTTTCATTATGCGCGCGAACGAACGAGTTAGCAGGCGCGACAAAACGCTTATCGAGGCGTCATGCCGCGGCCGCTGGTATAGTTACTATCTTTCCTTTAAAACTAGGTGAGTTAGGTAGGTACGTAGTTGTTAGTAAGCTTAATTTCGGGAAATCTAATGAGGTATCCAGCGAACTAACTAGTATTTCTTATTTGTAGGAGGTATATCATAAGATTTCTCGAAATTCGAACCAATAGGGCATTATGTAATTTACTGAATATACAATTTAGGTAACTGTTCTAGTTTAGACGATTCTAAACCGATATTGTCTCTATTACTTTCGTTCGAAATTACCAACTAAACACTAAAACCAGAATCGCCCAGACAGAAATGTAAAAAAATAAAGAAAACCACATAATTTTATCATCGATTTAATTTACGTTTTCCTTGAAGATATGTAGGTATTTTATTAGTAAATATCACAATAAAGAGTCATTATTCATTCTTGTAATATAAAATCATCAAAGCTTGCACGTCCTCAGGAACTCCTAAGCTTCTTGAATCCGCTTGATTGACACTGCAACCGAAAAATACAAATCAATTAAGTACTCTTAGGTGCTACTTGATGCTGAGGTTAGCACACATACCGCCTCGGCACCCCTCAGCCTGAAATTAAAAAAGGGAAACACTTTTTCTAACGGCAGTCCTGTATGAGAGCGGCACAGACATCCAAAGACTGCAAACTGCACCGTTGGATGGAGGCGGGATTGTGAGATTTAGGTACCAAATGACCCACAAGAAACTAGGTCCGCACATACACCCCCACACACACTCCCATACAAAAGCCTCCCTCCCACACATAACTGCGAATTCGCATCGCAACGCAAATATCTGCGAGCTCAAATGCATGGCGACGGACTTTTTCGCCGCCATCCCCCATCACTCTAACCCCTTAATCGACCCCGTCACGTAGTCGACGATGAGATCACGGTTGCCGTACAGGCGGCCCAACAGACACGACTAACAATCGCAAACTCACAACACACGACAACAGGTAACACGATATCAAATCGTCGACACCGTAATCGACGTCCCCGCCGGCGGGGACAGCCGCGACCTCTGCCCTCTCCTTTCACTTCTGGCGCCTACAAACGCTACAGGCACACCGCAGGCCGCTTCTCACCGATCCCCGCTACCCAATCCGCCGCGTAGCCCCAGCAACGTCCTATGCCGAGGTCCGTACCCCACTGGGTGCCCCTAGGTCGGTTGCTTAAGTTCATTCATTTTGGCCCGGTAGACTCTTCGTGGTCCCTCCAATAGTCCGCAGTAAAAAGCAGTAATTGCTCCCAGAGCAGAGCTGTAAATGTCATTAAAAAAAAAAAAAAAAAAAAAAACGAGTATTGAAAATCATACATAAGTCATCGAGCGCTCGCAGATATTTGCGATGCGATGCGATTTCGCAGTTATGTGTGGGAGCCCTTAAACCAATGGTTCTTATTTGTCTGACTACGCAACCCTAAAGAGAAAGGTGGGACGATTTGACAAGGTCGTACGCTAGTCGTACGTAATCGTCACAATGTGAGAAAAACAGTAAAAATTCATTGGCTCAAATGACCTATGAATGTGAATTATCAAAAGTCTTTATGTGGCATCTAACTCGCTTATTGGCAACATTATACTATTTTAGTCACCTATGCCAAAACCGCGAACCTTCTTCTTATCGTGTGGGCAGAGCCCTGGTGCCAGAGTTTTTTCAGACCGCCTTACGGCCTGAAAAAACCCTGAGGTGATGATGTAATCTCACCCCACTTGGATCCAAACAGGACAGGACAAGACGCGTGTCTTGCAGCCAGTTCCCCGTCAGACGGGAGCCAGCTCTGCCAGAACAATGCAGCCCCCTTAACTGGATTCACTCGTAACCCCAGATCTGTGAATACTGTAGCCCCACCCTGTGCAACGTCGGTCATCTGCGGAGAATTTGTGAATTGTTACTAAGCTTTTGAGAATACGGGTAAAGCATATCATAGGCGCTTCGTGCATTTTTGGTCTAAATTTGAAAATGCCGGCCAACAAAAACGAATGCTATATTCTGTTAGAACTTGTCCGTTTAAGCATTTATTATTATGGCACGAAAGCTGTAGCTGTAAATTTTATTTCATCAATCAAAAATGTATGAACATACGATTTTTCAAACCTTATTAAAAGCAAGGACAAGCTTTGGTGCCATAGTAAACAATGTTTAGATGGATAAGTCCTAATAGAATATTGCATTATTTTTTATTGGTCGGCACTTTCACATTTTGGACCAAATCCGATGATGTCTTTTTACCCGACTGCGGCAAAAGGAGGGTTATGTTTTTCGAGCGTATGTATGTATGTATGTATGTTTGTATGTATATTTCTTTGGCACGGCCTACAGCCTAAACGGCTTGATGAATTTCGACATGTGAGGTGTCGTTAGATTCGTAAAAATCGTGAAAGTGACATAGGCTATATTATTTTATTATGGCGTCTGCGAATTAAAAAAAAGAGGGGGAATAATTTTTTTTTTATGAAAAATTCGTGAACTGAACAACTTTTACTATGGGAGCAAACCGATCGGAGCAACTAAAAAATCAGCTGTTGCATACATTTGAGTCGAGTAGGCACTGCAGTTTAGTATGGGACAGCTGATTTTTTAGTTGCACCGAGTTTGCTCCCATAGTAAAAGTTGTTCAGTTTGATGGGTAGACTCTTAGTTCAAAAGGATGCCAATGATATCAATTTCACCCTGTATATATTACTAGCTGTTGCCCGCAACTTCGTCTGCGTGGACATGTGATTTTGTCTCATGTCTCGTCTAAGGGTCATGAAGGTCATGGTCTGACCAAGTCTAGAAACCCAGGCATGTAACATTAAAATGGCCATTAAGAAATGGGCTGATAAAATACACATGCTAGAATGCTCTGGCTTCTCGGGTCTGCAACATTGCAGGAAATTCATCAGCAATATAACACCACGAATCCCACAGTTCATACTGAACAACAGCAGGAGCAAAGCTCGTGCTATCGTCGGAGCTCTCACCGGGTACTACGCCTCACAGGCATGATAAAGCTCACCCTAGATCCCAGTTGCCGAGCGTGCGGAGAGGAGGAGGAAACCATGGAACATTTATACTGTGTGATTGCGATGTCTTGGTGGCTAAACGTATGTGTCCTGAGACTGAGAGATGGTTATTCAAAATTGGGAGATTACAGGTTTCTTCCCCTGAACACTATTGCCTCTCTCATTTTCCACGTTTTTCAATGGTGAAGAAAATAAATATTAAGTAGGAGTCAACACAAAAGATAGGTACCATTGGGTTGATGTGTTGCTGGCTTGTCAGCCCCCATAATAGGATAAGAATAGGATAATAGTCATGAACTTGAGCTGAATCAAAATCAGAAAGTACCTACATTAAGTAAGTATGTAGGTATAAAAAAAAGTCATTCACTGATATGGATCAGTGAATGAAAAGGTTAATGGTGGTTTTATGGTTCAAGTGATGGCACTTGAATGTTTCTACTGTTCGACGGTTATTAGTGTTTTATTTATGTCGAGCAGCATAATAATCATCTTACGACCCACTGCGGATCACAGACCTCCACTCACAAATAAACTTTAGAGGGTAGAGGATAAGCGGAAAGCGCAGCGTGGGTAGGCCCCTCACACGGTGGACCGACGACCTGGTGAAGGCGGCGGGAAAACGTTGGATGAGGGCAGCGCAGGACCGGTCGTTATGGCGATCCTTGGGGGGGCCTATGTCCAGCAGTGGACGTCCATCGGCTGAGATGATGATGATGATAGAAGATACTCTACCACGCGGGCTAGTGCACAATGGTGCACAGATGGAGGCAAGAGCTGGAACGATAATATTCTAGCAAGCAAATGGTCAACTTGTTAAAAGAATTATTTTCAAGCCACATTTGTAAATCTCTAACCTTACTTAGCTATTATGAAAGTACTTAGGCACATTACCAAACTGTGGTGTTATAAGGACTTTTTAGATGAGTAGGTACCTATCTTTTCATAGATGGTGGTAGATTGATGTTCTACACTTAAGCTACACAAATCCTCAAGAAATCATAATAGAACCGAAAATCAAACAAAACGAATATTTGGCAAAATTTTCTGCAACAAAATTATTATACCGTGGAATTGGCTCAGATTGGGCTCAAACTACCATTATACTTACATACAAAGATGTATTCAATCAATTTGTAAGCTCCTGCTAGAGTTAAAAATACGCCTAACGATATCTATGAAGATGAAAACGATACTACAATAACTTTAGAAATGGTTAAAAGAAAGAAAAATATTTGACGACCCGTTTGGTGTAATGGTTACCACGCCGGACTGCCAAACCAGGGTCCTGGGTTCGAATCCCGGTTCGGTCATGTATGTAATATGTTTGTGCCGTTGTTGTATGGTTTCTATAATAAAAAGCCTATACTGCTTGCTTCGGATTATTACAATGTATGTGACTGTGAGCGTTATTTATTTAATTATTTTTCAATTCACCCGGTAAGTTACTTTACAATCAAATCTGTAAGACCTAATTTCTGAGACGCCTTGAGCGTGAGTTACGAGTAAGTGCAAGTATGGTCGAAATGTATGAACTTTGAGATGAGGGATTTAATCAACTAAATTAAGCTCCTGCTAGCTAGGTTTTGGAATAAATAATTTTATTGTTGCACACTTGCTTTTAAAAAACGCCTCACGCCATCTATTAAGATGAAAACGTACTATAATAACTTTAAAAAAGGTTAAAAGAAAGAGTATTTTTTTATATTTGACGACCCGTTTTGTGCAATAGTTACCACGCTGGACTGCCAAACCAGGGTCCTGGGCTCGAATCCCGGTTCGGTCATGGACATTATTATGTTTGTGCCGTTGTTGTAATGTTTCCATAATAAAAAGCCGTGCTTGCTCGGGATCACTACAACGTATGTATTAAAATAAGAAAAAAGCCAAAGAAAACGTACTGTCCTAAAATTGGATCTGATCTAATCTCAGGATATTATTAAGGTCAGCAAATTGCTTCTGTCAAATCCGTTGAAAAATGGATAAAAGAAAAAAAAAAAAATCTCACCCAATAATCGAACCTCCAACCTCTTGCGCGAAAATCTGACCATTTCCCAACTACACTACACAGCTCTTGAGAGAAGTGTTTAAAAAAGCAACCACTATTTACTACTGGCATCTACGCAAATACATCTGTCAGCGTCAAGTCGGCGCTAGTGAGCATGATAAAACATTGGAAATTATCCCACAGACTCCCACAGTAACCCATTGCTGGGATAAAAAGTATCCTATGTGTTAATCCAGGACACATTCTATCTGCATGCCAAATTTCATCTAAATCCGTTCAGCCGTTTAGGCGTGATTGAGCCACAAACACACAAACATCCAAACATCCAAACATCCAAACATCGTCACAAACTTTCGCATTTATAATATTAGTGAGATTAGTGAGATTAGTGAGATTAGTGAGAAGTGAGATATCATGTTTGACTGCCTATTGTAAAAAAAAAAGAAAATTTCATTTCGACCAAGAATCGAACCATCACCTCGTGTTTGCAAATCTAACCATTTATCGAATGCGCTACAAGGCTTCTATGAAGAGCGATGAAAAAAGAGACTACTATTTACCACTACAATCTACCCAAATACATCTGTCAGCACAAGTCAGCGTGGTAAATCATTGTAAATTATCCCCACTTTTACCACAGGATCCCACTACTGGGATAAAAAGTATCCTATATGTTAATCCAGAACACATTCTATCTGTGTGCCAAATATCATCCAAATCCGTTCAGCCGTTTATGCGTGATTGCGCCACAAACATACAACCTTACAACCTCACAAACTTTCACATTTATAATATTAGTGAGATAGTACTTTTATGCTACCATTTCGACAAAACACTAACAAGTATGAAATAAACTAAATTATTAAGAAAAACAAAAAACCCGACTGCATAAAAAAACTATTAACTGAAAAGAGAAAAACAAGCTCTATAGTCACTAATCAGCTATAACAACACTAAGCAAATATAATTTTCTCAAACATGCTTGGAAATGTGAGCATTATTTTGACAACCTTCTTCGAGATAAATCGAAATTGCTGTACTGGCCAAATACATGCGCGCAGCGGCCGGCAATGTTGTATGAAAATCCATATCTGTCGTGTTTAGCGACCAAATAAATTACATACTAAACTCATATCTGTCGTGTAATTTAAAAATGGAACGATCTTTTACTCCGAAACATGGCGACCACGGAGGTAACTCATCAAAGGTTTTATTTAAATTTCGAACTGGCTTGCTGCGAAAGCTGTTTATTGAAAAAAAAAAACAAATTGTTGTTCGTTGTTCGTCATTGATTTTGAAAAGAATTTTAATTTCCGCGAATTATTTGAGAAAATTTATTGTTTTCATTTCCGCGCATTATTTGAGAAAAGTACTATACAAGCCTTGGCCACAACTAGGCATTGATGGACTTACGTATGTGTGCCTCGGCTTCGCCTCGGCCCACATTTCCACGTTCGCCCATCAATGCCTCTGTTGCTGGCCGCTGCAGTAATGTACTATTGAATGTTATTACTTAGGTAGGTATCGCAAACGGGGACAATTGAATTATAAAAAAAACATAGCTATTGGTTTGTCTGCCTGCAATACCTACCTAATAACATTCAAATTATATTTGCTTAATGTTGTTATAGCTGATTAGTGACTATAGAGCTTGTCTTTCTCTTTTCAGTTAATAGTTTTTTAGTCAGTGCGGATACCTCTATAATCAATCATCCTCAATACATCACTTCCTTATTAGATGCATATGCTCACGACTATATTCCCCGAGGGGGTAGTCAGAGATATTCTGAAACCTCAGAACATCCACGCTTCACTAGTACCGTAACTCTGTCCAGTGTGACGGGGAGTGAGCCCGTCGCCACTTGTAATGGACAGTGGGTACAATACATGCCTCGAAATTGAAGCATGCAGGTTTCCTCACGATGTTTTCCTTCACCGAAAAGCCAGAGGTGTTACAAATCGTACGTAAATTCCGAAAAACTCATTGGTACGAGTCGGCCTGGACGGGGATCGAACCATCGCCTCCTGCACGGCAGGCAAGGTTACTCGCCACTGGACCACCACGGCTTATTAGATAACGATAGTTTTTCATGCTTTAATCAATAACTGCCAGACGGTATGCATGAAAATGTATCTAATGGCGCTTGACTCAGCATTGTTATTACTTCGTACAGCGCGACGTATGCGACGTTGCCGTTTGGAGCGAGTGGCAGAATTCATACTAGCGCATAAATACTGTGCGAATACTACAGGAGCAAGATTAAAACATTAATTTGTTTTACAAGTTTTTCTAAAGTCGCCCTTGACTTCAAGGTCCTCATCGTCATATTTTCAATGGAAAGACATCCACTGCTGGACATAGCCTGCCCCAAGGATTTTCCTTACGATAGGTTTTCGAAAATAACAGAAAGTTAAAAAGATCTAGCTGGATGGTTTTGGAACTTACATAAAACATCACTGAAGCTTTTCTATTTCCTTTTCGCGTGGAATCGTTCTGGAATAGATAGCATTGCTGACGGTTTTTTAAAGAAAATGATTAGACCGTCAAACTGAACAACTTTCTCTATGGTAACAACATCTAAATCGCGAAAAAAACCAACTTCCTCATACATTTTAGATTTCTCCTGTAGCCTATAACTAGTGCAATAAATGACTTTGACTTTGTGGTTGAATAGGTTTGTGGTTTTATAAGGAACAGCTATTTTCGACGTTGGTCTTCCAGACAGAGAAAGCTGTTGAGTTTGATGGTCTGATCATTCCATTAAAAAACCTTCAGCATTATTAAGGACCGTTATAGATTCGATTTAATTCAAACAACTAGCTTCTGCTCGCGCCCTCGTTCGTCCGCGTGAAATGAGAATATCAAAAAACCTACCCCTTAGGGTTGCGGCACATTTACCGACGGCGACCGGCGGCCGACCCATACAAAAATGTTATTTAGTATGGTAAGTCATCCGCCGTTGACACGGCGAAAATGGCGGACAGCTTCCCATATTAAATGTCATTTTTGTATGGGCCCGCCGGCCGTCGATCGCCGTCGGCAAATGTATCTCAACCCTTAATCCTTCATAGAATCTATATTCAAAATTTCATGTTTTTTCAGTTATCTTCAGCGGTTTAGGCTGTGCGTTGTCTATCAGTCAGTCAGTCACGGAACTGTTTTGTAAGTAGGTATAGATTTCAGTATCTCGAGATACAATCATGGAAATACTTATCTACTTTATCATAATCATCAGCCTTCACGTCCCACTATTTAGACACAAACCACCACGCGTGCCCAATCGCCTGACACACTTCACAATACATTTCTGAATTTCTTCTTCAGACTATGCAGATCTGGTATGTTCCTGTGTGTTTCCTAGTGTTATCTTATCCACTTCATCATCATCATATCAGACGATAGACGTCCACTGCTGGACATGGGCCTCCCCCAAGGATTGCCACAACGACCGGTCTTGCGCTGCCCTCTTCCAATGGGTTCTCGCCGCCTTCACCAGGTCGTCGAAACTTGTGATACCCACGATGCGTTTTTTGGTACGCATTTGCCACTCGAGGACACTTCAGCCTGGTTCTTCTGCGAGTCTCTTCATTTCTTATTCGATCTCGTAGGGAAACTGCGAGATTAGCCCTCTCCTTTGGACCTTTGGATGACTTTCAGCCTTCTTATGAGGCCTTGAGTGAGCGACCACGTCTCAGTTTTGTATGTTATCACTGGCAGCTGTTCACTTCATCACCTATCCACTTACTTGCAAGTAATCCAGCTTCGGTTTATCATGTCCTCCGATCCCATAGTTGGTCACCTGCAGCCCAGAGACCATGTCTAACCCAGTCATATCGGAGACCCTGCGGGACACCCGCGCTATGACGTCACTATCCTCGTCCTTCAACCACGCCAACTTACTGAAGCTCGGCTGAGGTGATCTCTGACCTACTTCTGTAAGGTTCTTGGATTTCAACTGGAATGAAAGCAGATACATTTTCTTCAAGCATAATTCGCGCGATAATTAAGGTTCTTTGCTCATATCGAGCCTTTTGGGAAAATGGGTTATGATTATGAGGTTTATTTGTCCACATCACAACGGCAACGGGCTGTGCACAGGCGGGCGCAGCGAATTCAATATAAAATAATTGCAATTTTTATACAGGTAGTGATTACAAATACATACTATTTATTCGTCGCGTATTGTTATTATTGGGAGGTGAGGTGAGGGCCTTGATAGACTTGCGCCTGTACCACTGCAACCATCGCTGATTTTTTGTGAACGCTCCTTTTATAATTATCTAGCACTTTGTTTAGATACAATATGTAGTAATGACTGGATGTAGTCAAACTTTGTACAAATTATAGTATCAATCAATGGTGGACGGGACGAGTCGTCATAGATGAAATGTAATTAGGCGTAATTACGTAGTAAACCCATGGCCCGTCCAGGTCACAGTAGCTATTGGTCATTGACCAAGCCCTTATAATCAAACGGCCCGTTCTTGGGCTGGGCAGATAGCACGGCTAGCACGCCACCGACGACAAAACGAGAAAAACGTCATGCGCGCTCATTTTGGCATACGTCAAATAACAAAGATGGAGGCGAATCTCGATTTTAATCGTTTTCTCGGGAGTGGTATGCGAGGCCTACTGCTTAGAGACAAATATAGATCTCATCTATACATGCCTCATCAACAGCAAGTAATTTATAAATTCTTACCAGAGGTTTGGCCAACGTTTTTATATGGTCTATCTCATAGTCACTCATGACTCCGTGGAACATGAACACGTCAGGTCTGATGAACAGTTGCTCCATCTTCAGTGGTGCCAGTCTAAGAAACGGATGGTGCTCCGTGATGTAACTGCACCTTAAACTGAGTAGAGGTATTTATACAATTATTTGTAAGTATAAGCAGCATCATGCATAAATGTCGCATCATGAATGTATACCGCATCATGCATGTATGCCACATCATGCATGTATGCCAAATCATGTGTGTATTTCGCATCATTGAAGTATGTTATAAGTTGAAACTAAGAATAAAGTACCGACATAATATTTTGGTCCAAACAGATTGTAAAGAGTGAGACAAACACAACAATAGGTTTCTGTGTTCAAAATTCAAAATTCAAAAATTTTTTTTATCAAAATAATATCATATAGATAGCTTTTTGACGTCATTTTTTGACTCTACCACCGCGTCGGAAGGTGTTCCGTTGAGAGAAGATGCGGCCAGAAACTCTACAACACACATCTTTTAAACAAAACAAAATGTACAAAGTACAATTAAAATACAATATTGCATTACATAGTGTAAAATTGTCAAGACCAGACATTTTGGTCATTCAAATAATCATCCAGTTTATAGTAACCTTTTTTACAGAGGACTTGTTTAACATGAGACTTAAACTTTTTGTCTGGTAAGTTTAGAATATCCTCTGGTATCTTATTATAAAAGCGTATACAGTGCCCCATGAAAGATGTGTTGACTTTACTGAGTCGAAAATGTGGGAATACTAATTTATTTTTATTTCTCGTATTGTAATTATGAACGTCACTGTTTTTGGGAAAGAGAGACAAATTTTTTCGAACATATAAAATATTTTCGTAAATATATTGACTGTAGAAAGTCAAAATACTGATATCTTTAAAAAGATCTCGTAGTGAGTCTCGACAACGCAGATTATAAATGGCTCGAATTGCCCGCTTTTGAAGGATAAAGATAGCCTCGACGTCTGTAGCACGGCCCCACAGCAAAATACCATAAGACATGATACTGTGGAAGTAGCTGAAGTATACAAGTCTTGCAGTAGCTATATCAGTTAGCTGTCTAATTTTTCGAACTGCATAAGCTGCCGAGCTCAGCCTACCCGCTAGGGTTTCTATATGTGGACCCCATTGCAGCCTCGAGTCAATCTTTATCCCTAAAAATACAGTATTACTTGTGAAATGCAATATATCATTATCTAAAGTTATATTATTTTCATTATTTATAACGTTTGGTAGAGTGAATTTAATACATTTAGTTTTCTTTGCATTTAAAGCAAGATTATTAACACTGAACCAGTTCAGAACTTGTCGAAGAGTGTCATTTACATTGTCATTAATATCATCAACATCTTGCGCCTTTCTACTTGTTTTGAAAATAAGAGAAGTATCATCAGCAAATAAGACTATGTTGGACAAGTTCTGCACCATGTAGGGTAAATCGTTTATATAAACCAGAAAGAGAAATGGACCCAGTATAGATCCCTGTGGAACGCCCATTTTTACTAGTGAGCCAGACGAATTTGTTCCATTGATACACACCCTTTGGATTCTCTTTTCCAAGTAAGATTCTAACAGATCTAGAGCCCTGCCTTGAATACCGTAGTGGTTTAATTTGATCAACATTGTTTTATGATCAACACAGTCAAATGCTTTGGATAAGTCACAATTTGTTCTAACCGATTCTATTCTATATTACCCGCGACTTTGTCCGCATAAATTATATAGGTATCAGATTTTAAGTCAGATCATAAGCTAACAAACAAAAAAGGTTTCATCAAAATCGGTTCAGTAGTTTTCGCGTGATGCTCGAACAAACAAACACACAAACAAACAAACAGACAGACTAAAGGTTCAAAATTTTTGTGATTTTGAATCAGGGAAGCCTAAAAAACCATATCGTAATCTTTTGTTTGTAAATATCTTCAATGTACAGACACAGTTCTGTTACAGTTTTATAATAGTTTATATTGGTGTGGCTTATAGAACGTGTTAATGAATTAGCGCAAAACCTCATACACCTCAACTGATTTATAACAAAATAATTAGATTGAAACAATAATTTCATTATTTTGATAGTTAAAATTTAAAGTTATTCGCATTTTCAGTTTTGAGGCAAAAATGATTTGTTGTCATTTCAGCATTGAATGAAAGCGCTAACGTACTCATGAATACATTTTAAGAATCTTGTTTTGGTAGTAAGTAGGGTGAGTGCGCCCATGTGGTGGGTTGACATCGGATTAAGAAAATTTAGAATTTTACGAACTAATTATTTAATATTATGAAACAAATTATGTATGTTGAAACCATGATAATTCGCTCTCGATTCTAAACAAACTACTTTCTAGTTTTGCGTTAATTCATTAACACGTTGTATTGTACGTCTGTATGCTATCGCATCTACACATCAATATAATCATCCCTAATTCTTTAACAACCGTCTTTACATTATCATAAGTTGAAAAGCATACTTCCTTGTAACAGGATGCTTTGAACTGGCTTTTGGAACTTAGGAACGCAAAATCTTAACTAAAATCACAAAGAAAGCAGGATCCAATAAAACTTTACCTTTTCACGATTTCACTGGGTAGATTCCCACCGCCGCGGCAAATCTTGGTGAAGTTGTTGAACAACAAATTCTGTTTTAGAACGCGTATACTACTCGAGTTCCTCTGTGTACTATTTTTTCTCCTTTCCTGTTCAAAAGAGGTCAACATTGTGATTCCACTATTATGATATTAAAAGTCGGGATGGCGTATAGGGCATTCGTGGTGGATATATCTACATCATTCGCCCATACCATCATAGACCTACTATGCTATTCACGCTATGCTTATTCTTCTATCAAGCACAAACTTGAAACTTTAACGTGAACTCGAATGTCAGATATCCAATTTGCCTCGCATAAAGTCGGCGACTTCACCGTTCTCGGTAATTAGTACATGTCGTCGGGCAACTGGGCGTCCTTGCGAGCCACCGACAAGGCTCATACTCACCGACCGCTGACTATGTCGGCAGGCTGTGTCGGAGGGTTTAGTGTGAAGTGAAAACACGGTAGCCAAACGGTGTAAGCATCAGAAATGTCTGAAGTGATTAGTCGCCCCTTAATATACAGGGTGTAACAAAATACCCTAGTAATACTTAAGGGGGTGCTTCAGACCATCAATCTGAACAACTTTCACTATGGAGCCAACGTCGAGAAAAAAAAATCCATGCCGTCCCATACATTTGAGTCGAGACGGTACTGTAGTTTTGTATGAAAGAGCGGATTTTTTTTTTCGCCATTTCGAAGTTGGCTCTATAGTGAAAGTTGTTCAGTTTGATGGTCTGAAGCACCCCCTTAATTATTACTAGGGTGTTTTGTTACACCCTGTATATCACTGCTATAGCCGGTCCAGTGTCCGCGAAAGAGTTAAGAGGCCCAACCCCTGCTCCATTGGTGTATTCTTAGTCAGACTCCAGCAATAATTTTCCATTCTAATGCAACCGGGCGTAACTCTAGTACCATTCAACTGGATTTACGAACAACCTCTGCATGAGTAACATTTTAAGATAGAAGCAATGCATAAGTGGAATGCCTTACCTGCGTCAGTATTTCCGAGTACTTACAACCCGAATTCCTTTAAAGTACGAGTGAATAGGCATCTTCTGGGTAAGCTCGCTACATCTACAACCCCATCTTCGTCCTGAGGACTGGATTGAGGTCAAGAGCAAACCCATAAATAATAAAATAAAAAAAAACAATATGCATACGTTCTGTTTCTTCTCTAATTCTCTCTTAGTCAACATGTCCTTGTATTTTTGGAGAAGCACAGCACGACCGATGTAGCGTGGGTTCGTGGGCTTAAGATTCAATTTGTTGTTCCATGCTAGAGCATTGTCGAAGTCATCTGGAAATTAAGATGATGGAATTGATGGAGAGAATATGAAAAACTTTATTACTTTTGCAGAGCCTGTAAAGGTAACACATTAATCGACAGTTTGTCCATTGTCGATCGCCGTCGATCAATGAGTCGTAACCCTAAGATATCATCTTACTTGTCCAGTGATTCCCATTGAGTTATTATGGCTATGTACTAGAGGTGACACGAGATATAAACGTCATGCGCCACATGCGGGTACGAGCACGGGCGGGTGAAAGAGATAGCGATTTACCAAGTACTTAAGGTGTGGTGATATCGCTACATTGAATTGAAGTGTCATCTCTAGCATAATATTAATCTGTGTCTAGTAGTACACAGTTAATAGATACACGTTTAACACACAAGATGACCTTTAAAAAAGTTTGATCCGCTGTCTTCACTTCGTTTACCTACATCATTCCCGTATGACACTTGACCGGCACTGGTATACGGCTTTATCACGTCATTTATCTCGTTCTTTTGCGCGCGAACGAACGAGATAAAAGATGTGATAAAGCCGTATCACGGCTATCGCGGGTTGGCATGCTACCCATGTAGGTTGTAAAATTAAATTCATTACATATCATAACAGCGTGCTTTCAGACGCGATTTTGATGTCGGTTCCAAGGTAAAAAAAAAAGTGGTCTGAAGCACCCCTTGAAACCACAAAAGCGGAGCGGAGCGGAGATGTGTAAAATCAACCAATAAAATAGCTTGAATCTGTCAAGCGATTATAATTGGCTACTTGACAACTAGTCAAATCAGCTACTCTTTATCGGACGTCAAAACATGCGCTTTGTATGAAGATTTGTACTAAATATTGAGTTGTGACGTCATTAACATTTTCATTACTTTTTATAGTTTATCTTGTTATTAAAAATAGTATTCAAGCTAAAAACTCAATGAAAATGGGAGTTTAGCGTTATTTTCTAACCCATTTTTTATTGAGTAGATAAAAATAAAATATATTGAATGTAGTCAAATACCCAATTGATTTTACACAGCTCCGCTTTGGTAGATACTGGGCCTAAGCCGGAAATGAATATCACTTAGCTTAAAAGATGAGAGATCAAACGAACCTAGAGAGAGATAGGCATAGCTCATGTACTCCATGATGTCGAAATCAGTGAATGGATACCTCTTCACTCGTTCCAGTTTGTACCTCCTGAGAGCCTCCGTCATCCACGCTACGGTCTCGGTAAAGTATCCCTTATTGTACTCCAATCCACCTATTTTATAGCAGTCGCTTGATGTCAAGGACGTACTGAAATATACAACATGCATGTTAGTACATGTATTTCAATAATAATGCCTTGATAAAATCGGTCAAGTGCGAGTCGGGCTACTCGCGCACCGAGGTTTCCATACCACACCACCACAGAACACAACATTATTAACTTAGAAAAAAAAACTTTTTTTGTTCGGGACCTGTAGCGCAAGACCGACTCACACTTGGCCGGTTTTTAGTATTTGTTGTTATTTTGTAGAGTTTGCTCTATAATCGTACTAAGTTTGACGCTTGCATGTATTACCGTTTTTACGATAGAGCGTGAAGAAAAAACGTTGATAAAATCTAGTTTCTTGTTGAGAAACCCCCTTAATTTTTAATTTTTTGTCATTTTTAGGGTTCCGTACCCAAAGGGTGAAAACGGGACCCTATTACTAAGCCTACGTTGTCCGTCCGTCCGTCCGTCTGTCCGTCTGTCCGTCTGTCCGTCTGTCCGTCCGTCCGTCTGTCCTACATATTTAGGGCTGTAACTTTTGAACCGTAATAGCTAGATTGTTGGAATTTTCTCAAAACAAGAAACTAGTTTTTATCAACGTTTTTTCTTCACGCTCTATCGTAAAAACGGTAATACATACAAGCGTCAAACTTAGTCTGATTATAGAGAAAACTCTACAGAATAACAACAAATACTAAAAACCGGCCAAGTGTGAGTCGGGCTTGCGTTAAAGGTCCCGGACAAAAAAAGTATTTTTTTTCTAAGTTAATAATGTTGTGTTCTGTGGTGGTGTGGCACGGAACCCTCGGTGCGCGAGTAGCCCGACTCGCACTGGACCAGTTTTCGCCGTAATAACGCATAATCTGAGAAAATTTCAACTATCTAGCTATTACGGTTCAAAAGTTACAGCCCTAAATAGGTAGGACAGACGGACGGACGGACGGACGGACGGACAGACAGACAGACAGACAGACAGACAGACAGACAGACAGACAGACAGACAGACAGACAGACAGACAGACAGACAGACAGACAGACAGACGGACGGACGGACGGACGGACGGACGGACGGACGGACGGACGGACAACGTAGGCTTAGTAATAGGGTCCCGTTTTCACCCTATGGGTACGGAACCCTAAAAATAATCATCCGGTTCTAGTAGTATCTATTAGCTAACTATCAAAGATTACTTGAATGGAATGGGCATACTACACGGGCGAATTAACTTGACACCTGGCTCGGAATTCGACACCTCCTGCTACCCCCTGCGGGACCCCGCCGTCGCCGTGCGAGTAGCGATGCATCTCAGTTACCGTTGCACGTGTCCCTGCGCTTTAGCAGAGTTAGTTCTTCGAGTTAATCTTTTGCTGTTATTTGTCATTGTTATTGGGATTTTCGTTCGAGCCAGGGCCTCTACCCGCACATTCGAACTTCGCAATTGCGTGAAAGTTTTCATTCCAATGTCAACTCTATCACACTGAAGCGCGGACCGAAACAGTGGCGATATATCGAACATCGAAAGTCCGCGTACAGCGCCAGGTGTCAAGTTAAGTCGCCCGTATTGTACGTACCCGTTGTTGCCAAACAGCTTCCCGCTAGCAAATTCAGTGACATTAATCACATAAGTTCGTTGTAATATAGCTAACGCTTCGAGAGCTCCGTCCACGTCGCCTCGAGTCGGGAATGTTAGTTTCTTCAACGGTTTCCCATCCTTCTTTCTTAGACTTTTGTAAGCTGTGATTAATGTTTGATTAGATACATTAAATATTAGACTGGGTTTGTATCAATAATAGCCTAGGCCCTATACTAGCCTAGCTGGCAGTGGATCTGCCTCTAATATCGAAGGATTAAGTTTTAAATTCCGCAAGGGACAAAAAAGTGCTGATCCATACATTTGAGTCGAGTATGTACCTATTGCATTTTTGTATGAAACAGCTGTAATTTTTATTTTGGCTAATTAGTGAACAGTGCTGCCAATGTAAATTTCTTGATTCCCCGCTTAAGTAGGCTCAATTCCCAGAATTTCCCCGATTTCCAATCATGCATTCCCCGGCACTGTAATATGCAAGAAATAAAGAATTTTTTCATGCAAAATGTAGTTTCAAAAATTAGCTTATCAACTTCTTTGTCTTCTCATTTTTATCAAAAAATCTACTTAAATATTTAGAATACAATGAGTTTTATTTATTATTTATATTTCTCCCACACTTTCGGACTAAGGATAGTCCGATTCGATTAAAATTTTAGCAATTTCCTCTTCATTAGACATAATTTGTTCGACATTTACTACAAATAGGCGATTCCCCGAAATTCCCCGATTTGAATCATTCCCCGCGCTCTCCCCGCACGCACCCCTCATTCCCCGAAAATCGGGGAAATTCCCCGGAATCGGCAGCCCTGTTAGTGAAAGTTGTTCAGTTTGATGGTGTTAATCAACCCTTTAAATATCATTAGCTTGTTTTGTGACACCATATACATACAGGGTCCTTCTTAATATGCTGACACTTTTTTAAGGGGATGATCAGACCATCAAATTGAACAACTTTCTCTATAGAACCAACATCGAAATTGCAAAAAAAAAATCTGCTGTCCCCTACATTTGGCTAGAGTCGGTTTGCAGTTTTGTATGGCAAAGCTGATTATTTTTTCGCGATTTTAATTTTGGTCCCATACATAAAGTTGTTCAGTGTTATGGTCTGATCATCCTCTTAAAAAAGTGTCAGCGTATTAAGAAGGACCCTGTATACTTTAAGATATATTTATTCTTATAAATGTATTTTTAAAGTTCTAATTAAGAATAACCAATGCACTAGAACAACGACCTGTCACTTCACTTTAATCCTACCCAATCCTCTCCTCTTCAAGTAATCAAAGATATATTTACCTGATTTTTCTTTAACTTTGTTCTGAACGAACGTGAGATCGGCTGTCAGTCTTTTTATAATCGAGAACGCGTTTATAGGGTTCGCCAGATAACCTGATACGTCTTCGATCGCTTTGTCGTGCTCTTCCTTGTATTTTCTCGCGAATCTGGAGAAAAACAATGTTTTAGTTCTTACCAATAGTTGTAATCTAAATAACGAAATTGTTTTCTGTTTCTGGGTTACTGTAATGCTTCATGCAATCATGCCAAAATTCAATTCAATAGGTGCAAAAATTAGGGAATGACACACAGACAAAATGGATCAAAGTTAAGGATTCCTTGTTTGACTACGGAACCCTAAAAACTGTTAGCATATTAATAAATAAATAGAAAATACATACCTATATTTCACCCTGTACCGCGAGGCGGTTTCAAATACGTATCATGATGATGATGATGATGATACGTATTTGAATACCGCCTCGCGGTACAGGGTGAAATGTTCAAATACCACGCCACTTGAGGGACAGTACCCTAAATCACAGATTATCACTGCAGATTATAGCCTAAATATTGATATAAATAGTCAAAAAAATATTCCTTTCATCATCATCATTCTCTTGCCCATTTCCCATTATTTGGGGTCGGCGCAATATGTCTTCCTATATATTCCTTTATTCTTTCAAATGATTTCATCTGCATTGGATTTTTAAATGTCTTTCCGCAACCGGGAATCGAGTCGACAAAAATGCGAAAAGCATTACATATAGATCGGGATCCGGTGACGAGTTCGTATACCAATCGAGCTCATCCATAATTCAGTTTTCATGCAATAGTTTACTATTAGAAGATGCGAAAAAACTTGGTCGGCCGACCCCTATCCTGGTGGGTTTTGTGTAGGAGGGTGACTAGTAACCTCTCTGAGACGAGACTAATTACCCATCGAGCTCATGAACCAAATTATGCTTATCCGATTGGACTCTATTAGTGTTACGAAGTACACTCGGTCGTCCGCCGGATATCCTGGCAGGTAGTGCTGGCCAACCAAAAATGGTGGTCAAATTTTGGAGTACTTCTCACCCATCGAGCTCATGGATGAAATGTATGCCAAATCAAAGGATAGACCTTTACCTTCAATATTTCATCGGTCGTCCTGGCCGAAACCTGGTGGGTTCTGGTGGCCAACCAGATTTATCTGTCAAAGTAAGATCATGCGTTTTCACGTTTATATGAATAAATACTTTATTTACCTGATATATGCAGTTCTTTTAGCATGAACGTGAAAGGTTGTATGGTTTAAAAGTATTTTTGAAAAAAACTTGAAAAAAAAAAATTACTGTGTCGATAAATGAGACACCAAATAAAAAAATTTTTTTTTTATATAACTTTGTCATTTCTAAACTGATTTGGCTGATTGTTTTATTTTACAAAAATATATATTCAAGAGTTCATGCCACTAAAATTTGGTGAAGATCTGATGAAGCGTTTCGAAGATGTTCAATGTTTTAAGTGGGTCAGATTTTACTACAAAAAAAAATCCAACCAAATTGATTCTTTAACGAGAATAATAATTGAGTTCTATTAATGATTCTTTCTAAAATGAAATTTGCTCTCTTAAGAGATGTCTATATAATAAAATAAACTAGTAATACCGCGGCGTTGCTTTCAAAAATGAAGTTGAAAACAAATGTTTCGTCAAGTAAAAGCTACCTATGTTTATGTGGATGATCTAATTTAGTACGTACCTATATTAGTTCTAAAATAATTAGCTAAATTTGTTTAAAGGGATGATTGGATCATCAAACTGAACAACTTTTATTATGGGTTCAAAATCGAAATCGCTAAAAAAAACTGCTGTCTCATACATTCCGATTCCAGTCGAGTAAGTTTGCAGTTTTGTATGGGACAGCAGATTTTTTTCGCGTTTTCGATGTTAGTCCCATAAAGAAAGTTGTTCAGTTTGATGATCCAATCATCCCTTTAAACAGTTTCAGCTAATTATTTTAGAACTAATATAGGCACGTACTAAATTAGATCATCCACATAAACATAGTTAGCTTTTACTTGACGAAACATTTTTTTCAACTTCAGTTTTGAAAGCAACGCCGCGGTCTTTACTGGTTTATTTTATTATATAGACATCTCTTAAGAGAGCAAATTTCATTTTAGAAAGAATCATTAATAGAACTCAATTACTATTCTCGTTAAAGAATAAATTTGGTTGGATATTTTTTGTAGTAAAATCTGACCCACTTAAAACATTGAACATCTTCGAAACGCTTCATCAGATCTTCACCAAATTTTAGTGGCATGAACTATTGAATATATATTTTTGTAAAATAAAACAATCAGCCAAATCAGTTTAGAAATGACGAAGTTATATCGATTAAAAAAAAATTTATTTGATGTCTCATTTATCGACACAGTAATTTTTTTTTTTCAAGTTTTTTTTAAAAATACTTTTAAACCATACAACCGTTCACGTTCATGCTAAAAGAACTGCATATATCAGGTAAATAAAGTATTTATTCATATAAACGTGAAAACGCATGATCTTACTTTGACAGATAAATCTGGTTGGCCACCAGAACCCACCAGGTTTCGGCCAGGACGACCGATGAAATATTGAAGGTAAAGGTCTATCCTTTGATTTGGCATACATTTCATCCATGAGCTCGATGGGTGAGAAGTACTCCAAAATTTGACCACCATTTTTGGTTGGCCAGCACTACCTGCCAGGATATCCGGCGGACGACCGAGTGTACTTCGTAACACTAATAAAGTCCAATCGGATAAGCATAATTTGGTTCATGAGCTCGATGGGTAATTAGTCTCGTCTCAGAGAGGTTACTAGTCACCCTCCTACACAAAACCCACCAGGGTAGGGGTCGGCCGACCAAGTTTTTTCGCATCTTCTAATAGTAAACTATTGCATGAAAACTGAATTATGGATGAGCTCGATTGGTATACGAACTCGTCACCGGATCCCGATCTAATACATTTGTATTAAAAGCATGCTACGATGTGAACAGGTAAAGTAAATTGCACTTACTTTTTCAAAACATAAAGCCTCTTTCTCTCTTCATTAATATAGTTTTCTATATTATCTATAACATATTTCTCCGTCTTCACCAACTTCTCCAGTTCCGTCAAGGCACTGTAGAGCTCTGAGAATGTCTTCTCCACATAACTTATTATTATAAGAAAGGATGCAATTTGCAATAATTCCATAACACTTGCCATATTGCATACAATGTTGATGTGATGCTACCAAATTATGATTCTGAGTGGGTAAAACCCAGGTAAAACCTATTCTTGTCTTGAATTACACAACTTCTTGTAAAGAATTTGCATTATTTGAGATTTTGTTTACAAATTGTTACAAACAGTATTGTTTCTAGAAACAATCCGAAGTTGAGCTTCATTCTTTTGAGAGTCACTTTGCGGTATACAGGGCCTCTACCCGCACATTCGAACTTCGCAATTGCGTGAACGTTTTCGTTCCAATGTCAACTCTATTACAATGAAGTGCGGACCGAAACAGTGGCGATATATCGAACATCGAATGTCCGGGTACAGGGCCAGGGTGTTATGTAATGAAGAGATCATCGATTTAATGCGAAGTTGACGAACACTGGTGTATTTTGTTTTTGATTTCGCCCCTGATGGCACGTCATCATTATATGCTCTAAGCAGGCTATCTGCATACAAATATACTAGGCTAGTGTAAAAGGAAATTATAATGAAATTGATTTTTTTAAGTAATTAAATAAAACACATAAATCTTTCTTCGTTGTTTTTATTGTATTGTATCGTAATGACAGATATTTTACTACCAATGATAATGATTTCTACCAATAATCACATTACAATTTTAATCGGATCTAAGTATAGCACATCACGTTCCAATTATATGTACCTATTTGTTTTTTAAAATAAACAAAAGCCTCTTTATAATAATAGGCCTTGCCGTTTAACATTGACAACCAATTTTGATTCCTTCTGCTATAAAATAGCGTTTTATTTTGCTTGCTAATTGCCTTTGTAACTAAATGAGAAACCTACTCCTTTTTGGAAGTCGGTTAAAAAATATGTACGTTTTATGACATTTTACGTATGAATCAATATAAAAGAGATTTCATATAGATATACATAATTGGAACGTGCAATACTATACATCAACGCAACAAACATGGAAGTATAATGAGTTAGTATACTATTAAATATTGATATTCAAAAATAATATACACTAGTCAAAAAACAATTCTAAAGAAGTCTTGAAACTTAATACAACATATTAGATCATTTTAATTAAAACTTCACTCCTATATTCTAAGTTTTCTATATTAATTGTGATGATTTTAAATAAATTATCAAATGTTTTCGTAACAAGTCTTCGAATTAATGTCTTTTTATTATTAAATGCATACGGAATGATTATATAAAGCGTTACAAAAAATGTATTGAGTATACAAAATTATGTCACTTTTCAGTCAAGTAAAAATTAATAAAGTTGGAAAGGGAGGTAATATTTGAACCTACAAAAAATTTGTTATAAGATAGACCCAAATTCCTAATTTTAGCATGTTTAAATTACAAGTGATGTCAGTAGAAATTCTAAAAGATTAGTATTAGTAGATTATGAATTATGATGTCTTAGTATTAAGGTTCACAATTGATATGGCAACAATTTTATTGTAATCTAGTTGTGGTAACCTAACAACCTGAAACCTTAAGTCAGCGAATTTAAGTTAAATAATGGTAACAATATGTGAGTATTATTAAGAATCAGAAACTAATGTTACGATCGTTGGCAGTCGGTTCCTAAAAGAAATGAGATTCAATTTAAAGGCATGTTCGGTTAACAACAAAAATTTTAACATCTAAATTGTGATTTCGATGCATTATTTCGTCACATAAATTATAAAAGAAACGTTTTTTAAACATAAATATTAAATATTCGATGAATTAGACATAAGAAATTGTTGTTTATTCGTTCTATGATTGATCAGTTAAAAAACCCGGCAAAGGTAAGTAAGGTAGGTACTTTCCGGTTTTACGTTTAGTACTTTTTGTGTTTCACGTATGAAAGTGGAAAAAACTCTTTGGAATTTCTGTATTATTCGTATAAGAATCAGTATGTATGAAATTCAAAAGCAGCAGTTGTGGAAACAGGCTTCGAGGGCAAGAGGGCACGGGTCACTTCATCAATGGAATTTGTTCTTTATTCTTATACAAATAAGGGTAAGTGAGTTTCATAAGTAGCAATCATGGGTTCGTCAATAAATAAGAGCGGGCCATACAATATGACGAGGATTTGTTCATGTTGGTCCAGTAGTAAGTAAAACATAATCATGTTCATCAATCATCCTCTAGAAACCGACTGCAATAAGAAACCGTCAGAAACTATTACACTATACAGACTTGTCTCTGATGTTGTTTTATTTAATTTAAATATATTATAATAATAATATAAATATAAGTATAACATGTTAATATACAGTGAGCTATGTAAATAATTTTTAACAAAAACAAAATAACATTCTACAATTATAATCAATAAACATCTTAATACACAAAATTGTAATGGTGATACAATTGCCCATACATTTTTATAAAAGGGGAATTACATTTTTGACTTTTCCTTCTCAACGATAAAGTATCTATTCGCGTGTTTTATATTTTTAATAGATTGCAAAGTCTCTTGTGAGTACTAAAATAATAGAAGATAACGACGTATTATTGCGCCGACTCCAAATAATGCGATAAGGGTAAGAGAATGATGATGATGCAAGGTTTCTTGCCTTATGGTTCCGGTTTAGAATATTAAGTTCTACTCCCATTGTGTGGCTGTCGCACGCAGCCCCGGATCTAGGGGGGGAACGGAGGCCCACGCCCCGGGCGGCAGGTCTAGGGGGCGCCAAAATGAAGAGTTTGAAAAATAATATAAGTCGTTGCAATATATTATATATATATATATATATTTTTTTTTATGTGTGATAGGTAAGCATTTGACCCCAATCTCACCTGATATTGCAACGATTGAAAATATTGTAAAAAATTCTCGAGCTCGCTTCGCTCGCTCCTGGTATTAGATCATATTGCAATGATATCATTATATTGCGGTAAACCAAAACTGAACCCGGCCACCCCTGGAAAAAATTATTTCTACTCCCTTGGAGGGGAGGGGCACCAATGTTAAGTTTTTGCCCCGGGTCGGAAAAATCGTAGATCCGGGGCTGGTCGCACGTCACGTTTAAGGCCAAGCAATAAGGAAAGGAAGACGCATTTTGTTCTCGCAGAAAATGGCGCTTTCGGAACATTTCTACATGCTAGGACAGTGCGGGATCGGGCGAGTGAAATTCCGTAGCGCTGTTTCGCTTAGATTTGTCCCTTGCTGACGACGCTTATTCGTTAGCGGATAAGATTTATTTTACAGTGTTATTGCGGCTAAAATATCTCTTTCAAAAAGAACTGATGGGAGATTGAAGGCCCGATAGATTAGTCAATAGTGCAATGTCCGTAATAGAACACTTGCTAGAATGTTCCTTGTGTCCAACCACCTGCACGAGAGCGGAACTAAATAGACTGTTTAGACGCTTACATAGAATGTTTAGACGCTTTAGGGAAGCGAGGACAATAATCCCTAGGGAGTGTTAAGTGTTTTAATTATTAAGTTATATTTTTATGTATTTTAGGTTAAGGTATTTATAATATGGGCCCGTGATAATTTTTATATTGTACTGTTGCCTGAATCAAATAAATAAATAAAAAATAAAATAAAAATAAAGCTACAGTGATGCTGTCGGGCAAATGAATACCTGACCAATAAAATTAGAAACACCATCGTAAAACAATTGACACGAAAAGAAGAAGAATGTCCGCAAGGAAGCAGTTAAAAATATAATTCCATCTTCGCTACCAAGAGTATTGCCCATTCTTAATGTTGCAATAATTTCAAGCCACAATCCAAACCACACTTTCTGCAGCACTAACACTCATGACAAAATATACAAGCGTAGATAGACAAACCAGTCATTCTTATTTGCGAACACAAAGTGGCGCGCGATTTTAGTTGATATCTCAAGTTTACAGTTAAAGCAAAAAGATACCTAGTTAGATTTATCATAAAGTTGATTTTTAAAGATTTGTGTTCACACTTTTCAGTTGCAGCTTGAAATAATCGACGTATACCCGTAACCCACCAATAACTACACAATATACAATAATTATTCAAACCTTACATCATACTTACGTTAGAAACAGCTACAGTAATTAAAGCAAATGTTAGCAAACCTATACTACATTCTGGGAATGTACGTTTTATTAAATATTTACTAGATATATGTATATACACAAATTATAAAAATACATCAGGATTAGACACAGCTACTATTTATGATCTTTATGTTATTAAAGAAATTAGAGTCATATTATGTTGGCAGAGAATAATAACCCGTAAACTACATTTTAAGAAACGCTTAGTAACTTTAACGGCCATACTCAACTTAGGGCTCTTACAGACCATCGACACTTTGCTGTTGCGGTGGGTCGCAGAGCTCCGCGCTCATACATTTTACGGTCGCGTGACCCTCCGCGACACCCGGCGACCGCAAAGTGTCGTTCTTATGTGAGAGCGCTTACACTAGCTTTTTTCATCATAAAATAATAATGGCCAACATAACACGACCCTAGGTGCGTGAATAAAAATAAATAATAATATGTGAGAGATTCAATCTTTGGAAGTTATCGACAACATGCTCTAAAGCAAACTAAGAATGTCACTCTTAACTACTGTAATATTAATACAAACATTAGATACTAAAATATGTTAATTCAAACACTTTTACCTACACGTCGTAGCCTATCATTGGAACTGTCTGATTAATTAAAGGAAACATGGCCGGCCTCTATAGAGCATCGAATATAAAACAGGCGTTGAGCGCCAGGCCATGACATCGTGGATATGTCGCAGCCATTTGATTGAAAGACTAGCCCGTTCATTGAATGGCGACAGTCAATTAAATGACTGGGCCGAACGTTGATTGAACTAGCGTCACTCAACGTTCAACTAGTGGGCTGATTGTAAGCTAGCCCTTTGAACATGGCGGACGTAAAATCAGCCAGGTGATTCAAATTTAGTATGACCACAGAGTACTATAATTACTACCGGTTTGACGTTCAGCAAAGTCGTTGAACGTTACATTCAACGACTTGGCCAGTTGTCCTTTAGTCATTCAATTGATTATCGCCATTCAATGAACGGGCTAGCCTTTCAATCAAATGGCAGATCAAAACAGATGGCTGCGCCAGATATACAGGGTAAATTTCACATTCAACATCATCATTCACTATTTTCAATGATTGATTTTCATCCGCGCTGACTAAAAATTTACCCTGTTTGAAGGATCTTCAGAACTATTTTTTTTTAATACTTTTCGTAACCAACACATAACCAGTTTTAATAAATGAACGCAGAATTTGAAAACCAAATGTCCAGAATCTATAACTACATTCAGACAAATCAAACATTTTTTAGAAATTGTTTTCAGTTTTTCGTTCATTTGTATTTTATATTCAAGAAGCGTCTTCACGTTATATTCACAAAGTTCAAAAATCTTGATATCCAATTATTTAGAGGGCAACGATCTCCAATGCATTTTTTATAAGTAATATCTAACTTGTTTTTTGGACATGTATAATTGATTAGAAACAATTATACATTTCTAAAAAACAAGTATGACACATTGCATTGTAGCCATTGCTGGTTCTCAATTTATCTAAATATTCCGGGCCATTTTGTTTCTGCAAACATTATAATAAATTGAAAATCAGCAATGCCTACAATGTGACAACATTCTAGTTTTATGGAAATGTACCTATAATAAACAAAATATTAAAAATACGATTGATCAGCCCTTGAGAATCGGTACTCCCTTAACGAAACTACAGACAAATACTAAAATCTACTTCTGTCAGTATTTTGTTTCATGTTAGCCTTTTAAGCCAGTCCTATTCGAAAATAAAATAGTATCGATATTATTTTAAATAACGTGAGAGCTTAAATAAACAGCACTGACTTACAAAGGAATAAAAATATCATCCCAATCGGTGCCTCGATATCGATAAAAGTTATATAAAATGTTAAAGTTCCTACAAGTCCTTATTACATACCGATATCAATCGATATGAAGAATTACCATTGATACATTGTGAACCATCACAGATACGTCCATTATCAAAGCGAAAGCAAACCGTATTACCATTACATTAGAGCTGACATTACGATCTCTCAACCTGAGCTTTTTTCGTTGAAGCTCTGAATCAAGCTGAGTATATACAGTTTAATTAACTTTTAGAGGTAAGTATAGCTTGTATTCAAGCGCCATATTATGTGACGCTATTGAGAAAAAGGTACTTTGTCGCTTACGACGCATTTTATAGTAAACAAAATTCATAATTAAAGATTTATAAAAATTACGAAAAAAAAAACCTACAGAATGGGTAACTGCATATAATTTGATATGTTTAATGGCCGGCAAACATCTTGAGCAAGACCTTGACTGCGCAGAATAAAATTTGTAGGCGAAAGCGCTACTGCGCATACCCACCACCCCCGCCCGTTTTTAAGTCGTTTGTCTGGTACTGTACTAAAAAACTGAACTGAACTGTTCTTTGAAATTCTAATTTTATTTTTCAAACTTTGCATACTTTCAAATTCGAAAATCGATGACACTGATTTGTTTCTTGTGTAAATTACAGATTTTTAATGGATTTAAAAAAGTTTTGTAACAAATGTTATCAAAGTATCAATTCTGTTTCTGTAGTCTGTACCAACATTTTTAAAGTTTTCCGGCAATTCGTTAATACCTTATAATTCTATCGAAAAAAAAAAGACGACAAGCAACCATTCCCCACATAACGTCACATAATTTTAATGGTAACGCAAACAATTCCCATAGATTCCATTCTTACATCAGTAAACATTTTTAAATACCTGAACAGCTCAATAACACCCTTTCTATTCCATTACTGGGTAAAAGCTGAGCGACACGAGAGAGCGCGTAGCTTACTTGTGGGGGGTGGACAAAGTATTTGCAGTCCGATGTTACAAAAGGTTTTCTAATAATTTGCCTTCAAGTTAGGCGAGTGACGTCACATAGGCGAGGATCAACTTTAAACAAGTTAAGTGGCAAATGGTCCACTCAAATGAAGCTCGCGGGCCAGTTATAAACTCAAGTTTGTGAAAAATAAATTACAAATATTTCGTCTATTAAGACGTTTCAGAGAAAACGAGAAAGGTCGAGATGTTCCACGGCTACATTTGTTTAAAAATTTCGACAATAAATACAGTGATACATTTACACTATGCCGGATAATGAGTTAAACGACAAATCGGACTTATAAAAACCTTTTGAACGATGTCATTACATGTTTTAACATGTGTGCCACCCCTAGCCACGTACCTTAGCGCGCGTCGTTCCCGTCGAGCTGGAGGTCGAGGTCGAGGTCGAGCTCTTGGGCGAGCTCGCCGTTGTGGTGCTCGTGTTATATAGGGTTGCCGGCGTGCGCCAGCGCCTGCGCCGGCGCCGGCGCCGCGTCCGCCGGCAGCGAGTGCACGCGCGCCGACAGCAGGTTGTGCAGGATGAACACCGCCGGCTTCGGGCTGCCTTCCATGTCTAACTCCTGTTGGAATTGCTGGTTTATTTAACTTCAGACACACTAGCATATGGGGCATTTCACGGAATTTGACTCACATATTCACCATTAGTTTATCTAGTGAAATCATAAAAGAATCTATTAGAAGTGCTTTTATTAATTTTTTTTAATCGAAAATACGGCACACGCACGCACTTTTCGGAGGACTGGGCAATCGCAACAATGCAATGTCTAACTTTAGGGGCCAGATTCAGGCGGCTAGATACAGGCGAATATTTCCTATGAGAAACGCAATTGCCCAGCCCTCCGAAAAGTCCGTGCGTGTGCCGTATTTTCGATAAAAAAAAAAATTAATAAAAGCACTTTTAATAGATTATTCTATGATTTCACTAGATAAACTAATGGTGAATATGTGAGTCAAATTTCAAACGGTTGCAAGTTATTCTAGTTTTGAGAAAATAATGTTAAAACTGCGTCATTTTCTTAACTTTTCGAAAAGAAATTCTATCGTGTGAAGTAATTTCAATCGTGTATTCAATTTATGAATTCACTAGATAAACTATCCAAGAATACTGTGTATTTTTTTCGTTTCGGTAAGTTGTATAAATCTTGTAGACAAACGAATAATAATACACCCCCTTCCCAGGTAATTCCGACACGTATGGCCCCTTAATATGCTGATATAATCAAACCATCAATCTGAACAATTTTCTGTCTGGGACTAATATCAAAATCGCAAAAAATTGCTGTTCCATACAAAACTGCAAGCCACCCGGCCCAGGGTAAGGGTACCCTCACCAGCTGAGTTCATTACCCCAAAGAAATATCTACCTCCCGGACACAATCTGTAATAGCTAGTGTGTCCGTAAATCGACTTCGCACTCGAGTTTGCCGTTGTAGACTAAATTTATGCAATGCAAATAATACATGGATCCTGGCCTCACGCAGTGTGATTGCAGGGGGCGGCGGTACAGCGCTCGAGCGCCCCCCATACACACATACAGGGTTATTTGTAATTCGACGTATTCCTTTCAGGACGTTAAAGGGCAGCCTAAATGCAATTATGTGAACCCCCATATGTAGGGTCGGAAATTAATAGTTTTCGAGATATTTGGAATTTAAGGTTTTTTACCAAAAACCCCAGTTTTTCACACATTTTCTTAAATAAAAAAAAATATGCTTATTCTTTGGCGTCGATTTGAATTTTAATTCATAGTGTCGTGATTCTTTACTAAATTAAGTGATATTTTGTTACTAAACCACTTGTACTAGCAATAGGTTTAATATTCTATTACATTCAAATTACCTGTAAAATAACCAACGAATGGCTTAAAAAGGACTTGTATCCAGAGCCGTTAAATATTTTACTAAGGATTCATTCATATGGCAATACTGACTTTTGTGATTGGCTGTCGCTGGAGCGCTGGACCAATCAAACGCCAGGCGCGTTTGGTGGGCACAGTGACTTTGAAAGGGTGGGGAGGACGATCGAAGTGGGGAAAAAGGGATCGAACAGCCAGTTCTCAGCCGGCACTCGAAGTGACAACTTGTATTTGTGAAGTAATTGTGATATATTTAAAATTAAAATAGTTTAGTAAAATTATAAAAGTGCAGTGAAAGTACAATATTAAAATATAGCTTCCAAAATTATACCAGTCTTTGATTCTACGATAAATCAGCAGCGGGAAAAAAATCTTCAGCCCTCAAGGTACGTGAATTCGGTCAAAGTCCACTGATTCTTTGAATATTGAAAGATTTTATTGTTTTCTTAAAGTACCTACTGAGTTTATTCATTTTTCTCGGGAATTTTATAGAATTTTCGTGATGGTTGATAGTTACATTGGATTTATCATTTGGTCAGGCTACCCCATGACAATGTTAAGTCTGATTTTATTTCGGAGTCCATTCAGTCAGGGCAACTCCCTGGCATTGTGCTCCGAAATATTCATAAACCGTTAACCACCGAATTTGAAATTGCAAGCATTTTGATCAATTGCCAGACTAGCGTTTGGTCGGGGCTACTCCTTGACACCGTTTTTCTGGTATTAAAACGATGCTGTGTGATCGTATATGACCATTTGGTCAAGGCTACTCCTTGATAGTGCTAGTGTGCGATAAAACAGTATACGAGCTAAATTGCTTTCAATTATATTTTAAAATTTAGTTAATTGATATTTATATTTTTATACCTACATTAATCGGTGCTTAAAGAAAATAAGACTCAGATATAATAATGTCATAATTTGTGAAATCACTGGCAGAGTCATGTGGACAAATCGAATTAAAATATTTTATTATGCATGGTGGCCAAATGTGTCACGTAGTTGAGGCCATATATACCACCAGAACAGAACTTAAGACTATGTATGTCTATCATAAGGCCATGTGTGCCTAGGAGCTATGTATGTTCCAAAAACAGTTCGAGGCCATGTGTGCCTAGGAGCTATGTATGTTCCAAAACCAGTTCAAGGCCATGTGTGCCTAGGAGCTATGTATGTTCCTCAACCAGTTCAAGGCCATGTGTGCCTAGGAGCTATGTATGTTCCTCAATCAGTTCAAGGCCATGTGTGCCTAGGAGCTATGTATGTTCCACAAGTAGTTCTGTGGATATGTGTGCCTGTAGTTATGTATCTATAAAGAAATAGAGATTTTGATTTGATTTGATTTATATAAAGCCACTAAATCTCATAACAAGTGATTTGTCTGTAAAACCAAATTTCTAATAGTTTTCACTATGGTTAAATACACTTTGTGTCGAATGGTCGATTAATTGTGTCATCATCGTCACAGTCCGTGTAGCTTTTAATAACGCCAGACCAGCAAAGGACAACCGTCGCATTCCCTTTACAAAATGCCAGTAAATGTACAGAAGTTTTGACTGTAGTAAAATTTTTAATAAATTATGGGGTTCTATAAAAATTACTCAGGTTTTATAATTTATTTTTATTTATTGAGTTATTTAATAATTTATTACTTATAAATAGTAAAAAAAAACGGCAGCAACCCCAAAGTGGCTGCCATCCAATGTCGTTTGATATGAGGTGATGCAAGCACAATGTTCTTTTTTATAAAAAAAATGATAAAAGCTAATGAGGAGTCACGTTGCAGGAACTGACCCGAGTACACGTCTCGCGTGGTTTCGCGCGTCGCGTTTGTGCCTGCCACGAGGCTCCACATTCCTCAATCTCTTCTTGTTCTTGTCCAAAAACAGTCCCAGAGATTGGGATAGATTCTCCCAATAAACTACACTTGACACTGGCGGAAATGCAGTGCTAACGCACAAGCAAGAGTCCATTTAATTATAAATAAAAAAAAATAAAAAATCTAATGAAGCATTATAAAATAAACTAATGCCTGCAATTAGTTTCTAGTGTTCCATAGTCCATAGTAAAAATAGAAGCACGGTTATACAATTTTTGGTATTATGTGCCGGATGTCATTTATTTTTACTGTATTACAAACTTACAAGAGCCCGTATTTGTTTCATTGTCTTTATCACAAACAATTAATTTAAAGAAATACTGATCTTTAAAAATTCAGAGATCGAATTTAATGGTGCACATTTTAGCGAGCTAATATTCAGTTACAGTTATTCTTATTATTTTTCTTAATGTATCTTTTTTTGTTCCGAGGTGATGGTGAATCTGAAGGAGGTCGCCTTCGCTGTCAGAAATGCTACCACGTGACTTTGAGATCCATCATATTTAGTGCCAATTGTCTTTCGAAATTTTCACGGCAGAATTGCAGCAAATTTTGACTGCCACAAAATTAGTGTCGTAATTATAAGATACTTTATTAAACACACATTAGTCTTTCTAGTTACTGATGAGCAATTGTTGTATAATAAAAAAAAAAAATTATGAAGTAATGTACCTACCTACATGTAGACATATTGATATTTAATGAATTATAGATTCTTTATTTTATTTACACATCATATTGGCATAATTAGGTAAACAGAAGCGAGCTTAGCTCTAATACGATATTTCCTCCAGGAAACCGCTAGACAAAGGCCACTAGGCACCTTAGTATGAAACCTATGCGCACGACCTACAAAAAAAAAATAGTATAGGATGTTTAAATGAATGTCTGTAGTTCATGTTTATATGTCGCATTATTGTAGATAATGGGATTCAGGCCAATAACGGGTAAAGAAAAATGTAATATTTTGTACATTTTCGTAAATTTAATACATTTTCTTACATTTTGCACATTTTAGTACTAGTAGTACATTTTAGTACAATAAGTACATTTTAGTACAATAAGTACATTTTAGTACAATAAGTACATTTTAGTACAATAAGTACATTTTAGTACAATAAGTATATTTTAGTACAATAAGTACATTTTAGTACAATAAGTACATTTTAGTACAATAAGTACATTTTAGTACATTTTAGTACAATAAGTACAATAAGTACATTTTAGTACAATTAGTACATTTTAGTACATTTTCTTCATTTTGGACATTTTTGTACATTTCGTACATTTTAGTATTATAGTACATTTAGTACATTTTCCCATGGTTTAAAAAAAAAATAACTACATAAAATTGATTGTGGGTGACTAAACATTTTAAAACCAATTTGGGTTTTGTAGGAAAAATTTAGTTAGCTGAGTCAGATTTCGCCCAATGACCTTAAGTACATTTCTTGTTTACAAAATGGCTGTATTTGTCAAATAATTTAAAAAAGAAAATCACAACACCGGCGTGCAGATATGGCTTGGAAGACAAGACATTGCCTTCGTTTCTCTTTAACGAGTTTGACGATTTTAGATCCGGATTTTGTTGACTGTATAACGCCCCTGTTGGTACCTTATCGCAGGTGCTACTTAGTTTTTAACTAAACTGATCGTCATTTGCATTTTTGGCTTAACAAGTATGTGGTACACTAAGCCTTGTAGGACACCATTCAAAGTAAGGTTTCCATTATGACAAGAATCAAATATTCTAGGTTTTTGAATCGAAATAAAAGGTAGAAGCGTGTTTTCTTCTGGTCAAATTAGTTGAGGTACCTACATCCAAAGAATTATTAATCAATGATTGATTCATTTTAATGTTGTACCTAATGCTTATGAGACGAATAAACAATTTTTAATTTAATTTATCGAGGGTGGATTGGTTTCGACATACTTCTATAAAGTATTTTTTTTTTTCTTCAAAAGTCTTCAAAATTTTACGATCGTAATCGTATTAATTTGCAGAAGTTATTCGTAGCGAATACTTACTCGATGAGTTTGACAACGCCATCTGATTAGATTTGTTTATTTAAAAAAAAAAGCTTTATTTTTACTATTTACTTCATGATGATTATAATTATTGCATTATTTGGAAGTTGTTAAAGCCGTTCACAGAAAGTGTTCCAAACCTTTTTGTTGTCGTCTAAAATGGGATTAAAGCTGTACTTTGTATAGAATGAGTATAGGCACAACAAAAATTTGTTAGTAAAAAAAAAAGATAGTAATCTGAATTATAATTGTAATAGAAACGGTGCTGCTGCTGTAATGTGTTGTGTGTTTGAAGTTATAATAGATTTAATTCCATTATTGCTGGTATACTTCTCATTAATAACACAATTTTTTTGCAACTGTATACAGCAACTGTTTCATAGTACATCCCAGTTAGGTGGGCTTTGCGAAAGGCGTAAAGTATTGTAGA
Organism: Agonopterix subpropinquella; assembly: GCA_922987775.1. Classification (NCBI taxonomy): domain Eukaryota; kingdom Metazoa; phylum Arthropoda; class Insecta; order Lepidoptera; family Depressariidae; genus Agonopterix; species Agonopterix subpropinquella. The sequence continues at coordinate 20,217,202 of OV277703.1, read as the reverse complement.
CAGTATAACTAGCTGATGGCGATGACAGTATATTACACTGAGCTCAAGACAAGATTTATTATCAGATGTCTTATTGTGCGACTACCAGATTTTATCGATGGATAATTTGTTTTATAATACTGTTTTTTTGTAATTAAGTAAAGGAGATAATTACATACTTCTTCATGTTTATCTGTGAATTTGTAAGATGGAGAATGGATTTACGAAATTATTGTTATAAAGTTAATACGACTAAATTGTAATGTTTCTCCTTCCTGTTAAAAAAGCAGGTTAAGAAAATGCTGAATGTCTGTACACGATGACTGACCCGGCTGCCGTTATAACCACTGTTTTGATTGATTACCTATAATTGATGGATATTTTTTAATTAATTTAAAAACAGTATAAACGGGGACGGTATGTTTTGGTGTGCAAATAAAGAGTATTGTATTGTATTTTATAAACATAAGAAGCATAAAAATTTTGAAAAATTGAGAACGTTGTGGCAGCAAACAGAATGAAAAGAAGAGTTGTTATTCTGTTTATTATTATTTAAACTTTGAATATCAGTCTACTTAATATTCAATTCTTCTTCCCCTAAAATCAGAATGTACTATTCCAAAATAAATCATTGGACGAGGAAGATTGCAACTATTAGAGCTGCCTCTGTTAGAACTGCAGCAACGTTCACAAATATTTAAGTTGATAAATATTGATATTAGTGTAAGCAGCCAAATGTCGTGATGTGTTCGAATAGTTACTACTTAAACGTTATTATAAACTTAAATAAGAAAACAGATTAAATAATGTAAGAGCCACTTATGATGCAAAAAAAAAAATCATTCTCTAAAATTAATTTCTAAAATTAAACTCAAGTACCAGTTTTGTGTACCAGCCTCATTCATTCATTCTCAAATAATTTTTACATAATAAAAATAAATACAAAAGTAAAATCGCTGAATTCTAAAATGTCTGATCCTGATGTTGTAACTGAATGTCTAACTACTAAACATTGTGTTGCTGTAGAGTTTCTGGCCGCATCTTCTCTGCAGTGATAACACATTACGAAGCGGTGGTAAATTAAAAAAAAATATATATAAACAAATAAAAACTTAATTAATAATTTTGAAAAACCTGCTGTAAAATGTTTCAATGTTGTGATTATATAAAGATTATTCTGAATAATTTTGACTTAATGGTAATGAGAACTGACTGTTGGATGGCTGTGCACCAGGGGGTTGCACAGGGTCGGATGGCCGAATGTCGTGATTCTTTACTAAATTAAGTGATATTTTGTTACTAAACCTTTATTTTGTACTAGCAATAGGTTTAATATTCTATTACATTCAAATTACCTGTAAAATAACCAACGAATGGCTTAAAAAGGACTTGTATCCAGAGCCGTTAAATATTTTACTAAGGATTCATTCATATGGCAATACTGACTTTTGTGATTGGCTGTCGCTGGAGCGCTGGACCAATCAAACGCCAGGCGCGTTTGGTGGGCACAGTGACTTTGAAAGGGTGGGGAGGACGATCGAAGTGGGGAAAAAGGGATCGAACAGCCAGTTCTCAGCCGGCACTCGAAGTGACAACTTGTATTTGTGAAGTAATTGTGATATATTTAAAATTAAAATAGTTTAGTAAAATTATAAAAGTGCAGTGAAAGTACAATATTAAAATATAGCTTCCAAAATTATACCAGTCTTTGATTCTACGATAATAGGTAACACTTTTTCCGATATTTTTTTTAAATCAATGTCCGATCATACTGATCAATTCAAAATAAATTAATAACAATGACAGTTAAATTTTGAAAAAAAATTACAGTCTTGAAATCATGCAGTTTTTCTCAAACAAATTGTATGAAAAAAAGTGTGCGTTTTACTGAAATAACTTCCTCGTTTTGTTAGCTTTCTAAAAAGGTCTAAATGTTTTAGAAAAAAATGGAATTACAATGTCAAAAAAGGTTTTTTACTTAGTACGTGATACGTAGAGGCAACATTCTCTTGGAGAAATTAAACATTAAACAACGTAGAAGACTTAAGGCAGCGCATAATAAACGCATCGGAGGTAATGAGATTTTACCTTTTCTTCAAGCGTAACTAAAATTAACTCAGAAAGTGCTTGTGTGTGTGTGTTCGGAACCGAGGGGCTCACTCTGAGTAAGATGTGTAGATTTAAATTAATCAATAATGTTATCTAAAAAAAAATCGTAAAATTTTTCTCCAAGAGAATGTTGCCTCTACGTATCACGTACTAAGTAAAAAACCTTTTTTGACATTGTAATTCCATTTTTTTCTAAAACATTTATACCGTTTTAGAAAGCTAACAAAACGAGGAAGTTATTTCAGTAAAACGCACACTTTATTTCATACAATTTTTTTTGAGAAAAACCGCATGATTTCAAGACTTTGTAATTTTTTTCAAAAATTAACCGTCATTGTTATTGATTTATTTTGAATTGCTCAGTATGATCGGACATTGATTTATGAAAAAATCTAGGAAAAAGTGTTAGCTATGAATTCAAATTCAAATCGACGCCATAGAATAAGCATATTTTTTTTTATTTAAGAAAAAGTGCGAAAAAATGGGGTTTTTGGTAAAAAACCTTAAATTCCAAATATCTCGAAAACTGTTAATTTTCGACCCCACATATGGGGGTTCACATAATTGCATTTAGGCTGCCCTTTAATGTCCTGAAAGTAATACGTCGAATTACAAATAACCCTGTATAAGCTAGACATCACAGTCACGTACCACAGTGTCGTCGTCGGCGAAGTGAAGCCACAGCGCGGTCCTGTCGTCGTCGGCGGAGGCGCGCAGCGCGTGCAGGGGGCGGCGGTACAGCGCTCGAGCGCCCCCTCGCCCCAGCGACCCCGCCGCCTCCCACACACACACACCGCTCGCCCCTAGCGAGAGCCGAGCGCATGCGCCTCGGAATCTACATCCTGCGAGGAGAAGTAGCACGATAAGTTGTTGGTAATTTTAAAAGCAGTTTCTAGAAATAAGCGTTGATACCTATTACATTTAAAAGGAAACTCATAGAGCTATGAGCGTTTTCCATTGTTTTTTCTAGGGCATCGCTAGATGCCACTGTTCCACGGTGCCACGGTTCATTAAAATAATAAAGAGGGAAAAGATGCCAACCCATCTTTTACTGAAATATTTCATCAATTACGAATAATTTTAATCGAAAATTCGACGTAAATAAAAATCGAACGCCCCTGTTTATTAAAATTGTTGTTAGACCTTAGCATTTTGAATGCACCACGAGAACTCCAACATGTAAATTTTCGTTAGTTTAGAAGTTCTCAAGAAAGAGAAAAAACATTAATACTTCGTATTCATAACGGATAAATGTAATACCGGGGCAGAGTAATGACATCCATTTACACTTATCACAATCATCTATTAGAATAACACAGAAATATAGATGCCATCGTCAAACCTTGTGTCACCATAGATAGATCCAGCTGGATGATTACGTTATTTCCTAATGTTGAAATTTGCTTAGAAAGTGGTGACATTCGCCGGTCTTTAGTTGTCAATGATGCACAGTACCCTAACTAAAAGTGAAGACCTACGCACGCTGGCCAGGTCGTGCGTTGTGTCGGCAGTCAGTAAGTGAAGCAGTAACTAACTGAAGGTGAAGTCCTGCTCGCGCACGGCGTGGTGCGCCGCGTCGACGAGCGCGCCGGCCACGCTGGCCAGGTCGTGCGTTGTGTCGGCAGTCAGTAAGTGAAGCAGTAACTAACTGAAGGTGAAGTCCTGCTCGCGCACGGCGTGGTGCGCCGCGTCGACGAGCGCGCCGGCGACGCTGGCCAGGTCGTGCGTTGTGTCGGCAGTCAGTAAGTGAAGCAGTAACTAACTGAAGGTGAAGTCCTGCTCGCGCACGGCGTGGTGCGCCGCGTCGACGAGCGCGCCGGCGACGCTGGCCAGGTCGTGCGTTGTGTCGGCAGTCAGTAAGTGAAGCAGTAACTAACTGAAGGTGAAGTCCTGCTCGCGCACGGCGTGGTGCGCCGCGTCGACGAGCGCGCCGGCGACGCTGGCCAGGTCGTGCGTTGTGTCGGCAGTCAGTAAGTGAAGCAGTAACTAACTGAAGGTGAAGTCCTGCTCGCGCACGGCGTGGTGCGCCGCGTCGACGAGCGCGCCGGCGACGCTGGCCAGGTCGTGCGTTGTGTCGGCAGTCAGTAAGTGAAGCAGTAACTAACTGAAGGTGAAGTCCTGCTCGCGCACGGCGTGGTGCGCCGCGTCGACGAGCGCGCCGGCGACGCTGGCCAGGTCGTGCGTTGTGTCGGCAGTCAGTAAGTGAAGCAGTAACTAACTGAAGGTGAAGTCCTGCTCGCGCACGGCGTGGTGCGCCGCGTCGACGAGCGCGCCGGCGACGCTGGCCAGGTCGTGCGTTGTGTCGGCAGTCAGTAAGTGAAGCAGTAACTAACTGAAGGTGAAGTCCTGCTCGCGCACGGCGTGGTGCGCCGCGTCGACGAGCGCGCCGGCGACGCTGGCCAGGTCGTGCGTTGTGTCGGCAGTCAGTAAGTGAAGCAGTAACTAACTGAAGGTGAAGTCCTGCTCGCGCACGGCGTGGTGCGCCGCGTCGACGAGCGCGCCGGCGACGCTGGCCAGGTCGTGCGTTGTGTCGGCAGTCAGTAAGTGAAGCAGTAACTAACTGAAGGTGAAGTCCTGCTCGCGCACGGCGTGGTGCGCCGCGTCGACGAGCGCGCCGGCCACGCTGGCCAGGTCGTGCGTTGTGTCGGCAGTCAGTAAGTGAAGCAGTAACTAACTGAAGGTGAAGTCCTGCTCGCGCACGGCGTGGTGCGCCGCGTCGACGAGCGCGCCGGCGACGCTGGCCAGGTCGTGCGTTGTGTCGGCAGTCAGTAAGTGAAGCAGTAACTAACTGAAGGTGAAGTCCTGCTCGCGCACGGCGTGGTGCGCCGCGTCGACGAGCGCGCCGGCGACGCTGGCCAGGTCGTGCGTTGTGTCGGCAGTCAGTAAGTGAAGCAGTAACTAACTGAAGGTGAAGTCCTGCTCGCGCACGGCGTGGTGCGCCGCGTCGACGAGCGCGCCGGCGACGCTGGCCAGGTCGTGCGTTGTGTCGGCAGTCAGTAAGTGAAGCAGTAACTAACTGAAGGTGAAGTCCTGCTCGCGCACGGCGTGGTGCGCCGCGTCGACGAGCGCGCCGGCCACGCTGGCCAGGTCGTGCGTTGTGTCGGCAGTCAGTAAGTGAAGCAGTAACTAACTGAAGGTGAAGTCCTGCTCGCGCACGGCGTGGTGCGCCGCGTCGACGAGCGCGCCGGCGACGCTGGCCAGGTCGTGCGTTGTGTCGGCAGTCAGTAAGTGAAGCAGTAACTAACTGAAGGTGAAGTCCTGCTCGCGCACGGCGTGGTGCGCCGCGTCGACGAGCGCGCCGGCCACGCTGGCCAGGTCGTGCGTTGTGTCGGCAGTCAGTAAGTGAAGCAGTAACTAACTGAAGGTGAAGTCCTGCTCGCGCACGGCGTGGTGCGCCGCGTCGACGAGCGCGCCGGCGACGCTGGCCAGGTCGTGCGTTGTGTCGGCAGTCAGTAAGTGAAGCAGTAACTAACTGAAGGTGAAGTCCTGCTCGCGCACGGCGTGGTGCGCCGCGTCGACGAGCGCGCCGGCCACGCTGGCCAGGTCGTGCGTTGTGTCGGCAGTCAGTAAGTGAAGCAGTAACTAACTGAAGGTGAAGTCCTGCTCGCGCACGGCGTGGTGCGCCGCGTCGACGAGCGCGCCGGCCACGCTGGCCAGGTCGTGCGTTGTGTCGGCAGTCAGTAAGTGAAGCAGTAACTAACTGAAGGTGAAGTCCTGCTCGCGCACGGCGTGGTGCGCCGCGTCGACGAGCGCGCCGGCCACGCTGGCCAGGTCGTGCGTTGTGTCGGCAGTCAGTAAGTGAAGCAGTAACTAACTGAAGGTGAAGTCCTGCTCGCGCACGGCGTGGTGCGCCGCGTCGACGAGCGCGCCGGCCACGCTGGCCAGGTCGTGCGTTGTGTCGGCAGTCAGTAAGTGAAGCAGTAACTAACTGAAGGTGAAGTCCTGCTCGCGCACGGCGTGGTGCGCCGCGTCGACGAGCGCGCCGGCCACGCTGGCCAGGTCGTGCGTTGTGTCGGCAGTCAGTAAGTGAAGCAGTAACTAACTGAAGGTGAAGTCCTGCTCGCGCACGGCGTGGTGCGCCGCGTCGACGAGCGCGCCGGCCACGCTGGCCAGGTCGTGCGTTGTGTCGGCAGTCAGTAAGTGAAGCAGTAACTAACTGAAGGTGAAGTCCTGCTCGCGCACGGCGTGGTGCGCCGCGTCGACGAGCGCGCCGGCCACGCTGGCCAGGTCGTGCGTTGTGTCGGCAGTCAGTAAGTGAAGCAGTAACTAACTGAAGGTGAAGTCCTGCTCGCGCACGGCGTGGTGCGCCGCGTCGACGAGCGCGCCGGCGACGCTGGCCAGGTCGTGCGTTGTGTCGGCAGTCAGTAAGTGAAGCAGTAACTAACTGAAGGTGAAGTCCTGCTCGCGCACGGCGTGGTGCGCCGCGTCGACGAGCGCGCCGGCGACGCTGGCCAGGTCGTGCGTTGTGTCGGCAGTCAGTAAGTGAAGCAGTAACTAACTGAAGGTGAAGTCCTGCTCGCGCACGGCGTGGTGCGCCGCGTCGACGAGCGCGCCGGCCACGCTGGCCAGGTCGTGCGTTGTGTCGGCAGTCAGTAAGTGAAGCAGTAACTAACTGAAGGTGAAGTCCTGCTCGCGCACGGCGTGGTGCGCCGCGTCGACGAGCGCGCCGGCCACGCTGGCCAGGTCGTGCGTTGTGTCGGCAGTCAGTAAGTGAAGCAGTAACTAACTGAAGGTGAAGTCCTGCTCGCGCACGGCGTGGTGCGCCGCGTCGACGAGCGCGCCGGCCACGCTGGCCAGGTCGTGCGTTGTGTCGGCAGTCAGTAAGTGAAGCAGTAACTAACTGAAGGTGAAGTCCTGCTCGCGCACGGCGTGGTGCGCCGCGTCGACGAGCGCGCCGGCGACGCTGGCCAGGTCGTGCGTTGTGTCGGCAGTCAGTAAGTGAAGCAGTAACTAACTGAAGGTGAAGTCCTGCTCGCGCACGGCGTGGTGCGCCGCGTCGACGAGCGCGCCGGCCACGCTGGCCAGGTCGTGCGTTGTGTCGGCAGTCAGTAAGTGAAGCAGTAACTAACTGAAGGTGAAGTCCTGCTCGCGCACGGCGTGGTGCGCCGCGTCGACGAGCGCGCCGGCCACGCTGGCCAGGTCGTGCGTTGTGTCGGCAGTCAGTAAGTGAAGCAGTAACTAACTGAAGGTGAAGTCCTGCTCGCGCACGGCGTGGTGCGCCGCGTCGACGAGCGCGCCGGCCACGCTGGCCAGGTCGTGCGTTGTGTCGGCAGTCAGTAAGTGAAGCAGTAACTAACTGAAGGTGAAGTCCTGCTCGCGCACGGCGTGGTGCGCCGCGTCGACGAGCGCGCCGGCCACGCTGGCCAGGTCGTGCGTTGTGTCGGCAGTCAGTAAGTGAAGCAGTAACTAACTGAAGGTGAAGTCCTGCTCGCGCACGGCGTGGTGCGCCGCGTCGACGAGCGCGCCGGCCACGCTGGCCAGGTCGTGCGTTGTGTCGGCAGTCAGTAAGTGAAGCAGTAACTAACTGAAGGTGAAGTCCTGCTCGCGCACGGCGTGGTGCGCCGCGTCGACGAGCGCGCCGGCCACGCTGGCCAGGTCGTGCGTTGTGTCGGCAGTCAGTAAGTGAAGCAGTAACTAACTGAAGGTGAAGTCCTGCTCGCGCACGGCGTGGTGCGCCGCGTCGACGAGCGCGCCGGCCACGCTGGCCAGGTCGTGCGTTGTGTCGGCAGTCAGTAAGTGAAGCAGTAACTAACTGAAGGTGAAGTCCTGCTCGCGCACGGCGTGGTGCGCCGCGTCGACGAGCGCGCCGGCCACGCTGGCCAGGTCGTGCGTTGTGTCGGCAGTCAGTAAGTGAAGCAGTAACTAACTGAAGGTGAAGTCCTGCTCGCGCACGGCGTGGTGCGCCGCGTCGACGAGCGCGCCGGCCACGCTGGCCAGGTCGTGCGTTGTGTCGGCAGTCAGTAAGTGAAGCAGTAACTAACTGAAGGTGAAGTCCTGCTCGCGCACGGCGTGGTGCGCCGCGTCGACGAGCGCGCCGGCCACGCTGGCCAGGTCGTGCGTTGTGTCGGCAGTCAGTAAGTGAAGCAGTAACTAACTGAAGGTGAAGTCCTGCTCGCGCACGGCGTGGTGCGCCGCGTCGACGAGCGCGCCGGCCACGCTGGCCAGGTCGTGCGTTGTGTCGGCAGTCAGTAAGTGAAGCAGTAACTAACTGAAGGTGAAGTCCTGCTCGCGCACGGCGTGGTGCGCCGCGTCGACGAGCGCGCCGGCGACGCTGGCCAGGTCGTGCGTTGTGTCGGCAGTCAGTAAGTGAAGCAGTAACTAACTGAAGGTGAAGTCCTGCTCGCGCACGGCGTGGTGCGCCGCGTCGACGAGCGCGCCGGCCACGCTGGCCAGGTCGTGCGTTGTGTCGGCAGTCAGTAAGTGAAGCAGTAACTAACTGAAGGTGAAGTCCTGCTCGCGCACGGCGTGGTGCGCCGCGTCGACGAGCGCGCCGGCCACGCTGGCCAGGTCGTGCGTTGTGTCGGCAGTCAGTAAGTGAAGCAGTAACTAACTGAAGGTGAAGTCCTGCTCGCGCACGGCGTGGTGCGCCGCGTCGACGAGCGCGCCGGCGACGCTGGCCAGGTCGTGCGTTGTGTCGGCAGTCAGTAAGTGAAGCAGTAACTAACTGAAGGTGAAGTCCTGCTCGCGCACGGCGTGGTGCGCCGCGTCGACGAGCGCGCCGGCCACGCTGGCCAGGTCGTGGGGCGTGTCGGCGCGGAGGGCTAGCACGCGCAGGCCGGCCGGCGTGCCCGCGCGCACGCCCAGCGCGCCGGCCGCGCCGCGCCCGCGCCGCCACCACGCCAGGCGCGTCGCTGCCAGCCCGTAGCTCTCCGTCGCCGCGCACCACGCCCCGTCCGACCACGGCGCCGCCTCATACAGCCTGCCGACGAGGAGGACCACCACGGTGACACATCACACAGAGAATCAATATTCAGCAGAAAAACCTAACATGTGATTTTAACGAGTACCCACATTATCCTCCTAAAGTATCAAATACGCGCAAATACTTTTACCTATACTTATAAAAGAGAGTGTTCTGTGAATGACAGACGACGTACAACCTACACCTTTGAAGATAAAAACATGAAATTCAGAACTATATTCTACAAAGAATGTAGGGATGCACAAATAAAGGATTTTTCTAAAAACCAACCCCTAAAGGGGTAATCCACACGGACGAAGTCGTGATTCAAAAACAAGATTAAAATTATTTGACACAGAGCTTGATAGTGACGACTGACGACTAAGGGTCAGCGCACACCCAGCGTAAAACTGTTCGAGCATGCGCGAGCAGATTTCATTGATTCAATTGATAATGAACTCTATTCCCATTGAAATAAAGTTGAAAATAGCTTGCAAGTGATTAAATCCCTTCAGCGTCTGTTCGAGTATGCTCGCGTATGCTCCTCGCGGCGACGGGAGCAGTCGCGAGCATGCGCGCGGATGCTCGCGCATGCTCGAGCATGTTCGAGCATACGCCCGTGTCGATGCTTGCGATCCGTCGTAAGTGTTGCCACCTCGGCCGGTTTCGTACTAAATCTAGCATATTTTTTAACTACTTTAGCCCGAAAAGGGCAATTTACTACAGATAATATTATACAACGTGTTAATGAATTAACGCAAAACTAGAAAGTAGTTTGTTTAGAATCGATAGCAGAATCGAATTATCATGGTTTCAACATAGGAAATTTTTTTCAAAATTTTAATTTTTTTTTTCATAAAATTTTTAATTTACTAAACCCGATGTCAACCCACCCCACGGGCACACTCACCCTACTTACTACCAAAACAAGATTATAAAAATGTATCCATGAGTACGTTAGCGCTTTCTTTCAGTGCTGAAATGATAACAAATCATTTTTGCCTCCGAACTTAAAATGCGAATAACTTTAAATTTTAAGTATCAAAATAATGAAATTATTGTTTCAATCTAATTCTTTTGTTATAAATCAGTTGGGGTGTATGAGGTTTTGCGCTAATTTATTAACACGTTGTATAATAATCGAACTCTTTTTGAAAATACAAAGAAAATCTGAAAGGTCGAAGCAGATTTAGTAGGTTTTCAAATTGTTCATATTCCATTTTATAGTTCCTAGCCATAAAATAACTGTCCCTAGAACTTTAAACCGTAACACAGCACTTTTCCTGCTCTTGCTCCTCTTCCTCTGCTAGTAACCCAATAATTACCAAATCCCAGTCCACCATACTTTAAAATTACTCTTCGCACGTCTTTACTTTAAAATATTGTAAACACAACTGCAAAATTCACTGTCAACTGTAGCAACACGGGAGCATCCGCGAGACTGTTCGAACACGCGCGAGCATGCTCGCGCATGCTCGAGCATCCGCCGCTGCCGCCGGCGGATTTCGCCTCTGCCGCCGGCGGATTTTGACGCTAGGTGTGCGCGACTGCAAAGAACATGCTCGAGCATGCGCGAGCAGATTTACGCTGGGTGTGCGCTGACCCTTACGATGGACGAGATAGATTGTCGTTATTCCACCTTGTCCTTATTTGATTACAATCAAAACTCGTTTATAGAACAAAGACATAAAAACACAACAGAATCTACCTCTATCCTAACAACAGGAGTTCCTTTACGCGTGCCTATTGCGAACAATTTCTACACATACTTCGACTAGTAAACATAGAAACTAACCTGAGCTCTCGATCTGTGATGGCGACAAACGTCGGCTGCCAGCCTTCAGATTCATCTGAGCTATCTGAACCGCCCGCTGCACTCGCCTGAGAATATAACAAAATACAAGATAGTAACAAATAATACAGAGAGGTGTAAAGTAATAAAAACATTTTTGAGTAATTCCAAGCTAATGTTCAAGAGATACTTGGTTTGCCAGCCTCCCATCCTTCACAAATCATCAAAATCTGTGCTACTTGCAGTGATCAATCAGGTTGATATGTTTATAAATGCTAACAAACCAAATACAAGAATTTTTTAAATTCATTAAAAATCGTCAACAAAACACCTTTTTTTTTATTTATTTATAATTAAATGGATTTTTGCTTGTGCGTTAGCTTAGCACTGCATTTCCGCCAGTGTCAAGTATTTTATGGAAGAATCTATTCCAATCTCAGGGATTGTTTTTGGACAAGAACAAGAAGAGACTCAGGATTGCGGAGCCTCGTGGCAGGCAAAAACGCGACGCGCGAAACCACGCGAGACGTGTGCTCGGGTCAGTCCCTGCAATGTGACTCAACAAAATACCTATTGAAAACCATAATCGACAAGAGCTACAAAAACATATATCGGATATTAAATTCGACTAGACTAGACACAAGAGTGTGACCACGATGCTAGGCCTACCTCGTGTTCGGTGGGCACGCGGCGGGCGAGCCAGCCGGCGTATCTGACGTCGCCGACGAGGGGCCGCAGACACACGCGGGTCCTCGCGAGCGCGGCGCGCGCGGCGCGGCGCGCGGCGGCGTGCAGCGCGCGGTGCCAGCCCGTGGCCGCGCTCGCGTCCGCCGCGCGCAGCGCCAGCGCGTGCACTCCGTCCGGCGAGTACACTTCTATTGTACGCTCCTCTGTTGTAATAAATGAATAAATAAGCCTTTTCTCAAACATGCTTGGAAATGTGAGGATTATTTTGACAACCTTCTTCGAGATAAATCGAAATTGCTGTACTGGCCAAATACATGCGCGCAGCGGCCGGCGATGTTGTATGAAAATCCATATCTGTCGTGTTTAGCGGCCAAATAAATTACATAGTAACGACCCGGCCCGGTAGCACAGTCGGTAGTGAATCTGCCTGCCGTACCGAGGGTCGCGGGTTCGAATCCCGTAAGGGACAAATATTTGTATGATGAATATGAATATTTGTACCCGAGTCATGGATGTTTGTATTTATATATGTATTCTATATCGTTGTCTAGTCATCATAATACAAGTCCAGGCTAGATTCTGGTACTTTAAATGTGACTAGTTAATTTGTGTGACATTGTCCAAGATATTTATTTATTTTTATTTTTTTATTTTATAGTAAACTCATATCTGTCGTGTAATTTAAAAATGGAACGATCTTTTATTCCGAAACATGGCGACCAAGGAGGTAACTCATCAAAGGTTTTATTTAAATTTCGAACTGGATTGCAAAATTTTGAATGTTTTTTTTTTTAAAGCTGTTTATTGAAAAAAAAAACAAATTGTTGCTCGTTGTTCGTCATTGATTTTGAAAAGAGTTTTAATTTCCGCGAATTATTTGTAGTTGGGTTGTTTAGATCGAAAAACAGCTCAAGTTTGCAATTTTTGATAAAAGCAAACCACTTGGCATGGGTGTTCCTTAGGTCAATAGAAGCCGATTAAGATCGGTAGGCCGCGGGAGTCCCCCCTCTGGTCCGGTAGGGGGGGGTTCAAAGATGCGCTCCGACCGGCCACATTCCACTACTAATAACAGAATTAGTTTCGATAGTAGGTCAAGTTTGGTACCGTTTTCGGATAAATTGAGGGTGTACAATTCGTTTCTGATATAAAAAATGGTAGTATGTAGAATGGTTTTTGAGATATTTAAAAAAAAATCGAAATCGCGAGTAAAAATTTATTCTTCAAGCCATCGTAATTGTTAAAGGGGCTTCATTTTCGGAACACAAAAAATATGACATAATAGCCTGTTTAATACAGATTATGAAAAATATAACTTATTAGCATCTCTTCATACAAAAAATAGAAGAAAATTTTTTTGAAGGTCGCGCGCCGCTTGCATTTGAGTCACTCGCTATGTTATGTTATGCACACGATGTTGCTACTGAGAACATAAATTCAGATAAAAATTATTTAGAATAGTGGATTAGGATCGGCTAAGCAAAATGAGCCTTGATTTTTACTCCCTAGGGGTTCAATTTCGGGACATACTTTCTCCGTAAGCCTGCAAAAACGTAACATACTCGGTTATTTTACAGCCTGCCAGTTTAGAACTATAATACTATTACCTATTCTGTGCTAATAGGTCAAGTTTGATATCCTTTTTGAGTAATTTTAGGCTAAAGAATGTATTTTTGTTGTCAAAAGTAGTGATCGGTGAATCAGTTTTGGAGTCAGGTATTTTTAAAATAATATATAAATTTCTAGTTTTTTCCTTTCTTCGTAATTGTTAAAGAAGCCGAAATTGTACATAGGTATCTAGCTATAAAAATACTTGAGGAATGCTTGTACACAGATATATTAAAAATATAACTTTTTAGAACTATTTTTATCAATATATTGCAATAAAATTTATGTTAACACCGCGCAAGTTATTATTTTTCACCACATTTAATCACCATCCATACTTCAACTTGTAATGAATGATTATAATTGTATGAATGTAAAATCTATTTAAAATCATAATAATAGCAGACTCGGATGAAGCTATTTTTCTTTATTACACTCGTTTTTATCCTTAAGTTAGGGGTACATTGGTACCTACGCTACGGCCGAATATTTTACTATTCTCAGTTCGGATGTCTTCAGTTTTTTGTAGGCAGTGTCCGGGGTGTGGCATGGGTTTATATTAGATGTTACCATTTATCGAGTTTAGGTTTGGTTAATGATGAATGTTTGTATGTGTTTTTTTGAAATGCTTACAATATTATTATTTTACAATCTGAATTCAGATTTTAATCTAACTAGCTTTCATAATTCATTCAGAATGAATGAAAAAAGGCTTACGAATGAAATTTATCGAGCACAGGTGAGCGGAAGTGTTGGGAGAGGCCGTCCGAGGAAAACATACCACGATCAAATCAATGATCTTTTCCGAAAAGGACAAGTGCGTAGCACCCTCAATCGACGGAAGTGCATGAAAATATGTATGATGTCAATGAGGCTAAAGAAGTATGTCAGAGTCGTAGCGTGTGGCGGTCCGTGCTCTCTGCCTACCCCCTTAGGAATGGCGTGAGCTTATGTATGTATGTATGTAGCTTTCATAATTTCATAGTAATAAACTTAGATACCATAATATTTACTAGCTCGAATAAATCGGAAATACAAAAACAAACTATTTAACACAAGTTTGTATGTCTTGAAGAAGTTTTACTAAGAAAAAGAAAACATTCGGTCGTATTACTTAGTTCGTCGGCTACTTCTACAAAATAAACCACTAAAGCGCAAAAATTAGGTTTATAAAGAGAAAAGGCTTCTTCCTATTATGATAAATTTAAGCAGATTTTAAATTCATAATGTAATGTCCAGTTGAAGTGTGGATCGTCGGCGTCGGTTGAAATGAAAGGGGGGAAATACTAACTTGCGCGGTGTTAACATTTATTTTTCTGTAATACTTATCTCTAGAAATGGTTCTAAAAAGTTATATTTTTATTAAATCTGTGTTAAACAAGCATTCATCAAGTATTTTTTTATAGCTATGTACAATTTCGGCTTTTGTAAAAATTACGAAGACTCGAAAGACAAAAATCTAGAATTTTTATATTATAAACGAGCTTTTACCCGCGACTTCGTCCGCATAAATTATATACCAGATTTTAAGTCAGATGATAAGCTATCAAACAAAAAAAGTTTCATCAAAATCGGTTCAGTAGTTTTTGCGTGATACTCGAACAAACAAACACCCAAACAAACAAACAAACATACAAACAAACAAACAAACAGACAGACAAAAAATCCAAAAATTGGTGATTTGGAGGGACAGGTAAAAACCATGTCGTAATTTTTTTTTGTAAATATCTTCAATGTACAGACACATTTCTGTTACAGTTTTATGATAGTTTAGATGTAACTCAAACTGCTTCACCAATGGTTCTAAAAAGATAGATTCTATAAAATACTTTTGATCTAAAAAATGAATTCTTTATCCAAAAATTACTCAAAAAGGATATCAAACTTGGCCTATTAGCTAAACTGACAGGCTGTAAAATTACCGAGTATGTTACGATTTTGCAGGCTTACGGAGAGGGTATTTCCCCAAATTGAATCCCTAGGGGGTAAAAATCAAGGCTTATTTTGCTCAACCGATCCAAACCTAATTAACCTATTCTAACCAATTTTTAGCTTAATTTACGTTCACAGTAGGAACGTCGGGTGCTCGTCATAACATAGCGAGTGACAAAAAATTAAACGGCGCACGACATTCAAAATTTTTTTCTACAATTTATTGTATGAAGAGATGGTAATAAGTTATGTTTTTCATAATCTGTATTAACCGGGCTATTATGGCGTATTTTTTGTGTTCCGAAAATGAAGCCCCATTAATAGTTATGATGACTTGAAGAATAAATTTTTACTTGCGATTTCGTTTTTTTTTTAAATATCTCAAAAACCATTCTACATACTACAATTTTTTATATCAGAAACGAATTGTACACCCTCAATTTATCCGAAAACGATACCAAACTTGACCTACTATCGACACTAATTCTGTTATTAGTAGTGGAATGTGGCCGGTCGGAGCGCATCTTTGAACCCCCCCCTACCGGACCAGAGGGGGGACTCCCGCGGCCTACCGATCTTAATCGGCTTCTATTGACCTAAGGAACACCCATGCCAAGTGGTTTGCTTTTATCAAAATTTTACTCACTTGTGCCTAAACGCCTCTACTATTGAGAAAATTTACTGTTTTAATTTCCGCGCATTGTTTGAGAAAAGTACTATACAAGCCTTGGCCACAACTAGGCATTGATGGACTTACGTATGTGTGCCTCGGCTTCGCCTCGGCCCACATTTACACGTTCGTCCATCAATGCCTCTGTTGCTGGCCTCTGCAGTAATGTACTATATTTTTATTTTTATTAAGCCTACAAGCTTTTACCCGCGACTTCGTCCGCATAAATTATTTACCAGATTTTAAATCAGATCATAAGCTATCAAACAAAAAAAGTTTCATCAAAATCGGTTCAGTAGTTTTTGCATGATGCTCGAACAAACAAACACACAAACAAACAAACAGACAAACAAAAAGTCCAAAAATTTGTGATTTGGAATCAAAGAAGCCTAAAAACCATATCATAATCTGTTTTTTGTAAATATCTTAAATGTACAGACACACTTCTGTTACAGTTTTATAATAGTTTAGATATTGTTGCCTTTAGGATTCAAGATGTGAACCCTATTTTGGGAGAAAGCCTCCTCCATCCCCTTCCATAACATTCTGTCTCTCCTGATTGGCAAATACGCTCCTCTGTTAACAGTTTGTAATCTAAACTATTATAAAACTGTAACAGAAGTGTGTCTGTACATTGAGATATTTACAAAAAAAAAATTACTATATGGTTCATGCCTGTCCCTGATTCCAAATCACCAATTTTTAGATTTTTTGTCTGTCTGTTTGTTTGTTTGTTTGTTTGGGTGTTTGTTTGTTCGAGTATCACGCAAAAACTACTGAACCGATTTTGATGAAACTTTTTTTGTTTGATAGCTTATCATCTGACTTAAAATCTAGTATATAATTTATGCGGACGAAGTCGCAGGTAAAAGCTCGTATGGCTATATTTTCAGTAGATACACACAAGTTCTCGAGTCATACAGCTAGAAAGTTAAACATTATATGATGAGGTCCTGACCAATTTGGACTGCCTCAATATTGTTGGATGTAGCTAACATAGCAACCAAACTAAAGTGGCAATTGTCATGGACATGATAGCCACTATATGTAAAACGCTGGAAGAGAAAATGGGCAGGACATGTAGAATATGGTGGACCAGAGAACAGTGGAGTGGAGGCCCAGAGAAACCAAGCGGGGTAGAGGCCACCCACCAGAAAGATGTGTCAACGATACTAGTTGACACGCGAGTCCCAATTGGATACCACCCCACTTCGCTGACGATCGACGCCTTGTGGAGTGTATGTGTGTACGTATAGACATAGTATACATTACCAGGGTCGTGATGACGCAGGTTCTGTGCGACGCAGGCCATAAGTAAAGGTACGTAGCGGGTGTCGGCGCGGCGGCGGCGCGGGGAGGGCGGGGAGGGCGGCGCCTCAGCCATATAGCCGCGTTGCAGATCCCATCCCACCTCGCTGATGATCGACGCCTTGCGGAAGTACGGGGTCACTTCACGCAGATATTTCACTGTAATTTGTTTGAAAGATTGTTATGTTATATTTTAGTAGAATACATCCCATTAACTCAATGAAAGCCCTTGCATATGTTTATGTAGAATTATTTACTATTTACTATTTACTATTTTTGTTGAATATGGCCGGTTTTTATTATTTGTTGTTATACTGTAGAGTTTGCTCTATAATGACACCAAGTTTGACGCTTGTATGTATTACCGTTTTTACAATAGGTCGAGAATGAGTTTGCAAAGGCAAACACTTTTCTAGCGGCATCAGAACTTAGTTATGCTAGGATCTCATGAAATATGCCCACATCAATTCTACCTTAGGAACCATAGGAAATATGCTACTGCTGCAAACAAAAACAAATAGAAATTGGATTTGAAGATGAAACGGTACCCCGTTTCATCTTCAAATGCAAGGCAAGTGAAAAGGTGGGAATATGATATGGATGGTGAAAACATTATGAAGATTGACATCATTAGTGGATGTTCTGACGTTTCAGAATATCTCTGACTACCCCCTCGGGGAATATAGTCGTGAGCATATGCTATGCTTACATCAATTATTCTGGAAGAGGCCTATGTCCACCAAGAACAACCTGTGCTGCATTTAATTTGCTAGTAAGTTTTAAGGTCAGATGATAAGGGCTACTTTATTTATTTTTATTTTATATTAGTATCCCAAATAAAAAAACGTATCCAAAACAATACATCCATTCAACTACTAAGACTTGTAGACTGAGACATAACAATGTAGTATTTCATTTGCTACATATTACCAAGTTTAACTAATGTGACCTGTTATCTTCAGGGCATAAGGTTCAGAACAGAAATACAAGTCTATAACATAGCCAGTAATTGACAATTATCACTCATTGTGCATGAGTAAATATGTCAGGGTATAATTATACTTCCCCTGTTTAAATAGATGATAATATAACTAGCACACTATGAGCATATTGCTCATAGAACTGATTAAGGGTACGGTACAGGATAAAATAATAGTTTGTAATTGTGTATGATAAAGATTTTATTTATTTACATCTTCTAGACTAGTCGTCTAGATTAAAGCCGGGCCCAGGCCTGTGGGCTACAGAGTGGCCTACCAATGCATTTGAATTTACCCGCAAACAGCGGCTCATTGACGTTTTTGACTTTTTACTAGGGATGCAACGATTACGAAGCGGTGCATCGTTTTGCATCTGTAATCGTAATAATCACGATTAATAACGATGCAACCGTAGTAAGAATCGTACGATTATTAAAATTAATTAAAAATGTCAATCAGATTGCACTTGTTGACAAATACTAGACCTGAATACTAGGTTCCAGAGCCGAAAAACAACTTTGAAAAAATCGGGTCTTTCGCTGCCATATTTAGCTAATTTTGAGCAAAATCTGACTTCTTTTTGGTCAGATTTGACTCTCATTTTTTTTTATTTTAATTCTACTGTGGTCTTTGATTTTTTTTCGATTTGAATTATTACAATACATTCTCGTTCTCGCGATATCTCATCCACATTTCAAAAGATTAATCTCCCACGTAAATCGGACGAGATATCACTTGATTAATAATAATAATATATATAATAATAAAAGTTTATTCTTCTCCACACAGTTTTCAATAACAAAAATGGTCTTAAAATTATAGTACAGTTATTTATGTGGAGACTGGTGTTAGTGCTAAGACCTAGAAAACTAGGAATTGTGCTACAGCCACCAGGCCTCCATCCGGACGTAATTGAAACTCAGAAGGAGATTTTAAACAATAGAGAAACAAAAGAAATAATGTAACCAAAAATGAAATGAAATAAAACAAAATAAAAAAGAACAAGGAACTTAGGACTGATATGTATAAATATACATGTGTATAAGTGTGTGCGTGTGTATGTCGTGTGTGTATTGTGTGTGTGTGTGTGTGTGTGTGTGTGTGTGTGTGTGTGTATGTGTGTGTGTGTGTGTGTGTATCTGTGTGTGTGTGTGTGTGTGTATCTGTGTGTGTATGAAAAACCGAAACATACTAGCATTTAACCCAATGAAAAATTCAAAAACTATTTCAATAGTATTTCGCTTTCTGCGTAATCTTTTGTAAGAAGCCAATTTGTTACTTTTCGCTTACATTCCAATTTGCAAAGTGGGTATATATTTACCATTCTATTACACAAATTGTATAAATGTGGGCCTAGGAAGCAGACAAACCTTTTGGAAAAGGAGGTCCTAACTTTTTGGTGGATACATACTATGTCGTGACGTCTTTTCTTTTCTTTTCTTGTCGGATCGTACACAGTTTTGTTGTGTTGTTTAAGTATGCAGCTCAAAATAAATAACTGGCGAATAGTAAGTACTTTACAGCTAGTAAAGAGATCCTTTGTAGGAAACAGGAATGGTCGGAAAGTTGCCACTTTTAATATAGCTCGCTGTGCTACCTCCAACGGTTTCAAGTGTATTTTAGCTCCGCCACCCCAAGAAGTAATACAATAAGTGAAGATCGATTGACATAGAGCCTGGTATACAGATCGGATAATTTTAGAATCAGCTATGTGCCGGAGAGTTTTGAAGACATATATCAATTTACGTGTTCGGCTGACAAGACTGTCAATGTGAGGTTTAAAGTTCAAATTTTGGTCAATTACCACCCCTAGGTATCGAATGTTTGACACATTGTGTAGTGGAGGACAATTGCATACATCACTCAAATTGCACGAGTGGGCTGTTAACATGTTGTTGGTCATAATTGGAAGGGAGATATTACGAATGCAAAAGGTCAGAAATTTGGTTTTATCTGTGTTTATCGTTAAAAGGTTCCCGCTCAGCCATTTCAGTACTACATTGAGTCCCCTTTGTGCATGAGCAAAAGTTTCATCCCAGTCATCTCCAGTAAAAACAAGGGCCGTATCATCCGCAAAAGATAAAATTTTTCCGTTTTGCAATTTTACGATTAACGAGATTATACAGAATCATGTCCCATACAGGGTGTAACAAAACACCCTAGTAATACTTAAGGGGGTGCTTCAGACCATCAAACTGAACAACTTTCACTATGGAGCCAATATCGAAATCGCGAAAAAAAATCAGCTCTTTCATACAAAACAGCAGTACTACCGTCTCGACTCAAATGTATGGGAGGACAGATTTTTTTTATTTTTTCTCGACGTTTTGGCTCCATAGTGAAAGTTGTTCAGATTGGTGGTCTGAAGCACCCCCTTAAGTATTACTAGGGTGTTTTATTACACCCTGTATAAATGATATTAAAATTAAAAAGTATTATTAAAATTAAATATTGTGTTTTTCAAAACAAATTAGCCTCTACGCATCCAAAAATCTGAATCCTGACCAAGTGACTTCGATCTCAAATTAGTAGAAAAGTTACAAAATCTAGGAATTTAAAAACAATTTTCTTTAATGATTTTACTTTCATTGGAATGCAAAGAAACACTATGTGAACTCATCCTGAGGATAATCTCAACTAAATTTGTTTAAATAATCGTTATCGTATATTATAAAATAAAATAAAATAAAATAAATCGTAATGCATCGGTTATCGTAATAAATAACGATTAATATCATAATCATAATCGTAATCGTAATCACCGAATCGTTGCATCCCTACTTTTTACCCAAGTTCGCCAAAAGGAGGGTTGTTTTTCGAGCATATGTATTTGAATTTGAATTAACAGAACATATTTTGCAGCTGAAATACTGAAGATAAATAACAAGCTACTTGCCTTCCAGCGTGACCATCTTTCCCGCCCGTTTCAAAGCTTTCACCGCCTCCTCGTGTGTAGCGTCTTTCAAATCTTCACCGTTCACCGACAATATAGCATCGCCAACGTACAACTGCTCCGTTAGATCTGCAGCCATACCCTTGAATATTTTAGATATCAATATCGGCATATTGTTCTCGACTCCACCTTTTATAGATATCCCCAACCCACTATTGTCGGATTTTATGACTTGAACTACTCGTTTCTGGTTGGCTATCTCTTCGGGTACCTCTGTGAAGTCACTGTTAGGTGTTTCTACGTTGTTGTTGTTCATGGTACCGTTGAGTGTGGTGGTAGCGTCGTATCCATCGTCCAAACACACGCTGAGATAGTCATCTTCAAGGGAACAGTGAACTCGGTACCAGGCGCCCCGCACCAGCGTCTCCAGCAGCCCGGACCGGACGCTCGTGGCGCTCGGGCTGTCGCTGCTGCCACTCGAAGCACCGTTCTCCACCATCGTAACACCTAATGTGTTCTATTACGTTTTTACAAAAACAGAAAATCACTTCCCATCGGCGCAACTTGCGCAAGCACGTTCATCGAGGTCACACCGAAAATTCTTTTGCTTAATTCATTCTTTAATTATTCAAGGGTCCGTTAATTGACGAAAGCATAGAATTATGTGGAAATTCACCGAATAGTATCAAAATAAATAGAAATTTTGCGCAATCGATAAATTGACGTTTCCTTCACCCGCGCAACCACAGAATAAAAATTGTTTGAATGAATGATTGAATGACTACCTATTGACGAATGAATGATTAGTAGAGCTAGCATGCATGCCACGCACCGCACTGCACGCACGAGTCGCACGACTGCACGAGCACGACGAAGCGCAACGCAGTCCACACTCCGCAGGCAGTCAATGGATGGACTCATGCAGGATAAAGCTTAAGGATAAACATAAGCATTTTGCCCACGGGCACCTTTGTTTCCATTTGCGAGTATTATAAATTCGGAACTCTACGTTAGGTACGCGGTATGCAAGATCGGAGTAACACTTCGCTGTTTTTTTTTTTCTTTTATTGCCTTAAGGTTGTCGCTTTGCTGTCTTGTCAGCTGTCATGTAATGTGAATGTCAAAATTGTGTTATTGAATGGCTGATGTTTGTTTTCTCAAGAAATTTCTTTTTCTCATATATACAACATGGAAATGTGCAGAGCATGTTTAACAACTGGGAAAAATATGACTCTACTGGATGAACCTTTTATTAACGGCTACAACCTACTAACAAACCTCAACGTAAGTTCAATTACATTGTTTTTTCTGTTTTTGTAAACGTGTTGAATAAAGATAAAGATTCTACTGCCTGCCTCGATCTGTTCAAGTCGATATCTTATCGTATCGTTATTGTCAGCGATTTCTCTCATTCCTGTTACTTAAACTTCTTCATCGTCTTCATAAATATCCTGTATGAGTGATGAACTCTGGGCAGATTTTAGTCATATTGGCTTCTATAAAGCACTTAATAGGGGTTTAGAAACGTTCTACCTTAATCTAGAGAGGGAAAAGGGTGGGGGGAAGTTGGTCGTTGTGAATAAAAAAAAAACAAACACAAACACACACACACATTTTCTTAAAAAAAAATGTTTTGGACTAACCGATAGATAAGGTTAGTTTAGGGCAAAGTGACGAGCATGTAAGGTTTCTTGCGACCATCTACCTAGTCCACTCAAAATTATAAATTCTCCACCTCACCCTTACTTCCCCAACCCGCTATCACCGCTTCTAAATAAGTACCTACCGCCAGGCCTGTCTCACTCCTCAGCTCAGGTACGTTTGACAGCCGGACACCTCCGAGGTGTGCATCGTCGCTCATTGACATAAGGCGCATTTTATTTTGTTCCTGAAGTGCGTGTCGTGTCGGATGACCGGGACAACACTACAGGCCAGCATACACCGGGCTCAAGATCGAGCGGCCTGGAGAGCTGTGGTGGCACAAGCGACCCACGATGGTCACGTCCCTCAGCCATGAGGTTACGACCAAGAAGAAGAAGAAGAAGTGCGCGTTCGAAATTCGAAAAATCGGGTTGAGTGAACTATCTGTTACGGTAGTAACTATTAAATAATCTGTGCTACCGCTAAATCTTTTCCTAAATGTGACTATAATAATACAAAATGTATCAACACATTTTCAGATCTCACCCTTCGACAACATGCCACAGTATTCGTGTGAAAGCTGCTCTCAAACTGTTAATTTCTACCTGGACTTCAGAGAGAAATGCATCACATCGGAATCTACACTTCAACAAGTCTTACTAGAGGTAAACATATCATTGCCTTTATTTCAGGCAATTTTATTAGTTCTTACCTATGTTCTTACAGAGTCGCATTGCAGGTCTTTACGGGTCGGTCAATACAAGATAAAAACGTAATAGGAGAGATTGAATAAGGTGACCAATCATCGATATACTTAGACTACTTATATCCGGACCGGCCTTGCGGTAGCATTTCCCCTCTGCCACGGTATTAGATCAATTAATCTTGCGCATTTACACCCAATTTTATACCTTATCACAAAACGAGACAGCCTATAATAGCGAAACAATAATTTTGAACTTAGAACGTTTGGGGTTTACACTAGGGATGCAACGATTACGAAGCGGTGCATCGTTTTGCATCTGTAATCGTAATAATTACGATTAATAACGATGCAATGCACCATAGTAAGAATCGTACGATTATTAAATCGAATTGAAAACGTCAATCGGATTGCACTTGTTGATTAATACCAGATCTGAATACTAGATTCCAGAGCTAAAAAACAATATTTAAAAAAATCAGATCTCTCGCTGCCATTTTAGCTCATCTGGAGCAAAATCTTTTTTGTTAGATTTGAATCTCATTTTATTATTCTACAAAAATTCAACTGATTCCTATGATTTGATTTTCGGTTTGAAATACCTAGGTAAGGAGTTCTCGTGCGTGATATGATGATACCCGTTCCACATTTTAAAAAATGGAACTTGGAAATTTTTAAAGTTTTTTTTAATGATTTAACTTTCATTGGAATGCAAAGAAACACCATGAAAACTCATTCTGAGGATAATCTCATCTTTTTTTTTTAAATAATCGTAATGCATCGGTTATCGTAATAAAAAAATAACGATTAATATCGTAATCGTAATGGCCGAATCGTTGCATCCCTAGTTTACACGAGACTACTTTTCATGATTTTGAACATTCAAAATTAGAATCTAAAGTCATAGGGAATAAAATCCAAAGTTGTGGATAACATGTTACCTCGCCCCCCGCAGAAAGTGGCAGAAAGTTTGTTAGTAGAATGACACGTGGTTACGCGTCCCGATATAAGTAGTCTAAGTAGATATATCACCATCACAGGCCTTTACCGTACAACCAGGAAAATAAATAACCTCGGCAATATTCATTTGCGCAGAGTCTCCAACAAAACCTGAAGCCGTTTAGTAATCAAAGGGTTCCAAGTCGGATAGCAGCGAAAAGGGTGCGAAAATAATTATCCAATCGTGACAAGGCATTGAAGGTCCTGATCCTGATTGGTCAATGTAATTTCGCACGCTATTAAAATTTCGTGGCGACGTGCTCCCTCCCTGTCACACTGGACAGAGGTTTCGGTACTACTAGTGAAACGTGGATGTTCTGAAGTTTCAGAATATCTCACCCCCTTGGGGAATATAGTCATGAGCATACGCTTATGCTTATTTAAATATTTCAACTGCGCAGGTACATCGGGGGAACTTATAAATCTGGTACATTTGTTGTAGATGATTTAAGCAGTGTATAGATATTTATTTAGCATTGTATGTGAGTTGATATAAAAAAATTCAAAAACTGTTCCTTTCTTTTATGTTTTATTTTGTTTTCAAACATGAACTTTATGAAATTTTTTTGTTATTCTTAACACATTTGTTTCCCCTCCCCTCTTATTCGAAATTATTACTCAGTGGTTCAGTGCCCATTTTAAAGTTCGCCTTGTGCCTATAGTTTTATGGATATATATGCGTCAGAGAGCACAGATGTCTTAAAACTGTTTTATTTTTACTGTATAACTCTTAAAGACTAGAAAATCTATTTCAATAACAAGTTATATTGTAATGCTTGCTTTAAAATAAATAATGCTGTAAGGAAACCTGTACTTTACAGAAAATCAAACATGAAACCAAAACTAATGGTGATTTGAAACCGATGGATAGCGATAGCATCTTGGATATAAAGCAAGAAGTGAAAGAGGAAAAAATTGATGATTCCATGTACAGTGAATATCTTAATGATGCATTTGCTGACTATGATGATGTTACCATGATGCTAAAGGGAGAAGGGTCGGAAGGTAAATATAAAAATAACTGTTATTCAGTATAGACAGAATACATTTTCAATGATTAGAACTAAGCAGTCCTTAGAGCCCTTGCTCTTACAGACGAGCGATACTTTGCTGTCGCGGTGGGCCGCAGAGCGTCGCGCTCATACATTTTACGGTCGACCCTCCGCAACACCCGGCGACCGCAATGTGTCGCTCGTCTGTGAGAGCGCTAAGCAGTAAAATTTAATTTTACTAGTTGCTGGTATCAATAATATTGTCAGGATGTCCATTGGCCTCCTTTAGGACAAGCCATTCATCATGTGCCTCAGAAGGTAGAACATAGCTATAGGCCGTCAACGTCGTGCACGGCGCGCCCTAGGGGTACAAACGTAGGCAGGGGCGAGGTAGCACGCGACGGGCGGAAGGTCCGCGCATGCGAGATATTGTACCTTCACACTCGATACACGTCCGATTTTCTCCAGCCGAATTTCTTTGGTCCCTTCAAAACAAAGCTCTGTGAAGGATTCACTTTCGGCCCAAACGTAGGAATCCCTGCTATGGTAGCGAGTCGTATGCAATGTAAAGATGGGCGGTAATTTTGTCTGCGTATACATTTAATATTGAGTACGTTAAGTCACATGCTGCCACGGCACGCGCCGCACTCCTGGCCCACGTCTGGTCGCGCCTCTTCCACAGTCATAAGTCGTTTCATACACGCTTGTCGGTTTCGGGTACATTTGATCTGACTCTTCTTAAGTACGCTGCCAATTTGGTCCGCATACGTACGTCTAGGGCGACCCCTTTCGACTGTCCAATTCACACTTGCTTTATATATTTCATTCGTCATTCTGCTATCACTCATTCTTTCCACATGACCAAACCATCTCAGCATTCCCTTTTCAATCCTTGTTACTATATCCTCTTTCAATCCACATCTTTCTCTTATTACACTGTTTCGTATTCTGTCATTTAGAGTCACACCACACATACTGTGTAAAGAACGCATTTCGACAGCATTTATTCTGGATTCATTCCTCTTCTGCCATACCCAACATTCGCTGCCATACATCAAAGTTGGAGCTAGCACACCGTCATGAAATGCCAAACGTGCCTTTTTGGACACGTTATGACTTTTCATGAATGTGTGCATCGCTCCATTAATCCTATTTCCCGCTTTCACTCGTCTCTCTATGTCTCCATCACACTTACCATCTCTCGTAAACATACATCCCAGATATACAAATTCTTCAACCTGTTCCAGTTTTTCATCTCCTATCATAATTTTACATTCAGTCATTATTTCATCCCTTTCGAGTACCATAACTTTCGTCTTATTTACATTCACTTTCATTCCTTTCTTCTTAAATGCCTCATTCAAGCATGTTACCATCTCCTGTAAATCGTCTGCCGATGATGCCAGTAGCACTTGATCATCAGCATATAACAAACATTTGACGAGCAACCCTTTCATCCTTAAACCACACTCTCTTTCTTTCAAATCAATCAAACAGCGGTCCATGAATAATGTCATTTTGCCGTAAAATAAATGTAATTCCGATTAAGCTTGAACATGCTTAAGTTCAAGCTTAATTGGAATTAAATTGTATTTAACGATTCTAGTTCTGCATTTTTTTGCGTTTACGATTTTATTAAACAACTAATTATTTATTTAAAACGGAACACAACGGAACGGAACGGTGTTCTGCATTTTGAATTGGAGAAATACTTCACCCCGACCGCGTACGAATGAATCAAGAGACGCGTTTAGTACTGCCCTGACGAATTGCACATCGCTGATTGGTTCGTACATGGTCGATGCATACCGTCGTCCATAGAGAACTCTAAAACCAACCTTAGGCTTCTGCTTAAATTAATTAATTTTTTTATTATATGTATAATCTCATTTTCAGACGTGAAGCCCAAAAGATCGAAACGTATCAAAAGAGAGAAAAAGAAACAAACTAAAGAAAAACTTAAACTATGTTTAAAAATAGAGCAACTCCTGGAAATGCCTTGTGGTATGTTATAAATATTTTATTTTGGATCAAAATAAATGCTGCTATGTAATTCTGACTTAAAATGGTCTGCCTCATTTCTTTCTGTGGCTTTTGTATACCCATACAACAGCCATATCCCTTATTCACCCACTAAGGGATAAGGTAGTACAATACGATTGCATTTAGATTAGAATTCGGGCCTTAGAGTAGCCTCGGGTTATTGTCGGAAACACGCGAATATAATATTGCTCTACTGCTCTGCAAAACTTTTTACAAATATCGAAAAAAGTTAAGTCAAAGTTAGACATCAAAGCAAAATAAGCCTTACTCCGTTGAATGCATAGACATTATTATACTAGTTGAATGACACTTATTTCTTGATTATTGACGTTGTAACAAGTGTTGCTTTGGTTGTTACTGAAAATTCAAATTTAGAAAATCTTTACCTTCACATTACACATATAATATAGAGCTGTAAACTCCCCCTTTAGACTAGAAACAAATATTGGTTAAATATTCACAGATTTCTCAGTAACAATTTTCATTTGAAACATCAAATTCATCCGCTAGTTTTAATATTTCACTTAAAGTGCCTTTAGAAACTAGTGTAAATTAGAAAACTCAGTCTTGTACTTTGTTGAAAAGTGTCTTATTGTCACTTTGTTTAAATTGTTGGGCTTCTTTCAAAAAGTACTTATAAACATTGTATATAACTTGTTTTGACTGTCAATTTATAGGAAGCCCCCTTTTTAAATGTGTTCCCATTATAATATAAATTAACCTTAACAAAATAATTACTGGGTATTATCTGCTCTATATACTTCCAAAGCGATGAACACGACTACATTTCTCGAGAGTTTAATTATTATTTATTACTGATTTCAAGAAGATTGTCATTTGCCGCGATCTTGTCTATTACACGAGTACTGTGCACGAGTATAACCGATTTTACCCGACACCCGAGGACTATACTTAGAGCAATAGCACTAGAATTGGACGCCGGGTCTAGTACGAAGTTATCAAAAAAAAAGTGTTAAAACTATTAAACAAACTAAAACATTGAAAATGGTGAAATTCTTTTCCATCCCTCTCCCCATCGGGGCATGGCGCGCGTGCGTGTCGTCCAATCAAACGAGGACTCGTGTAATTGATTCTCTTTTTCGTTATGGTGCTCTTTTGGTTCTTTGAGCGCGGACCCTACGTCCAGTAGTTGGTAAATCAATGGTTAATACATTGATTTCTTTTACAATGTTGCTTCAATGAATGTCCCAAACCAGGTCTCCGTCACTCGGCCGTAGTAACCGAGATAAGTACCTATACTTTGGCGCATTGTAAGATTCGTAAGCGATGCGCTTGTATCAATGGCTTGTTTGAATTCTGCCACTCGCTCCAAACGACAACGTCGCATACGTCGCGCTGTACAATGTAATAACGCTGAGTCAAGCGCCATTAAATACATTTTCTCAAACATGCTTGGAAATGTGAGCATTATTTTGACAACCTTCTTCGAGATAAATCGAAATTGCTGTACTGGCCAAATACATGCGCGCAGCGGCCGGCAATGTTTGTATGAAAATCCATATCTGTCGTGTTTAGCGGCCAAATAAATTACATTTTTAGCTCGAATACTATTTTTAATAACAAGATAAACTATAAAAAGTAATGAAAATGTTGATGACGTCACAACTCAATATTTAGTACAAATCTTCATACAAAGCGCATGTTTTGACGTCCGATAAAGAGTAGCTGATTTGACTAGTTGTCAAGTAGCCAATTCTAGGTTTCTATAGACTTGACTTGTAGTAGCTGATATAGCTCAAAGAATTGCTAAACTAAAGTAGCAATGGGCGGAACACATTGCTCGTAGAACCGAGGGCCGATTGGGCCTCCTAGTTCTGGTATACCGGTGCGGCACAGCCTGGGTTTGTGGACCGACGACCTGCTGAAGACGGCGGGAGCCCGTTGGATGAGGGCAGCGCAGGACCGCGAGTTGTGGCAATCCTTGGGGGTGTCCTATGTCCAGCAGTGGAAGTCTATCGGCTGAGATGTCTCAGACTTGTAAGCATACAGTGGTAGTTAGGTCAGGTAAGCACGTACCGTTAGTGAGAGGGAGGTGCGCGGGGGCAGAGGGCTCGTTGTCGTCGCTGTCGCTGCCGCTGTCAGAGTCACTGCCGCTGTCGCTCGACGAGCTCGACGAACTGTCCTCCTGCGCCGCCGCCTGCAACCACAAACATAACATTCATTCTAGCTATATAGGCCTGGACAAAGACTAAAGGAGATAGGAAAGAGTACTTTTCTCAAACATGCTTGGAAATGTGAGCATTATTTTGACAACCTTCTTCGAGATAAATCGAAATTGCAGTACTGGCCAAATACATGCGCGCAGCGGCCGGCAATGTTGTATGAAAATCCATATCTGTCGTGTTTAGCGACCAAATAAATTACATACTAAACTCATATCTGTCGTGTAATTTAAAAATGGAACGATCTTTTTCTCCGAAACTTGGCGACCAAGGAGGTAACTCATCAAAGGTTTTATTTAAATTTAGAACGGGCTTGCAAATAGAAAGCTGTTTATTGAAAAAAAAAACAAATTGTTGTTCGTTGTTCGTCATTGATTTTGAAAAGAGTTTTAATTTCCGCGAATTATTTGAGAAAATTTACTGTTTTAATTTCCGCGCATTGTTTGAGAAAAGTACTATACAAGCCTTGGCCACAACTAGGCATTGATGGACTTACGTATGTGTGCCTCGGCTTCGCCTCGGCCCACATTTACACGTTCGTCCATCAATGCCTCTGTTGTTGGCCGCTGCAGTAATGTACTATTTCGTGCGTACCGTCTGGCAGTAAAATCGTTTTCTTAGGAAGGAGATACATCACGTATCTGTTACGAAGTAACTTATAATCTGTGCCCAAACGAAAAGTCTGGATACATGCTTTGCATACAAATATGTTTCACTATCAATAAAAATGTCATACCAAAAATATTTTTTATTTATATTTCCAGGACTATGCAAGAAGACATTTAAAGATAAAGAAAAATTAAGCAAACACCTGGAGGAGCACAAATCCGAGAAGCGGTGTGATATGTGCTCGGAAACGTTCAGGAACTGGCCGGGGTTGTTCGGCCACCGGTACACACACCTCAAGAAGAAGGAGTGGCGTCGGTGTCACGTTTGTAATAAGGCCGCCTTTTCTGAAACTCATTTGGAATACCACTATTTAAAACTACATTATGATGGAGAAGTAAGTTTAATTGAAATGTTTTGCGTTTATGTTGGATATCCTAACTGTCCTGGGCTTTTTCGTCTAAACGATGATACAACTGTAACAGAAGTGTGCCTGGACATTAAAGATATTGAAAAAAAAGTTACGATTTTGTTTTTGGGTATATCTGATTCCAAATCACCAATTTTTGGATTTTTTGTTTGTTCAAGCATCACGCTAAAACTATTCAACCAATTTTGATTACATTTTTTTATGTGAAAGTTTTAAATCTGACTTAAAATCGGGTATATAATTTGTGCAGACGAAGTCGCTAGTAAAAGCTCGTTTATTATAAAACTCTAACAGAAGTGTGCATTGAAAATATTTACAAAAGGTTTAGATATGGTGTTTAGGTGTACCCGATTCCAAATCACAGTTTGTTCGTTCGAGCATCACGCAAAAACTACTGAATTGATAAAGCTTTGTGTCTAAAAGCTTATGATTTGACTTTTAAAACTGATAAACATTTTGTCCTGCCTGCTACGATGACGGGAACTAGAAAACGTTAAGGTGGAATCTATTTTGACTGTTTTCAAACCGGTTTTTGATAACCAAATTATTACATTTAATATATGTATATAAAATAAATAAATAATAAATAACGCTCACAGGCACATACATTGTAATGATCCCAAGAAAGCACTATTTATAGGCTGTTTATTATGGAAACCATACAACAACGGCACAAACATATAAACATCCATGACCGAACCGGGATTCGAACCCAGGACCCTGGTTTGGCAGTCCGGCGTGGTAACCATTACACCAACCGGGTCGTCAATATAGTTCAAATAACAGTGTAGATACGTTCTTTCTGCAGTGAATCTAATCGTTGAAAACACGATTCTATTAAATTTTCTCGATAGAAAAGAGGACCAAAGTAAGTTCGATTTCAGATTTATAACCAGTTTTACAAGAATCACCATACACATCTTCTGAATATACCATCATTTCAAAGGTAATTAATTATAGCAGTGATTCTACCCGATACATTTTACCCTTAGACAATTTAATAGTAGGACTGGCCTTGCGGTAGCATTTCCCCTCTGCCACGGTATTAGATCAATTAATCTTGCGCATTTACACTCAATTTTATACCTTATCACTAAACGAGACAGCCTTTAATAGCGAAACAATAATTTTGAACTTAGAACGTTTGGGGTTCACACGAGACTACTTTTCATGATTTTTAACATTCAAAATTAGAATCTAAAGTTATAGGGAATAAAATCCAAAGTTGCGGATTTCATGTTACCTCGCCCCCCGCAAAAAGTGGCAGAAAATTTTGATAGGAGAATGACACGCGTTACGCGTCCATACTATTAAATTGTCTAAGATTTTACCCCAAACACCCAAGAGATAAGATATTGATGAAAAATACGTTTTTTTGCAATCTTGCTATTAATTGAAGCGGGATGGCTAATTGCAAAAGTTTGTTTGTTAGAAAGAGACGCTTGCACTAGGGATACCTTAAAAAATTCCGTATCAGACGGGACTTTAACCCGAAACCTGTCAATCCGGGATTACTTTCACCCAGTTACGCTACCGTACCCCCGCCGATGCTTGCAATATTTCTTAAACTTTTTCGTCTTCAAAGGGTCTTCAAGGGATGGGATGTGACGTTTTTCATTATTAATTTTAATACAATAAGTTTATAGCCCATCGGATAGTTCCTCTTCGTTATTCTAGGAGGCCTTTGCCAAGCAGTGGGATTGTATAGTTTTTACATATAAAAAATAACTAGAAAATTTCATCTATTACAGAATAAAAATCTAATATGCAAGCACTGTTTGAAACCGTACGAGACTCCTAGGAAACTAAGTAAACACATCCACACGGCGCATTCCGACCAAATATTTGTTTGCGATAGTTGTCATAAGACGTAAGTATCAACTTTTAATTCCAAACGGAGCATGCATCACTTAAAAACTGAACCGATCAGGATAGTGTTTCCACAAAAGCATACTTAGGACTTACCTAAGTATGCTTTTGTAGAAACTCTATCCTGATCGGTTCAGTTTTTAAGTGATGCATGCTATCAAGGAGGACTTCGCATCAGTGCGCTATTAACGGGACCACTAAGTTATGCCCAGTTGATTTACATTACTGCTTTGTAACCGAATACATTTGAAAGGACTGGAATGTCAGCGGCAATGTATGACAGCTGGGCATAACTGATGCATACAAAGGTGACATTAGAGACATGTGCCATGTTTAGGTTTTGTTATTGTATGACGTGATGACTCTATGGTTATAAAAACTCATTGGATGCATGCAGAAAAGTTTGTGGTATGTTATGTATGTACGTATGTACACACGGCGACACATCCAGCTACGCAAAACAAACATAAGCTGGCCGCGCGAAGTTATTACATTACTCTACCTACGCGCGACCAGCTTATTTTGGTTTGGCGTAGCTTGATGTGTCGCCGTGTGCACATCGACAAAACTTGCAATACAATTTTTTTGGTTTGCCCGTTTATTTGTCTTTCATGCATCGTGTAGAAATGCGGGTCAACTATTTGCAAGATGAATTCGATTATTTGTACCCGTTTCATGCTTTCATGGATGTTTTTATCTATAAAAACAAAAGGAATGGCATTGGCATGGCATGTTGCCAATTTTTATTTATTTATTATTTAATGAATATTTTGTGTTTTTGTTTCCAATAAATATTTCCAATTCTATACTTAAGTCTTAGGCTGAGATTCAGAGACGATTCGTTAAGACGTGCTAAGCACGAACTAAGCCAAGACAGCCAAAGTAGTACTTAACGCGAACTTACTTTTTGGTATTCACAGTCAAGTTTCAACCGGTGCTAAGCCACTACTCGGCTAAGTACCGTTCATTCAGTAGACACTCTATGGCATGGTGTTGCCAAGGTGTTAAAACTGCTACATGAAAGAATGAAGTGATAGAACCATACGAAGTCGTCATAAGAGTAAAAGAGGTAGAAGATTTTGTCAAAGATGGCCCGACGCTAATGGAACACAATGGAAAATTCAAACTACGCGGGTGATTTGAATCACTTCTGCGTAAAATCGGCTAATAAATTAATGAAACGTGAAAAACTAAGATGAAAAATCAGATTCAAAATAAAACAAGGTTTGATTTATGGAAATTTTAATAAATTTACACAAAATATTTATGATAAAATGCAATACAATACACAATACAAAGAAATAATTTTAATAAAAGTGGACAACTAGATATTATTCAATAATGTTGTTCTTCATACTCCTTATCTTCTTTCAACACTTTATTGGCATTGCAGAACTATACACACAGTATGCCACAATTAGATATATTGCTTTATTTTGGTGCTCAGTCCAATATAAACACTCAAATCTGTATAATCCAATATAAGCACCAAACATGCGAGCCAAAACATTTCTGGTCTGAACTTCCACATAATTATAATTTTGTAGTGCTCTCGAGCTGGGATTCAAAAAGGGAGTAAGCACATACACAGTTTGTGGGCCGCGGCCGGTACCTATCATTATTTGTCCATCACGCAGCAACATCAAACATTTTCATCGTTGGTGCAACAACAGCCTGAAAATAAAAATTATGTTTATTATAGTGCTAGGTATGTAATCTAATCGCTAAACTTTGATTGCTATGGGATCACAAGACTTGTCCATATTAATATTATTATTATAATTATAAATTAAATCAAGTTTTCGAGATTGGTGGTGCGATTCGGAGGTATCGACACTTAACCGTGAGGATTTGGGTTGGAATCCGCACAGATGATATACCACATACATATACAACTGCCAACTGTCTTGCAAGCAGTCATAGCAAAGCTCTTTTAGCATATTGTAGGTGTAAACATTGAATAATGTGTAAAGCGGCAATAGGTGGCTAGATTTTCACTGACAAATACACTGCATAAGATACCCTTATCCTTTAGTCACCTTGTACAACACCCACAGAGAGATACGGGGTGGCAAATTATAAGCCAAAATCACACAGCCATCTTAACACGTTTGCGGGCAGTGAACGAGACACAATAGAACTTTTATTATTACTGCTATAGCCGGTCACTGTCCACGAATGTGTTGATTATTAAAAGACTATTACTTACCTATTTAGGGAGATAAGATATGAACATTGATGCTGACATAACCAAGGATGTTGAGTGTTGAGAAAAGCTTTGTCGAGTAAAAAGTATGGGAACTTCACATACTCTCCGGCACAGGCATTCCGTCAAGGAGGGTGTTGAGGCATTAGGTAGTTCACCACGCAAAATCGATGCGCAGTGGTAGATTACATTACACATCACAATATTGGTAGGTATCCTTTGTATAATGTCGCTCTCCATTAATCAAAGTAACAATCATGTTTTTAATACTGGGTATCGGGGGTTATGTGGGGTCGGTTAATTTACTTTCGTTATGTAATCGAAAGCACCATCAAAAGGGATCTTTATTCTTGCTGACGAAGTGGAACAGGACTTGAAATCTTGAACAATCCTCGTAAAAATCGTAATTTCTCAACACAACAACAACATACGTTTCAAACAAATAGTTATGATTACAGGTTATGATAAAATATGTCAAAGGACTTTGACATGACATTGAGGATTATTTTTCGTTTTGCTGGCAAATTTTTGGCATTATGGCCCTGATTCCTTGCTGAGTAGGGCCAAAGTAGGACTTAAGTCGCCGATTTCGGAAACTAATGCTCGGCTTAGTTTGAGTTCAGACTAAGCAAAGTTTTACTCGACTCTGAATACGAAAATTGAACTTAGCATCGGTTTTGACATACGGGAGTTCGAACTATGACTTAAAAATCGTCTCTGAATCTCAGCCTTAGACAACTTAAGTACATGTATTGTATATTGTTGTCTAGTTATCGTAATACAAGTCAGGATCAGATACTGGTACTTTAAAAAATGGGACTAGATAACCTGTGTGACAGTATCCAAGATATAAATAATAAAACCGGTCAAGTGCGAGTCTGGCTACTCGCACACCGAGGGTTCCGTACCACACCACCACACAACATATTAACATACAAAAAAAAGTTTTTTTTTGTCCGCGGCCTTTAGCATAAGACCGACTCAAACTTGCCCGGTTTTTATTATCTGTTGTTATACTGTAGCGTTTGCTCTATAATCACACCAAGTTTCACGTTTGCATGTATTACCGTTTTTACGATAGAGCGAGAAGAAAAAACGTTAATAAAAATTAGTTTCTTGTATGAGGACCCCCCCCCCCCCCCCTAATTTTTAACTTTTTCACATTTTTATTATTTGTTGACAAATCCGCCGTAATAACGCCCTTAATAGGTAGGACGGACGGACAACGTAGGCTTAGTAATAGTAGTACATACATACATACATACATAAGCTCACGCCATTGTCCCAAGGGGGTAGGCAGAGACCACAGATCGCCACACGCTACGACTCTGACACACTTCTCTAGCCTCATTGACATTCATACATCTTTTCATGCACTTCCGTCGATTGAGGGTGCTACGCACTTGTCCTTTTCGGAAAAGATCATTGATTTGATCGTGGTATGTTTTCCTCGGACGGCCTCTCCCAACACTTCCACTCATCTGTGCTCGATAAATTTCATTCGTAAGTCTTCTTTCATTCATTCTCTCTACGTGACCAAACCATCTAAGCATACCCCTCTCAATCCTTGTTACTATATCATCCTTCAACTTACACCAATCCCTTATCACACTGTTCTTGATTCGATCAACCAAAGTAATACCACACATACTTCGTAAGGAGCGCATTTCAACTGCATTCACTCGACTTTCATTCCTTTTATTCCATACCCAACATTCACTCCCATACATTAGCGTAGGCACCAACACACCGTTGTGAATAGCCAGACGTGCCCTTTTTGATACAGACCGGCTACTCACCACGGCGTGCAGGGCCCCATTTACCTTATTTCCCGCAGTCACTCTTCGCTCCACATCCCCGTCACACTTTCCATCTCTCTTAAACAAACTTCCCAGATATACAAATTCATTCACCTGTTCCACTCTGTCTCCTTCCATAACAATGTTACATTCTGTAACATCGTCTTCACGTTCCAAAACCATTACCTTCGTCTTGCATACATTGACTTTCATATCTTTCTTCTTCAACGACTCATTCATCACATTCAACATGTCTTGTAACTCCGTCACCGACGGCGCAAGTATCACCTGGTCGTCAGCATACAAAAGGCACTTGACACTAAGCTCATCCATTCTTATACCGCATTCCATCTCTTTCAAATCAGTCAGACAACTATCCATATAAAGATTGAAAAGCCATGGCGACGCAACACATCCCTGTCTCACACCCCTAGAGATGTTAAACCAGTCTGTGTACGCCCCATTAACTCTGATACAGGCTTTAGAGCCCTCATAGAGGGACTTCAAAGCCTGCACTAAGCGGTCATCAACCCCATATGCTGACAGTGTCGACCACATTTTACTCCTGTTCACTCGGTCATATGCCTTTTCAAGATCTACAAAGGCGCAGAATACTTTTTGGTGTTTTTCTAAGTATTTCTCTGAGATGCACCTTAAAGAAAAGACTTGATCCATGCAACCCATACCTCTTCTGAATCCCGCTTGTACGTCCCACAT
The DNA here is from genome assembly GCA_922987775.1 of Agonopterix subpropinquella. Classification (NCBI taxonomy): domain Eukaryota; kingdom Metazoa; phylum Arthropoda; class Insecta; order Lepidoptera; family Depressariidae; genus Agonopterix; species Agonopterix subpropinquella. The sequence continues at coordinate 20,180,158 of OV277703.1, read as the reverse complement.
TTTTTCATCAGTTACATTCATCACTCTCTCAATCAAAACTTTTGCATACAGTTTGCCAACTACACTAAGAAGGCTGATGCCGCGGTAGTTCTTGCATTCTTGCTGTGAACCTTTGCCTTTATATAATGGGACGATGACGGCTTTGCACCAGTCATCTGGTACTTGACCGTCCCTCCAGCACATATTAAAAAGTTTCCACAGCAAGCTTGTCACTACACTTTTTCCACTTCTTAGCATTTCGACATTTACCCTGTCATAACCTGCAGCTTTACCTAATTTCATACTTTTTAACGCTTTCACTATTTCATCTCCCGTAATTTCTTCTTCCATACCTATCTCTGAGCATGCTGGCTCTGAGGTTTCTCCGCTATCGGGAGCCTCATCCTGGCTACTATCAAAAAGCTGCTCAAAATAGTAGTACTCTGTGGTAATAGTGTCTTGTTTTCACCCTTTGGATACGGAACTCTAAAAAATATAAAATTGATATGTTTCAGTTTCAACAATAAACAGAAATTAAAGTCGCACGTCAAGACCCACAGCGAGAACAAGAGTTATATTTGTGACCTGTGCGGCTTCTCCTGTAAGCAGTGCAGTGGACTTAAGGTTACTTTACTATTTTAAAGCTGATCATATATCTGTATACACCACTAATTTTTAATTACTAACATAACTTTATGGGTGTATTCAGACAATGGATCTAAACCACTTTCCCTAAACCAACGAGAATCTTTTATGGACCTTCCATACAAAACTGCGAATCAGCCGATCGATTTTCTATGGGAGGTCCAACGATTTTTCTCATTTTTCGACCCATTTTCCTTAGGGGTTATACACGTTTTTTTTAAAGGCACCTAATTACTTTAGCCTAAGGCGGGGTTTATACAGAAGAGACGTGTGGCCACAGAATAGGTAATAGTCTATAGTTCTACATACAGAACGGCCACTCCCTGCCCCCCTCTGACTTCAGATACCTCACCCCCCCTCACACTGTCTGTGGTAACTTGAGGGAAGCCGAGCAAGGGAATGCAGTCAGGCGCGCGCACCCGTTGGATTTGACTACATAAAATATATTTTATTTTTCTCCTCGCAGTAAAAATAAACGTTGGAAAATAACGCTAAATTCACATTTTCTATGATTCTTTAGCTTAAAAACTATTTTTAATAACAGAATGAACTATAAAAAGTAACGAAATGTATAATGTAGTTCATACGATGCGTGTTAAGTGAACCCTACACATATGACATGTCATGCACAATTTTCGCAAAGTGCGCATGTGCGAACGTCATCATGTCAAATCTAAAACGTTGTTTGAAGTGCCGGACCTGTGGTGTGGCGGTGGCGGATAGTCAAAGTAAGACAATATAAACCTTACGAGCTTTTACCCGCGACTTCGTCCGCATAAATTATATACCAGATTTTAAGTCAGATGATAAGTTATCAAACAAAAAAAGTTTCATCAAAATCGGTTCAGTAGTTTTTGCGTGATACTCGAACAAACAAACACCCAAACAAACAAACAAACAAACAGACAGACAAAAAATGCATGCATGATAGTTGTCATAAGACGTAAGTATCAACTTTTAATTATCCAAACTAAGCCCTAAGTATGCTTTTGTGGAAACCCTTTCGGTTCAGTTTTTAAGTGATGCATGCTATACAAGGAGGACTTCGCATCAGTGCGCTATTAACGGGACCACTAAGTTATGCCCAGTTGATTTACATTACTGCACAAAAATTTGTGATTTGGAATCAGGGACAGGTAAAAACCATGTCGTAATTTTTTTTTTGTAAATACCTTCAATGTACAGACACACTTCTGTTACAGTTTTATAATAGTTTAGATACAGGGTGTAACAAAACACCCTAGTAATACTTAAAGGGGCGTTTCAGACCATCAAACTGAACAACTTTCACTATGGAGCCAACATCGAAATCGCGAAAAAAAAACGTTCTTTCATACAAAACTGCAGTACCGTCACAGATTATTTAATAGTTACTACCGTAACAGATACTGCACTCTCTTAGAAAACACTGATTTCGCGCGCTTTTACAGACAACCGAGTCTTACGATCTGTCACCGCGACGAACGACGAACTTAAACGCGTCTTATGTCAATTAACCTAGAGTTGATATCACATTGTCCGTCACGCGCCTCTGACGTAACTACCGAAACGCAAGGGTTGTTTATTGTCAGAAAATACCCTCCATCACCAGGAATTGATTTTCTTCAATCTTATTTTCCAAAATAACGTTTAAACCAAGTTCGAAGACTACGGGAATTACTTCTCCTGAAAGGAATTTTTTTTTGCGAAAAAAATTTAAACCAACAACTAGTTACCAACATTGATAAAATTATTCCGTTTATTTGTATCTTTATTTATTATTTTGTTTGTATCTTGTACAAACGATAAAAACAATAGCGTTGTTATACCAGTATTCTAAGTATTTTTGCACATATTATTTTCAACACAAAACTGTGCTTTTGGATAAAACAAAATTAAAATTTACGTAAGTAAGTACCTTTTTTCATCCGTAGGCAATGTGAAAAATGACACATTTTGTTAGATTGTCTACCAAACATCACAATAATTATTAGCAGGCATATTTTCCCAAAAGAAAACCGTCCAGTACAGCATGGGTAGCATGCCAACCCGCGATAGCTGTGATACAGCTATATCACATCTTTTATCTCTTTCGTTTGTGCGCGAACGAACGAGATAAAAGACGTGATATAGCCGTATCACGGCTATCGCGGGATGGCATGCTACCCGTTCTGGAAGTACGCAATCGCGATAGCGTGTGATAGCCCTATGTTATTAACATCTTGCAAGATATGCGTGGCGTAGGTACTTTATCGCAGCTGTCAGACGTGAGTGACGGAGCACTGGTACCGTCTCGACTCAAATGTATGGGACGGCAGATTTTTTTACTTTTTCTCGACGTTGGCCCCATAGTGAAAGTTGTTCAGTTTGATAGTCTGGTGTTTTGTTACACCCTGTAGTACGTAGCATAGATAGCGTCCTTTGGAGAATTACGCCCGCGCCTCCAGGCGACGTCGCCTGGAGGCGCGGGCGCGATTTTACTTTACGACAAAAACAATGCTATGCAATGAACTATAAGGTTTATATTGTGTTACTTTGACTATCCGCCACCGCCACACGTCTCTTCTGTATAAACCCCGCCTTAGATTGAATTTTAAATTTTAGATAGAATTCATAGAATACATACATGCATGCACATGCTCACTGTTACATTCCCAGAGGGGGTTAGTCAGAGAAATTATATGCACCCAATAATATTTTACACAAGAAACCTTTTTTTAAATTTACCTTCATAGAAAAAAATTGTGCCGATACCACAGATACGGCCGTCTCGCTCGTAGCATTGCTTTGACGCTTTACGCGCGCTCGTATCATATTTTCTTATTGGTGTAATTTTTTTTTAATTATTAGAACGAGAATTTTTCTTGGACCTCATATAGAAACCCGAATCTGAATACACCGTAAAATTAAAAAATAGTGGAGTATAATAAATACAACGTACAGTCGGCCGCAATAAGTTGTATACACTTTTGTTCTACGTCGTAGTACTAAAGTGTATATATATTATTGCGGCCGACTGTACCTGTTACTCTCATAAACTGTAAAAACTAAATCTCATTTTGCAGGCTCATAAGATACGAAAGCATGCTCCCAAAAGAGCAACATGTAAAGTTTGCCAAAAAGTATTCGCGACTGGGGAAGAGCTCGATAAGCACATTTGTAAAGAAGTGCAAAAGGTGTGCCCCGTCTGCGGCATCCAGATGATGGGCTCCAAAAGGGTAAGGTTATCTCCATTATTAACTTTTAAAAGCATTATCAGAAAAGTAAAGCCTTGTTTAATGTTGTAAAATGAAATTAGTTCCAATGATTTTCCGCAAAATGGCGAGGTGTTTTATTTTTCTGGTCAAGTTCAATAGCTCATGAAATGACTCGGGTCTCCAACGTGTTTATTTTTTATTTATAATTAATGGACTCTTCCATTTCTCCATTCCATTTCTGCCAGTGTCAAGTAGTTTATGGGAGAATCTATCCCAATCTCAGGGATTGTTTTTGGACAAGAACTAGAAGAGAATGAGGAATGCGCAGCCTCGTGGCAGGCAAAAACGCGACGCGCGAAACCACGCGAGACGAGTGCTCGGGTCAGTTCCTGCAACCCAACGGTGTTTACAAAATGTTTCAAAGTCCCACAACACGTGTGTGTGCTGAGAAAATAATTTAAATTGAAAAAAAAAACCAAGGAGATTTTAATGTTCTTCGAATGTCATTGGCAAACGTGAAAAGATATTACCGACAGCCTTTTGATTAAATAAAGAAATATAATTATTTATTTTAAATGTCGCACATTACTTTTAAGTAGGGATGCAACGATTCGGCCATTACGATTACGATATTAATCGTTATTTATTACGATAACCGATGCATTACGATTATTTAAACAAATTTAGCTGAGATTATCCTCAGAATGAGTTGTCATAGTGTTTCTTTGCATGCCAATGAAAGTTAAATCATTCAAAAAAACTTTAAAAAATTCCAAGATTTTGTAACTTTTCCTCAGTTTTTCTACTAAGTACTTTGAGATTCAAGTAAAAGGTTCACTTAGTCAGGATTCTGCTTTTTGGATGCGTAGAGGCCAATTTGCTTTGCAAAAACAACTTGGAACTTGATTCTGTACAATCTCGTTAATAAAGCGATAGCTCGTCCGATTTACGTGGGAGATCAATCTTTTAAAATGTGGATGAGATATCGAGAGCGAGAATGTATGTAATACGTCAAACTGAAAATTAAATTATAGACCTCAGTAGAATTAAAAAGAAAATAATAAAATGAGAGTCAAATCTGACCAAAAAAAAATCGATTTAGCTTGAAATGAGCTAAAAAGGCAGCTAGAGATCCGATTCTTTTAAAGTTGTTTTTCTGCTCTGGAATCTAGTATTCAGGTCTGGTATTTGCCAACAAGTGCAATCCGATTGACGTTATCAATTCGATTTAATAATCGTACGATTCTTACTACGGTGCATTGCATCGTTATTAATCGTGATTATTACGATTACAGATGCAAAACGATGCACCGCTTCGTAATCGTTGCATTCCTACTTTTAAGCTTTTATGCCAATTTTTTCATGGAATATCAACCAGTATTTTCTTTGTCAAGTCGTATAGACCCTAACGTAGGTAACCCAGAAGGGAAACCTGAGAATTGTAAGTCTCCAGGCACCCCCACCCGCAGCTTATTTAAGTAACAAAAGTCTGTAATATTAATCTGATTGATCCATGATACATAAGAAGTTAGGAGAAACAAAGTATAACTAAAAACATTATGTTTTAAGAACAGCAGTTTGATAGTAAATTAAGACTGAGATAATAAAATATTTTCATATACCATTTCATGAGACGTGTTGATTGTGGTTTGACTGTGTTGTGTAAGTGTGGTGAGTGAGTGTGATGTATGAATGTCGGGCTGAATTTAGTGAACAACGCTAATCCGTTGGCCGAAGAGTAGAAGAATATTTGTCCTTTATGCATTCCTATACCATTGATCGGATTGCGATGAAACTTTGGTGAGTTGATGACTTGTGCGTTTTGTCCGCGAAGGATTCTGATAAAAAGAAAGTACAGTCAAGAGTACATCAAGCTTTACACTTGCAGTTCGATTGTAACGCTTATAGCGCACTAAATAAGAACGGTACAAAGTCCAAAGTGTCAAGCTTGACGTGATCTTGACTGTACAACGTGTTAGTAAAAATATAAATAAACATAGACTGTAGAGTAGACCATCAAACTGAACAACTTTCACAATATCGAAATTGCGAAAAAAAAATCTGATCCATACTAAACTACAAATCTACTCGAGCTAAATGTATGGGAAAGCAGATTTTTTTCCGCGATTTCGAAGTTGTCTCCGTAATAAAAGTTTTACAGTTTGATGGTCTGAAGCACCCCTAAAGTATTGCTAGGGTTAGGTTACACCCTGTAGAAAGCATTGTCTCCCGCAGATGTCCCGTCACATGGAGTCTCACAGACAAGTGGGCCGGTACAAGTGCTCGCGGTGCCCCGCGGTTTACAAGACGCGCGGCGCACTCAGAGTACACACCGACCGCCACGATGGCGTCCGCACCAAGCAGTGCGAGTTCTGCCCCCTCAAGTTCTTCAGCTCCTCCGTGCTCATCAAGCATCGCCGCGTCCACACTGGTAAGCATCAGATGTCACATGCAGTCTCACAGGCAGGTGGGGCGGTACAAGGCACTATCCACCAAGCAGTGCGAGTTCTGCCCCCTCAAGTTCTTCAGCTCCTCCGTGCTCATCAAGCATCGCCGCGTCCACACTGGTAAGCATCAGATGTCACATGCAGTCTCACAGGCAGGTGGGGCGGTACAAGGCACTATGCACCAAGCAGTGCGAGTTCTGCTCCCTCAAGTTCTTCAGCTCCTCCGTGCTCATCAAGCATCGCCGCGTCCACACTGGTAAGCATCAGATGTCACATGCAGTCTCACAGGCAGGTGGGGCGGTACAAGGCACTATGCACCAAGCAGTGCGAGTTCTGCTCCCTCAAGTTCTTCAGCTCCTCCGTGCTCATCAAGCATCGCCGCGTCCACACTGGTAAGCATCAGATGTCACATGCAGTCTCACAGGCAGGTGGGGCGGTACAAGGCACTATGCACCAAGCAGTGCGAGTTCTGCCCCCTCAAGTTCTTCAGCTCCTCCGTGCTCATTAAGCATCGCCGCGTCCACACTGGTAAGCATCAGATGTCACATGCAGTCTCACAGGCAGGTGGGGCGGTACAAGGCACTATGCACCAAGCAGTGCGAGTTCTGCCCCCTCAAGTTCTTCAGCTCCTCCGTGCTCATCAAGCATCGCCGCGTCCACACTGGTAAGCATCAGATGTCACATGCAGTCTCACAGGCAGGTGGGGCGGTACAAGGCACTATGCACCAAGCAGTGCGAGTTCTGCTCCCTCAAGTTCTTCAGCTCCTCCGTGCTCATCAAGCATCGCCGCGTCCACACTGGTAAGCATCAGATGTCACATGCAGTCTCACAGGCAGGTGGGGCGGTACAAGGCACTATGCACCAAGCAGTGCGAGTTCTGCCCCCTCAAGTTCTTCAGCTCCTCCGTGCTCATCAAGCATCGCCGCGTCCACACTGGTAAGCATCAGATGCCACATGCAGTCTCACAGGCAGGTGGGGCGGTACAAGGCACTATGCACCAAGCAGTGCGAGTTCTGCCCCCTCAAGTTCTTCAGCTCCTCCGTGCTCATCAAGCATCGCCGCGTCCACACTGGTAAGCATCAGATGTCACATGCAGTCTCACAGGCAGGTGGGGCGGTACAAGGCACTATGCACCAAGCAGTGCGAGTTCTGCTCCCTCAAGTTCTTCAGCTCCTCCGTGCTCATCAAGCATCGCCGCGTCCACACTGGTAAGCATCAGATGTCACATGCAGTCTCACAGGCAGGTGGGGCGGTACAAGGCACTATGCACCAAGCAGTGCGAGTTCTGCCCCCTCAAGTTCTTCAGCTCCTCCGTGCTCATCAAGCATCGCCGCGTCCACACTGGTAAGCATCAGATGCCACATGCAGTCTCACAGGCAGGTGGGGCGGTACAAGGCACTATGCACCAAGCAGAGCGAGTTCTGCCCCCTCAAGTTCTTCAGCTCCTCCGTGCTCATCAAGCATCGCCGCGTCCACACTGGTACGGTATCACCAAGTTTATGAGTCTGTTGGCCCTTAGAGCGCTTACAGACGAGCGATGTATGAGCGCGACGCTCTGCGACCCACGGCGACAGCAAAGTGTCGCTCGTCTGTAAGAGCCCTTAGACTGAAATTTGTTTGACTGTCGCGTAATTGGTTTTACATTTAGGGTTTGTTTCATCGCAATCGGTTCACTCAATAAAAAGTTACGAGTATTTATAGTCAGTGGTATACGCGTGCAGTGTCGCGGGCGCCGCTGGTTTTAGGGTCAGCGCACACCCAGCGTAAAACTGTTCGAGCATGCGCGAGCAGATTTCATTAATTCAATTGATAATGAACTCTATTCCCATTGAAATAAAGTTGAAAATAGCTTGCAAGTGATTAATTCCCTTTAGCGTCTGTTCGAGTATGCTCGCGTATGCTCCTCGCGGCGACGGGAGCAGTCGCGAGCATGCTCGCGCATGCTCGCGCATGCTCGAGCATGTTCGAGCATACGCCCGTGTCGATGCTTGCGATCCGTCGTAAGTGTTGCCGCCTCGGCCGGTTTCGGACTAAATCTAGCATATTTTTTAACTACTTTAGCCCGAAAAGGGCAATTTACTACAGATAATATTATATAATAATCGAACTCTTTTTGAAAATACAAAGAAAATCTAAAAGGTCGAAACAGATTTAGTAGGTTTTCAAATTGTTCATATTCCATTTTATAGTACCTAGCCATAAAATAACTGTCCCTAGAACTTTAAACCGTAGCACAGCACAGGGCGTAGTATTTCCCAAATATAAGTACATCTTTCTTGCCTCTTTTCATCTTATTGATGTGCTCTTCTTGCTCCTCTTCCTTTGCTAGTAACCCAATAAATACCAAATCCCAGTCTACCATACTTTAAAATTGTTGTTATCGCACGTCTTTGCTATAAAATATTGTAAACACAACGCAAAATTCACTACGTCAACTGTAGCAACACGGGAGCATCCGCGAGACTGTTCGAACACGCGCGAGCTGCTCGCGCATGCTCGAGCATCCGCCGCTGCCGCCGGCGGATTTCGCCGCTAGGTGTGCGCGACTGCAAAGAACATGCTCGAGCATGCGCGAGCAGTTCTACGCTGGGTGTGCGCTGACCCTTAGAATATTTGTCCTTTTTGTCCTATACCATTACCATTGATCGGATTGCGATGAAACTTTGGTGAGTTGATGACTGGTGCGTTTGTCCGCGATGGATTCTGATAAAAAAAAACTATAAGGTGTTAGTAAAAATATAAATAAACATTTAAGGGGGTGGTTTAGACTTTAGATCATCAAACTGAATAACTTTCACAATGGGACCAATATCCTCTATCCATCAAGCATCGCCGCGTCCACACTGGTACGGTATCACCAAGTTTATGAGTCTGTTGGCCCTTAGAGCGCTTACAGACGAGCGATGTATGAGCGCGACGCTCTGCGACCCACGGCGACAGCAAAGTGTCGCTCGTCTGTAAGAGCCCTTAGACTGAAATTTGTTTGACTGTCGCTTAATTGGTTTTCTTTTTACGTTTTGGTGTTTTTTTGGTTCGGACACTTATGAGCGCGGACCCTACGTCCAGTAGTTGGTAAGGGTCAGCGCACACCCAGCGTAAAACTGAGCAGTTTTCATTGATTCAATTGATAATGAACTCTATTCCGATAGAAATAAAGTTGAAAATAGCTTGCAAGGGATTAAATCCCTGTAGCGTCTGTTCGAGTATGCTCGCGTATGCTCCTCGCGGCGACGCGAGCATGCTCGCGCATGCTCGAGCATGTTCGAGCATACGCCCGTGTCGATGCTTGCGATTCGTCGTAAGTGTTGCCACCTCGGCCGGTTTCGGACTAAATCTAGCATATTTTTTTAACTACTTTAGCCCGAAAAGGGCAATTTACTACAGATAATATATAATAATCTAACTCTTTTTGTACCGTACAACTTAAATATTATTTCTTTAATTTGCAGGCGAGAAGCCGTACGTGTGTAAAGTGTGCGAGAAAGGGTTCACGGGCAACCATAACTTAAAGGTTCACATGAAGGTGCACGGCGAGCACCTGGTCGTCAAGAGGAGCAAGGACCCTGTAGACGTTAATATCTAACTACAATATATTAGTTTATCTCTGAGGTTTATCTCATCGATTTAATAATATGTACTAGGTCAGTACCAGGAGGGTGGCATAGGTATTGTCTATGCCTGGACGGCTGGGTTGAACCTCATCTGGCATCAAGGGCGATGCGGTGCTGCCAGATGAGGTTCTACCCTTACAAGCGGTGAAACATGAAAGCACTCCTTGGTGGTCGGTATTGTTTGTCTTTCTTTCGTAAATTTCCGTCGTTGTTTCCAACCAAAGATAAAGTATAGTAGATAAAGAATATAAAGCAGACATAAAAACGCTACTTGACATCCATTCACACTTATGACAGTCGTCTATTAGAATAAGCGAAATGTCAATAGTAAACAGATACCGTCTTGAACCATTTTGTTACCAGACCTCCAGCTGACTCCGCAAGACTCCGCTATTTCCTTACGTTAAGGATGAATTTTGCTTGAATTTGCTTAAAAAGTGGTGACATTTGTTTAACAGACGTAACAGATTAACGTCTAATCTAGCTCTGTCACTCTTATAAGGAATGACTATACATGTTTTTGTACAGTTTAATATTGGGTAGACCTGTTTCCAACATTAAGCTTGTCCCTTTCTAATCCAACGATAAAAATAAAATAAAAAAGTTTTTATTTAATTTTTGTTCTGATAGAAAGGGACAAACATAATGTTGGAAACATCGACGACGGAGACGAACGAAAGAAGGTCGGACATTGCCGACCGCCATTGACAATTTTCTTGTTTCCACGCTTGTTAGGAAGTTATGGATCCATTAATTAATATCCATGGTCAGTACATTACACTATGACATAATGTTACTTATTTGCATAGTTTATGGATTTTTATTTAACTTATTAAATAAAACAAAGATTTTATAAACTTCTTATAAATTATTTATTTTACATAGAAATACATTTTACATCTAATTTAGGTACAAAAGTAAATGTATCACATACAAAAAAAGTCTTTGGCAAGTACAAACAGTACTGTTTTTTTTTACTTTTATAAAAAGTATGAAAAAAGTAAAAAGTTAAAAAGGTTACAAAATGTAATCATAAGAGAATGATATAAGGCTTACATTCTACGATAAATTATTAGCACTAATTACAGGCAAGCTTCGAGACGTACAAAACAACTTTTCTTTTAACGAGATCAAGTACCTAAGTTTTCAAAATCCAGATACTGTTTAATGTCAGCCTAAAGGTTGCCACTGGTCTGTAGATGGCGCCACATGCGTGTGGTAACCCAAAATTCATCTAAAATTCTCAATCTTTAATAAAGTCAGTTTTCACAATCATTATTCATTAGTTTCATTACACTAATAGGATAGGACATTAAATTATACATAGACATGTTAGCTCATAGACTTCTCATGACAAAATTGATATCTACTAAAATTCAGCAACAAATAGGTGCGAGGGGTCGATACGAGCGAGTTGTACATTTTGGAATGCTTTAATTCTTCGAATAGTAACGTCCCACACAGAAGAATGTTAATAGCTTTTTCCAAGTGGTATCCGCGACATAGGTTTGCCCATACAAGAGGATATATTTGAAAAAAAAAAAAAAATTTTTCGTGCAATGGTTGTAAAATTTGAGTAGCTAGCCCTAGCATAGGATCGGTCTTTTCGGGTCACAGTGTATGTGTAGCACTTAGTGTGCTCTTTCGTCGTAAATGCTTATTTATAGGCATAATGTTTCCTGCACTTCATACCTTACTCCATGCTGATACAAGACATTGTAGTTATAAAATTGTGATAATATAAACATATATATTTTTTTTATGTACCTACTATCTATACATTTTTAAGTGCTATATTGAAAGCGATCTCATGTACCGCACTTCATATAAACCCTGTGGTTTCTGAAGTGCGGTTGATATTTATATATAATTATTATAAAAGTAATGTATATAATAAATAAATTAAAAAAAAAAATCTCCTGGATTCGGTTGCTGAATTTCCTTGCCATGCATTAGAAGTCTATGTCTGATCGGTCTATGGTCTTAGTGACCAATTGTTATCTTAACCAATACAATAACTGACAGAAATCATTTTGATTAGACGGCTTATGCTATAATTTACCTGACAAATAAATCTAAGCAATGCAGTTAACATGCAAAATTAACTAATCGTAACAATACTGCAATTAAGTAATTTTAAGCTACCAACAGTCTGTTTCATAACGCAAAATCACTCGGGGTGCCAACTAGAAAGAGAAAAAGCATACATAGATGATGTATGCCAGGGAGACAGATAAACTCCCTGAGTGATTTTTACGCGTTATGGAACTGACTCCATTCTAGACCTCAAATGAAATAAAATCAGTCTATCGTTTTAGTATGTCATTTTTCTTGAGCGAAATAATTTAAATTATTAATTATAGCATGTTGATGTCAAAAATAGCTACCTAAAATCGTATTATTTTCTTCTGTCTTTTTAATTTAAGGCTGTGGATACATTTGTAACAGTTTTCAAGGCATTTTGTTCAAAAATTATAATATTGGTGGATCAAAACGATCCACTTTTCTGAAAATTTCAGATTTTTTTTGAGTTTCTCAGAATTTTTTTCTAAGGAACTATGCTTATATATTTTTATTCGTTTTCAAGATATCGATCGTCACGGTATAACGCATTAAATTAAAGAATTAAATTAAAAATTTTAGGACATTGGCTCCCCCACAGTCCCATTGGGGGAGAAAAGGTGGTTTTGCTAGGGGCCTTGGCTATCCCGGGCGGGAAAAAAAAAACAGCTGATCGAGTCAGGGACTTTATACGGGCGATGTGCGGGTAGTTGCTTTCTGCAGTGGGCATGACGTATTATTTTTTATTTTTACTACAGTGCGCGCAAGACGCAATTTTTTTAAAATAAAATGTTTAGTAAATAACCATTGTGGTTCTGGTTCGTCGTTATGTTCCACCCAATAGAGCCAGATCTATTTACTAATTACAAAATTGTTTAATGTTGTGATTTTGGCCGCATTAAAAGGCGGAGGATAATAATTATTCTATGTTTACGATTAACACTTACTTCTAAAACTAATTCTACTAATAAATAAACTAAAAAAAATTTACTACATACAGCTGCGCGACTTAAAATTTAAAAACCATTGTATAATTATAATTACCGGGTGATTTTAAAGAAATCCAATACTTTCGGTTAAAAATGATGATAATAAATTAATCAGCAACTAAATAAATTCCGTACTTATTAAAGAAAAGCTACCAAAAAGTATATAGTAAAATATAAAAAAAATCTGTCTACTTTATACAATTCTTAGTACTTACCAATCAAAGTTTAAAGCTAATTTGTATAGAAATACAAAACACGAACCATGGAATCCTACTACTAATCCAATTATGTAAACTGATACATACAAAATGTACTTTATTGTACTAATTAATACCAATGTTCTAAATTGATTGACATCTCGTTTCTGCCGATACGTTTTTGAAATGCGTTGTTTTTAAAACTATATATTTAAAATCAGTTAAGGTGATTACTGCAATCCCAAAATTATAGAAATTATATTAAAATGCAGCTGTTTTCCTTCACCGTTTGAGAGCGGTCGTACTACGTACATAAGTAAGAAAAAATCATCGGTACGTGCGGATACGAACCTGGACCTTCATGACTGAGTCTCCATAATCTCTTTGGAACTCGCAACACGCTCTCAAGTTGAGGTAGACAGTCCAATTAGGGTTGAACCTCATCTGGCAACACGGAATCGCATTTTTTTACGCTTCATCCTTTTCTGTCGCTCAGGAACGTCATTTGCTAGAGTGAGAAAGAGCGCGAACGCGACAGCACCGGCAGTGCTGCCACCTTTCTCGCTCTAACAAATGACGTTCCTGAGCGATAGAAAAGGATAGGAGTGTGAAAAAATGCGATTCCGTCCTGCCGGATGAAGCTCAACCCATAGAATGCAATATACCTATCTACTCCCGCTTGAAAATAATATTCACGATGTTCAGAAACTTTGCTACTACCAAACACACCTTTCTGAGGTTGTTTGCTGTAGCAGTTTCAGAATTGAATGACGTGTCAAGTACAGATCGGTAATGCGGGACATCCTGTATGTAACTAAAAACGATACTTTTTATAATAGAGGGTCCTTCTTAATATGCTGTCGGTTTTTGGTCGCGAAAAGAAATCAGCCGTTCAATACAAAACTGCAAACCTGGGATAGCAGATTTTGTATTTTAGTAGCACAGAGAAACTTATTCAGTTTGATGGTCTTCTCTTCTCCCTTCTAATCCCTTTAAAATCCGTCAGCATAGAAGGACCCTGGATATTATGTAACTAAACATACATCTCGTGTAAAAAACGAATAATATCGCGTTAACTATCTAACTAACAACTAAATTTCATTACCGACATGCGAGTTAGGTATCCTAACAACAGTATCTCTAGTACCCAACTTATCTGTGTCTATGAGAGAGCCGGAGCTGTGCTTCTTCGCTTTAGGAGCCAAAGGTGGGACATCGCTGCAAATGGAGCAGTTGTCGTCAACCTTGGAGCTGGAGCCAGCTGTGGTGAACTTCTTGAGGCTGCCCGTGGCAAGGGAGCCGTTGGACGAGGAACAATGTGCTGGGAGTAGCGGGACTCTCTCTTGAAGGTCTCGGGTAGAGCCGGTGGGTCGATGGCCGCAGATGCTGCCAGAATCTGACGGCGCTGTTTCGGGACAACCGCCCATTTGTATCCATTCCCCTATCCTGGATGAACAAGATGTAAAAGTGAGATTTGGAATGGGCAAAGTGTTCTAAATTTAAACAATTATATTTCTCCAGGATGTCATACACACACATTGGTCACACTCATTCACGTATAGAAAAGTGATTGGATGAAACGAAAAATAGAAATGTTACTCAAATTAACAATTTTAAAAGTGTGAGAGATAACAATAGTTTTGTTCATTTCGGCCGATACCATTCTTTATCTGCATAGGTTATAATTAATTACGATAGATATCTGATTTTAGCTGGAATCGAACTGTGTATGAGAGGCGAGGCGGTCTATTGCAATAGTTACACATTCAGCGACTCAAAAAGTCCTTAGCATCTTTCATTTATCAGACTGCATTAAATCCTAGGAACTAGGTCGAATTTCATGTTTAGCTGATCACAAATTCACAAGTCATGTCCATTTGTTTTGTTTTGCACCCTTTTAAAAGTGTTTGTAAGGAACAGTGCATCATGAGTTTTTATATCAATATGACTAGACCACCTCAGCTTTGTAAGCAGCCTCACCTGTTGACGATCTCTTCGAAGTTGGGCCTCCGCTGCGGCGCGTGCCTCCAGCAGTCTCGCATGAGGGTGTACATGGCGGCGGGGCAGGCGGCCGGCGGCGCCAGCAGCTCGCCGCCGCGCACCATCGCTATCACCTCCTGGTTGCTGTACCTGAACGAAATATTACAAAGATACATACAGTGTGACAGGCAGTGACCTTGTCGCCAATTTTATTAATTTTTTTACGGTGATAGTAACAAATGAGAATATAATAATAATTAAATTTTTTTCAAGGCGTGTTTGTGTCCAATCTGTCCATTAAAATAGTGGTGACGACTGGGATTACACGCTTTTAATGGACAGTGGGCACAGGCTTTGAAATCAAAGCATGTTAAGTAGTGTGATTATTGGGAAGTCTGGATCACAAAACGCTTGTTATGGATGATCGCCACGTTTCAACTAACACAAATATGTTATCATCGCAACACGTCTTGTGATCGACGTGTATGTAGCGTAGTGAAACGAAGTATAGCGCTCATCAGATTTAGTGATCCAGACTTCCCAATAACATTATTCAATAAAATTCACAAGGAAACACGGCGCTGCTAGTGAAATGTGGATAGCCTAATAGAAGGCATCACAATTAAAAAAAAACGGAGCATCGGGGAGGGGAGAGTGTATATTTAGAA
The DNA here is from genome assembly GCA_922987775.1 of Agonopterix subpropinquella. Classification (NCBI taxonomy): domain Eukaryota; kingdom Metazoa; phylum Arthropoda; class Insecta; order Lepidoptera; family Depressariidae; genus Agonopterix; species Agonopterix subpropinquella. The sequence goes on along the minus strand of OV277703.1, from coordinate 20,164,405 downwards.
GGTGTTCACATCTTCAAGAGTACCATGTTCCTTTGAATTTAATAGTACAAATATTTTGTAATCCTTTCACCGTTGCACTTTTTCACTACCAAATTGTTTTTTTAATTGTCCAGCAAACTTCAAATCAAAAGTCAAGGTGCGGTGACTAGCCCCCCGTAAACTAACAGCAAAATAAACCTTGTCCTTAATTAGATGTAAATAATAATAACTTACCCATAGTATGGTTGTAAACCGTAGCTATAAATTTCCCACAATACCACACCATAAGACCATATGTCGCTCTCTGTGGTGAATTTACCGTATAGTATTGATTCTGGTGGCATCCACCTCACAGGCAGCAGACTTTTAGATTGCACCTGGAATTGTAAACATAATTTAAATAATTTTCCAATAAAAGTCGAAATTATATAATTTTTTTAAAACAAAACTTACTCTATAATAATCCGAACTGTAAATATCTCTCGAAAGTCCAAAGTCTGATATTTTTACAACAAAATCATCAGACACCAAACAGTTTCTTGCAGCCAAATCTCTATGGACATAGTGATGCGATGCTAGATACTGCATCCCGGATGCAATGTTCTGTGCAATGTTCAGCAGCCTTAGAGGAGGCAGGCCTTTCCCCGACGGAGGAGCTCGTCCCATGAGGAACTCGTGGAGGTCTCCTCTAGCCATGAATTCAAACAGCATACACAAGGGTTCTTCTCTAAGTGCCACTCCAACGATACACACAATATTTTCATGAGTTAGTTCAGAAATCAAGTCGATCTCTCTTCGGAAATCGGCCTGAGTTTTGGCAGAAGCATTTTCCTTCAATGCCTTAACAGCTACATATAATGTATCACCGTTTTTCTTCAAAGCTCCTTTGTACACTTTCCCAAAAGCCCCTTCTCCCAATTCTTCTAGAAATTTAATTTGTGATAATGAGTATTGTGGTATACGTAGCACTCCGTTTCCCCTTGTGTTTCTAGTTAAATGTGGCTGATTGGCCATGTTCTGATTGGTCAGTAATTCACTCATTTCTATTGGAGAGTTAAGTCTAGAATTGCCATAAATATTCTTATCAGCATTCGGTAAATTGATGTCTCTAATAGTAGCTGCATTTCCTTTGTATTTGTGTCTGTAGCACAAACAAATAATAAAACCAATAATAGACAATGTCAATAGAAGAAAAACTACTACGATGTATATCCAGATTTTATGAGCACATTTAGGAATGTCACAGAGAATTTTATCAGTTTTCCCGTCTTTTTCAACAATGCACCACGGCTGGGATTCAATACCGCCAGGGTTACGGCAATAACTGTGCCTTCCTGTTAATTCTGGGTAGTCTGAAACCCTGACATGTAGCTGCTTGGACCATTCTACACAAGGCATACCATTTTCAGTAATATTAACTCTGCCTAAATACCCATTGCCATTTTCCCAGTAGCATTCATCGTCGGAAACCATTACAGCTCCGATTCCGATCTTTAGACAGTCATGGTCATCCTCAGGCAAGTCCTGGCATTCTTCCAAAGTGAGTTGACGGCCGATATGAGGGTGTCTTTTCGCTATAGCGTACTCAGTCTGACATAATTCGTTCTCTAATATCTCACAGTCCTGTTTACACACTCGTCTTAGTACCGTAGAATTGTATCTGTAGTTTAAGGTTTCTATGCTAATGTTTTTAAAGGCCGGTGGTATCATTCCTTGAGGTATATTCTCATAAACTATTTGAGGATCATCGCTATCGGGATTTGAGGCAGAGAGTATGGTGAAAACTTGATGAGCTTCTTTGAAGAAATTATCATTTGTGAGCATAGGATCTCTGCAGATAGGGAATGTTGAGTAACAGAGACTGGGTAAAGCGTACCCCTCGCACTGAGAACTGATGTCGTTTGAAAATTTAGTTACTTGCATAGCTCTCGATAGTTTATCTTCAAGAGCCACCTGCGTTGTATCATATGGAATGTAAACGAACTGAGCATTTAGGTAACGGTCACACACTCTACCCACGTATTCCTGGCAAATAGGCTCCAACTTCTCCGGTATCATTTTGTTCGGTAGCTTCGGTGCTGACGAATTTAATATTTTCATACCTTCCGACATTAAATTTGGAGTTGTTTTAACATCCAATATATTGATGTCTGAATTTGGAAATAATGATGTATACGTGGGTATCTCATAGTTTTCAATGCCTTCTACGTGTTTGACTACTACCAGTCTCGATGATTGCTTCTTTTCGTTTATCTGTTTTATAACACAAGTGTAATTACCTTCATCGGGTTTATCTAGGTCCTTTATTCTAAGAATGGTTCCCACGGTACCATTTGTTTTATCAATCTTGACCGTGATCGTGGTTCTCTGGTTCTGTGCTATGATATTTCTGTCTTTTAGCCAATAAACTTTGACATTTTTCATCAGGGTCTGTAAAATGTGATTAGGGACCTCTTCCTTGTTCTTCGTGTAGGTCTCAACTTTAGTGAAGTTCATAATAGCCTCGCACTTGAACCTGACGTCGCTTCCTTGTGGTTTCTTAGTGACAGTGGGAAGTGTTTTTGAAAAGTAAATATCGAGTTTTATGTTCCATATTTTCTGTTCTGTGGTCGAGTTTGGTTTCACTGATGAGAGAGAATCTGGTCTATCGGCGCTTGTAGATTGACTTTCACTCAGAGATAAGCAAAAAACAATAATTACACTAAAGTATTTCATGACTAGCGCTTTCCATAACACCTCGGCTCAGAAATGTATTTATGACTGAATTACAAGCATCCTTCACGTTGATTATTTACACTGCACTAACGAACATCCATACAACTATAATAATTACTTTGGAATGCTAAATTACTTCCGGAACATTGGGATATTTTCCTTTCTTTCATCGAATTTCACCGAGTCTGCTGTGTGATTAAGTTGACAGCGTGCGTGACCACTTTTTTTCAGATAATCTACCAAAATTACTGCTGAAATCTACCATGTCCTGTTTCAAATTCTACTTAAATTCTACCAACTAATATGTACGTTATTTGCGATAGACGTGATATAGCCGTATTACAGCCAGGCGGAGGACATTTGCCTTTTGGTGGGTTTTCCGATTCAGTTTGCATAGAACTTGCTGCCATCTGTTAAATATATCTTTTACTATGAAAAAAAAAGATTATATTGTCTATGTTAATGTCAAATTGACAAATTTACAAAATGGCGACCTACCTTGTGTAATGTGCGTGTTGTTTGTAGTTTTTGTTCAATTTTGTGCCGATTTAGTGATGTTCTGGAGTTTCAGTTGTTCTCTTACCAATGTACAGATTACAGGAATAGTAAGGATACTGGAATTTCACTCGATCGGTGCGGGATTGAACGAAAACTAGCATTCAAACAACGGTATGAGTATATAAGTATTATATATAAGTAGGTATGTATAGTATAGGTAGAATTATTTTCAGAGAAACACAGATGGCGCTAGCTAGCCTTCAATTTGACATAAGGTGGATGCATAATGTTGCCACGAGTGGGCTCTCTTTTCTAATATACTTATATTACTCTTTGATTACAGCTATCGCGGGTTGGCTGTGCACAGAAAACTGTACCAACTTTAAACTTGCCATTGATTTATTTAGAAATTGAAGCATCCATGTTACAAAGTTGATGTTATTTTCGCATTTTTATATAATTTTTTATCGGTTTTCATCACTTTGTAACATGGATGCTTCAATTTCTAAATAAATCAATGGCAAGTTTAAAGTTGATACAGTTTTTGTGTCTTATACACCAATACCCTCAGAACATTAGGTGATAAGATTAATTTTGCTGTACACACTAAAGCTTTACTAGAAGTTCCGGAAAACCACCACTTTTCTCAGCTATTTGTATTGCCAAATTTGATTTTATTGTTCCTAAATCCTTGCATTTTTTAAAATACCTAAATTCTACCAAAATCTACTAAACAATTTTCAACTACTAAATTATTGTTCTCTTTGCCCTAAATCTACCAAAAAAGTAGAAATCGACTAAAAGTGGTCACACTGCGGCTTGACGCAAAGTTGACGGCTGACTGATCAACGACAAAAAAAACTTATTCGTTGACTCTATGGTACGGGCTTTTACATGAGACGACCGGCCTATACCATAGACGAAGAATTTTTCGCTTACGCTGGCCTATACCATAGACGAAGAATTTTTCGCTGCCTATACGCTTTTTTGTTTCGCTTCTCTTCTTTCTACGGATTTTATAGTTGTGGTGATTTTTTAGGGTTCCATACCCAAAAACGGACTTTATTACTATGCCTCCTATCCTATCCTACCCTATTTGAATTAGCTGTTAGAGTACGCGCGCAAGTAGCGGGCTAGGGACGAGCTCCTCCCGGCCCCCGCACACCACCTCGCACGGCACGATTGGTCTGTCGGCTCTGTACTTGAGTGGAGAATCCTTGAGAAGTCCTAAATTCTTCTCCGTTGTATGACATAATAATATTATTGATTAGTTTATTCCTTGACTAATATGCAAAAGCCCTAAGGATCCTAATCTTAAAAGATATGTTTTTAGACAGTACCTATATAGGGTCCTTCTTAATATGCTGACACTTTTTAAGGGGGTGATTAGACCATTAAACTGAACAACTTTCTCTTTGGCACCAACATCGAAATCGCGAAATAAAAATCCTTTGTTCCATACAAAACTGCAAAACTACTCGAGCCAAATGTGTGTTGGTCCCGTAGAGAAAGTTGTTCAGTTTGATGGTCTAATTATTCCTTTAAAAAAGTGTCAGCATCTTAAGAAGGACCATGTAGATAAGATAACTAGTTACTCTAAAAAAGGCGCCACGTAATGTGTTCGTACATTCAGCAACAAAAGATTCTGAACACTGAAAAACATTTTTTTATTACTTACCTACTTATACTTAGCAACAGATGGGTGCAAACTGCAACTTATTTATTCGTAGAGTGCAACTTAACAACTATCCCTAATGAACATGGGTCGAAAAGAAAACTAGAAATATTTTTGGACCTTCCATACAAAATGCGGATCAGCCGATCGATTTTCTACGGGAGGTCCAAAAAAAATTATCGTTTTTCGATTAGGTACCTACCTACCTACTTATGTTTGATGATGGTTGATAAATGTTTAGACATAATTAGTAATTGGTTTGGAAATATTTAATAATCATAATACTTAACTAAGTTTGTACAAAAGTGTAACTTGCGATAATTCTATCCTATAAATAACAATATCTGTAGGTAGTATCATATTATTACTTATTCTAAAATTCTAGCCTTTTTTAACTATTCAGTCAATTTAATCCGAAGCGAAGAGTCTTTATTCCGAATACAGTATGATTCATACGAAGCAGTAGTATATTCCTTGATACGAACACAAACATAGGTATGATACGAAGTACTATCGGTTTAAAATAACAATGTGCATGACCTCGCTCGCAAATGTGACGTCACTCAATCACAAGTACTTCACTCGAGTCATTCAAATGATTATTTCCTTTGCATAGAGTCTATATTCCTTTATCAACCAAGTGAAGTTATCCAACGGCCCTTCAAGGTCATGCACATTGTTATTTTAAACTGATAGTAATCGTTTCCATTGACCACCTGAAGTGCGATTTTTGACAATCATACGAGCGACTTGGCAGTAGAAAATGTCAAAATTACTATGGAGATTATGCATCTTTCTACTGCCAATTCACTCGTATGATTTTCAAAAATCGCACATGTGATGGCACTGTTTATGAATCGCCTTCAAAGTGAAATAAACATTATCTTCGTATGAAGCAGCCATCCCATCCAAAATGTAAACTAATTGATTTATTCCAGCTCTTCTTCTTGCAATTCATTGGTAAGTATCAATCCGCCCAGAAGTGAGGAGTCGGGAGGCAGCCACTCGCAACTCGTGTCCTCAGAAGAACAAATCTGGAAAATCAATATTTTAATTTGAATTTACACTTAAGACATAATATTTGTTGTGCAAGGCTGCAAAGTTGTTTTTTGGCGCAAGAAGTAAACCTAAAACCTGTACCTGGTATTGAAACCTGAGCAAGCGAAGGATTCTTGGATTCAGATATATAATTCTGGACTTGGCGAAAGTTTCAAAGGTACCTACGAGACGCAGAATAACTTTGCAGCTGAACGAAACACACAACTTTTTACCTCAGAGGAGCAAATCTGCAAAATCATCCTTTTTATTTGAATTTACACATACATAATAACGACAAAAGACGAAAGACGACTGCGGACGACATCCTAAGTCACCTCAGCACCAGGTTCTCTACTAAGGATGGCGGGCCTCTTCCGGTGAGGGTACGGGAACTGGAGAGCAGGTCTACAGACTTCAAGGCCTTCAAGCTCCGGGTCCCAGTCGCTCACCTGAAGACGTTCCTGCTCCCTGAAGTATGGCCTACCGGGGTCGTGTTTACACGCTTTAGGGAAGCGAGGACAATAATCCCTAGGGAGTGTTAATCAAGTGTTAAGTGTTTTAATTATTAAGTTATATTTTTATGTATTTTAGGTTAAGGTATTTATAATATGGGCCCGTGATAATTTTTATATTGTACTGTTGCCTGAATCAAATAAATAAATAATAGATATTAATATAATTAATATACATACTTAAGTAGGTACATAACACAAGCTCATGACCATAATCCCTTTCAGAATGGTCAGAACCCTTTTTGCACCACATAATATCCCAAGCGTGTTATCGTAGCAAGTCTCAGCAAGGTTTTATAAAGGTTTTAAGTAGATAATGTTGGGGAAAGTTAGTAACCAACTTGTCGCGGTCATTTTTAACCAGCCTTTTCTTTCTTTTCAAAGGACATCTGGCACATAATACCGAAAAACGTATAACCGTCCTTCTATTTTTATTATGGACTATGGAACACTAGAAACTAACTGCAGGCATTCGTTTATTATATAATGATTTATTAGTTTTTATCATTTTTATATAAAAAAAACATTGTGCTTGCAACACCTCCTACCTCCTCCTACTAAACAACATTGACAGCCATGTTGGAGTTGCTGCTTTTTTATAATTTATTAATAATAAATGATTAAATAACTCGTTAAATAAAAATAAATGATACTATCTGAGTCGTTTTTATAAAACCTCATAATTTATTACAAATTTGACTTCAGTCCAAACTTTTATACATTTTAAGGTATTTTTTCAAGGGAGAGCGGCGGTTGTCCTTTCAGGGTGCAATGCTAGGTAGGTATATATCAGTAACAAATCGTAATAGATTGCTAGCCCTTTGCTTACGAGCTATGCTATTTCAGCTGCCGCTGTAGATGTAGTATGCCACATTGATACAGCAAGCGCTATCGAACCTTCGCTCCCTTTAAATTTGTGCGCGAACGAACGAGATAAAAGGCGTGATATAGCCATATCACGTGTAAGATGCTAGGCAGGTGTTATTCTAGTTCTAGTTTCTTTGATCTTCTTCAATAGAGAGGATAAAAGTGAATTTTACCTGGCACTTGCAAGTGGTAGCCTCGACGTAATGATAGATTTCGGTGCCGGTCTCCACACCGGGGTCGCAATACCGGAGCTTTACAGACGCGTGCCTCCTCTCCCCGTGAAGGCACACCGGGTGATTCGACTCCTTGTACGGAAACTGCCAGTGGGATATCTGGAACCATAAAGTTTTTTTTTTTTTTATTTATAATTAAATGGACTCTTGCTTGTGCGTTAGCACTGCATTTCCGCCAGTGTCAAGTGTAGTTTATTGGGAGAATCTATCCCAATCTCTGGGACTGTTTTTGGACAAGAACAAGAAGAGATTGAGGAATGTGGAGCCTCGTGGCAGGCACAAACGCGACGCGCGAAACCACGCGAGACGTGTACTCGGGTCAGTTCCTGCAACGTGACTCAACCATAAAGTTATTATACCTGTCGGAATAGAGTAACTGACATGAGTTGTCAAATGAAACCGTTTTTTTTGCATTTGTCGGCACTTATCGGCACCCTAAAACTTCGAGTTCTGTGTATAATTGTGAATCTAACGTGAAATCGTAGGCAATTTAATGAAATAGTGTTAGTATATTTCACAAAATAATCTACGACTTCACTTTAGATTCACTAATTATTCACAGAGCACGAATATTTACCCAGTCGATTGTGCTGACAAGTTCCCAAAAACGGTTCTATTGCCTTTCGTCACGTATCTCTTTCTATTATACAGTGGCGCCGCTAGGTACATCTCGCTCTCTTAGCTGTCAGTTCCTCTCTATGATACCTTTATGTCTGGAACAAAGATGTTACCGAAAAATAATTGGTGCGGTGCTTCCCTCTGTACTGTACATAGAGATGAGAAGATGAGGAAGACCTAAAGCATACCCCGGCCTTCCATATAGGTACCTAAATAACTATCGCGCGATATTTCAATAGTACCTACTACTACATGAACAAGTCATCGTCGTATCGGTTTTGTAGACTCACGAGCTTTTACCCGCGACTTCGTCCGCATAAATTATATACCAGATTTTAAGTCAGATGATAAGCTATCAAACAAAAAAAGTTTCATCAAAATCGGTTCAGTAGTTTTTGCGTGATACTCGAACAAACAAACACCCAAACAAACAAAAAAATTAACAAACAAACAGACTGATAATTGATCCCTGATGACAAAATTGGTGATTTGGAATCAGGGACAGGTAAAAACCAAGTCGTAATTTTTTTTTTGTAAATATCTTCAATGTACAGACACACTTCTGTTACAGTTTTATAATAGTTCAGATAATAGGCATATTATCATAGTACACCATTCATTCATTGTTTTTCAGTTTCGGTAGGAACTAGGTAGATACTTAAGTTAGCGAAAAGTGGATGCTCAGAGTTTTCAGAATATCTCTGACTAACTCCTCAGGGAATACAGTCGTGAGCATACCTACGCATGCCTGCATTGTTTGCGCTGCTTTTTTTTGTAACAATACCAGTCCCGTCCGTGTTTATTTTCGCGTGAATAAGATGGGACCCTAAGGATTTGAATTGGATTCCCTTTCGATATTCTTTATTGTTGTATTTGTTACGCAGCGAAAGAGGTAGGAGTAGGTCCTACCTAACTATGTACCCTGAATCTAGCACGCTTTGAAGGTATCAGTTTCAACGATTTTACACTTTGATAATGAGCGTTTTTCTTTTCTTTTTTAAATTTAGTTTCTAAAAAACTCGACAGATGACATGCTTATCGCTCCATAGAGACGTAGGCGAGATCCTGTCAAGACAGTGCCTGACTTTTTTTTAAAGGCCAAGGGATCGAGCCCATACAACCCTGTTAGACGTAAACAGTTTCATATTTTCGTTTAAATTGATTCGTAAATAATGAAATATTCAATCAAAAGATGCGTTGGTATCTTTTTGATCATCTTCTCCCTCTTTATTATTTTAAAGAAACACTTTTTAAAATGTTGACATTTATTCGCACAGACCGTAACGCCATCTATCGATCCACTAGAAAACTAAAAGAAAAACGCTCATTAGTCCATTCGTACAACTCCTAGGTACACAAAGACAGCACTAAAACGAGAAATCTGATTGCCACCTAAACATCCTTGCTTAATAGTGCTTACTACACCACCTACCTCATAAGATTGACAAAATCCTCCACAAGATTGTATCTTGACATTGTCCCAGCACCGCCGGCCATTGAAGTCGGTCTGCACCGCCTTGTGTGAATGCAGTTTTAGCTTGCACTTGGAGATGGAGCCAGCGATGCAAATAGTTACGCAGCAGAATAAAGCCACCAGAACACCGAAATGGAATTTTTTCTCGTCCATTTTCGATTGCTGAAAAATTAATGTTGAAAATTGTAAAGCTTTTTTCACTTCACTGTATTACAAATATGGAAATAATGATGTAATTGGTAATCCTATCTATTTAGTTTTTACTCCATACTCCCTTATCCATACTCTACCTAAATGAACAATAAATTAGTTAACCGAATTAGTCGATAGAATTGTTTGCTCCCATGGTAAAAGTTGTTCAGTTTGATGGGTAGACTTTTAGTTTAAAAGGATGCCAATGATATCAATTTCACCCGGTATACCATAATCCATCCATCATCTCAGCTGATGGACGTCCACTGTTGCACATAGGCACAGTATAAGAAAGAGTATCTAATACTAGATACAGTACGGACACTCCCTTCCTCCCACCAACTTTTTACCTCACCCCCTCTATCGCCCTCCGGTTACTTCGCACTGGTTACTCGTTACCTAAGAAGAAGACATAAGGTTCAATTTCTTTGGTTTCGCATGTGCTGACGTCATCTTGTCAAATTCAATTTTTGTATCTTCGATCAAGTCGCAGTTTTGTATGCAGTGTCCGGGCTGTGACATATATGTCTATATATGATTATATGACTATATAGGCCTCCCACGAGGATCGCCATAACGACCGCTCTTACGCTGCCCTCATCCAACGAGTTACCGCCGCCGCCACCTTCACCAGGTCAGTCGTCGGTCCACCTTGTGGGGGGCCTACCCAAGCTACTATACCATACCAGCACTGGTAGCATGCCAACCCGCGATAGCCGTGATACGGCTTTATCACGTCTTTTATCTCGTTCTTTTGCGCGCGAACGAACGAGATAAAAGACGTGATAAAGCCGTATCACGGCTATCGCGGGTTGGCATGCTACCAGTGCAGAACACAACAGGTATCTTGCACACACGTTTTAGGTAGTTGTAAACCAATAACTTTGTATAAGTACTCTGTGACTGTGAGTTACAATTACAACTACAATGCTATTGAATAAACGACTATATTCCCCGAGGGGGTAGTCAGAGATATTCTTAAACTTCAGAACCTCCACGTAATATTCAATTATATTGCAGTTAAATAACTCACAGTTATTGGTTTATTAGATTTTTACAATTGTTTAAAACTTATACAATTAACGAATTAAAGAAAGAAAGATAGGATCAGAAACCTTATCACAGTCTTCCTGACTCCCGAACTGTGCTGCCCCAGAGCAGAGCAATGTTTTTATAAAGAGCAACGCGATCACGTCAGAGCATTTCTCTCAGACGAGTTCACAGCATCACAATGGTGTTCGAACCATTACCTTCGCGATCGCGCCGTTAATGCCGTGTAAAAATAGAGAAGAATCGCCATTTAGAATATATTTGAATATTTTGTTGCGTTTGCGTCTTGTTAGTAGGTATTCCGCATCAGATAATATTGACAACTTCTCCGTGAAATCGTGTTGATGATGATTTTTCAACCTAAATACCTTATATAAATAAACTGAAGATGCGATAGATATAATCAGACGAAAAATTATAAATCTACCTTATCTACATCTTCTACACTAATATTATAAAGAGGAAAGATTTGTACCTATTTTTGTATGTTTGTAATGAATAGGCTCAAAAAGTACAGAGCCGATTTAAAAAATTCTTTCACCATTAGAAAGCTGCATTCACCCTGAGTAACATAGGCTATATTTATTGCTAGAAAAGATTAGACGTCCACCCGTGCGAAGCCGGGACGGGCCGCTAGTATTTCATATTTTTACAGTAGGCTACATTTTTCAATATTTTTTGCCTCTAACTTTATGAAAAGATAGTAGGTAGTAAGATTAACGCAAAACTAGAAAGTATACCTATAGTTTGTTTAGAATCGAGAGCAGAATCGAATTATCATGGTTTCAACATGGGTAATTTTTTCAAAATATTAAATTATTTGTTTTTAAAATTTTAAATTTACTGAACCCAATGTCAACCCACCGCACGGGCACACTCACCCTTTAACTAGGTACCAAAATAAGATTATTAAAATGTATCCATGAGAACATTAGCGCTTTCATTCATTGCTGAAATGATAACAAATCATTTTTGCCTCAAAACTTAAAATGCTAATAACTTTTTTTACTATACAAATAATGAAATTATTATTTCAATCTAATTATTTTGTTATAAATCAGTTGGGGTGTATGAGGTTTTGCGCTAATTCATTAACACGTTGTATGCGAGTAAGTAGATACTAAAGAAATTTTTTAAAGTGGGTCGGTTATATTATACCCATAAAGTCAATTCTCTAATACCCCGCCTATAAGTACGTATAATGCTAATGCTGTATCAACTTTGCATTCAAATAAACGATTTCCTACTTTCTTATAAAAACCAGGGAGATGCATAAGCGAGATATAACCAGATTCCAAGTCAAGCTAAAAAAAGTAATTAGGATCGTTGACGCAGAACAAATTGCCTTATTTTGAGAATCCTGTCGCGCTCGCTCGTTCAAATGCCGAACTGCCACAGACCAACCACCTTATCCAGTACAGACTTCTCATAAATTATTAAGCCTTATTTTGAGAATCCTGTTAAATATAGAGCTGTCTTAGATTAAATAAAATATACTTCTCATAGGTACCGTCAGAATTATCCTACAATACAAACCAAGAAACCCATGTCTTCGTCACCCCCTTTTTAAACATGAAACTTTTTTCTTTCTATAGCCATTATTCAGTCAGCCTCTGATCATGGGCACTACCGAAATGTCTGTGAGTGACGGACCCACTATACCCCTGTGTCAGGGTTCTCACATAAACGCGGTAAAAGTCCGTTTAAATAGGAAAAGAAGTTTGGCGGAAGGCCATGTAATTTGAGACCCATTCTTAGAGGTCCCATAGATGAATGAAACTTAGTAATACGTGTAGAGTGAAACGAAATTAACAAAAATGTAAATTGGTTGTAATCTGTAGAAGTTGGGGGAAAGGTATTTCTCCTTATGATAGTACATTTTGTATCAAGTGTGTGAAACTCACCATCATCATCCTCATCTTTCTTATTAGATAGTCCACTCAATCTTGTACGCATTCATTTTGTTTATTTTAATGAAAATTCACGATAACCGTACCCTATTATGATAATGGAAGAAAACGAAATCACACACACTATCAGTTCAATCAAGCCAAATACGATCCGTAACGACCAAAAATACCTCAGTGATAATATTAGATTAAAATAGCTGTCGTGGTTGCGTTTTGCTACGGCTTTTGGGATGATTTGTCTATTTTACTAGTAATTTCTACTTTTGAATCCGGACTTCTGGAGATTTGGAAGTTTTTTTTTTAAATGCCTTAATTTTTTCTGTTTATAATAATAATTATGACCGCCGTCCTGAATGGCTTTTGGTTTTTGTAAAAAAATTGCTGGGTCCAAATCTGCCATTCTTACCTACCTACTCTTTCTATACGTAATTCTTATGAACTCACCTATATACTACTCATTATATTCTGAGGATATAGTTTTCGTACGCCTCTCTTTATTCTCAGAATTTGTTCTAATATATATTCTAAGCTAAGCTTCAGCTTCTTTTTCTATTCTTTAAAATATGAAAGACTTTTCTCCAGAATCGATAGCGGAACAATACTTTTTGGAATTCAATAGATCAGTGTACGGTGGGTCCCAAATTCCCAATAAGATTTGAGGGAGTGTACGTTAAAAGAACATTCGCGCTCAGTCTACATTCGAGCTCTATTAGGATGTTGGTCTGTAACCAGCATCTCACAAAATTCAAAACTTTCGACTTATCTCGTCGTATCTTATCCCTGTAATATACTTCGTATTTACATGTAATTACATAAATCTAATTTAATCACCACGCCATATTGGGAAATGTAACACACGCAGAAAGTATTTAAAACTTTTCTGATTCACCGAATCTGTAAAAATGCCACTGAAGATAAGCGTAAATATTTAATACTTTGTTATTTGGAATCTACAAAGACGCCGATTATATCCGTTAGGTTTTAACCCACTTACGCCTACCAGGTGCTATAACACCGCTAAAAAGCTGTTCGACATACCCTTAAATAAAGAAAACAATGAACAGTTGATAACTTTTCTTTGTTCTGCGTCTTTAGTACGTATCTAGCTGTGGTTGAGTGTGCCAAATATCGCATAAATACCGTAATAAATAAGTTTTATGCTACTTTGAAATCTGCTTTGTGATTTTTGAATTAACATGTCTACAAAAAGCTAAGATATTATATAAACTTCTTGATAATGCGTTACATTTCTTCTTTAATTCTATTATAAATTTCTATTAGCTAAAACGATATCTAAAGGCTTTCTTTGGAAATCAATTTTTTTTTGTAATTTTTTACGAAAAATCACACTCGGTGTTATAACACCTGGTCGTATAATTGACGTCTGACGCGTATTTTAGACTACGGCATAGAAGATCCTTGAAACTTCACGAAATTGTAGATGAATTGGCCTCAGATTGACCTAGCAAACAAAAACTTCTTGGCTTCTTTCTTCTTTTTTTGGAAAATGAGCCATAGCTCCATTGGAAGAAAACTATAGTATTGATGAGGCTATGGTGCCGTATTACGGTGGTCACAGCTGCAAACAATGCGGAAAACCTATACGATGGGGATATAAACTTTGGGTATGTGCCACCAGACTGGAATATGTGTTTTGGTTTGATCCATACAAAGGCCACTCTACTACTTTGCCACCACCATACAAGCAGTTCGGACTGGGACGAAGTATGATTTTACAGTTTGCCGATGTCCTTGAATCAGAAAAACCAAACCTGCCTTTTCATTTATACTTCGACAATTATTTCACATCAATTCGATCCTCTTCTACCTGAATTGAGTAACAGAGGAGTGAAAAGAACAGGAACTATCCGTGAAAATACGACTTCCAAGTGTCCTCTGCCTGCTTACAGTACCTTCAAAAACACTGAAGTATATAAGCAATATGTTGGTGTGCAAATGGAGTGACAACAGTGTTGACTTCCAACGCAGAAATGGTAGAGCCATTACAAAAAGCAAATCGTTTTTCACAAGTCCTGAAAAAGTATAATATACAAATTGATCAGCCATTTTTGGTAAAGAAATATAATGAGAATATGGGAGGGGTTGATAGATAAGATCAAAATATTGGGCTTTATCGTACGTCTATTCGTGGTAAGAAGTGGTACTTTCCTCTCATGTTACTGCTTGGATATAGCATCGCACAACACGTGGCAATTGTATAAATACATTGGGGGACAGTATGATGATCTAACTTTTCGTAGAGTAATTGCAAGAGGTTTATTAGAAACCTATAAGAAAAACGATAAAGTAGGACCTTGTCCCACTCCGAGAATTCATAAGCAAACTTCACGGTATGATAGAATTGACCATTTGGTTGAGCACAAAGACAAAAACAATTCTGTTTTACCCTAAAAATGTTCAACTGAATACTGATAGGAAATAGTAGTACATTCTCCGACCAGGTGTTATAACACCACTCATTTTCCGGCTTTCCCAAAAGACTTAGATTTTTTTTACATTTTTCTGTGCACTGTTCATCTGCATTTATAAACATACTAAAATATTATAAAATTTGGTGAGATCAAAAAGTTTCAGGAGTATCTGGGTTAAGTAAGTATACATAAGCTGTAGCCTGAAGGATCCCAGGATTGGGCAAAGGCTTCCTCACACTGAAATGCTAAAGCTTTATCACGCTTTTTAGTGTGATTAGACCAAAGAGATTTAACATAGTATATTTGAATGTCTTTGGATTAGACCTTTGCCCAATCTTGGAATCCTTCAGGCTAAGGGTGCCTGTCCATTGAAGCTGTGCGAGCTGTGCGAGCTGTGTAGCTGTGTTTTTTTAACCAATCAGGAGCTCGGGCGAGATCGGCCGCGCCTCGCCCGAGCTCCTGATTGGTTAAAAAAACACAGCTACACAGCTCGCACAGCTTCAATGGACAGGCAGTCAGCTTGGTAATGTGTACCTACACCTTTTTCGCCACATTTATTCGTCTCTGACACCGCCACCACCTTTGTTTTGCAAAGAATACAACTAGGAGCTGCTATTGAAAAGGATCATCTTACCTTACCTTACTATACCTACCCATCTTACCTTACTCTGATATGATGATCTTACCTTAACTTAAAGGATCATTTCGTACACTTTTCCCCTACCAACCTAAATAGGTAAAGTATGGTATGTTAACTTTATGTAAGTAGGTAGGTATTTAATTTTACGGAATTATTTTCTGAAGTAATCGTAATTAACTTTCGTTTCCACACAACGTGTGAGTCACTAACTGCCCACAAGCCATTCGTCATTTGCTACAATTTAAAGCCATTGTGAGGCCATATTAGCCTGTGCCCTTATTGGCCTGTGCAGAGAGCTTATCGCGGACAGGATTGCGAAGGTCTTTTGTTAACATTTGTGAATAAAGGTAGGTACTTAAATTTTCTGGATAAATACTCTAGACTCTAGAGTTAAAATTTTTTAATATTGTATGCAGGTACTTCAGACTCTACAACGTGTTAATAAATTAGCGCAAAACCTCATACACCCCAACTGATTTATAACAAAATAATTAGATTGAAAAAATAATTTCATTATTTTGATACTTAAAATTTAAGGTTATTCGCATTTTAAGTTATAAGGCAAAAATGATTTGTTATCATTTCAGGAATAACAACAGCGTTAACGTACTCATGGATACATTTTAATAATCTAGTTTTGGTATAAGTACCCGTGCGGTGTGTGTATCCGGTTCAGAAAATTTAAAATTTTTATTAAAAATTATTTAATATTTTGAAAAAAAAATATATGTTGAAACCATGATAATTCGATTCTGCTCTCGATTCTAAACAAACTACTTTCTAGTTTTGCGTTAATTCATTAACACGTTGTATAGAGTGGCTTAGATTCAGAAAATACGTTCTCACTGCATCATATTAGCCTACAAGATTTAAAAAAAAATATGAAATTAGTTAAAGTGCCAATGTTTTAATTTCTTGCAGGTACCTATAAGAAAATGAATCACTTTGCATCTGCATCAATAATGAGATTAATGAGACAGCATGACTTCTTTAGGTATAGTCATAGCTCAGCAGTCGCGGCGTGTCTATGCCCGCGTGGCGTGCGGGGTACGGCGGGGGATGGGCGTACCCTAACTCAATTCAATGTTAGGGTACGTGCACAGGCAGCGTGGGCCGGGACGCACTCCTCCCGGACCCCGCACGCCCCGCACGATTGGCCTGGCGCCGCGACCGCTGAGGCCTGAGCTTGCCTGAGCTTCACCACTATTAGTTCTTTACACTATCTATGGTATAGTATAGGTATCCCATCCCTTATGAAGTTATGAAGCAATAAATGATATGAATATTAATTAAAGACAAACAGATTATCCTAAAATTATGAGCATTCAAATAAAATGTGGAGCGAGCAAGGCTACACACAACTACCGTACAGGAATCGGGCTATATTATGGACACCTTGCCTCGCAAAGGCAGTCGTGTTCATATTGCCATGCTCCCGCTTTGTCCCTATATCAATTTGCAGTGTGAAAACTGTTATGGTAATGCATGATTAATAATAAGGCAAGGAGGTAAGGTCCGTGCCTAAACAGGGCGGGCTTGCGTGTAACAATCAGGGTATAATATGGTATTATGAAAGTTTTTATGATGGTGGTGACAACCAAGTTCCCAGTTGAATTGTGCTTAGAACGATATGCTTAAGGATGGTTTTGATGTTTTGATAAATAGGTAGGTATACATAAATTCACGATTGTAAGTCCTTTTAGTGGTCAAAACCGTATGTTATTGATAGGATTGGATTAACATTAACCAAACTCGTAGCTGGGGTTCGATCCTAGCCTGGATCACTCTCGTACAGTCAGCTTCAGAGAAACTACTACTTTTTAGATTTCTCTTGCAATAAGCTTTTAGGGACTAAGTATATACACTATTTGATATTGAACTTATTAGCTACCCAGCTTTTAGGTGAAGGAAAATGAAAAAAAAAAACTAAAAAAACTGGTTAAGTGCGAGTCGGGCTACTCGCGTACCATGGGTTCCGTACCACACCACCATAGAACACAATTATTATCTTAGAAAAAAAACTTTTTTGTCCGGGACCTTTAGCGCGAGACCGACTCACACTTGGCCTGTTTTTACTATTTGTTGTTATTTTGTAGAGTTTGCTCTATAATCACACTAGGTTTGACGTTTGTATGCATTACCGTTTTTATGATTTACGATAGAGCGTGAAGAAAAAACGTTGATAAAAACTAGTTTCTTGTTGAGAATCCCCCTTAATTTTAAACTTTTTAACATTTTTATTATTTGTTAACAAATCCGCTGCAATAACGCATAATATGAGAAAATTTCAACTATCTAGCTAAATATTACGGTTCAAAAGTTATAGCCCTAAATAGGTAGGACAAACGGACGGATGGACGGACGCACGGACAGACGGACGGACGGTCGGACGGACGGACGGTCGGACGGACGGACGGACAACGTAGACTTAGTAATAGGGTCCTGTTTTCACCCTTTGGGTACGGAACCCTTAAAACACTTAAAATGGCTAGTCTAGTCTATTTTAAACGTTTTTGAATCACACGACCATACCAAATTGTTGTCGATACCGAATCGGGGTTCATCGATCGTCGAAAAGTTCAAATGTCTTTTTAGGGTTCCGTACCCAAAGGGTGAAAACGGGACCCTATTACTAAGCCTACGTTGTCCGTCCGTCCGTCCGTCCGTCCGTCCGTCCGTCCGTCCGTCCGTCCGTCTGTCCGTCCGTCCGTCTGTCCTACCTATTTAGGGCTGTAACTTTTGAACCGTAATAGCTAGATAGTTGAAATTTTCTCAGATTATGCGTTATTGCGGCGGATTTGTTGAAAAATAATAAAAATGGCAGAAAGTTAAAAATTAAGGGCCTATGTCGAAAAATAATTTAAGCGAAACGGGCGTGTGATAGCTTATATTACTGCCAATGCAAGAGAAAGAGATGGGGCGACGCGCGCGCCTGGAACGAATCAAGCGAAAAAATAAACTTTATTTAATTGTGATTGTACTATTCATGTAAGTTCAATTCTGCTCTAATCAAAACTTAGATAATAGCAATCTCTTTTTTTTAAATCAAGTCTCATGTTTCTATTATTCACCGTTTAGCAGTTACAAGCGTTTATAGACAAAAACGGAGGCTACTTTGGCTTGTTTTTCTATCGAGAAAATTTGTCTTAATCGTGTTTTGGCTCTAATCAAAACTTCAATTTTATGTTCAATTTACACATATCCGCAAATCATACTCCTACTGTTAGTACTTCACGATATATGGAGCTTTGAAGAATCCTATTTTTTTTACATAGCCCCTTAAGGGCGGTTTTCAACAAGAAACTAGTTTTTATCAACGTTTTTTTCTTCACGCTCTATAGTAAAAACGGTAATACAAACAAGCGTCAAACTTAGTGTGATTATAGAGCAAACTCTACAGAATAACAACAAATACTAAAAACCGGCCAAGTGTGAGTCGGTCTCGCGCTAAAGGTCCCGGACAAAAAAAGTTTTTTTTCTAAGTTAATTGTTACGGTAGAACCGAACAATATTTTGCCCGCGTTGCAACCTAGTTTCCGCACCTAGCGATAGATTCGTAATTATACATAAATTAGCGTTAGCGACCTACATAACTTTAGTGTAAACTTAGAGCAGACACAGATGAGCATTCAACATCTAACTTTGTAACATTTTACTAGTAATAAACTTTATTGTGAATCTGTGTGGTTTACATCTCAACATCAAGACTACAGCGCGGGCCCCTACATTAATAATGATGTGTTCTGTGGTGGTGTGGTACGGAACCCTCGGTGCGCGAGTAGCCCGACTCGCACTTGACCGGCTTTTTTTCAACACCGTTTAACGCCAATTTAACTGAAAACATTTTCAGAATAAAAACATTAGCGGGATTCTGAGGCGGAAGAAAAACGCTTGTTATCGAACAAAGGGAAAACAAATGGAGATCATCAAAACGATTTACTTTATTGCCTAAGGTTTCCAGGATGGAGACTGGACTTGGAGAGACGTACTTATGTAATAGCCCACACAGCACAGAATATCTTCTAGATATCTATTAGATGTTTTGTAGACACTAAGATATTTTGTAGATATCTATTAGATATTTTGTAGACATTTGTGCTGTTGGGGAGGTGTCTTGTTGTTATACACCACTAGTTTTAAATTATGAATCTTAGAACAACTTTCCGTACCTAAGGCATCTTATTGGACCATCATCCATACAAAAGTGCGGATCGGCCGATCGATTTTCTATGGAAAATCCATAAAAATTCCTGTTTTTTTCGACCAATGTTCCTTAAAAAGGAAAGTTGTTTAGATTCATGGTCTGACTCCTAATAAAAACTAGCTCTGTTATTAATTATTATGGTAAACACTGTAAAAGAAACATCAAAATTTATAACTGTTGAAACTAGAGTGCTATTTTTAAAAGTCATACGTTGAAATCAGCAGCAGAAAATGTAAAAATTACTATGCATTATTCGATCATGATTTTGAATCTGTTCTGAACTTGGTTAAAATTGATTGCTCGCCTCGTAACTAACGGATAAGGATAAGGGATGATCTATTGAATAGACCACAAGGTTTCAATCGCAACAAAGTTATCATAGTTTATCAAAGTTATAGATATATTCCAGTGTTCATTGACAAAATTCACAGAGGCCGCTTTAGATTATTTAAGAAACAGGCAAGTTAAATAATAAGTAATTATATTATCAATTTGGGTGTAAACCTGTAAAGATAATATATTTGAACTCTTTAGTTTAAATAAATAAATAAATATAAATAAATCATTCGCAATCATCATCATCATCATTCAGCCGATAGACGTCCACTGCTGGACCTAGGCCTCCCCCAAAACGGGGGGATTTGCCATAATCGCCACGCTTGGCAGGCGGGTTGGTGATCGCAGTTGGATTGAATGTGTTTACTTAGAGGATGCTGCTGGCCTGCTGCCCATCCTCCGGTAGATCCCTTTGTTGCCTTTTACGACACCCACCGGAGGAAACCGCCACCACACGGACTAATCATGTCGGACTATCATTCGTAATAGGATTAAGAGGGCTATCACAGTCCAGTGGCGCCCTCATCACATTAAAAAAGATTTCTCAATAAAGAAAGCCTAAATTAAAAAAGTGTTCAACAGTACAGTGTGTACAGTGGTAAATGAGTGTCATCTGCGCCGTTTCCCCGGTGGAATTGAGGAACTCCATAGGCTAACCCCGGCAGCGGAAGACTGGCTGAAGAATCTTGATCTCGAAATTTAGACTTCCCCGGATCCAAGCAGGAAGACAAAAATGCCATACGACATGATGAACATCAAAACTACTAAAGCCTTCAAGCTATTTTCATAGAATACTTTTATAGGTTTTTAAAGGTCTAATGTTTAGAACCTATAATAACCCAGTAAAATTAGATAAATCAGAAGAAATAATTTCCGGAGTTTTGAAACTTTTTTTAAACGTTCCTTTGGTACGCAATATTGAAGAAAAAAAAAAGTCCTGGTGAGGGGGGGGGTGAGCTCGAGGAAGGGGGGGGCTCCAAAGGTGACTTTTTTCAGTTTTTCGCTTATTTCTTGAAATCTTAAAGTCGTATCGAATTACTTTGTATGGACAAATTATACCTAACAAAATTTCCTACAAAACAAGTGGTATGCATTTTTGTCATAGGAGTTAACCTTTGAGGGCTACGGGGTCGAGAATGTAACGGCATTTCAAAAATTATGAAATTTGTATGGCGACCCTCATGAAAGTTGAAGATAAAAACAAAATGATTTCATATTCTTAATCAACAACCCCGAAAACCCCCAGATACAAATTTTCTGTCGGTTCGGAGAACCCTTAAGAGCTGCATTGGCTTTTGAAATTTCCATGGCAGCCATCTTGGATATCGCAATTTTGGATTTTTTTCACCGCCAACCAAATCTGACCAGGGTCCTCTATGACATTTGTTCGAGGTCCATAACCCTATCTGTCATAGTTTCCGCGAGCCGTTGACCTCATCCATCAGGAGTCGACCTTCCGAGGAAGTCAAAGTTTTCCCTGTACCACCAAGGCATCCATATGATGATCCCCAAATGTCATCCTTGTACCGTAAGGGGAACCCGGAGATAAATTGGAGGTATCTGGTTGACCCCCCCCCTCCCCCCCCCCCCCACATAGATATTAGATAAATACCCGTATAGTTGTTCACCGGGTTTCCCCCATTCAACGTATAGTAAAATGATTTTAGGGATCATCATAAAGATAAAAATAATATTTCGACTTCCTCAGAAGGTCGACTCCTGACGGATGAGGTCAACGGCCCGCGGAAACTATGACAGATAGGGGTATGGACCTTGAACAATTGTCATAGAGGACCTTGGTCAGATTTGGTTGGCGGTGAAAAAAATCCAAAATTGCGATATCCAAGATGGCTGCCATGGAAATTTCAAAAGCCAATGCAGCTCTTAAGGGTTCTCCGAACCGACAGAAAATTTGTATCTGGGGGTTTTCGGGGTTGCTGATTAAGAATATGAAATCATTTTGTTTTTATCTTCAACTTTCATGAGGGTCGCCATACAAATTACATAATTTTTGAAATGCCGTTACATTCTCGACCCCGTAGCCCTCAAAGGTTAACTCCTATGACAAAAATGCATACCACTTGTTTTGTAGAAAATTTTGTTAGGTATAATTTGTCCATACAATGTATTTCGATACAACTTTATGATTTCAAGAAATAAGCGAAAAACTGAAAAAAGTCACCTTTAGAGCCCCCTCCTTCCTCGAGCTCACCCCCCCCCCGCACCAGGACTTTTTTTTTTCTTCAATATTACGTACCAAAGGAACGTTTAAAAAAAGTTTTAGAACTCCGGAAATTACTTCTCCTGATTGGTATATTTCAGCTTAATTTTACTGGGTTATAAAAGTATTCTATGAAAATAGCTTGAAGGCTTTTGTAGTTTTGATGTTCAGCACTTTTTTAATTTAGGCTTTCTTTATTGAGAAATCTTTTTTAATGTGATGAGGGCACCACTGGACTGTGATAGCCCTCTTAAGAAATTAGTTACGGAATTCAAGTAGCGAATTCAAACATTAAACACTTTCAAAGTGAACCGACAATCACAACTTACCATCATCTGTAGCCTGTAGGTGGCTGTAGCAACCGAGATAATTTGCCTACAGCTACAAATTTGCGCTTAGCTAAACTTGTGAATGTTTCGCGGGAGCCTGCCGACGCGACGCGACGCGACGCAACGTTATTTCGACGACGGCTCCCGACGACAATGCACGCTTCCGCATGCATTACCCAACTTTGTGCAATGTGAACACAACTTTATAAACCGCTTAGCAATTGCATGTAGGCACTTAGAGCGGCTGTTGACAGAAGGTGCATAGTGTTTTGTTAGTGGTAATCGTGTTGCTTATATGTGTTGTGTTTAAACTGACGATACGGTAAGTTAAACATGCTGGATCATAATTGTCATCACTTCGTAAACCATCATTTCTTTAATTTTGTTCGTCATCATCATCATCGAACATGTCCCAACTGAACAAGAACAACAAGTACCTAGTCCCTTACCTATACCTAAATACTATGTTAAACTTACTTATAAATACCATGTATTAACTTAATTAAGATAAATATTATGCTAAACTTAGGTACCTACCTGTAACAAACATATAGATACAACCCGGGCGAATTAACTTGGCACCTGGCTCGCACGTGGCTCGGAATTCGACAGTTTCGACACCCTCCTGCTACCCCCCGTGGGACCCCACCGTCGCTGTGCGAGGCCAGTAGCATAGCATTTCAGTTACCTTTGCACGCTTTAGCATTTTCGAGTTATTCTTTCCGAGTTTTCCGAGTTTTTTATTCCGAGCCAGATGCCAAGCTAATTCGCCCGAGTTGTCCTATCCATAGCTTAATACCTCACAAAACCAAGCCATACCAAACCAAACACCTCACCAAACTGTAATTCTGGGAGGGCGTTGGTATCTCTAGAACGGGCCCAGTGCCGTGTTGAGGTCCAACGAGCCCATAAACTTAATATTGGCATTATAGTCCGAGATCCGACCGTAAAATTATGCACCTATTTCTTTTAGAACGAAGTGTGATTCTAGTGTAGGTTTGATTCGACGCGCCCCGCCGCCAAGTTGCCTACTGCCTAGAAAAATCTTGCCGCAATTACCTTTTCCATTATGGTTTTTGGTATAACTTTTACCCTAGAGTTTCGGCAGATTTAGAGGTGGCAACCCTAGTTTTTCTAGTACTTTAGATCAGTCTCCTTCGGATGGCACCTCATTTACTTCCCAAACAGATAGTTGGCAAACGTGATACCAAAAATCATAATGAAAGAGGTACTTGCAGCAAGATTTTTCTAGGAAACTTGGCGGCGTTTGAATTAACCCTTGTAAACATAAATATAACACTGGAAAAACTAAAGTTGCCACCTCTCAGTTTGCCGCAACTATAAGGTTGCCAGGTTAAAAATTACTTCTTTGAACCTGGCAACCCTAAAGTTGCGGCAGATTGAGAGGTGGCAACCCTAGTTTTTCCAGTACTTTAGATCAGTCTCCTTCCGATGGCACCTCATTTACTTCCTTAACAGACAGGTGGAAAAAGTTATGCCAAAAATCATAATGGAAAAAGTACTTGCGGCAGGATTATTCTAGGCAATTTGGCGGCGTTGAATTAACCCCTGAGTAAACATACACTAGAATCACATTTCCTTCGCCTATGAAATAGGTGCATAATTTTAAGGTCGGATCTCAGACTATTATGTAAACCTCTTCTAAGTATTTCTATTATCATTGTCTCATTATACTTAATAGCGAATGAACATTACATTACCGAGATGAGCGTTGTGCTCTTATAATATACAGGGTGAAATTGATATCATTAGCGCCTTTTAAACTAAGAGTCTACCCATCAAACTGAACAACTTTTACTATAGGAACAAATAGACCGGAGCAAAAAATAAGTCTGCTGTTCCATACTAAACTGCAACGCCCGCCTACTCGATTCAAATGTATGCATGCAACAGCTGATTTTTTTTGTGCTCCTTTCGTTTTGCTCCCATAGTAAAAGTTGTTCAGTTTGATGGGTAGACTCTTAGTTTAAAAGGATGCTAAATGCTAATGATATCAATTTCACCCTGTATAATAGGCCCCTACCTAAAGACCCCGGAACACTTTATGAAGGCTTTAGTTTGAGTGAAAATTAGCAATGGCATGCCGTAAATTACAAGCACCCGGTGAAGGTTAACTGCCTAGCCTGCCCTTGGTCACCCGAATCCATAGGAATTTTGCCCTAATTTATCAGATTATCGTCCGAGTGTCTACAGAATGTCTGTCTGTCTGTAGATTTTTTAGATAGGTGTCATTAGATCTTAGACCATGATCGACGCTACAATAAATGCACCGGATCATTTATTCTTAGTCTTGATATTATAAATAGGTAAGTACTTATAATATTATACCATAATGCAGACACAATGCAGAATATAATTTTTTTTCACTCAAAACTCCACCAAATTAGAGTAGGTAGATACCCTATAAGTACCTACTATTATTTTCTTTGACCAAACTGTAGTGCCTAGATAAGATAAAGATACATTTTCTTTATTTACACACTAAAATACACAAAAACAACAATATACACACAAAAACGGTACAAAAGGCAGCCTTATCCATCCCACCTTACAGTGCGAAGTGAAACTGGCTATATTGCATGCATAGAAACCTATTTCCGAAATTAGCTGCTGTGCTACCCGAGATTCTAGTTAGATCTATACTATACCTACCTATACTTCTTTGTTCCCGAACAGCATTCGAATTTTATACTATTTTGAATCACAGAATCATACTAAGTACCTAATATACTAATGCGTAAAAAAAATTGCAGCTGTCCTTGTCGTCTTCTCGTTGCTTAGTTGTCATCTATCCGCTCTATCTATATTCTATATTTATATCTCTATCTATCTATCCGCTCTATCTATCGTCGTTCTAAGAATTAATTAACGAAAATAAATAATTATAAATAATTGGTTCTTTGTTTGTCATTGAGATTTGAGATTTGAACTAACTATTTTTACGCAAAAACGATTTCGAGGAAGGCTGAAATCTGATATTTCAGCTGCCGTGAAATTATCGGAACCAAACTTCGGCACGGACGAGGATAATAACCGCGATGCGATGGCCTGTTAGAATAATTGTTTATTTTGAACTGAAATCAATACTAAGTTTAAATGTTTTGACTAAGTTGAACTTGTGCGGTCAGCCTTCGATCAAAGTTCATCGAAGAGACTGCTTAAACTTTCGTCTTGCTCGTTAGGAGAAGAGGAAGAAGAGTTTATTAGTGGCGCCTCTCTGGACAAATAGATAATTTCTTCATCTTCACTTCAATAATTACTGCTATAGCACCTGTGGGGTACCCACATGGCGGTTCACCAGCAAATAGGGAACCGCCGATCTGTATAAAATAGGGAGCAATTCCCACAATAAACCAGTACTCAAACCGTTTCACTTCTACTGCCCTAGCCACCAAAGTATCCCTCAACACACAAAGCACAAGCGATCTCCAAACTGGAATCTCGGGGTCACCAGTTTGGAGATCGGCAGTTCCCTACTTGCTGGTGAACCGCAGAATAAAATGTAAAATGTGGGTACCCCACAGCACCTAAAGATCTTAAAGACATTTTCACAATCCGCAGTAATAGTTCTTATAATTTCCAGCTTCACAATGAATAGAAGAGAGCTTCAAAGGATACGGAACAAAAGTATCTCAATTCGCTGACCATGGTATTGGAAGCCATGATGGTTATCTTCTTGCGGTTGCCTGTGCTTGGACTCCTTCTTGTAATAGGTAAGTAAAGTTAATAAAAATCCCGACCCGATCCAATTAGTAGAGCTATTTCCCGCGATAATTGTGCGCTTCGGGTTAAAAGCATCAAATTTCTACCATGGATAGGGTATTCCTCGGTGATCATTTTCAGATGTGGAGGGAAGTCTGATTCGTCCCCTGTGCGCGGGGGGAGGGGGGTGAAGTACGTATCTGGATCATTGTTTTCATTATTATTTTACGGATCAGTTAATGCTACTAGGGCTTGTGTGGTATCGTTTTCGAGTAAAACAGATACAAGGAATTCATTTTGACTGCATAATAGGCATGTTTCTTTACAGTAAAATATTTTTTTTCACGAAAAAGTAAAAACTATTGCCTTGATTTTTTTTTTAAAACATCTATATCTTTGGAAATCTTGATAAATATAAGAAAACAAAATTGGCCAAATAAAGGTTATTTAGTCTAGTTTATAAAAACATATAGTTGTTGGACACTTATCATACAACAACTACAAGAAAAAAATTCATTTACGCGTCGAGGTAAAGCAGCATAATTCGTTTACTGCGGATTACGAGTGATGGTTTGGAGGTAAACATAGTTTGTAACTTTATAATTTCGATAGCAAACGATTATTTGTTGAAAATTAAATAGAAAAACAAATTAGGCATAGTCTTAATTGGATATAATAAGGAGCGGCAACAATTTTAAAGGGATATAATTCGGAGCGCGCTCCATACAAACGAAGTCTGGTTATATTTCCAATTTTATCTAATTAAAATCAATAAAATTTTACAGAAACAGTCTACACAAAACTAATTTCTATGCTCGTATTGTATCAGATTTTCGTAAAAATTTATAGTTTCGAAGTTACAGTGCCTCAAAGATTTCCATACAAATCTTAAATTAACCCTAGCATTGAAACTGTATAATTTTAAAGAAAATCGGGTACAATACAATTATAGTGATTAGTTTCTAGATTGTTTCTGAAAAATTTCATTGACTTAAATTTTTTAGTACTGATTATATAATCAGACTTAGTTTTTATGGAGCGCGCGAGGAGCTTACGCTCCTAAAAAAAAAAACATTTAATACTTAGTTGTTAAGAATATAGAAAAATGGACAATTATTGCCGGCTCAAAATCATAGCGCAGAGCATTTGGAGTGCAGCTGCGGTGTAAATGCACCGTCCAGTACCTACCAACATCTATTGTAAAGCAGCACGATATTATTGACACTGCAGATGTAGTTTCTGCCTCGGGAAGAGTAGTCTAATCTAAATTGAGTGCCATTCGACTGTATCCTTCGTCCGTCCATCCCTAATGAAATTAAATGAATACCTAGCTATTTAGCGGAAGCTTTAACTATAACCAAAAGCAGCAACTTAGAGAGAGCTAGCTGTGGCTTTTTCACTGAGGTGCGAATCATTCTTCTAAGTCCATTGCACGCAACATCCATTAAAATGTAAGAATATATACGAGTGTCAGCCTCCTCGGGTGATCATGGGGCAAAATGACACAAATCTGAGGCAGAGGCAGAACAAACATCTTTATTCCCATTTGTCGCGTCAAAATTGCCATGAGAGAGCAGATAGATGCCACACTTTTCCTTGTACCTCCTACGGATGCCATGCCCAAAAAAATTTATAGGTAAAGAAAGAGAGAAATTTTATTTCTTCGAGTAAATGAAAATAGAACCGAATTGTTCTCATTCTTGTCACAACAACCAGTTCTTCCAGTCTAGAGGCAACAGAAAAAGAAATCTCTACGCAACGAATGGGAGTAAAATTCGTTGTTCTGCCGCTCAGATTTGAGTCATTTGGCCCCATGTTCGCCTGAGAGGAGGCTGACACTAGTAACTTTTTCAACATGGAAGATTCAGTGCAATAAGGACGTAGAAGAGTGATCATACACAACCGTAGACACTGATGTATCGTACTAGAACCTACTAGTAGAGGGTTTTTTTTCAGTAAATTAGCTCTCTCTGAGTTATGGGTTTGCTTTCGGTTTTGTTTCAAGCTTCCGATAAAGAACAAGGTAGGGTATTCACGAACCGGTGGTGTCAATGAATTTGACACAATGCAGGTATCGGCCAATACACTGGCCTGCAAAACTAATTATCGCTTTAACCGGTGTGATACGGTATGTGGTTCTTTTCAGGCAAGGGAAAAAGAACGGCTTGGGACACTTGGAAATCTTTACCTAAGCCTGAAGTAAATAGGGCCTTTGAAGAACTCAAACGAAATAAGTGAGGACTCAATTCCTAATGGAAAGATTTGTAGTGTTGATGTATGACCGCAATAGTTAAAGCTTCATTGACTGTCTATGAAACTGTTCGGTACCGGCTTAGGATGGACTACCCAATTTCTTCACGTGGGTGTCGCACGAGGCGACTAAGTGATAAAGTTTTTTGTAGTGTTTTGTGGGCGAGAGATGTCATCACCTGACACGTCATTTCATCGTGAAACCTTCAACGTGAAACCTTCAATATGGTCGAAGTGAGCCTTGCTACAACGCACTGCACGCTTAACATTTGGTCGTTGTAGCAAAGCTTCCACCCCGCAAGGGATTATGGTCGTGAATTTATGTATGTATGTATTTCAAGAGCGAGCATAGATATTAGTTTGTAGACTGTTTCTGTAAAATTTCATTGATTTTAATTGGATAATATTGGAAATATAACCAGACTTCGTTTGTATGGAGCGCGCTCCGAATTATATCCCTTTAAAATTGTTTCCGCTCCATATTATATCCAATTAAGACTATGCCTAATTTGTTTTTTTATTTAATTTTCAACAAATCATCGTTTGCTATCGAAATTATAAAGTTACAAACTATGTTTAGATCCAAACCATCACTCCTAATCCGCAGTAAACGAATTATGCTGCTTTACCTCGACGCGTAAATGAATTTTTTTCTTGTAGTTGTTGTATGATAAGTGTCCAACAACTATATGTTTTTATAAACTAGACTAAATAACCTTTATTTGGTCAATTTTGTTCTCTTATATTTATCAAGATTTCCAAAGATATAGATGTTTTTAAAAAAAATCAAGGCAATAGTTTTTACTTTTTCGTGAAAAACATTATTTTATTGTATGGAAACATGCCTATTATGCAGTAAAAATGAATTCCTTGGATCTGTTTTACACGAAAACGATACCACACAAGCCGTAGTAGCATTAACTGATCCGTAAAATAATAATGAAAACAATGATCCAGATACGTACTTCACCCCCCTCCCCCCGCGCACAGGGGACGAATCAGACTTCCCTCCACATCTGAAAATGATCACCGAGGAACACCCTATTCATGGTAGAAATTTGATGCTTTTAACCCGAAGCGCACAATTATAGTCAAAATGTATGAAGAGAATCCTCTACTAAATAGGAGACACGTAACAGTTCAATAACTTACAACCTAAGTACTAGAAATTCTTCACAAATCACAAAACAGGATCACCATGGAATCGACATATCTACTCCTATTCTAGGAAAAACGAGTGTAGTAGATTTCCGGATTTGCCTTCCTTCAAAAAATGGTGGGTGTGCTAAATAACGAATTAGACGGAACTATACATATACACTGGTTGTAACAGGGAGGTTACACTTACACGGTCAGTATTTCATCAGTCTGGTCCATCAGTCTGGTCATGTATGTTAAACTGACTCGAGATTGACCCGACTAACATGGTGCTTCAGTATATCAGTTTCCCTTCAAATCAAACAAACATGACCAGACTGATGGACCAGAATGACGAAATACTGAACGTGTAACCGGGCTCTTAGGGACCCTCCGTAAACTGAAACGGTGAACTTAGACCATCAAACTGAACAGCTTTCACCATGGAGCCTACCTCAGGAGACGCGAAAGAAAATCAGCTGTCCCAATCATTTTCCTGTAGTTTTTATGACTTGTATGATTTTTTTGCATTATAAAGAAGAAACTAGGTTATAACACCCTATTGTACCTACCTACCTATTCAATGCAAATAAACAATTTCAATTTCCTGTATAGATAGTCCGATATTAAGTAGGTACCTATTATTGGAAATAGTAGACTTTCGAACTAGAAATTGTACGGTTTTATTACAATAGAAGTTAAGTACCTACCTACTTAAAAATTTAAATATACCTTGATCTCATAGAGAATTTATAAGCTTGATCTAAAAACAGTTGAGGAGGAAAGTATACAGAAATGCGATTTTTGAACATCATACGAGCGACTTCGGCAGTAGAAAGATGCATAATCTCCATAGTAATTTGGACATTTTCTACAGCCGAGTCGCTCGTATGAGTTTCAAAAATCGCTCTTCAGGGTGAAATTGATATCATTAGCATCCTTACGCATTGCAGTTTAGTATAATGGAACAGTCGATTTTTTTGTTGCTCCGATCGGTTTGCTCCCATATTAAAAGTTGTTCAGTTTGATGGGTAGACTCTTAGTTTAAAAGGATGCTAATGATATCAATTTCAACCTGTAGACATAGTGAGTAATAGAGAAAATAGGTATTTGTTTTTGAAATGATGGGTCTTGGGTCAGCTCTTCTTGCCATTGAAGATCAACAAAGTCCAGGAACCTGCTTAAGAGGAGGTGATACCTATTTTTTCTGTTTTCGAACCGATTTTTGATAACCAAATTATGTCATTTAATATGTACTCGTATACTTCACATAACAGTGTAGATACGTTCTTTCTGCAGTGAATCTAACCGTTGAAAACACGATTCTATTAAATTATCTCGATAAAAAAGAGGAGCAAAGTAAGTTCGATTTCAGATTTATAACCAGTTTTACAAGAATCACCCTACACCTTTCAACTGAATATACCATCATTTGAAAGGTAATTAATTATAGCAGTGATTATACCAGATGGATTTTACCCCAAATACCCAAGAGAAAAGATATTGATGACAAATGCGTTTTTTTGTGATCTTGCTGAAAGCAAAATTGAAGCGGGATGGCAAAGGTTTGCTTGTTAGAAAGAGAGCTTTGCTCTAGGGACACCCAGCCTTATATATTTCTTTAGAAGAATTTATTAAATGACAAATCCCTAAATATTATGTGTCCAAGAGATGGGCATCGCTTGTTATGAGGCTGCTTGTTTGACAAAAGGTGGTTGGGTGTTATGATATGAATAAATGAGTGTGACCTCAACCCCTCTAATTAAATTGAGTAACTGGAGCTGTGAAAACGTGAAGGGATCAAACAGAGTGACGTGTTTGATACTCGTACTTTGATCTTTTAAACAATTGTTCACTCATATCATAACACTCATTAAAATCGCGTTTAAATAATGTTTTCCATTTTTGACCATAATAATAATATAAATACTTAGGTTATTTTGGTCGAAAGTACTATGGTACTAAGTATAGTACCTAATTATTTTTATGTTTAATGTTTAAGAAATACCTATATTTAATCCTCAATAATGTGCGACGATTTTTTAAGGAGATGATCTGACCATCGAACAGAAGTGCGATTTTTGAAAATCATACGAGCGACTTGGCAGTAGAAAATGTCAAAATTACTATGGATATTATGCATCTTTCTACTGCCAATTCGCTCGTATGATTTTCAAAAATCGCACTTCAGAACAACTTCCTTTATGGGATCAACGTCGAAATCGCGAAAAAATTATCAGCTCTTTCCGTCGAAAACCTAACTTTATTTATTTTTATATGAGTTTACCGTCGATATAGAGATCAAATCACGACCTTCAGTAATGATATTAGGCACCTACGGTACCTTTGAACTCAGTGGTTGAAAATGTCAATATTACTATGGAGACGTGCATCTTTCTTCTGCTGATTGGACATTAAAAATTATACTCCAGGAGTGCGATTTTTGAAAGCCAAATCAGCAGTAGAAAGATGTGTATCTCCATACATTTTCAACTGCTGCGTTCAACGTATGAGATTCAAAAATCGCACTCCTGGCCGTGAGCACTTAGAACAGGATTCGGGTGTCGGGTAAAATCGGTTATATTCGTATAATAGACGAGCTTTTACCCGCGACTTCGTCCGCATAAATTATATACCAGATTTTAAGTCAGATGATAAGCTATCAAACAAAAAAAGTTTCATCAAAATCGGTTCAGTAGTTTTTGCGTGATACTCGAACAAACAAACACCCAAACAAAAAAACAAACAAACGAACAAACAAACAAACAAACAGACAGACAAAAAATCTAAAAATTGGTGATTTGGAATCAGGGACATCTAAAAACCATATCGTAATTTTTTTTTTTGTAAATATCTTCAATGTACAGACAAATTTCTGTTACAGTTTTATAATAGTTTAGATTAGATAAGATCGCGGCCAATCACAATCTTATTGAACTCAAAGTAAATGGGCGAGTTTCAAACAATTTGTTCATAATAAACTTACCAGTAAGCCTGCTGTAAGCATTTACAAAATACTTACCTACCTACTGAAAATTTTCCATAAACCTTTAAATAATTACAAGATTTTTTGCTATTTTATTTAATAAAATGTTGACTAGGTATTATTTATTCGAATAAATAATACATCAAGCCTATTTAAAATAAAGTGAAAATATTATTCAATTTCGTAACGGTTTTTCTTTGTAAATTGCCCTAATCGATTTCACACGATAGCCGGCCCCTATTCTAACTAAAGGCTCACGGACTGTAAGGGATGAGACCGAGGATAGGGAAAGCGAGAGAATGGTATTAATTAACTCCTTAACTCTTTTATTTTAAAATGGCAGCAGTAATGAAGTCGACCGCCACATAATAGGTTGATGAGGGTTCCTAACTAGGTTCCAACAACGCCGGGGCGCCCCTAATTATATCGGGGCGCTATCGACCCAATTTCACACTAATTTCTTATTAGAATGCACTAGCGCCTCTCCTATGCAAAGTAACTTTGTAGTCACGTCGAACTACAATGGAAAAACTTTGCTGAAAAATGAACCTTGAGTAAATCCGTTGAGACTGAAAATACGTTTTTCTCCGTGAGAATTACACCCACCGGATTGTCTTCCCGAATTAAAATCCGAGGTGCATTATGTAAAGCGAGCGTGTCTTGTCTATTTAATGAAATAAAGGACAACTTTTAAATTATGGGTGGAGTTTTCGTCCAAAGTTTGCATAACTATGAAGATATTAAGCGATGCAAATTATCTGAACTGGAAATTTGCTATTGCTATTAAATTCCTAGTGTTTCGTGAATTTGTAGTATCCTACAGTTTGATTCGGGTTATAATATATTTTATAACATACCTACATAAATACGTGTTAATGAATTAACGCAAAACTAGAAAGTAGTTTGTTTAGAATCGAGAGCCGAATCAAATTATCATGGTTTCAACATGGGTAATTATTTTCAAAATATTAAATAATTTTTTTGTAAAATTTTAAATTTACTGAACCCGATGTCAACCCGCCCCACGGGCACACCCATCCTACTTACTACCAAAACAAGATTATAAAAATGTATGCATGAGTAAGTTAGCGCTTTCTATCAGTGCTGAAATGATAACAAATCATTTTTGCCTCAAAACTTAAAATGCGAATACCTTTTTTAACTATAAAAATAATGAAATTATTGTTTCAATCTAATTATTTTGATATAAATCAGTTGGGGTGTATGAGGTTTTGCGTTAATTCATTAACACGTTGTATAAGCTTAACTAGGTACATCTGCACACGCGACTTATTAATAATAGCAAGGTACCAAATTTGTCGTTCTTCCTTATACCTTCCCAAATACCTACTACCTCTTTAACAGTTTTTTAATACCCATGCACGTACAAGACATACCTACATAGATCTGTAGACAAAGATCTAGAAAGATAAAAGCTCAGCTTGCAGTGCATGCAACAATCTAATGACCCCGCTGCTCGTCTGTCTACATCCACAGAGTGTATAATATCGCTGCGGCTGCTGGAGCTGCGCGTGCCGGCGCACGTGCCGCTGGGCACGCGCGCGCAGCTATCGTGCCGCTGGCAGCTGGGCCCCGCC
This sequence comes from Agonopterix subpropinquella, assembly GCA_922987775.1. NCBI lineage: Eukaryota > Metazoa > Arthropoda > Insecta > Lepidoptera > Depressariidae > Agonopterix > Agonopterix subpropinquella. Next base: position 20,129,788 of record OV277703.1, on the reverse strand, counting down.
GACGTGCTGTACTCCGTCAAGTGGTACAAGGACGGCAAGGAGTTCTTCAGGCACGTGCCGCGCGACATAGAGCCCAGGAGGAAGTTCCCCTTGCCTGGAGTCGATGTTGAGGTACGGGCAGGCTGTAGTGTCTAAGGATAAAATTAAATAGTGTTAAAGTGCGACAGCGCTATTTCTCATGCCCCTTTCCTACACTTATAACTTTTTAGATATTGGCTTATAAGTTGATTTTCTAATCCCAATCTGAAACTTAGATAACTTTGTGACAGGATTCAGATTCGTCGGGCTCCAACATAACGCTGCGGCCCGCTGAACTGCTGACGGGCGGCAGGTACCGCTGCGAGGTATCGGGAGAACGACCGCTCTTTCCCACCGTTTCAGACCACGGGGACATGGCTGTCATAGGTACTGTACACTACATTACGTCATCAGAGCAGGGCTCTAACATAACACAGTGAACGAATATTATTATTCTAACTTATAATTAAACAGAGAAACTGTCAGAGATAGATTAAAATTATTATTATTGTAAGAGATGGTTTACAATAAAACCTAAATATCTCCACTGAGTAATAAGTACTATAATTACTATATCTCTATGAACAAGTAAGTATGAATGGAAAAAAGACGGTTTATAATTGAAACAGTACGTAGGTACTCTAGCTACATAAGAAATATTTGTTTTAAAATAATTAAGTAATTGAAAATGAAAGGAAAGTTAGGCCGAACTTTGATATCTAATTAACTGAAACTGAAGTACAATATTAGGAAGAGTTTTTGCCTGCAGCAAACGAGTTTTCAGATCGATAACGATGTTCATCGCTACCGAACCTATAATTTATACCTACCGACGAAACTTTATATCAGATTTCCTTTTAAAGATAGTCCAGGCAACATCTTTCATTATTATATTAAACAACCTAGATGGACAAAATAGAAACTCGAGTAAAGTTCGGTATTCCCAAACGGGTAAAGTGTGTGGCCAGAAAGACATTAATTTACATATACCTCACAAAGCTTTTAGACTTTCTGTTGCTGTTTTAGAGTTTTAGAATGTGAATTTTTCCTGAAAGTTTTTCTATTTTAGAACATAGCACTTATTGTACAAAGCGATCGATAGTTCTCTTTTAATTGAAATCCACTCCGTTCGGAAAAGTGCTTTTTAGTTAGGTATTAACTACTTAATTGAATTATCTCGTCGCTATGACTTAATATCTATTCTATCTGTCTATTAGCAGGTCAGCTATCTATGACAAAACAAAATTAGGAATTAGTGTCGAAAGATAAAATTTAAGAATTCGAAGAGAGGAAGACCAAATAAAAGGCTGAATGGATTGTGTGAAAGATGAATGCTTAGAGGATAGTGAGCACTGAAGTAGGTGCAAGTACAACCCAGGGGAATTAACTTGACACCTGGCTCGAACGACGTTGGTGTAAACAAAAACAGCAAAAGAATAACTCAAAAATTCTAAAGCGCAGGGACACGTGCAACGGTAATTGAGATGCTATCGCTACTAGCCTCGCTTTAGAATTTTCGATTTATTCTTTTGCTGTTATTTGTTATTGTTTGCACCAAAACGTCTTTCGAGCCAGGGCCTTAATTGCGCTATTTTATACGGTTTTACCGTTCGGACGGAACGTTTTTGGTTTTGGTTTAGATTTGGTTAAGCTGAAGTAAAAATGCTATCGCGATATTTTTTCCTGAACGGTTACATCGCACAATACAGAAATTATTCGAACGAACGGACATAAAACGTTACGCCAACGTATCTTTCGAAATAAAGCTAAATCGTTACCGTTAATACTTATAATTTGTGCGATACGAATTGTGCATACGTAACGTTTTTGGTTGTGGTTTTGTTTTGGTAGTATCGTTCAAACTTAGGGCGATTGAGGCCCAGTAGTGCAATTTTTTAACTCAGCAGTTGAAAATGTCAATGTTACCAAATATTACTATGGAGACGTGCATCTTTCCACTGCTGATTTGACGTTAAAAAAATCATACTCCAGGAGTGCAATTTTTGAAAGTCTAATCAGCAGTAGAAAGATGCGTATCTCCATACATTTTCAACTGCTGAGTTCAACGTATGAGATTCAAAAATCGCACTCCGGGTGTCAAGCTAATTTGCCCGGGTTGTAACTGCTAATAGATTGAAAAGTGACATACTGACATATTGTGCTGGATAAGCGCAAGAAGATGAGCAGCAGGTAGGTATGTTAATTTGATGAAATTTCGCAGTGTTACCAGAAGAGGGGCCTACAATAACAGGCTTCAAGCCTCGTTACCGAGCCGGGGAGCGCGTGCAGGTGACCTGCGCGTCGGGCCGGTCGAAGCCACCGACCCAGCTCACCTGGTACATCAACGGAGAACCAGCGCCCTCCTCCGTCGTCTTACCTCCTTCTTATGAACCTTATGAGGCTCTGGAAAAGACGAGACTGAAAATGGATTTTGAAGTCAGTGAACATCATTTTAAGAAGAGTGGTCTTAAAGTGAAGGTGAGATACCATTTATCAATCAATTGATAATAAAATTTGTAATATGCGAAAGATGTATGACGAGAGGAAATATTATGTACCAAAGAAAAGTTGAATGGATTGTGTGAAAAATGAATGAATGCGTTATAAAAATTTTAGGAGAAAAATGATGCTGTGCAATTAATTCTAAGTGCCAATATCAGTAAACGAAATACACCCATCTACTCTACCTACATATTAGGTACCTTAAAAATTAACTAGGTTTAAGTTAATTTAATAAATATGTCGGTAAAATCCATAAAGGTATTATACTACGTAAGAGAGACAGTGACATCTGAGAGAGCGAGATGTACCTAGCGGCATGCCTGTATAATAGAAAGAGATACGTGACGCGAGGCAATAGAACCGTTTTTGGGGATTTGGAGTCCTGGTAAAAATTCGGTTTCTGTGAATAATCGTGAACCTAAAGTGAAATCGTAGATAATTTTGTGAAATATACTAACACTGTTTTATTAAATTATTCACCATTTCACGTTAGATTGAGAATTATACACAGAAATCGAATTTTTACCCTGCCGAGGACTCCAAAAAACGTCCAAAAACGGTTTCATTTGACAACTCATGTCACTTACTCTATTCCGTAAGGTATAATATCTTTATGGTAAAATCATGATTACTTACTTCTCAATTCTAGTATTTTATTCAGATTCACCTAGATTAAGTAGCTTACTAGAAGTTGCTCTACATTTTCCCCTATCAAGATATTCAAAGATATTTATTTAGGTAGTTACCTAATACCTACATCCTAGGTACCTATTTAGCTTGGGGTAACGATACCGGGGGTAGCTCCCCCTATGTTAATTCTTGGATTTCAACTAAAATTTCACCGAAAGCAAATTTTCGCACTCTCGTAATCATGACTCATGCAAGTCACGCATCAGTGACCTCACGTGATTCCCAGGAGGGTAGACAGAAAGCATTGAAAAGTTGACAGTATATTCCAACCACTGCAGTTCTTTAATATTTAAAATCTGTCTTACTTCCGTATTTTGTAGGTAGGTACCATTTTTTTTTCGTTTTCTTTTTGTTATTTTCGATATTAGTTACCACCTTATAAATAGGTACATATAAAAAAAAAACTAGTGACTATTTACAGGGTGTTAACTTACTTAAATATGCGTAAAAGAGAGTACGCGTCATACCATGAAACTGAACAACTTTCAGGCGAAAAAAAAATGGTTGTTTCATAAAAGAAATCAGTGGCTACTCAAACCAAATGTATATGAAAGGACTGATTTTCTTTATATCGATTTCAATGTTGGTCCCATAGTGAAAGTTGTCCAATTTGATGGTTTGAAACACCCACTTAATTATACAGGGTGTTAGGGTAAACAGTTGCATATAAGGGGTGATTGTACTTAACGTTGATACTGAACAACTTTCCCTAAGAAACATACCTATAGGAAATTTGCAAATAATTTTTTTTTACTTTTCATGACAAACGTTCGATGAGCTAATTGCATTTATTTTTATCGCTTCCAAGGTTTGGCTTGAGTGGGTATACAGGGTGTTCATTAAAATGGGACAGCTACTTAAAGGGGTGCTTCAGACCATCAAACTGAACAACTTTCTCTATGGGACCAATATCGAAATCGCGAAAAAAAAATCTGCTGTCCCATACATTTCAGTCGAGTTATGTTTGCAGTTTTGTATGGGAGAGCGGATTTTTTTTCGCGATTTCGATATTGGTCCCATAGAGAAAGTTGTTCAGTTTGATGTTCTGAACCCCTTTAAGTAGCTGTCCCATTTTATTGTACACCCTGTATAATAGGGTATGCTGTAAACAAAGGAGTGGTATATATGGATATTGGATACCCAGCAATGGGACATAGAACCCGCTACTTACAAAGTATTTGATTTGCAGCGAAAACTTTTTTTTTTGGCCAGTTGTTTTTTTACATCATATCATAATGCCATTAGTCCTTGACTTTTGAAGCCCAATGTTGTTACAGTGTCTAGCAACCATATCTCCTATTTACTGGAGAAGCAACGAAGAGAGTGCGCTCCGAGAGAGAACCATTCACGACAGGATAGCCATCAAGAGTTCCGAGGAGTTGGACTCCAGAGCTGATCGCGTCCTGTCCAGTCACGCGCCTTCTGTTACCAGCTCCTTGACTAATATCATTACTGTACTTATTTGCTCACTATTGAGTATATAGAGTGTCTACAAGACTGGATACACAGACTACAGGCGGTCCACTGTAATGTTGATCTAAGTTATTAAGCATCGTTGGAAGCATAGAACTGTGGTTGAAAGGTTATAGTAGTATACGACAACTGCCATAATAGTATAAGAGATAAGTGTACTTTTTGCAACCCTCAGCAGCAAGGCTGATTCAGTGTTTATGGGGTGTAGAGCATCTCTGTGATGGGGATGGACCAGGTTTGCCTGCATAACTCCAGTCGGTTTAAGAGTTACTGATGATTGAAGGTCTGTAAAACATTAACGATCAGCTGCAAGGCTGATCGTATGATATTGTTGTAGTATGCACTGTAGCTATGTGAACAGTACAAAAACTGTCAAGTTCTGTGTGACTGATAAACCATGTCAGTTTTTGTACTGTTCATATAGCTACAGTGCATACTACAACAATATCATACGGTGAGCCTTGCAGCTGATCGTGAATTTTTTACAGACCTTTAATCATCAGTAACTCCTAAACCGACTGGAGTTATGCAGGTAGACCTGGTCCATCCCCATCACAGAGATGCTCTACACCCCATAAACACTGAATCAGCCTTGCTGCTGATGGTTGCAAAAAGTACACTTATCTCTCGGAATATAAAGCCGGAAAACCTTTTTTTGTGTTAGTTGGTTAAACCGTTACCTGTGTTGCGAATCGTAGCAAAATAACACCAAGATTGTTATCTTTTTGACTTCAATTTTATATAGCCTTTGAAAAGAGATTATTAGAGATGATCTTTTTATTAGATTTGCAATGCTTCTCATCGCTCACACATCGTTTCCGCTTTTCAGTTATAGAAATCTCTTCAGAGATAAGAAGTAACGTAATCTGTCCTCTTGAATGTTGCAATTGAATTTGAAACAGGTCTGCAGAAGCTTAAATAGGTACTTAAGTACATACCAGCGTTGCCAGATTTTTTTTCGGGCAAAGCGGGATTCAGAAACTTTTTGAGTAAAAAAAGCGGCATTCTTTCGTCGAAAGCGGGACATATAAAAAAGCGTAAATAATCAGTAGTTTTTTACTACTTATGCTTTTTTTCCGAGTTTAAAACCTAAGTTTACAATGATGTTGATGATAGCCATAGAAAACTTATTTTAATGATCAATATTTCTCTCATTTGAAATGAGAGAAATGAGATGATTCGCTCCAGAACCCAAGTGACAGACGTTGCCACCACCGCTGCCAATCTAAAGTGGGATTGGGCTGGACATGTCTGCCGCATGCCAGATGACCTGTGGGCCAAAACCACTACAAACTGGTCCCCAGCAAAAGGAAATCGGCGTCGAGGCAGACCAAGAAAAAGATGGCGAGACGAAACGATAGTTTCTTAAAGAACTGGCCTATCGAAGCGCAAAACCGGGACGCATGGAGAGAACGGAGGGAGGCCTTTGCCCAACAATGGGACAACGACGGCTGATATAATAATATAATAATAATAATATTTCTCTGAAGATTTAACTTCTTCTAAAGTTTCATTTTTTCTTTAATATAGTTGAAGAACTCTGCACAGGATAGCTCCAGATTAAATTGGATGAGTAATCCCCGAAAAGCGGGACTAAGCCTGTCCCACGCGGTAAAAATCGGGACGTCTGGCAACGCTGGTACATACATACCTAGGTACATAAATAAATTGTCCCTATGTTACGTGCTTATAATATAGATCTTGCCAACAAATTGGGTGGATCTTCTGTAATCTAGTGGCTGTGATCTCCGTTGCCAATCAAAGGTTGACAATGAATTAACGTAACGACTAAAACAGTTAAGTATCTATACTTAAGTAGGTATAAAAATGTGAGATAATCTTGTTAATCTTTTGTTAATGTACTGTTTAGCTTATTATCTTAAGTACTTACTTTAATTAAATGTTAAGACTAACTTGTACGATATTGTGCTTGAATTAAATTGGAAAATGAAAAAACAGTGTACCACTAAATAAGGCCATAAATAACGGGACCGCGGTTAAATCTTTAAAAATTGCACCATAAACTTAATAAAGCAAGATTATAATACGTGTTTGTATTTTTTTGTAAGTACATTCCCTCAAGAACCTACCTACCTAATAATGGTGATTGTAATAATTAATAAACAAGTATTATTAACTAAACTTAAGGTTAACACGATTTTAACATCCTTTTTAGGTATGTAGGTACCATGAATAGAGAGCCCAAGAGTGCGATTTTTTAATCTCATTCGCTGAGTTCAGCAGTTGAAAATGTCAAAATTACTATGGAGATAAGCATCTTTCTACTACTGATTTCACTTTCAAAAATCGACCTCCTGAAGAATTATTTTTGAAAGACAAATCAGCAGTAGAAAGATGTGTATCTCCATAGTAATTTTGACATTTTCAACTGCTGAATCTCATTCGCTGAGTTCAGCAGTTGAAAATGTCAAAAATCAAAATTATATGCATCTTTCTACTGCCGATTCGATTTTCAAAAATCATACTTCAGGAGTGCGATTTTTGAAAGTCAAATCAGCAGTAGAAAGATGCATATCTCCACAGTAATTTTGACATTTTCAACTGCTGAACTCAGCGAATGAGATTCAAAAATCACACTCCTGCTTCGCGGTAGATAAGGTACTGGCCTAACCTATAGGTGGTTTGTGATTTATTCATATTCATTATAACTGCTAGTAAATATACCTAAACAATAGGTACCTAATGATTAATATGTCACAACACTATAAAATACCCTACGGTACATTACTTTTTAAAAATGCAATTTTAAACGAAGAAAATGAGCTTTTTCTAGATTTATGTAAAATGTTTTCCCACAGATGCACCAATCATGCAGATCTGAAACGTAATAGCTACTTTCAGGCCATCTTAAATGCATAGCTCGTAGCGCGTTTTCCGATATGCAACCGACAAACCAAGTACAAGTATCCCATCTAAAAGATTTTGAGGGATATGTTTCGAATTTATTATACTTTACAATACAATGTTTAGTAAATTAACAAGTATTGACGCACTATTTAAACCATAACGTGCTTATAACGTTGAATGGACCACCGACCACCCCAATTCTTCCCGTAGATTTCGTACGAGGAGACTGTCATTAAATGTTTCTGTATTTTTTTTTTTATTATTTATAATTAAATGGACTCTTGCTTGTGCGTTAGCACTGCATTTCCGCCAGTGTCAAGTATTTTATGGGAGAATCTATCCCAATCTCAGGGATTGTTTTTGGACAAGAACAAGAAGAGACTGAGGATTGCGGAGCCTCGTGGCAGGCAAAAACGCGACGCGCGAAAACACGCGAGACGTGTGCTCGGGTCAGTCCCTGCAACGTGACTCTAAATGTTTCTTATGCAATGTTTCTGTTCAGTGGCCACCTCTCACCATTTGACACGTCATTCCATCTTGAAGCTTAAATTGCTAAATACATTGCTACAATTACTTACATTGATAGTTGTACTGTTTATTTATTTATTTATTTGTTTATTAGGAAGCCAACATGACACATATAGTTTTACATTCACAATGGTACATGATAATTTTGAGTGTATACATGTCATACTTATAGGCTAACTCAGAATGCATAAAAAGCTTAATTTAAAAATTTAAAAAGAAATGTGCATACATTTCTTGTTTTTTTTTTCATATAATTATCATGATAAAATTATGTCCTAATATCTTGGCATCTAGGTATTGTCTGTTTATATTATCATGTCTTAGTTACTTAGAAAAAAAATTGTGGTGGTCCAGTGGCGAGTAGCCTTGCCTGCCGTGCAGGAGGCGATGGTTCGATCCCCGTCCAGGCCGACTCGTACCAATGAGTTTCTCGGAATTTATGTACGATTTGTAACACCACTGGCTTTTCGGTGAAGGAAAACATCGTGAGGAAACCTGCATGCCTCAATCTCGAGGCATGTATTGTACCCACTGTCCATTACAAGTGGCGACGGGCTCACTCCCCGTCACTCTGGACAGAGTTTCGGTACTACTCTAGTGAAACGTGGATGTTCTGAGGTTTCAGAATATCTCTGACTACCCCCTCGGGGAACATAGTCGTGAGCATATGCTATGCTATGCTTGTATTATCCTCTAAGTATCATGTTTATACAGTGTTTATATCTCATGAGCATGAGGAAGGATCTCTTTATTCTAAGTTAATATCCATATGACCTCAACTTTCAAAAAGTAGATATACCTACCTTCAAATAGGAACCTTTTGCTGACTGATAACTTTATGAATCTGTTTATGAAAATATTTAACTTTTTTTGCAATCTGTCTGTCTGACATAACGATAAAATGGATGAATCTGAAACTAGATAGGGTAAAATGCCCTAAACCTGGAACCTTGCCTAAACTGTTTTGAGATTCTAATCGTTTTAGCTACTTCTTTCATTAAGATACTTATTTTTAAATATTGCGAAGAGGCATAGATTTATATATTACTAGCGTAAGGATAGGCCCGTCAGAATATTTTACAAAAACCTTCTTCATAGAAACAAAAATTTGCGCCATCTGTCATAGCTCGTATACAAACTATATCGTGTCATATATTTTCTTTGATCGTTGTAGTGCTCTAAACTGTCATTTTTTCTTGCATTTTAGAGCCAACGAACTGGGGACAATAGTCAAGCTCATAGGCCATGTCCTTACGCTAGTAATATATATGTAAAATAAATAAATATCTTGGACAATGTCACACAAATTATCTAGTCACATTTAAAGTACCAGAATCTAGCCTGGACTTGTATGTCTTTGCGAAGAGGTTTATTTATAGTCTTGTCTTTAGGATTAAAGTTAAAAAACAAGCTAGAAAACAATTTATTGCTCAGTTATTAAGGAAATACACCGCGATGTTCCCTAAAGTCGGCAGGTCTAGCTAGCCAATAAGTCCGGTAAGTATTTTCCCTAAAGTCGGCATAGTTTTTATAGGGGACTGTACGGGTGATAAAAGGTTTTTGGTTAAAAAATTAAGTTATAAACGTAAAATATTACATTTTAATGACTCTTTTTTTATCAAGCACCTTTTTCTAACATTCAGAATTAAAACATTTCTTTGTTTTTTATTTTTGCATTTCCATCTTACAGTACAATGCTTTTAAAAACAATTATGCAGCTAGCATTATTTAAAATCCCAAAATAATCCCGAATAGACACCAATACAGGATGTAAGTGACAGCCAGCAAATACTGAAACGGTGAACTCAGACCATCAAACTGAGCAACTTTTACTATGGAGCCGCATCAGCTGTCCCATACATTTTAGTCGGGTAGCTGCCAGTTTTGTATGGGACAGCTGATTTCTTTTCGCGTTTCCTGAGATAGGCTCCATATAGTGAAAGTTGTTCAGTTTGATGGTCTGAGGTCACCGCTTCAGTATTTGCTAGGCTGTCACCCCTATACTGTATACTTACTAACTAGTTAAGCATAGACTGCCGACCTTAGGATTTGTTCATTTAGGTTGAAACCCTGAAGCTGGCCACTTATGGTTTTAATAAGGCAATGTTTTTGAGGAAAAATAATAGAAAGTAACAAATAGAATGTGAAATAATCTATGGACGATAATGGCCCCGATTCGGACTGTGCCACGACTTAACTTAACTAAATTTGTTCCTGTCACTTTCTAAAATAAGATTAAGAAAAGAGACAGAAAACCAACAGCTGGCTTTAGTGCTGTCAAAGTGACGTGATCACGCCGGCTCGTATAAAAGTAGTTTTTCTTGATTTCTTACACGTTTTAACTTTATTAAACTATGTTTTGAGATCGTAGCGATGATACTTTAATTAATAATATATTTAGCAAATTCAACGTACTTTTTGTCTAGTTTTCGGTTTTTCAATGCCATATCAAGATGGCTTCTCCCTTTCCCTCGCTTTCGGGTTGGCGGCAACATTCAAATATGTTGCGTTTTGATTATGCTTCTAAACATCCTCCCCCCCCTCGGAATCTAATGGATTTCGAGGAGAATCTTCGCCGCTAAGTGATGCAGGATCAGGTAGGCAGCAAAGCTTGTGAACTGCTCTACGTAGTATGCCCTTTGAAGTCCTGACATCTGCGACTCTAACAACTCCGTCTGGTCCGTAATATAGTTTATGAATTCGGGCCATGCGCCATTGTAACGGAGGCAGGTTGGATTCTTTGAGGACGACTAAACCTTCTCTGAGACCTTTTTGCTTGACACGCCACTTCGTTTTTTGTTGCAACTCACAGAGATATTCATTTCGCCAGCGGTCCCAAAAATGTTGTCGCATTTGTTCTAAATGCTGATATCTATCGAGTCTGCTTGTTTTTGCATCAATGAGATTAGGCGATGGCAGTGAAGTGAGTGCTTTCCCAATCAGGGAGTGTCCCGGAGTAAGGGGTGCGAGGTCATTAGGGTCAGAAGAGAGGAACTAAAGGACGCGAATTAAGGATTGCTTCGATTTGAGTGAATAGAGGCGATAGTTCCTCGAATGTAAAATGTTGATTACCTAACATTCTAGTTATGTGAAATTTCGCAGATTTAACTGCGGATTCCCAAATCCCTCCAAAATGAGGGGAGTAAGCCGGCGAAAATTTAAATTTTATACCTTCATCAGCAGCGAAAGCAGATACGTCTCCATTGCTTGACCGTAACAAATTGACAAGCTCATTGTTAGTGCCAACAAAATTAGTACCATTGTCGCAGTACAACTCAACAGGCTTTCCTCTATGAGAAACTTAAAATGAATACATTGGTAGAGAGGTCGCTCACTACTTCCAAGTGCAATGCCTTTGTGGCAAAACAGATGAATAGGCATAAAGGGTTTCAGGACGTCAGGAAATTGTTTCAGAATGTCGCTGTAGGTTAGCTTGTTGCTTATGAGATGGATTGTTTCTTGACACGTTGTATAGATTTTCATTGCGTCTATTTTTCTCCTCTTTGAAAATGAATGACAAACATTAAATAGACAATACCTATGCCACCTTCCTGTAACTAATCTCTGTATCCCATAAAGTTAAGTCGTGGCACAGTCCGAATCGGGGCCAATAGGTTCTTCCTGCCGACCAAAGACTACAGTTTAATATACCTGCCGACTTTGCACAGGGGCCGGGTATAGGGCGTTCTACCCTACAACCATACAACTAAAATTGAAGAGAAAATAATGTAAAACATTGTACAAATCGAATAACGAAACTAAAATATATTTCTTAAGATTAATAATTAAGTAATCTTTGTTCCATTTTGGTAAAATTTTATTGATCTGGTTATTTGTTGACACACTCGCCTGCCCGCTCTGTACTGCTCATAAAGTTATTATAGGTACCTGGTACTGCTGATGAATCAAAAGAAATTATGTCCAGTGTAGAAGAAAAGTCCATGGTAGAAGAGAACATAATAAGTGAAAATTGTATGATAACGGTTTCGAAAATTATACATACGCCTAGAATTGGAGGTAAATAGTTAATTCTTAAGTACCTATTAATAAATATTCACAAAATTATGTGGCGGTCCAAATAGGTCCAATTCAAAAAAGGACCTCAACGCGGGCGTGACTTCCACTTTTGTTATTCTTCTGTAGTATATTAACATCTTTCCCCTTTCTTTTTATCATCTCTGACTGTATCCATAATCCATATCCTTATTACCAACCGCTTTATTTTTCTTCCGTCCTGTCCAGGGCCGAATTAAGAGGTGTGGAGGCCTCGGGGCAACAAAGGAGTGGAGGCCCCCAAATGGCCTCAAATTATTTTATAAATAAAATAAAAAAAAATCTGCCGAATTTTCCAATAAATAATTTATTGTGAAATCAAAGTATAGATTCTTTTATTATCAAAGGAAAATTGGTTTACTAGTGTTTAAGTACTAGTCTGAAATTAGGAATTTGATTTTCATTCCGGAGTCTCTTTTGTGGAGGCCCGGGGCGGTTGCCCTTCCCTAAATCCGGCCCTGGTCCTGTCTGTCTGTATCATACTGATTCACTAGAAAGGTTTTGTGTACTCTTGCGAAGCCAAGCAGGTCGGTAGTAGTCGATAAAATCATTGTATTATGACTCCCGCGATAAGGTCCCTTTGTTACGGACAGTAAGGTACCTTAGTACACGCATATAGCCGTGAGGGTTTCATGTTAGAATAGATATAGATCACCTACCAATATGTTCCATATTACACCCATATCTGATGTGATGGGAAATAATTGCACCCACTTAGAGATAAAAGGTTTCTTATGCAGTACCTACCTATTCTTCTGGCTTTAAGGACACTGTGGCCTCGCATGCCACCCCCGAGAAAACGACAAAAATCGAGATGTGCCTCCATCCTTATGCCCGCACTTCACTCTCGCCGAGAATTCTCGCCGAGAACTCTCAACGAGAACTTTCAAGGAAAATCAATATGACTTACGACGCCACGAGAACAATGAAGGGCATCCACACTCTCGTTCTCGGCCTGTCTCGCCCGTTCTCGGCGAGAATGAAGAGCCGGTGTTATTATTTTACGTAGGTATGCTAGAAAGAGCGCGCATGACGTTTTTCTCGTTTAAACGCTTTGTCGTGGGTGGCATGCTAGCCGTGCTGGTGTAGCTCAGTTAGCTTATTTGGCTTATTAGTTCTCAGACCTATACTTACTAGAAGAAAATAGAAGATTATCGTAGATTATCTGAAGTACAATTTTCGAAAATCATACGAGCGACTTGGCAGTAGAAAATTTCAAAATTACTATGGAGATTATGCATCTTTCTACTGCCAATTCGCTCGTATGATTTTCAAAAATCGCACCTCTGCTGTATTACTTACTCGGCTCGGCTTGAATTGGAGACATTCTAATATAAAACGTATATAGTTACGAATAATTTAGGAACGAAAATGGAAATAAACTTAACTTTTGTGATATTCAAAAACAGCGCTCGAGGGGAAGTACCTACATGGCACTTGCTACTTGTCCAATACACGCTCATGAGTTGTTAGTATTGAGAATGCGAGTGTCTATCTATACGCATGAAAAAGATATACAAGTGGAAAGAAAAGATTTCAATAACTATAGGTAATTTATAGACATACAGTTAACATGAGTCAAAAATCTAGTCCATAATAACTTCGATCATTGATTATTATATAATGAAAGCTATCTCAATGCTAATACATGCGAGCACGATTTGGACTGAAAACTTTGACATTTAGTGTTACCACTACTTACAGTTATCTCTTTAATTTAGGCAAAATCTCAAAAAGAGACTGAACAATCGCATCAGTAAAGTAACCATTTGTGGGCGTCCACGCAAGAAGGGTCCAGTTGTCGGGTTTTGAGTTAAAGTTAGATTTGGAATCTATATAAGTCACATAATCATATGGAATGATAAAAAAGGGGTGTTAAAATGCCGACAACTGGACCCTTCTTGCGTGGACGCCCACATTTTACTGTAAAATTGTCACTAAACGTGACACACGTAAGCTGCACATTGTAAATACATTGGTAAAATACAAGGGAAAAATTTACAATTGGGGCGCAGGAATTTGTGGGGGGGAGGGTGGGGGTGGGAGGGGGGGAGGGGAGGGGTACCCCCTGGTACCACTCCCCCCCCCCCCGCGGAGATGCATAGTTACTGAGATATAATTTAAAAATGTGTAAAATCTAACCTAAAATTACTATTGGGACAGGAATTTTAGGTTTTGGAAGGGGAGGGGGAGGGCGAGTGGGAGTGGTAGGTGGAGGGGGTGGGAGGCGGAGTGGGTGGGGGAGTGGGAGGGGGATGGAGGGAGTGGAGGGGGGAGGGGAAGGGGAAGGGCGACGTGGGAGGGTGGAGTGGAATGGTGGAGGCGGAGGGTGGAGTGGAGCGGTGCTGATGTCATACCTAAAAATAGAAAGACTCATTGTTGCAAGTCGAAACGCGTTTGCTCCGCTCCGCTACGCTTCGCTCCGCACTTATTTATTGCACCCCTTACTTCTGTCAAAAAAGGGCCGGGCCTCCGCCGCTCCGCTACGGCCCGGTGCCAATGCCAGTACAGAAAGGTTTTTTGGAGCATTCGAAATAACCCCCCCCCCTTCCCCTCCACTCCCCCACCCCCTCCCACTCCTCCTCTCACTCTCCCTCCCCTCCAATCCCCCCACCCCTCCTCCTTCTCAAAACCCCAAAATTCCGGTCCTAATAGTAACTGTAGGTTAGATTTTACACATTTTTAAATTAATATATCTCAGTAACTATGCATCTCCGAGGGGGTACCCCTCCTCCCCCTCTTCCTCCTCCCCAACTCCCACCCCCCAACTCCTGCGCTCCGATTGTAAAACCAACCCAAATACAAATTGTATTTGGGTTGGCTTTACAAAATACCATGCAGTATTATTAATCAATGAAATAATTATGAATACTAGCATAACCTGCAGGATGGATATCCAAAATCCAATATTGATTCATCCATCTTATAGATTCATCCGATTCAAAATTCTAAACTGGTCACCCACTCAGTGGAAGGGCACGGCGCGAGTTGATGAGTTTTGTGTTGTGTTGCGCAAAATAAATGCGTATTGTTTGCTTTCCGTAAAGAATACAATGTTATAACAACATTCGATTAGATAACAGACTTCTAACTCTTCATCCACCATGTCTCACAGAGCTCATACTAAATCTAGAATAAAGGTTTGTAACAAATCTGTTTTCCACCTTCAAGATAAAAAGTCTGACGAGGAAATATTGTCAAAGGGATTGATAAAATCGGCTAAAAGGACCGGCCAGTTATGCTTGTGCAACCGAGGCCTTGGGACAGGTGAGTACCTTCAATATTTACAATACGAGTTTATAAATAGGTTGGTTCAATTACAATGTCAGGTCAGGGGACAGGCGGTACACAAGGGGTCGGGCCCAGCTACTCAATTTAATTTGAATGACTGTCTCTTGTTCGTTTTGATTACTGACTGGGTATTTCATTGTCAGTATTTAGGGTTATTGTAAGCTACAAAAATATGTCTTGCACCTAAATAAAATTAATTCAGTTCAATTCAATTAAACTTGCGTTATTGCACACTAAAATAAAAAAATACATTATTAAAAATAAAAGACATACAAGGTGTTACAAAAATACAAATAAACATTTAACCCGGCGGTACTCGCTAGGTCTTTACAAACATGAATACTCGCTACCGGGTAAAAAATACCACGAGAGTTTAATTGGCATTATTTAAGAAAAGAAGTTTGTGTTTGAATGTTTGACAATGCATTTGTGTTATTGGTATTATTGTCCATAAATAAAACAACAAATCCAAGTTGTAATGTTCATGTATTTAAAATAAAAGCTCATCCAAAAAAATCAACATAATATTTAGTTTTTACTTAGTAACCTTAGAAAAATCAACAAAATTATTGTTTTTTCTTTCAAATTATACAAAATTGAGATCAAAATCGAAAATAAATTTAGTACACTAGTAAACTAACAAAAAATAATTATCCCTTTATAATAAATGAACACAGACATAATCAACATCCAACATTCTGTTCTCGATTTACATGTACGTCGTCAACAAACGCTGCGCACAAACGGAATGCCCCGTGGGGTGCGGGTGTGCTATCTACTGGTTCGAAGGTACTGAGAACCTTGGGTTGCCAGAAGGCTTAGAAAAAAAAATACAACCAAATTTAGGTACTCTGTGGTATTTTTTACCCAGTAGCGAGTGCCGCCGGGTTAAGGGGTCGTTTACTAGACCAACAAACTGAACAACTTTCACTATGGGACCAATATGGAAATAGTGAAAAAAATCTGATAAAATAAAATAAATAAATAAAGCCTTTATTACTGACAATTTTTTACATATTAAAGATCTTACATTCTATTTCTTCTATTCTATTTTAATATTTATTTATCTCTGACATCCAGAATGGTTCTGTTTATTAAATTATGCCAGTCTGCCCTTTGGCAAAAGCCTCCCCTAGAATTCGCCATAACCCTTTGTCCATTGCCTTTCTCCTCCATGTTGCGCCAGCCATTTCCTTAATTTCATCTTCCCATCTCTTTCTTTGTCTTCCCTTTCTCCTTTTTCCGTCGCGAGGATACCATACAGTGATGTCTTTAGACCATTTGTTTTTCCTGCTTCGGAGTGTGTGACCAATCCATTTCCATTTTAGTTTCCTTACTGTATATGTTACATCCGATACACCTGTCCTTTCACGGATATTTATCAGTTTAATTTTGTCTTTTAATTTAATATTCAGCATACTTCTCTCCATCCTATTTTGACATACTTGTAAATCTTTTCTTTGTTTTTCCGTTAAGGCCCATGTTTGGCAACCATAAGTCATGCATGGTAGTATACAGGTATCAAACACCTTCTTTTTGTCTTTCATTGAGATTTGTGGGCACTTCATTATTTCTTTGAGTGACCAGTATCGTTTCCATGAATTACTTATCCTAGTTTCAATTTCTTTCTGGGTCTGATCTTCTGGTGAAATTATTTGTCCTAAATATGTGTAACGTTCTACATATTCTATTAAATTATTGTTTACTTGTATTGGTTCTTGAAGCCCGTTGGTCATTAATTTGGTTTTTTCAGTGTTCATTGTTAGACCTACTAGTTCACTTGCCTCTGCTAGCTGTTGTATCATGGTTTGAAGGTTTTCTGGCGTTTCACTCAACAGAATAAGGTCATCTGCAAATCTCAAGTGGTTTAGATTATCACCGTTTATGTTCAATCCATAAGCATCCCAGTTTAACTTTCTGAACACATGTTCCAGCACAGCCGAAAACAGCTTGGGCGACAGCGGATCCCCTTGTCTAACGCCTTTCTTTATCTTGAACTCTTCCCCTATTTTTTCTGTTTGTACCTTTGCTGTGGAGTTCCTGTATATTTGTTTGATTACTCTTATGTATTTTGGTGGCACACCTTGATGTCTCAAGGCTTCCCATATATGTGAATGTTTTAGGGAATCAAATGCCTTATTATAATCAATATATGCCAAATAGTATGTCTTGCCGTATTCATTACATTTCTCTATAATTTGTCTGATGGTGTGAATGTGATCAAGGGTAGAGTAATCGGTCCTGAATCCGGCTTGTTCTTTCGGTTGGTTCTCTTCTAACATATGGCAAAGTCGGTTAAGGATTATCTTTGAAAAAACTTTGTAGAGGTTAGGTGCTAAACTGATTGGTCTATAATTATTTATGTCATCTTTGTCGCCTTTCTTATGGAGTAATATAATTGTTGATTTAGACCATTGATTTGGTATGATCTCCCTTTCCAGAATTTCATTAAATAGGCTTGTTGTGACGTTCAAGATGGCATCCAAACTTCCTTTAATAACTTCATTTAATATTCTATCAGCGCCTGGTGCCTTACAATTTTTTTGAGACATTACTGCTTTTTCCACTTCACTTGCCAGTATACAAGGAACTGTTACTTCGTCTTCCGTTTCTAGTATTTCATCCGTATTGTCTAGGTCGTCGTACAGATTCCTATAGAATTGTGTAGCTATATCTGTAATGTGAGCTCTGTTTGTAGTTCTTTTTCCTGATAATTTATTTTTCATACTAGGTATCCATGATGTGGTGTCTCTAAGTTCCTTAAGGGCTTTTTTAACGCCTCCAGTCTTCTCTATGTATTGTTGGATTGTTTTCATTCTTAGTTCCTTTCTGTACTGTCTTATTTTTCTAGATATTTGTTTACTAATTTCTGCTATATCTTTTCTATTTACTTTCTTGTTTTCTAGTAGTAATTTTCTATCATCAATCAGTTTTCTCGCTTCTAGACCAATTTTATCATTTCCTTTTTTAGAACAATATATTTTATTGGATAAGTTTTTCAGCTCTTCTTCTAATATATCATATTTTTCCTGTATATCAGTTAACTTTTTTACTTTTGAGGAAAGATTATCTTTTAATGGGACCAACAGTGTCTCTGGCAGTGGTATAGGTATTGATTTTGATTGAGTATTTGATTTAATATGTTTCCTTTTGTTTCTAGGTTTTACCATGTAGATTTTGCTTCTCACCATGCGGTGGTTTGTATTGAAATTAAATTGATTAATTGTTTCAACATCTGCAACATAATGTGGTTTGTTTGTAATTATAAAATCTATCTCGTTTCTAGTTTCCCCATTAGGAGATATCCATGTCCATTTCCTTCCCTTTGACTTTTTGAAGAAGCTGTTCATTATTTTCAGGTTGTTTGCTTGAGCTAAGTTTACAAGTCGTTGTCCATTGTTGTTTCTTTTTCCTGTACCGAAGAGCCCAAGCACCTTTTCTTCGTTTGTTTGTCTTTCTCCTATTTGACTATTGAAATCTCCTATTAGGAATATTGTCTTGTGTGTTTTTTCTAGTGTTGTTTCTAATTGATCATAGAATGAATCCTTTACTTCGTCTTTAGCACATTCTGTAGGAGCATATATTTGTACAATGGACATTGGTTCAAATCCTGGTATTTGTATATTAAGTTGTGCAATTCGGTCGGATACACCGATGAACTCTTGAATGTATTCTCTATAGCATTTTTTCACAAGAAAGCCTACTCCATACATGCCTGGTATTGTTCCTATATGGTAAAAGATGTATTTTTCGTGCTCTTCTATTATTTCATCAGTTCTCCTCACTTCACTTAAACCTATAATATCCCAATTGATTTGGTCTAGGGCGTGCTCTAATTCCATCAATGATTCATTGGTTCTTAAGGTTCTAGTATTCAACGTTGATATGTTAATGTAATTTCTTTTCTCCTTATTTTTAGTTAGATCTGGATATAGTTCCAATTTTACTTGTGTGTTTTCTAGGGGGTGATGGTCGTATTCCCCACGGGGACCAGCCGGAATAGATGAAAAGATGAAGCCGCTAAAGAAAAAAATCTGATACTAAACTACAAATCGACTCGAGCTAAATGTATGGGAGAGCTGATTTTTTTTCGCTATTTCGATGTTCATCCCATAGTGAATGTTGTTCAGTTTCATGGTCTAACTAAACAAACCCCTAAAAAAATATAATTTTTTGTTTTTACTTTTTAACATCCTGTATACTGACATACATTTAAAATTAATTGTAAATAGTTATGTAGAATAATGTGAATTACTTAGGTATATTTTTTATTTCATAAAAATTGATGTAGGTATGTAAATAAGAAAACACTCACCAATTAATGCGGGAAATTTTAAAGTACCTAAGTATCTATCTATAAGCCTAGGTATAAATCCAATAACAAAAATTTCTTATTTTCTAGTAAAGAAACACATTTAATTTCATTTCAAAATTATATAAATAAACATCGCAATTAAGAAGCGACCTTCAATTAAACATGTTGGTTGGTTGTAAACATCTGTTTAGAGGTGATAACAATTAAACATCTATTGTGTCTCACAATACAACATCGCATGGAAAAAACCAATTACCTACTTCACAAAGTTATGTTTTCTATAAGATCAGACTAAACTTCAGTGTAAACTTCAGAATGTATAAAACATTTTCAGGATGTCACAATAATAATAAAAAATAAAATTTCACCATTTCATACATACATACATACATATACTCACGCCTGTGTCCCATTGGGGTAGGCAGAGACAATAGATCGCCATCGGCTACGATCCTGACACACCTCTTTCGCCTCTTCCACACTCATAAGTCGTTTCATACACGCTCGTCGGTGACCCCTTTCGACTGTCCCATTCACACTTGCTTTATATATTTCATTCGTCATTCTGCTATCACTCATTCTTTCCACATGACCAAACCATCTCAGCATTCCCTTTTCAATCCTTGTTAATCAATCAATAAAACAATTATACTTAAACATTATTATCATTTTTGTTAAACTTTAACATTGACAACCCTTCTTAATTTTTAGTACCAGAAAATGTGTGGAAAATCAATGAGTTGGTCCTGGATGAGACCAAAGTGGTAGACTTCAGCAATGCGGACACGAACAACTGGTGGAACTCGACGCCCCTCAACATGCTGGACCTTAGCTCTAATGCCATTGCAGCTATATCACCGGATATCAAGCTGCTGCAGGAACTGGTCACTCTCAAGGTGAGCTGATGGTCATTGCTTGCGATTATTATGTAATTTACATCTCAGATATGGCTTTTCGGTGAAGGTAAACATAGTGAGGAAACCTGTGTGTGCCTGCGTGCTTCAAGTTTGAGGCATGACGACCCGGTTGGTGTAATGGTTACCAAGCCGGACTGCCAAGCCAGGGTCCTGGGTTCGAATCCCGGTTCGGTCATGGATGTTATATGTGTGTGCCGTTGTATATGGTTCCCATAACAAAAAGCATAAGGCTTAATTTGGGATCATTAAAATGTATGTGCCTGCTAGCGTTATTTATTTATTTATGTGATGTATGGAGTGCAGAACAGATATGTCATGTTTTTTTATTGTGTTTTGGTAGTTTTTAATCCTTCAGCGGCCGTTGTATGGCAGCGTGATGTAGTGCTATCGCGCCATAACTCTCTTTCATTTTGCGCGCGAACGAACGAGATAAAATTCGTGATATAGCCGCATCAAGAGCAACATGCTACGGCTTTCGGGGCAGTCTGGTGAAAATTAGTAAAAAATGTTGGATTTTCACATTACATACTCGTATTTACGGTAGTAATTATAGTACTCTGTGCTCGTATTATATTTCATACTCAATGGTATTGTGATGATAACCTAAGGATGCGTCCACATCTAGCGAATGCGCAGCTCGCGCGCCGCTGCGCGGGTGCATTTTTTCCTTGTATGTCGCTACTGCGCAGTTCGTGCGCCGTTCGCGAGCCGCGCGCAAGCAGCTCGCGAGCAGCGCGCGAGCTGCGCATTCGCGGCGCGGTCGTCAGATGTGGACGCACTCTTACAAATACATATACCACAAGACATGAGATCTAAAAAAACTAAAGTACTGCCAACTGTACATGTTATTATTTTAACTCTTAAATTTATCTTCCAGCTTCACGACAATGCCTTAACATCTCTACCTAATGAGATAGGTGAGCTAAAAGCGTTGGCAAATCTCAGCTTAGACCATAACAAGCTCAAGTCTCTGCCTAAAGGATTCTACAAGTCCACAGAATTGCGGTGGCTTAGTATATCACATAATGAATTGGAGAAAATTGAACCCGAGTTCGGTGATTTGGTCATGTTAACGTTTTTGGTAAGTTTCTTACACTACAGTGATATTGTACAAAAATAATAAAAGGGGAGTTCTATTGAAAGCTAGGAACTGTGGGTTTTTCATTTATAAATTAATGCTGTTTTGCTTGTGTTTGCCACTGCATTTCTGCCAATGTGAAGAAGTTTGTGGGAGTATCTATACCAATCTCAAGGATTGTTTTTTGAGCAAAACCCCATAAATAGAGATGGCAGAATCTCATGGCAACCTCAAGTGCGGACCGCGCGAACACTGTGCAAACGACACAACTGCTCGTGGCCAAATGTGGTTTTGAAAGTAGGTTGGTTGGTTTATGAACATTTCTTGAAATATCTTGACTTGAGGTATTTTATTGATTTGAGCTTTACACAAAATGGCGCAGTCTCGTACCCAGCAATATATTGAGGTGTAGGTACATAACCGTTTGCGAATCCACTCGCCACGCGAAGTTCGACGTTGAACCTAGGTATATAACCGATTTTTTTCGTTCAATTATTTATCTCCCAAACACGTTGCCGATTTTTATCTGAATGACAATAATTGCACAATATTCTTGATAAAGAAGTTGTAGTCTCGTTTCTGAGGTCAGATTGCTGTCGTACAAAATATGTCAATCAGGTTTTATAGGTCAAATTACAGTAAGTAGCCTACAAAAGTCTTGTTTTAGAGGTCAATTGTATAAAAACCGGTCCTTATCCTCAAGTTATGTATGTTAATACAAAATGCCATAAACGAAAAGTGCATAATAAAATGTTACATGCATTATTTATAGACTGTCTTATCATCTATCATTATCAATATCATTGTAAAAGGAGTCGAGTGAATTTTTTAGTCGGTCGTATAATGTGGGCATGGCCACAAGACTCCTCCATTTTTATAAAAATACAAATGGAGGATTTTCATAAAACAATCCTTGAGATGTTGACACTCCTAAAACCTACTCGAACCCAGAGGCGGCTCGCTCTAAGGAGCGCTGGTGCAGTGAACTCCCATAAATAATTATAATAAAATTATACTCCTTAATTTCATTATCAATATTACTTTGTAGCTCTAGAGATATAATTTATACCCATCGTCCCCTACACTTGTTCTGTATTATTTCATAGGTAACGCGCGAAGAAGAAATTTCATTTCTGTGGCGGAGCGCTCGCGATTACGCTCCAATGAAACAAAACAATATACAATATACAATACCCAATATACATACTAATCTATGAAACAAAATTCAGTAAATTGGCTTATACGAAATCCAATAGGAGTGAAAGAGAAATTTCGCCAGAGTCCTGCGCGTGAAACAAAAGATTTTCTATGAAAAATTAGCTAAATTCGGAGCGCCGCTCACGCGACGTTGCCGGTTTAGCGCTCACGACAGGACAGCAATTGCGCGCGACGTTGCCACTCCTATATAAACAAACACTTAGTCAAATGCATGCGCGCGAATGCAAATTCGGGAATATTCTAATTAAATTAATTAGAATATTAATAATCATTTTCTCAAACATGCTTGGAAATGTGAGCATTATTTTGACAACCTTCTTCGAGATAAATCGAAATTGCAGTACTGGCCAAATACATGCGCGCAGCGGCCGGCAATGTTTGTATGAAAATCCATATCTGTCGTGTTTAGCGACCAAATAAATTACATACTAAACTCATATCTGTCGTGTAATTTAAAAATGGAACGATCTTTTTCTCCGCAACATGGCGACCAAGGAGGTAACTTATCAAAGATTTTATTTAAATTTCGAACTGACTTGCAAATAGAAAGCTGCTGTTCATTGAAAAAAAAAATAACACTACCGCGGGAAAAATAAGTAATTGTTGAGTAATTGTATTTGGCAAAATAAGTTCAAGTGAAGACAGTGAGTATACTGAAGTTATTTTAACGCCACCTGAAATTCAAGAGGCTGCAAGAGCCGTAATAGAAAACTTGTTACCGCCAAAATCAAAAGAAAAATATTTGAAAGCCTATGAAAATTTTGTTCAGTGGAAGAATGAAAGAAAATCGAAATCCTTATCCGAAAACGTTTTTTTGGCTTATTTCGGTGAACTCGCCAAGAAAGTTAAGCCGACAACGCTATGGGTCATCTATTCAATGCTAAAATGTACAGTTTTAATGAAACACAACGTGAATTTAAAACAGTATGTAACCTGACTTCAATGCTCAAAAGACAGTCGGATGGATACAAATGTAAAAAATCAAAAGTTTTCACCGCATCAAATGTAAAAATGTTTTTGTTTGAAGCACCAGACAGTGTGTATCTGGACCTCAAAGTAAGTTTTACACTTGATGATATTAACCAATGTCTGTGAGCATTATTTATTTTATTTTCATTTTATTGTAATCTCCTTTTTTAGGACAATTACCTATGTGAACGTAAGCTATAACGTACTTACCTACTTTGTTTTTGTTGCAGGTTATTCTTATTTTCGGCATTTTTGGTGCATGCCGATGTATCGAAATTACAAATAGTACTATAAAAGACGTAGAAAATAACGAGGGTGTGATAATAATGGAAGTCTGACCGGGTAGCTGAAAGCTACATAGAAGAATCAATTGAAAATAAAAGTAGCATTACACGTCAAATCAACGAAAGTATTCAATCTCGTCCATCGACCTCCCATCAAAGCTTTGAAATACAGAATCACACTGAAGAGAATACTATGCAACAAACTTCGACCTCGTTAGAATTATCCCAAACCAACATAATCCCCGGAAAGTCCACATTAAATTTCAAAAATTGTACATTCCACAACTGTATTTTTAAATAAAAAGTTCTGCCTAGATTGAAAACTTAGTTTTAATTCCCGCGCATTATTTGAGAAAATTTACTGTTTTAATTTCCGCGCATTGTTTGAGAAAAGTACTATACAAGCCTTGGCCACAACTAGGCATTGATGGACTTACGTATGTGTGCCTCGGCTTCGCCTCGGCCCACATTTACACGTTCGTCCATCAATGCCTCTGTTGCTGGCCACTGCAGTAATGTACTATTAATACGTAGTGAAATAGCTTGTACTTATCAGTTATAACTTGTGAGTGTTAAAATGGACAATTATAATGTGGCGTTCATTCTTCTTCTTCTTATCGTGTGGGCAGAGCCCTGGTGTCCGAATTTTCGGTTCATTAAAAAGTGTGAAAAAACGTTACAAATTCGGCTTGAATTGAAGGCAAAGGGACTCCCGGCCTGAACTTGACCTTACGCAAAAATGTACGACAATTCATCGTTTTATTTCAAATGAACACCCGTTCAATTTTGTCACGAGCCGCCTCTGCTCGAACCTACTGAAATGCAGTACGCAGCAGCTAGACACAAGTGTAAAAAACCTTGTGACTTGAAAATACATCATAATGATGTGTAGACACACCCCTAAAGGGTGGTAAATTTAAGACAAAGCACCTAAACACGAAAAAGTTTTTAAAAACTGTCCCCTGAGAATATTTCAAAAATCAAACTTCAGGAGTGCGATTTTTGAAAGTCAAATCAGCAGTAAAAAGATGCGTATCCCCATAGTATTTTTGACATTTTCAACTGCTGAACTCAGTGAATGAGTTTCAAAAATCGCACTCCTGAATTTTGCCTTAAAAATTTGGTAGTCACCATTCTTTTAATGGTGTCAATCGATCCTGTCCTGTTTCCTTAGACTAATTATATCGGGACGCGTAACCACGTATCATTCTACTAACAAACTTTCTGCCACTTTTTGCGGGGGGCGAGGTAACATGTTATCCGCAACTTTGGATTTTATTCCCTATGACTTTAGATTCTAATTTTGAATGTTCAAAATCATGAAAAGTAGTCTCGTGAAAACCCTAAACGTTCTAAGTTCAAAATTATTGTTTCGCTATTATAGGCTGTCTCGTTTAGTGATAAGGTATAAAATTGGGTGTAAATGCGCTAGATTAATTGATCTAATACCGTGGCAGAGGGGAAATGCTACCGCAAGGCCGGTCCGGATATAACTAGTCTAAACCTGTTTCTTATAAGTATCAAAATAACGGAATACTCCCGGGATTGGGCAGTTTCCCGAGGCTGTAGTCGCGGGTGTTAGCTGTTCTTTAATAACCTCGTAATGTTGCAGGATCTGTCTCACAATAAAATACAAGTCCTGCCGCCGGGCATGGGCTACCTGGTCCGATTGGTCGAGTTGAATCTTTCACATAATCAGTTACAGGAGCTTCCCCCTGACATTGTTAATTTACGAGGTAAGACCATTTATTTTAATCATTCTTCTTTGTACAAGTCGCGTAAGACATATGAGGCTGGCCTTGAATGCGCAAAATCAAATTTTGGGTCTATTTGGCGACGGGAAGCTGGAGACGGTAGTGCAAGCGCCATTGGCCGATCAGTCTCCTTTGACGTTATCAACATGGGCAAGAATCCCTACCACTTTCACCAAGCGCTCATCAACCTTTGCGCGACCTGTGACGTGCTAAAAGTGAACCTTACTACACAACTGTAAAGTAGGAAATCCTACATACCTGACTGCTTTTGTAAATAAGCAGTCGTAGTACGAAATACAAAGTCGACAAAGTTTATTTCGAAGTTCAAAAAGTTACATATCGAATGATGATCAGCTATGAACTTTGGAGAAACTGTGTGGTCAGTTATAGTTAGTTACTACGTAGGAGATAAGTCCAATTCCAGTACCTACGTTCAAACGTTTTTTTTGTGCAGAGTTGTGTTGAATTATAATGATTGTTTCAATTGTGTTGTCTTACATTACATCACCGAATAATGTGTTTATAATGTTGGCTATAACAATCATTGTCTCACGCATTTGATTATCTAATGTATTATATTCCTGCCCTTATCTTATTATTGATGGTTAGCGTAATATGTCATCTTCCATTACTCTGTATTAACCCTCCTTTTGAGGTGCACAAAGGGTGCCTCCACAAGCATAAGGGTTGAGACACATCTAGTGACCGACGGCCGGCCCATACTAAGTTACATTTTTGTATGGGCCGGCGTCGGTCGCCGTCGGTAGATGTGTCTCAAACCTAAACCTCCAATACTTTTGCGTGCACCCTGTTTGACTGCTGGCGCGACGGTTCGCGCGCTGCTCCAAGGACGCCAAGGTGACACTGTTCAAAGCCTACTGCCAGCCGTTCTACACCGGCCACTTGTGGTACTCCTATACGCAGCGCTCCTACAACACGTTGCGAGTACAATTTAACAACGCCTTTAGAGGCATGTTGGGCCTGCCGTGGAGGTGTAGCGCGTCTGGTATGTTTGCCGAGAACAGGGTCAACGATTTCTTTGCAGTGATGAGGACCGCGAGGGCCTCCTTTGAGAAGCGCGCGCGTGCGTCTCCGAATAGTATTATAAGAAATATCTATGACTATTTTTATATTTTTGACGAGCATTTTAATGTGATATCCTATAATTTGTACTGACATTTCATTTTATTGTATTGTAATTATATATCTATGGGTTATGTTTTCCTGAAAATAAAGAATATTTAATTTAATTTTAATTTTAATTTAACAACAAACCTCTGCCGCTGATTGACAAATCTCTTCACCACGACAGCAAGACAAATGAAATGTC